>OY728141.1:1143265325-1145665325 GCA_963277665.1 Viscum album
ACTTGTAATTATAAGAAGTTCATTTTTGACTGAAGTACAAAATATCGACAAAACAACCATTATTAACTTAAATGATTGCATTATTTTTGTGAGATTGTAATAATTAATATAAAAGGAATAATAAACTAGAAAAAGGTTCATATGCAAGTAGATATAATTTATAGTTTATTATTTATGAGATTAAAGAATGAATGGTTCAAGTTGGACATGAGGTAAGTGGTTTCTTATCTCACTTAATTCTGTGATATTTCCATTGGTCACCACTTATTTATTGCATGTGGTGTATTTTGTACTTATATTTGATATATATTATCATTATTTTCTTTATATTCATGGTATTATGTGATTAATTTGGTGGTTATTAACATTTGGTCATATGACCTAATTGATTACAACGTGGTAAGGGGTTTTAATCTCACTTTTTTAATCCAGTGAGATTCATTATATATTGTCACTATTTCCTTTTGTGAGGTGTATATACTACCCATGATTTCTTTATTTGTGTAATATAATATAATTTATGTGTATTTTAATCTTCATTGTATGATCCTTATTTCGTAGGGTGTATTTTTTGTATGTTACCAAATCGATAAGGGAACCTTTCACCCACCTCTTTTTAAAAGACTTTTTTTATTATGTATTTTAATTTACATATTCATATGTTCAAATCTGTTATTATATATCCATATTTCTCTATATTTTATATTCATGTGATGAGAGACCCTTTTCTCACTCATGAACTCATTTTTTGAATTTTAAAGTGATGTTGTTATGTTGCTGAATTTCTGTAAGAGTACTTCTTAACCCAATTTCAATTCTTTGGGTTAAACTTATACTTCTTGATTATATAGTGCTATGAATATGTGTGAATTACCTATGATTGTTTTACACATAATATCCAATTATATTTTTTGTATTTTTATTTTTCGCACTTAATTATGTGATTGATTTGTCCTTAATCTAAGAATATGATCTTTTCAAGGGAATTTGTCTCAATTTACATTCCATTGATACTTATTTGTTGTTATACAACAATTCACTTTTATATGGTGTATATACTTTCCTTTGACATATTATTTCATGAATCTATTTATTCTTAGGATATTATATTTTTTGTTTAACGTAATTCTTTAATTATTTTTATTCAAGTTTATTCTAATTGGTAACAGACTCTTTAATTAAGAAATTGTTTTAAATGTTTTAACGATTTAATCATCTAAATTTTTCACATTAATGTCTATGTTTTCAAAATTGTTTATGTATTTAATGATATGGACATTAATGTTTTAAAATTTTAATTCCATTAAGGCCTTCAATGTGGTATGGGACACTTTGATTCAAAAATATCTTTATTAAATGTTTAAAATGGTTTAAAAAATGGGTTGATAATGCATTGATTATGTTTATATCTTGAAAAGATATATTGTGATAACAATGTGGAAATTTTATCTTTCTTTTATTCTTGTTTTATGTGTTATTAATATGTTATGGTTATTGGGAATTGATTATGTATACGAGTGGTTCCAGGATAAACCTAGGGCGGATGAGCCTGAAATTTCTATTCAATGCATTGAGTAACGTGATAGAGGTAAATGATAATGTTTATTCTAAGATATTTGGGGAATATACTGTTATGAGTATTCCAAATGTAACTCCCAATATAGCTATGAAAGCTATAATGTACGTATGTTATGGATGCCACAATATACCTTTGTGATTTACGATTTCGGTATATTATTCATAAATCTTGTGATTTCATAAGGTATGCTATGATTAACAAGTATGGTTTCATTGATTTATATTTATTGATGGGATAATGTTTTTTTCTTATTTTATAACCCTTACTGAGTTTATTATGCTCATACCACGTTTTGAAATGTTTTTCACTGGACTTAAATATGAATAGGGTCAAAGATGGGGTCAGGGAAAAGTCATGCTGTCTAAAACATATAACTAGACAAGTTTCTTTTTTTTAGAGTTTTTATTTTATGAAAAAAATAGAAACTGAGCAGAAGTGTATACTTTGTAATTTTTTAGATGTAATAGTTATGGCCTAATTATCTAAATCTATAAACCTAAAAAAATTCAGAGTGTGAATTATTCACATA
Source organism: Viscum album (assembly GCA_963277665.1). Lineage (NCBI taxonomy): Eukaryota > Viridiplantae > Streptophyta > Magnoliopsida > Santalales > Viscaceae > Viscum > Viscum album. The sequence goes on from OY728141.1 coordinate 1,143,267,434, forward strand.
ATTTAAGATTTTGTAATTTTTACGGCCATGTCCTTATAGGTTGTTTTAGGATAGATTAAAAGTTAACCTATGATTTTTTACATGAATGATGTTTGACCTTAGGTAGTGAATTTAGTGATTATTGGAACTGAAGCATCAAAACTATCATACATGACTTTTCATCACATCTTGTAATAAATGTACAAGTGAATTAGAGGAGTTATAATAATCATGACACTAATCAATGTATATATCAATCAAAAAGTATTATTTAGAATGATATAATTGTGGGTATATATGCTAATATATTTTTATATAAAAAAACTTATGAATTGAAAAAAAATGTTAGTAGTTTTAAATTCTTATATTGATATGAAATGATCTAGATATTTAATCATTTAATAGGTAGATTTCCACACCAGTGGGAATCGGACTAATAGAAGCATGAATTACATAGTAATTTTTATTTCCAATTTTTCCTTTAAATTTATTTGAATAATTTTTAGATTCCAGGATATCTTTATCCTAAATATGATTTTCATAATTAATAATTTGTATTATGAGAGGATTCCATTAGAAATTAAGAAATTGGTTCCATATAGTTAGATTCAAATAAAAAGGACTAACTGATTTCTATGAAATCCCATAATTATTTTTGATATTTTTTAGTGGTAAATATATAATTAATAAGAGATATATTTATTGATTGGGAATGTTTTTCCTACTTGCGGAAAATTATTATTGATAAATATTCATGTCATTTCTAATTTGATATAATAATTACTTCTTATACCAAATATAATATTAAATAATGAATTTTAGTTCATATATTATATAATTTCAGCACATTAAAATTAAATATTTAAATTGGTTAAATAATTTCATTGAGGAAAAATTATTGATTTGAATATACAAGAGTAAAGAAATTTAAGCACTTAAAAAAAATTATATGTTATTAAAATGATTTTTTGAAATTCATGTGAATAAAAATATATGTGTGACACTGAATTATTAAATCATTCAAAACTTCAATATACAGAAGATGATATTTATGATAATAATAATGTATTTTATGAAATTTAAGTTTAATTATTTCAATATAATGAAAAAATATATTAATATTTATTCTATATGAACACAATGTAATTTTTTTGAAAGAATGTGTAAATACATCTCATTTTAAAGAATTATGATCAAAATATGATAATATAAAGTACTGTGATTAATTCCATGGTGGTTTTTCTTAATAATCATTCAAGTGGTGAAAATAATTTTTTAGTTTATAGATACTTAGTTAGTTTATTGATATAATAACATCATACATAGGATTTTATTATATTTTATCATGAAGTGGTTTTTAATAAATATGGAGTCCATAATGGTAAGATAATTTCTGCGGATGTTTTTATATATTCAATTATCATAAAGCTTAATGTTTTTAAAGGATTTTATTTCTTGACCAAATTTTGAAAAATCATAATATTCATTTGAAAACCATATGCCAGTTTATAATGATATGAATACTAAATCCATAATTTATGTTATGAATTTTAATTTCATAAAAGATCATTTTTATGAATCATTTTAAAAAAAATAATATATTAAAGTATAGTAAATAGCCTATGATACCATAAATTTTTTCTTGTGTTATAAGGTTATGAATGATTGATCTTCACGAGTAATGGTGGTTTATGGACATTAGATATTATTATGTTCAAAAATTTATTTTTGTGGGAAAATAAAAAATACCATTAAATATTTTCAAATATAATGGCTCATCCAATGTTAAACCTGAAATATATAATTTCAATATAATGAATTATATTTTAGTATAGAATGAATTATATAGGTAAATTATTGTTTGGAAACAAAATCAATTTTTTACGATGCTAAATTCTCTTTGTGATACTAATATAAAATACATGAAAGAGGGAAAAACATTTTAAAGACCTATAAAATTCAAGGAAAATTTCATCTTAATTTTTCTTTGAGATTTTACAAGAACGCAGTTTCAGACGGAACTTGATTCTGAGGCCCGGTGTGCCCAGAATTTCTATCCGAAGTTTAGCTCGGGTACGTTCAGTGAACGAACGAGCGGGAATTTCTATCTTTTGAACCGGTGCTCGGAATCGAATTCCGAGGGCACCGATGGAACTGTAGCGCCGGTAATTGATTAGGAACACATGTTCCGGAGTTGCGTTTTCAAGAGAGTTGATGATAAAATTGTGGAAGTTTAATTTATAATTATTCTACAATTTTTATTTTTTTTACTCTAAGTGTTTAATCCTTTGGATGGAAGTTGGGTAACTACCCAACCTCCCTTGGGAGGTTATGAGGGTGGTGGGGCCCACACTAACCCCACCCCTTCATATACTCTAACCCCCTCAACTTTCATTAATGTTGTTATCTTAAGTTTATTAAACTTATGACATTAATGTAGTAAGTTTTATGTGAGTTTTGATATTCAAACCCTTGAATTTCAAAAGGCTTGTTGTGTTAATAAAATAAGAAAAGATCTTATTTTATTTTGTTGTTAGAGTTTTGTCATTGAGTGATTTTGGGAAGAATATCTTCTTCTTTGACAAAGAACACGAAGAACGAATGAACTCCGACGTGGAGAGTCGATCCCTCAGAGACCGTCTTCCACAACACCGACCCGCGACGCGACGTCTTCTTCCATGACGCCTTTCTCCCGTGAAATCTCTTTTTGCGACGATTTCTCACGAAGAAATCTCCTTCAACGCCTTTGAATCCTCTCTTCGCGATGCCGACGTTCTTCATCTCTTTAATCATGGTCGGGGATTTATTTTATTTAATTATTTCCATTCATGATTCTAGTATGTCGTTCTTCATGTATATACGACTAAATGTTATCGTTTAACGAGAGGTGGCCGGACCGCACAAACACGGACGACCCTCCTCTTTATCCTTGTTTGATACTTTGTGGTTTGGATGGAATGGCGTGGTGCCATCACACCACGTGCGAATCGCATGACATGTAATTCGCGGCGCCGTCGCGCCGCGCTGTGAAGTTGAAGAAGGACACGATACCGTCGCGCCACGTCGAAGAAAACAGAAGACGCCGCGGCCGGAGCGGCGCCGCGGTGGAGGGTCGCAGTGCCGTATCACCATGCCGGACGAATCAATCCATGGCCGGTTCCGGGCCGTGGCGGATCAAGGTGACCGACGGCCGGTTCCGGGCCACCAGTGTCAGCGATGGAGGAAGGACTGGCAGTCGCCGGTCCTTATCGGCAAAACCGGCCGGCCGGTGCGGGCCGACCGGACAAAGGAGAGCCGGGGGAATTAATTCCCCCAGCCGACCAGATCAAATGGCTCCCATCAATTGGGGAGGCACGGTTACACCCGGGGGGCAGGCGCCCCCCCCCCCCTTTCCAAAATGGCTAGGCCATTGGCCGAGCTGGCAGCGCGTTGTGCCCAGGCCGGACCGACCGCCTGACCGGCCCGCCAGGCTGGGTCGTGCCGGCCGGACCAGGCCGCATCGGGCTGGGCCGCACCCAGCCAGGCCAGGCCTACCCGGATCTGGGGCGAGTCGACCCGGTTTGGGCCGACCGGGGGGTCTCGGGCCGGTTCGGTCCGGGCCCAAAACCCCAGTTTTCGGAACGTCTTCGGTCTTTTGCCAAAAACGTTGGATATGGACCTCCGATCGATGCACCGTCCATTGCGATGCGATCCTTGGATCGAGGCGGTCGTTTTGGTATATCGCACTAAAGGTTTCGGAATACTTTGGGTTCGGCCGGGTTGGTTTGTACACGAAACCAACCGGGCCCTCGGAGAGGAAACACTCATATCTTATGTTCTGGACGTCCGAATGACGTGCCGTCAACATTGTTGGTTTTCTCTTAGTGAGACGGATCTTTTGGCTTACTCCGTACGAGGTTTGGACGCAGGTGGAGTACGGTCGGGTTGGTTTTGCCTTAGTAACCAACCGGGCCCCTGGGACGAAAAAGGCAATAACTCTCAGACCGGGCGTCCGATTGACGCGCCTTCTGCGACGTTGAGTTCCTGTTGATGATACAAAACTTTTGGATACATCAACTCTGGACTATATGCCAGTTGATGTATCAGCCTCTCGGCTCGTGGAGCAGACCCTCCCGAACGAGCTTGTTGTGTGCGGGAACCCAAGTGCTGGCAGCGACTGCTACTGTGACTGCGACGACGACTGTGCAGAGATCCTCAGTGAATTCGACAACGATGACTACAGCACTCAGTGATCCTGTGTGGATCAGTGCTACCGATCCTCTGTGGGTCCGATCGTGTGTGGGTCATTGCGGGGGTTAGTACCTATCGATCCTTTGTGGGTCCGACGACTTAGATGGATCAGTGATCATCTCTATCGTCTTTTGAAGAAGTATACCTGTGTGAGATTAATCCTATTTGCTTTCTTGTGTGGATTATGTTGTGCTATCCTGTGTGGATTAGGTTTTGCTTTCCGGTGTGGAATACGTATGCTTTCCTGTGTGGACTGGGTTGTACATGGGCTTATAGGTTGGAGCGTTTTGGAATTGATGGCTTAGGTATATGTATGGGCATATGCCTAAGAAGTGTCGGTTGTTACTTCGTGATTGTATCTTTCCTTTGTGGTTTAACCATTGTGGATTTTGGGAGACCTTCGGGGGTCTCGGGGTACCTACTGAGTAGCTTATACTCACCCCTACACGGGCTATGCCCGTACTACGTTGTGTTGGTTGCAGACAACGGACAACGTTGATCGTAGTTGAGGCTTGCAGAGCAGGACGGTACCTAGAGGTGGACCAGTGGGCGGGACATACTCGGAGCGGACGGCAGAACCCGAGGAGCATTGTAACTATCTGTACCCACCCTTCAGGTGGGATTTCCAGTGGACAGCTCGGCGTTGCGGCTTTACTTTTCTGTTGCTGTTTTTCTTTTTCAGTTGTACTTTACTTTCAGTTTGGGTTTGTACACTGACCCACTTACTTTCCGCACTTACAGTTGTACTCTATTTTTACTTAGTGTTTACTTTTACTACTTTCTTGCTTTGTGGTGTTGTTTACTTTATAAAGGCAATGCCTTCCCTTTTTACAGGGATTTACGCCTTGGTGCTAGTCACCAGCCCCTGGCCTATGGAAGTCGGGCTTGGGGTAGTCACGGCACGGGCCCCGAGGACGGGTCGTGAAAAATTGGTATCAAAGGAGTTCGGTTCTACCGCGAACTCTGATCTTTTCTATGTGAAGCAATAGTGCTTAGCATATTGGGTATGGTTATCAGTCCAGGGAGTCCAGTGTTGGTGTGGCAGCCGACGTATCCATACACCAGGACCCTGACTTCTAATATCCGACTTAATGCATGAAAACATTGATTGCGTGTGTGTTTCATGTTTTCTTTGTGATTACTTTGTATCAGCTCACCAGGTATACTGTTCTGACCATGGCGTACCTATTTCCTTTTCAGGATGGCCCCACGATGGCAGCCAGCTAGGGTTCCGAGAGTCGATCATGATAACAGCCCACCGAGCGACGAGGCCTCGGTGCAGGGCCTTTTGTCAGTAGTGGCACCGTCGGTAGCTCTACCCACCGAGCCACCGATGCTTCTAGCCACAGCAACTGATGGTGCACGTCACCTCAGTGCTTGCATGAGTTCCAATGGCAGTGACCACCCAGGTTCCGCGGGGAGACGGACCCCCAGGTAGCCGAGGACTGGCTGGAGGCAGTGGTACAAGTTTTTCGGTTAGTGAGGACACCAGCAGACCTCATGGTGATACTCGCAGCGAGCCTACTGTACGCAGCAACGGGAAGATGGTGGATCATGATGCTCCAGATGCACGATGAGGAATCTCTTTTATGGACGTATTTTTAGAGCCTTTTCCGCTCTGAGTTCATCCCAGCCACCCTCCGTGCGGTGCGCATTCAGGAGCTTCTTTAGCTGCGGCAGGGCAGCATGACGGTCGCCCAGTACTTGGCGAGATTGACCGATCTCTCGCGCTACTCGACAGACATGGTACGAGACCCATTCTTCTGGACTCGGACCTTTGAGCAGGGATTGAGACACGATATCAGGGCATCGATGATCTCCCTCAGCATTCCAACTCAGACAGGAGTACTGGAGCGAGCCCTTTTGATCGAGAGCTTTCTTGCTGAGTCTACACTAGCGCCGAGACCCACCGTAGGGCGGCACGTAGCAGAGTCTTCTGCAGCAGGCAGTCGAAGGATGACTTATGGGTCCAGGAAGACCAGACCCTCAGGTAGACGACCTCAGGAAACTGGTTCAGCAGTGTTGGGCCCATAGCGCGTAGCCAGTCTTTTGAGAGGCAGGCATTGCTACTCGTGCGGCGAGCAGGGCCACATGGATCATGACTGCCCGACCCGCCATGCTGAGGAGCAGCACACGGTTGAGGGACCACCGAGGTAGAGGTAGAGTGTCGATAGTGGCGGTCCGCAGGGAGCAGGTGGACGAGGCAGAGGAGCTGGACGAGCGGCAGGTGGTGGGCGACGCTTTGAGACTCTACCACCACCTCCACCAGGAAGTCCACCCCAACCACAGGGAGCTGGTGGGCATAGACATGCACATCTCCAGGAAGCGGAGGCCTATGACCACGGCGTGCCCGAGATGATTTGAGGTACTATCTGTGTCTATTCCACCCTTGCTGCAGTTCTTATAGACACAGGAGCGAGTCACTCTTTCATAGCTGTTGCCCTTGTTCGGAGCACGGAGATTTCGACAGAGCCGTTGGCTCAATCCTTACGGCTAGAGACTCCTACGGGAGCAGAATCGACGATTACGCACTGGTGCCGGCAGTGTGAGCTTACTCTAGGAGGCGAGAGCTTCGGCTGGGATCTTCTTATAGCAGTGTCGAGGCCTTAAAACGTCATCTTGGGCATGGATTGTTTGTCTTTATTCCAAGCACAGATTGACTGTATTAGGCGCAAGGTGCGATATGTACTCACTGACGGGAGCAGGTTCACCTTCATCGGTGATAAGGGAGCCTTCACAGCATAGGATGGACTTTCGTAGAGGAGAGGACATCCCATCACTCATCAGTTGGCTAGTCTCATTCTGGGAGCAGTTGACGTGCGGAGTCCTGGTTTTCCTACAGTGGTGGATCAGTATGCAGACGTTTTTCCTGACGACGTTCCAGGGATACCTCCTCGCAGAGAGGTAGACTTTTATATTGACCTGTACCTCAGGACATCCCTGATATCGACTCCATCATATCGGATGGCCCCATCCGAGATTCGAGAGCTGCGGGTATAGTTGGAGGACTTCCAGGGCAAGGGGTTCATCTGACCCAGTGTTTCACCCTAGGCTTCCCCGATATAGTTCGCCAAGAAGGCGGACGGGAGCTTGCGGATTTGTGTCGACTATCATCGCCTGAACCAGGTGACAGTGAGGAACAAGTATCCGCTACCGAGGATTGATGACCTCTTCGATCTGCTCAAGGGAGCATGGTGGTTCTCGAAGATAGACCTCAGGTCAGGCTATCATTAGCTCAGAGTTTGAGACGAGGACGTGCAGAAGATGGCCTTCAGGTGTCGGTATGGCCACTATGAGTTCTTGGATATGCCATTTGGCATAACCAATGCTCCAGTAGTGTTTATGGCCCTTATGAACAGGATCTTTCAGCCATTCCTCGATCGATTTTTTTGTGGTCTTCATCGATGGCATTTTGATTTACACGACGACTAAGGAGGAACACGCCTACCACTTACGAGTTGTACTAGACACACTCTGAGAGCACCAACTTTATGGTAAGCTCTTGAAGTGCCAATTTTGGATACATGAGGTCTACTTCTTGGCACACAACATCTCTGAGGTGGGAGTTGCAGTGGATCCTGCGAAGATCGAGGCAGTGCTAGCTTGGGAGCCACCCAGGATCGTGACAGAGGTGCGGAGTTTCTTGGGTCTAGCTAGATACTACCGGAGATTTGTGATAGATATCTCCAGAGTTGCAGCACCACTATCAACATTGACGAAGAAGGGGAATCCATTTGTGTTGTAAGGCAGATGTCAGCAGAGCTTCCAGGAGCTGTGATAGAGATTGACCAGCGCACCTATCTTGAGGTTTCCTAAGGAGGAAGTAGGATACGTAGTCTACTGCGATGCATCAGGGACCAGACTCGGATGTTTTCTAATGCAGGAGCGGGCAGTGATCGCCTATGGATCACATCAGTTGAGGCCTCATGAGAAGAACTACGCTACCCATGACCTGGAGTTATCAGTAGTGGTCTTCACTCTAAAGACATGGTGACATTACCTGATGGGCAAGCGCTTTACAGTCTTTTCTGACCACCAGAGTCTCAGATACATATTCTCTCAGAAGGATCTGAATCTGAGACAGCGGCGATGGATCGAGTTCCTCCTGGACTATGACTTTGAGATAATCTATACTTCTGGGAAGGGGAATGTGGTAGTCGATGCTTTCAGTAGGAGGACGGGCATTCAGCTACTTGAGGAGGAGACAGAGCAGCTAGCCTCTTTGCAGATATCATTCATGGATAGAGATGGAGCAGCCTTCCTTCAGTCTCTCACAGTCACTCCTCCACTACTGCAGCGGGTCATAGAGGCACAACATGGGGACACTGACTGTGAGACACGGCGTGCACAGATATCCCTAGGACATGCACCTGATGGTATCTCTTTTGGAGCAGAGCATGACATCCTTTTCAGAGGAAGTACCTTGGTACCAGTCGCTTTACGAGAGGAGGTGGTGAGAGAGTTTCACACTTATCCTTTGGCGGTACATCCTGGAGTGGCGAAGATGTACCAGGACCTCAGACGACAGCACTGGTGGTCGGGCATGAAGAAGGCTATGGCAGGGTTCGTTTCATGATGCCTCACCTACCAGCAGGTGAAGGCTGAGCATCAGGTACTAGCAGGCTTGGTACAACCTTTGGAGGTCCCGAAGTGGAAGTGGGACGGGAAATCTATGGACTTCGTGACTGGACTTCCACGCACTTCCAGAGGTCATGACTCCATCTGGGTGATTGTTGACCGACTCACCAAGTCGGCTCACTTCAAACCCATCAGAGAGCAGGGCTCATTGGAGAGCATGGGACGAATTTACATTCACTAAATTGTACGGCATCACGGTGTGCCATAATCTATCGTCTCTGATCGATATGCTCGCTTTACTTCCCGGCTTTGGAAGGGGTTGTAGGAGGCGTTCGGGATGCAGCTACGTCTGAGCACAGCCTTTCACCCTCAGACGGATGGTCAGACGGAGAGGACCATTCATAATCTCGAGGAAATGCTCCGTGCATGTGTCCTCGACTTTGGTCGTAGCTGGGAGGACCACCTACCCTTGGTGGAGTTCGCGTAAAACAACAGCTACCACTCCACCATCGAGATGGCACCATACGAGGAGTTGTACGGCCGACCTTGCAGTTCTCTTTTGTGCTGGACAGACCCTAGGGAGTCAGCACTTGTGGGACCAGAGATGGTCCAGGCCACGACAGAGAAGGTCCAGGTCATCTAGGAGCATATGGGGATAGCTCAGAGCTGACAGAAGTCTTATGCTGACAGGAGGCGGAGGCCACTAGTGTTCGAGGATGGTGACCATGTCTTCTTGCGTGTCTCACCTTGACATGGATTGCAGAGATTTGGCCGAGGCAGCAAGTTGTCTCCACACTTCATTGGACCCTTCCAGGTCCTCAGTAGGATTGGCGAGGTGGCTTATCGCCTGGCTCTACAACCTCAGTTGCACCGGGTGCACGACGTCTTCCACGTATCTCAGCTGAGGAGATACGTGCACGACACGACGCATATCATTGACCATGGGGAGCTTGACGTTGATGATGGGGAAACTTTTACGGAGGTCCCAGTGGAGATCGAGGATCAAAAGGAGCCAGTCCTATGTGGACGGTCGATTCCTCTAGTGCGCGTCAGATGGCAACACGGGAACCTCCAGGAGAGCACTTTGGAGTTGGAGGCTCAGATGCGTGCTCAGTACCCTCATTTGTTTCCCTAGTTTTTGATGTATCTTTATGGGGACGTAAAGACCTGAGGTGGGAGTAATGTAAAGACCCGTAAAATTCAAGGAAATTTTTTTCTTATTTGTTCTATGGGATTTTACAAGAACGCAGTTTCAGACGGCACTTGATTCTGAGGCCAGGTGTGCCCAAAATTTCTATCCGATGATTAGCTCGGGTACGTTCAGTGAACGAACAAGCAGGAATTTATAACTTTTGAACTGGTGCTCGGAATCGAATTCCGACGGCACCAATAAAACCGTAGCGCCGGTAATTTCTTAGGAACACCTATTCCGGAGTTGCGTTTTCACGAGAGTTGATGATAAAATTGTGGAAGTTTAATTTATAATTATTCTACAATTTTTATTTTTTTACTCTAAGTGTTTAATCCTTTGGATGGAAGTTGGGTAACTACGCAACCTCCCTTCGAGGGTTATGAGGGTGGTGGGGCCCACACGAACCCCACCCCTTCATATCCTCTAACCCCCTCAACTCTCATTAATGTTGTTAACTTAAGTTTATTAAACTTATGAGATTAATGTAGTAAGTTTAATGTGAGTTTTGAAATTCAAACCCTTGAATTTCAAAAGGCTTGTTGTGTTAATAAAATAAGAAAGGAGATTATTTTATTTTTTTGTTAGAGTTTTGCCGTTGATAGATTTTGGGAAGAACATCTTCTTCTTTGACGAAGAACATGAAGAACGAAAGAACTCCGACGTGGAGAGCCGATCCCTCAGAGACCGTCTTCCGCGGCACCGACCCGTGACGTGACGTCTTCTTCCAAGACGTCTTTCTCCAGCGACATCTCTTTTCGCGACGGTTTCTCGCGACGAAATCTCCGTCATCGTCTTCGAATCCTCGCTTCACGACGCCGACGTTCGTCATCTCTTTAATCAAGGTAGTGGATTTATTTTATTTTATTATTTCCGTTCATGATTCTAGTTTGTCGTTCTTCGTGGATATAAGACTAAATGTTATCGTTTAACGAGAGGGGGCTGGACCGCACAAACATGGCCGACCCTCCTCTTTATCCTTGTTTGATACTTTGTGGTTTGGACGGAATGGCGTGGTGCCGTCGCACCACGCGGGAATCGCACGGTAAGTAATTCGCGGGGCCGTCGCGCCACGCCGTGATGTTGAACAAGGACGCGATGTCGTCGCGCCACGTCGAAGAAAACCAAAGACGGCATGGCCGGAGCGGGGCCGCGGCATAGGGGCGCGGTGTCGTCACACCGCGCCAGATGAATCAAGCCGTGGCTGGTTCCGTGCCGCGGCAGAGCAGGGTGACCGACGGCCAGTTACGGGCCACTGGTGTCGGCGATGGAGGAAGGACCGGCCGTCGCAGGTCCTTGGCGGCAGAACTGGCCGCCAGGTGCGGGCCGGTCGAACAAAGGAGAGACGGGGGAATTAATTCCCCTGGCCGTCCAGATCAAACGGCCCCCATCAATGGGGGGGGGGGGGGGGGCGGTTACACCAGGGGGGCAGGCGCCCCCCTTGCCAAAACGGCTCGGTCGTTGGCCGAGCTGGCCAGCGCGCTATGCCCAGGCCGGACCGGCCGCCTGATCAGTCCGCCAGGCCGGGCCGGACCGGGCCGACCCAGACTCGAGGCGGTTCGACCCGGTTCGGGCCGACCTGGGGGTCTTGGGCCGGGTCGGTCCGGGCCCGAAACCCCCATTTTCGTACCGTCTTTGGTCTTTTGTCCAAAACATGGGCTACAGACCTCCGATCGACACACCGTCCATTGCGATGTGATCCTCGAATCGAGATAGTTGTTTCGGTATATCACACTCAAGGTTTCGGAATACTTTGGGTTCGGCCGAGTTGGTTCGTACACGAAACCAACCGGGCCCTCGGAGGAGAAACACTCATATCTTATGTTCCGGACGTCCGAATGACGTGCCGTCGACTTTGTTAGTTTTCTATTAGTGAGGAGGATCTTTTGGATTACTCCGTCTGAGGATTGGACGCAGGTGGAGTATGGTCGGGTTGGTTTTTCCTTAGAAATCAACCTGGTCCCTGGGACAAAAAACCCAATAACTCTCAGACCGGGCGTCCGATTGACGCGCCGTCTGCGAAGTTTAGTTCCTGTTGACGATAAGTAACATTTGGATACATCAACTCTGGACTATGTGTCAGTTGATGTATCAGCCTCTCGGCTCGTGGAGCGGACCCTCTCGAACGAGCTTGCTGTGTGCGGGAATCCTAGTGTTGGTTGCGACTGCTATTGTGACCGTGACGACGACTATGCAGATATCCTTAGTGGATTTGATGACGATGACTACAGCAGTCAGCGATCTTGTGTGGATCTGTGCTACCGATCCTATGTGGGTCCGATCCTGTGTGGTTCAGCGCTCAGCGGTTCTGTGTGAGCCAGTGCCTACAGATCCTGTGTGGGTCTGATCCTGTGTGGGTCATTGCGTGGGTTAGTACCTATCGATCCTTTGTGGGTCCGACGACTTATATGGATCAGTGATAATCTCTATCATCTTTTGAAGAAGTATACTAGTGTGAGATGAATCATGTTTGCTTTCTTGTGTGGATTGTGTTGTGCTATCCTGTGTGGATTACGTTTTGCTTTCCTGTGTTGAATACGTATGATTTCCTGTGTGGACTGGGTTGTACATGGGCTTGGAGGTTGGAGCGTTTTGGAATTGACGACTTAGGTATATGTATGGGAATATGCCTAAGCAGTGTTGGTTGTTACTTCGTTATTGTATCATTCCTTTGTGGTTTATCCATTGTGGATTTTGGGAGACCTTCGAGGGTCTCAGGGTCCCTACTGAGTAGCTTATACTCATCCCGCACGGGCAATGCCCGTACTACGTTGTGTTGGTTGCAGATGAAGGACAACGTTGATCGTAGTTGAGGCTTGTAGAGAAGGATGGTACCTGGAGGTGGAACACTGGGCGGGACATACTCGGAGCGGACGACGGAACCCGAGGACCAGTGAAACTATCTGTAACCACCCTTCAGGTAGGATTTCCAGTGGACAGCTCGGCGTTGCGGCTTTACTTTTCTGTAGTTGTTTTCCCTTTTCAGTTGTACTTTACTTTATGTTTGGGTTTGTATACTGGCCAACTTACATTCCACACTTACAGTTGTACTCTATTTTTACTTATTGTTTACTTTTTCTGCTTGCTTGCTCTGTGGTGTTGTTTACATTACAAAGGAAATGCCTTCCCTTTTTACTGGGATTTACTCCTTGGTGCTAGTCACCAGCCCCTGTCCTATGGAAGGCGGGCTTGGGGTAGTCACGGCACGGGCCCCGAGGACGGGATGTGACAAACATCATGGTAAATGGATATAAAAATACCTTTGAGTAATTTGTTATATGATTTTTATGGTGAGGGTAATCTTAAAATTGTAGTCATATGTTGGAAAAAGTAGTGTTAACATAGTGTTTCCTAAAAAATGTGGGTAACATATTTTTAAATAGACGATAATATTGTTGAATATGATAATCATGAAGGTGATAAAATATAATTTCTAGTGATAAAACATTATAGGTATTTTAAATTTTTTGTTATTATTTTGTAGCATTATGGTTAATTGTAAATTATTTTATGGTATTTTATTTTGTTAATGAAATTTTTATTTCTCAACTCTTATATGATTTCAATATTGACTTTATTGACTTTATTATATGTGTATTATGGAGTTATATAAGTAAATTCTTCTAATTTTGACTTTAAAAATACATGATATGTTGTTTTATGTTCTATATATCATGATTATTTTTATCTAAATATGGGTTTTTTGTTTAGATAAAAGATCACTAAAGATAATATTTTTTAAATAGGGACAAATTTGAATGATGGTGAAACATTAGTTATTATGAGACTCTAATAGACCATAATATATTTCAAATTAATTGAAATTTTTAAGCTATTAAAGAAAATATGAAATCATACACCCATAATAAAAACTGTTATTTAAAATCGTATAATTGATATAATATAAATTTCCTTAATAAAAACTTCTTATACTTTATTACCTAATTGAAATATCATATATAAATAATGAATAAAATGATTTTTTTTCAAATAATTATTATGGATTAAATCAATGTAATTGATTCATAAAGGATTTATCATTACATAATATTAATTTTATATACATAGAAATGATAAGAAATTCAAGGTTAATTTACTTTAATAATGGAATCATAATCATTGATCATATGGAATGTCATTATTAACATATATTAAGGAATTTATTAAATGAACCATTAAAAGATAATTGTTAAATCATAAGATATATAAGATTATAAGAATATAAAATCATAATTCGAAAATCATGAACTACTTTGTTCATTTACACTTTAATTTTTTTTGAAACAGAATCTCTAATGTTTAGTTATTGATTAGAATAACACGGGGTAACGAGTCTCTCTTTTGGAAACATAAATATTCATGAAAAAACAAATTACATATTCATGAACAAAATAAGTGTATAACATTCCTATTATTATCATATAATGAAATTCCATTTACTATCCATATAATATTATATTTCCTACCATGATTGTCTTCAATTAATTGAAACTATCTTCGATCATATTCAACTTAGTTGGTGGTACTCCTATCATGGTTGTAGCATGAAATTCAATTTTATCCATGTTCATATCACATGAAACTTAAATACTATATGACTGAATAATTAGTTTTCATTGGCAGTGATCAAAACCTTATACAGTTATAAAACATTTATTTAGTTTAAAGACCGTCTATTTAACAAATAATAATTTTTTATAATAAATAATATTTCTAACACACATTTTATGGTGACTTACATTTTCAATGTAACTATTTATAAGAAATTGAATAATTTCTAATGGAAAATTTGGGATATAGTTAGTAACATAGAGATTCCCCATGTATACGCCAAATACATGTTCAAAATTGGATTTGAATTTTTTTTTATGAAATTCATATTTATATATCTTCTATGTATATAAATTCTTTTTCTAATCCTAAATGCATATAATATTCATCAAAAGCTACCAAGGCTCCCACCACATTAAACATAATTGGTTCGCATAATAAGAACTATAATAATTTAATGAATCTTATCCCCTTTTATAAATAACATCATTTTAAATGAAATGGAGTGTAATATCATATACTTCCCTCTTCATAGTGGTTTATCTTCTTGTAAGATTCTGCCTTGGAAATCCCATTTTATAAAAAATCATTTATATGGTCATTTGAAACACAAACATAAAAAGGTACTATTTTTTATGAACATAAATTATATGCTTATTAATAGATATATAATTTATATTATTCTCTAATTATATATCTTATTCCTCCTTTTCTATTAGAAAATGATTTGAGGGGCATGCATAAAAAACACCTTGAGTTATGATGCTCCTCTTGATTTCATATAATACCTCAAATTGGATCATACACTAGAAGAAAACAGAATTGGTTGTTTGTGTTTATGTTTTACCCCAAACCATTAATAGTTACCTTTTATATATTATTTGATTTTTTATTAACATAAAAATTTATAATAGGTCATCGTATTAGGTGTGTAAATTATAGGAAACATTGTTCCTTATTATTTGACCAAAAAACGACACATCCTTGGTTAGGGCTACCCAACCATAAATTAGACCATTACAATCCTTTCAAAACTACCATAAATGGTAGAACACTGTTATTCAAATATAAATGATATATATTAGTATTGATTCACTTTATCATGATATAAAGAAAACCCTTATCATGAGAATAATCTTAACTCCAAAACATATTCAACATCTTAAGATTATGATAAATTCAATAGTGCTTATCTATATTGTTATAACATAGTCAACAAATTATGGTTGATACAAAACCACTCATGCATATAATTTTATGAAATTTATATTCATTTCAATA
This sequence comes from Viscum album, assembly GCA_963277665.1. Taxonomy (NCBI): domain Eukaryota; kingdom Viridiplantae; phylum Streptophyta; class Magnoliopsida; order Santalales; family Viscaceae; genus Viscum; species Viscum album. The sequence goes on from OY728141.1 coordinate 1,143,283,242, forward strand.
AATCGCCTTGAGAAAATGTCCATAGGTATTATTAACAATATGGGCTTCGTCATTATTTGTTAAATATATAATAGATTAATATATTTAATAGTATATTCCATTGGGAGATGAGTGGACCTATCATTTTATTGGTTGAGAAAAAAATACCCAAATCACCATTAAGATTTATTAACATCCACCTTGGTATGAAATTTATGTATGATGAAATATAAAAAATAGAGTGTTTGATTCTGAAAATTTCTAAACATGAAATCCATTAATTGATAAGGAGCTCAATTAAGCATGAATTATTATATGTGAAATTAAAATGATGGATTAATTTTTTCTATTTTACCTAGAACAATAAATTTTAGTCTTTAATAAATGCACTATATGGACTCATTAACCCCATCTCAGATAGGTAATACTATAATGTTACTTAGGTTGTGATAAAACATCATTTGTTTGAACCCATTATTTATTCTACTTCCACATAGACTACATTATCTCCAACCCCTTGATCAATGATTTCATAGTCAAACCATCATCCCCATGTCATGAAACCATGGTATAAGAGTAGATTCATTATTATATCATTCTTAATCAATATTCAACCCATGATAGACATGATGGGAAAAATCCAAATTTAATACAATATTAACAACAATCGAGTAGTTGGTAGTTGGTCCTTATCACAAAATCTCACAACTTTCATTGTCTATCGTTAAAGCATGAAAATATATACCATCAAATTCCTAGAGTGGTATGAAAAAATATACACAATGTATATATAGAAAAAAAATAAGATACCAATGATGGAACCTATAAATTATAGATATCATTAATGATATAAGACTTAAATAACAATATATGTTTATGAAGAATTAGTTTCAAAATGAATTATCAATAGTAATGAAAATTTTAAGTGAAATCAATGTGGTTAATGAACCACCAAATTTCTTGAATATTTTCCTACCCCTACAACATAAAATATAATTGATACCCAATGTCATATTTAAATTATACATTGGGTTAGACTATATATTTCCAAAACAATAAATCTTGAAATGTCATGATGGAAATAATTGGTGATAGATCCGATAAAATAATTAAAAGGATAAGAAAATAAAAACCCACTATAGGTATCTTCTTAGTGGCGACACATTATTTGGCGTCAGAGGTCATTCCCATAGAAATTATAGGGAAGGAACTATTCACAATTATATTAATATCATCCATGAAGGTCCATTCAATCGAACAAATTAATAACCTATGAAACATGGATTTTCTCACTATGTTCAAAGAATAATATATAGATACAGAGATCTTATAAATGGAAATTGTATAAGAGTTCCACCCACCTAATGAATAAGTACAATCCATTAAGGTCCCCCAAGTTTATTTTCAATCCAACAATGACATAATTAAAACAATGATACTAGTTTTGGATTAATTCCATTCAACACATGTTTCAATTGATGATAAGGTACCCCATATATCAATAAATCAAAAAGTATTGTCATTGTATGTAACACCCCAAGCTTCCAAAATACACTTCTCTCTTAATAATAAAGTAGCGTGTGTTGTATGCAACTTCATGTTCTAACACACCACAACCAATCAAACTAGACGTTATGAATAGTAATACATTTTTTTTGAAATTTTATACAATTTATCTTTAAAAATGGAATTTATTTTTTGATTTTTAATATCGAAATTATCTTAGGGTCAAATTTTGGTACTTTTCGGATAACTTTCATATTTTGATGAATATTGAAAATTACTAAATTTTAATTGAAACCAACTTTTTTAATAAAAATAATTAATAATGATAAATTATGAATTTGAGTGATTTTAAAGTATATTTAGAATATATTTTTACTATTTAATACAATTTTGGTCATTGGATGTAATTTCACATTTAAACCAGACATATACAAGTTTCAATCTTTTGATTGTTATTATCTCTTAAAAACACGCTATTTGTTTTGACGACAGTAATTAATTTCTAAATTAATTAATGCAACAAATATATTTTGAATTTGGTAAAATAGACATAATTTTGGAATTCATAATATCAAGTATAGCTTAGGCCTAATTTTTTGTATTTTTCTGGAAACATTCATTTTTTGATGAATAGTGAAACCACTAAGTGATAGTTAAAAAATGATTTTTTTCATAAAACATAATTTTACCACTTTTGTGAGTGGAATTTTGAAAATTCGAGAGACACAGTTAACATCAAGGAGTAAAATGTGGATCAATGAGATGAAAATAATTTTTGGTGAATAGTAACTTTTTACTTTTATTTACCATGGTTAAAAGTAAATTGGATAATTAATGGTAAATATGATGTTAATATTACCCTAACACATGTCCTAATTCTATTTGAAAAGTGTATCTCGACCAAAAACAACCTTAGGAGGAAAATATTTTCATTTAGGTCCACTTTTATTAGATTAGGACATTTATTATTATTTAATTCAAAGAAGAGTTAAAAGAGTTAAAATTAAAGTTTATTTACAAAAACATTTTTAATATAGGATTATACATAAGATAAATTATATTGTAAATATTCATTAGAAAGATAAAACTATTTCATACATAATGGTATTTTATTTATAATTTTTAGACATTAAATAATTTAATTTATTTATGACACAATGATGATGCAATAATTACTATAATAGTGAAAAATTAAAATAATTGATATTATAAATACCCAAATAAATATAATTTGAGACTTTTTATGAATTAAAATAATTTTATAGGTTAATATGACATGTTATTAATGATTGAATTAACTTTTTTCGAATTAATAATTCTGTTATGATTTTCACAAAAATTAATTTTCCAAATAGTGTCAAAATTGACATAAAAGTGTTTTTAAAACAAATATTATATTATTAATTTATATTCAACTCCTAAAAATCTAAGGTTCGGCCAAGAGACTTATTTCATGATAGGTGTATCATTAATGGACCACTTGGGGGTCTCTTGGATGTATATAGTATGTTTATTAACCATATTATATAAAAATACAAAGAGACATTGTAAAAGTGAAACTAATTAACTAAGAGTTAATGCTTAATGATAAGGTTAATATAATGACCCAAACCTATCTAAATTCTATTGGTTGAGTGTTTTTTGACCCATACCCACTTTAAATTTTAAATAATCTACTTTGGAGCCATTATAAAAGGAATATTAATTTATTATAAAATAATATTTTTAGCTTTTCCAAAGGTGCCCCTCACCCCTCTTATAAAAGGGAACTCCCCCTTATCACTAATTCACACCTTCAATGACTTTTGGATCGGAAAAAACCTGCCCAAATACTCTCTCAACTTTCCTCACTACAACCTAGAGGCCTTAGTTTGATCAGAAAGCCAACCTACAGAGCCCTTCTGATCAAATCAAAAGGAAGAACCCGAAGAAGAGGTAATGTTTTCACCACCCTCTTTCAAATTCCTTTCTTCTTCATCTTCTTTTTTCTTTGTTATTTCTATTCTAAAATAATAACTTCAGTATCTTCTATATATTTTTATGTTATTATAAATATGGTACAACCATATTCAATATTCTCTCCATACTTTGAATGGCATGTCACCATACGTGCGTACGTACGGCTTACTGTCTCCACGTCGTGGTGTAATTGTCATTCAATAAATTATTATTTGGATGGGTATAATAATGATGTGTAATTCATGTAAATAATAAATAAAACATGATAATTATTCTGTATATATAACATACCATCCAATTATATATTATTTTAACATCAAAAGAATGATATTGTCGCTCGTGCGTACGTATGGACTACCGTCTCCACGAACGCGATGAGATTCATTCTCCATCGTATCCATTCAAGTTTAATTCTAATTTAAAGATTAATAATAATGTTTAAGGACTTAATATCATTCTGTATATGAATATTATACAACCTATCCGTAACAAACATGTCTTACGTAACAAAGAATATAAAGGAAAACGAGTAAGTTAACACCCGAAATGACGATAATACTATGATATTATTAACAAATAAATGTTAAAAGATCATATATGATATCATATTAATGTAAATGATTCGTGTATACTTAAATAACAATTATTTCACAATTATACAGGAGATTATCCTAACGTCGAACATGTAAAAAGTAAAAATTAAGGGGTTTCTTATGTCACTTTTAATTCCATGGGAATTCCATTGTTCACCACTTATTTATTACATGTGGTGTGTGTACTGCCCATGTTTGTATTAATTGTGTAATATACTATAATTAATGTATATTTACATCATCATTGTATGTTCCTTCTTTCATGGGTGTATGTTTTTTATGTTAACAAATCAATAAAGGGAATTTGAAATTTCAATTTCCACTTATTCAGCTTTACGCATACTTCATTGATTATTTTACTCCAAGATTATGTGTAGAATCACTATTCATTAGATTATGTCATAATTTCCACTCCCCTTTATGTGGATATATTTTTTATACACATAATAACTCCATTGATAAATTCTTAAGTCATCGGTATGAACTTGATAAGAGTAATTTTAACTCAATCTCAATTTGTTGAGTTAAATATCCAATTCATTGGTGTTATTTTTACAAGAATATGTGTGAATGTCATATGATTGATTTACACTAAATATCTAATCGTATTGAGTGTATTTATATTTTTCACACATAATTATGTCATTGATTTATCCTTAACCAATGGATATGGTCTTTATAAGAGAATTCATCTCAATTTTCATTCCATTGAGACTTCTTTGTTGTTATACACCAAATCACTTTTATATGGTGTATATAATGTACATTGACATAGTATATAATGAATCCCTTTATTCTCATGATATTATAATGTTTTTATTAACTCAATTATTTTTATTCAAGTGTCTCTCTTTTGGTTAGAAACTCTAACTAAAATACATTTTTAAGTGTTTTAAAGATTGATTATTCTAAATCTTTCTCATTAATGTCCATGTTTTAAAAATGGTTTTAAAGATTTATTTATATGGACATTAAAGTTTTAAAATCAAAATTCCTTTTAAAATATTGAAAGTGGTATTGGACACTTTGCTTCTAAAATCTATTTTAAATGGATTCTTGGAAATAGTGTGACTTTTAAATGATTTCAAGAAAAAGGGGGATATTTCACTCTAATTATTTTGATGATTATTTTCATCTATGTCAGTATCCTTCATCATTCTCGATTGAGGTTAATATGATACAATACAATCTTTCATATTGCAACGAATGAGTTATGTGTGACTGTGGATGTGCTATTTTTATTACATTCATGGTTTGTAGATAAAGTATTGACATTTCGTATTCTAGTTCTAATACGAATGTTTATGCTATGTTTAAAACATTTCATATGAGGAATTCATTGGACTTAGTACGTGATGGGTGGAGCCCGCTATAGCTCCTCGATGCATCGGTAGTTCTAATGAGACAAACTAGTGTTTTGGAACAAGGCCTTGGGAAAATCTTATTTGTATTATTGGCACGAGGCCTTGGCTATGTGGTTATGATAGTCTGGAATTTTGCATTCCATCATTATGAAAGTGGTTATTGATATTTCATTAGATTGTTCAACTAGTATAATATCCATGAGAATAAGTAAATGGAATTATTTCATTTTATCTTCGGCATATTATGCTGAAGATCAAGTTTAAAAAGAATTTGTTTTAGTTATAAATTGCTTTAAGTATTTATGCTTATCTATGAAAGCTTTTGCTATATTGTTATCCTTACTGAGCATCTGAGCTCACCACTTTAAATGTTTTATTTTTCCCAGGATGAGAAGAAGTAATTTATGAATGACCTGTAGGGATAGAATAAGGGTATATGAAGACAAGATGTTGTTGTAGTTTTTTTAACTTTTGATGTAATGTAAGACTTATGAATATATCTAGTGTTTCCAAGGCTACTAAACTACTCGGCCTTTCGAGACTTGATCTTTCTTGTGATCATGCCAATGTTATGTAATAATGCACCGACTCTGGGTATATAGGGTCGGGGCGTTACAGTTGGTATCCGAGGAAGTTTAGTATAAACTTTGGAAGCTAGATTTAGATAAACTCTGATTAGAGCACGTAGACCTAAGATGAAATTTGAGGATTAATATAGAACAACTTCCAAGAATTTTGGTATTGTAGAGATTTTGTGAGTTTTTTGAGAAATACATCCCTGTCTGGATACGATCAGGTAGAGCCGACTCTGGTACAGATATACCAAGGGCTAAAACCCGAAAAAAACCGCTTTGAGCTAGTATCGAATGGGAACTGGTTCACGACAACGGGCCTTGCTGCACTCTTGGTTACGACACTCTCGGGGGATATGCTTAGGATAATTTAAATATTCTTTACAAACCGATTTGAAGTATTATATATATAAGATGAGAGTAAATGACCTTGGTTAATCCTAATGTGTTTAAAATTGAGAATATGATGACATGTTACTCTCAAAATGATTTTATGACTACTGTTACTCACACAATGCTTTCTGGTTTTAGTCAATGGATGGATTCCAAGGAAGTCATATTGACTTTGTGAATGATGTACAAGGTGGGAATGGTGGTGGCAATGAGAAAAAAAATGGAATGTTGATAGGCGTAAAATATATCGTCTTTAGGCCAAATCAATTTTCCAAAAATATGATCAAAAATATATATATTAACCAATTCAAGGACTCCACAGAGAAGAGAAAGGTGATGAATGATAAGAGATGCAGTAGTGAAGACCATGGATAAAGGAATACTCAATTTCTATCATGTAGGAAATGTGGAAGGAGACACCTAGGAAAGTGTCTCAATGGGACAAAGGAATTCTTTATGTGCAGGAAGGAAGGACATAAAGTGATGAATTGCCGAAGAAAAATGAAGAGTACTATGGAAGAAGATAAAAATGGTCCCAAGAATCCATTTACAGTCATTTTCCATAAATATAGGGGACCTGGCCATTACCCGAGTGAATGCCCTATTCTATAGGATATTTTCTCGGTCAAAGAAGAAGCTATGTGGAAATAAATGGTTGGAGAACTGTTTAAAAAAGTATTAGTGTTCCTTGTTGATGGGTTTACTTTGGAATAATTTTCTCTTGTATTTTTAACCCTGCAGTTTTCCATGTGAGAATGATATTTTAGAAAGAATTATCTTTTCTCTTGTGGATATAGTTATAAATTTCCATTTGGTTTTATATGATCGTTGGGTTTGAGGCAATTATATGTTATTATAATTTTGGATGAAAATGCAAGGCATGAGATAAGATTTGTTGTTAAATTATGTAATGGTTATTTTGAGGAATTTATCTCATTTTGTTAATGTTATAAAATATAGTTTTTGAAAAAGGACAACACGCAGACCGTGTGACAACCCGTCGTGTCGGACACAGCTGTGGGAATCGAACCAACAACCAAAGTGCGATTGGGATTTATTTCCTACCACTGGACTATGTGAAGTCCCTGGTTAGTGTGACTATTATTTGTAGTTAAATGATATTATTGATCAATAGTTATTTGATTTGGGATCTTATGTCATATGAAATTAATACCCTTAGCATAGGAAAATGATTTGTTGATTAAGTGATAAATGTTATTTTGGATGTTGTTCGCTTTCTTGTGAACACTATATGCCCAGGAAAAATATAATAGAATGGGATTTCATTTGAGGAGTAATGGTTTATTTTTTTCTATGTTCTTATTGTGGATTTATAGTGATTTGGGTTATTTATAGAAATTATTAGGTTAATTACTTTTTAGTATGTGACTTTAACAGTAATTAATGTCATTTGGAGATACAATTTAACGTGGAATACTACATTCTTATAAGATTTGGGTTTTAATATTAGTTTGGATTATATTGACGGATTTTAAGGACAATTGATTATTGAATGGTATTTATTTAACTTTGTGGTATTGATGGTTTAATTTTAGAAATTAAGATTAGTGTTTTTTTCTCTAATGGAATATCCATTTGTGGGATCACCAGATATTATACTAACCATTTTTGTTTTGATTAATCTTTAAAGACAAGGTAAATATATAGATTATCCTACGTGGATCGTGTATTTTTAGAGAAGTTTATTCTAGCTCTTCCATTGTGACCAAGTCTTCATGAATACTCATTGTTCAAAAAAAATGAGTTAGTGGTAAACATTTTTGAAAGAATGAAACTCTACCTAAAAATTAAGTATATATCTTTATGTTCTTAGTAAATATCATAAATTAATTCCTCGTCCTTATGTAATGTAACTTAAAAAAACTATTGTCCGTCTACTTTTCCTACTGGGAGACTAATTACCGTTTGTGCCAACACAAGTTTGTGATGTTCATATTGTTAACATTATCCTGATCATGTTTTTATCCCTCTCCATCAGAACTTAACACTTAGTTTATCATCCATATCCATGTTTTCCAACATGTAATCCATGTATGAGTTATCTCGAGTGACATTTGTACTTCTCTTTCTTTCTGTTAAAGTGATAGTTTTATTGACTCTTTTTCTTATGTGGGACTTTCCATTATATTCCCAAGTTCAATTTAAAATATTACGAGGATGCAATTTATTGAAGGAGGGGGGAATGTGACACCCCAAGTTTCCATGGTATTCTTCTCTCTGAATAATATAGTAGCGTGTGTTGTATGCAACTTCAAGTTCTAACACATCACAACCAATCAAACTAGCCGTTATGAATAGTAATACCTACTTTTTGAAATTTTATACATTTTATCTTTAAAAATGGACTTTATTTTTGGATTTTTCATATCTAAATTAGCTTAGGGTGAAATTTTGGTACTTTTCGGAAAACTTTCATATTTTGATGAATAGTGAAAATTACTAAATTTTAATTGAAAACAACATTTTTAATCAAAATAATTAATAATGATAAATTATGAATTTGAGTGGTTTTAAAGTATATTTAGAATATATTTTTACCATTTAATACAATGTTGGTCATGGGATGTAATTTCACATTTAAACCAGACATAAACAAGTGTCAATATTTTGATAGTTATTATCTCTTAAAAACACGCTATTTGTTTTGATGACGGGAATTAATTTTTAAATTAATTAATGCAACTGATATGTTTTGAATTTGGTAAAATTGAAATCATTTTTGAATTCATAATATCAAATATAGCTTAGTCCTAATTTTTGGTATTTTCTTGGAAACTTTCATTTTTTGATGAATAGTGAAACCACTAAGTTGTAGTTAAAAAACTGATTTTTTTCGTAAGACATGATTTTACCGCTTCTGTTAGTGGAATTTAGAAAATCCGAGAAATAAGGTTAATATCATGGAGTAAAATGTGGATCAATGAGATGAAAATAATTTTTGGTGAGTAGTAACTTTTTACTTTTATTTACCACGGTTAAAAGTAAATATGGTTATTAAGGGTAAAAATAAGGTTAAAATTATCCTAAAACATGTCCTAATTCTATTGGACAAGTTTATCTGGAACAGAAACAACCTTAGGAGTAAAATATTATCATTTATGTCCACCTTTATTAGATTAGGAAATTTATTATTATTAAATTCAAAGAAAAGTTAAAAGAGTTAAAATCAAAGTTTATTTACTAAAACATTTTTAATATAGGATTATACATAAGATAAATTCGATTGTAAATATCCATTAGAAAGCTAAAAATATTTCCTACATAATGGTATTTTATTTATAATTTTTAGAAATTAAATAATTTAATTTATTTATGACACAATATGATGTAGTAATTACCATAATAGTGAAAAATTAAACTAATTGATATTATAAAAACCCAAATAAATATAATTTGAGACTTTTTATGAATTAAAATAATTTTATAGGTTAATATGACATGTTAGTAATGATTTAATTAACATTTTTTGAAGTAATAATTCTGTTATTATTTTCACAAAAATCAATTTTCCAAATAGTGTCAAAATTGACATATAAGCGTTTTTAAAACAAATATAATATTATTAATTTATATTCAAATTTTAAAAATATATGGTTCGTCCAAGAGAATTATTTCATGATTGGTTTATAATTAATGGACCACTTGGGGGTCGCTGGGATGTATATAGTATGTTTATTAACTATATAATATAAAAATACAAAGAGACATTGTAAAAGTGAAACTAAATAACTAAGAGTTAATACTTAAAGATAAGGTTAATATAATGACCGAAACCTGTCTAAATTCTATTAGTTGGGAGTTTTTCGACCCATCCCAACCTTTAACTTTAAATAATCCACTTTGGAGCCATTAGAAATCGAATATGAATTTATTACAAAATAATATTTTTTTCTTTTCCAAAGGTTCCCCTCACCCCTCTTATAAAAGGGACCTCCCCCTTATCACTATTTCACACATTCAAAACCTTTTGAATCGGCCAAAACCTACCCAAATACTCTCTCAACTTCCCTCACTACAACCTAGAGGCCTTAGTTTGATCAGAAAGCCAACTTAAGGAGCCCTTTTGATCAAATCAAAAGAAAGAACCCGAAGATGAGGTAATGTTTTCACCACCCTCTTTCAAGTTCCTTTCTTCTTCAACTTCTTCTTTCTTTATTATTTCTATTCTAAAATAATAAATCCAGTATCTTCTATATATATTGATGTTATTATAAATATGGTATAACCATATTCAGTATTCTACACATCTTTTGAATGGCATGTCACCATACGTGCGTACGTACGACTTACCGTCTCCACGTCGTGGTGTAATTGTCATTCAATAAATTATTATTTGGATGGGTATAATAATGATGTGTAATTAATGTAAATAATAAATATAACATGATAATTATTATGTATATATGATATACCATCCAGTTATATATTATTTTAACATCAGAAGAGTCATATTGTCGCTCGTGCTTACATACGGACTACCGTCTCCACGAACACGATGAGATTCATTATCCATCGTATCCATTCAAGTATAATTCTCATTTAAAGATTAATAATAATGTTTAAGGACTTAATATCATTCTGTATAAGAATATGATACAACCTATCCATAACAAACACGGCTTACGTAACAAAGAATATAAAGGAAAACGAGTAAGTTAACACCCGAAATGATGATAATACTATGATATTATTAACAAATAAATGTTAAAAGATCGTATATGATATCATATTAATGTAAATGACTCTTTTATAATTAAATAACAATTATTTCACCCTTATACAGGAGTTTAACCTACCATCGACCAAGTAAAAATTACAAAGTAAGGGGTTTCTTATCTCACTTTTAATTCCATGAGAATTCAATTGTTCACCACTTATTTATTACATGTGGTGTGTGTACTGCCCATGTTTGTATTCATTGTGATATATACTTTAATTAATGTATATTTACATCATAATTGTATGATACTTCTTTCATGGGTGTATGTTTTGTATGTTACCAAATCAATAATGGAATTTTAAATTTCAATTTCCACTCAATCGGCTTTACGCATACATCATTGATTATTTTACTCCAAGATTATGTGTAAAATCACTATTCATTTTATTATGTCATAATTTCCACTCCCATTTCTGTGGATATAATTTTTATACAGATAATCACTCCATTTATAAATTCTCAAGTCATCGGTATGAACTTGATAAGAGTAATTTTAACTAAATCTCCGTTGGTTGAGTTAAATATCCAATTCATTGGTGTTGTTTTTACAAGAATATGTGTGAATGTCATCTGATTGATTTTCAATAAATATCTAATCATATTTAGTGTATTTATATTTTTCACACATAATTATGTCGTTGATTTATCCTTAACCAAAGGATATGGTCTTTATAAGAGAATTCATCTCAATTTACATTCCATTGAGACTTCTTTGTTGTTATACACCAAATCACTTTTATATGGTGTATATAATGTACTTTGACATAGTATATCATGAATCCCTTTATTCTCATGATATTATAATGTTTTTGTTACCTCAATTATTTTTATTCAAGTGTCTCTCTTTTGGTTTGAAACTCTAACTAAAATACAATTTTAAGTGTTTTAAATATTGATTATTCTAAATCTTTCTCATTAATGTCCATGTTTTAAAAATGGTTTTAAGGATTTATTTATAAGGAAATTAAAGTTTTAAAATAAAAATTCCTTTTAAATGTTTCAAAGTGGTATGGGACTCTTTGATTCTAAAATCTATATTAAATGGATTCTTTACAAATAGTGTGACTTTTAAATGATTTCAATAAAAATGGGTATATTTCACTGTAATTGTTTTGATGATTATTTTCATCTATGTCAATATCCTTCATCATTCCCGATTGAGGGTAATATAATACAATACAGTATTCCATATTGTATCGAATGAGTTATGTTTGACTGTGGATGTGCTATTTTTATACCATTCATGGTTTGTGGATAAATTATTGAAATTTCGTATGATAGTTTTAATACGAATGTTTATGTTATGTTTAAAACTTTTCATATGAGGAATGCATTGGACATAGTACGTGATAGGTGGAGTCCGCTTTAGCTCCTCGGTGCATCGGTAGGTCTCATGAGACAAACTTGTGTCTTGGAACAAGGCCTTAGAAAAATCTTATATGTAGTATTGGAATGAGGCCTTGGCTATGTGGTTTTGATAGTCTTGAATTACGCATTCCATCATTATGAAAGTGGTTATTGATATTGCATGTGATTGATCGACTAGTAGAATATCCATGTGAATAATTAAATGACATTATTTCATTTTATCATTGACATATTATGCTGAAGATCATGTTTAAAAGGATTGTGTTTTAGTTATAAATTTTTTATGTGTTTATGATTATCTATGAAATATTATGCTATATTGTTATCCTTATTGAGCATCTGAGCTCACCCCCTTTAAATGTTTTATTGTTCCCAGGATGTGAAGAAGTAATTTATGAATGACCTGCAGGGATAGTATGAGGGGATATGAATACAATATGTTGTTGTAGATTTTTTACCTTTTTATGTAATGTAAGACTTTTTAATATATCTAGTGTTTCCAAGGCTACTAAACTTATCAGTATTTCGAGACTTGATCTTTCATGTGATCATGCCAATGATATGTAATATTGCACTGACTCTCGGTATCTAGGGTCGGGGTGTTACATTGTAGGTCCTCTATATATAATAAATCATGATGTTCCTTATTATTGTAGAAATGCTAGTTAAAATACTAGTCCATAAATAAATGAAAAAATTAACCATTTAGATCATCTTTATGGAACCAATCACAATGGTCCTACACTAATGGAATGTACCCACAAAAATCATGTCCCTCCCCATGTCATTAATTATGAAACTATAAATCCTGAGATTCATCCACAAGATTCTCATTATAGAGATCCTCCTTCTAGTAATTATTATGATAAATATAGGGATCCACCAAAACAAACCCATCATGAAGGTAATCCTAATGTTGGGAAGGAGGATAATAATTTATATGTAAACATTTATAAAATAAAAAACATTATATTATTTTTACTTAAATACAATTTAAAAAATAATATAAGTATTCAATTTCAATATAAGTGGATATTTTTCTACATAAAAAAATAAATAAAAAAATCAACACAATATTTATTATTTCCATATGCATAATTTATGCCTAGGGAGAACTATAATCATATCACCAAATAGGATAACCTAGTAATATAAATGAAATAATGGGTGTGCCATAAACCCTAGTTATGATATCAAAATATAACCACAATGTTTTTAGATATCATGGGATTTAGTATATTATATAATTAAGCCATAACACAACAATATGATAATTTATATACATTAAAAATATAAAAAGAGACACTATATTATAGAAGTGTGACATTCATTAGAGACATCTGAATGTGAAAAAAATAAGGAAGGCTATGATAATCATATTTCATGAATCACTAATGAGGAATCATAAATGTAATAAATGTTTCATTTATAAGGATTCATAGACAAAGGATAGGATTAAAAACAATGATTTATAAATAATATCAAAGTCTCATCTAGAAGTCATCATAACATTATCTATAGGAAAATTATGCGTTACCTAATCGACCATGGGATGTAAAACTTTGGTTCCAACCAATTTCATAATATAAAATTCATTTATATGCTAAATAATGGTGAATCTTATATAAGAAAAAATCCTTAAATAAATACATCAAAAAATAAAGGGTTCACATAATAATTCCATAAATCATTTAACATCAAGGTATATCATGGGATCACATAAATATAGGGTATTAATGAATCATAGGAACTAACTATAAAAAAATCGAACATAGTCTTGAATAATGGGTCTCAATATCTGGTGAAAATCATATAAAAATTATGAAAAAAAATTCATCAAATAAAACTATACTATTGTCCTTATAAAAAAAAGGGATGTAAAAAATGTGGGAAATGGAATATAAATTCCATAAAATGAGAAACAAAAATAATAGATAATTTTATAACATGATTGGATATTTTTATATCATACTATGAATATAATTTTCATCTAAGAGAATGGGCATAATATAAATTCATGAAAAATATAAAATTAGAAGCTTACAAATACGAATCCAAGTATTTGACTAATGGAAATAACAAATACGAACACAATATGGAATTTATATGAAATAATAAATGAAACAATATAATGAATAATTTATATAATTTCAGAATATGTGAATGCTAATAGGATGAATAGATAGTGAAATAGAGAGTTATAAAGAACATATATTCTAAAACAAAAAAGAGAAAGAATTATTGGGAAAGGAACCCACACCCAATGTATTAAAATTCATTCTATAATCTTCCAACATAATTTATAGTAGTTATTAATTCATTAAATACATAATAAAGATATATTTTTAAATATATTAATCACATATAATACATTATTATTAATTTTTATTCTTTCATATTCAAAAAAAAAATAACATCAATAACATCAATAATTTAAATATTTAACATTTATTGGTCCATGGTTCAAGAACATCATCAATATATAGGTAATGGTAATGTGGAACTATCCAATTATTCTATATGATCCGCTATTTTAATTAAATAAATTTTATATCATTTAAAAAAATTATGGAGTTCAATATATTAATATACAGATAAAATTTTGGGAATCATTATTGTTATGATATCTTATAAAAATTAATATTTATTACAAAAAGTACATATCATATATTTATTATAAGCACAATATTATTAAATAAAAATAATCAAATAGATATTATTTTATTATTAAGTTCCATTGAATCATAAAATAATTTTATTTTAACATCTCCAAATGGAATAAGTGAAAATAAAATATTTTCATTCAAAAATGTAAAATATAATTGTGATAGAGAAAGAAATGTTTTAAAGTGACATTTTAAATTAATTGGTTGAATATTTCATACTATAGACGTATAAGAAAATTATATTAAAAATATTTATTAACTATTACTTTTATGAATCAATTAATTTTTAAAAATTTATAACAAATGGATTGAAATGAAATAAATAACATTTTGAATTCAATTTTTGGAAGATTAATTCTTTATTGAAATGGGTCATGTGAGAGTTAATTAGTGATTTATCATAATTTATGGATAAATAATATTATTTTACAAGAAGAATGATTTCATGTTTTTAAAATAAGTCATGTATTGAAAGAGTTTTTTGAAAACTAAAAATAATAAATGATAAAGAGATTTAGAAATGTTAACCCATGTTTTGATTTTTATAAATGATATCGAGCCAAAACAATTTAAAAATTTTATTTTGGATACACAATAAACATGAGGTTTTAAGAAAGATAATTTTATATAGATATGAGATGATAATTTTTAAATTATTGACCTCTGGAAGTGGAGATATTGGGGTAGAGGTTGGGTCATTATATTTCCACAGGAGGATCTATATTTTAGAATAATGAATAGATTATTTTAAGAATGATGTCAATAAAAATTAATAGTAATGAAAAAAATTAGAGGGTTGTAAAAAAAAAATTTTTCTTTCACATAGAATAAAATAATGGTTGAAAATGAAAATTAAATAATAAGAATAATTTTTACCACTTACCATTTTTATAACATATTACATTTTTTTATTTTTAATATTAAAATATAATGGAAAACCCTATAGGGTTCTGTATTGTTTAAAAATACAAAATAATATAAATAAGTAAAGTAAAAAAATAGTAAGAAGGAATGGTTTCATTTATATGGTTTGAATATTTGGATTCTATATCATACATCTATTTATTCATGTTCAATTTGATGACACATCACACCATACAGGAAATATCATTCATAAAATGATTCATGAAACATATTTGTATAATGGTATTACTTTGAAATATTAAATATGCCATCATCTAAAATTAAATATTGATTAATGCACCTCAATCATGCATACGACGCCATCCAATACCAGGATCGATCATATTCCATTTCATATCTTTAGGAAATAAATCCCCATCATATAATGAAAACCCTTAATGATGTATGAGAATGAATGTTTTGTTTTAAATATATTGATATCAATGATCTCTAACTTAAAATTATCACACAAACCTATAAAACACCACTATATATTAAAAACCTAAAATAATCATTATAAAAACAATATTTGGGATTTTATAACACCAATATAACCTCCCCTAAGACTATTCCTTAGTTTATCTAGTCATATTTATTGATATTAGAGATAGGTATGGTAAAATATGACATGGAAAATATAATAGAGAAAATAAAAAAACAAAACAAATTCAAGGAAATTTATATAAAAACTATTAACTAAACAATAAGAACGAATTATAGAATAATTGGATGATCACCTATTACATATGAGGGAGAAATAATATAAATAGAATTTTAGGGACATCAATAATTATAAATTATCATAAAGGAGGATCCTATTTATAGAATATTTCATGAGTTTTAAAACATGTGATATTTTAATACTTCCATCAATATATAGGATTACTATATTTAGGTGTTCAAAAGAATAGACAACAATAGCGTAGGTAGTGGGATCGTTACTCATGTAAGTCTTATTTACATTTTTATATATCTATTAATTTAATCATATATTCATGTTATTGTATGATAATTTATTTAAAAAAATATCTATTAATATTTCCTTGATATCTAATATTTCTATTGTTGAAAAATATATAAAATTTTCTTTTATGACTTTTATTAATATATTAAAGATCAATAATTCATAAAATTTCACTAAAATTAGAAAAATGTTGAACTTGATTGATTACATGATATAAAATTAATGATATTTAATGTTCCTAGTCCTTTTGATGTGATTTACAGTGGTTTTTATGTATTTTTTCTTATGTTAATGTTGGATATCTCATCTATTACTATTTTAGAACATCATTAGTACTGTTGGATTATGTGATGTATTCTTCATCATTGAAATGTGATAAATCATATATGAAAACATGAGAGAAATTATTTTATGTAAATATCCACATATATCCATCTAGTAAATCAAATTATATTATATTTCACTGAGTAAATATTATTTAATCCTAGAAAATACATTCATACTACCAAATTTTTCATACATATCACAAGGAAGATTACTCCCATTTAGTAAAAATGAAATGTTTCTTATACACAATACTAAATTTTCAATAAAATACATATTAAATATTTGGTATTAAATTGAAAATATTATGTATTTACAATATAATTTCACATAACATTACGTTTACTTTCACATCCCATTACATTTAAATTTATTCTTTTTTTTTCAATTCATTAAAAATGAAATTTTTAAATAAAAGTTGTTAAACTATAACATATGGGATGTCAAATCAAAATATTGAACCAAAGAAATCTAAAATTTCCTATTTCAACATCAAACAAATATCAATTTATAAATAGTGATATAAATATTAAAAAAAATAAGTGAAATATACATATAATTTTCCCCATAAGCTAAAAATCATGAAATAATTTACTAAACAATAGGTTCATTTAATCAATTAACAATATAATTATGAAAAACCACAAAAACCACAATGAAGGACACCATTACTATAATGTCCAAAACACACCTATAATATATATATATATATATATTTAAAACTAAATTTCATAATTCATATGTATTATTTCATAGAATTAAATTGAAAATGTGATGAATATATAAACTCTTAAAATCCCCCCACACTAAATAATGTCACTTTTGTGAAATTGTCTAACACCTATTATAAATAAAATATATTATGGATGATTTGGTCCCACATTACCATTATCATTAAATTGAAAATATCAAGACACATATATGAATCCCACTCAATAATTTCTCACATTTAATAATAATTCCATCAATGCCATGGTAATACCCATGTGGAATATATACCGAAATTTATTAAAAAAATATACTGAAACCAGGAATTTTATGTCATGTTTTTATAATTATTATGTTCATGTTTTATTTCTATAATTTAATGTAATTTTAATTAATCAACTTGATAGATTCACAATGATGAATCAGCCTCAAGGACTTGATATGGGATTTCATTTGGGTAATAATTGGTATGTTCCTAGGTTAAAATTTATAAGGATGAACGAAGAGGTTTGGAAATAATTGATGTTGAATACATGACTAAGAGTTTACAGAAAAAAATGGCAGCTAAACTCCCTCCCCTTAGTAATTATTGAACTCCCAACACCATTTATATTCTCATATAATGTTAAAACATACAAGACATACAAAGAAGCAATTTTATTCTTTTCCATACTTCTTTTATTATATTTGTTTCTCCCTATCATTTTAATTCCACTCAAATTTTCAATTTTGAAGGTAATAAGAAATAATTGATCTTTATATAGTTTATTCTGAAAATCCTTTCCATATTTTATAGGATTTTTATAATTTATATTTTCTAGACATGATTATTCTCCTTAAACTTCTCAAAAAATGTCATATCTATTATACTTGAGTTCAACAATAATCAAATATTTAGAACTAGGTTTCAATATTTATCGTTTTCATGAATGTAACGAAATATCATAAAAATATTTTCCATGGAACATATGGCATAAAAACCACATGATTTCATTGGAATGATGAAATAAATTTCTCATTTGATAATTAAATTAAAAATTATGGCACAATTATTTTTGATATAATTGAAGAACTATAATAGTTCTTAATTACATAGAAATTGGAATTTACATATTAAATATCAAGTATAAAAATAGTCATGGAAAATAAAAATATAAAAATATGTGAAACATTAGAAATACAATATTAATTAGGTCAGATAATAAATAAACAATATGTGTGATGAGGGGTCTCAAATTTGATCAATGTTATATGAATAATTAATTATAATATCAATGAGTAAAATTCTTTTCATATATAATTTAGATCCTTAATTTAAAAAATATACTATATTTCCATGTAATTCCATGATGAATTGATTTTACTATGGAATTTTGTTCAACTCATTCTATTAAAAAATCAGCCCAAAAAATAAAAAAGAGAAAAAATTCTGATGGTCTCAAACTGATTGGTGATATCTCTTAAATAAAAAACACTATAACTACTATAAATAAAGCTAAGTTAATAATTCCGAAATAGGAGATGATTATAGAAGTTAGTTAGATGATATTTAAGATATAAAATCGACACTACACATTCATTGTTGGGAATTATAAGACTATATTAATATCCTAGTTACTTACCATAGGATACCTTTTCAACCTATAATAATAAATAAAACCAACCAATATTTATTGAAAATATATAATAATAAAGTAAAAAATAATGAATCATTTTCTAACCCCCCAAGTGGGTACGAGGTTTTTCTTTTCCTTTTTAATATACAATATATTATCCCTCACTCAATGGAGGTTTTCACTTATTTGGTAAGAGACACTACATTTCCTAGAATATAATGATTTTTTAATTTTTATTTTATGTGAAACCACCCAAAACATGTTTCCGAATTACACCCACATTGGTAGTATATATATCTTCAACTGAATATTATAGGTACATCTCAATGGATTATGTATCAACATGTTCACCTAGGGGGATTTCAACAAATAGTTAATGTTAAATTATGTTAAAAAAATGCATTCATGTCAAAACTATACCCCATAAATTCATCATCATCCTATCCTTTATATTTTGGGAAGGATACATGTTGTTTAACATCATTTAATCCATTTAATAAATGATCACTATGTCTAGGGAGGTTCAAGTGTTCCTCTTCAGGTGCATCATATTCTCCATTATCACTCATAAGGGACATATGTGGATTGGAAAAATATAAAAATTTAAAATAGTAGGAATTTATGCTCTCTACATAATCGAATAAATAAGATATATATATGGTCAATATTATATTATAACCATATACAATCTTGAAAATTAATTTTTATTATTTAATCAGATTCACCAAATGGCGTGTTATAAAAGGTGGATGAAATTAGACACTATACAATTTACATTATTAATATTTTAACAATTAAATTGTATCTTCTTCTTATTATTAACCAAAAAATGTTGAATTATATTAATTAATAATATTATAATATTTTAGACTAACATGAAATTTATACTTTTATATAATCATTCAAAATTCATCTAATGTTTTTTGATCACCCACTCTTATATCATAATACTAGTTCCTTATTGTTGTGTCCCATAGAAGGGGTAGTGAGAGGAAATAATTAGGTCATAATGTAGATCATTTTCATTCCACATGGGTTATTAAATATATAAAATACACCAAGATACTTCTTCCAAAAATACTCTTTTAGTAATCAATATAACTATGATTCATTGTCTACATGGATTATTGCTGTTAGTTATGTAAATTATATTTTATGATATTTTTTATAATTTCATATTTCCTAAATATTGGTTCTTATTTTATGAAACATATCTACTACCTATTCATTATCATATTTCTTCTATGCTTATAAATAATCCCATTTTGGATACCCTATAAAAGAATGTATTTTTTTAATTTTTTTATGAATTTTTTTTACAATATGTAAATGATATAATATGTGATTTACATGGATAATTTATAATGGTGATATATTTTGACAGAAATTCATTTAGGTGGAATAAAATATAATTTTTTTCACCTAATATAGAACACTGGATAATTTTTTTCGTATAAAATGGATCATATTTAGGATTAATAGTTTTTATAACCAAGTATTTTATTTTATTAGATTTGTTTCACATTAAATATAGAAATTATAAAAGGATAATTTATCAATATTTGAAATAATTGTTAAATTAATGAATGATTGAAAAATGTTTACATTTAATATGAATGGTATCAATCCAAAATTGTCTACTCAGGATCATTTATTCAATTATTTAATTATCTAAATTAAAATTTATAATTCATCAAATTTTACATTTTCAACAATCCCTTATATTGAGTGTGAAATGTAGAATTATTATGAGATGTCTTTTATCACTACAAATCTCAAATCCTCCAGTATTCATGATTGATTAAGATACCTTAGTTGATCATGTAACACCTTATAATATAGAAATAAATTATACTCTTTTTAATCAGTTATAAAACTAACGTCAATCATATGATGAGATTCAAGATTTAATGGTTGCAATGAATGATTAGTATGTACCATAATAAGGTAATGAATTATTTAATGTATAGATGTAATGTCACAATAATAAATCCCAACACTCCCCAAACATTTTCAAAAATAAAAAATTAAAAATATTTTTTTTGGGTTTTAAAAACCCCATGAGAAACTCCCACAAGTATACAATCTATGTAATCTACCCACTATTATGAGTATTAGAGAGAGGTATTTCCAAATAAGATAATATAAAAATAATAAAGAGTATGGTATTTATAAACTATATACAGAATGAATTGAAATTTTTTGTTATAAATGAAATAAATTAAAATCATTGCACTATAATAAAAAAAATTAAAATAGAACTATACATAAAAGGGGGACAATTTAAATAATATTCTGGATATTTCATTTTACATAAAATGCATTGTAATAGTTTCCACATGTATCAAACCTTATTAGATACGCACCACTTCAACTTAAAATATATCCCTCCATATTAATATTCGTGTAACACATTATTCATTGGAATAATAGCTAATATAATAATTATTAGAATCCTCTAATATGTCAAGATTCTATTTTTATCATTAGTATTTTATTCCTTAAAAACATCATTTGATTTGGGGATGATTTTATTCTTAAAATCACTTCTATCAAATTTCATAATTCTCAGTGTAACTAATTTAAAAAATTCCTTTTATATAGAAATATATATCGAATTCTCACTATTTTTTCAGGGTTTCCTGAAATTTTTCACAAGTTCGTGTTGATATATCTAACATCATCACATTAATATCTGTAAAAAAATTAGTCAATTCACAATTTTTTGAAGGAGATTTATGGACATTTGAGAATATGTGAATGTGGGAAATCATATCCTTCACTTACTTAAAATATCTTCACTAAAACTGACTTAGATCAAATCTTCTTCATCTATTAAAATAATAAAATCACTTATAAATGAACTGAAGAAAATACGTTAGAAGAGAAAAACTATAAATGCCTATATCTCATTAAAATATCACCTATATAATAGATTACATGTTTTATAATGGATGAAAATTTTTACATACTAATGAGAGTGATTTATCTTGGATTCCTTAACAATGAATTCTTTTTCAAGAATCTCGAATAGGGATCATCACTGAAAAGATCACCCAATGATGACACACACTAACCCACTTCTCATATTGTTACTATTTATAAAAAATAAATATTTTACTAAAGGATATACTATTATGATAGTTGTTTTAAAAGTATAGTAATGAAATATATAACAATGATAAACATGGATAAATCATGATATAATGATGTCAGTGGGATCGGTGTGGTCCAAGAAATGATTAGTGTTATCAACAATAGGTCTTTTGGGGACAATTTGGTGGTAAAATTGGACATGAGTAAGGCGTATGATAGGATGGAATAGGGTTTTGTTCTCAGAGTCCTGGCTTGTATGGGGTTCTCCAACTGGACTATTGACCTCCTTTTTCATTGCTTTAGCTCATCATGGATTTCCACTTCCTTCATGGGAATGAATTTTGGATTTTTCAAGACATGTCGTGGTCTCTCGCAAGGGGATCCTTTATAACATACTCTCTTCATTCTTGTGCAAAATGCTTTCAATTGCTACATTAATAAGGGAAACAACTCAGGTAAAATCATTCTTTATCATAATAGGTATGCCACTAGGGGAATTTATAAACTAATGTTCATAGATGACACCATAATTTTTATCAACGGAAGTAAAAGATCAGTGAGGGGCCTTAACGAGATTTTAATGGAATATTTCAAGTGGAGTGGGAAGTTGGTGACCAAGGAAAAACGTTTCTTCTTTACATCAAGGGGGATCCCTTTGAGGAGGGAGAGGTTATTGAGAACTAGCATGAGCATGGGAAGGGGATATTTTCCCTTGGAATACATTGGATCTTAGATTAGTCCCCTTTCCCTGAGGGTGCATCACATTGACAATCTTATAAGCAAAATTACAGGGCATATCCACAACTAGAAGAATAGATTTCACTCTTTTGGAGGCCTCATCACTATGGTCAATAGTGTTCTTGTTTCCATCACTATGAATATTCTTTCTACTCTAATGGTCCCAAAAATTTTAATTTCCAAGTTGGAAAGGATTATGGTGGAATTCATTTGGGATGGTTAGTTGGACGGTAGGCATCATTGGGCTTCAGAGAGAATGTTAGCAAGACCTATATCTGAAAGGGGTATCAATATGAGAAGTGTATCAAATACCATGCAGGGGCTCCATGCTAAGTTAGCTTGGGAGGCAATGGAAGGCCGATCTTTATGGGGCAGAATCATACAAGATGCTTATGGTCCGAATGTGAATATTCAAAGAAGGCAGTCATTGAGGATATGGAACCTGAATCTCCCATATCTGGAAATTCATCAGCATAACTCCCGTTGGATTATGGGTTGGGGGAATATCAGCTTTTAGAAGCAGGATTGGGCGGTGGGCAGGCTGTGGTTCCCTGGGTGTCCTACCCAAGATATTACTTTTAAAGAGGCGAGTACTCACCCAAGGTTCTTACAAGCCATTCTTGATGCCAGTCAATTGGAAATTTCCAATTCTACTATTGTTAATGATGAGGACGACCGACTGGTTTTCACGGGCTCTTCATTGGGTGCCTTCTCCATCAATTATTTTTATCGTGTGAAGAGGAGCATTGGGACTGAATATCCATGGGGGAGTCCTTGTGGTGCAAGATATCGCTTCAAAATTTAACTTTCTAGTGTGGCATGTGCGGAATAGGGCCCTGCCTATATATGATAATTTGCAGAGAATGGGTGTGAACATGGCCTCAAGTTGTTGGTGCTACTGGGATTTCAACCGAGAATAAGTAGGGAGTCCTTTCTATGATAGTGAATGGGCCAGAGGGATTTTTAAGACTTATGGGGCCTTCTCCGGTTGGAAGGGGTATGACGGATCTCCTGAAAATTTTCTACAGGCGTGGTTTAGCGGTGCTGGAAACCAAGGGGAAGAGATAAAGGCCAGATCGATCATCCTAAGTGATGTGTGTTGGGACATTTAGAAGGCCCAGAATGATGGTAGTAATAAATACACTTCGGGATCCTTGACCTTCATTCTACTCAAAATGAAAAACAATGGCAGGGATCTGCTTCAAGTATCTCCTGACTATCACTCGGCGCCTTCGGTATGTGCTCTGGTACTGTATCTATCTACAGAACATCAGTAGAGTGGTGTAGGGTAGGGTCTATGGATTCGGTGGAGCCCTTCGAATGAAGGGCTAAAGTAATACTATGAAGGGTCGCTGCATGGGGGGGAGATGCATGGGGGCGGTGTCGTGAGAGATAAATATGGGACAATGTGTGTGGCTTTCACTGCTTCGTTCGGGGAGGGAAACTCAATTTATTCAGAGGCCCTGGCTTTGGCCAAGGGTCTAGACATGTGCTCTAGTAAGGAGCGTTGCGTTTTGTCAGTGGAGACCGATTCCCTACATCTGTATCGAGCGTTGATGGACATCCGAGGAATTCCTTGGAGTATTGTTTATGCTGTCAGGAGATGCAAAGCGCTAATGGGGTCTGACACGGTGATATTGAATACATGTTTTGAGGGAAACACAGTAGTGGATTTTCTGGCATCAATGGATACATATAATAGAAGTACGATTTCCTTTTTTAATTTGGGATCATTTCCCAGTGAGGGGATGAAGTTTGTTGTCAATGATTCGTTCGAGTTACATTACTTTTGACCTCCCTGCTGCTTTTCCATTTTTGTGTATGACGATCTCCAAAAAGAAATAAAAATTTTAACTTCCAGTCAATGATGTCAGTGGGAAGATCATTTCATTATTAGGAGTTTATAGTGTCTCTATCATTATTCTTTATAATTTTCATCCCATTTTATTTTCAATGCAGAGATCATCCATATCACTCCAATTTTCATTATTATTACCCCATTATGAACTTGTACATGATGTATAATCACCATAAAATAATCACAATAGTACTACGCATTCCCAATATAGAAAATATTATGGTAACGATAGAGAGTAATAACTATGAATATGATAAATAATATGATAATAGAAAATGAGGGGTGATCCCTTTACAAAATAGGTATAATATAACACGATGTTCTCATAATATAAGAAATTAATAATTTAGGTACAATGATATTACGCCCCACCAATCACTCCGAGAAACAAAATAAGGGGTAGTTTTTCAATTTTAATTTAGATTAGAAGGATCACAATGGGGAAAACATCAAAATTGAAAAGAAAATTGAAATAGAGGATGAAAAACTAATTAACATATATTAACCATATAAAGGTATATTATTTTAAAAAAAACCAAAAATTAAAAAATAATTTAGCAAACGTATGTTTCCAACCATTTACTTATAAGTGAAGATATACATTTTTAGGAAAAAATGTGCCCCTATTTTCATCCAAACTGTCAAGAAAAACATGGATTAAATTAGCCCCAAATAATGCTCAAATCATGGAATATAATATTCATTTAAGCCTTTTTGATATTTTTTCTCTATCCAAATAAAAAACTATTACCTTCATAAGAAATGTGTAGAAAGAGTTATGATAGTTTTATAGTGAAAATATTTTTGTACTATAGTCTTTTGGAATTCCAATTATCCAATTTCACATGGATTTATGTAACTGAAAGAGGAATAATATCACATTCCATTAGTTAAATAAAACCCTATATTAAAATATTTCTTCATCTATTTAAAATTTAATTTAATTTAGGAATAATATTTGAGGGATATAATTTCAAAATCAAAATTTGACAAATATAGTAACAAATTTTATAGCCTGGATTGTGAGAAGGTTTTTAGGCCTGATGATGTGGGTTTGAGTTTTAACTCTAGTTGAATGAAATCAATCATATCATGTTTTTGACTTTTAAAATAAATAAATTTCATGCTTCAAATTAGTGCATAAAATGTTACAGCCAAATTACTAATGTCCCATATTAATATTTAAATTAAAAAATTATTCTATTTTCATACAAAATATGAAATTATTTATAAAATACCAATTTATTACAATTAACTTTAAAAAATTAAATTAGGTGGATTAAACCTTTTTAATTTTAAAATAATATAGTGGAAATTAATATTTTTGTATCATAGAAAAAAATATTCCTTATGTGTCACAAAGAATATTGAATATACTCCAACAAAAAATGCAGTTTAATACACATATATGTGAATTTGATACATAAGATCTAGATAATCTTTATTTTACATTTATAATAATGTGAATATTCTAAAATTTTACGAGTCTGTATACTATAATAACTCTATATAACACTACATCAATGGTTAATTTAATTTTATAAGTACATGTTTTGATGTCTTATGTATGGGATATGAACTTCTATATTTGAATTGAAAAATACTTAGGTATCTCATTAATTATCAAATAATAACAAATTTCTCCAGGGTAACAAGACTGTTATATATCAGATGACCCATATATATGGTTTCATACAAACCTAAAATTTTATTATAACATTCATTAATAAGTATATCCATTTTATCAATTAATAATAGAATAAATATAAAATAATTATGATCACATTTTAGTCTATGTTTGTAATACCATTATATTATTAAAATCATGTGGAACAATTCATTTAAATATATAGAAAATTTATTAAATATATATAATATACTAATTTCAATGACTTTTATTGGTTTATTTATAAATAAAGGGTTTTTTTCAAAATTCAAAAATAATAAAAAAAAATAAGGTAATCTTGAAGTCACATAATTTACTATTATCAATCAGAAATAGTTTTTTATTAGAATAAAATTTAATGTAGGCATAAAAATATTATTTATAGTTTTTTAATTTATAATATAATTTTTAAATGAAATTATTTACTCCATAAATATAATATATATATAATTTTTTTTTAAAATTTTAGAGAAATATTTATGTCATGATGATGTCTTTATATATTGGATATTTTTTAAAAATATTTTTTTACAATATACTAAATTATTGATATTTTATCACAAAAAATTATCAATAATAACATTTAGAACCCCTAATTACAAAAAAAAATATTTTAATTCTATCAAAATCATATTATAAATTTTATAAATTTATCTTTAAAATAAAATCATATTAAAAAAATTATATTTTTCAAAAAAATAATATATTTGTTTCTGTAAGTGAGACATTGTGTTTATTATATATTATTTTGTTATATTCAATTAAAAATTAATTATTACATATAATTTAGAAAAAAATGATTTGAAATCAGATATTTATATTTTATGGTAACATTTATTATTTTACTAAATATATCAAAACATACATTATCAAAATTAATATTTTTTCATTTATATTATCTGATTATTGGATTAATTAAATAGAATTGATATATTTTTTTATTTTTTTAACTATTTTAAATAATAATGGTTAAATTTTATAGTAATCATTATTCTATTTACCCTTTTAATATTAACTGACTATCTCTAATGGTTTTGTAAGATTCTAAAAGTCACCATAGATAAAATAAAAACACATGTTTACTTTTTTATATCATTCCTTCATTATCATGTGTATCTTATTTATATTAAATATTAAAAATTAAAATCATTTTTCTTGTAATTTCTTTATTTTTTGTTGTTTTTTTCTCAACCAAAATAATTTCAAGGGACCATGACATTAAAAAATATTATGCTATAGTTTTATTATTTACATGTTTTCTTCTTTCACTTTTATTTATTTAAATTCTATAGACTATGATAATTATGTAATTTTTTAAAAAAAATTTCAAAAAATTCTTTTTTCATGTGTATTATTATTATAATGGATTATAAAATACATATATAAGGTAAATATTTTTTTTGACAATTTTAGGATGTTTCAATCTTCCCCTTCTAAAATTTCTTCAATGATATTTCAATGTAAACCATATATCATAAAAATAAAAAGGCACTTTTTAATTTTATTATCATGTTTCCATGTTTTTTCTCTATACTAGTAATCTATATATACAATATTTAACAGATGTATGTTGTTGTTTCATATCACTTTTTCTCATTGATATAATATTTCCATTAGTTTCACATGTTAAAGGAAATCATGATTTTACTATACCCCTTCAAAATTCAGTACATGTGATGGATTCAGTATATACATTCATAAGATATATACTTAGAATATATTATGAACTGAAACCATGTTTATTGGGTGGAAATAATAATAAGACACAACTATAACATAATCAAGGATCCTATTGTTACCTAGGTAAATAATTTGAGATATTACTTTAATAATGAGTTGCTCTGACATGTTTCTTAGAACTTCATATTTTTTTAATTATTATTTCAACTAGTTATAATCATAATAACTTCATGTATCCATCATCATCCTATAATTATTGAGTTATATTCTTCATTCATTAAAGATATTTATACTAATCAATTCGAATTTCAATGGAATCTGTTGATGTATATGAACATAAAAAGTGGAAGATGTTGGTCTTTGCCTTCTTTAATTCTGATAGAAAAATCACTAATATTGTCAACTAGAGTTTAAATAGTACTCTTGAGTTGAAAATCTATATGTGGATGATATGTCGTACTAAATTCATCCTCTATGATCACTACTTTCTAAAGACCACACTAGAATATTTAGATTATCCTCGGATCAATTTCATATATAATTAATATGGTGTTCTGTGTTTCCTAAAATGATATCAAATATAATTCAAGTAATCCTTATAATGTCAGAATACTACATTATTTTTTTGAATTGGTATTCCAGTGTAAAATTATATACAAAAAACTAGATGATATTTTTTCCCATAGATTTCATATGGCGACCCATTATAATGTCACTATTTATTTCATCACACATAAATGTTGGTATGCATAATCTCTTCATTGTATAATTCGACACTTACCCCATTAAATTATGTTTTTATATCATGTATAGGGATTTATATTCTGAAATATTTTCCTTCATATTATCTAACCAGATGTGTTCAAAATAATCCATACACATAAATGTTCATTCTAAGTGGATGAATAATATTAGCCTAAAACCATCATCAAAAAATTTATTTACCATGGGATCAAGTCGTATACACCATTTTGTTCAATATCTCAAAAATTAAAAATTATTATTATTTAACTTTATGATCCCACAACTCAAATGTTGAATAAAACACATTTTTATATATACCAATTCTTTCTTTACCACCTTATTATTCTTCATGATAAATAACTAATAAATCATTTCAGAAATGTATGATGTTTGTACATTCCTTTATGATTCACATATCCATAAATTATAGGATTGTGAATTTAAATCTCTTTAAAACCACATCATATAGCATTATTTATTATCATTTATACATATGTTTTTGAACATTATAATGTGTTTCCCATAATGGTAATAGATTGAGTTGCAATTGTTTACGATGAAATAAAACAATATTTAATGGTGTATATTAACCTCCCTAATTTTAAATATATACAATATGTGTTTTTTATTAAAAAAAACATAAAAATATTAATTTAACCGTATGTTTTTTTAATGAAATACTATTCTTGATAGTTCTCTCGATAGGGAACACTAAGAATTATGCGAATAGAAATACACTATAAAAATATCATAATTTAAATGAGACCATTATAAAATAACACTTAATTAGGGATTTATGAATATGATTAGCCACACATATATATAAAAGGTTATACTCTATAAAAATTTATAGATTAATTATTTGTAAATTAGTGCACAATTTTTAGTGGTAAATATATACTTCAAAAATACATTTTCTTCAAAATTGATATTTATTGCTTTTCGTTTGTAGATAATGAAAATAATTTATAAAACTTTTATAAATATTAATTTAAAAAAAAATTAATCATAATATCAAATTTATCTTTGGGTTAAATGTTTAGATTTTTCTAGACAATTTGATTTTTAATTAATAGTGGAAAATTATATGTTTTTAAACTTTTCATTTCCATTAAAAAATTTCCATAAGAATTTTAATTTTATATAAAAGTAAAAAATTATTATGTAAGATTATATAATCCAATTTTGATAATTTTTATAACTATTTTTAGTACAAGTTCATTTTTGGCATTAAAAAATAATTTTCAAAAAATAATTTTTATCATTGCATTTTCTATTTTATCATAAACTGATAATTGAAATTTTTTATAAAATAAAGGATGAAATGTTTATTTCATAATTGTAATCAAAAGGTCCAATTTTTTTTAACATGGCTATTTTATTTTTGATCTTCATGAATCTTAATCAATAAAAATATTTATCACAATAGTATGGGTAAGTCCAGTAATTAATGTTAAAATAATATGATATGGACTAAAAGATTACAGTAATAGTTTTATTCATCCTATTTTATTAGTTTAGTATTTCTCTATATATCCATTATTTTAATATATGGAATCATGGTTATATATTTCGTTGAATTTTATAACCGTAATATTTAAGTAAATGAAAATGTTGAAAATTCAACTTTATTGCTTTTAATATCTGTAATATTTTCTTTCTAGTTTAAATAAAGTTAATTTTTTTTTGATAAAAATGGTTATTTCAAAAATAAATAATTTTTTCATGTTAATTTATTTATTATATATAGTTATGAATTAATTACTATAAATACTAATGAAATGATGACATAATATTTATTTAATTTATAGTGTAATAAAATTAATGACACTAAAAATATTAAAAGTAATATATTTTATTGAAATATTGTGTTCAATGAATTTTCATATAAATATAAAATTATAGGGATGTTTTAAAGAATTATATTCAAATTCCATTGTTCTCATGATATTGTCAATTTCAAATTAAATTAATACTTATAAAATATTCAACAATGGTATTTTAGAATAAATAAATTTTTATTAAAAGATTAATTATTACTAAATATATTATTATAATCCAAGTGAATAGTATATTGATTTTAGTGTCAAACAAGGTCTTTTTATGGTAAATTTATCATTTTATATTAAATAAATTTACCAATAACTTTAAAAAAACAATATAATCTTGGTTTGTGCCAAAAAGGGTTAGTAATGGTTAAAAAATATAAAAGTAAAGACATAATATAAACCTGTTAAAATTACATTGGATGTGATTATTTAACCCATAAAAAATTCTCTAATTCTATCATTTGGAATCCATTTTTTTTTTATAAAATTTTTTCATTAATTCCATACTATATGTAATTACAAAAGCTCCACTTCCATCACTTATAAAATGAGAACCTCATATCCTCATTTCATGACTCATAAAAAATAATATGAATGAAAAAATAACAACTGAAATACATTCTATAAAACCATTTTAATAACGTAGTTGAGATAATAATATAACTATGTTTCATATAAATATTTTTTATTATGTTAATTTATATAACTGCATCAATCATCTATTTCATAATATGGGAAAGGAAATCACCAATTCTGTATATAGAAGACTACTTCCTCACGAACAGTGGTAATTTATTTTCCATCACCTCTCATAATGGATGTTTATAAAGAAAAATTCATTGTTTATATATGATATTCATGAAATAATTTTCATTAAGGGTAATTAATATATCATATATTTTCATACCATTTTATTTAATGATGAGTTAGAATGTTGTGTGTTCGTACGTGCGGAATACAACCACATAGATGCTATGCGATTCTTTTTTCATCAACACGTCACATAAATGATATATATTATTTTATTTAACGTTGTACAAACTTATTTAGGATAAATTATTAATCATATATAGATAAAAAATACTTACCTTCCATTCATCATGATGATTTAAAAATGTAAACGTTACTGGAGCATATGTATGTCCTACTATCAATATGATTATACCCTAGTTCATTTTTCATAACTATAATTAATGGTTGGTTTATGGGATAATTTATATATTAAAATTCATTTATTTCATTATTATTATAATTTATATTAATGAATAATGAATCCACATGAACATAGTCAGTCCACCAAATTCGATTTGGACATGTTTGATTAATATCATCAAAACGCCTAACATAATGTTAAATGAATAAGTAATTGAATATAAAATATAAATAAATAAAATATCTAAAAAAATGAACTATAAAATTTATATTAAAAAAGTAAAGTAATGAATCTTTTTTATATTTATGAATATAATGAACATAAATTCCATGTCAGATAGAAGGTAAGGGGCACTTTAAATTAAAAATAAATTTTGAATGTTTTAATTGTTTACTTTATAAATAACTTTCATCCATGTCTATATTATTAAAATTATTTTATGGATGTATTTATATAGGAATAAATTATTTATCAATTATATTTTATGACACATTGAATTTTATTCAACAGTTTTAAAAAAGGAATCATTATATGTATTTTATAAAAAATATTTTCAAAAATAAGAAATAAAGAATGTTCTATTTTTATGTATACAATATTAATAGGTTTTCCCATTGTAGTAACTATTATTTAATTTTTTTATTCCTTTCAAATATTCCATGTACTATACAATTAAAATAGTCTTTTTCTATTTTCATGTTGTATAAAACTTTTTAAATTTAATATATATTTATATTTAAAGAAATGTTTTCTTATGGATAAAATTTTTTATGTGTGTAATGAAAAACTAAAAAATATCATGTTTTATTATTATGTAATGGTTCTTGGACATTAGGTATGATGATAGGTAGTATTTTTTAAAGAATGTATGAGTGGTTCCAATATAATCCAAAAAATATTTGTTATGTTATAAAATATGGATGGGTGGGCCATTATAGCTCTCCAATGAATTATTTAAGAATTATATTAGATGTTGACCATTTTGGTTATTACACTTATAAGAGTGACATGAAAATTATGTCCCATGTTACCTAAATGATTTATCTATTCTTTGTATGTGTTTTCATGGAATTATTATGATTTAAAAATATAATCAAAGCTGTTTATCTCTAAAATAAAGTATATCATATATCTTAAAGGTGAAATGTATATATTTTTGATAATGTTATAATTTATTTTTTATAATTGTAATGAAATATTTATATATTTTATTTTATATTTAATTTTTTTAATAATTTTATATCAAAATTTTTGGGTTGAGAAGTTTATTTCAAATGTATGAAAATAATTTATTTTTCAAAATTTTATTTAGAAAAAGGAAAATTTTATAATTATCTAATGACTAACAACTCCCTTTTTATTTTTTAATATGTCACATATTAAAATTTTCTTCTCATTCAAGGTTTTGATAAAATGTTTTCATACATTTTTAAGATTGAGAATATGTGTTGATGTGGTCAAGATGAGTGTTTTTATGATATCACATTAATATAATATGCTTTTATTTTAAAAAAGTTATATTTTGGAAAAAATATTACTTATTATAGGTTTCCACTTTGTAATATATTGTTATCTTATATAAGAGTTATGATTTTTTTTCTACAACTATAAATAATATATATCTTTAATATTCATGAATTTGAATTGATTAATAATATTCACAATGATAAATGTTTTTATTTTTATGTCCCTATACACAATATAAGAGGAAATGATTAGATGACTATGGGGATTGTGATGTTATCAGGTGATGATAACTTATGTGTTATGAGTACCATAATTAGATTATAAGTTTTGGTTTGACCATATTATAAAAAGAAATAAACCCCCACCATATTTTATTATTCTAGTGATTTTATAATTAGGTTATTAATATTTCTTGGTATACATTTATGGTAATAAAACCCTTGAGGTTAGTATGTGTTTGGGTTTATTTAAGACATAATGATTTATATATTATATAGACATAAGTTGAAAGGTCTTGGAAACATTTAGGGATTGTATAGTCATTGATGTTGAAGTAATAATGTGTCATTACAATTTTGGAATAAATGTATTATCATGTAGATAACTATAGGATTGAAAAGTGACTTTGTGATTAATTTATTAACATTAATTTTAATGAATATTGAAATTTTGATAACATTTATGAATCAGGGTAAATAGAAATCAATTTGGTTAAGATGTGTTTTTAACATAGGAATAAAATTTTAATTATCATTTTAAAGTATATATATTATTATTTGGGATTTATTGGAATTCAATTTATTAATGGAAAGAATTAGTTTTTTTTGGAAGTTGTGTGATTTGGGAATATTAATTTTTAGTATATGAAATTATGGGAGGCTAATGTGGTTTAGAGATACATGTGATGTTTATTTCAGAATATTATATTTTCTACTCATTATAATTTTGGTGTTTTATTATATTTTAAATTTTTATAAGATTTTTTATATATGTAAATATCAATGATGAAACGTTGGTGTTGTTATTTAATTTTATAGATTAATGAAATATTTCTTTTTTTGATATTTTTTTGATTTATAATTTTTATAACATTTGATAACCATTTTTTCTTTGATTAATGTCTAATGACATAAGAAATGACTTTATGATTATTTCAAGAATATAATTAGATTTTAGGGATTCAAGGATGAAAAATTCAACCTAAATACTAATTTTTTAGAGAAAAATATGAGATTGTGGTGGGAATTTATTGATGGATGAAAATATATATGACAAGAATGTATATTTCCATATTTTCATAGTCTATATAATTAATGAATTCTTAAAATCAATGAAAGTAATCATTTAAGAAAAATTGATTCCCATTACATTAAAATTTTATTATTCCATGGTCTTTTTCACATATCATTGATATATGGTTTGATGGTCATTGACTATCTTATGATAAATGTTCTTTATCGCTCTCCATAATTATTTATCTATCACACATTTATTCCATTTCCATATTTTCACATATAATTAATGTTCTAATTTTTTGAAACTTATGTATGTGTAATAATTGATGAACAACATATTTCTCATTTACACTTTTCAATAGAATTATTAATCAACCCTTTTCATAATATGGGTTTTTTACAAAGGTATTTTAAATTTTAGAAACCTTGAATACCATGACCATATTCAAATTTTTATAATGCATTTATTTTAATTTGGAGAGAATATAACACCTCATTTTTTAAAAGAATGCAATTCTCAATAGCATCCATAACCTAAAAAATCAATATTTAATGAAATTTGGATATAATATAAAAATATCATCATTTAATAGTGACTACAATAACCTAGTAGTTAAATTAGTGGATAAGAATAGTGTTAACTACATTATATGATATATATAAAGACCATGTGAAAGATATTATTTATTAGTGATTATGCAATATGAACTAAATTTTTAGGAAAGGGTTTTTATGATTCTAAAATACATTTTATTTAAAAAAATCATTTGATTTTCTTTGAATATAATATAATTTATTTTTTTCTATATTTATATATCGTATTTTAAAAAAATTACATCATTTTTTAAATAATAATTTAAATATTATATTAGTGTGAAATTTTGGGTAATTTTTTTTGAATTAGTTTATTTTGCAGAGAATAGTTAAAAATAAAAGTATTCGTCAAATTTTAATTTTTTTTAAAAAGTATAATTTTATGGTTTTGGGAATAAATTAAGTATATAAAGTTGGAAAAAATATTAAAATTTCATTTAATAATCCTTGCATTAAACCATGAGTGAGGATGTTGCACATCAAATTTTTAGAAAAATTATTTATTATTTGAAGAAATAAATATATGGGCTTAGGAAGTTTGTTTATTTTTGAATGTTAATCATCCAGGGAGGCCATATCATATTAGCTTCCTTGTAGTACAAGGATTCAAGGATAGAAAACTTTTAGCAGTGATCCTCACATTCTCCTGTGATCTCTGAGGAACACCACTAGATATTCGGGTTCTAGCACAACGTGTTAAATGTCTTTTATTTATTGTTATTGATCACTCACTCTATAGTCTTGAAGAAATACATCTCAAGCTTCCCATTCTTGAGAGGGATAGAAGAAGAAGATTTCAGAGTGAATTCATTGTGCTCAACAATTCTCAATTCTAAATTTTTGGATTCTCTACACAATATACATGGCCATCCATTTATGATGATAAGATTTAGGTTAAAATATAACGTAATTTCATTCAAGCCATTAAATTAAATTTATTAGCTTTAATAAATCCAATCAAAAAGAATAATAACTATATTATTTTTATTTTTATGGTTCACACAAACTTGTGGAATAAAAAATATTATGCGATGGTCTTGTTAATTAATATTTTTCACTAGACAAGGTCATGGTTTGTTCCAACCCCTATATCATTTATTGAAAAAATAAATATATATTTTATTCCTAAATAAATATTTCATTAACAATATATTGAATAATTATTTATTAAAATATTTATTAAATAAAAAAAATATTTTATTCGTAAGACAACGAATAAATATTTGTTTAACTTATTTGATCGAAACACCATGAATAAAATTATTCATCGGACTTCTGAAAAATATTTTTTCTTTTAATTAAACTCAAATTTAATTTAATCGATTCATGGGAAACACTTATTGTGTGATTCTCTTGGATTATTTATCATTAGAATTATGCATGCTTTCCTATAGTCTGTGATTATTGTCTACCAATGGGTCAATGCACCCAAGAGAAAAAATTAATATCAAAACATTGATAACCACGCCATAATGATCACTGAGTTATATAACATGATTTCCAAAACATATCTCAACAATTTTTTTGGATCCATTTCATCAACCTATATGCTCAACATGTCATTCTTTGAATATATGAAATAAATATTCCATTATATCAAGGCCATAGAATTTAATTTTATGGATCTATTCCTATCAATGGTTCCTGATGTCAAAATCCCTAAATATAGAAGTGAAGAATACTTTCTTGACATATTCATCAATGATAGGTCACTCGTGACACTTCCAACATATAAAACTTGTCACGAAACGCCTCCCCAGGCCATGAAACTTCTCATCTGACCCCATGGGTCTCCTTAATAACTTGGTTTCCATCCCAGCACACCAAAGGATATTAATCACTAGGGTCGCTTATCAGACTTATGATTGTTCCCACATGCCAACAGTAGTTATTTTAGTGTGTTTTCTCCTCACTCACATACACCCTGGGAAACTTCCCTGAAGGTCACCCATCCAGATTAATGATCCAAGCCAAGCATGTTAACTGTGG
This sequence comes from Viscum album, assembly GCA_963277665.1. Classification (NCBI taxonomy): domain Eukaryota; kingdom Viridiplantae; phylum Streptophyta; class Magnoliopsida; order Santalales; family Viscaceae; genus Viscum; species Viscum album. The sequence continues at coordinate 1,143,320,947 of OY728141.1, forward strand.
AGTTCTAATCAGGTATGCTCTCAAAAAGAATTGTGCACCTTGTTGACATGAGTCATATCATTTATCCATTTAACCCTTTATCATTTGGGGGAGTTACAATAAATTGTCACACCCCGACCTATATTCTATTTTATTTTATAATTTTCAATGGCTTTTAAAATTTTGTTGGGGTTGGTTTGAGTCTCGGATGAAAAACTATTTAGTTATGTAAAAAATTGCGCGTATTTCAGCTGAGGTCGCTGGGCACACGGGCAGAGCGTGTGTTTGAAACCCCGCACGGCTCGAATTAGGCATTGGCACGATTTTCCTACCTTTGGAAAATTAAAATGAGTAATGATTTTGATTTATCATGTTATTTAATATATTTATTGTTTGTAATAATTTTGTAATTATTATTAAAGAAGAAATGATAAATATTATTATTATTATTAGTAGTATTATGATTACCATTACTATTATTATTATTTTTTAATGAGTGTTGAGATGGGTCTTAAACAGGTGTGTGGGAACCGCACAGTTAGCGGTGGCTGTGTGTTCAGCCTAGGTTCTCGTGCGGTGGCTATTGGAGTGGACAGAAGCTACCGCATGGTCCGTGTATAGCCGCATGAGGCATGTGCGGACATCGCTGTTGCAGAATTCGAATAAATAAAATTAAACAAAGAAGATTGAGATTGAAATAAAATAAAGAGGATACTATCATTATTCTAAAAAAATTATTATTCATGAATTTTAATTATTAAAATTGCTATTAATACTAATATAATTATTAAAAATGTTAAAAAAATTATTTCTATTAAAAAGGGTATAACCGTTATTATTTTCACCTTTTTAAAATTATTATATGTCGCGCAGGTTAACCGCATAGTTGTCCATCATTTAAAATGAAGCGAAGAAATTAAGGATGAAAATAATATTATTAGTGTTTCATATGATATTATTATTATTATTATTATTTATTTTGTTATCATTATTCATTTTATTAATTTTTACGCTTTTTTTTATGTTATATTAATGATTTGTTTTATTTTATTTTATTTATTTATTTTTATTTTAATATTTCCCTCCACCCTAATACCAACCCTAATCGTGCCTCCTCTTTTTTTTTCACACCGCCTCACCCCTACCCGCCTCCTTCCCCTTATTGTAGCTCCCTTCCAGCAGCCTTGCATCGCCATCGGCCACCTCCATCAGGCCTCCTCCTCCTTCGCCTTTGGTGCTACCGTGCACTCCCCTACCATCTCACAGAAGAAAACCCATTGGCTATTCCCCACCAGCCTCGCATGCTATCTGCATCCACTACCTCCCACTGCCACCTCCCTTCTCCAGCCTGCTCGCACGCACCTCCCCTCCAGCGTTCCAGCCATCCCGTCGCCCCTCTGGCCTTCGACCCGCACCTCCCATCGCCAGCCCCTGCTCCATCCAGACGACGACACCCCTTGCCTACACTTCTGACGGTCATGTACCGCCCATCTCGGGCTGACCCTTCAGCCAGAGAGCTCCCCTCTAGATGACAGGCCGCAACAACACCCTCCCATTCGACCTCCGACGTTGCGTTGTGCCTCCAGCTTCCTATAACGACACACTTATCTGCCTCTCCCAACACCTACAGCCCCTAACTCTTGACCCTCGCTTGCTCCGCCACCATCCCCGCCAACTCCCGCATCCCCTTTGCTCATGCCTTGCTTGCCCCCGCTTGTCGCAGCCCCATAGCAGGCTAGTCCCTCCCGGCCGTGCAATTGTCTATTGAGTAAGAACCAACCAGTTCCGTCGACGACTGCTACCTCCCCCGGCCAGCGCCCCTCTTCTCCTTAGCATGCGGCTCCACATCGGGTAGAACCTCCTCCTTCCTTTTTATGGTTTTTCTCTTTGTTATTAGGGTTATGATTTTGGGGATTTGATTTGTTTGAGGTCCGACCTTGATAATTTCGGTTCGGTTCATTATTTTAGGGTTGATTCATTTTTGTTTGCAGTGCGATTGACGTGTGTTTTTGGTTTCACACCTAGATATTGATGTTTTCTACCTCGAGGTATGTGGTTCCATTCCCTTGCATCAATTTATTAATTTATTTTGTTATTTGGTTTTATAAATGTGTTTTATGAGCAAATGTTGTGGTGAAAAATGTATTTTGGAGTGTTTTGACATGAGTTAAAGTGGGTAATTATTATTTTGGTGTGTTCGCCTTATTTCACACCCTTGAAATTAATTTTATATTATTTTTATAATGTTCTTTGAGATATTTAAATAATTTGTCAAGTCATTCATGTGATTCAGATTTGGTTGTGAAATGGTTCTTGGTGTACGTTTTGTTTCAAAAGGGGGATTTTATGTGTATTTTGGAGTTAAGTATTTTTTGTTTTTCTTGAAATAATCTAATAAATAGTTTAATGTTTTATTGAATTATTTAGATGGCATGAAATTGGTATTTTGAAAGTGTTGAATATCCGTTTGTTTTTAAATTACTGTGTTTATTGAAAAGAAGACATGTTTTTGGTGTAATCCCATTTTGCGTCACTTAGTGGTATTTTATAAATGGTGAAAAAATTTCATTAAATAGTGGAGATAGTGAAAACTTTGTTTTGAAAAACATTCCTAGGTGGTTATTTTGTTCTTGTTATTCATTTGGATTATTTTGTGTCCATGTTTATGAACCTGTGTGGTTGTACGTTTATTGCAGCACGTTGGCGGGGTAACCACGGGTTACCGCGATCATCGCTTTGCACATTCTTGTGCACATGTGCGTGGTGTGTCGCATTTGAGCTGCGTGATAAGGTAGGTCCCCCACTGCACTCACCTTTAGATTCAGAATTTATTAATTCTTTGATATTTTATTAATTTTATTTAATGACAAATTATATAAGATAATTAATTTTAAAATGATTATTTGGTGTAAAAAGAGCTGTTTATTTTATACACGACACTTGAAATATTTTCATGATGAGTGTAAACCCAGTCATGAAAGAATGCCCATTTGGACTTTAAACATAATTCACAAAATTTTAAATGTAGTTCATGTTTTTTTATAAATGAGTTATTTTGAAGTGAAAAAAAGTGTTTTGGCTCACTTGAGAAATGAGGATTTTCATTAAAATTGGTGAAAGCCCATTTGGAACTTTAATAAAATAAATTATTTTGGAAAACTCTATTTGAGGTGACTCAGATGCGATATTTGGTGTATGTTGACTACATGATTTGTGTGTGATGTTTGTATTTTTTGATTTAATTTGTTGACTCACCCCTTTCCTGTTTATTATATGTCTTGACATGGGAACCTATCATAGTAAATGAATATCTTGATAATGATTGCTGCACTAGTTTAGATTACGCACTGGTTAGTGGACCCTAGTATGGAAGAAATTCTGCTAGGGGATTGGGCCCCTCGGTTAGGCCATGTAGGGCAACACCGGGCGTTAGGACATTATGACGTCATCGAGAGTAGGCATGCCTTCGGGATGAGTCAAATGTATAGTACGTTTTGGATTGTTCACGAGCTCCTAGGTTCTACCCATGTTTCCATTAGTGTTTATTTGAATATAGTAGATGATTGAGAGGTCTAGTTCAGTTTTTGGCCCCTATGTGCCACATTTTCCATTTCCATTAGTGTGTGATTTGTGTTGTGTTTGGTTTTCCCTTTGAATAACAATTCAAATTTGGATTCCTAAATTGTTTGCAAAAATGTTTTAAAAATAAATGCACATGTTCCTTTCAAACACTAAACTTGTTTTTATATTAAAAATTTCAATGGAAATTTACTTGTTTTATAAATGAAAGTGTGTGGGGAAACAAATATTTTATATATTTTAGGTCAAACCTGGAAATGATAAATTATTTATTTAATGGTATGTGCATTGGGAATAGAATTATTCGGGCCTACTTACTGAGTTTTAATACTCATGCATATAGTGTTATTCTATTTTTAGTTTTTTTGTAGGTTTGGTTCGAGATTGTTCTCCATGAGCGAGAGTTGGTTGTGGTCTGGTGAGCGACTCTTGGAGTCACGAGGAGTTTTTATCGATAGTAGGTTAGTGTGTATTGCTGGTCGTTATTTCTTTTCATGGTCATTATTTATACATTGTGTTCTTCAACTTTTCTGATATTTTAATTATTTTTATTGGGAAATATTGTCCCCGCCTGTCCTCTATTGATGCCCTGGCGCTTGCTGCCTGCCCGGGAGGATTGGGAATGCCTCTCTGGTCATGTCGCGAACCGTTATGGGTGATCATTTCAGGGTCGACCCAGGTTGGTTCGTGACAAAACTTCTCCATGAAGTCATATCATTTTGGTTTATGAAATCCATCTATGTATGTGATTTACAACATGAATTAATTAAAATATTAATGTTTAAGGACCATCAAAAATGCTCATATATAGTAATATATAATAATACCAAAACATATAGAAATTCATACTAGAGGGTCTATTTTCATAATATTTAATCTTGGAGATTTCCATGTGAAAACATAATGAGAAGAATCCTCAACTTCTTATGAGTAATCACACCTAAAATTCAATGCACTCTATATCCCATCATAGTACATAATTCAATTAAAAAACATTCTTTAATTATATTTTCATAGAACAACATGGTTCTCATTATAGCTGGGAACTGCTATGACCTTATCAATGTGGTTTATACTCCCAGAAATTATTACATTTGATTATTATAGAACAAAAACCAATAAATATTTATTAATTCTAATAATATTAAATACATTGAATATACATGTAATAAAAGTAAAAATAGTTAGTCCTAAGACACCAACTCCAACAAATACCCACTTGGACTAGGAAAAAGTTCATACGACCTTAGTTTCACTAGACCTCACATTATAGTAATGTTTTTTCTATGCGATGACATTAGTAAATAGTTCATTCAAATTGTATTCCACGGAAATAATTCTCATTGAATCTTCAAATCTCTTATAAAAATCCCTCAAGAGATGATACTTTTTAAGTATGTGCTTCATCCATTGATTTTAACTTTTCACTTTTTCAAGAGCCACCATTGTAGTATTGTCACAATAGAGTGTGATAGGATCTTTACTACTAGATAAAACATCATGATATTGGATGAAATTTTTTATCCATACTGCTTCAGTATCTAGGACAGAATCCACAATATAATTTAAATCTACGTTATAATATAAAATCACATCCTTATTTGATCTCTTCCATCACACATAACCTCCATTGAAAGTTAATATGTATCCCATTTTTGACATGGTGTCATCATGATGAGTATGGAAACTAGAAGCTTCATATATTTTGATGAATAGTTTCTCATATCCTTCATAAACCAGGAACATATCCATATTATGGCTCAAATACTTAAGTATAGCCTTGAATACTATCCGATGAAGGTCACATGGTTTAGCTTGATATCTTCCTACCACACATTATTAAAAGGTGACATCTAGCAAAATAAATAGTATAACATACATGACTAAACCAATATCTAATGTGTATGAAATCCTTGTTATTCTATTTCTTTCTGCATGTGTCTCTGAAAACATGTTTATTGAATGATGAATACCGTGTTATTCTAGAAAAAAAATCCCCAATTGGATTGTACCATACTAAATATTTTAATTATATTATAATAGTATGTACTTTGACAAATCTTGATAAACTTTTTGGATCTACTAGGATGGATCTTGATCCCAAAAATATATGTTTTCACACCCAATTTTTTTATAGATAATTATTAACAAAATCATAGCTTAAAATACTGTAAGATTTGAATTTATTCCCAATGATTAATATGTTATGAACATAAAATAATAATAAAATGTTTATAATCCCACTAAACAATTTATAAGCACATATATTGAATTCATTATTTGTGGAACAAAATTCTAGAATGGCCTCATTAATATGAATATTCTATGGGTTGGATGCTTTATTTAATCCATAAATGGAATTTTGCAACATGTATACAATGATGGACTGATTTGGAGTCACACACCATTTTGGATTTGTCATATAGACATCTTTATTATGTTTCTTATCAATAAAGGATGTTTTAACATCTATCTTACAAATATCATAACCAAGGAATGTTACAACGGATTGTATATTTATGATGGATTTTAGCATTGAAACTGGTGAAATTGTTTCATCATAGTCAACCACATGATGCTATTTAAAGCCTTTTCAACCAGTTTCAAATTATAGGTAGTGACTGGAACTTCCATGTCCAGATTAATTTTGAATACCCATTTGAAATCTAAGGGCTTTACATCTAATGTAGGGTCTCAAACAATATATACATGGTTTTGATATATGGAATTCATTTTGGAATTCATGTATTCTTACAACTGAGAATCATCTGTGCCACATACTATGTTTTTTTTGGTTAAAGGATCATTATTATCAACTAATAACAAGTCACCATGTTAGGTGACAAGAAAACCAAAATTTTATAGTTCTCTAACATCTATCACACTCCTACACAATAATTATGTCTCTACAAAAATTTCCTATTCCATGGTGATTTATGGAATTGCTTCAGGTTCTAACTCTTGTGTATAGTGATCATGGACTTCATCAATGTCCATATCCCTCCCACAATCACATTTACAAATAAGATCCTCCTCATGAAATACAGAATGTATATCAACCACAACCTTTCTATCTGATGGATTGTATGCATAGTATCCCTTTTTTTATTATGATATCCTATAATGAAATAATTTGTTCATTGGGTTGTATTCATATTAACTAAAGGGGCTTTAAAAATAATTTTAAACCCCACACTTGTTATTAATATAAAATATGTTTTGTTCCATCCCATAATTAGTATGGTATAGGGGTTTTTCTTTATTTGTAATTTAGTTTAGCATGTATCATTATACTTATAATTCATATACCCAAAATGATAAATGAATTCTCACGAGACTCATCATTTGTCTTACTATTTTCAAAAAGGTTTGGCTCCTCCAGTCACTTACATCATTCCACTAGAACAGATAACGTTTTGTGATTTTAGAAAAAATCACAAACAACAATAAATAATCAATAAAATAATTATTAAGTTATTTTCCACCATATTCTATGTGATGTTTTTTGAATCCACATTCTATGTTTGTTTTAAAATTAATTATTTTTGTTACATGAATTTATAAGAAGAGTATGAATTATACCTCATTAAGTATACATACACACATATTCTGAATTAATTAGTAAAATATAGTAAGTACAAGTACCAACTAGTTTCTTCTATAGGAAATAGAATATAGACATTTGTATGAACTAATTAATGAATGTCTATGGACCTTTTACCACTCACACTAATTGGGGATTTAGTCATTTTTTCTTTGTAAACATGTGGGAAATACACCAAGTTGTTTTCCTTCAAAAAAATTATAATATTCATCTTGATGTAATCTAGTGAAGATATTTTCATGTATAATCAATAAAAAATGCACCTAAATCTTCCCCTTTCTCCATGGTATGGGTATAGTTTTTCTTCCAGTATCCCTTCTTACCACATGAAAAATAGACATCATATTGTTCCTAATCTTTCACCTTGATATTACTCTTCGTGGAAGGTCATGAATAATATTGGGGCATAAATCTATTTGATTTCCATTTACGTTTTTCACCATAATGATGAATGTAATTTCATACTTCGTATCCTTATTGACTTTTTTTAAGAAGAGTTAGAAGATATGGAAAATATGTCCCAATTTTATTCATATTAAAATTTACAAAAAATATAGGGAAACTCTTAGGGAGTGATTCCAGAATTAGGTTGGTGCGCATTTTTCTTGGGAGTTTAAACTCTATATCCATTAAGTATTAAATATATCCAATGAGAATGACTATGTGTGACCAAGTTTGGGAACCCTCTAAATTCATTTTCTAAAAGAGATTCATGTAAATATATAACCATTCATATCTAGATATCTCTAGGTAAATGCGATGGAGGTTCTCAAGCACGCTATAAACATCCCTATTTTCATGGGACATTATTAGTTTTCTAGAAATTGATTAAATCATCAAACATTAAACATCGACCATGTCACTAAAGTATTTTTTCATAGAATAGGAACTCATCAAAAGTCACCACTTTAGCCAGTGGATGAGGCATTAAGTATTTTTTTATGTAAGATCTTTGTCCATGGTGTTGCACAACCTGAAGGCTTATAAACCACTCATGGAAGTTACTTTCAGTTAATCAGTTATCAATCACCAATATATATCATTATGATAGTTTGGATGTGGAACCTTTTCATTTTATAATTCAATTAAAAATACCATATTATTATAAATTATCCGGATTTAAAAATAAGTGATATATAATAAATTAATGTTTATTTATTTATTCATTAAATTTTCCACTATTTTATCAAGTCTGAATATCCCTCACCATATAACATTAAATTTCCGGTTTCTTTAAAATTATAGAGAAAGGGATCCCAATTATGTTTTATAATGATTGAGATTTTTTCTCTGAAAAACATAATAAATAAATAAATTAGGAAATATTTCGAACTGCTAAATTGAAACTCTATGATCCATTGAGTGGATTCTAATATCCTAAAATCCTGACATGGATTTCATCAACACATTCCTCCCAATTTTTATTGAATAAACACTGGCCATTCAACTAAATAAAATTTTGATTAAGTTAGCCCAAATATTTTTTGATAACTATCCGATAAAATTATTTGTTTAGATTTTTTCCAAGTACTACACATAGTTCTATGATTTTTACCAAATCAAGTAATAGAAGGCTTTTTCTGAATGAATTTTTAATTGAGGTATTTTAATTTATTATTATTAATTTTCTCATGTATTATCCTTTAAACATATTGTTAATATTAAGGGGATATTAGTTAATTAATTAACTATGTTGGAGAAAATGTTATTCATAATTCTTTATTTAATTTTAGTATTTATACATTAATGTATTTATTTATGTGATCATGGCCTCAGATTCATAAGATAAATAATTTTATTGTCTTAAAGAAATAATTAATTAAATGAACCATTAATGAGCTTTATGTAATGGTTGATTTAATGAGTGGACATAAACCCAACCATTAACCTAGGATAAATAACTGCAATTTCCAGTCTTAGCATGAGTTACCGTATTCCACCTACCTACCTGTGTATCACCTGGTATGGAAATGTTATGTTTCCATTTTGAATATCATCAATGTGATTTTGGATTATCTATTAATTATTTATATTTATTACACAGTTTTAGGTGAGGTGAACCAATAGATTAGTAATACGGGACTATATAAATATCATGGACATGCACTCCCTATTTAATAATAGAGAAAGTGTTGAATAATAGACCATTATTTAATATAAAATTAAATAATTCCAAACACATGAATAAAAGTAAATTAAAACATAAAACAAATACACATTTCTTGTTCAAGCACATGAATCATCATATAGGAAATGAATACACAAAATTAAATGGATAAAAATAATTTCTATGTTATTTATATTATTAGTCAATATAAACATGCTTTCAATAATCAATGAATCAATTAATTAATTAATCCCATTTCATATTTTATATTATACAATCTTATTTGAAGATACCCATCAATAAAAGAATTTATGGAAAATAAATGGTAGAACAAATGATGAAATATTAATTAAAATAAAGTAATTTATCATTTAAAATTATTTTAATCCATTATTAAATTTCCAACCACACAAGGGTCCCAATAAATAAAATAAGGTTTTCATTATGCACTATTAAAATTTAAGGTGATTTTAATTATCTCTATTAATGGGATACTACACAACCTATACACGTATCTTCACATTGTGCTCGAGTTGCTGTATATCTATGTAAAACAAATGAGGCTTCGGTGTGTTAACTCGGCCAAACTACATAGAACATACATTCCAACTAAAAACCCTATATCCACTTTTTTGTGTGAGGTTGGCCCGAAAAACATGCAATGTGAAATAAATCCACCACAGGTAATTAATTACGTATTGTATCTAGATACAATTCACATGGGTAGACGACATATGCAAAAAAATAATTCCATGTAACCATGTTTTATCAACCATTGATTTAGAACAGCCTAATAGAATCACTGGTCATTATTCATTTCTTTTTTATAATTTAATGAAATGAAATATTTAATGAACTTGATTAATATGTTGATTCTACGGTAATTCAATTCAGAATAAAGAACTAATAATGGGAAATTAAAATCTATCAAAAATTGTGCATAAATAAAAAATTAAAAAGTATTTATAAATTTAAATGAAAAAATATCAAATACCAACTTGATGGCCCTTGGTGTAGTAAAAGTGTGCACAGTTTGGAGATATATTAAAAATTCCTTTCATAATCATTTCATAAAACCAATAGTGAGGATCTTTCACATTAAATTTACAATTAATTTATTTAATATATGAATAAATAATATCTAGGGATAGAAATGTTCTTTATTGGTAAATTTCGATTATTTGAAAAGACCCACTATAATTAACTAAATTGTTCTGTGATACACAAGGATAGAATCTCTCATGTGGTGATATCCATGTTCTCTTATGATAGCCAAGAAATTCCACTTGATCTCTAGGTTCTAATGCAGCGAGTCAAATTTTTACATTGTACATTCTTGACTTCTCATTCTTTGATCTTGAAGAAATCTATCATGAACATATTTTTCCTCATAAGGAGAGAGGAGGAGGAGTTGAGAGAGAATTTTTTGAGTGAGACAATTCTCAATTCTCAGTTTTGATTCTCTATTAAATAGGAATATTCGTCAATGTAATGAGTTAGGTTTTATATTAAAATGTTTTTTAATTTCATACCAGAAATTTAAAAAAAATATTTCCTTTAATAATACCCACACTACATAATAATAATTATATTATTATTGTTTTGTGGTGAGCACCAACTTGCACAATTAAAATATTATGTAATCATGTTATTAATAAATATTTTACACCCTACTGGGTATTGGTTAATTCGAGATACTTTTGAATTTACTGAACAATCAAATAAATATTTTATTCATAAATAAATATTTTATTTACAATCTAGTGAATATATATTTATCATTATATTTAATAAATAAAATAAATATTTTATTCACAATTTAGAGAATAAGTATTTAATTAATTTAATAAATCAAGATAACTTGAATGAAACTATTCAACATACATAAGAAAAATATTTATTTCATTATTTAAACTAAATTAAAATTTTATTGATATCAACAAAAACACATAGTGTGTGACCCTCTTGGGTTATTTATATTTGGAATTAGGTGGGATTTCCTATACTCCAAGACTATTTCCTAAAAAAGGGTCAATAGACACAAGATAATAAACATAATATTGCAACAGTAACAACAACATACGAAACCTCACCTTGAAATATAATCCATTTATTACAATATCACATCAACCATGTTTCAAATCAGGGTCACCAATATATATTTTTGATATGTCCTGTTTGACTATCTGAAATTAACATTCCAGTCCACCAATGATATGAAATTTATTACGAGGGTTCAATTCCAATCAAAGGGAAGAGATATCAGATTCCATAATGATCGAGGGAAAATCATTCCTAGAATAATTTATTAATGTAATGTCACTCATGAAACACCAAATGTATCTAACATTTCCATGAAATATTATTGTCATGGTTTATGAAATAAAAATTATTATACAGGTTTGATTATGCACTAATAATAATCATAATGTATAAGGACCCTCACACACACTCATAGATAAAGATATACGATGACACCAAAACATGAAGAATTGCTACCATTGGGTATATTTTATAACCTCCCATTTAAGAAATTTCCAAGTGAAAATTTGATGATAAGAAGCCTCATATTCTTATGTGTACTCGCACCCGATACGCTATGTACATTGTGTCTTATCATAGTATTTTATGCAACTACAAAACATTATTTAAGAATATCATCATGGAACATCAAGTTTCTCTTCATAGATGGGAACGTCTATGAAATTATTAATGTGATGTATACACTATTAAATTATTATATTATATCCATATAGAATAATGAACAATACATAATAAGAAGTTTTATTAATAATCACTATATTGAAAATACATGTAATCCCACTACAAGCTGTTGGTCCAAGGACACCAACTCAAACAAATTTAATATTTTAATTTAATATAAAAAATTATAATTATTTTGTTATATATAATCTAATTTGGATTATTATTATATCTCATTTTGTTATAAGATCAATATTGGATGATTTTAAAAATACTATTTTTGTTTTTTTTTTTGCATTATTATATTAAATAAAATTCAAACACTTCTGATAATGTAATCCTATAAAATAGATTCTAAATTTTATTCCCATACGTCCAAATTTGATAAATATGTCCCCTATGTTTTTGTTCATCCTCAATTGTAATAATAATAAATAAAAGTCACCATACCCAGGGAAAATACAGTAATTATGGTTTAATATAACAAGATAGTGATTAAAAAATGACCCTATAAACTGATTTTATATTATTATATGGCTATATTTTACACTTTTCCATCCATAATTCTTATTTAATTAAACTTGGTGTGATATTTATTTAATTTTAGTATTATTATATTCATTTAAAAGATAATGTAAAAAATGTCATATTCTTCATTTTTATATCAATATTTTTTTCGATGGGGATAAATAAAACTTTATTTAATTTATAAATGTGTATTCCACTGAAATAAGACTTTATCTTATAATTTAAATTTATTTATAATTTTTAGTAATGAAATAATTAACATTAATTCACACGCATCATCGACATGATACTTATTCATATAATAGATTTTTTATGCAAATCATTTAAAATATAAAATGTTATATAATTTGAATTAACTATGGTCTAACATGAATATATTACAACTATTTACAATATTATAGTTTTATTAATGTATTTAAATTTTATTAATTTTTTCATGTTTTTCAATGTCAAATTATGTGAATGGGAAAAATTAAATTAACGATATTATATAATAATTCTTAATTCATTAATTGATATAAAATTACTAAAAATATTATATTCAACCATGTGAATGTAATATGTCCTTGAATATAATCTATGGTCCATTTATATTCTAATTTTCCTTTTATTGTAAAAATTTTGACCCATAAAGAGTAAAAAATGTGTTTATCGTTTTAATCATACAAAAGAGTTAACATGATTTAAAACATAAAAAATAAGGGTAAAAACATATTATAAGACCTTAAAATATTAAATTATTAGAGTATATATATAAATAATACATCCTATTAACTAATTTTATCAATTTTGTTGCATTTATAATTGAAAATTATTTATATCAATTTAATACATAATATAATTCCAAAAGTGCCCCTTCCATCACATACAAAAAGGGCACATCCTATCCTCCATTCTTTACAAATAATAAATCTATTTTATGATTCATTAAAAAAATTAATTCCATAAATCCTTCCTCACATCATAGAGGCCTTGACTTGATAGTTAATATCCCATTGGAAGGAATTATATATTATCATAAAGAGGTTGTCTAATGAAAATGTTTGGTTTTTATCCACGATTTATCTACTCATTTATACTTTTAAATCATAAAAATATTATACAAAAATTATTTAAAAAAATTAGTATAAAGTATATATTTTTATCTTATTATGTTATTTTAATAACCTATATCCATATCATCTTCCATCAAATGGGAAAAAACCATCATTCAAGTGTATGTTGGGCTACCTCCTTACAAATTGATACAATTAATTTTCCCTAACAATCTATCTTATATTTTTATAATGTAAAATTTAATGAATACATATTATATTCATAATAGATCTGTAATTCATTAAATGTAATTTATCGTGTATTTTCTTAGCATTCTATTCATTTAAAAATAATAATTTCATTCGTGCGTACATGTTGACTACCAAATCGTTGAAGTGATATGATTCAGTTTTCATCACCACATCACATGGGTGATATATATATATAATTATATTAAATTATATTTTATTTTATTTATGATATATTAACAATACTTTAAATATTAAATAATACATTTTTTCTTTCCATCATGATCATTGAAAAATGGAAACTCTACTCTTGCATTTGTATGACCTATAGTATCCATGATTATAACCTATTTCCATCATTCGTTGTTGGTTTTAAAGGTATAATTGAAATATATATTTTTTAATTATTTCATGATTATTATTTCTGAGATGATGTAATAATGACCATGTTGAGCACATTCCTTCTATAGAAGTCATTGCGCACATGTGAGTTAAATATCATCAAAAAGTATAACATGAACATAAATGATTATTTAATAGATTATATCATAATAATAAAATAAATAGACAATGAAAATGAATAAGGTTTAAAAAATTAAATAATTAATATAATTTTATGATTCAGTATGATATATAATGTATTTGATGAGTCAAATTAAAGGTAAGGGATACTTTCTGTTAAAACCCACTATTTAAATTCTTAAATATTTTTTTTCAAAATCATATTCAACAAAGTACATATGCATAAATCATTTTATATATGAATTTAAATATAAATAAATGAATTATAAATTATAATGTTTTTTTCACTCATTAATTTATTTTAATTATTTCAAAAAGGAACCTTTTTTAGTTTGTTATACAAATTTTTTTGAAAAAAGAAAAAAGGAATGTTCTATTTTAATTTATACAGCGTGAGTGGTTTTCCCACTATTTAAAAAAATATATGATATATGTATTACATTAAAATATTTCATTTTTGGTTTCTATAAAACCCCTCTATCCATTTATTTTTTTATTTTCAGATTTTTTTTAAATGGAATAGTTATTTCAATATCTCTAAATTTTTTATTATGGTGGAAAAAAATATTTTTATGAGTCTAATGTTTAATAATGAATGCTATCCTGTTTTATGATTATGTTATCGTTCATCAGAATTGTTTGTGATGAAAATATTTTCTTTTATAATACTAGGATGAGTGGTTCCATTTTATACAATGTATAGGTAGTTTTTTATAAACTAAGGATCAATGTTTCCATTATAAATCTACATTGTATTGGGTATGAATTATGTTGGATTTCATTGATATTAGAAATTCCATAAATAATATTTATTTTAAGAGTTATATGAAAATTATTTCCCAGCTAAAATACAAGCTCTATTTATTATTTATATTTGTTTTTGTGGATATTTTATGATTTAACTAGGTATGAAAATAAACTTATGTTAATGGAATGTATATGTATTTTTATAAAGTCGTTATTAGTTTTTCATGATTGTAAACACATCTTTATGAAATTTATTTTTTCCATTAAAATTTGGTATGAATGGGTTTTCCAAACAACTTGGTATGAGAAGTTGATTTCATTAGTAATAAAATGTTTATTTTGATCCCAATGTTTATTTTTAACTAGTAATTTTTTTATAAGTTTCCAAGGACCAAAAATTTTCATTATTTCAACTTATATGTCCCTTATATATAATTTTATGCTTATAAAATGTTTGAAAATGTTACTCAAATATGTTTATGGATGATTTTGGTCATATATGATGTCACGATAAAATAGTAAAGATATTTAATGAGAAGAGAATGTTTTTCATTTTAAATGTTTGATATTATGGGGAAAACGACACTTATTTGACATGTACACATTATAGTACATGGATTTTTTATTTAAATGTAAAAAACTATATTTCAAAAATTCCAAACAACAGAAATTCTCAAAAATAAAAGAAAATAAAATATTTACTAAATATAAATGTTTTATAATGTTATAACGTGGGTTCCTTACATATATCTATAGAAATAATTCCTTGAAACAATATTTAAAAAATTACCATTGAAAAATATAGATCATGAGTATGAAATTTTTAATATTTTTCCTAGATCTATCTTGAGGGTGACGCCATAAATTATACATTTCCCAGGAGTAAAAATCCTAAAAATTTATTTTCAGAACCACTAAATATAATACATACTTCTCTACATGAGGGATTTGTTAGAATAATTTTGATGGCTCGTCACATCATAAACTACTTGAAGAAATCATAACATTTATTTTTCATATATAATTAATTCCATTTTATGAATTTTTCATCCATTCGATATGAGAATCATGAAAACAATTCACAACCTGTAAATATTTCCAAGTCAGTCTAATGAATATTAATATCACTAAACCTATTTTAGTTTTGGGATATTTTTCAACCACCTTTTCAATGAATAATAAATATAGATCCATTCTATTATGATAACATGCACATATAATTTTAAATTCTTAATAAAAATATATAATTTACTATACATATCAATGAACACATACTTTTAGAATGTAATAAACATATTTCTCATGTATTTCTAATTATAATGATTTTTATAAGAATATTTGAGAATAAAATCAATATATTCTGCTGTAAAATTTTCAAGGAAATAAATATAATCTATATTCATCATTATAATAATATATTATGAGAATTTGTGAGAGTTAATAGATATAAATTTAAAGGGTTATATCTATATATTGAAAGGAATATATATAGGGTAATTTCAATCCTTTTTACCTCTAATTTAAAATATCTAAATAGAATATATATCTCTATAAAATATTGATCAAAATTATTTTTTTTGAAAAAACAATATATTAGTTGTATATGATACTTTATATTTATTATTTTATTTTTATTATTAGGATAATAAATATATAAGTGTTTTAAAACTTCCTTATTATAGAAATCATGGATTGGGGCACCCCTTTTTAAAGAGCATTGGTATATAAATCCCCAATCCAAATATTCTATTATTTTTTTCTTCCAAACATCAAATTCAATTGCGACCATTCTATATGAATTATTTGATATGGGTTGAGTTCTATTAATAAGTTAAATAGAGAACCCAACCCCTTTATCATGATAAATTTCATGAAAACTATAAGGGAATACATCAACATATAACATTAAAACTACTATATATTACAAGAAAATTCCATCCATTTTCATAATCATTAGATTTAGATATGATTATTGAAATGGATGAAATATCCATATTTTTGAAGGAAATTAAAATAGTTTTTCATCATTAACCATGAATTTATACATCTTTAAACGATGATATGGAATACGGAATGTTATTTCCCTCTCATAGTTGCTAATATTTTATCTATATAGGGAAAAAATAAATTCCCAAAATATCATAAAATTCATCCAAAGATACCATATGTTAGATTCAATAAATATTATTATAAAAACAATCAATAGGTGAAGGGTAATATATATTAGATGCAACCAATTGAATATTTCAGGGATAAGAAAACCACTATGTATTGATTTGAGGTTTGAATACTTCAAGAGAAAATTCGTTACAAGAACAAATATATAGAAATATAATCTAGAAATATATTTTAATTTCATGAATCTATAAAAATAATACATGTAATCATTTTATTCTTGTTCAATTCATATACAAAAGAATGAATAAGTTGAGATGATAATAAATGAATTATTAGTAATTAACAAATTCTACCATATAATGAAGAAAGCATTTACAAATAGGAATCCAATGTTATATCTTCTTATGTATAAAACTAGTTAATAGGGAATGGAATTTTTATGAGGTCTTATAAACTAATTTCCAAAAATAATTTATCTACACTCTTTTGTAAAAAATGGAAACAATAATATTATATGAACATCACTACATCATTTTAAAAGTTAATCCTATTTGAAATATGGATTGAAATATTGAGGATTATTGTATTTGGATTATTAGGTACATCAAAAAATATTTAAATGACACATAAAAAATCATTTATTTCAATATTTAGTATATTTTCCCATGGAACACTATGCTCATATCCCTATATAAGATATAATATGTATATAAATAATATATCAAAGGACCCATTATGATCTTTAAGGGTTTTAAAATATAATTTACATTGTATGGATATTACATGATTTGTTAAATCATAGTATGGAATCATGAATGAATGTGATCATATTCCATCTCATTGATACAAATAATAAGTTAAAGTGTAAAATAGAAGAATTTTAATCCTGAGAATCATAGCAATGCTAACCAAAAGTAATTTATTTCCTCATAAAAATAGTTTTAGTCTCAAAAAAATTATTTCATAAATATAGATCAAGGATTGGGTATATAACATTATAAAAAATGTTTTTTGATATTGTTAACGGTTTAAAAAACATTATATTTTACGTATATAAAATGTTCCATAACATAATCTCATGAGATATATTAGACTACCCAATATATTAGTTTGATGAAAAACTCTGGGTGGATCCCATGATCATAATATTTTATTAATATGTGTTCTATAAAAATTATAGAAAGAAAAAAATGAAATAAACCAAATAAAGAAAAATAGGTAACACATGAAGTATGTATAACATTAACAACAGTGTTATCTTATTGGATACCAAGATATTTGAGGATTGATAAATCATGGGTATTTATTATAAAAAATGAACACTTATTATGAAAATATATATCTATTTTAGAAAAAAACATTAAAAATATGAAGAATATGTTGTGAATTTAAACACTTTTGTTGAACTTTTAGGAAAATTTTCAAATATACCTTTAATGGGATAACACCATATATTTTTCATAATCTTGGAAAATAACTTATTTTATAATAAAATAATAAGTTTTTTTGATAAATCATGGAGATAAAATAATTTTAATATTCATAAAACAACATATAAAAAATTAGGGATGAAAAACATACAATAAAATGGATTCCATCACATGAATTTTAGGGATTGAATTTGTAAAAAATAAATAGGTAAGTATAAATACAAACATTTCAATCTAAAAATAAATTATTAAAAATAATAAGGGATATAAATTGAGAATATTTGAAAGGTAGAATATATAAATGTGGAGAATATAGAGTGATATAGAATATATCATTCTACTGGATAATGTGATGGAAGGACCTGAAATAGAACCCTTACCATTAGTCCTACAATTCTTTAGATAATCCAATGTCACCCAAAATTGAATAGATCAATTAATAATTTACATGATTCAAATAATTTTTTATATTTATTTAATCTCATATCATATATTTTTATCACTTTTATTTAGTTATGATTTTAAAATTATTTGACAATAATGGATTTCATATTTATTAGTTCAAGACTCAAACTCCATCTATGTATAAGTAAAAGTAAAAATTCATAATCCAATGTTTTCATAATCACTATAATTTTTATGGAATATGGTTAACATTATTATAAAAGTGATTATATCCCATATATAAGTATATAATTCACGTTTATAGAATCCTCCTAAAGAAATTGGTGTTTATAATAAAAATGATTATAAATATTTACATTTAATTAACTTGTTGTCATGAATACTTTACCTTCACAAGGTCATATATATAAATCTATTTTATTAAAAATTAATATTTAATAATTAATAATATTTATTTTTTTTATCAGAATCATACGTAAAAATAATATAATGTTTTTTATTTTGGTAATATAAAACTATCATAGGGTAATGTTTACTTATAATAGAGTTTTACAAAGAATAGATAAAAATTGAAAATAATTATTTATAAACATAGTAAATTATTTTAATAAATATATTCTAATTTTAATTTTATTCCTAATATAATATTAAAATATTGTGTAAGAGGATAACTAAAATGTAACATTGTAAGAAACCAGATCTACTTACAGTTATGTTCTTCTTTTTCTGTTGGTTTTTGAGAAAAAGAGTAAATTATAGAAATTTTCTATATACACGTCGGGTACTTCCTTGTTGTAGGAGGCCATGTGTTAGCCGTGTAGTAGCCACACACACGGCCGTGTGTGGGGAGGGGGGTGATTTGGAGGCCGCATAAAGAGGAGTAAAGAAATGACTAGTACATATCGTGTACTTCAAAAGTGCACGCCGTGTGCTTTCTTTTTTTCCATTAGAGGCACTGGAGTCGCGCTAATCACCAGAGTGCTCTTCTTGTAGGTCTCGTTCAACTAAGAGTCTCTTACGGCCGCAAATCTTCGACGAACCCCTGAGTGTGTGTCTGTCCTCCAAATCGAACCCTGTCAGTTACGTTGGAATCGCATCGATGAGTTATCTCTTCTCATAGAGCTCTATATCCTAATTTATCCTCTCTCATGAGATATATTGGGTTGATTTTTTTAGATGTTTTTGTAGATAATTAACATTCTAGTGTTGATTTAAGCTTTGAGGTTCTAGTATATCATTCCTATAATGCCATGGTCAGTTGTTTGTGCCTTTTCGTTCAAAGTCTTTGAGTATTATGTGAAAATTCCACTAAAACCCTTGAACGGGGTATTACGTGTTTACCGTTTTGCACCTATTGATTGCCTGCCATGATTGTATGATTTTTTAGAGGGGTTTTAATTAGAATAGGGTTTATTGCTATGCTTTGGATGTGTTTTTTCCATGCACATTCTGGTTACGACCGTTTGGTCATGCTTAGCCTTTGGCTACTTCACCATTTTTCTATTCCTGTTTCTATAGGATGGAGAGTTTGTGTTTTGAACTGCTTGATATGTTGTAGACTAATTATCCAAGTAGTTATGTAGGTATAATTTGTCTATATTGTATTGCAATGATCGTTGGCATACATAGGTCCGTGAGAACCTGGTATAGTAGAACATAAGGGTAATTGACCGAGTGAGATTCCTCAGAGAGTCTTTGAGCACATTGGGATATAAGGTACCAAGCGAGCTTCCTAAGAGTGTCCATGAATACTTTATACTATAAGGGTAATTGACCGAGTGAGCTTCCTCAAGGAGTCTTTGAATTATTTTGAACTGATTTAGACTATAAGTGGAATTGACGGTGACTGGGTGAGATTACTCCAAGAGTTCTTGACCTTGGGGATATAAGAGTAATTAACCATGTGAGCTTCCTTAGAGTGTTACTGGCTACCTTAGACTATAAGTGGAATTTACTATGAGGGATTCCTTAGAGAGTTTTATATATTGAAACATAGAGGTTAGGACGAGTGCACTTCGCAAAGGGTTGCTTGTACTTATTAGGTGAGACCATAGGGGATGACCGGGAGTACTTCCCAGAGGGTTACCTGTTTGTGTTTAGTTGTTTTTGTTGTTGTTGCGTGATATTGAAACTGTGGATTGTTTACTATTGAGTACATTCTTATTTACTTCTTTATGTAGTTTTACCTACCATATATTAACTGATTCATAGGCACATATCATGGAGTGGTTTCATATTGGTATTTAGTCTCACATCCTGTTTGGGACATTCTTTTGGGCCCAAATAGATTATATTGCTGCTGATATAGATAAGGGAAAGCACCCTTCTACTTTTGGTACTTAACGTGTTGTGGATCTGGAGAGCATGGGTCCATGATCAGGCTTGCGATGCAGAGGAGATGTTAATCTATTTCTTTTGTACATTGGTTTAGCAATGTTTCTATTTCCAACATTGTGAATTATTTGGATGCTTTCCTAGAAATATGTATCATGGATCATTATATATATATTTTTTCTCTACTTTTTCATTATTAGAGTCTTTAGATTTTTTCTATTGTTGGATATTCACTGCTTCCTATATTGTGTTTTGTTACTTCCGCTATGTACTCTACCAATGAGGGAATATTTTCCCCACTATCACACCCAAACCCTGGCAGCTAGTCGGTAGCCTCTGGGGTGCGGGGAAATGCGCTTGAGGCCATGTGACGAACTGGGTACGTGGCACCTCTTAGTGGCTTCCGGAACCAGGACGTTACAAATTTATATCAGAGGAATTCTTTTCTCTTGATTTACTATTCGGAACCTTCAGATAGGTCTAATAAGGAATAGGTTCATGGTAATAAGGTATGCTCGGGAGTAGCTAGCCTTTGTATAGGGAAATCCCAATCTACCTCATTTATTGCAATTTTTTCTGGTTTTTCAAGTTTACAGTTGAACTGATATTCATCATTGGGTGACTCACATGTTTTGTGTTGTTACTGTTGACGTTATTGAGGTTATATTTCTGTCACGACCCGAGGATATGATGGTATTCCTTCTCATGAATCATATATGAACTTGCTAGAAATCACATGTCATTCATTCTTGATATTCCATCTAGGATGCATTAGAAATTTCATATTGTTGTGATAGCTGTTTTGTATAATATTCATGCTATGTGATAGATGCCTTGATAAAAATATATTTTGTTTTATAGGGTATTGTTTGTGTAATGTTTTGTTTGAATGAATGAAAATCATTGGTTTGTGAGGTGTTATGGACCCTCATGGACTGGAATTTGGTTTATCATTTCCTTGTTTGCCTTGTTATAATTTTTATAAGATGCCAATATTTGATTCGCGGGGATTATGGGCCCTAACAGATCATAATTTTGCACCATTAATGTTTGTTTCAGTGTTTATTTCGGCTCTGGTGTAGTTTCTGAGGCTTACTGTCTGGAAAACCCTAGAATACACAACATGTAGTTTTCACTACACACCATGTGTTCTTCTGTTCGAGAAGAAACTATTTTACTTATGTAAACGTAGTGTAATTTTTGTACACATAGTGTAGTCTCTAACCATGTTATAAGCCATGCGGGAAGAGACACGAGATAGAGAATCTCATGCGGGAACACGCCATGTACCGATCGAACACGCCGTGTAGTGTTGACCATGTGTCTTCCTGCGTAACTAACAACACAGACGGATAAACGTTAATCTATACATGCCGTGTCCGGATTGAACATACCATTTAGTCTGACCCAGGTACCCGGCCGTGTCACTAACAACACGAGCCAGGTGAAGCTTGTCTAGTACATGTCGTGTCTACAGGGAACACACCGTGTAGTGTTGACATGGGAGAGCCGTGTGACTTAACCTTTTAGAAGTACTCGTGTAAGGAAATGGGATTCCAGTACACACCGTGTGTTAAGACAACATGCTGTGTGTTTTGAGTGTCACACGACCAGTTTGGGTATGTGTACACGCCCATGTAAATGACATAAGGGAAATCTCCTTGTAGGAATTATACACACTTTGTAGTCATGTTTTGTAAAACATGGATTCTTTATTTCTCTTGTTCTCTTCTTAGGCATCTAGTCTTCATTCCTTGATTGTCTTGATCAACGGTGTGCACATCACCTTGTAGAGTCAAGCCATCGATACATCCATCGGTTATGCGCTAGTTTCCATGTAGTGATCAGACACCGGACATGGTCGATTGGGGACTTCCAGTAGATCCTCCAGTTGTGCCAGCCTCAGCACCAGCCGTTGTACCTAACATAGGTGTTGATGCGCAGTTCAGGGAGGGCTTTTTAAGGATGATGCAGAACTTTTAGGGAGTTCCATCTCTTTCCCCATAAATGCAAGAATTGACGTGGGTCCTTCAGTAGTAGCATCCTCATACATTCACAGGGGATGGAGGACCCCATGCTGCAGAGTCATGTCTTGAAGCTACACTGTCGATTTTCGAGCATTTGGAGATACCTCTATAGAATACGGTGAATCTCGCTACATCCATAATCCGAGACTCCGCCAATAAGTGGTGGTATGTGATCTCACAGGCGAGACACCAATAGAATATGTCTTGGGATGAGATTTGGCGTATCTCCTACAATTACTTCAATCCATAGACCTTTAGGGCCGATCGAGCCTGAGAGTTCACGAGTATGGAGTAGGGTAATCCATCTGTTATGGAGTATTCCTCTAACTTCACAGAGATACAAAATTTCATTCCTATTCCTAAAGGTTATGAGTTTTCCCTTGAACGGAAATTCGAGGATGGTGTCATGCACGACATCTGATCCCAGGTGAACATCTTCCGGTTGACTTTGATATCTTCAATCGTCAACGAGGCGCTGATCACAGAACTCAATCTGAGTGATTATGGAGTGGTGAGCTATGGAAGTTCAACATTCAGAGTATGTATTCCTCCTAATGATAGTAGGAAGCACCACAGGGAGAATTCATGATGAGATCAGAGTAGGTAGGATGTATCTTCTGGTAGCCAAGTGACGTTCTACCATTGTGGGAAGAGAGGGAATATGAGGCCACACTGCCCGAGAGTCCCAGTGGAGTGCTGTTCTTGTGGTAATATGGCTCACCATTAACGCTTTTTTTAGTTATTCTCATTAACAGCTGGTGACAAGGGTTCCTCTATGACCCCACATTCTAGAGTAGCGCCACCAGTTTCTCACCAGTCTGGGAACTGGAGTTTTTCTAGCCGTTTGGGCCGAGGTGGAGGTCGTGGTTGTGGTAGTTAGTCACCAGTAATTCAATGAAAACATGGTGGATCAGTTCAGAGTGGCCAGGAATGGTCACAAGGACATGAAATAGGCCATACATTTGCAGTGGATTGGACCCATCAGGAGCAGGATCCCATACCCACTATAGTTTGACGTATGATCTTAGTAGCCTCTGTTTTAGCTTCTTCCCTTTTCGAGACAGGGGCTTCCCATAGCTTTATCTCTTTCACTATTGTGGAGAGCCTTGGTCTCTGTATATTTTCCTCTGTTGATATATTGACTCTAGACACACTATTGGAGACTAAAATAGCTAATGTACGTCAGTGTAGTGAGTGCCCACTAGAGGTTGGTGGATGTCACTTTCTATGGGGCCTCTATGTCCAAGAAATGATAGGCTAGGATTTCATTATAGGAATCGACTAGCTAGTTCCTTTCTAGGAAGTCATCAATTTTTATCTCCCTAGGGTGAGCATCGTATCACCATAGGGTGGATCCATTCTTCATAGGGGCGACTGGGATGTCTAGGCAAGCAGAGAATATCCAGAGAATCATGGTTTGAGAGGAGTTACAACCCATATTGCTAGTCTATATCTAGATGACCAGGGGACATCACAGTTGGACTTTCCTACAGTGGTAGATCGTTTCAGAGATGTCTATCTAGAAGACTTTTCAGGTTTGCCTCCAAAATGTGAGGTAGACTTTTTTATTGAGCTTGTTCTATGAGTGGCACTAGTGTCCATTCCTCTTTATAGGATGGTTACACTAGAGTTGTAGGAGCTCATGAAATAGTTGGAAGAGTTGCAAGCAAAGGGGTTCATCCGAACCATTACTTCTCGGTGGGGTTTTCATGTCCTGTTTGCAAAGAAGGTAGATGGTTGCCTTAGGCTTTGTGTAGATTATCCGAAGCTGAACTAGTTTATGTTCAAGAACCGATATCCCATGCCAAGGATTGATGATCTCTTCGATCATCTTCTAGGAGGCTGGGTGTTCTCGATGATTTACATGGGGTCCAGTTATCATCAATTGCCTGTTAGACCATCAGATATACCTCTAATATACTTCCGGAGAAGGAATAGTCTATATGAGTATAGGGTTATGTTGTTCGGTCTCACGAATGCACCTGTAGTTTTCATGGAACTAATGAACAGAGTGTTCCATCCATACTTGGATTCCTTCATGGTTATTTTTGTGGATGATATATTGGTGTACTCTCACACTCGACATGACCATGAAACCCATATTGATATCATTTTGAGTACACTGAGGGAGCATCACTTATATGTTATGATCTCAAAGTGATACTTTTGGATGGATCAGATTCACTTCCTGGGACTTATTATCTAAGAGAAAGGAGTATTAGTAGACATAGTGAAATTGAGAGTTGTTGTTTCCTATAAGCATCTGAATAACGTCTTTGAGGTAAAAAGTTTTCTAGGGCTGGCTGGATACTACAAACATTTCATACATGACTTTTCACGCATATCAGAACCACTGACTAGTCTGATGAAGAAGGGTGCTAATTTCTTATGGTCAGATTCTTTTGAGTCAGCCTTTCAGGAGCAGAAAGGGAGGATGAATTCAGCACCAATACTAGTCTTGCCCGAGCTAGGCAAGAGCAATACTATTTACTGTGATGCATCGGGTATCAGCCTGGGAGATGTGCTAATGTAGGGACATGGAGTCATTGTGTACGGGTCTTGTCAGTTGAGGCCACATGAGAGAAATTACCCGACACATGATCTAGAGTTGGAAACTTTTGTTCTTTCCCAGCACTGTTGGAAAAATTATCTCAGGGTATAGAATTTTTTGGTTTTCACTGACCAAAAAACTCTCAAGTACATCTTCACTCAGCGTGATATGAATTTAAGACAGCAGAGGTGGGTCGAGTACCTATAGTATTTTGACATTGAGATTGCGTACACACCTGGTAAGGGAAACATAGTGGCTGATACATTGAGTAGGAGGACTCAGATACAGGCTGTTTAGGAGGCCAGCATTGAGTGGCAGCTTATGGATCTGTTCTCTGAGATGCATTTGGAGGTGTACGATAGACAGGGGTAGAATTTTCTATCTTCTGTAGCTGTTACCTCTACACTTCTTGATGGAGATCGAATGAGGAAGCTATCATATTTTTAAAGCCTAGTCCTAAGGGAAAATTGGTCAGGAGAGGACCTTATTCCTAGATGGGCCACAGGAAAGGATGAAATCTTGCATTTCCATGGACGTGTATGGGTTCCAACAAACATACGAGAGGAGATGATGCATGAATTTCATTCCTCAGTTTGGGCAGTTCATCCTGGCATCACCCAGAGGTATCGTGATCTACACCGTCAGTATTGGTGGATAGGTATGAAGAGGGACGTTGCTAGTTTTGTTATGAGGTGTTCCACTTGTTAGTAGGTTAAGGCGGAGCATCAATGGCCAACATGTCTCTTAAAAAAGTTACCCATTCTCGAGTGGAAGTGGAATGATGTCGTGATGGAGTTCATGTCTGGTCTTCCAAGGTCACCTTGAGGGAATGATGCAGTATGGGTTTTAATTGATAGACACATGATAGTTTCTAACTTTTTTATGATCAAGGATTCCTTCAGTGTTGATTAGCTGGGATGGTTGTAAATTCGAGAGATTGTACGTTTGCAAGGAGTTCCACATGCCATTATTTCAGATAGGAATTCTCATTTATCTTCTCGGGTCTGCAGGGGCATCATAAGGTGTTGGGTACAAAGGTACTTTTGAGTACAACTTACCACCTTCAGAGAGATGGCCAGTCCGAGGGTACGATTCAGGTTCTTGAGGACATGCTCTAAGCATGCATTCTGAATTTTGGAGGTTCTTGGGGGAAGCATCTACCTCTTGTGGATTTTTCGTACAAAAATATTTTTCAAGCAACTATTCAGATGGCACCTGTTGGACTCCTCATGTACTAATCATGTTTTAATGATCCCAAATATTATTCAACCTACTTAACTCTTATAAATTATATCCAATCATGTGTATTTATGTTTAATGTTTTCTCATGCTTTACGAAGAGCCTTTAGAGATCATAATTGATCTATTTTCAATTAAAAACTTTATACTATCTTCTATCTAGTCTCAAAATACCTTCTTTAACAAATGCTAAAGCCTAATCCTCTCTATTATCATCTTTATTTAAGTCTGCACATAGTTACTTTGAAAAGTCTAAAACACCGTGAGTCTTCCACTGGCCATGTATTTCTAGCACCGTGAAGCCAGACACCGTGAAGCAAGACACCTTGAAGCCATACACCATGAATCAAGACACTGTGAAGCAAGGCACCATGAAGCCAGACAAGCTGAAGAAATACACTGTGAAGACAGACACCTAGAACTAAGACACCGTGAATCCAGACACCGTTAAGCAAGACACCATGATGGAGACACCGTTTCGATGACATACTGTAACACTATTTCTTAAACTACTTTGTTGTCATTCAATTTAATTTATAATGGTCATATTTGATGACTTTAATGCATTGACATAATTAATGTTTTTTAATTGTAGACATATCATCAGACATTATGAGGTACAGGGGGAAGAACACATGCAACATGTCGGCTCCAACACGTGCATTCAATGTTAAAAGCAACGTGTGTCCATGAATCATGAAGAGCGTGGTACACAAAAATAAAAATCAAGGCTGTGAGCACCATAACAAAGAAGATACATGGGGGAAGTCTAAAAATTTAGTGACACTGCATGCAACTTGATGCTGCTGAACACACCAAGCATATTTGAAGCTTAAGGAACATCTTCGCTCGATTGAACATCATTAAGAACACAAGATAAACTGGAACACTCTGTTTTTCACACAAATACCAGAGAAGGACTCAAAGCTTCATCTACTTCAATCCAAAGGAGTACAGAGGTGCATTGACATCATACAAGAGCATTATAAACCTATATCCATATCATTGCTCTGCTGTGATCAATTTTATTACATTACGAGTAGTGTGTGCTTCTATTTTTTTAGACACACACTGAATCCTAAGCTGAACTGGAGGATACTAAAATCCTCACACCATCATATTTATACATGTGTGTATCCAATGTAGAACTATGGTAGAGGTCTGAGGACCTGTACAACCTGTGTGTTGTTGTTGCTTCTTTCCCATGTAGAACTGTGGTAGAGGTCTGAGGAACTGGAAAGTCTGAATACTGTTTTAACCCTGATCCAGGGTGTGGATCACTGTTTTATATAAACTGTTTGAGAGGACTAAGTCTCAGCTTGAGACTTAACCTCTTGAGTAAAATAGATGATCATTTTATTTTAGCATATGATATTTTTAAATATTCTACACCTATTTACTTTGAAACTAAAATAGATTTTAATGTAACTCTAATAGTTGAAGTAGAAATTGTATTAAATTATTATGAACCATAAAGTTAGTTTCAAAAGATAACATAATCTTCAGATAAGTTAACTGAAAAATAATCAATCTTTGAGAAACTAATTGAACACTTACAATAATTATAGATTCTCTTCAGTTTAAATTGTTTTATGAATTGGGGGATTTTAATTTAAATACATTAAATTGAAATTTTAATTTTATCTGAATTAACCCCCCACTTTAGTATCCACTCTGACCAACATTTAGTTACATAAATCCATAAAAGGTATTTTTAACACTCTATTTGTGAAAAAATTTCAACTATGATTTTAGTTTTATCTTAAAGATCCCCAAATTTCTGTTAATTCTTATTTTTTAACATATTAATATATCTTTTTAAAAATTAGTTATTATGGATAACAGATTAGAAGGTGTATCCACCAATAGGACACCCTTTTTTAATGGTGTTTAATATTCCTAATGGAAAATCAAAATGAAAATTCATTTAAAAAGTATGGGATTTGACATTTTGAATTCCATAGAGACTTAGTATAAGGTTTCAGAATCCGTTAGAACTACTTGGGATGAACCTGATAAAGCTGATTAAAATAATAATTGTAAAGAAATGAATGAACTATATTGTGATTTAAGAGATGACTAATTTAATCAAATATATGCCTAGAAGACTACTTATGAAATATGGGATACCCTTGATGTTTCCCATGAGGGATCAACTAATGTTAAATAAATGAGACTAAATACATAAACTATTATGTATGATAATTTTAAAATGAAATCTGATTAATCTATTTCTAATATGTATCTCAGGTTTAATGAGATAGTCAATACAATGAGCTCACTGGGAAAAGATGTTCCAGCAAAGGATAAAATCATGATGATATAAAGATGCCTACTAGAAAAATGGAGAGGAACCTCTGTCTCTATACGAGAATCACGTGACATTGGCAAGCTTCCAATCAAGCATATAATTGGAAAATTGAGGATGTATGAAGAATAACTAAAGTTAAATAAAGAGGAATATGATGAACCTACGAATAAGTCAGTGGAAATTATTTCTACTGACTCAAATTCCAAGGAAAAAGAATACCAATCGAAATCTCACCTAGTGAAAATTCTGACTCAGACAGTGATGAAGAGATAGATTATATAGCTAAAAGATTCAAGAAATTCTATAGAAAGAATAAATTTTTCATAAAATCAAATTACAAGGGTAAGTATGAACAACAAGGTAATTGGAAGAGAGATTGGAAGAAAGCTGATAAAAATGATGAGATAGTCTGTTATGAATGTAAAAGGAAAGGAAATGTTAAGGCTGACTGTCCAAAATTGAAGTTTAAGAAAAAATATGATTGTAAGGAAAAAAATATAATAATTCCATGAAGGAAACAATGAGTGATTCAGAGGAAAGCTCAAGTGGATCTGGAGCTTCTGATTCTAATAGATATATTCATGCTAACATGTGTTTCATGACTAAAACATATGAGGTACCTGTTTCCCCTATGCTGAATGATTACTATTCTGGGAATGAAAGTGATTCAGATGATGATAATATGTATAAAGATGAATTATTTGAATACTATAATATGATAGAATATACTTTCAATGAGAAAAAAGATATGTACAAATCATTAAAGAAACATTATGCCTTTACAGGCACTGTTAAATCTGATCTTAGTATAGAAAAGGAAAAGAATGCTCAACTGCTAAAGGAAAATACTGAAATAAAATTATCTAATGAGTAACTTATAAAATACATAGAGAATTTTAAAAATGGAAAGAATACTATAACTCAAATGCTTGGAAAACAAGTTTCACCAAATTATACTACTAGTTTAGGATACCAACATGGATAGAGACCGATTGTTAAGAATAAATTTATTCCAAAATCTGGATAGTATGCTGCTAGTTTAATTTCTGGAAACTCTTATGATTCATCTAGTTATAAAAATTCTCATAGATCAAACATATATTACTTATCAAAATCATTTGAATATGTTAATTATAGGAAACACATTAGACAAATATGGGTACCTAATGTTTTTCTTGGTAACCTTTCTGGACCCAAGAAAATCTGGGTTCCAAAATTATCTTCTATCTAAATCTATTTTTTAGGAAACATTCCTAAAATTCTTATGTAGGAATATATGGTACATGGACAGTGGATGTTCAAGTCATATGATTGGATACTACTCATTCTTTAAGAGCTTAATCAATGTTTATGGAGGATATGTCATCATTGGGGATTACACAAAAGGAAAAATCATCGGCTTAGGCCAGATTGGTAACACTGATTCAATTTTAATTTCTAAATTACTATTTTTTGAGGGATTGAAAAAAAAACTTTGTATTTATCAGTTGTGTGATGATGGTTTCAACGTAAAATTTGAAAATGATTCATGAAATTTTTTTAATTCTAGAAATGTTTTGGTATGTACTACCTTAAAAATGAAAATGTATATCTTGTAGATTTTAAATAATTATATAAACAAAATGTTAATTTTGTAGATAAATTTCATAAAGAATCTTGACTATGGCACAGAAGGCTAGGACACTGCAATGTGCACTCACTTCACAAACAGACTAGGAATGGTTTATTTAGAGACTTACTTAAACTGTAATTCGCACTCAAAAAAGTGTGTAATCCTTGTCAAAAGGGAAAACAACACAAAGTTTCATTCAAATAAAAGAAATAAGTTTATACATCTCAACCTATCAAGTTGGTTCACATGGATTTTTTGGACCATCAATTGTTTCAAGTCTAAATGGGAAGCACTATGTTTATGTTCTTGTAGATGATTTTTCTAGGTACAATTGGGTATACTTTTTTTCTCAAAAAAGTGAATCTTATTCTTATTTTATCAAATATTCAATGTTTGTAGAAAACTATAATGGAATTAGGATCAAGACCATGAGAAGTGATCATGGCCGTGAGTTTGAAAATCAAGGGCTTGAATCTAATTGATCACAAAATGGCTAGAGTCACAACTTATTTTCTTCTCGAACTCCTCAACAAAATGGTGTAGTAGAAAGATGAAATATGACTCTTCAAGAGATTTCTAGGACTATTCTCAATGAATATGATTTACATATTAATTTTTGTCCTGAAGATGTAAATAAAACTTATTACATTATCAATAGAGTCTTTATTAGACCAATTCTTAAAAATACCCCTTAGGAGCATTGGAACAATAGGAATACTAAGGTTAATTAATTTATAGTTTTTGGTTGAAATGTTTTTAACCTTAACACTAAAGATAATCTTGAAAAATTTGGTTCAAAAAGTGGTGAAGGAATTTTACTATGTTATTCTACAAATAGTAAAGCCTATAGAGTATTCAATAATGGAACCAAATGTGTGGAAGAATCTGTACACATAAAATTTGATGAAACTGATCCATATGAACCAAAGAACCCTCTTGAAAATAATGAAGAAGATATATCCATTATATAACGTAATGAAAAAAACCATGAATCTGTTGTTAAGTCAACCAACTCTAAAAATTCTCCAGTACCAGTTTCTGGAGAACCCAAATCTGTAAATGAAATGGAACATTTCTAGCCCTACCTTTTCTAGACCAACTAAGAACCTTAAAACCCATCCTTTAGATACTGTAGTATGAGATTTAGGTAGAGGGACACAAACTAGAGCTTCTCTGAGAAACCAGGTGGAACATCAAGCCTTTCATTCACAGCTTGAACCTAAAAATATCTATGATGCAATCGATGAAGAATTTTGGGTGATGGCTATGCAAGAAGAACTAAATCCATTTGACAAAAATAAAATCTGGGAATTAGTATACATACCTAAGGACACATTGACCATAAGAAATAAAAGGTTTTTAGGAATAATGTTGATGATGCTGGTAACATAGTTAAAAACAAGGCTAGACTAATTGCACAAGGCTATAGTCTAGAAGAAGGAATTGACTATGAGGATACCCTTTCACTAGTAGCCAGTCTTGAAGCCATCAGAATCTTGCTTTCCTGTGCTACACATTTGAATTTTAAACTATATCAAATGGATGTTAAGAGTGCATTCCAAAATGGGTATATAGCTGAGGATGTTTTTGTTGAACCACCCTATATTTACAAACCCTCATTTTCTAAATCATATTTTTAAATTATCAGAAGATTTATATGGTTTAAATCATGCTCCATAAGTTTGGTATGACAGATTGAGTACTGTTCTTATTTCGAAAGGTTTTAAAAAAGGAATAGTTAATCCTACTTTTTTTGTAAAAAGAATTTCGAATGATGTTTTAGTTATTAAAATCTATGTAGATGACATTATTTTTGGATCTTTGAAGAATTTTGTATGTGTTGATTTTTCTAAAATGATGCAAAATGAATTTGAAATGAGTTTAATGGGAGAACTCAAATATTTTCGGGGATTTCAATTTTTTCAGAATGAAAATGGTATAATATAAATCAACATAAATATACAAAGGATCTTCTAAAATGTTTTGGATTGGACAGAACTAAAAGTATTGACACTCCCATGAGTAACAATTGTATGTTGGATCTGGATGATGATGGAAAATCTGTTGATCAAACCACTTATAGAGGGACGATTGTATGTTTACTCTACATAACTGCTAGTCATCCTGAAATTATGTTTAGTGTGTGTATGTGTGCTTGTTTTCAAGAAAACAATAAGGAATCTCATTTAAATGCTGTAAAGAAAATTTTCAAATACCTCAAGAAAACCCCAAATCTTTGACTGTTTTATCCCAAAGGACAATCATTTTAATTAGTTAGTTATTCTGAGGATAACATCGGTGGTTGTAAGTTAGATATAAAAAGAACCACTGGAACATGTCACCTTTTAGGCAAGTCACTAGTTTCATGGTGGAGTAAGAAACAAATTCTGTTGCATTATCTACTACATGAGTTGAATACATAGCTACTAGCAGTTTTTGTGCATATATTTTAAAGATTAAACACAAATTACTATATTATAGATATCAATTCAGACATGTACCTATAAATTGGGACAACACAAGTGTTATCAAAATCTCAAAGAATCATGATTCAAATTCTAGGAAGAAGAAAATTGATGTAAGACATCACATTTTGAGAGATCATTATCAAAAAGGAGATAACCCTTTAGAATTCATTGGTACTGAATATCAACTTGTGGATATATTCACTAAACCATTAAATCTTGAGAGAATAGACTACATCATACATGAACTAGGAATGATAAATCTCAAATAGATACCTTACTTGTAACTATTTCAGGTCTTACTATTTGATATTTTACTGTGTTATAATTTATTGTTTCATAATTACGGTTTATCAGTTAATGTCTCTCATGTTCACTGTATGAACATAAAGTTTCATGTTTACGGTCTCATAGTTAGTTATTTGTACAAACTATCTAATAATTACAGTCTCACCGTAACGGACGTAGAAAAGATCGCTCACAGTCTCACCGTGAAAATCGTTTACTGTCTCACTGTAATGACCACTCATGGTCTCACCGTAAAATCTGTTTATTTATTTTATTAACCCGTATCATGTTAATTACTATTTCACCAATTTTTTTCCTTCATTTTTATTTTGGCAGCGTTTGGTATTCCTAAATGATAAAACAAAGCAAGTATCGCTTAATTCACCACTAAAGGTTTCTTCTACCAACTCCCTTTGATCCCTTCCTCATCCCCGCAACCCTTGTCTCTCTCAAACCTTCAGTGAATGCCAAGAATGAAACATCCATCATCATCGACACCTGATAAGTGTATCTCGAAGAAGAATAAGATTGCACCTAATCTGACACCTGAAGGACCTTTAAATCTGAATATGGTAAACTGAATTATTGTACCTGAAAAAGATATTTTACCCAAGTGTATTCTTTCTAGTAAGTCACTGGTGTTGAATCTATTATAACAACAGGTATGGTTAGAATGGTTCTTGAAGGAGGATAAACCCATTATTCCTATGTTAGTTCCTCAATTTTACCAAAACGTACAGTTCTCATTTGATTCTAGTGAGAGTTATGTTGTTACATGCTGGGTCAATGGACAGAGATTCTCATTCTCATTGAGGTTATGTGCTTCATGCCTTAGGATACCTCATGAAGGTATATGTGAGGATTATCAGAGAGGACCTCCAACTTCAACCGATTTATTTGATATAGAAGATACCCGGAAAACCTTAACTCGAAATGGAACACAGAGGAGATCCACTACAAATTAATTAGATGGAGAAACCAGACTTCAGTTTATGTTTGTAAAGAATTTCTTAAGTCCATGAAAATGTGATTTTTCTGTGTTAAAATATCTAGATGTGTTTTTGATTTACCATATGAAAAATGGGAATAAGTTCAACCTGTGAAATTATATCATACATGACATCTATGAATTAATCAAAGTCACATCCAAGTCAACTTCTCTGTTCTACTCTTGGCTAATCTCAGCCATGCTTCTTACTAAGGGTATGGTTAGACCCAATAAAGAAGTAATTATGGACTATGTTTACTATCTCTCAAAAGACATTATCAAAATAATGATGATAAACTAGAATCCTTGGAAAAAGGAATGGTTGGAGAACAGTGACTGAGTTTTTGAGAAATTGAATTCTGTGGATTATCCCTCCTTGGTCGAAAGACATTTCTGATCCAGGTTTGGAACCAGATGATATTTTTTATTATCCTGAAGAAGTGGGGGAAGAGGCTGAGGTTCCATCAAGGGAAGATGTTATTGTTGATGAAGAAAAGATTAATATTACTCATGTAGTTCTTGATGAAAATGTACCGAATCCTAAATAAGCTGCTAATTTGGAAACTCAACCTAAAGCTGTAAAGTATTCAGTTTCCAAAGAGTCTGAAAATCATGGAATGGAAGAGCCTACAATGGAAGAGCCACATATATTTCAAGAGGTCAATCATGAGGAACTACTTATGGAAAAATATATTCATGAAATAATACCTTCTACTGATCAAAGGATGGAGCTAGCCTTTAAGCTGGCTAGATAGGAAATTAGTGAGGAACTCAGATTTGAGTCTATGGAATTAGACCAAGATCCTAAGCCACTCATTCCAAAGAAGGTGGAACCTGTTGAGGGGGTGAAAACCCCAAATCACGAGTCTGTTGAAGCCTCACATCCAACTGAGTCATGTTCTATAGAAACTCTTTACAAATATCCTAGTTTCTATGATGTGAATGATTCTCAGCAGGTTACAGCAACCGGACATGATATTTCCTCCATATTTTAGTTGAAATCTGTCTCCAATTTTTACCTGAGAGGGAACCTGAGCCTGTACCAGTACCTAATCATGAACCCTTTTCTGTACAACCATTCTTTGCGAGTAAGGATGATTTGAAGGAATTTAGTGCCACTCTTTTATCTGGAGTTGAGAAAATCATGCATACCCAACCTCATCATGTGAAAAATTTATGTGAGAAAGATGCCTCTCTTTTATTGGAGAAAATTATTTGGCAAATACAACCTAAGATGCTCCATGAGATTCAAGAAGTAGGAGTTGAAAATAAGATTCTCATTAATGAAGTAATGACCCTAAGAAGTATGGTTGAAGACATGTAGAGTGTAGAGACCCAAAGCTTGACGTACATGGACATTACATTACTTTTTCAGAATACTTAATACATAACAAAAATAGACACACATGGACCGTAATAGTTTAGTGTCTTTGGAAACTCGGAATATAATATTCTAATCATGGTGAAAGATCTTCAACATCTCCCATAAAGATCTTCCCCTTTTGTTTCCTTAACATAACCTTTATATAAATCCAAGGGAAAAGAAAACATATAAAGGGTGAGCACAAGTGCTCAGTAAGGGTAATCATGGAGAAAATAGAACAAATAATATACATTTGAACTTAAAAACATTAACATAATTTTTAATAATGAAAATATTGAGAAATGACATAAAACATGGCAGTACGTAAGGCATAGATCATAATGGATCATCAATCATGATAAAATAGCATGGCAATAAAACATGTAATTGTGTAAAACCATTAAGAACATGATATTATTTCCATATTAGACAAGGCATTGCTGCCAAGACTATCTTAGTGGACAAAGTCCCTTTCTGAATCGAGTTCACTCCTCATTCCAGCACTGTATCACTAAACCGGATTAACATACCATTCCAGCCATGTCTATTTAATGAGATATAAATCTCTACCCAATGAATTGGCATGAGATATAGGTCCCACCCATCTCATAATGAAATCATTCTTTTAGGTGCTACAAAATAAACAGACATCATTCATAATAACCCAACGAATAAAATGGGTTTCATAAACATCATTCCATCATAACATAATCCATATAAAAGAAATGGATATCATCTTATCATAAGAAAAAAATAAAACCATGTAAATAATAGATCCATTATACTTGAAACATAAACATAATAAATAATGCCATCTTATATGGAAAGTAGTTTTGATAAAACACTTGAAATGAATTCTTGAGGAAAATATCATTTCTTCTTCAAAATCATTTTATTTTCACAAAATTCCATGAAATTTTAAATGAAAAGTAATTTGGTGAAAATATTCACAATATCCTATAGAGTAAGCATCCTGAAAATAAGGCGTTATGAAACCGTAAAAATCAGTTCACGCCGTATAAGTTAAAAATAACATTCTTCTCAAACTTTTTTCGGAAAAGTCATAAAGTTCCTCATGTTGTATCAAAAAGTAAAATTCCATTCAATAAATGTCGTAAATTTCAAAAATGGGTAAAAAGGACTTTAAAAATATATGAAAACATTTTCAGAGAACATGGGAATGGATGATAACAATAACCCTAGTAAATACTTACGAATAACAATCTCGGATAAGAATGAGATTGGAATAGTTATCCCTTACCTTATGTTTGATATTCTTCGTATGTATCTGAACCTCCGGTATAATGATTTAAATAATTTCATTGACTTATTAAAAAATCATATTAATTTTTATGCTATAATATGTGGTTTACTTATCACTTTATATTACCTTTTATTTTGTAAATTTGATGTAAAAGCATCGATTTAGGTAAAATCATTTCATTTATTGTACGTGTTTCGACTTGTTGTTCTTGATATTATTACTTATATCCTGATATACTCAATTACCAAATGTAAAAAAATGATTTATATATAATATATATTTAACATATACATATATATATATATATGATAGATCAACAAATGGAATCAAATACACCGTTCATGGAGACGGTAGGCCGTACGTACGCATGAACACTGTTTTTGTTTCCTTATTGAATTGAATGGAATTAAGTAGATGAAATACATATATATATATATATCCATAAATAAATTCTCATTATTATGTCATATATTTCATTATTATTCATTATATATACTTTATAATCATTCATGAATGGTTAACATGGAGAATGAATCTCATAGCGTCGTGGAGACGGTAGTTCGTACGTACGCATGAGAGATGATATCATTTCCATGATCGTGGAATTGTATTGAAGTGTATGTATAATATTTTTAAGAACCAAATATAACTTTACAATAATCATATATATTTATTTATTTACACCGTTATACTCATCCAAGTAAGGTGGTGGTCGAAAATAGATTACACCATGGCGTGGAGAGGGTATTCCGTACGTATGCACGCACGATGATTTCCATTTCCATAGAATGGATATAATGTGAAATAGGGTTGTTTAATATTTATAATAAAATATAATTATATAATTAATACTGATGTTATTACTTTGTAATGAGAGAACTAAAGAAGAAGTAGTAGAAGAAGAATGAAACTTGAGAGAATCGGAAGAAGTGATTACCTCTTCTTCGATGCACCTCCTTTAAGATTCTTCTTAAAGAAGTAGTGTTGGTATTTTGAGAAGACCAGAACCTCAAGAATTTTTCTAGGGAAGTGGAGAAGATAAATGGGAAGGGTTTTTCCAAGCTTCATTGCTCAAAAGGGTGTGAAGAGAGGAGGGAAGGGGTGCCGTTTTTATAAGGGAGGAGAGGGGCACCTTTGGAAAAACATAAAATATTATTTTATAATAAAGTAATATTCAGTTTATAATGGTTAAAAATTGATTTATTTTGAAGATAATGTGGGTTTCTGTCGAAATACTTTAATCCAAAAGGTTTTAGACAAGTTTATGTTACTATTTTAAACTTATCTTTTAGATTTAACTCTATGTTAAATAATTTATCTTTTAAAATGTCTTCTTGTTTTATTACACTATATAGTTAATAAACTTACTATAACAAGTAAAACGAACCCCAAGTGGTTAATTATTAATATATATAACCTTTTCTAAGTCATTTGAATAAACCTTAGATTTATTGGAATATTATAACAATTAATATTATAATATTTGTTTTAAAAACTATTTTATGTCAATTTTGACACTATTTGGTAATTGATTTTTTTGAAACTCATATCAGCATTATAAGTTCTAAAAAGGAAATTTAAATAAATACTAACATGTCATATTAACCTAAAAAATTACTTTAATTCATAAAAAGTCTCAAATTACATTTATTTGGGTATATATAATATCATTTATTTTAATATTTCATTATTGAGGTAATTACTGATTCACTATTGTGTCATAAATAAATTAAAATATTTAATGTCTAAAAATTATAAATAAAATACCATTAGGTATTAAATCGTTTTATCTTTCTAATGAATATTTATGGTAAAATTTATCTTATGCATAACACTATATTAAAAATGGTTTAGTTATTAAACCTTGATTTTAACTATTTTAACTCTTTTTTAAATAATATAATAATAAATGTCCTAATCTAATCCAAGTAGACCTAAATGATAATATTATATTCCTAAGGTTGTTTTTGATCTAATTATACTTATCCAATAGAATTATAACATGTTTTAGGGTAATAATAATATCATTTTCCCTTAATTACTCTATCTACTTTTTACCGGGGTAAATAAAAGTAAAATGATACTATTCAACAAAAATTATTTTTATCTCATTGAACCAAATTTTACTCCTTGATATTAACCGTGTCTCTCAGATTTTCTATATTCCACTCACAGAAGTGGTAAAATTATGACTTCTGTAAATTTTCAAATTCTCCTAGGAGGTGGGTAAAAGACGGTGAAAAGTTCAATAAATTTTTTATATATGTAAAATTATTATAAAATGACTCCAATTAATTAAATTGAACTTATATAGGTATTAAGTATCAATTTATACCTAAAATAAATTTAAATAAAATAAATAATTATATAAATAAAAAGCCGAGTTTTAAATAGTAACCCAAGTGTTTTCACTATTCATAAAAAATTTAAAGTTTTCAGAAAAATACCAAAAAATCATTGTAGGCTAATTTCGATATTCCGAATCCAAAAATGAATTCCATTTTGAATGAAAAAATCTATAAATTTTTAAAAAGTGGGTATTACTATTCATAATGACTAGTTTACATAACATATCATTGTTTAGTGAAACTCGGTATTGCGTACAACACACGCCATCGTGGAAGGTCATGATTGCGTGTAATGCAAGCCAAGTCAAGGGTGCGTGTAGTGAAGGATCCTTTTCGTGTAGCATACAACACAATACATCAATGAAATTAAAAGTATTATTTTGCATAAAATATCGGGGTGTTACATTCTACCCCACTTAAAATGAATTTTTTCCTCTATATTCTCGGGGTTATAAATGGTTTTATACTTGAAAGTTTCATTCATAGAAACCCACATCGTAAAAAGGAATACCAAAACTGAACTTTAAAAACTAATTTTTAAAACGTAATGGTTACCCAAAATAACTAATCAATGGTTTTCCACATAGGAAAACATAGGTGAAAATATGGATATGGAAGAGAAATCCAACCATCATGTTCTAATGGAGAGTGATAGAGAACATGGCTATGACAAATCCAACAATCACAAAGCCATAAATTTGTGATGATTTATGGTACCGTCTAATTAATCAGGTGTGAGGGTACTAGGACAACGTTTTTAGTTCTCAAGATCATTTCCCAAATGTTGAAGAATTTTTGAATTAAATGAAATACTTACTTCATTTTGGTACAATCTCACCGTTGTTCATGCCTTGAAATATTTCCAATTCATCTCTTAAATAAATGAAGTTGACTTTGTCATTCGTGAAGTGTTAGCAAATCATGCGATAGAAGGTTAGATCATTCCATCTGTTTCTATCGCAAAAACTTTTGCATAATTTATTAAATATACATAAGTCCATCTATGCTGAGATTAATCATATATGGTTCCTAAAATGGATGTATACTTCATCTATCATAGCGCTTAATAAAATAAAACTATTTTCTACTAACCAGGGGCTTCCTGTATGCAAGTGGTATGCGATAAAGGTCTGCCGCACTTCAGTTGTGGGTTCGATTCCCACAGCCTTGTCCAACACGACGGGTTGTCTCCCATCCATCAGGTTGTCACTTTTTTCTAAAACTATATTATAATAACATTCTAGCAATAATATTGAAAAATGATCTTGCCTTCAACAATAATATCTTATGTATAACTTAATCCATTGCAATCTTTAGGCTTATCCAATACAATTATGTCCAAGCTCATAGTATAAAGAAACAATTAATAGAAATGTCATCTACCGAGAATGTGAATACCATCATTTATCCCCCATATATCTAATGATATATCTTGTTGGTAACATTCCAAAAATGTGAATACCTTAATCATATATTATCTTGAACCATAGTGGAAACATGAATGCTGTCACAAGGTAACTCTTTCAATATACCAAAATCCCAAAATTTCTATATACTCATACCCTGATAACACATTTTCCTTTTATTATTAATGAGATCATTAATACTATAAAACATTTCATTATCTCCTTATCCATTATTTATGCGCATAATAGGTGCTTTCCAAGAATATCTGAATAAAATTTCATGGTTACCGGTACCATTAGACATATACTTTCAAAAACATAAGGAAAAAATAGTATAACAATCTTTAGATGTCTCTTTATTCCATAATACAATGAGATTACTTATAAAACATTACTCTTGATAAACATGTAATCATTCCACTACCTTCTTAAACCAATGACCGATCATGAACAATTCATTCATCTCACATATCATTTGTAGTCTCTTCATCATCATCAACATAAATACTACCCATATGACCTTGTTGATTCTCTTTGCGAGACTTTCCCTTAGGGAATTGGTTTGCATTATTCCTGTACATTCCACATTTAAAACATTTAACCATTGTTGATGTCTTAGCAATACCACTATCCTTGTCCATTGTGTTAACTGAAACATTTCCTTTATAATTACTGGCATTGTGTCCTCATTTTCCATAGCCAAATCATTTTCCAGTTCCTTTGAAACATTCTCCCTGATGACTCTTCCCACATGATTTACATGGGGGAAATTTAACTTTCTTTCCTCTAAGATCATTATGAAACTCCATCTTTCTCTTATTATCTGAGTTAGGAAACATACAAAATTTGAGATTATTGATCATATAATGAGATAGCTGATTATGCTTAATAATGATATGTTGACCTCCAGATCCAATTTCATTTGGTTTCTCCTGAATAATATCATTCCATTGTCTATCAAATCCTCTATTATCGCAAATCTTCATATTTCCATCCATTTTCTAAAACCCAAAAAAATAGTGTGAGTGGAAAAAATCATAATCAAGGGGGATTACATTCAATATCTAACATCATAGGTTTAATTCTAATATTTTTACTGTAATTCTAGGACTATAACTTATACTTATAATTAACCTTAGAGGCGTCCCTACACATACCTTAGAAATATCTCTAGGGATTTCACTAAAGTTTTCGCATCATATTTTCCAAAGGTTGACTAAACATTTCCTCTGATACCAAATATAGAGACCCAATGCCTGACGTACATGGAAATTACATTACTTTTGCAGAATACTTAATACATAACAAAAACTGACACACAAGGATCGTAATAGTTTAGTGTCTTTGGAAACTCGGAATATAATCTTCTAATCATGGTAAAAGATTATCAACATCTTCCATAAAGATCTTCCCTTTAGGTTTTCTTACCTAAAAATTTCATTAAATCCAAGGGAAAAGAAAACATATAATGTGTGAGCTCAAATTCTCAGTAAGGGTAGGAATAGAGAAAATAGAACAAATCATATACATTTGAACTTAAAAAAACATGAACATAATGTTTAAACATCAAAATCTTGAGCAATGACATAAAACATGGCAGTACGTAAAGAATAGATCATAATGGATCATCAATCATGTTAATATAGCATGGGAATACAACATGTAATTATGGAAAACCATTAAGCACATGATAAGATTTCCATATTAGCCAAGGCATTAATTCCAAGACCATCTTGGTGGACAATGTCCCTTTCTGAATCGAGTTCACTCCTCGTTCTAGTCCTGTGTCACTGAACCAGATTAACTTACCATTCCAGCCATATCTATCTCATGAGATTTAATCATTACCCAATTCATTAGAGGGAGATATAGGTCCCACCCATCTCATTATGAAATCATTCTTTGATGTGCCAAAAAATAAACATACATCATTCATAATAACCCAACGAATAAAATGGGTTTCATAAACATCATCCCTTCATAACATAATCCATATAAAATAAATGGATATTATTTTATCATAAGAAAAAAAATCAAACAAATGTAAATAATAGATAAATTATACTTGAAACATAATCATATAAAATAATGTCATGTTAGATGGAAAATAGTTTTGATAAAACACTAGAAATGAATTCTTGAAGAAAATATCCTTTCTTCTACAAAATCATTTTCTTTTCAAAAAATTCCATTAAATTTTAAAAGAAAATTATTTTGTTAAAAATAGTCATAAAATCTGGTAGAGTAAGATTCATGAAAATGAGGCGTTATGAAACCGTAAAAATCTGTTCACGCCATATAAGTTAAAAATAAAATTCTTCTCGTACATTCGTCTGTAAAGTCAAAAAGTTCAACGTGTCGTAAAAAAAAGTAAGATTCCTTTCATAACATGCTGTAGATTTAAAAAATGGTTAAAAAGGAATATAAAAATACA
The DNA here is from genome assembly GCA_963277665.1 of Viscum album. Taxonomy (NCBI): domain Eukaryota; kingdom Viridiplantae; phylum Streptophyta; class Magnoliopsida; order Santalales; family Viscaceae; genus Viscum; species Viscum album. The sequence continues at coordinate 1,143,364,582 of OY728141.1, forward strand.
TGAAAACATATTTAGAAAACATGGGCATCGATGATAATAATAACCCTAGTAAATACTTATGAATAACAATCTCGGATAAGAATGGGATTGGAATAGTTATCCCTTACCTTATGTGTGATATGCTTCGTATGTATCCGAACCTCCTGTATAATTATTTAAATAATTTCATTGATTTATTACAGAATCATGTTCATTTTTATGATATCATATATGGTTTACTTATAACTTTTTATTACACGTTCTTTTGTAAATTCGATGTAAAAGCAGCGATTTGGGTAAAATCGTTTCTTTTATTGTACGTGTTTCGACTTGTTGTTCTCAATATTATTACTTATATAATTATTTAAATAATTCCCAAAAGTAAAAAATTATTTATATATAATATATATTCATCATATACATATATATATGATAGATCGATAAATGGAATGAAATACACCGTCCATGGAGATGGTAGGCCGTACGTATGCATGAACGCTGTTTTTGTTTACTTATTGAGTTGAATGTAATTAAGTAGATGACATACATATATATATATATATATATATCTAGTATCATTATTATTTCATATATTTCATTATTATTCATTATATATAATTTATAATCATTCATGAATGGTTAACATGGACAATGAATCTCATCGCGTCGTGGAGACGGTAGTCTGTACGTACGCACGAGCGATGATATCATTACCATGATCGTTGAATTGTATTGAAGTGTTTGTATAATATTTCAGAATCAATATCATTTTACAATAATTATATATATATATTTATTTATTTACACCATTATACCCATCCAAGTAAGGTAGTGGTCGAAAACAGATTACACCACGGCATGGACACGATATTTCAGACGTACGCACGTGCGGTGATTTCGATTTCCGTAGGATGGATAGAAGGTGAAATAGTGTTGTTTAATATTAATAATAACATATCAGTATATAATCAATACTTATGTTATTACTTTATAATGAGTCAACTAAATAATAAGATGTAGAAGAAGAAAGAAACACGAGAGAATCGGAATAAGAGATTACCTCTTCTTCGACGCACCTCCTTTAAGCTTCCTCTTAATGAAGTAGAGTTGGTCTTTTTGGAAGACCAAAACCTCCATAATGTTTCTAGTAAAGTGTAGAAGAGAAATATTCAGGGGTTGTCCGAGATTGAAGGCTCAAAAGGGTGTGAAGAGAAGATGGAAGGGGTGCCCTTTTTATAAGGGAGGAGAGGGGCACCTTTGAAATAACATAAAATATTATTTTATAATAAATTCATATTCGGTTAATAATGGTTCCAAATTGATTTATATAGAATATAAAGTGTAGGTGGGTCAAAATCCATTCAACCAATAGGTTTTAGACATGTTTAGGTTACTATTTTGACATTATGTTTTAGATTTAACTCTAATTTAACTAATTTAACTTTTATCGTGTCTTCTTGTATTCTTACAATATATGGATAATAAACATACTATAACAAGCCAAAACAACCACATGGGGTTAATTATTAATATATATAACCTTATATAAGTCATTTGATCGAACCTTATATTTTTAGGAATATTATAACAATTAGTAATATAATATATTTTTTTAAAAACTATTTTATGCCAATTTTGACACTATTTGGTAATTGATTTTTGTGAAAATCATATCAGCATGATTAGTTCAAAAAAAGTTATTTAAATCAATACTAATATGTCATATTAACCTATAAAATTAGGTTAATTCATAAAAAGTGTCAAATTAGATTTATTTGTGTATTTACAATATCAATTATTTTAATATTTCAATATTTGGGTAATTACTGCATCACCATTGTGTCATAAATAAATTAAAATATTTAATGTCTAAAAATTAAAAATAAAATACCATTAGGTAGGAAATCTTTTTATATTTATAATTAATATTTATAGTCGAATACATATTATGTATAACCCTATATTAAAAATATTTTAGTTATTAAACTTTGATTTTAACTATTTTAACTCTTTTTTAAATAAAATAATAATAATTGTCATAATCTAATAAAAGTGGACCAAAATGATAATATTATATTACTTAGGTTGTTTTTGGTCTAATTATACTTATCCAATAGAATTAGGACTTGTGTTACGGTAATAATAATATCATTTTTACCCGTAGTTACATTATTTACTTTTTATTGTTGTAAATAAAAGTAAAAAGTTATTATACACAAAAAATTATTGTTATCTTATTGAACCAAATTTTACTCCTTGATATTAATTGTTTCTCTCATATTTTCTAAATTACACTCACAGAAGTGGTAGAATTATGTTTTATTTATATTTTCAAATTCTCCTAGGAGTTGGGTAAAAGAAGGTGAAATGTTCAATAAAATTTTTATATATTTAAAATTATTATAAAATGAATCCAATTAATTACCTTAAACTTATATAGGTATTATGTATCAATTTTGACCTAAAATAAATTTAAAAAAAATAAATAATTATTTAAATAAAAAGTCGGTTTTTAAATAGTAACCTAGTGTTTTCACTATTCATCAAAAATTGAATGTTTTCAGAAAAATATCAAAAATTCACCTTAGGATAATTTTGATATTTCGAATCCAAAAATGAAGTCCATTTCAAAAGATAAAATTTATAAAATTTCAAAATGTGGGTATTAATATTCATAACAGCTAGTTTATATAACATATGATTGTTTAGTGAAACTCGGTACTGCTTATAACACACGGTATCGTGGAAGGTCGCGATTGCGTGAAATGCAAGACAATTAAGGGATTCGTGTAGTGAAAGAACCTTTTGGTGTAGCATACAACACAAGAGATCAATGAAATTAAAAAGAATATTTTTCATAAAATCTCAGGGAGTTACACAGAGAGAGCTGCATTCGATATCTAAACCTGTTCCTCCTCAAATACCACAAGTTAGTGTCTGTTAGATTCAACCTTATCTTGCATCCTTAGCTGAAAAGATTGCTGAAAGGAACAAAAAAATTGTGAAGGAAATGAAAGATCTTGTTTCCAACCTCAATAAACTCACTGATGAGTATATATGATGTCTTCAAAAGGTGTTGAATCAAATAAAATCTCTGACCAAAGTTTTGCAACCCTCTAGTCAATCCTCTAAACCCTCCTTGGACAGTGATCTGCTCTGAACTATAATCAAAAAAGAACTTCAGAATGTACTAAGTGGCTTTAATATGGCTTCTGTATCTGATGTAGTCAAAAACAGTGATAGAGTTCTTGACTTATTACAAATCCACTCTAAAATTGCTAATGATGCTCAACAAGAGATTTCCAAGAAAGTGGTTTTCAACACGAACATGATATTCTCCAAGACCGATATGACAAACCATATCAAGAACCTTGTAGAAAATATTTAGATTTTTCATGTGACTCAATCTTTTAAGAACCCAGTCCAGAAGCTCACAGAGATTACTCGATTGTTGGAAAAGTTTATGGAGAACAAAGAAGATTTTGAGAAATCCATGCATTATGGTGGAGAGATTATTACAGATTTCATCAAACTTTGGAGGCCCTATCTTCATGTCCATAGTACAACCATTGCAGCTCATGTGGCTGCACCTCTCAGAACAGGGCTTTCTACCTTCACCTCTACTCTGGCATCAACCACCATGTCTGTTGGCCAAGCACTTAGTCAGCTCAAGCCTGTGATTCTTGATCAGCAACTGCCTAGATCTTCTACTTCTCCTACCTTGGCTCCCTCAGTCTTTGAAGTCCTTCCTTTACCCTCTCTATCAACCACCTCTCTGGCTTCTTCGACATCAACTACTGCCTCTATGGCTTCCTCTTCTGCTACTGTAAAAGGAAAAGAGAAGGCCAACCCTTGTAGAGGAACAATGATTAATTTTTTTGATAGCGATGCTATTGTTTTTTTATTACTTTTTTGTTGTATTGTACCTTATTTTCTATTAATGGATTGTGATTTTTTTACCTCTCTTATTTCATGTTCTTGATAATCCCAAAATGGGTAAAAGTTTCTATACATGATGTTAAAATTTATCATTATAATTGAATCCAATATAAACATTAATTGTATATGATTTGTGATCATCCAAAAGGGGGAGATTGTTGGAATCCTCGTGTATTAATAATTTTTTAATGATCCCAAATCTTATTCAACCTAGTTAACTCTTATAAATTATATCCAATCTTGTGTATTTATTTTTAAAGTTTTCTCATGCTTTAAGAAGAGCCTTGCAAGATCTTAAATGCTCTATTTTTAATCTACCTACTTTATAATATCTTCTATCTACTCTCAAAATACCTTATTTTACTAATACTGAAGTCTGATCATTTCTCATATCATCTTTATTTATGTTTGCACATAGTTACGTTGAAATGTATTAGACACCATGAGTCTGCCACATGGCACTACTGGAAATAAGCTCATTCGCGACGGGTTATTTGCAACGAGATCCTGTCACAAATGAGCTTTTTCAATGGGGGTCCATCGCAAATGACCCATTGTGCAAGATGGCGTCACAACTAACATTTAAATTTGCAACGGGACACTAATCCCATAGCAAAAAATTTTAAAAAATTAAAACGAAATAGGGAATTGTGATGGGCCTGTCGAAATTGCCTATTGCGACGAGCAAATATTATCGTCACAAAAAATTTAAAAAAATTTAAAATATAAAAAAAAACTAATTGCGATGGGCCCGTTGCAATTACCTATTGCGACGGGATAATCATCTCGTCCCAAATGTGTATAAAAAAATTAAAAAATTAAAATATTAATAAAAAAATTTAATTAAGGTTGTTGCGAAGGGCCACTAATCCCGTAGAAAAAAATTTTACTAAATAAAAAAGAAATAGGGAATTGTGACAGGCACGTCACAATTCCCTATTGCAACGGGAAAATATTCCCGTCACAAAAACTTTTATAAAAAATTTAATATATCAAAAAAATAGCTAATTGCGACAGGCCCGTTGCAATTATCTATTGCGACGGGATAATCATCTCGTCCCAAATGTGTACAAAAAAATAATAAAATTTAAAATATTAATAAAAAAATTTAATTAATATAAGAATAGTAATAATACAATTATAATTCATTCTTATATTAAAACAAGAAATCATTATATTATTTAAAAAATTATAATTAAATTAAAATATTTAATAATTTAAATATATATATAAAAATTATTATTATTATAAAATACGAATAATATTATTAATCATATTAATATTGTAATATAAATAATATAATAATATATAATAATATTATTAATATACCAAATTCATATTATTATAAATAATTAAATAATAATAATTTTAATTAAAATTTTTGAAACTTTTTATGTTTTAAAAATAATGAATATAATATTATTAAAATAATTAGAAAATAAAAAAATGAAAATTATCAACATTTGGAAAAAGAAATATAAAAAAATAATAAAATACTAAGAGTAATATTATTATTAATAAAATAAATAAACATTAAAATAAATACCAATAATAAATAATGATGTATTAAAAATAAATAGAAATTAAATAATACAATATTGACACCAGTATATGAGAGACAGAAACTCTGAATAGAAAAAATGTAATATTTTAAATTTAAACACATTATAACATCTAAACAATAACTATTCTGAAGGAGGAGGGGGAGAGAGGATCTGCTTGTGGAGGAAACCCCATCCGTAAGGTACGAGTGAGTCGGCACATGTAATCCATCTGCTCCTACTGCTGCTGCTACCACCGACTCATCTGCTCCTCGTACACCTACTCATGTCGTCGGCGCTCCTCCTAATGCTGCTGTTGCTGCCGACGCATCTCCTTATGTTCCTTTTGGAGACTCTCTATCAACTCAGTCTGAGATCGCAACCGATCCTCATACATTGTAGTGGAAGAAGATGCACGAGCTCCTCTCGAGCTGGACGCCGACATCATAGCACTGCCATAATAATATCTGGGAGTCAGTCGAGAGCCGATACCAACTACCCGGCCCTTCTCGAAGGCATATTGGGTAGCCTGCATCCATGCCGCCTCATCAAACTAATGGCCACTGGTCTGATCTGATGCCTCGACCTGACCCTCAGGTCGGGTCTGTGACGATGCGGTCTCATATGACTCATGTACTTGAAATTTAAAATTAAAATTGTTAATATTAGAAATGAAGTTAATTTTTAAACTTGAAAACAAATAATACTGACCACGATGTGATGCTGGCGATCACCTCTGAGCTCCCAAGAAGCTAGATCACTATACATCCTCTGATATACGCTGTACTCAGTAATATCAGGGTGCTCGACAGCCTATAAGAATATAAAATAAACTTTTAATATTTAAAGTTATATAAAATATTTATAAAAACTGTACGTACCAAATTCTGTCTATGAATAATGAAAGTACAACTCCCAGCTCGACGAGTCACCTCCTGTCTCCCCCGATTCTGCCTCACCACAAATGATCTCCTCTAAAAGCCACCACTCAACCAGTGTGCAGATAATCCATCCCATATGTGGGATGATATTTACTCTGGTCGGTGAGCTCTACATGACTCGTCAAAATCGACACTCATGCTTTCTTCATGGAATCTCTTCTTAAATTGTGCAAAAACTGACGAAAGTGATCATGCATGACCACCTCCCATTCCTCATGGATGGCATCATGCATGGTATCCTCAATCAGATACCATAAAACCTACAAATAATTAAAAATATAAAGTTATAAATGAAATAAATTTCAAAAAAATAATAATTTATTTACGTACGTACCAACCAATGGCCAAACATGGCCTGCTGCACATCAAAGGGAATATGCTCCCATGTCCTCCATGGCTGAGAAAAATAGTTGCGCAATATAGCACTGGCCTTTCCGACTTCTATATGCGGAAAACTATAAAAAAAATCAAACATTTATTATGTAAATAGATTAATGAAATCTTAGTAAAATGCACAGGTTATCACACCTCCGGGTGAGTGGATCGAACCCAAGACATGGATGTCACTGAAGGATGGGGTCAGGAATCATCATTCTTGCAAGACCGTGCCCCCTCCGCGTACCCCCTGAAGCGCCTGCAGGCTGAGGGTCAGTTGCCAGCAACTCGTCCACATTGAAAGATAGGTCAGCATTCGCCAACTCACGAAATGTGTCCTCGTCCATTTGAAACAGAAAAAGAATGTTGTTAGCAAATAATTGTTAATTATAATTATATATACATATATATTATTTAGGATTATATATAACTACCATTTAATTGTATCAGTGTTCATCTTCATCATCATCTTCAGATCTGTCAATGTCATCTTCATATTCCTCCTCAATATCATCGATATCCATTTGAGTTCCAATTGCTTCATCTCTTACCATTTCAAATTCATTTGTGACGTAATTAACATCATCATCACCACTGACTCTTAATTTAGGGGTGTCATCATCGATACTCACGTCTCTTTGTAACAATGATTTATTATGAGTACTCTCTTGTAAAACATCAATTCCTTGCACTTTAGTGAAAGAAAATTCACTTTGACTAAACTGTTTGTCTCAAATTCTCATTTTTATTATGCTCCACCAATTCGTCAAGTCTGTTGACGTAGCACGGTACTTTGCATAATAAACTTGATGTGCCTGTTGAACCAGTAAGAATGGTTCATTTACTGCAAGAACACTTTTACATTTAATTTCGATGATTCCATGAGTCGGATGAACACGCACGCCTCTCTCAGTATCCAACAACCGAAATTTGAACATCGTTATGTAATGTTGTCCTAGAAAACAGTGTTCAATGATTTCATCAATCATGCCATAAAAGTCTACTTCATTTTCTCTATGATGAGATCCTCTCAAGAAAACTCCACTGTTCATTGTTTTTTATTCCCCTTATGAATGTGTATGAAATCGAAAACCATTCACCAAAATGTTTCCATGAATCACCATCGGCCAGATGATTCAAGATTTTACCGGTTGAAATATTCGTTTTGTGTCATGACATCATTGTCGTTGTATTCTTAGACATGAATAAACGCTGAAGTCTGGATGTAAGCGGAAAATATCTCAACCATGCATGGAAAATTATAGAGTTTACATCAGACACGACTGATGCAACCTTTTTATTGGGATATACCTAAAAATTTACCCTTTAAGAATTGAACATGTTAAGAATAGAGCAAAACCTGTTCCGAATATTGATAATTTTAATATTTTATAAATTTTTTATAATTTTAATAATACTAATATTATTTTTTCATAAATATTAATTATATAATAATAACATTAATACATTATTAGTATTTTTTTATTATTAATATTAAAAAAATATAATTTTCTATATTATGTTACAATTCACTTTTCATCTATGTGTTTAAAATTCTGTCTCCACATATAATATTTGCATTCACTTTCACCTCTCTATTGGTCATTAGGTTGATAATACTGAAAATGATTGCAAATATTACATGTGGAGACAAATGTTTTCTTAAAACAAATACAAAGATGAAAATTACTAATTATTCATAATTATTTCTAATTATTACTAATTATTGGTAATTATTGCTAATTATTGGTAATTATTGCTAATTATTGGTAATTATTGCTAATTATTGGTAATTATTTCTAATTATTGGTAATTATTGGTAATTATTGGTGGTTATTGCTAATTATTGGTAATTATTTCTAATTATTGGTAATTATTGCTAATTATTGGTAATTATTGCTAATTATTGGTAATTATTTCTAATTATTGCTAATTATTGAAAATTATTGCTAATTAATGGTAATTATTGATAATTATTGCTAATTATTCCTAATTATTGATTATTATTCCTAATTATTGGTAATTATTGCTAATTATTGGTAACTATTACTCCTTATTGGAAATTATTGGTAATTATTTCTAATTATTGGTAATTATTCTTAATTATTGGTAATTAATCCTAATTATTGGTAATTATTAATAATTATTGGTAATTATTCCTAATTATTGGTAATTATTACTAATTATTGGTAATTATCGATAATTATTGGTAATTATGGGTAATTATGGGTAATTATGGGTAATTATTGGTAATTATTGATAATTATTGGTAATTATTGGTAATTATTGTTAATTATCGGTAATTATTGGTAATTATTTGTAATTATTGGTAATTATTGGTAATTATTGTTAATTATTTGGAATTATTTCTAGTTACTGCTAGTTATTGCTAGTTATTGCTAGTTATTTCTAGTTATTGCTAGTTATTCCTAGTTATTGCTAGTTATTCCTAGTTATTGCTAGTTATTGCTAGTTATTGCTAGTAATTTTTGGTAATTATTGGTAATTATTGGTAATTATTGGTAATTATTGGTAATTATTGGTAATTATTGGTAATTATTGGTAATTATTTCGAATTATTACAAATTACTACTAATTATTACTAATTATTACTTATTATTACTAATTGTTACTAATTATTACTAATTATTGGTAATTATTGTTACTTATTACTAATTATTTTTAATTATTGCTAATTACTACAAATTATTACTAATTATTACTAATTATTGGAAACATTTACTACTTATTACTAATTATTACAAATTAGATTCATTAATTACTAATTACATTCATTAATTACTAATTTCATTCATTAACTACTAATTACATTCATTAATTACTAATTACTATCTTTAATTAAAATTACAGTTATTAATTACTAATTATAGTCACTTAATTAATAAATATTGTTAATTACTAATAATTATATCTGTAACGCCCTGACCCTAGTTACCCAGAGTCGGTGCATTATTACCTAACATTGGCAAGATCACAAGAAAGATCAAATCTCGAAAGACCGATTGGTTTAGTAGCTTTGGAAACACTAGATATATTCATAAGTTTTACATTACATCATAAAATGAAAAACTACTACAACAACATAATGTCTCCACAGTCCACACTATTATCCCCTCATAATATCCCTGCAGGTCATTCATAACTTACTTCTTCACATCCTGGGAAAAATAAAACAAACAAAAGTGGTGAGCTCAAATGCCCTGTAAGGATAACAATATAGCGGAACATTCAAAATAGGCATAAACATTTAAGGCAATGCATTACTAAAAAAAGCCTTTTCAACTAGAACTTCAACATAGTATGGCAAATTTAAATGAAATAATGCCATTTACTTGTTCACATCGATATTCTACTAATCGAATAATCACATGCAATATCAATAACCACTTTCATAATGTTGGAATGCAAAATGCCAGACTATCATAACCACATAGCCAAGGCCTCGTGCCAATACTACAAATAAGATTTTTCCAAGGCCTTGTACCAAGACACTAGTTTGTCTCATGAGACCTACCGATGCATCGAGGAGCTATAGCGGGCTCCACCCATCACATATTAAGTCCAATGCATTCCCATATGAAAAGGTTTAAACATAACATAAACATTCGTATTAAAACTAGCATACGAAATGTCAATAATTTCACCATAAACTATGAATGGTATAAAAATAGCACATCCACAGTCAAACATATCACAAAACCTTCAATACAATATAGAAGTTTTGTATCATAATAAATCAACTTCAAATAAGCGTAAAATCCATCAATGGATGTTGACATAGATGAAATGAAAACACTTTTTAGAGAAATATCTCTTTCTATTTTTGAAATCATTTAAGAGTCGTATAAAATAAAAAATTTTCTTTGAAAATATTCTTATAAGCTTGTAAGGAAAGCTTTGAAGATTTTATAACGGTGGAAAATAACCGCACCCGCCGTATAAGTTAAAAAAACATTATTAACTTAATTCTGTCGAAAAGGATAAAAAGGACATTGTTTTGAAAACGACGGAAATATTCCTCTTATAAAAAGTCAAACAAGGGTATAAATGACTTTAACCCATATTATTGAAAATAATAAAAAAAATTTAAATACATTTTTAAGAAAACATTGATGTGGATGGTAATGGGATCCCAGTAGATTATTACATATTAACAACCTCGGATAATGAAGAGATTGTGAAATAACCCTTAACTTGTACTTTTCCTTGGTTGGAATAGGTTATCCTCCTGTATAATGGTGAAATAATTGTTATTAAATTATACACGAATCATATACATTAATATGATATCATATATGATCTTTTAATATTTATTTGATAATAATATCTTAGTATTATCGTTGTTTCGGGTGTTAACTTACTTGTTTTCTTTTATATGTTTTGTTACGTAAGACATGTTTGTAAAGGATAGGTTGTATATTATTCATATCCATAATGATATCAAGTCCTTAAACATCATTTTTTTAAATCATCAAATGATAATTATACTTGAATTGATACGATGGAGAATGAATCCTATCGCGTTCGTGGAGACGGTAGTCCGTACGTACGCACGAGCGACAATATCATTCTATTGATATTAAAATAATATATAAATGGTTGTTATATCATATATACAGAATCATTAACATGTTATATTTATTATTTACATGAGTTACACATCATTATTATACCCATCCAAATAATATTATATTGAATAACAATTATACCACGACGTGGAGACGGTAAGCCGTACGTACGCACGTATGGTGACATGTTATTCAATGGGTGGATAGAATACTGAATATGGTTGTACCATATTTATAATAACATCACAGTATATATATTATACTGGAGTTATTATTTTATAATGGTAAAAACAAAGGAAGAAGAAGTGGAAGAAGAAATGAACTTGGAAAAGGATGGTGAAATCATTACCTCTTCTTCGGGTTCTTCCTTTTGATTTGATCAAAAGGGCTCCATAGGTTGGCTTTCTGATCAAACTAAGGCCTCTATGTTGTAGTGAGAGAAGTTTTTAGAGTATTTGGGCAGATTTTGTCCGAACCAAAAGGCTTTGAAGGTGTGAAGAAATGAGATGGAGGAGTTCCCTTTTATAAGAGGGGTGAGGGGACCTTTGGAAAAGCTAGAGATATTAGTTTATAATAAATTCATATTCGGTTTCCAATGGCTCCAAAGTTGATTATTCAAAGGTTAAGGTGGGTATGGGTAGAAAACTACTCAACCAATAGAATTTAGACAGTTTTGGGCACTTATATTCACCTTATCTTTAAGTATTAACTTTAAGTTAATTAGTTTCACTTTTACAATGTCTCTTTGTATTTTTATATAATATGGTTAATAAACATACTATATACATCAAAGAAACCCCCATGTGGTCCATTAATGATGAACCTATCATGATATAAGTCTCTTGGCCGACCCATATATTTTTAGGAATTTAATATCAATTAATAATATAATATTTGTTTTAAGAACTCTTTTATGTCAATTTTGACACTATTCAATAGTGGATTTTTGTGATACTCATAACAGATTGATTACTTCGAAAAAAGTCAATTAAATCAATACTAATATATCATATTATCCTATAAAATTAGTTTAATTCATTAAAAGTTTCATATTATATTTATTTGGGTATTTATAATATCAATTATTTTAATTTTTCACTATTATAGTAATTAATTCATCATCATTGTGTCATAAATAAATTAAATTATTTAATGTCTAAAAATTATATATAAAATATCATTATGTATGAAATCTTTTTATCTTTCTAATGAATATTTATAATCTAAAATCAAACATATATAACCTTATGTAAAAATTGTTTTTCTAAAAGATATATGCTTGTGTCATTTTTGTATTCATTTTAACTTAATTTAAATAAAGTGTCCCTATCACCTACAAGTGGCCCCATGGGGTCCAAAAATCGACCCAAAGATGCCTATGGTCGAACATGTATCAACCAATAAGGCTAGGACACGTTTTAGGTTAATTTAGTATTATTATAATATTATTTTGTAACCCTTATTTACCGGATTTACCGTTAACCATGGTAAATAAAATATTTACCACAGTAATTACTCAAAATGTATAAAAATAAAAGTTACCTATTTACACAATTTGGAAATCCTGATTCCAAATATGGAATCTATTTTTCTAAATTCAAAACACATAAGTGGCAGAAATTAATTTAAAATTAATTCCCACTGTCAAAACAAAAAGCGTGTTTTTAAGAGATAATAACTATCAAAAGATTGACACTTGTTTATGTTCGGTTTAATTGTAAAATTATTTCCAATGGCCAAAATTATATTAAATGGTAAAAATATATTCTAAATATACTTTAAAACCACTCAAATTCATAATTTATCACTATTAATTATTTTGAATAAAAAAGTTGTTTTTAATTAAAATTTAGTAATTTTCACTATTCATCAAAATATGAAAGTTATCCAAAAAGTACCAAAATTTCACCTTAGGCTAAATACGATACTCCAAATCCAAAAATTAAGTCCATTTTGAGAGATAAAATTTCTAAAATTTTAAAAGGTAGATATTACTATTCATAACAGCTAGTTTGATTGGTTGTGGTGTGTTAGAACTCGAAGTTGCGTACAACACACGCTACTGTATTATTCAAAGGAAAGCGTATCGTGGAAGCTTGGGATGTTTCATTTTAAATTCTTTGATGTCCCCATTTAGTAAAAAAGTTCAAAATATTGTATTTAAAAAGGTTTCACTATTAAAAGTTGATAAAAGTGCAATACTGAAAATGAATATGTTCTTGCATTATGTCTAAGAAACTCATAATATGGATTCTAAAATTATAAGGATTATATAAAGTTTAAAATTTATTTAATACTATACATAACCTCTTTTGAATGGCTTGTTTGATAAGTCATGGTGTTCTTGAATTCAGTGTTTCATGTAGTGCATGTTATTGTATTATTTTGAAGAAATAAAACACTATGAAATCTTGGGGTGTTACATTCTCCCCTCCTTCAACAAATTGCGTCCTCGCAATTTTAAATTATTCTTCGAAAATAAAAGGTTGAAAATAAAAAATATCTTTGTGGGAAAACCCACATTGGAAATTGGGTTACTAAAATTTAGTCTTAATATGAGGAAAAGAGAAATGAAAGGGTCACCACCAAATTATGATCTCGATTAGAAGAACATTGGTGGCAATTAGAGACATATAATTGGAGGAAAAACGTAAATATTTATAGGTAGTGATTGAGGTCATCAATCACAAAAAAGTTTAAAATTGAGGTCCTTAAATTCATCAATCTACAATGATTTAAAATACCATCGATTCAACAAAATATAAGGTATTAGGATAACACATTTTTGATGTTTCAAAATATCTTAGTTTAAATCCCACATCGAAAAATGAATTAATGAGGCCTCTACTTAAAATAAAGAGTGGAAAGTATGAAGATTACCGAAAATAACACATACTAGTGTTCCATGTAGGAAAATATGGATATGTAAGAGAAATATAACCATCAATTATCTGATGAAGAGTGGTAGAGAACATGGCTATGAAAAGGCCAACAATCACAAAGCCATAAATTAGTGATGATTTCAGGTACCATCTAGGACAACATTTTTGTTCTATGTTCCTTTTCTTAATGTTGAGGAATTTATGTATGAGATTGGCTAAGATCATAAGGAGATATACTTACTTTATAATTAGAGTTTTATCCATTAATAAATTTGTACCACAAACTCATCTTTCACTCGTAAAAAAACTCTATTTATACTATCCGTATAGGGTTCCAAAATAAATGAATTTATAATTCATCTACCAGATCTTTTAAAAAAAACTACATTATTTAATCCAGGACATCTCGTGGGCTAGTGGTAGGTGATACACCCTTGTCGCCCTTCGGTTGCGGGTTCAAGTCTCGCGGCCTTGCTGGTCGCGACGGGTTGCCGCCCGACCTCTGGGTTGTCCTTTTATGGAAATCAAAAATTAATCTCAAACTAGAATTTATCCAAAATACTTATGTCCAAACTCACAGTCCAATATTTATAAGGATGTTAAACATAATGTAGATCCTTTTTACCCTGTAATAGCATATGAATACCTTCATCCTGTATTCTTTTAAAACACTGAAACATCCTGAATTACCATAATACTTATTGGATACATTCATGCTCCCTTATTACATATAGAATGCTGGATATACTTCATCAATCCAAAAATGTTTTAAACCCCAATAATGATGGAATATAAAAATCATTAATCAGCTTCAAGGTAGTCAAGAATATCCAATATAATTTATCCAAATCAATCATGTATTATTATAAAATCACTACCTAGGTATCAAAACCATATTATGGTTTATCTTTCTCTCAACCTTATATTTTCCAAAAATTTAACCTGCTATTGAGTCACTGTTCTTTGTTCCACACAATCTCAAGTCCATAATAAAATAGTACTGCAGTACAATCCTTATATACTCCATAATTATTATAACAAGTACATTGTTGATACAACACTCAAATGACATAATAAACATAAGAACTCTAATCATTCCTCTTCATCTGTGGTAGTATCATAACTTGATTATTATCCAATAGCATCATTTGCGGCATAGTTTGATGACTGGGACATAGGTTCGCGTAGTGTCCAAACTCCTTGCAAATGAAGCATTGTACATTTGAAAATATTTTCTTACCCTTGAAGTCACGTACTTTGTTCCCTTTTCCTCTACACTTATAACAAACTCCCATTCATTTCAGACAAGTTCGAGGGTGTTTCTTCCCACAGTTATCACATATGGGAATATTCTTATTTTCCCTCTTCCCTTTATCCATCATTCTCTCTTCCATCATTTTCTTCTCTTTCTTCTCTTCAAAGCCATAGGACTTAGTAAAATCTTTACTTATCTTATCAACACATGATATTATTTCTTCATATGATTATAATACATGGAGACTATTTATCTTATAAATTCTGGCTTAAGACAATGAAAGATATGATCCTTCTTTCTCTTTGGATCATGTGCATTGTTGGAGTTCTCATTCCTTCTACTGGGCGCCATTTCTAAACAATGGCATACACTAGATTAGTTTATGAATAACAATACCTAATCCCAAACTTGTAAGACACATCAAATAAATTAAATAGTTTATGGATATAATATATAATCATAAAAATTTCTCCTTTGAGGAAGTAAATCCACATTAACCCTTCATAATGGTTTGTAAAGAAAATGAGAATTATCCTAAGCATATCCCCCGGGAGTGTCGTAACCAAGAGTGCAGCAAGGCCCCTTGTCGTGCACCAGTTCCCGTTCGAGTCTAGCTCAAAGCGGTGTTTTCAGGTTTTACCCCTAGGTAAATCTGTGCCAGAGCCGCCTCTACCTGGTCGTATCTAGACATGGATGTATTGCTCAGAAAACTCACAAAATCTATACAATACCAAAATTCAAGGAAGTTATTCTATACTAATCTTGAAGGTTCATCTTAGGTCTACGTGCTCTAATCAGAGTTTATCTAAATCTACCTTCCATGGTTTGTACTAAACTTCCTCTGATACCAACTGTAACGCCCCGAACCTAGTTACCCAGATTCAGTGCATTATTACATAACATTGGAATGATCATAAGAAAGATCAAATATCAAATGACCGATTGGTTTAGTAGCCTTAGAAACACTAGATATATTCATAAGTTTTACATTACATCATAAAATGAAAAACTACTACAACAACATAATGTCTCCACAGTCCACACTATTATCCCCTCATAATATCCCTGCAGGTCATTCATAACTTACTTCTTCACATCCTGGGAAAAATAAAACAAAGAAAAGGGGTGAGCTCAAATTCCCAGTAAGGATAACAATATAGCGGAACATTCAAAATAATCATAAACATTTAAGGCAATGCATTACTAAAACAAAAGCCTTTAGAACTTGAACTTCAACATAGTATGGAAAAAGTAAAATGGAATAATTCTATTTACTTGTTCACATGGATATTATACTAATCGAATAATCACATGCAATATCAATAACCACTTTCATAATGTTGGAATGCATAATGCCAGACTATCATAACCACATAGCCAAGGCCTCATGCCAAGAATACAAATAAGATTTTTCCAAGGCCTTTTGCCAAGACACTAGTTTTTCTCATGAGACCTACCGATGCATCGAGGAGCTATAGCGGGCTCCACCCGTCACATATTAAGTCCAATGCATTCCCATATGAAAAGGTTTAAACATAACATAAACATTCGTATTAAAACTAGCATACGAAATGTCAATAATTTCACCATAAACTATGAATGGTATAAAAATAGCACATCCACAATCAAACATATCACAAAACCTTCAATACAATATAGAATTTTTGTATCATAATAAATCAACTTCAAATAAGCGTAAAATCCATCAAAGGATGTTGACATAGATGAAATCAAAACACTTTTTAGAGAAATATCTCTTTCTATTTTTGAAATCATTTAAGAGCCATATAAAATAAAACATGTTCTTTGAAAATATTCATATAAGCTTGTAAGGAAAGCTTTGAAGATTTTATAACGGCGGAAAATAACCGCACCCGCCATATAAGTTAAAAAAACATTCATACCTTAATTCTGTCGAAAAGGTTAAAAAGGACATTGTTTTGAAAACGACGGAACGATTCCTCTTATAAAAAGTCAAAAAAGGGAATAAATGACTTTAAGCCATATTATTTTAAATAAAAAAAATGTTTTGAAATGCATTTTTAAGAAAACATGGATGTGGATGGTAATGAGTTCCCAGTATATTATTACATATTAACAACCTCAGATAATGTAGAGATTGTGAAATAACCCTTAGCTTGTACTTTTCCTTGGTTGGGGTAGGTTAACCTCCTGTATAATGATGAAATAATTGTTATTAAATTATTCAAGAATCATATACATTAATATGATATCATATATGATCTTTTAATATTGATTTGATAATAATATCTTAGTATTATCATTGTTTCGGGTGTTAACTTACTTGTTTTCTTTTAAATGTTTTGTTACGTAAGACATGTTTGTAAAGGATAGGTTGTATATTATTCATATCCATAATGATATCAAGTCCTTAGACATCAATTTTTTAAATCATCAAATGATAATTATACTTGAATGGATATGATGGATAATGAATCTTATCGCGTTCGTGGAGACGGTAGTCCGTACGTACGCACGAGCGACAATATCATTCATTTGATATTAAAATAATATATAAATGGTTGTTATATAATATATACAGAATCATTAACATGTTATATTTATTATTTACATGAGTTACACATCATTATTATACACATCCAAATAATATTATATTGAATAACAATTACACCACGACGTGGAGACGGTAAGCCGTACGTACGCACGTATGGTGACATGTTATTCAAAGGGTGGATAGAATACTGAATATGGTTGTACCATATTTATAATAACATCACAGTATATATATGATACTGGAGTTATTATTTTATAATGGTAACAACAAAGGAAGAAGAAGTGGAAGAAGAAATGAACTTGGAAAAGGGTGGTGAAATCATTACCTCTTCTTCGGGTTCTTCCTTTTCATTTGATCAAAAGGGCTCACTAGGTTGGATTTCTGATCAAACTAAGGCCTTTAGGTTGTATTGAGAGATGTTTGGAGAGTATTTGGGCAGAGTTTGTACGAATCAAAAGGCTTTGAAGGTGTGAAGAAATGAGATGGAGGGGTTCCCTTTTATAAGAGGGGTGAGGGGCACCTTTGGAAAATCTAGAGATATTAGTTTATAATAAATTCATATTCGGTTTCAAATGGCTCCAAAGTTGATTATTAAAAGGTTAAGGTGGGGATGGGTCGAAAAAAACTCAACCAATAGAATTTAGACAGGTTTGGGCACTTATATTCACCTTATCTTTAAGTATTAACTCTAAGTTAATTAGTTTCACTTTTACAATGTCTCTTTGTATTTTTATATAATATGTTTAACAAACATACTATATACATCCAAGCGACCCCCAAGTGGTCCATTAATGATGAAACTATCATGATATAAGTCTATTTTCCTATCCTTAGATTTTTAGGAATTTAATATCAATTAATAATATAATATTTGTTTTAAGAACTCTTTTATGTCAATTTTGACACTATTCAATAGTTGATTTTTGTGAAACTCATAACAGATTGATTACTTCTAAAAAAGTCAATTATCTCAATAATAATATATCATATTATCCTTTAAAATTATTTTAATTCATTAAAAGTTTCATATTATATTTATTTGGGTATTTATAATATCAATTATTTTAATTTTTCACTATTATAGTAATTAATTCATCGTCATTGTGTCATAAATAAATTAAATTATTTAATGTCTAATAATTATAAAAAAAATATCATTATGTAGAAAATAATTTTATATTTCTAATTAATATTTATAATCTAAAATCCAACATATATATCCCTATGTAAAAATTGTTTTTCTAAAAATTATGCTTGTGTCATTTTTTATTCATTTTAACTAAATTAAAATAAAGTGTCCCTATCACCTACAAGTGGCACCATGGGGTCCCCAAATCGACCCAAAGATGCCTATGGTCGAACATGTATCAACCAATAAGGCTAGGACACGTTTTAGGGTAATTAATATTATTATAATATTATTTTTTAACCCTTATTTATCAGATTTACCCTTAACCATGGTAAATAAAATATTTACCACAGTAATTATTCAAAATGTCTAAAAATAAAAGTTTCCAATTTACACAATTTGGATATCCTGATTCCAAATATGGAATCAATTTTTCTAAATTCAAAACACAGAAGTGGCAGAATGTAATTTAAAATTAATTCCCGCTATCAAAACAAAAAGCATGTTTTTAAGAGATAATAACTATCAAAAGATTGACACTTGTTTATGTTCGGTTTAATTATAAAATTATGTCCAATGACCAACATTATATTAAATGGTAAAAATATATTCTAAATATACTTTAAAACCACTCAAATTCCTAATTTATCACTATTAATTATTTTGATTAAAAACGTTGTTTGTAATTAAAATTTAGTAATTTTCACTATTCATCAAAATATGAAAGTTATCCGAAAAGTACCAAAATTTCACCTTAGGATAAATTCGATACTCCGAATCCAAAAATGAAGTCCATTTTGAGAGATAAAATTTCTAAAATTTTAAAAGGTAGGTATTACTATTCATAACGGCTAGTTTGATTTGTTGTGGTGTGTTAGAACTCGAAGTTGCGTACAACACACGCTACTGTATTATTCAAATGAAAGCGTACCCTGGAAGCTTGGGATGTTTCATTTTAAATTTTTTGATGTCCCCATTTAGTAAAAAAGTTTAAAATATTGTATTTAAAAAGGTTTCACTATTAAAAGTTGATAAAATTGCAATACTGAAAATGAATCTATTCTTGCATTATGTTTAAGAAACTCATAATATGGATTCTAAAATTATAAGGATTATATAAAGTTTAAAATTAATTTAATATTATTCATAACCTCTTTTGAACGGCTTGTTTGATAAGTCATGGTGTTCTTGAACTCAGTGTTGCGTGTAGTGCAAGTTATTGTATTATTTTGAAGAAATAACACACTGAAATCTTGGGGTGTTACAAAGTCATACAAATTAAATTTAATACAACCCTACTAAAACATAATTATATCAAATTAGGAATAAAAAATACTAATGTAATAATATAAAACAAAAACATTAAATAAATATTAAATTAAAATTCAGATAAAATCTTTAAACTGGCTTTTGAGCTTTCGATTTGTTGTAATTGTAGGATGATCCCCGCAACCACCTTGAAACCAGCATTCAAAATAAAATTCACTCATCTCTTATAAAATAGTAAGAATTAGTATAGAGTTCCAAAATATGTCAAGGCTGGCTGTATTTATAGGTTAGATTATTTGCGACGGGGTTTATTGTGATGGGATTCCAGTCACAATTGTTATTATTTGTGACGGGACCCGTCTCAAATAACCCCGACCACATTTATTATGGGCGGCAATAAAATGGATTATTTGCGACGGGTCCCGTCACAGATAATTTCTGCCGCCAAGTTATTTTTGACGGGATCCCCATACCATCACAAATAACCTGTTACCACCGTCGGTTTTTTGTGACGGAAAGTGGATCTCGTCACACATAACTTTCGCACGGTTTGGCGCACAAGTCATGCCAATCCACTTGCGAAGGGTGAGAATATCTCGTCGCAAATAACCCCTTCGTGAGGACTATTTGCGACGGGATTATTTCCCATCGCAAATAGCCCGTCACTAATACCACTTTTTCCCGTAGTGTGGCTTTGAATTTCTGGAACCACGGAGCTAGACACCATGAAGCCATAAAGCATGAAACAGGACACCATGATGCACGACACCATGAAGCCAGATATAGTGAGGCAAGACAACGGGAATCCAGAAACCATGAATAAATACACCATGAAGCCAGAAACCGGGAAACAAGACACCGTGATGGAGACAACATTTCCATGAATTAATGTGACATTGTTTCTTAAACTACTTTTTTTCTTTCAATTTAATGTCTAACGGTCATGTATGATGACTTTAATGTAATGACATAATTAATGTTTAATTGTAGACATATCATCGGATGTTACGAGGTATGATGTGTAGAACACATGCAACCTGTCATCTCCAACAAGTGCATTCAAAATTTTAAGCAAAGTTTGACCAATAACCATGAAGAGCATGGTACACAAAAATGAAAAGCAAGACCCCGAGCACCATAACAAAGAAGATACTCGGAGGAAGTCTAAAAAGAATGGCACAATGCATGAAACTTGATGCTGATGAACACACCCGTCATATTTGAAGCTTAAGGAACATATTCACTAGATTGAACCTCAAAAAGAACACAAGATGAACCGTGACATGCTGTTTTTCACACAACTACCAGATAAGAACTCAAATCTGCATATGCTTCAATCCAAAGGTGTCCAGAGCTACATTGACATCATACAAGAGCATTCAAAATCTATCTCATTATTATTGCTCTATTATGATCATTTTTATTACATTACATGTAGTCTGTGCTTCTGTTTGTTTAGACAGACACTGACTCCTATGTTGAACTAGAGGATACTGAAATCTTCACACCAACATTTTTTTACCTGCGTGTATCCCATGTAGAACTGTGGTAGAGGTCTGAGGACCTAGACAACCTATGTTCTGTTATTGCTTCTTTCCCACATAGAACTGTTGTATAAGTCTGAGGACCTGGAATGTCTGAGTACTTTTGTAACCCCGATCCAGGGTGTGGCATAAAGTTTTATATAAACTATTTGAGAGGACTAAGTGTCATCCTGAGACTGAACCTCTTGGGTAAAACTGTTGTTCATGTTATTTCATTATAATCTATTTTTCTATATTGCACTGCTATTTATGTTGAATCTAAATTCTATTTTAATGTACCTCTAATAGTTGAACTAGAAAGTGTTTATAATTATTGTGAACTATTAAGTTAGTTTCAAAAGCTAACATAATCTTCAAATTATGTTAACTGAGAAATCATCAATCTTTGAGAAACTAATTGAACAATTACAATATTTATAAATTCACTACAGTTTAACTTATTTTATGAATTATGGGATTTTAATTTAATTCTTTTAAATAGAAATTTTAATTGGATCTCAATTCACCCATCTCTTGAGTATCCACTCCAACCAACAACACCTTATGAGGATTTGTATGGTAGGCCATGACGATCACCCTTATGTTGGCTGGAGGCAGAAGATTCATCTTTGTTGGGACCTCATCTTTTTCTAGAGACCACCAAGAAAATATAGTTGATTTGGAAGAGGATGGCTAATGCATAGTCTCGTTAGAAGTCTTATGCTGATTAGCAGATATGACCTTTGGAGTTCGAGGTCGGGGATTAGGTTTTCCTGCGTGTCACACCGTGGTTGGGACACAAGATGATTTAGAGATAGGGTAATATTTTGTCAAGGTATGTCATACCATTTGAGGTGTTGGAGAGAGTTGGGCTGGTTCCCTATCGGTTGCAATTACCTCAGAGGTACCAAGCTATGTATGATGTCTTCCACATTTCGCAGCATCAACATTACTTTCCAGACCCGTCTCATGTTTTCCAACCCGAGGATGTTGATTTGGAAGTGGATGAATCTTTTGAGGACCATCCTATCCGGATTGTGGATCAAAGTAAAAAGGTTATCCATGGCCTGTCTGTTCCTCTGGTACGGGTGCTTTGGAAGCATGGGCAAGTATAGGACAAGACTTGGGACCGAGTGGCAGACGTACGGTCATAGTGGTCGGAGATGTTCAGGGTTTCTTTTTCTACACCGTGCTAGGGAAATTCAGGGACAAATTTTTTTAAGGGGGGGGACGTTTGTAAGAACCCATATTTTCATTCAGGTATGTTCTTCTTTATCATGTTGTTTTTTATAAAAAGAGGAAATTATGGAAATTTTCAATGTACATGCCATGTACATTATGAGTACACAACATTTACTTCCTTGCCGTAGGAGGCCGTGTTGTAGCCACACCCATGGCTATGTGGGGGTGATTGGAGGCCGCTTAAAGCAGAGTACGGAAACATTGAGTACATACTGTGTACATAGAAAGTACACGCCATATACTTTCTTATTTTCATTAAACGCACTGGGGTCATGTCTAATTGCCATAATTCACTTCTTTTAGGTCTCATTTGACCGAGAGCCTTGTACGACAATAGATCTTCGACGAAACCCTAAGCGTGCATCCGTACATCGAATCGAACACAGTCGGTTGCGTTGTAATCACATCAGTCAGTTGTATCTTCTCATAGTGCACCATATCCGGATTTATCCTCTCTCGTGAAATATCGTGGGTTGAATATTTTAGATTTTTTTGTAGATATTCAACGTTCTAGGGTGATTTAAGCTTCTATGTTCACATATATCATTCCTACAATGCCGAGGTAGGTGGTTTGTGCCTTTCTGTTAAGTCTTTCAGTATTATGTGCAAATTCCACCAATACCCTTGAACGTGGTACTGCGTGTTTACCGTTTTACCCCTGTTGATTACCTGACTTTCTTTTATGGTTGTGTAGAGGTTTTTGGATATGAATTGGGTTGATTTCTATGACTTGGATGTGTATTTCCCACGCATGTTCTGTTTACGATTGTTTGTCCCTGCTTACCCTTTGGCTGCCTCACAATTTTTCCATGCCTGTTGTTGTAGGATGGATAATTTGTGTTATGAAATGCTTGATATTATATAGACTAATTATCCATGTAGTGCTTTAGGTTTACTTTGGAAATATTTTATTGCTCTGCTCATTGGCCTACATAGGGCTGTGGATCCTGGTGTAGTAGACTATAAGGGGAATTGACCGAGTGAGCTTCCTCGGAGAGTCTTTGAGCACTTTGGGCAATAAGGGGAATTGACTGAGTGAGAATCCTCAGAGAGTCCTTGACTACTTTAGAATATAAGGGGAATTGACCAATTGATCTTCCTCAGAGAGTCTTTGATTTATTTTGAACAACATTAGATTATAAGGGGAATTAATGGTGAGTGCTTACTCAGAGAGTCTATGAATGACCTGGGATATAAGGGGAATTGACAGAGTGAGCTTTCTTGGAGAGTCTTTGGCCTTGGGGATATAAGAGGAATTGACCGTGTGAGATTTCTCAGAGAGTTCCTGACTACAATAGAATATAACAGTAATTGACTATGAGGGTTTCCTCAGAGAGTATTTATATACAGAACCAGAGGGGTTAGGATGAGTGCACTTCCCAGAGGGTTGCTTGTACATGTTATGTAGGACTAGAGGGGATGGCCATGAGTACATACCATATGGTTACCTATTTGTGTTTAGTTGTTTGTTTTATTGTTGCTTGATATTGAAGTTGTCGATTGTTTACTGCTGAGTATGTTCTTTTTTACAACTTTCTGTACTTTTATCTACCATATATTTACTAACTGTTAGGCACAAATATTTGGGTGGTTGCCTTCTTGGATTTAGTCTCACACCCTATTTGGGCCATGCTTTTTGGCCCAAACAAATTATATTTTTGCAGTTATAGATAAAGGAAATCCCCCTTCTACAATAGGTACATGACGTGCTGTGGAGCTGGAGAGCATGGGACCAACATTAGGCTGGTGATGCAAAGGAGCGGTTTATATTTTTCTTTTGTACTTTGGTTTATTACTGTTTGTATTACCATCATTATGTATGGGTTGGATTCTTTCCTAGACATATGTATCATACATGATTATATATATATATGCTCCACTTGTTCATTATTCTAGTCTTCCGCAGTTTACTGTTGTTGGATATTTACTGATTCCACTATTGTGTGTTCTTACTTCAGTTGTGTACTCTACCAATGAGGGCATAGTTTCCCCACTATCACACCCCAACCATCACTGCTTGTCAAAAGCCTCTGGCATGAGGGGAAATTCTCTTGAGGCCATGTGACCAACCAGTTATGGGGCGCCTCTGGGTGGCTTCCGGAACTAGGATGTTACAAAAATATTTTTTTAAAACCACTGTTTTGAGAAAGCTACAACTTGTTGAACTAGTTTTCTAAGAGGAAATTGATGATTGATCATTATTGATGGCTCAATATTATTTAATATTGTTTGGAATTTATTCTTTTAAGGAAAATACAAGGGATTTGAAATATCTCTCATAAAAATGAAAAAAGATCATAAATGAAAAATATTCCTCGATACCATACCATATGTTTTCATTTTCATACTTCAGACTAATCCCAAATCCTTCATCAATGGGGACTTTGGATAAAATTTTGGATTACGAAAATTAAATGTGAATTGTAGAAATAGATTTTTGATGAAAATTGTAAAAGGTATATATTTTAAATGCGTGGATAAAGTGTTTGGGTAGGGTTTATTATATAGCTTATGGGGAGGGGTATTTTAGAATAATGTAATGAATATTTTAGAATATTTGATATAGACTAAAAATAATTTTTATTGATATGATTTTTAATGATTTATGAGTTTAAAAATAAATTTTTATATGAAAATAAAACATCAAAAAAAGTGGAATGAATACTTGAAATAATTAATTAAAAATAATTAGGAACAACCGTGAAAGCGGAAACGCAAGGACGAAAATTACATTAAATTTCAAGCCCAGGGACATGACCCCACGACCTGCCCCTCATCCCCCAAACCCTTACAACCCCACCACCAACGGTTATGAATAAATAATTGTTTGTATTTGAATAAAATATACAATAGTGATGATATTATCAAATATTGGTTTGTATATGTAAATTGTAATTATCAAAATCCTTTTAATAATATAATATTACATTTTATTTTATTTAAATATATATGTCATGTTTATAACATGTGGCTCTATCAAAAGTTATTGTATTAGAAAAATTACCAATTTTAATATTCATTAAAAAGAACATATTAAAAATCACCCAAATATCAAACCTATGTGTTTTTGTAATGAAATGTTATAAAATTAAGACCATTTTATAAAACTACATTTCAAAATAAAATAATATGAAATTTTTAATTGAAATCATTTAATTCATAGAAATATATTTGCATTTCAAATATTTTCTATCAAATTTGTAAGGAGTGCTCTAATTCATACTCATTATTATTTCATAACTTTAAAATGAATTTTAATTATTTATAAGATATCATTTATCTAATATATATTTCAAAATTAAAAAAAATATTGTTTAATAAATAATATTTGATTTTACAAAATTAGATGAAACATGAAATAAAAAAACTAAAAAAATTGATTTCATTTAAATGATTTGAGAATTAATTTTATAGAATAATATTATTTATATATAATTATTTATAATAATTTTAAATATGAACTATGATTCATTTCATCATTCTAATATATTTTATTACCATTGTGATGATGAGTTATTATACAAAATTGCCATACAATACATCAATATCCAATATAGTACCCACAAATACAACTTATTTCCTTCATAATTTCATTCACTAAATTATATTTCAATGAAATTTATATTTTGATCTAAAATGAAAATATTATTTCAAATATTACTATTTATTATAGTTTTTTCAATTCCATTGTAATTTTAGGGGAATGTTACAAACCAATGTATTATTTTTCTAGTTTTCCATTATACTTGTTTATATTTCCCCATTTCAAAATGTAAAATTCTATAGTGTATATTCATACTTCATATGTTATATTTTTTATACTAAAAGTAAAATGATATATTT
Organism: Viscum album; assembly: GCA_963277665.1. Lineage (NCBI taxonomy): Eukaryota > Viridiplantae > Streptophyta > Magnoliopsida > Santalales > Viscaceae > Viscum > Viscum album. The sequence continues at coordinate 1,143,391,625 of OY728141.1, forward strand.
AATGTTTTATATTTATAAAAGAAATTTTAAATTACATTTATTATCGATTGATTTTTTTATATAATAATTTGATATATTTATATTAGAGGATCTACTTATAGATTCCACCTCAGATATCCTAATCATGTTGAAAAATACAAATGATAAAAAATTCCTATAAGTGTTATAATAATTTCATCATTTAACTCATTATTAGTGGTGTTTACAAATAGGAAATCATATAGGAGTAGGATGTCTATCATTAATATTCAGTTTTCCTCCCAAACAACACCTGATTTATGATAATGATCATCATTCATTACCACACTATATTATCCAACATCAGGCCTACAAAATAATATTTCAAATTATTTTTCCTTTTATAATAATGAAATAATATAATTACAACTATTTTTCGAACTGATTGGTGAACTTTTGTATGATAATTAAGAGGGTTCACATATTATACGGATAAATATTTTAGATTATAATTTTTTATATCATCTATATGTTTATTGTACCACCAAATATGAAATTCTTAATATTATTAAAGAGGAATTCATAACCTATTTTCTTAAAAAAAATATTGAAAATATACCCATTTCATAGCTGAAATAATCCACATTATTAAGGATGTTCTAATCATGTCAATGAATTGGATGAATAAATTTTATAATATCATTAAAAAATCTAATGTATCCTAGAACCAAAAAATAGTTAAAAATATCAAGTTTCAAAAAAACGTATTTCATGGATAGTAACAAAAATAATAAAAAAATCATGATGAAGGATTCTACATATCTAAAAATGAGAGGATGGTGTAAATATGAGCTATTTAGTTTCACCAAAAAACATATAAGAATTGTTTTACAAGAATTAAAATTTTCAATGATGTCACCAAATGTAATGATCTAGTTTCGTGATTAAATTATGCAAGGTTGTTTATAAAAAAAATCTAGTCCAATATATGAATTAAAATTAAAATAACATGAATGAAATGAGAAATTGAAATTACTTTAAAAAATATTTCTAAAAATGTGAGACAAATACTAATCCTTCAGTGGATTAAAAATATTAATCAAGAAATTTATTTTCGATTGAAGCATAACAGATAGAAACATTAGTATATTTTATTAATCTTTCACAAACAAAAATAAATTATTGAAACGTTGTATATTTATTACATAATAATATAATCATTGATGGAATTAAGGGGTTTAATAACACAAGAAAAATCATAGGGGTAACTTCATATCATTGGGAGGTATACATTTAAACCCCTCCCGATCATTCATAATTTCAATTATACAATGGGATTTCCATGATAAAAATTAACCTACTATAGTATTATCATCATTGTTATTGTTTAAGGTTACATGGTAATATGTAAACACATAGACTAATACACAATCCATTAATGATAAAATTCCTCCATAAAAATTATAGTCATTTGATATCTGAAGGGATTCACTAAGAAAAACTACTTTTATATAAAATACCAGTATATCTTTGTTAATTCAGTAATATAAGAAATGATATACTTGTATAGGTGTGAAAAAAAAATAATCTTCTAATAATGTTATATAGATGATTAATTATGTCCCTACCCTAAATGGGTATTGCAGGACTGATGGAGATATATATCATTTTTAAATAGATTATCATATGGTTCCCGATAAATGATTTTCACGAATAAATATCCTTGAAAAAAATCCAATAAATGTAAAAATGTATATAATTGATGTAAAATAAATTGTTCATGGGGAATAATCTAATGAAATATTTTTCCAATAATATAAATGAGAATATTTAATATATAGAAATGAACATTTATATTCTCGTGAATTGAGATCTACTACAAATGTGAAGTTTTGACTGACTATTTGATCTGTTACCAAGGAGAAAAAAGGTGTGGAAATTACCATAGCCCACCAACCACTTGAAGATGCTTATATTCTCCAAGAAGACGTTTTTCCATATTGTGTTTAAAATAATTATTATATAATAGATTAATATTAATATTATAAGAAAAATCATGCCGCCAAAATTTAATTCCCATATTTTAATATAAATTCCTCCACAAGCTAACCCATATTAAAAAGGGGATATCGATTGAGCTATAAAATATTAATCACATAGATTTATTGATTTATTATTATTATAAATTATTCGTTTGTTCATAGTACTAATTGATTATGATGAGTAACTTATACTAGAATTTATTTCAAAAGAAGTTTGGGAAAGTCACATGATGTTATTTAATGATAAATATAGTCTACAAATTGAAAATAATTATTTGCATAAGTACTATTAATTTATACTTTCTCAAATTTCAACTCAATATATTTTTTCTCAAAAATTTATTTAATACAATATGTCACAGAAATAGGTTATAGATGTTTGATGTGAAATAATATTTTAATAGGAGAAACTATATCTCAATATTTTGGAATTTAAACCTCATATAAAAATATTTTGGAACCCCAAAATTTTTATTTTAAAAGTAACAAGGTAATCATAGATACATCTTTTACAATTTTTGTCCCTATATGACCCAATTATTTGAAAAATAGAACAACATAAAGAAATAAATGATAGTTTTTTTTCAAAAAAATTGTTGAATGTTGATTTATCTATTACTTTAATATGGTAGAAAAATCCATTTCTGGTTGGGAAAAAATTTTATTGGAGATCCTTTAATAGTATAGCTCAACACTAAGGAAGAAAAAAATTGACCTCTCTGACATTATACAAATTGAAAATCAAATATTCACCTAACTAATTTCCATCAGGAAGGTCCTTACATATTTCTTAGACATACATATCCCACAAGAACTATTATCATTAGCCATTTATAATATCATAAGTATGATATAGTGAAAATGATTATCCCAAAAAGTACCATTGTCAGACCCATGAATTCACCATTACTTCACAATGCCTATAGATAATCTTTTATTTCAGTAAAATAATTATTTAAAAACCACTATCAATATATATTAAAAAATATGGAAAGATAATAATTATTACAATCATTCTCAAACCAATACTATTAATTATTCAAACTCATTATCCTTCTAGGTTGAAAGAGGTTCCTCTAGATGGAAAAGTTCTAAAATGATAAAATTCCATTGAAAATATGTAGGAAAGAACAAGGATTAGAGTCATATGTATTTTGAAAAAATGTATAATCATGGCATATATCATCCATAATACACATTTATTATGTTATGTCATCACTACTATAGATAAAAATTTAGTATCAATATCAGTGGTAATAATTTTTTAAAATCTAGGATAAAATTATATCCCTATATAAAACCCTTATTACCAAACATTGTGGCAAGAAATAATATAAATGATTTTATGTGATGTAAATGAATAATATTACATCCTTGGGATATTTATATCACATGACACCACAACTCTAGTAGAGGAAGAAGAAACTGGATTGAATGTGATTCCAAATAAGAACACAGTACAGTTTGAAATTTTAATTTCCATGAAATCATTGAACAATTAACATGTAGTCCTTAGTGAATTAGTTATTGAAAATGTCATGAAGCTAATTATATCTTCATTATCTACAATATAATCCTTTATGTGATAGTATTCTAAAAATTGATATAATAATAATCTAAAATGAAAATAAAAAACACTTACTCATACCTCAAGAAGACTATAATCATTTGGAATTCATGAAACTATCATTATGAGGACATTAAGTACAAAACCAACTGAAATCTCAATCTAAAAATGAACCATTTTTGGCTATTTGAATATTTTCACCCCTATAGACCCATTTACTAAATGAGATATGTTTTATAAAATGTTGTTCCCTGCCAATGATAAAAATTGATTTTGTAAAGGTGTTGAATAGAATTCACATGGTAGAACTACATATTTTTTTTACCCCTTTTAAGATTATACATATAAAGAATACCAGTAGAAGGGAACATTATGAAGAATAAGAAGAATGTCAAACTGATCTTAAATCCAATGGGACTTGTCCCACTATTATTGGTTCAATAAATTGACTTGTATATGGGATTTCATTTAATTAGAAATGGAATAAAAAATGAATATAAAATTTTTTATTAATGTTATAGTAGGATCCCCCAACATTAATTTTAGAAGAGTATCATCATCATAATCAGTACAGTCCTAGGCTTTTAATCATTTTCCCCGAAAGAAAACTAATGGAAAAATGGATTGAACTCTATATCTAAATAGAAATATATTTTAATAAAATAATATCTTTTTTGAAAGAATAATATTATAGTATTCTCTTTATCCCTCAATGGATCTCAAATAAAAACTAAACAATTAATTTAAAATCCTCGAAGAGTCAAAAAATGACGATGGATTCACTAAGACTTTCCAGGTAGAAATAGTTGGGTTTGTGTTTTTCTAGAAGTGGATTTCAGGTACTAAAATAACATTGTGATTATTGTTTTGTTTTTTTATCCTTAATAAAAATAAATTAACCTAGTAAATTTTTATGAAAATAACAATGGTTTACAAAAATCATATGATCTAAAATATTCATTAAAAGAAAATCCATCAGTTTGAGTTTTATATTCTGAAGAGTTTTGTGAGTGATGTTTTTTATCGAACTCACATAGTGTCCAAAAAGATGTTTTTGTTCAGAATGATAATTTTTATGAGGATTAAATTTATTTCAATATTTTCGATTCTATATATAATGATGGATTTATATTTTTTATGTTTTCAATATTATGATTTAATCAAAACATTAAATCCATGATTTGTTAAAGAAAGGGATAAAATGGATGAATCATTCTTTTGTGCTATAATAAGATTAAGGTTTGGATAATATAATAGAAGTTTTTGTAATTATAGGAAGTCATAGGAAATTTAAATATATGTCAAATTATTATTTTATGATATTAATGTTCTCAAATTCATGCTAAAGAGATGACTTCTAGTAATAGTTTGTTGAAGAATAATGTGGGATGAAATTAGTCACTATTGATAATGATACATTGGACTCACATTTACACTGATCTGTTGGCGGAATTTATTAAAATGATCTATAATACATAGTTTGGATAAAAAATAAAATCATACGAATAGTCCTAGTAGATACATATCTAGGAATATTTATTATGACATATTACAAAGTAGGAATTTTTTGGACGAATGGTTGAGGAATATTGGAGTTATTAGGACCAATAAATCAGATAAGATTAGAGATTGATCAACCAAAAAAATAAAAAATGTAGTTCACCATTTTTGAAATGAATATAAATTGTTTTAAGTGTGTTAATATTTATCAGACATGAAGTTTCATTGATACATCATAAGGAATCGTACATTGATTCAACAGATGAAAGATGACAACGATAAGTAATTAGATATTGTACTTCATCGAACATTGTTTGAGGATATTTTAAACAATGAAAGGAAAAGATAATTGTCTTAATGCTGTGAATTTTTTTATCAGTTTTTAAAAATATCTAGAAGGTACTATAATGTTTATGAGAAGAAATTAATCTATAATAATGTTTAAAAAATGTTTATGGAAGAATTATTTTTATTCATCTAATAGTACAAAGAAACTGAATAGAAAGTATTCTGTTATATTGTGTTATCAAGTGGGTCATGAAAATCTGAGTGATCATATGATTCATCATAATGAGAAATAGTGTCTGAATGAATGTTGGTATCAGAATTAATAATTTCTAGGAATTTCCACGATGGATGAAGTTGTGGAATGTTGAAATAAATTTTGAGAAGAATCACGATGATATGAGAAGTACTGAAATAGTCAGATATGAAGTCAAAATTAATGTTGAATTTAATTTTTTATAAATTTTGATATTTTGGAAATTTAATGTAGTTTCCCTCCCATTCATCTCCATACACACCTATAAATAGATGTTTGTACATTGTATTTTCAGATGATGGAGCACCATTTCAATGTGGGAGAGAGAGTGATAGTGATGGTTGTTTTTTCGGATAAGGGAGTTTTATAATATGTTATCATGGGGATGTCTTTTTGACAGAATAATAAGAAAGATAAGGTTACCAGATTAGGATGAGAAATCGGACTACTATTTCTGGGGAAATAAATACTTAGATTAAAAATTGATTTAAAAATATTTTTTAATCTATTTATGGTACTAAATAATTATATTGAATAATATGACATATCCATTGGTATGAGTTTTCAAATGAAGTCCAAAAGTGATATTTCTACCTACCATTGGGAAAGAAGTTAAAGAATATTATATTGAAGTATTACAAAAGTGGAAGTTTATAAGGAATCATAGTGATAGTTTTTTAACCATCTATTGAAGTTTTCATAACATGTTACAAAAACCTATTTAACATCATTAGTGATAGAAGAAGTATATGAATTCTTGTATTTTACATAGTTCTATCCATTTGTAATGGTATATCCTTCTTATTTTATCCCCACATAATGATTTTTTTTCTAGTGGACTGTGTTTTAATGCATTATTTATAAACCATTCCATGGACTAGCTATTCTTATTGAGTAGTGAATCTTCTAAATATGTTCATTATTATGTATATGGAAATGTTTTTTTATCAAATGATAACTCTTTAATAGGAGGTAATTTTTTTATATATGTAATATAACATAAATAGAAATGTTATCACTGATTCAACCCCTCAACCTCTCTATGATGAATTGATCAACATTTTTAATTTTCAAGTTAGAATAAAATTGAATCTTCTATTCAATGAGTCTGTGTTGAAGTTTTTGAAAAGATATTGTAATGGGGATTAATAATTTTGTGAAAGGTAGGGGGATTTCAATTTTTTATTGAAAAAAATATCATATCTGGAATGATAAAATATTGTCATATATTATGTATCTTTTGTACTATGTTTTTAAGCTTCTATAGATGGAATTATTAATCTTGTTGAGAATGTTCCACTTATATTGGTGGAGATGAAAAATCTAGATAATGATGGAATAGTGAATAATTATTTACCCTCATCACGTTCTTAAAATTATTTTCTATGTGTGATGGTATTTACTACTTCCAAAGGTGTATTGGAAAATATTAGGAACATTATCGAATGAAATACATCTACGAATAATTTCAAATTTAAAATATGAAAGCTGGAGTATAAAGATATAAAAATAGGATAGTATAAATTTATTATTGACTTCATTACAAGGGTAAATTATATTATCATAACTATAAGATATCGTGGTGATAAATTTTTATATTCAACTACTATAAAAATTATCATGAGAATTATTCCAGAAAATATTGATTCAAACATTTAATCATTGGAGGAATGTGATCTCGGAACTCTATCATTATATGTACTTTATTTCAATATCATTACTTATGAAATAAGGAGGGATAATTATATGGGAATCAATGTAATATTTGATAAAAATATTCCATCAGATCTCATGAGATAAAAAATTCAAATAAGATTCTTGAAGAAAAATATTTTTATGATTCTGATTACAAAAATGAGGTTAGTAACAGTCTTTTTTTAATCATCTCCTTATTTTATAAAAATGTGATATGAGGTTTAGGAAAGTATAAATGTAATATTTTATTATTTTTTTGGATATGGAAATGTCGGAACATTTATTATTAATTTCCATTGAATAATAAATGAAGAAGCTAGTGTTGTAGAGGATAGAAGGGAAAGAATATCCTAGAATAAAAAACATGACAAAACAAAATTTTTTCTATAAAGAATATAAAATGCATTACAAATCTGAAAGGAAATGCTTTTTTCTAAATATGATGAAGATGAAGATAGTGATCATGAAGCTAAAAAATTCATTGATATTTATAAGGAAAATAATTTTACTATAATAGTTAATTATTATATTTTGGGGAGTAGTAGTTCTTTAGAATATTAGATTGAGTTATAATTTCACCTAAAGATAATTTATATAATTCCCTATTAAGATTAATAGATATGAAAATAAAATCAAAAAATTGAATAAGGAAATTCATACATAAAAAAATCAAGATAATATTTTTGTAGATAAATCTTTGTTACTTGAATGATTTGATTTTCTATAGATATCTCTTGAGAAGGAAAAAAATCTGGATGAACATCTTGATATAATGTTGAAGGAAAAGAAATAAAATTTTGAACCTATTCAACAAAAAATTTATAAGGTGGAGAAGGGAGTAATAAGTTTCAATAACTCTATCATTGATGTTGGTGAATGTTTGGAAAATTTTAAAGTATAAAAGTTTCTACAATAGTTACCTTCAAATTTTGAAAATAATTTTGAAGTTATTATTAAGTAGAATAAATATAAGAAACGTATGATTGTGTCCAAAAAAATTAAGAACACATAAATTATAAAGATTACGAGTCCAAGAAAAAAGTTTCTTCTAATTCTGGTAAAGATTATGTTGGGATGAAATAATAATTAATGAATAATATTCTGATTGATAATAGATAGTTTGGATTTCAATAATGATGTGATGAGAAATATTAGAATGTTTTTAAGATACATGTTCTCAATTCAAGGACTAATGGAAGTTACATTGGTAAATACTATTTTTATGGTAACTATAGGTATTTTTGTGGATTTGGCTATTTCAAAACATGTTTTGGTTTTACCAACACCATTACAATTATCCCAAGAGTTTCAAGAAAAAAGTTTGAAGGTGTGTCAATCATCTCAGAGGAACAAACATGAGATATTTTTTTTTTGTTGTCGAAAATATGTTCCAGTCAATGGAATGTATTTTTACATATGTGAACTACCTATATAGGTTAAAAAATGGGAAATTATTTTGTTAACAACAAAATTTGTTTTAAAAAATAACCACAATCTGGACATGAATAACGATAAATGGAAATAATTTGATCTAGTTGTAGAAACACTCTTAAATCCTAAAAATGGGAATGAACTAGGATTTTGGATAGTGTGAGATTTTATCTTATGATAAGAGACATTTATTTATTGAAGAATATTAAATACATCAAAAAAGGAACAGTGAAGTTTGGCAATATTGAATCCATCAGACTCAAAGGAGTTGGATTCACTATTATTCAAGAGGAAAATGTAATGTCCTAGTTCCAGAAGCCACCCAGAGGCGCCCCAAACTTAGTTGGTCACATTGCCTCAAGCGAATTTCTTCAAATGGTAGAGGGAACTGACTAGCAGCGAGAGCCTTGGGTGTGTTAGTGTGGAAATTATGCCCTCATTGGCAGAGTACACAATGGAAGTAAACAACACATACAAGAGCAGAATTAGTATATATTCAACAATAGTAAACAATGGAAGACTAAAACAATAAACAACTGAATCACACATATGTATATATATGAAATGATGCATGATAAATATTTCTAGGAAAGCATCCAAACAAGTCACAATACTGAAAACAATACTAAACCAATGTACAAAATAAAAACATATAAGAAACTCCTCAGCATTGCACGCCTCTTCTTGGTCTGATGCTCTCCTACTCTAATGAAATCAAGTACCTGAAGTGTAAGGGAATTTTCTCTTGTCTATACATGAAACAATATAATCTGATTTGGCCCAAAAGCATGACCCAAACAGGGTGTGATACTAAATCCCAATAGTCAACCACCCGAAGATCCGTGCTTAATAGCCAGTGAGCATATGGTAGGTAATAGTACAGTAAGAAGTAAACAGTAAATAGGATGTAACACAACAATAAACAATCCACATATCAACAAGCTACAGTGAAGCAAACAGCTAACCACAGACAAGAATCCCTCTGGGAAGTACTCACATCCATCCCCTATGGTCCTATCCATGAAGTACCAATAACCCTCTAGGAAGTACACTCAGCCTAACCGCTCTGGTTTGGTCATACGAAATTATAAGACTCTCTGAGGAAGCATGCTCAGTCAATTCCCCTTATAGTCTAAGGTAGTCATGGAATCTGTAAGGAAGATCACATGGTCAAATCCCCTTGTGGCCCTAATGTCTAGAGACTCTCTGAGGAAGTTCACTCGGTCAATTCCTCTTATAGACTCAGGTCGATCACAGACTCTCTGAGGAAGCTCACTCAGTAAATTGCTCTTATAAACTAGAATGGTTTATGGAAATTCAATCAAAACAATGAATCTTTGAGGAAGCTCACTCAGTCTACCCCCATAGAGTTTATAATGCTCAAGAATCACTGAGGCAGCTCACTTGTTCTATCCTCCTGTAGTCTATAATATCCATGAATCTCTGGGAAGCTCACTCGGTATATCCCCTATAGTCTATAATGTCCATGACTCTTTGAGGAAGCTCACTCGGTCTATCCCCTTATAGTCTATAACAATAGTTTCTTACAGCCCCATTCCAGTCCATGCATAATAATTCTATAAGGATAATGTAAACCTACAGAGCTTCTTGGATAACCCGTCTACATCATAACAAGAATGTCAGGGAACAACACTCCATCATATGGTCACAAGGCCTGATAAACATATATAACGACCAAAGGCTGAACAAGACCAAAAGGTCATAAACATATCAAGGCATTGGAAAAACATCCAAGCATAGTAATTATCTACATACATAACCAAATTACCTCTACACAAGAATACAAGAAAGTCCGAGATATAATAGGTGAAAAATAGTAAACACACAATACCCCATTCAAGGGTATTGGGGGGACATTGCACATAAAACTCAATGACATCGAACATAAAGGCAAAAACCACCTACCTTATTGCGAAGAGATCAATATAATTTAACCACAATGCTTGAATCTCCTTAGAACATCTTCTATATATGAAAAAACACAAAAAGTTAAACCATGATAACTTGCAAAAGAAGAGGAATTGGAAAACGATGATCTAGAAAAAGGGAGAGATTACCGGTGTTGTTCTAATGCAATTGGCAGTGGTCGATATGGAGAACAGACGGAGGTACAAGGGCTCGGATAATTTCTTATGTCGTTTGGCTTCTCTTGGATGAATGGGGCCTAGAAGAAGACGATTCTGGCGGTTAGACACAAGCCCAGTCCGTTTAATGAAAAAAAGTACACGGCATGTACTTATTGAGTACATGGTGTGTACTAGGCTTTTCCATACTATGATTTAAGCAGCCTCTACATCACCCCACATGACCATGTGTGTGGCCCGGACATGACCATCACAAGGCCTCATGTGGAGTAAAATTAAACGGAAAGTACTTCAAAAATTTCCAGAAACTCCTCATTTCCCAAAAACTCCAAAAAAAGGAAAATCATACCTAAAACGAAGGTCAGGGTTCTTATAGAAAACATGAATTCCAAGAATTGTTTTTTTTTTGATTGCTTGAATCATGATCCATTTAGTGTTTCCCAACATTATAATAGAGGAAATAATCTTTTGTTTTTGAATGTATGGTCTTTTTTAAAAAAGAGAAGATGATGGAAAATTTGTAACCAAATGCCGACATACATGAAAGATGTTTTTATGTTGATGAAGATAAAAATTATTCTTAATTAATAATGATAGAAGAAAATCAGTTATGTTGAAAATTATAGATCATTTGTGTTAAAGAAACACGAGAAAGTTATCAAAGTGAGACAATGTGTATGGAATTTCTAATATATCAGGAAGAAGATATTAGTTTTGCTCAATTTTTCAAAAATCTAAAATTTCAAAATCTTTTCATATGAAATCTTATATTTATTCAAATAAAATCAAGTAACATATTTATTTTCATATTTTTGGTATAATGAGAAAACAATAAAAAGTCATATATAATTACATAATTATTTTCATGTATTTTTTTACCGCAATTACTTGGGTTATGTATTAGAAATATAAGTCAAATACTCTGAAGGTGTTTAAAAGATTTATGAGAAGGGGTAAGAATGATTGTGGGTATTCTGTAATGAAGTTTTGATCTAAAAATAGTGAAGAATACAATAATTAAGCATTCAAATGTTCTCTTGAAAAACATGGAATTTTTAATGATTTCATTTCACTATACATACCAAAGAAATATTTTGTTACTAACAGTAAAAATAGATGTTTAGATGAGAGGGGTGTAAAATGTTTTTTAGTCATGTATTTTTTCACTACTTCTAGAGGAAGGTTGTGAGAAAAATTATTTATACTCATAATTGGGTTTTCTATAGTACATGCACTGATATAAATCTATATAAAATGTTTGACAACAAAACATCATGGTTGAAACACCACAATGTTTTTGGGAGTCCCTACATCATAAATAAAATCATTGGAAACCGTGTTATGAAATATCAGAGAGGCGAAGTTGGAATTGTTTATATATAAAATTTATATATAATTGGATAATGATATTTCAATAAAAAACATGGAGATGTAATGATTTTGTTTATGTAAAAGTTCTTAAGAAATATTAGGAAGATACTATAAAAACTCATACATATGATGATGATATATGGAATAATGGGAATATAATATTATCAATGATGGGTAAATTTTTTATACATATCATCCTAGGATAAGAATATATGTGTAAGATCAAAAATTAATTGGAAATCAACATAGAAAATATAAATCAAGAATAACAATAAATTTTATTGCACATAATTCTTTCTGTTCAGATGTTGATCTTAAATATGTGAGTAATTCTTTTGAAAATTTAGAATAGATTCATTATATTATTGAATATTTGGATCAGATTGAGTAGAATGATACTTGGGGAATCCTGCCTAAAAAAATAAAAAAAAATTATTGGTATAAATTGGGTGTTTTGGAAAAATTTGAATGAAGATGGTTAAGTGATAATAATCAATGAACTATTGTTGTGCAATGACAACTCACAAAATGATTGCACAAAATTTTATGAGGCTTTTTATCAAGTAGAGAGGATAGAAATAAATAGAATATTTATTTCAATTACTAAAGAATGAATTTATAATGTTTCTCATAAGTATTTGAAGTATTCATTTCTAAATGGATATCAGGGTGAATCTATTTATTTTTAACAACCATTTTGGATTTTTAATGGAAAACTCCAATGTTATGTGTGAAGGTCGAATAAATCATTGTATCAGATAACACACTATCTATGAGATTTGTATAACAAATTGGGAAATTTCTTTAAGAATTTTATCTTCATAAAATAAAGTGTTGATTGTAATCTATACATTAAAGAAATTCATGACAATAACCTCAGTTTTGTTGTATATGTTGTTGAAATTATCATTTATAGGAATGATGAAAGAACTATTGAATGTTTTAATGAAGATATAAATCCTTTGTTTGAAATGTCCATTATTGTTGAAATGAAAAACATTATTTGGTGACAAATATTACAAAATAAGTAAAAAATTCCCTTCAGAAGGGTTGTTTGCTAAATAACATCTTGTGAAGTATGGCATTGAAAATTGAAAACCTTTTTTAACACTACATATTGTTGGAACCATGTTTTATAAATATATAGAAGGAAAAGAAGTTTAATCGAAATTCGTTTGATAGATGATATGATGTTTTTTATATTAGAAAAATTCATGACTAGTCATTGTTTATGTTTCTTCCTTCTATGATGGAATCTAGAGTTCTCTCAAAAAATAACATATAGTGGGTGTGAAAATAATTCATTAATATTTAAAATACATATTAGATTTTATAGTCTTATATTATAGATCAAACAATATTGATTTATTAGGAAATAATGATGCTAGTTGGCTAGGATGTTCGAATAATAAAAGATCCAAATTTTGCTGTGTTTTATTTCTAGGTGAAATTTTTATAATCAGGAATATTAATTAAGAAAATTCAGAAACTCTTTTAATGGTTTATGGAGAGTACATTGTTTCCACTCTAGATGCAACACAAAATATATGGATGAAGACATAGTTTTAAGACTTCTTTGTTGAACTGAAGTTAAACCTTTTGTTTGGTTGTGACAATCAAAGTGATTTTAAACATACAATAAATCAAGTACAACATTCAAACTGAAAATAAATTGATATCATATATCACATAACGAAAGAGAATGTGGAGAAGAATGATCTAAAGCTCTTGTATGTTTCTATAAGGGAACAAGTTGTTGAGATTCTGAGAAAACATTTACCAAATGATAAATTTCAATAAATGTGGATGAATAAGGTCTTCCACTACCTTTGTCTCCATGGTTGAGGTATGTTTTTCTGACCCTATCTCATATAATATTTGGATAATATTTTCAAAGGGTATGAAAATGATGACTTAAAAATCTATCCATTGATATGTGACTAATATTTTAAATAATCATGTATTTTGGTGGAGTTGTGGGTATTATATGAACCCAATATGAAATTTGTTCATTCTTTCTAATTGTTTTTTTGAGTGTTTTCATATTATATTTTATAAAAAGTACTATATGTTTGTGAGGAGGGGTAAATTTTTAATGGTTTTGGAATTTCAAGAAGATGTTCTGGGAGTCACTACATCTAGAAAGAATTGTGTTTCTATCAAGGATTCTGATATCCTATAGTGGGTTCACTCACAATGGATTTGAATTTTTTATTAGTGATCCATAGATTATGTTTACAAATTTAAATGTCTTATGAACATTTTTTGACTACAAAATCCATTGGGGGATGTTATTGGGACCATGTTGGTGGGAATTTTTTCTCACATGTTGAATGTTGTTTTTTCTGATTATTCTTATTTTGTTTTCATTATGAAAAAGTAATTCCCTTGTTATTTTTTGATGAATATATGAATGGTTTAACAGACATAGGATATCAAATGCATTATTGGTAAGATAATCCATTAATTTTGGTCTTCTTTTTTGAAGTGTTTTCTGAGTGAAGTTTTTTTATGGACTAGAATTATGTCTGGAAAGATGTTTTCTTATAGTGGGAAGTGGTTATGAAGTTATCATGTATTTAAATCCATTATATTCTAAATCAGATGATGCCATTATATATTTTTTTTGTTTTCAATATAATGGTATAATAAAAAAAACTTTTGATCCATGATTTGTGAAAGAAGGAGTGAAAATATGGCTGAGTAATTTTAATTGGATCTAATCAGATTGGGGTATAGATGAAAAGATAGAGGTGTTTTAATTATGGGAAGTCATAGAAAATTATAATATAAATTATATTATTTTATATCGATCCTAATGTTATTAAAATCATTAGGATTTTATGATTACTATAAGATGTTTTTGGAAGAATTTTGTTTAAATAATGTAATCATTGGTGACTACGGTCCATCAAACATGGAGTGAAACTAATCTATCAGTTGAATTATGACACTGATCCATTAGAAATAGTTTCAATATCAATATGGTAATAAGAAGAAGATCCATATTGGATGAAGATAAGAACTGATTTTTTGACATAGATAAGTAAGGAGGAATTATTTAGACTAGTGAATGTGTAAATATAGAGTTTGTTGGGACTGATGTGTTATATGATACCAGACACCATTCAACTTTATTATGATCAATAACATAGTTAAATATTATCAAAATGGATCTTAACAATTTCAAATTATTCAAGAGTTAATAGACCTGAAGTGACATTGATAAATTGGAAGGAATCAAATATTGATTCCTAAGACACATTCTAACAACTATAAGAAATAAGATGCTCTAACTTATTAGATTTGGTCTGAGGATGGTTTGATCAATTAATATAAATCATAATTTTCTTGTGGCTGCCTATGTGTTTGTCAAGGTGTTTAGGAATCTATAGAGTTTTTGACAATGTTTATGAGATGAATTTGGAGTCCAATGAAGTTGAAAAAATGATAATTGTATAATTTTTTAATGTGTCATCTCATATAGAGCATTAGAATAAGAATTATTTACTTCTTATTTTTTTTCAAGTGGTTTATGAAAATCAAAGTCATTATATGTATCATTATAATGAGAAAAAATAATAGAATGAACTTTGGTATCAGAGCGAAGAATTATAATGAATTCCAAAGATGGATGAATTTGTGATATATTTTGAGAAGTTTGATGAATAATCAAGAAGGCTTGAGAAGCACTTAAATAGTCAAAGATGATGTCTAAATGAATGTTATACTCATTATTTTGGAAATGTGGATGATATGGAATGAAAAATTAGTTTCCCTCCCATTACTCTCTTATAACACCTATAGATAGAATTAACTCCATTGTACTTTCTAAAAATGGAGTATTCTTCACATGTAGGAGAGAGAGAGAGAGAAAAAAAGGGAAAAAGTTTTTGTGTCTAAGGTAGTTTTCTTATAGAATTATCCTAATAATTTTTTCTAGACTAAAGAAGATGAATTAAGAGGTTACCACATCAAGATGAGCAATTGAACTATGATTTTAATGAAAATAAAGAAGTGGATCCAAATTGTATATACAATATAATTTCTTATCTTTTTTCGAGAAATAATAATCTGACAAGGGAATATTACTGAGAAATTGGACAGAGTTTTCATAAGTAGTCTATAAATGAATTTTCTACCTTCATCTAGGTAGGAAAATGAATCATAGTGTTTTAAAGAATTAAAAAATGGATGTTGATACGGCAGAACAATAACATGTTTTTAACCAACTAGTTAAGGCTTCATTACCTGTACACAAACTTGTTTTACATCGTTAGTTCTATAAGAATAACATGGACTATTTCATTGATCATAGTGATACCTACGTGTTAGGGTTTATCCTACTTATTGTATCCATATAAAAGGATATTTTTATATAGGATTTTGCGGTGTTGTATTTTTTCATACCATTCCAAGGAAGAGATACTTTTATTGAGTATCAAATAATGAATGTACTATTTTCCATTGGATGTGAGAATGATTAGTTTTTAGTAAACTGATAATTATATAACAGGAGATGAATATTGATACAGTAGAATGTAAAAATAAATGAAAAATCTATCCTACATTCAACCCCTCACCCTTGAAGTGATACATTGATCCTAGTTGGGACTTTTTAGAAACTGAGCCTATCATGTATCAAAACATCATTTATTGAAGAATCATGATATGTAAAGAACCATTAAAGGTTACATTAAACATTTTCATGTCACAGTAAATCTAAAAAATTTCAACATTCATCATACTATGGAGAAACATAGATAGAGTATCAATATGATTTTATAATAAACTCATTAGTATATTTGATGTAAAGAGGATACTACTAAAGACACTTTTAATTTTATAATATATACTCTTGAATAATGAGAATAAAATCCACAAAATAAAATTAAACTTCTTATACAGATACCTTATATTTTATTCTATAATAATATAATTTCTCCAAGAAATGGCCTTTAATGATTTATTGGAAAGACTATGTCTTTATATTCATGTTGTAGTATCCTCTTATAATCGACAGTGTCTAATGTAATTAATTATTATCTTTATTGGATTGTTTTATGATTTTAAATTTCAACTTCAATCATTTAAAGATCTATATGATGATGTTGGGTATTAAAATTGAGATGGAATATAACCATGGGTAGATGGTTTTTTATAAATCTGTACCCATAAATAAATGGATGATCCTCTAATATAAACCTAATATAAAATGAGATTAAATTTACTTTTTTAATCAATTTTCAATTATATAGTGATTATAGATTTTAGAAACAATTGGTCCATTCCAACCATAATAGTTAATTACTGTGTAACAATATTATCTTATGAAGGGATGTTAAATGTGCATATTTAGAAACTTATGTTAAGGAAAGAGATAATTCCCATGTAGTCCTAGAACATAATTGACTTCTCCAATCATATTTTACATAATTATGAGTTAAAAATTATCCGGTCAACAAAAATAAGGATATTTGATCAACTAGATATGCACTACAAGAGAGGAACGATGGGGAAATGTCCGTTTATATTTATTAATGTAATATAACTTGTTTGGGAGGAACTCTTACAAAAATTAAATGAATGTGACCATATTAAGGATGATGAAACATCAGTGTAAAATTATTATTATCATTATATGGTACCAATTTATTTTTTTAATGTAAAAAAAATATAATGGTATTACTTAATTTAGGGTAATTTTTGAAGATTGTATCTCAAACACCATTTATGTGATTATTTAAATATATCTAGCTACTAAAAATGGAAGAGAACTGAATTTATTACCTCATCCCCGACTAATGAAGAGAAGGAGTGGAAATTTTTTTGAATCTAAATTACAATAACAAGTGTTTTCATGGAACTATACAAGTTATTCTAGGTATTGATCCTCATGTGTCTCTTAATACCCAAGTACAACTTTCTTGACACTATGGTTAATAATGTAGTTACCCAATCTTCTAATGCATAGATATTTAATATTTTTCGATTAATATTCAATGCATTACATAAATACATGCATGAGAATGATTATAATATAATTAATTTTGAATCATTGAAACATAAATAGCTCATTTAAATGTCAACTACATGAAATGACACTATGTTATTCTAAATTATCACCCTTATTATAAATATCATATATAATAGATATCTTTATAACCTCATAATTGTAAACATAAGATTGGGTGTCAAAAGATTCTCAATATGAAAAATAATGAAGATATATATTCATAACATGATAATAACATTTTAAAACCACAAAAATAATATCAAATATTATATTCCTGGTAAATTCCACAATGATTGGTATCTCATAAGGCATGAATCATATAGAATTAAAAACATATGATCCATTAGAAAATGAAATTGGAATAATATATATAATTTTGACATACACATAATCAATGAAAATAATTTCTTTAGTAGTAAAGTCTCATTTCCAAAACACTCTTAGTGGAATGGGTTCACTCACCAATCCATTGTAGTAGTCAAGGTTCACTCCCAAGACATTCATAGTAGAATAATTCCCTTATTGAACTGGGTTCACACCACATTACAACCCTATTTATCCCAAGATATATCAATCATTGCTTAATTCATTGGAGGGATATATAGTTCCATCATCCTGTTATAACATGACCACAATCATTGGACATAACATAACCAACATCACGTAAATGAAATAATATATATTTATTTTACAAGATCATAAAATCTAAATCACAACTGAACCCAAGAAATGAAATTGGATTTGTAATCATTTTATCACAATATAACTTGTAAAAAATTATGTTTTATAAACATATCATCATTTCATCAAAGTATAACCTGTGGAAAAAATAAAAATATTTCATAAGAATTTTTTCAAGTTATTACCCATAGAAGTGATATAAGTTTTATAAACAAATTATTATCATAAAACTAAATCATCTGTAGAAATAATTATAATTGTTTTATTGTATTATGTCACAGAAAATTCATAAGTACAATCATATGGTTTTATCTTATATGGAAAATGATTATGAAATATGACATGTAAAATTTCTTGAAGAAAATAAAATTAGTTTTAAAAAAAATTATCAATATAAATATTCATAAAAATTTTGGAAAATTTTTTCATTGAAAATAGAATTCAAATATTATAATGGAATTATTAAAGATCAGTTAAAACATTTCTTAATGAAAATATCTCTTCCCATTTGGAAAAACAATTTAAAACATAAAATACATTCAAGTTTCATTTCATTAAAAATAACCTTGAAAACATATAATGGGAACATTAAAGATAATTTTAAACATTTAATGAGAAAATATCCTTTTCAATGTGAAAAAATTAATAAATTTAAAATCCTTTTATTTGAAAATAACCTTGGGAACCTATAAATAATGAATTAAAATATTGATTGCTTATGATGGGGGATAATTTTTTATGTCGTCCACTTTAAAATAATGATTCCATTGAAATTATATATCAAATATAAATAAAAATTAATTAAAAAAATTCCTGACCCCTTTTAAAAAATATTTTAAAAAATTAGTAATGGGTAAAAACTTATTACAATTTTTATTTTGAGAATGATAAAAAAAATTAAACACTTTTAAAAAACAGGGTTTTTGAATGAAAAATGGGTTTTTTTCTAAGGCGATAATTAATGATTATTTCTAATTACAAAATATTGTGATCTCTTATATTAAAATATTAGTGAATAATAAATGTAAAAAATTTATTCTAATGAGATAAATATCGTAGAGGAAAATTCATTTTTTTCATGAGATATGGATCAAAATATTTTTTCATCATAAACACAATCAAAATAAATATTTACAAACAATGACATGGTTACATAAATTTTTTACCACATTGGTCACATTGTATTGTCACACACATGATGGAATAAAGATAAATTAATAACAAAATGTCATTAAACTAAATATATTCATGATGTTACATATTTATGGGGTTTTATATAAACCTCAAAAAGATTATCGGGGCATAACACAAAAATATGTCTAAAAGAAGAAAAATTGAGATATGAATCCATTAATGGTTTAGTAACTATTGAACTACCAAACACATGAAATATATATCCTAAAAAAGATATGTAATTCCCCAAAATTTTAATAATATTAATCATAAAAAACATTTTTTAACTATATACACCACTTAAATGAAATTTTCGGTGAATATGACATGTTTCTCAAAAAAGTAAATAATGGGTTAGATATCCCTTACCGTACGACCTAGATTCCATCATAAAAATTAAAAAATAATATATAACTTATATAATTTTATTATAAATCTATTATAGAAAAATAATTATATATATAATACCATATATTATTGTCCAGCGACCATTTGTACTTATTTATTAACAATTCCATGTTAAAGTAACATATCTGAAAATTACTGCTTTGTTTTTAGAGAGCGTTTTGATTTTTTGTTTTTTTCCACATAAATTGATAATGGTTACATAATATAAATAATGTTAACCCTTATATTGATTATATATTTATATATTAATTATAGATGTGTTTAGAGTAATCTAAAAATGGTAGACATATAAAATAAAATACTCCATTTATGGAGATAGTATGCCATATGTTCGCATGAATGTTATTTCAATTTTATCAAAGGACTAAAATAAATAAATTTAAATAATATATTATCATTAAAAATGATTTATATTTCATATTTGTCATATATTTTTATTAAAAAAATTCTTCTTTTTACTTTCTATATAAAGTGTGAGTGAATCACATCGCTTCACAAGGCAGTAGTCCACCGTACGCATGAAAAAAATTATCATATTCCCAAGTAATATGATGTAAGAAGGCATGTATGATATAATTGTTGTAAAATAATAATAATATCATAAACATCATGTATATAAAATAATTTCATAATTAAATCCAGCTACTATTATTTCTGATGGAAAATGAATAACATTGGTTCCAGAGGTAGTAGTGTGTCATGTACAAAAATAATGATTTCAGAACCCATTTCACTCAATATGAAAATTACATTGGTTATTACATTAACATAATAACATATCATTATTTTTAATACAACGAGGTTATTATATAATCATTGTGCTTTAATAAATTTAATATGCGGAGGAGGAAATAAAATAATATACACAGTTTGAGATGTTAACTCTTCTTCATACAAATTAAATTTATTTTCAACAATGTGGATTCAAATGTTGGATTTATGTCCAAAAAAGGATTATAGGATGATATTATTGAAAAATTAAAATTATTTTTGATTTTAATGGTCAATAAATTTAGTTTTTAATATTTTAAGGGTAGAAGGGATAAAGTGGTCTTTTAAAAGTGAGGTGAGCTTCACCTTTGTAATTTTTGAAAAAAAAGTTTTACCCATGTTTTTCACATTCAGAATGCCTCCCAAATAGTCCATTATCTATACTATAAAATATAAGGTTTATATATTTCAATAAAAGTTGCATTGTAAATATTTTTGGTCATTTTTAACACTGAAAGTTTTTGATACACCCTCAACGAGCTCATTTTTTCCTTAATCACCGAAAATAATTTTTAATTATTTTACTATTAAAAATGTTAAAGAATAAGTTTAACTCGTTAGAAAATATAAAATATAATTACTATAATAAAAATTATGTCTATCCACTCATTTATATTTTCATGTGAAAAAATATTAATTTGAACATAAAACTACATAGTCGATGAATATCATGTATTCTAAAGAAAAAAAATTAATAGTTTTTAAATAATATATATAAAAAATTAACATGAAATTAATTTAAATTAAATAAAATATATTAATCTATTTATGATTGAGTAATTTTATTTTTAAAACCATATTAAATTATTTATTACAAGTTTATATTATTTAAATCAAATGATAATTCTAAATAAAAACCATTATTTTTTACAATTCAACAAAAAAGTATCTTTTAGGATATTAATAAAAATTCAAGTCAAATATAATTTTGATATATTAATTAAAAAAGTAATAATTATATTTTCAAACCAATTTTCTAAAAATCAAGAAATTATAATTAAAATATTTTCCAAATTATCAATAAAAACAATTGTTTAAGAAAATATAGTTTTTCAACATAAAATTGGATTTATTCATATATATTTTATAGAAAACACTTAATATGAATGATAAAATTGTTATTGAATATATAATATATAAATTTCATTAAAATCATTCACCATTATTTTAATTTTTTGAGGTAAAATATTATCGTTTCCATAAATTTCATAAATATATTTCCTCTATTTTAAAATATTTTATATTTGTATATATAAATATTTTTTCTATAAATTCTTAATTTTATATAAATTTGTAAACCATATATTTTAATAATTTATTTTATCATATCTCAACTCAATATTCATATGGTTTGGTGACATCTACCAAAATAAATAAATTTATTTTAACATTGTGTACAATATCATTCAAACATGGTCTTGCATTTAATAAAATATAAACAATGAGTTTCTTATTAAAAAAATATAAACACATTTTTGTGTGTCACTCAATATTAATTGTTTTTCATATAATGAAAAAAATCAACAAGATTAAATTTATTTCAATGAAATATATCTCAAATAATCTAGATTTTACATTCACCCCCATATTAATTTCCTCATTGAATTTTGAATATGTTCTTTGGAAAAGGGTTTATCATTTGAAGTCACCTTTTTGGGAAACCCACATAATAAAAATGTCTATGAAAATATCTTATTTAAAAGAGAGAAAGTAATGTGTGATGGGAATCTCTAATCACACATACTAGATTTAAAAATAAAATAACATAGGAGGTATGTGGATATTTGGAAATTGAAGAAAAAAGGTACGATTCAAATATTGATGGAGAGTGAAAATGATAATTGATCACAAGAAAATGAATGATCATGTAAAAATTAACAACCATAAATTCATAACCAAATTGAATTGTATATGTTCATTAATATCATAAGAAATGATAGTAATATGATAACCTATTATTTTAGGATTATTTTATTTAAGTTCAATAATTTACATAAAATATATAATTACATTATTTCATTCTATTTCATAAGAAAAATAACATCTTTTAGATGTTCCTATATCATATTCTACTTTATTTCATAGTCTAATAAATGATGATAAATGATTTTTCATGAAGAACTAATGGATCACAATATCCCTAAAATAATGACAATTAATTGCTTATATCTCTTATTATTTCAACAAAAACATTGCTCACATAAGTTACTTGATAAATATAATTCTTCATTTGGGGAAATAATATATTAATAAATAAAACCTCATCCAAATTTCATCTTATACAATTCCATGAATGTTTAACCATATAGTCCTTACAAAATCAAAAAATCATAAAGACTGTCCCACTGTTTCTAAAAATCAACTTAACAATATCCCCTAAATATAAAGAATTATATCTTAATGGTGACATATCTAATATTTCTATTCCGAGATCTCATATAAAAATATCCTAAGCATTTTTATAGTTTTCTCAAGATTTTTTACATGTAGTCCTTTTCATGGATTTGCGTGAATTTTTTTTGGTTTTAACATGATGTATCCTTGGGGAAAATTTTAGAAAATATGAAGAGATAAAGGTAGTGAATGGTTGGTGCATGGTTATCCCTAATCATGTACGAGGCCAAGAAAATTGTGAAACCCTAGATAGTAGATTATTGCACAGTTGGATCACATTTTTTCAAACCATGGTCCCACATAAGAGAAACTGTGCACCCCTATAATAGAGGCACATGGGTTGGTCCATGGTTAGGGGAAACCACGATACCTTTCCCAAAAAACCATGAATGAGAATTTAATTCAACCAAAAATTAGATTTTAAATCACCCAAACCCCCAAAATCAAATAATTCTACCACCATTTAACCCTAGGATATCTTTTATGTTTTTGGATCCCTCTGGATAGATCCCAAGCCTTCCCGACCTCTATTCATCACAATTTTAATCCTAGATCCATGATATACTCCCCACTAGGTATGTCAACCATATCCTATTGTATTTATAATTGATTTCCATTCTTATATAATTCAAGATATGGGTTATTATTCACATTTTATTAGATAGTGGTTTGGGAATGTGGATCTAGATAATGATTTTAATGATCTTGATTTATTTGATCTTGATTTGGGGTTTTATATTGAGTTTTTTTTCTACATCATTGTGCTGCTCAAATGTTTGGGATTTCTGTATGGTTATTTCATGTTAATGAATATAGGTATGAAGTATAAAATTAAAATCCCATAGTTTCAATATAAATTTCATGTATGAAATTTTAGAATTTCTATTTTTTTTTAGAAATTTAGTTTTTTTATTAATTTATTTATTGAATTAATTTATTTAGAAGATGTGAAATTGTTAATTTTGATATTATATATTTAGATAATTAATTGATGAGTTAATTATGGTATTTTTAGATAGATTATACGTGATACATAATTGTAGAATTAATGATTATATATTGAGGTTTTTTATTTAGATAATTAATTGATTAATTAATTATATGATATTATGTAGTTGATTTTAGATAATAAAATATAGAATTAATTAGGGAATTTAGATTTTATTTATATTGATTTAATTAATTGATTAATTAATAAATGGGATGAATGTACTTAATTATTTGTGGATTTTCATGTTGAAAAATAATTTTTTATTTTCCAAACACTTTTAATGAAAAAGTTAGAAACCATAAGTTCAACCATGAAATGAAATAACATAGTTATTTAAGTACAATATATGTCTACTAAATTTAACATCCCAAAATAATTTCCAAGAGATATGATTTACCTAAGTGTCTGGTTCAAACATAAGAAGAAATTAAACCTAAAATGATAGCATATCCAATGGTTTTATGCAATCATCAAGGATGATCTTCTCATTACTAAAACCCCCAACTAAGAATAGGTCCTCTTTATCAACCCAGGTATATTTCTCCTCATTGAGAGTCTCCATGAATGGTCTTCCCATTAATTAAGCAGATTATTCTTTAGTATAATTGAGAGACATAACCTATTTGACCGCTTCTTCTGAGCTCATGAGTATCTCCAAAGATTTCTCAAGTGCATCATATGACTCCATATGCATGGATTTCAACTTCTTTGCAGACCGTGTCTCTATTAGAGGAGGTAGAGAGGATTAATCCATCCTCTCTTTGCAGATTCCCTTCATCCCATCCATTTTAAACTCTTGAACCATATTATCTATCTCTTTAGTATAGTTATCAAGTTTTAATTAATTATTTGGGCCACCATAATGTGGAGGCTCACCATCAAAATGTTAATAATGAATCATATTCACATCTACTATAGGATACTGAGACAAGCCCCCTCTTTCCTCATGTAATCAACTTCAATGCACTCAAATTGGTTGCAAACTCTAAAATTTGAACCGATTATTTCAGGCCTCACCCCACATACTACCATCATCCATATCACCAATTCTTAATTGTGTGTAAGTTACTTTTCAATATCATCTTTCCTCTTCTCAAAACCATCCTATACAATCACTGTAGCCATTCCTCATTCATAATTGGAGCTATATATTTTTCATTCCTATCATCAGAGTAGCCACCCTATGCACTATTATGAGGAACCATCGCAAATATTTGATACACTCTATTGAGATAAAATTCCAATCAACTAAAAATATCTTATACTTTCAGATTAGGATGGATAGAACAAGGTTTCTTTGACCTCGCAGGGTTAGATATACCCTCCATAACAATCTTCTTAGAACCTAGTAAATCCCTACCCATAGAGGAACTGCAGTTGGCCATCATGATTTGTATCTTATCCTTAATCTCTACTAGGACCATGTCAAATAATTTTTTTTGTATAAGCCTTCACAACTGAAACTCTGTGTCTTTAAACCTCATAATTATGCCCGGTTTGTTGGAACATGGAGAAAAAATAAATCCCAGACTCAAAAATAACTTTATGCTTGTATTTTAACTCTTCACCCACGACCAACTAGAATAAATCAACTATAATCTATTAATAAAAAACATAAATACATAGCCTAGGTGAAATGGGATGGCAAAAATTCTTATTTTGACTGTCTGAGCATAGGTATCAACATACTATGTTACCAAACATGTGAATAATTGATAGATTTTGAAAAGGTAGTCGGAGATGTGGAAACCTTACCCAGATCAAAATAGTGGGTGAACCACTCCACCTATGAAATTCATAGGAACAATTGACTATAGTGATGTGAGATCCACTATTAACACATAGGGTGCTTGACCAAGCCAATATCAAATCATCCTCCGAGCTGAATCTGATCATTACATGCGTTGAGTCATGAAGATAGATAGTTGCCCTCTCCGAAAAACCCCATGAGCTAGAGATAAATCAATTGAAGGAGTCTAAAGATGTCCTAATAATATTTACTGTTGTAATTAGAGTTAGATAGATAATGGAAGAAGCTTCTTTGAATTATGTGGCTAAAATTAGAAGATGAGGAAGCTCATAGAACATATCCTGAACTTTTAGGCTGGGACACATTAGATGAAATAGTGGGATTAAATATAGTTTCGAGAAAGTAGAAATGATCGGCGGTCTAAAACCATGGAAAGGTGATGAAGGTCCCTCCCCCACTGATGGTTGAGGGGTCTGTATAGAGTCCATTAGCACCTAGGGAAATGACTTGGACATGAGGGAGCTCCCCTTTCTAGTGAATCAGTCAGCACCTATCAATTAATTGGGTAATTAATCTATAATAATTATGTGGTAAAAAAATTGTTGAATTGGTAATGAAATTGGTGGGGTTAGTTAATTTTTAATTTTAATAATATAATTGAAGTGATTAATTAATTTAAAAATCAATTAATATGATTAATGTAATTAATTAATTGTAAAATTAATTAATATTTTTGATGTGGTTAGTTAGTTGATGAATTAACTAAAGGAATAGTGGTGTTTACATTTTTTTTTATTTTGGGATGGAATACATATGGGTAATTAATTTTTTAATTAATTATGTTTTATTAATGATAACATGGTCATTTAGTTGTGTAATAAAGAATGGGACGATGGTTATTCTATTGTGTGAGTATGAAAGTAAACATGGGAATTCTAGTGTGAATTAATTAATGAGAACATGGTCATTCAGTTTTGTGTACATTTAATGATAAAAAGAGAATTCAAGTATGAATTAAATAATAGTTACCATGGAAAAATGATATTAGATGTTCCTCAATCATGGTTTGGGCTTCAATATGAGAAAAAAACGGAATTGGGGTACATGTGTCTACAATAACTCGAGGTTTTATGGGGTAAAAAAAATATTAATTTACAATGTGATAACTGTTTACATATGAATTTTTTGAATTTCTTAATACAACTCCAGAAACATGTCCTTGACAATATATTTTTTAGACACCTTTGGTGGTGTTCAACTGACTATTACTCACATCCTCCATGGGCTTCCTGGTTGATACCAAAATAGAATTTGTGTTTTATGAATAGGATAAGGGAAAATTCTTTATGTTAGATGAATGATATATGATGGATCATAGAAGAGGGACATATACATGATTTGGGACATGATTTGGGAAGTTGTTAGTGTCTTTATTTTGAGTTTCATCTTAGACACTTGTCACATACTATGGAATGACATATTTTCATCTATAGTTTTGATATTATATTCCTAGTTTTGGTTATCGTGTGATATAGGTTCTTTCATGATATTTTATAACATTAATTGGTTATTAAATATTTATAACCATTTGTGTTTTAATAAGAAAAATAGGTAATTGTATCACCATGACTGATATTAGTCCCTCTATCCCAATCATCAATCTCTAGCAGACATGGGGTGCTTCTAAAGACACGTAGTGAACTTTCTTGGGGAACCAACTATGTGGAATCCAAGTCAGGATATTACAAAGTTGTATCATAGTCGTTTTTAATTTTATTTTTGTTTAATCATACTATTTGGGAAAGAAAGAAATGAGACTATAAAGATTCGGGACCATGTTATGAGGTCGTACGTGGGAGTAGCTAACATGTATTTGGAGTATAAACCTTGTTCAAAGGGTAGGATTTTTGTTATTTATGTTTTTTAATATAATTGAATATTATTTCACCTTGGGTAACACATTGGTTGTGTGTTGTGATTATTATTTCAAAAATTTATTATTATTTTAGTTATAGCCTAGTAAGGCACGAGTGTTGAGTATGCATGCATCATTATAGGGACTTGGGATTTTTGTGGCATGAATTATTTTAGAAACACATGGGGAAAATGGGTTTTGGGTTTCTAGTTGAACTTGAACTATTTTTCCTTTCATGGTAAATTGAAATTAAAATGCTGCATAATATGAAATTTATAACGATTTTAAAATGATCTAAGATTAGAATAAATGGGTTTTTAAATGATAAACATGAATAATGAGATTATATTTACCATTTTTGACAATGACATTGGTGTAGGATTGTTATGGGTAATTATAACACCATGATATTTACAATATAGTGAGTGTTGGTAGAAAGACATGTTGTGGATTCTTTTGTTTCCCTATTATGTACACATGTTGGTTTTATGAACTGTTTCATAAGATATGTGTTTGGAATTGTAGAGAGTATTCCTAAATGATGAACCTTGTTGAGAGGATGACCAGATTACATGGATAGGGTTGATCTTCCAGTGGTGGAACTTGAGACACTTAACATACTAGGTGAGGAAGTTAGGGAGAAATTATAAGAGAAATTTTCCCTCCTCGTGTAGCATACAGAAAGAGACCCAATCTGGGCTATGAAGTTTATTTCTAATCTGATGAGGGAGTTTCTGTTATAGAACCCCCTGACTATTACTAGAGAGTGTATGAGGGAGAGATATGAATACTAGGTTGATTCCATCGAGATGATACATGACTATTTAGAGACTCTGGTTGAGAGGAGGTTCATGTTGGATTGAAATATGCTAGTACTATCAGCAAAGCACTATTGTAATATTAATGTGATGAATGGACAGTTTTATGGTATGTTATGGTAGGAATTTGTAGAGAATTTTTTAGAACACATCTATCAAGATATGTCTAGGCCAAATAGATCTTCCAAGTAAATGAGGTTGGATAAGGGTTGTATGCCCATTATGGAATATGTTGGATTCTTTACATATTTTAAAAACCTGTCTCTATCATTGGATGGAAATGAGATAGCTATGATGAGTCATTTCTAGGATGTCTTAAATGTGTAATTAAGTATGAGGTTAAACTTTTTCGGTTAAAGTGATTTTATGAGGTCGAGGATCATGATCTCATTGCTTAGTAAAACATGATGGAGGCTTCTAGTGCTTGATATATTGTTGCAGTTGGACGATCGAGAGGTGAAAATAGCAAGAGAAGAAAGTTTCCTAGTTACATTGTTAGTTATTCTAGTTGGAAGAAGGGGGATTAGAAAAGAGGATTTGTTTCATTGGACCTTACTAAGGTAATCATTCACTAGTGTGGTAGGTCGGGACACAAATGGAGATAGTTCCCCCAACCACTAGTAGAGTGCCATTCGTGGGACAGAATTGGACATATAACGATTTTCTACAAGACCCAGCGACTAGCGTGTAGTGATACATGAGCTAGACATAACCATGGTGTGTGAAGGGGATCTTCTTCACAATATCAGTATGGAAGTTGGAGTGTCACTGTATGATGAGGTAGTGGAAGTGGATATGGTGCTTATAGGTAGGAACTCTCATACTATAAGTGTGGTGAACTTCATAGGATTCAAACTACCTCACATGGGAGAGGCACATGACAATGTTAGGCAGCACATCCTACACATGTAAATAGAAAAGCTGGAACATCGACAATAAGAGGTACTAATATTATAAATTATACATTATCTAGTTACTCATTTTATATTTTTTCATTTTATTCAATTATATATTTAATATTTGTGAAGTGTTAGATCATGGTGGAGGAGTTTCTGAGAGGGGTGTTGACAATTGATACACCACTGTGAGTATGATTAAGTGAAATTTTCTTTTGCAGTGGGTGTTCTATTGAGTTTGGACAATATCTTATTTTATAAGATCTCTATATTCATAAAAACGAAGTATTTGACCTAATTATGGGTATGGACTGGTTAGTTTCATACCGATCCCACAAAGGATGTTATCACTCAAGTGACCTTTAAATCTCATAAGGGTTATATTTATGTTCACTCTGGAGAGTGGGATATCCTAGCTGACCGAGCATGGAAAATTACTCAGCAACTGGGGGAGGTCACAACCCATGTTTCTTTTTAATCACTGGATGATGAAGGTGTGAAATAGGAAATACTAGAACATAGAGTGATATCGTTTCCGGAAGACTTTCCTGAAGACTTCCCAAGGTTTCCTCCTAATAGAGATGTGTAATTTACCATTGAGACCGTGGAAAGAACTAAGAAAGTTTCAATACCACCATATAGAATGGAACTGATAGTGCTTTAAGAGAATAATAATCAGTTATAAGAGGTGAAGGATAAGGGGTTCATCCATCCAAGTGTGTCCCCTTGGGGTTCAAAAGCGTTGTTTCTATATAAGTATGGTGAGAGTTTACACATATGTGACGATTATCAAAAGTTGAACCAAATGGAAGTGAGGAACTGTAATCCTCATCTAAGTATCAATGAATTGTTGGACCAGTTGAGAAGAGCTTGTGTCTTTTCTAAGTTTGACATGAGGTCATGTTATCTCTAGTTGAGAGTTTATAATTCTGATTTACTGAGGACTTCTTGTAAAGTAGTTACAACCTATATGAGTTCTTCATAATTCCATTTGGGTTATAAAATGCACCACTAGTGTTTATGGACTTTATGAACATGATATATCTTATATACCTTGATTAGTTTGTCCTAGTGTGTATGGAAGAAATATTAGTTTACATTAAAACTCTTGATAATAATTCCAAACATCAATACATTATCCTGAGTACATTATGTGATCATCAGCTATACACCAAGATATCTATTTTTCAGTTTTGAATTGACTAGGTTCACATATTGGGTCACATCATCTCAGAGGAAGGCATGTTAGTGTACCCAAATAAAGTTCATAAAGTTGTTTATTGTGAATATAGTAGGAACTTATTTTATATATGTAGCTTTATGGGGTTGGAAGGATATTATTACATATTCATTCATGTATTTTCCCATTTGGAATTTCCGCTTTAAAAAATATTCAGTAACGGGATAATGTTTGACTGCTCATAAGAATGTGAGAATGGTTTCTATAAAATGACGATTAATTTGAAATTGGAGACAATATTGATCCAACTATATATACTTGAGAAGTATATGGTGTATTTTAATTCTTACGGGATTAGTCTCAGTGTAGTGATGATGAAGGGAACTTGATACATGTTGTATTTGTCTTAGAATTTGAGGCCCCGTGAACATATATTGGTTTATAATATGTATTCATTCAATTTTGTGATGGAATATATGCTCTAAAAGTGGAATAGTGTTGTTGATTCATTGAGGAGGATAACATAGACTCAGGCAGTTTAGTTCTCTAGTGTTGAGTGGAAGATGATGAATTTACTGGATAAGATGCATGTAGTGGTTTAGGAGAGTCAGGACTAGATGAATCTTGTATCAGTTTCAATGGAATCGACCATTTTTTATTTTAATTAGGGATAGAAAATATGGGAACCAAGAGTTTTTTTAGAGAAATACATGATGGAGGGAACCCATCTTCCTGTTAGAATATAGGTGATGATGAGATCATCTACATCATGAATCGTGTTGTTCTTCATATGATCCTATAGTAAGATATGATTCATGAGTTTCATGCCTCAATGTTGGTGGTACATCCATGTTTGACCAAAATTTACAATGGCCTATGATGATGATCTTGGTGGTCAGGACTAAAAACATAGATAGCAAGTTTCATGACATGATGGTACACCTGTCTATTGGTGAAGGCTGAACAACAATTACCTAGAGGTTTCCTACATCCATTACCCATTCATAAGTGGAAGTGGGTTGATGTGACCATAGAATTCATGGTGAGTCTCTCGAGGATGTTTTTGAAGAATGACACTATTTGGTATATCATGGTTATCTTTAAAAGTTAGAAAAAAAAATTCATGTATAGGACACCTTCTTAGTGAAGTAGTTGGGATATTTGTATGTTCAAAAGATTGTCCATCTATATGAGGTGCCATAGAATATTGTTTTGGACTGTGTTTTTTTGTTTTACTTTGTTCTTTTGTAATGGATTATGTAAGGTTCTTGGTACATGTGTTTTTCTGAGTATTGATTTCCACCCATAGAAAGATGGGTTGTTGAAGAAAACTATATAGGTGGATGATATATTCCATTCTTATGTTCTCGGTTGTGTAGAGTCTTGGGAAATGAACCCATCATTGGTGGAGTTATCCTATAACAATAGTTATCAGGCTATGAAACATATGAAACTATACAAGGATAATTATGGTAGGCCATGAAAATCAACTTTATGCCGGAAGGAGGTAGGTGAGTCAGATTTTTTGGGACTGAGTCTCATGTAAGAGACATCAGAGTTGGTTTAACTTATTCATAAGTGTATCTCTACGGATCAATGTGAATATAAGTCATATGATGAAAAACATCGTTGAACCCTATAGTTTATGAAGGGTGGCCGTAGACTCCTTTTGGTGTCTCCTAGATTAGTTCACTGATGGATATGGAGGAAGGGAATGTTGGAATCCAGGTTCGTGGGACCTTTGGAGGTTATAGAGAGGATCATGCCGATGGTGTACTAATTAGATCTTCCACAGATATACATTGTTGTGCATGATGTTTTAAACTGTAAGAACTCAATTCTTCCTTTGAGGTATAGATCATTCTTCTTTAGTTTTTTACTTAATAAAATGGTGGAAGAAGACATTAGAGGCTGGATTTAGGCCTATTACTTAACATGACTGGGTGTTAAATGCTCTGTATTTCCATGTACATTCCATATAATGAGGAATTCACATATTATAATCCCAGTACATGAACATGAAGTGAATTGGATTGTATTTTTACATTCACAATGTGTAGTATTAAGTACAATAAATTTACTTTTATTTTTTTGATTAAATCGGATGATATCATCATTTTTGTTAGAATGACAAAAACGAGCCCTCCTTCGATGACTAGTGTTCCCAGGCAACTCGATTGGGAATTTTCCTCCCATTTCATCTTCCAACACCTTATTCGAGCACCACCAAATCTATTGAAATTTCCTAGGTGAGTTCTCGATTCCTCTTAAGGCTTCCTTCTTGATTTCTTGTCTTGTCCTAGTTATCTCTGGTTTTTCTTTTATTTTCATATTTAGATCTACTTTGTTCTAGGTCAAATTGAGGCCCAATTCTAGATGAAGAGAGTCATATGAGTATGAGGTAAGTGGTCTTGTTATTTTATCTAGTTGTCAAGTTGAATATATATGCTGGAGTGTAACATTACCACTTTTAGGGTGTATCATGATCTATATTTCTCTATTATTATTTCCTATTATTGATTAAGTAATTGATTAGGAGGTTGGAACCATGTTTAGGTTTTATAACCACAATTAAGGGCCCCCCCATGGGTTTGTTTCCTTTAGATGACCAATGCTATCCATTTAGCCTTGAATGCCTATGGGAATGCCTTTGATTCCCTATTATGGGTTGATTAAAATTAAAATTTGTTAATTTAAGGTATTTCTACACGAGTTATTATAATGGAATCCATGTTATTGTTTAATTTACATGTTTCTTGTTATAAATCTACCCCTTGTGACTAATTGAAAGGCCAAGAATTACGAGGTTGGTCCTTTTGTGTTTATATTGGATCACTTTGGTTTGGTTTTTCTATTCATGTGGTTATGGTTTTTCTAGTCCTGGATGTGGGTTTTTTCTTAGCACGAGGGTTGGTTTTTTCTATGAATGAGGGAAAGTGTTCACTTGCTATAACTATGTCATGAGTGAGCTATGATATAATGGATGATCCTAGTATATCATTGAACCTAATAATGAAATGGAATGATATATGATGCATCTTTCAATCCAAAGAACAATCTTGGATTTTGTATTTACTTATACTTTCTTATATGGTCTCCCTAGACATCTATTTTTCTTACATGAAGAAAAAGTTACTTATGAGTATCTTCCAGTTACTTCTTTCACTACTATACACTAACTGGTATATATATATATATATTCATATATTGATTCGAATAGATCTTGGGTGGATTCCAATTGGGATCTAGTCTCATACCATATTTTGGTCGTGCTTTGGAGCTCAAATAGATTATATGATTGCAGGTATTGATCAGCTCAAGCACCCTGCTACTGGTTCTTGATATGCTGTTTAGGTGTAGGAGAGCATGGGATTGAGCCAAGGCTTGTGATGCTTCTTAGATTCCATTGAATCTTTTATTCTTTAGGAACATATACTGTGGATTTACACTATGTACCGATTTTGGATATTTTCATAGAACACAACATGCTGCATCATCTTTTATATGTAATGATGATTGGTTATTCATCTTATTAATCTTAAACTATTTATTTCAATTTTTTGTTGGTTATTGTTTTTTCTATTGTTTTATTATTAGTTATTCTATTTTACACTATGATAATGATGATATTGTTTACCCACTATCAAAGCATAGTCCCTTGCTGCTAGACAACAGCCTTTGGCATTTGGGGAAATGCAGTTGAGTACATGTGGGAAACCATGTATGGGGAACTAGTTGAGTGGCATCCATATCTGGGACATTACAAATTATTTTCTTAGTTACGTTTATTTTCTAGTTTTATTGATTATTTTATGATGATAAGAAGATATGTAAATGAAATGGGATTTGGTATTAAGTTGTTCTTGGTAGTGGATACACTACGTATAGTAAAAATCCAAATATCTCGAATTGAATTCTAATTTTTTTTTGAATTTTTTATTATTATAGTTGATTCAATTTTACCATTACATGACGTACTTGTATTGTGATGTTATTATTCATATCATTGTGGGTCTATAGTGATTTATCCCAATGAGATGAGGGTTTTCCATCTCATGAATCATGTAGGTACTTGTTAGAAATCACATGTCATGCATACTTTCGATGCCATTTATAGAGAATTTCTTATTGCGTGTTCCTGTGATATATGTTCTTCTAGATATGCATATTGTTGAAATAGGTGTCGTGATAGATATGGATTCTATTGTGATAGTTGTATAGGTACCTGTCAACATTGAATTGGATGTATTCCAAACATTGGTCCATAAGGTGTATGGGCACTCTTGGATCGGAATTTGGTGGATCATGTTTCATCCATAAGCTATGATTGTGTAATTATGCGCTATTTTTTAGTCCAAACATTGATTTGTGGAGAGTATGGTCCCCCAGAGTCAGAATTTGGCATAGTATTTCATTATAATTCATAAACAGAGGTTCCATGGATGTTTTAGAGGTTTACTACCCAGAAACCTATAAAACACGGAATATGGTTCTTTGAACAGACACCATGTGTTCTTATATTTTGGAAGAAATAATTTTCATTATGACATGACATGTACTATGATTAAACACTGTATGTAACAAGCCCATGTGTCCGTTCGTGACATTCAGAACATGTATTGATGGTTTTTGAAAGTGAACGCTGTGTATTATAGGCACACGCTATGTACTTTTACATAGGTAGATCCCATGTTGTTCTGGCCATGTCAAATTACATGGCTAGGAGGAGAGACATTCATACACAATGTGTATCCTACATTCATTCCATATTCCTCATGTGTTTACATGCCCATTCAAGAAGAGGTACACACCCATGTGAGTTCTTTAGGGTACACGCCGTATATGGTGTCTACACACCATTTGTACCCTTTTTGGTACCCTATGAGGGACTTTTCCTAATTTACCCCCTTTATTAGTTTTGGACCTGATATTAATAATTTCTCAATAGTTTTCTACATAGATCATGATGGTAAAACCAGTAGATAATTTTAATGACATGTAATGGGTTTTTTGGTGATTCTATCAAAATAGAGAGGTTCTTCCTTCAGTTATCATTTTTAGTTGTCTTCTGAGAGTGAGACGAAAGTGTGAATGATCAATTTGGTGCATAGACCGACCTATTTGAGACCTTTTATCTGAGATGATATATTAGCCATATCTCTTGAACTATGCTTTTTAGAACGTTTCCCATCTAAGACATTCCCTTCTAGACAAGGAGGTCATGAGACCTGTTTCATTTAATGATCCCAAGAGGGATGCCTTCTCTTACATGCTTATATTTTGGAGTCCCTTATAGGATCCCTATTCTAGGTTCCATTTTTCGAGGATCACTACTGTATGATGCCTCTATTTTTTATCATTTGAGGATTCCTTATAGGATGAATTCCGTCAGTTTACTTGGGAGAACCCAAGTAGGATGCCTCTCAGTATTTGACTTGACCAAACCCAACCTTTTTAGTATGATTTTTATTGTATCTCTAATTGTTTGACACCTATACCTGACCGATTGGGCATGCAGAGGGGTGAGTGCTTAGATGAAGGTGTTGAGCTATCCTTTTGTAATATATGTGCTTTTATGATATGATCTTTGTTGTATCATGAAACTTAATGTGGGAATGGGAGTTTAGGAGTGCTTGATTCTGTAGGTCACACATGCCTTGGCTATGGTGAGCTGCTTAGGAGGTTGTGTGAGCCTCTCATTCTTTAAATGCTGGGAGACTTAGTACAATGTCATCCATGTAAATGGTTACGTAGATGATGATCTTTTGAGATACTTCTTTCCTGAGTTATCTGGTACAAGGGTGAATTGGGTGAATAGTCTTTTAATAGTGCCTTGAATGTACCATTTTGTCTTATAAACTCAGGGTTGTATATGTTGACATGCGCGGTACTCGTCATGTTTTAAATGATAAAATGAGTCATTGATTTTTTAAAATCATTGAGTGTTAAGAAGTTGGATATGTTCCAAGGTTATCTATATAGTTGAGTAACCTGAGATTTATTGAGCCAAGTTCGCCCCACTTCTCATAAATATTTTGAGGGACACATGTATTTTGACACACTAGTTGGTTTAATTTCGGGTTTCATGCCAAGTGTTATGATGTGGTGATTGTGGTTCATGGAACGACAGTCATGCATTTTTGTTACTTCTGAACAAGTGCATTTGAGAGTTGATAGTCCATCTTCTCAATGTCTATGACACTTATAGGTAGGGATCATAATGTTGATCCTATTTATGTGTTCTTCCATGTAGAAGGATTTAATCAATTTGTGTTTGGAAATGGTCATTATACTTGAATTTATTTGAGACTTGAAAGTATTATTTCATGTTGATTTTTTCTTAGAAACATTATTTTGTTTAATTTTTTCTATGTATGTAGTCCATGTGAGGCACCGGTAAACATCAATGAACATTAGTTGTTAATAGAACTATCATGGAAATTACCTGGGAAAAAGGCATTGCATTTTCTTAAATGATGATGTGTCAACAAGTGAAGATGATTTTATTCAAGGTGGTCAACCTGTAATAGTTTAACTATCCTTTTCTAGTGATACATGAAATACACTTAGTGTAATTTTCATAATATGAGATCATGTTATCTATCTTTACATCAACTAAGATGATCTAAAAGAGAATCAGTAGTACATAACACTATAGTTGAATGCCATTGGGCTAGTTCAAAATTATTTTCGATGCTCTCTGCTTGATGTGTGGTTTTAAATGAGTCATGGTTAATCCTGAGTGGTAAATGTGTTCCCATGAAGGAATTCCTTGGAAGGACTTTGGATTCCTACTACTTTTCTTGACATGACAACAGGGTGGATCCTGTTCTAGGTTTAGTCTTTGTTCATTTGTGGACTTCTAGCCTTATACAAAATTCATGTTTGTAACAGGGAGTACAGACTACCTTGTTGAGTTATGAAGACTCCGAGTTGTTGAATATGAGGTTATCTCAAAAATATAGTTATGATTAGATGTGATTCATTGGAAATGGGTAATGATTCTAGTTAGATGGATATTCTTTTCTCTTTTACTCATGCTATTCCATGCAACTTTTCAATAATACGTGGATTTTTTTATAAGGGAGTGTAACTGAGATCCAAGCATGGGCTTCGGTGAACGAGTTTTTTGTGGGAACGTGGTGCCTTGGGAGAAGGTGTTGTGTCCTATTACAACACTTTGACATCCTAATTTGGGAATTTTGGAGATATGTCATCTTATGATAGTTTTACTCATTATCCTTCTTGTTTCTCATGTATAGTTTGAGTGATCCAGTTTGGAATATATGCATGTTTATGGAGGGTGTGATGTGAATGTACTCAATGTATTATGATAAAAGATTCTATGACCTATTTTGATGAGGTCTTCTGGGGTTCAACTGTTCATTTTTGTGAGGTCACTAATAAAAACTCAATTGTGTTTGGGTTACCCCAGCTAAAAAAATCACACCGGTAACATTGCTAGAATGATCAGGGTAATTCATGGTGGAGTTTTCCAATAGTGGAGGTGTTGTGGTAATGATCTGATTTACATTGTTCTTAATAGAATCATGATGGTTTCACTCTTCTTACCAATCATGGAAACCGTCAATGTTGATGATCTTGTAAGGTTTTTCATCAGTGAGATTGTCTACTTCATGGAGTTCCTTATTAAATCATTTTAGAGGGGGATGTCTGGTTTTCTTCTTGTTTCTAGAAAAGGCTACATAGGGTTTTGGGTACACAGGTTCTTATGAGCATAGATTACCACCCCTAGATGGATGGCGAGTCAGAGCGCACGATTCATGTGCTACAAGACATGATTTGGGCAGGCATCCTAGATTTTAGGGGTTCATGGGAGAAAAACATATCCTTCTTGAGTTCTCCTACAATGATAGATTCTGGGATACAAATCAGATGGACCTATATTTGGAATTGAACAATAGGTCATGTCGATCTCCCATGTGTTGGCTAGAGGCAGGAGAGGCAGCTATGTTGTGACGTCATATTGTCTAGGAGACCACTGAGCATGTTTAGCTGATTTAGATGTTGATGGAAATTGTGAAGTCTCATTAAAAATAATATGTTGATCTCCATAGATGATCATTAGAGTTTGAGGTTGGGGATCAAGTTTTCTTATGTGTTGCACTGAGGTTGGGGAATAAGAGAATTAGGAGACATGGTATGATTTCACAAAGACACATCAGGCGATTTGAGATTTTTGAGAGAGTCTGGATGGTTACCTATCGATTGTATATACATCAATGTAATAGGTCTATTCACAACGTCTTCCATGTATCTCAGTTGCAAAATTAATTTTCGGACCTATCTCACGCTTTTCGGCCTATGGAAATGGAGTTATGGGAAATGCGTCCTTTAAGGAGAATCGAATTCATGTTGTGGATCATAGCACATAGGTTCTATGTGGATGATATGTTCCTTTAGTTTAGGTACTATGGCCACATGGTCGAATGTAGGATGAGACCTAGGAGAGGGAGGTCGATGTATGATCAAAATGGTCGGAGTTATTCTCAGTAGTTCTATCACCACCCTTGGAAGGGAAATTTAGGGAAGAATTTCATTGATAGGGATGTTTGTAAGAACCCATTTCTTCCATTTAGGTAAATATAATTCCTCTTTAATTTTTACTTAAGAAAATGGTGGAAGAAGAGATCAATGGATGATTATAGCCCTGTTACACAATGTTTCGGGGAGTTACACCCCATGTATTTCTAGGGACACGTTGTGTAATAAGGGTTTTGTGCCATATAATTTCAGTACACGACCATGTATTCAAATGTCCCAGATTTTTACACACAAGACATGAAGTTTCTAGTAAACTCCATTTAATTTTTTTTATTTTCTGATTAAATCGATCAGTAGCTTCATTTTTTTCAAAAGGATAGAAACAATCCCACATTCGACGAGCAGCGTGCGCAGGTAATCTGATTGAGAATTTTCATACCATTTCGTCGTTCGATGTCCAATTCGACCACCATTGGATCCATTGATATCCCCATGGTGAGTGATTGATTCCACTTGATCCTTATTTCTTGATTTCATCTCTCTACCTAGTAATAAAATGTTTTTCTTTTATCCTTATTTTGTAGATCTATAATGTTCAAGGTTAATTTGAAATCCATCACCGGATGAGGAGAATAATACTAGAATGAGGTATGTGGTCTTGTTCATTTTACTAGTAATTGAGTTGAATATATATTACTGAGTGTCACAAACACAATTCTTGGTTTTCTCTTGATTGATATTTTTATGTTATTATTTCATATTGTTGATTAAGTAATTGATTAGATGTCTTAAAACGTGTTTTGGATTGATTACCTCGATTAAAGGCTACCATGTGGGTGAGTTTCTCAAGGATGTCCAATGTTATTTATTTGGAATAGGATTACTATGTGACTACCTTTGATTCCTTGTTATTGGTTGTTTAAAATGTAAATTTTTTAATCGAAGGTGTTTCCATGTTTTTTATTGTTATGGAAGCCATTTAATAGTTTAATTTATAGGCTCGTGGTTATAAATCCATCCCATTTGAATATTTTTAAGGATAAG
This sequence comes from Viscum album, assembly GCA_963277665.1. Classification (NCBI taxonomy): domain Eukaryota; kingdom Viridiplantae; phylum Streptophyta; class Magnoliopsida; order Santalales; family Viscaceae; genus Viscum; species Viscum album. Next base: position 1,143,432,377 of record OY728141.1, read on the forward strand.
CATTATGATTTTGGTATTTTCTTATTTAAATGGATGCATTTGGTTTGTGTTTTCTTGTGCCTATGGGAGAGGTCTTTCAGTGACTAACAATGAGGTTTTTCTATGACTAAGGGAGAGGTTTTACAATTCAATAGGGTGGGGGTTTGCTATGCCTGAAGTAGAGGGTTCACTAACTTTTACTACATTGGGATAAATCCAGGAAGTAATGGACGATATTAGTCCCTCTTTGAACTGAATAACAAAATAGAATGATATATGATGCATCTTACAAGACAAAGCACAATATTGTATTTATTATTTACTGATACTTTATTAGTTGTTCTCTTGAAACATCTGGTGTGCTTACTTGTAGAACTGTTTACTTTTGAGTATCTTCCAGTTACTACTTCACTAATGTATACTGCCTCTTATATATATTTATATATATTCATGGATTAATCAAAATAGATCTTTTGTGGTTTCCTACAGGGATTTAGTATCAAACCCTATTTGAGTCATGCATTTGGGCCCTAATAGATTATATGAATGCTGGTTTTTATCACAACAACAGTCCTTCTACAGGTTTTATGATATGATATTTAGGATTAGGGGAGCATGGGACCATGTTGAGGAAAATGATGCTTCATAGATTCATTTTTTTCTTTTTTTCCTTTTGGATCATATATTGTGGATGTCTGTAGTGTACCTATTTTGGTTGTTTTCTTATATCATAACATGCTGCATCATCTTTTGACTGGAATGATGCTTGGTTATTTATCTATTAAGTCCTCCACTGTTTATTTCAGTTATATGTTATTTATTGTTTCCATTATTTTATTATTATTGATTCCACTATGTAACACTCTTCCAATGAGAGAATATTTTACCCACAATCACACACATAGACCTCACTGCTAGTCGGCAGCCTCTAGAATTTGGTGAAATGTGATTTTCTCCATGTGTCCAAATGGGTATGGGGAACTAGTTGAGTGGATTATAGATCCTAGGTGGTACATATACATATCACCACTCCAATGGTATAAACTCCAAACTTCTCATTTGATTGATGTGGATGATGTTGGTCTTGTAATAGATGTGTCCTCTATGGATAATGTGATATGTTTGTTTTATAATAGTGAAAAAGTGTTCTGGTAAAATACTATGCATATCCTTCATATGTGGTGGAAACATGGCCTTATTCATGAAGAAACTTGGGAGAGATAATCTGATATGAGGGCTCAGTGGAATGGTCTTTTTATCTCGGAATTTTAGAGATACTTGGAAGTGCAGCTCTAGGATGATCTATTATAAGGTGGGTAGATTGTAAGATCTATACCGTTTCTAGAGTTGTCTCTGCTCATTTATAGGTACTATTTTTATTTTAGTGAGTAATATTTTTTTAGTTTTAACTAGAAGTGTTTTTGGGGGAAATTTGAGAAAATTGGAAGGGACAAGGTTGGTGCATGGTTAGTGAAATATTTTCCCTAACAGTGTACCCAATCCCAAAAAAACATGCCACCCATGAAAGTGTGTATTTTCAAAATTAATGCAAGGTTTCTCAATATTTTTCCCTCCTAGAAGAAACCATGGACCCCTATAATAGAGGAACACGGTTATGTTCCTGGTTAGGGTAAATTATGTGCCCCTACCCAGAAAACCATGTACGAGAATTTAATTCATTAAAAAATTAGATTTTAAATCATCCAAACCACACAAAACTCACCCTAATCTACCCCCATTCTGCACTAGGACCTATTTCACATTTTTTTGATCCCTACAGACAGATTCCAAGACTTTTTGACACTATTTAATCACAATTTGATGCGAGGATCAAAGATCTGTACCCCTCCCTATTTGTCAATAATGATTTGTTGGTTTCCCATTCATTTTGTATTCATCTCCCATTAATGAAAGTGGTTGTTCTTCAAGTTATGATTATATCTTGATCTTGTATTGTGGATATATATCTATATTTTATGACTAATAATTTACTCGATCTTGATTTGTGGTTTTAGTTTCTGATCTTCTTCTATGTCATTGTGATGCTTAAATATTGGAGAGTTTTAAAGGGTTATCACTCATCAACAAATCAAGGTAGGTGGCCTATAATTAAAATCCCATATTATTGATTTATATTATGTTTATGTAATTATAGAGTTGTTATCAGATGATTTTTAATTGAGTTCTTGAATTGATTAATAGATTTGGTGAATTAATTAATTAAGAAGATGAGAATTTGGTGTTTATGTTATTGTAGATGTAGATAATTATTTATGGAGTGAAATATTTTTTTCAAATAGGTGATTTAATATAATTAATTACAGTATTAATTTAGAGATATTGAAGTTGTTGATTTAGAAAATTAATTGTTAAATTATTTTAAGCTATTGAGTAGTTGATATGAGATAACTAATTATTGTATTAATTATGGGATTCTAATTTATTGTATATTGATTTTGTTAATTGGTGAATTAATTAATGAGATGTACATACATAATTAATTGAGGTATTAAATAAGGGTAATTATGCGATAAACCAATTGTTGAATATGAAATAAATTGGCATGGTTAGTTAATTATTGTGTTGACTAATATAATTTATGTGTTAAATTATTTATTGAATAAATTAATATGATTGATGTTATTAATTAATTGTTGAATTAATTTATATAATTTATGTGGTTAGTTTGTTTATGAATTTATTAATGGAATAGTGGTGTTGAACAAATTGTTGAATTAGTGACGGAAATGATTTGAGTAATTAATTTTTCAATTAGTTATGTGTTATTAATGGTAACATGGTAATTTAGTTGTGAAATTGGTAATTGGAACATAATCAATCTAATGTTATCGTATGAATGGAAACATGGGAATTCATTTGTGAATTAATGAATGAGAACATGGTCATTCAATTGTGTTAATTGTGAAGGGTGTCACAGGATTTTAGGTAAGAATAAAATAATGGAAACAATGGAATTATGAGATATGATGTCACATGGACATATTTAGGTCCACAACATGAGCCAAATAGGAATTGGGATATGGGTGTCTATGGGAAACCAAGGATTTATGAGGATAAAGAAAGAGTAATTGATAATTTGATAAAAAATTTACATATGCATTGTAATTATTTATTTATACAACTAAAAAACATGATATTGAATGGATATTATTTTAGATGTCATTGGTAGATGCCTATTGTATTGTACTTACACCCTAATCGGGATACCTAATTAGTAACTGAATAGACTTATTTTTTTCTGCACATGTAAAAGGAAGATGCCTTGTGTTAGATGAATGATATGAGATGGAGCCTGGATGATGGTACTCGAAATGATTTGGGACCCTCTTGGAGGAGTCATAAGTGAATTTATTTTATCATTTTTTAGTTACTTTTCACATACATCAACATGGAATATTATTTTATTTAGATTTTATATTTTATTCCCAGTTTTGGTAAACTTATGATATTGGTTCTTTTATTTTATTTTATATCATTATTTATTTATTTTCTATTTATTTCCACTGGTATTTTACTATGAAAAAGAGGTTATAGTATCCCCATGACTAATATTATACCCATGACACTATTCAGTAGCCTCTAGTGTATGGGGAGGTGGGGTTAAGGTCACATAGAGAACCATCATGGTGCACCGTTGCGTGGCACCTGGGTTTGGACACTACCCATATTCTCATAAAACATTTCAATATCGTGAATTACCATTAAAACTCAATAAAAAAACCTGATTCCTCATTTCTTAAATAAAACCACATATTATTGAATAAATTCTATACATCCAATATCTTGGTAAACTCCCCTAATGATAACAAAAATCTCTTTTTCAGAAATGATTAATCAGTTCCAAGATTATCAATACTATCTAATTTACATTATTCATATCTATAATCTGTTTTTCTAGTATAAACACCATTTTCTCAACATAGTAAAAATTTTATGATTTATGTTTACATTATCAAATTATCACTTTTCTATTAAATCTCATTTATAGGCCTTAAGTACCATTATTATATTCTTTAATATCTTTACTGTAATACTAATTTAAAATAATACATTGATATGTCATGATTCTAAAAATAATAATACCATAGACAAAAATATAATTATTTGAATCCCAAAACATAAAAACATCAATCATTCCAATTTATTTATACATCTTTTAAGAAGAGTATTTTCCTTATCCCTTTACACTTCATTTCAACATAGGTCATTTTTATTGTATTCATTATTTGAAATATATGTATAAATCATATAATCTACAAGAATCTATTCATGGTCACTCCTTTTAGGACATCGATTTTTATAATGTAGTTACATTTCACATTTTAATCATTTATCCATCAATTATATCATTGAGAGATAATTATTTAGATCCATTTCATTAAAAAAATCATTTCCCTCTGTTATTGCATCCCTTTATCCTTAATTTCTATAATCAACATATCTTCTATTACCTACGATACATACATTGGAGTGATTCCAAAATTCTCTAACTAGAGTAAATTGAGCATACTTTCCACTTTAGTCTCCACCACTTGAACACTTGACAATATCTATGAATCTTTTATTTGGAATGTCTAATATTTGGGGAAGGTTCATGTTGTTTTTCTTTTTTCATGATAATATATTCCACATAGTCTTAATATCATTAACTTTTTTTATCATCCCATTTGGTTTATCATTAAAAATAATTTCTACCACATTCATCATTGATCTAGTTCATTATATATCCCACCATTCCCTAAAACCAACAAACATAGTGTGAGAAAAATTAATCATACTGCGTAAAAACAAAACCATGAAAAATAACATTTCAGATTTCTAAATAATGAAACCTACATTTCAATATATGTAACATTTGGTATAAATTAGTCATTCCTGGTAATTATATAATTTTTTTATGTTGGATCATAAACATGTCATGTTTTTCAAAGGAATTCACTTGAGAGTGTTCAACTGGGTAGGAAACAAGTCATATTTTCATGGACCAGGTGATGGTCACGCATATCTCAGATTTCCCATTTCAGAGTTATTACCTCAAAGTACCTCTGGGATAGAACCACATCCACTTATAGTATCCTTACAAGGATTTAATTTATTGGAAACCACGGGAAACAACCATTTCCTAAATTCGAAGACAATTTCTAATAAATTTACTTTTCCATCAACTTATCACTAGATATATCAATATATATCTCACTAATACATTGATATCCTTTTTTCATATAGTCAAATAAACCATTGAATTGATACCAACATTCATGAAACAATCTTCTCATAGGTAGGTATAACATCTTATTCGATGAATATTAAATACATTATAAAAACACAGACATGAGGATTGTAGTGGTATACATCCTTTGGAAACATTTTAAAATAAATAATTGGTCCATATGATAACTAAATGATCTCCCAATATTATCACCATACTAACACCCTTATTAGACTTATCATACCTAATATATTTCTTCATAACATTTGGGAATGCAACATAAGAAATGTTGATATCAAACTCCTAGTATGGGTACACATGGGATATACATAAGTATAACTTTATCATAAGGGTTTGAGATCATATGGATTAATGTTTGAAACTAGACCCTACATATCATAGATCATAATGCCATGTAATTTAATAATTATTATAATATCATGAGACATGAATCATAATGAAATCGAAGAACATGATCCATGAGTGCATAACGTTGGAAGTAGACATAGAATTGTATCATACACATATGTTGAGAAAATCAGATAATTTTTAGTAAAGTGTCATTTTCAAAACTAGAATAGTGGAATGGGTTCACTCCCTAATCCATCGTAGGATTCAAGGTTCACTCTGAAGCCTGTCATAATAGCGAAATTCCCTTAAAAACTAGGTTTACTCCCCATTGTATATCTTTTTATCTCATTAAATATCAATCATTACTTAATAAACTGGAGAGATATATAGGTCCCACCAATCTTTCATTATGATGTAACTTCTAACAATGGATATAACTTAACAAACACCATATAATGAAAATCTAACATATGACTGCCACATGATCTAAAAAATTTATAATATCAGATCCCATTAAATGAAATGGGTTTCCAAAATATTTCTACTTAACATAACATATATAAAAAATAGGTTTCATAATCATTTCATCATTTCATAAAAGAATTACCTGTGGGAAAAGTGGTGGGTATCATTAAAAATTCAATATGTTGTAACTCATGGATGAGAAATAGGGTTTTCAAACACATTTTATTTATAAACATCAACCATCTAATGAAAAATAAGAATTGTATCCATGGATTAAGTCCCTAATAATGAATATTTTAAAAAATGTATTTCATCTAGATGAGAAATTATTTTTAAATATTCGAATGTGAACTTATTTAGAAAAATTAATTTTCATTGAAAATATTTTTAAAAAAATAAAAATTTAAATAATAGTTTGGAAATATTTTTTAAATATTCTAAAAAATCATAAATTAATATTTAATTAAATTTTAAATCCTTTCATGATAAAACTAACCTTTCCTCCATGAAAAAAGATTTCTAAAAAATATTTTTTTTAAATAATTTTATTTTAAAATAAATTTGAGAACCTATACTAGATGTTTTAATGATCTTTTAAAATATTCTTCTGAAAAATATCCTTTCCACTTATAAAAATATAATTATAATAAAAACATTTTTCAAATAATTATATTTTAAATTAAACTATGATTCATATAAATGAACCATTAAAAAATTTAGAGTTCATGACATCGTAAATTGTATTAATGTTGTACATGTTAAAATAAATATTCATTTAACTTTTACATTTAATTCTAGATGGTTATTATTTTGAAAATGAAATAAATATTACATAATTTTTCTTTGATAATTGAGACTTGGCTACAATTGTATTTCATAAATCATTTAGATATTATAGTAAAATATATTTGGAAAAAAATTTATAACACGTGATTTTGGAAGAAAAAATGTAACAACCTATTGTCCATTCCTTTTTGAAAATCTGGTGTTTGTGGTTTTCTGTTTAATGAACCGATGTTTTATCAATAAAAACTACTTTCATATAATTATGTCATATAATCACATAAAATAACAAAATAGTGAACTATTATGTACAATGGGACCTTTAAAAATTATTTTGACACTTATGTGTTTTGATTTTCAAAAAGATGACATTCATGGTTGTGTTCAGGGAGTTTTTTGCGGTCTGATGGAACAAACACAATTTATGGTGAATAGTAATCTACCCTTATTAATAGTAATATGACCCTTATGAACAGTAACATAACCCTTATGAATAGTAAACTGTTCAAAAGAATATTAACCTCACCCATGAATGTATAAATAATATTTCGGCATCTTATATGTGATAATATGACCCTAATAAAGTATTGTTATTTTTATAAGTCATAAATAATTAATTACCACTAATAAATTAATTTAATTTTTTTTACAAAATGGTGTTCATAATTTAAAATTTTTATATATTATGGTTTTAAGATAATTCTATAAGACATTATGTAATTTTTTAAATAATTATAAAATAACTTATAGTTTAAATATTGGTATTTTTGAAGTAAATTGTGATTTTTAAAAAAATTATTTAATTGTAAATAGAAAATTATTTTTTAAAATTTGATTTCATTTTTGTATTATAAAGACTGCTAAATGGTTATGGTGAATTTTAGGGATTTTTTTGAAATACTTGAATTATTTATGATAAGTGAGATACATTAGTTTACCATATATATATATATATATTATAAGCTAAATAGACTATTCCTAGCATCATGGATGATGTAATAACCCGTGGTTTGAATTAAAATACACTTATTACTATTTTTGGTCATGGAATCAACACTGTCTCTTATCTTATTGGAAAATAATAATCTAAGGATTAAAATATAAGGAAAACCCTCCTCCCCTCCTTTATAAAAACCACCAACACTCACATATTCCCTTCACTCCTCTCAAGTCATGTTACATAACAAATTTTCTCCCCAATATCATTTCACACGTCTATAAGACCATGGTTTCCTCAAAATACCATACCCTCCCCCATTAATAGGCTCTCAAGGAAGATTAAATTATGAGGTAAATTTGACTTTTCTTTTCTTCCATTTCCTTTTCATGTTACATTTTTCTATTTTCATTGCAAATATCTCATCATAGAAATTAAATGACTACACCATTACCATAAATTTACTATAATGTCGTTATGATAATGGGATAATTAATTATCATATCTCCTTTTACCTCCTTTTATTCAGAATAAATGAAAATACCACCCGAGATGTGTTAATTTATCCCATTCAAGGATGGCGGGTTATCAATTCCTATTACCATCTCCAATTTTAGTAATGAAAAAAAATTATGGATTAAAGAAACAATTAAATTAATATTTTATATTATGTAAGGTTACATAATCATTTTTCTAAAATTATATAAAATAATAATACAATATAAGTTAATTCTGATTCACCTTCACTTCAAATAAAAAAATGAAATTTATAACCATGCAATCTTCTTTATGATAACTAAATCCATATAACTTAATTTCTAGGAAACCATTTATATCATACATGTTTATCTAAACATTAATATAAGTAAATAGATCATTAAAACAGAGGAAGAAAACACTCCCAAAAAATGAAATGGAATATACTTACTCATAAAAAAGAAAATTAATGACCAAAATAAGATTATAATTTATCAATAAAATGTAATTTTAGTTGTGTAATTATTAATTAATGAACTAAATTTGATTATTCAAGTCATTAAGGTCAAGCGAATTACACCATCAGGATTAAGGTAAGTGATCCTCACTTTCTCACAATTATTCAATAATCTCCTCTATGTTATGTCCTATTATGTGTAGTTCTTAATGATGGGGTATGATTTCTTACCTCCCTCATACTTAACTCATGATGTATTATTAGATTAACCCCATTATATTTAATTAATTCCTTCTAAGTATACCAGATACCATGTCAATATTCTGTAAGGGATTCTACCAAAACATACATTATTCTTTTGGGTTATTTTTAATCTCTTTTTACCCCAATGAAATGCTATATTATATTTATTTACACATTCTAATTTATGTTTATATGTCCAAAATCATGTATCAGGATCCATTACCCATCATATTTTAGATATATACATGCTTTTAAGTGGTTCCCTACTCAATGCTTCTCGAAAAGAAAACCCCTCAAAGGGAACTCCCCAAATTCGCACCCAATTTCAAGTGCACTCTACCATATGTTTTAAGCCACCATTATTTTTATATAAGAAATGTTTCTATAATTAATAGTTTCTTGGATCACTTCATATTTTTTATAGATTGTTATTCCCTTTCCTATTTTAAATACATGTTAGTGTTTTCCTTAAAACCGCACTATATATTTTAAATACTAAAAATTCATAAATACTCCATATACATGTTTTCACTTGTAATTTACATCACTAAAAATTATTTATATATTCTTATTTTACCTTATAAATGTCTTTGTATGTTCTAATTCATTTCATTCATGGAAACTTTCATGATATTCCAATTCATTATGCTTTATGTCATGACTATGATACTCACTCCTTTCCATGGGTGCCCTTATGTTAATGTATGATTGATTATGTGTGATTATTATTGTGGAAAATATATTCATTAACATGTTAAGAGGGGTTCACCTAGATATTTCTCCAATGAATTGGGTAATTATCAGTCTCATGAGATTTTATGAGCAATGGTCTTGTTAGTTAGCCTTGACACATGCTACAATGTGAAAGGATCATGGTGGTTAAACTTGACTTTTGATCCTCTATGTAGAATAAGCCTTGAATCATGCAGAATTAATGATTTATGTTGCTTCCAAATTTCTATGAATTCATGTTTTTATGATCCCATTCCTGTATGTTATGATTTTATAAGTTCCATGCATTTTTATATCATTATGTTATGCTTTATAACCCATGTGCTAAATATTTATTCTTATGTTTATTCCCTTACTAGTATTTTTATAACATGTCTTAATTCATGTGATACCTAGGGTACCATATTAATATGTAACGGATCAAAGGATATTAGGAGATATTTATAATGACTAAATAATGAAATGTTATATTTAGTTACATTTTCTGTGTTTTATGTACCTAGTCTTAAAACACACTATACATTGCCATCCTTGGCTTGTATTCCAATAAATAATTATGCTTAATATCATGTAGTGTTTTGTACAAAAGTATAGGGTCACAATAGTTGGTATTAGAGGATGGTCTACTTATTTTTCGAGATTATGAAAATAGAACATTAGTAAGAACCTAAAGGATGAGAATATGTATAAGAAAACACTCCTAAATTTTTGTAACTATAGAGTAAGTGGTTTTTCAAGAAAATACATCCCTGTGTGGATACAAACTTTTAGAGGTAGATCTAGCATAAATTTTTCTTGGGGTAAAACTCGAAAACACTGCTTTGAGAAAGACTTTAATGGGATATGGTGCATGATAACGCGCTATGCTTCACTCTTAGTTTGACACTCCAGGGGGATATGCTATGGTAAATTAATGATCTTGGAGAAAAACATTATTCAGTGAATGGAAAAAATCCCTTAAGAATATATGTTAAGAAATAGATCAAGGATAACCTAAATTGAAATATTGAGAATCAAAAGTTATGATATACTTCTCCTTTACAAGTTTATACTTTTATGATCAATGTTTTTTTAAGCACAATATCTATGTACATGTACCCTCTAATTATATGTTAATTTTATTAGATAATTGTGGGGAATATAAGAACACATTCCAATAATCAATGTTTTATGGAATGTGGAAATTTTCCTAATGTTATTCCCGATATGATGGGAATGGGTGCTCAAAACAGCATGATATTATTTTCTCAGTTGGATCATGTCATGAATAAAAACATAAATAATATGGAACACCCTTCTAATCCATCGAATGAGAAATTTTCTATTGAATCGTTAATGCAGAAAAAGACACCATTGTTTATTGGATATTTTGATCCCCTATTCATGGAACATTGGATTAACTCTATTTGAAAGATATTCTCTATCCTCCAGTGCTTAGAGGAAGAGAAGGTTGTTCTGGCGGTATATTGTTTTTATGGGGAATGAGGCATGTTTAATGAATTTGTTTTTTGGTTGTGTTCTTTGATGATAATAAAATGGATTAAATATGCATGTTTAATTGAATTTACTAATAAACCAAAAGACCGTGGGTTCGTTTTGATGAAAGGGATGTAAAGTCAATGGTTTAATGAATTTATGATAGATGGAGATAGCTAGTTGTTTATTTTTCCAATAGTTGGAATCTATGATAATGAATCAGTTAATTCAATATTGATTAAATAATATAATTTCTGTTAAATATAATTCCTTTTGGGTATTACATACCCACTTTCATGTAATGGACATGTTCCTTATTCTTAGTTCCATGAGAGATTGTTTTGTTTGAAATATTAATGACTTATTTTTAGAATACTACCCAAATTTTATGTTGTTGTTTCCTTTATATTGCGTTGTGCTATGATCCTAAGATGGATGAGCTAGGAAGGTTGTGGTGGTATGTGGGGGCAGGGAGGCCCAGTTTTGGTGGTGGTAGAAGTTGAAACATAGAGTGGAGAGATGCATCGATCTATGGGGGAGGGTGTCACCCAAGACACCAAGGATGATGTAATGGGTTTAAGATAAGATTTCACATTAATTTGAAAGTGGTTTTTATCAAATCTAATGTTTGATTGTGTGATTTAATTTCCCCACTGCTTGAGGTAGATCTTCTGGCATACCCTCCTTCCAAAATTGGTGAATACATGTGGGGTATACCACGTTATTTCTTTCATTAGCTTATTATGGATGGATGGGTCTATGCTTCTACAATAGGTTGAAAGGACTCGATAGGTAGTTCATCTACTCATCGTGTTGATTCCCTTGTATTTTTTTCTTAGAATGACTTCTTATAACACCTGTAATTATAAAAAATGTTAATATTGTTAAATAAATGAATAAATGATGTTTATCCTAGGGGTCTAGAGCTTTCTAGGTTGTAATGCTAAGTTTACACTTATATGGAACTATTGGATCAGTTTTGTTACATGTGTGGGCATAGATCTTGTATTGAATGTTAATTAAATGTAATCTGGAGCTGGTAAGAGTTATGTATTGATCAATGAATTATTTAACATAAGGTGAAACATTTTAAAAAGGGATAATGTAACTCAATGCAGGTATTTAAATGGTTGTGTGCTTATTGGATATATAGCCATAGTAGTGGAACATGGTAGTATGAGAGGCATTAGATACAGTTGAGTCTAAGGCTATGTTATTCCCATAATGTGGTTACGAGTTATATTATACCATAAAATATTTGTGTTTATATACGCTACTCATCCATGTCAGTTAGGAAATGTCACACCCTAGGGATTCTGACCCTTGTTGGTGTTTTCCCCAACATCCTGGTGGGTGGATGGATGGATGAATACCTCTTTTTTCCATACTGTCTTCTGTTCTCAGTACTTATGTTGGTATAAATGATGTTTAGTGTTCCCTATATATGTGTTTACAGTGATGTATTGGATTGTGGTTATTTTAAACACTTATATTCTAGATATAGTTTCCTATGTGATATTATTTGTATAATATGTATATGATATTATGTCTTGAGGATCTTTACTCAGTGTATGGGTAGTAGTGGAATAATATATAATACTCGATGTATGATACATGTAATATAGGTTGTGTTAAATCTCAGTAACTACATAGTTACTTATGGATGTGTGGGTTTTTGTGGTGAGTTTCACGAGGTGGATGTTGTGGTGATAAGCCCAGGCATCTTCGAGAAATCCATTTTGGAGAGAGATGCTGAAGACCCGCGACATTAAGGAAAAAAACTAGTGGGGAAGTGGTAGTGGTGTACCTTTGATATTATTTATTATATTACATACACTTATATGAGATACTTGGTGAGAGTCGCCATAAGGAGGTTGGGAACATAGTATACCTAGTAAGGAGACGAGTTAGTTTCATTTTTTGTTCACTGTGGTTTAACATTATTTCATTACACTTGAATGAGGGCTCTAGGGAGTATCCTACTGATTATACTGTTATACACAGCCTATGTAATATAAATAATTTTCAGGTCATTTGATGAATGTTGAAGATCATGATGGTTACTACTAGCTTTGGGTTTTACAGAAGTTATTTGGGCTTCGTGGTTGCTATTTTTTTACATTCTCTTAGTACATGTAGTTTTCCCATTAATTTTTAGTATTATCTTCATGTAATTACATATATATACATGGGTTTATTTTATATTATTCTCTAAGCATGAGTTGGTTGGGTTTTATCTTATCCCCCTCTTCTGCATATTTCTTATTAGAGGGAAATACATCCCATCTATCTGTTTGTTTCTCCCTCAGTGCGAGTATGTATCCCAGGACCTACTAGAGGCAGGACTCAGGGGGTCATTATCTATTTTCTCACATTTCTAACCTATGAGGGGTACACCTTTTGGGGAGGGGTTGTGATAGAGTGGTATCATTGGCATAGTTGAGGGATAAAATGAAAATTGGTGTTCAGCACATGTGAGATTGCATCGGTTGGTAGGGAAATAGTGATAGATATGTTTCGAAAGCACTGTAAAAATGAGAGACCAGATGAGACATGGGTATTGAGGGCCCCTGGTGATCCAATACAAGGACCATTATGTTTATAGTGTATTTTAAACGAAGTGATGTTGGTTGCAGTGTAGAGACATAGTAAAGGATCACACATCATTATTCACTGCATGTGTGATTGAATGGTTATAACATGGACATGTGAATCATAATTGAATAAAACAAAACAATTAATTAATGTTAAAAACTTTTATAGTTCTGGTTTAATATCTATAATTTTTTTTCAATTTTTAGGTATGGATCTAGGTCGACGTCCTCATTAGGTTACTGTTGAAGATGTCCAGTAGTTTGAGACAAAATATTGACACATATTAGAGGTCGATGAACATAAAACATGATGGAGGACACTCCAAGATGATTAGGGCCAGAGTCTATAGAATTATGAGGGCTCTTTTTCAATTGCATTCATGGAAGACTGGTTGGAGGTGGTTGTGATAGCTTTTAGATCGATCCATGATCAGAAGGAGAACTAGGGATCATTGGTTGTGAAAATTATATGTGGAGCAGTGAGGAAATGGTAGTTCTTGTTCATCAAAGATCATGAGGAGCGAACAATATCTTGGGAGGAGATCTGAGAAGAATCAAATTTCATTCATTGACCATGAAGTATTCTGGTCTCCTAGATATTATTTCCCTTCTACATGGGAGTTCTTGTGTGAATGCGTTTGGAATCCATTTTAGGATCACATTTCTATATTCTCAGGACCTGTTTTCTTGAGGGGGAGGCTAAAGAAAGGCATTTTGAGGAGGTTTTACATCTAAAATTTACTTCCAAGTCACCCCTTTGATGATAAAGGCATATCTTGAGGTGCTAGTGAGGGTATAGGTCATCAAGAGGACATTTTCTAGGACCAATTTTTCAAATTTGTGGAGTCTTCCAGATTCCTCTCTAAGTCAAGCTATGGTTTGAGTTTTCCAGTTTTATGGGAAGAAGAGTTTCTATTAAGTTGGGGGTATGTCACATCCTTTAGTATATAGTTTCTCTAATGGGAAATGTCTCTCATACATATGAAATGGGATCATGTAGTTTTTTTCTTGTGGAGTCTCTGGTCATCAAGAATGATAGTTCCCAACCTTTCTGATAAGTGAATGTGCATCAGGTATTGTTCTTCAGGTTCCTCTATTGCGGAAGTTCCATCGGCTGCAGTAGTAGTCAGTTTCACCAGCATTGGATTCGTAGAAAGAATATGGGGTATGTAGAGGAAAACCTTGGGATTCCCTTAGTCCTCAATGAGAATATAAATCTTGAAAAATTGGTCATTATAAGGGTTAGAGAGGCCATGGAGTAGGTCATGTTCATTTTAATGCATTTTCATTGCCCACACTAGGTAAGTAAGACATCATTCGAGGTACCCTTTTCTTTTTTTCTACTTGGGTTCATTTTTTGTTCGATTCTGGAGACACACACTTATTCATATCATCAGCCCTTCTCCATTCTTTGGGACTTGATGTGTATAAAATTCCAGTGCTCTTGGTGTTTACTAAGATAGTTGGAGGTTGAACTGACTTATTGGAAGAATGTAGAGACTATAAGATAGTTCTAGGGAATATCCTCTCTTGGGGATATTTTATATATTTATGGATAAAACCATATTATGTCATACTCAACAAGGATTGGTTTTATTCGGTGTTAGATATTTTGGACTACTTAGAGAGACAAGTGGTCTTTTTTGATGCTGATGGAGAGCCAGTCATGATTTTTGGATAGTGAGACCCTCAGATGGGTTAAAGGCATGTTCCATCCTTATCTTCCATTATGATTAAGATTATGCGGATTTTTTAGAGGTTCAGCAGTTGGCGTTTCCCATGTTTGTAGAAGAGTACTCTGATTTCTTTCCCAAAGAGGATGTAGTGCTACCTCCTTGGTGAGAGATCAATTTTCGGATTGAGATAAAACTTCGGGAATAATCTATATCTATGTTTCTATGTAATATTTTTTCCTTATGAGGTGGGATAGATTAATATACAGCTCGATGGTCTCTTATAGTGTGTAATTTTGGCCAAGTGTTTCATTGTTGGGTGCACTAGTTTTGTTAATGAAGAATAATGATGGATTTTTGTGATTTTTTTATTATCATCAAGTAAAAAAACAAAACTAACGAAATCATATCCTATTCCATGGATTGATGACTTATTTGATAAACTATTGGGTGAAAATTGGTTCTCCATGATGGAATGGCGGTTAAGATATCATCAGATACATGTGAAGGATGAGATATTCAAAATACTAATTTCTATTGTCATCATGCTCATTATGAGTTCTTAGTGATGTCATTCGATGTGAATAATTCTCTATCTATGTTCATGGGGTTGATGAACACAATGTTTCATGAGTTCATGGATAAGATCATTGTGGTGTTCATTGAAAACATCCTTGTGTACTCTGTGTTTGAGCTGGATCATGTAGAGCATATGCGTGCCGTTTTAGGAGTTCTTCATCATCAGTAACAGTATGGGAAGTTTTCAAAGTGTGATTTTTCAGATAGGTAAGTACATTTCTTAGGATCTATTTTTTCCCAATAGGGAGAATATGTGTATCTGTTAATGATAGATGAATTTGTGTCTTGGTATTCCCCCAACACAGAGGAAGAGGTGAAATGTTTTCTTGGTCCCACATGCAATTACATATAGTCTGTAGCCGATTTCCCACAGTTTGAAACTCTTATGATTGTGTTGATAAGAAAGGATCAAGTGTTTGTGTGGACTGATTAATGTTAGGAGGCTTTTGAGTACCTGAATGAGAAGTTTTTCAATGCTCTGGTTAATTGTCTAATAGTAAAAGGAGTTCAATTTAAGGTTTGATGTGATTATTTTCATCTAGGGTTAGGATGTAATCTGATGTAGTAGAGATCAATTGTTTCTTCTGGGTCTCGGTATTTACATCCACATGAGTGTAGCTATGCAACTAAAAATATTTATTTAGTGATGGTGGTGGTTTCCCACATGTTTTGGAGACATTCCTTCATTGGAGTGTAGTTTGTGATCTTCATTGATAATAAGAGTTTGAGGTATGTGTCCCCCCAACATGACATGAAATTTCGATGATGTTGGTGTATGAAGTTCTTATAAGTTTTCAAATTAAAAATCATGTATATACCTTGAAATGGGAATGTTACAGATGATGTGCTGAGAAAGAATTCATGTATTGATGAAGTGCTTAAATTAGGATATTCAAAGAGTGTAAAAGAAGAACTTTTCAAATTACATCAAGATAAAGAAGAAGTTGCGGGTAGAGAATGTCTTTTCTAGATGATAGTGTAGCCATATTTGGTGAAATAGGTGGATGATTCCCAGTTGGGGTATCATTAGGTGGAGGTCTGGAGAGAGTGAGTAATTTTTGGTGAGGCCCATGATGGTTGGTCTGCGGATAAATAACACCGTGACTTGTTTACGATAATTATTTTCAATAATTTAGTGATGTGTGAGATGGTTGTTAGAGAATTACATAGTTCACCCTTAGCGGTACATCCTGTATTGAAGAAATGTTTCAAGATTTGAGGACATAGTTTGGTGGCCTGGGTTGAAGTGACAAATTGAAAAGTTTGTGTATTGATGGTTTCTCTTCTATAAGGTGAAGGCTGAGAACTGAGTTCCTAGTAGATTTATTTTTCCATTAGATGTTCCTCAATGGAATTGGGAGGAAGTATCGATAGACTTTTTTCTGTTCTACCGTGAGCTCAGTGAGGTTATGACACTATATGGGTGGTAGTGGATCATTTGAAATAAATCATCCCAAATCATTGAAATCAAGGAGTCATGTTTAGTGGAGGGTTTTTCAAGGAAATATCTGGGGGTGGTGGTGTGATGACGTAGAGTCTGAAGGAAGGTCATTTATGATTGAGATCCACATTTTTCTTCTAGGTATTTGAGAGGTCTCCAACATGATTTCATTTCCCAGCTATGACTTAACACTGATTTTTATCCATAGATGTATGGTTAGACAGAACGTACCATCCAAACTCTTGAAGAAATATTGCACTATTGTGTCTTGTATTTTGGGGGTTATTGGATGAGGAACTTATACTTACTAGAGTTTTCTTACAATAATAGATTCCAATCAACCATCAGTGTGCCACTTTTTGATGCCTTGTATATCAAACATTGACATTCTCTTTTGTGCGGGTTTGGTGTTGGAGAGTCCGCAATTTTCAAGCTATAACTGGAATATAATACTACTGAGATGGTCCAGGTGATTCGTGAGTGTATGAAGGAAACCCAAGATCATCATAATTCTTACACTGATCGTATATGGAGACCTTTGAAATTTGAAATTAGGGATCATGTGTTCCTGATGTTGACTCCCCATCATGGTCAATGATGTTTTGGTTGTCAAAGTAATATTTCTCCCTAGTTTTCTGGGGCTTTTGAACTGTTGAATCAGGTTGGTGCTATGACATATTAAGTAGCACTTCCCCCATAGATAAGTAGGATACATGATGTTTTCCATTTTCCGTAGCTCTGTCGTTATCTTCATGACGACAATCACATCATCCATTAGGGAGATATCGATGTTGACGATGAAGCATCCTTCAAGGAGTGGGCTTTAGAGATCATCGAACACAAGGAGAAGGTGTCTCATGTGAATTCTATCCCCTTGGTTCATTTGATGTGGATGATTGGTGGCATGTATGGGAGTACATGGGAACTTGAGTCACAGATATGTGCTCAGTACCCCAATTGGTTTGATGTTTAGGTTTTCTATGGAAACATTGTTCGTTTGGTGGCTATAATCCATTTATGTTTATGATTTGGATTTATCTTGTTTCTTGTTGTCACTATCTTTCTTTTGAGGGGTATCTCCCCTAAGACGGTGTTTAGGAGATGGTTGTGCTTTTCTCATGGAGTCAAAATTTCCCTTTTATGAAGCGGTTGAGCTATTTTGGTGGCATGTTCTATGAGTGGTATATCAGGGAGGGGATTTTATGATGACACCTTTTGTAATTCCCCTCTAACATGGTTTTAGATTATCGAGGATGATAATGTTTTAATGGATATCTGATGTTCTATCATGGACAACTCTGGTCCATTCCTTTGTGAAAATTTTTTGTTTGTGGTGTTTTGGGAGTTCAAGGTGACTTATTTCTAACAATTTTTAAAATTTCTAGTTCTGTAAATGGTGTTTCCAGGATGGTAGTTCATTTATCGGTAATTTAAATAGTGATTTTAGGATATTAGTTCATATATACATAGGATTATTAGTGTTTCTAGGATGGTAGGTCATCTATCGGTAGTTTGAATAGTGTTTATAGGAATAGTAGGTCATCTATTGGTACGATGAATAGGGTTTCCATGATGGTAAGTCATCTATTGATTGGTTGAATAGTGTTTCCAAGATGGTAGGTGCTCTATCAGTAGGTTGAATAGAGTTTCCAGGACTATTAGTTCATCTATCAGTAGGTTGAATAGTGTTTCTAAGATGATAGGTCATTCATCAGTAGGTTGAATAGTGTTTCTAGAACCAGTAGGTCATCTATTGGTAGGTTGAATAGTGTTTCCAGGATGGCAGGTCATTATCGGTTTGTGTAAAATGTTTTCATCTTTTTACAGTTTCATCCCATTGATGTTATCTTTGATGTAAAATGCATTAAATCCTTGTTTTAAGGGATATAAGGCCAATTCAAATCCCATAACTCCTTTTTAAATTTTCCTTAGGATCCAGGTGCCTTTAGTCGGTTAAAACACATAATCTCAACTAGATCAATCTTTAATGGAAAATCTAAATTATATCTAAACCGTTGATCTTTTTAGGTCTCAAAAAAGGAGAGATATATTCCTCCCCAATTCTTATATCTTTTTTTCTGCATGTATAGGTTTCCCGAAACATTCTTCTCATTGGATTCGTGCAATCGAACTGCAATCCTTGGATAATTTCCCCTTAGAGTATTTCCTGCTATATGTGTTCCCCCCTATTTTTGTGAGACTAGGAAGTGTTAATCTGTCTTCTCTATAAGGGATGTTCTAACTCAATTATTTTGGGTTCATTTATATGATTCATCCCATTATCCTTTCCATGTTATGGAATGTGATATCCATGTTTTTAATAGTGATTTCATGGGCATTGGTTGCTGAGGTTGTGCCACAATGTCCTCTAGTGGATTTAGTTGTTTTATGAGAGGTGATCGTGATTCATTGTGTTGGTCGTTCACATGAAAATAATTTCAGAAACCTTGTGAGGTTGGGTATTCACATCTTCTCTAGTATTTTTATGTTCAGTGAAAGTGTTAGCGTGTTTTAGCCAACTTAAGCACAATAATATTGAAATAATAAAATTTTTAATGTTATTAAAGAATTGGTATAAAATTCCTTATGATGTTATTGCATATTGATTTTCTAGATAGTGGGATATCTATGATTTTTTTATTTAAAATCCCATTCCTGATGTAAATTTTTAAGGATGTTAAATCGAAGATTAATTGTAAATTAATTTGCGAAAGATAAAGAGGCATGCTTAATGAATCTGGCGGTTGTTGTTGATCTTCGATTATAATCAAATAGATATAGTAATAAAGTTTAATAAAATTAATTGATAAACCTAAATCATGTTGGTTATTGTTGATTAAAGGCATGAAAAATTAATTTTTTAATTAATTCATGATAGTTTGAGATATTTAGTTGTTTAGGTTTCCCATAGTTTGAACCTTTGATAATGGATCAATTAATTAAATAGAGAATAAATAACAGTTTTATGATAAATATAATGCCTTTTTTGGTCTTAGTTACCCAATTTATTGTAAGGTCCATGTTCTATATGCTTTGATCCACGAGAGCTTATTGTGTGTGAAGGATGATTTCCTTGTCTAGGTCCAAGACCCAGTTACTAGGTTTCTATTTCATTATAGATATGTTTTGGTATGAATATGGGATGGATGGGTTGGGAATGCAGTGGTGGTGTGTGGGGGAAGGGAGCCAAAATGGTGTTGGTGGAAGCAGTTGACACCAAGAGTGTTGAGATGCATCAGTTTAGATAGTTGGGTATTAGGGAGGACACCACGGATGATAAAATAGGTTGATGATGGGCTTCTTGATGACATTAAAGTGGTTGTTATTAAATATAATGTATTTTTATCTTCTTTAATTTCCCCACTGCCTGAAGCAGATGGTCTTTCTTACCATCTATACAAATGAGGCTGAGACATGCAGAGTATGCCACATGATTTTTGTGTTTAGCACCTCATGGATGAATGGGTATATGCTCCTACTATAGGTGGAAAAGACTATATGGGTAGTTCATCTACTGACCATGTTGAGACCCCTGAATTTGGTATATTGGAATGATTTCCTAGAATATTTGTAATTATGGAAAATGGAATTTTTTTTAAATAAATAAAAAATGATATTTAACTCATGGGGATGGAGCAGGCTACGATGAAATGATGTGGTTATACTTCTGAGGAACTGTGGTCCTAGTTTGGTTATCCCAAGATGGTATGAATGTTGGTTGAAATGATTTTTGAATGTAATGAGAAATTGATTATGGCTAATTAATGTTTAAACAATTAATTATCATAAAGTCAAATTGATTAAAAAGTGATAATGTAACTTAATGTATTTATTTAAATGGTTTTGTGCTTATATGATATATAGTCTTAGTTTTGGAAGCCATGATTCAGAGATGTGTTAGATGCAGTTGATTTTTAGACTAGGATTTTCCCATAGTGTGGCTGTGATCTATATTGTACCATGTACATTTTGTGTTTTTATATGGAAATCCACCATGTCCGTTAGAAAACTAACACCACATGGAATTTGAGCCACTGGGGGTTGTTTCCCCCAAAATTGCGGTGGGAGGAAGGATGGATAACTACCCCAATTGGAACTACTCTATTCTATTAGTAGTAACATTTGTTGGTATGCATATTTTATTAGTTTTTCCCATATATGTGTGTATGAGGATATAATGGATTTTTGTTATTTCCCACACATATATTGTAGATATAGTTTCATATTTTCTACTATAGGTATAACATGTATAGGATGTGATGGCTTGAAGATCCTTACTCGGCATATGGAACGTAATGGGTTAAGGTATAATACCTAATGTATGATATAAATTATGTTGGTTGTGCTGGCTCTCGAGAACTACCTAGTTAGTTTTAGTTTTCTTCTTGTAGTGGTGAGTTACATGACGTTCATGTTGTGGTTCTATGCCTTGGTTTCTTTCGGCCATCCATTTTGGAGGGAGATACTCATGATGTGCGATGTTGGGGTAAAGCGGAAAACTAGTGGCGAAGTGGTCACATGGTACCCATGATATTATTTATTATATTATATACTCTTGTATGCGATACATAGTGAGAGTATCCATGGTGTGGTTGGGAACATATTATTACTAGTAAGTTGATGAGTTAGTCTGACTTTTTGTTCACTGTGATTTAGTATTATTTATTTACTTTTTCATGAGTGGTTCTATAGAGGATCTTAATGAGTATACTTTCACACTCACCCAAAATGATATAATAAATTTTCGGAGTAGTTGGGACAGGTTGGAGATCAAGATAGTTACCAATAGCATGGGGTTTATAAGACATGTTTGGGCTTCATGGTCACTACCATTTTACTATCTTTTGTTACATCTAGTTTTCCCTTTCATTTGTAGTATTATTTTCATGAAATTACATATATATACTTAGTATTATTTTATATTGTAGACTGGGAAGTATTTATTTGGTTTCTATATTTTATCACTCGTTTTCTTATTTTTTCTTCGAGGGTAATACCTCCCATCTATGTGCTTCCTATACCCTCAGTGCTAGTCACCTACCTAGGGACTATTAGAGGCTGGAATCATAGGTCATTATCCATCTTCTCACATTGTCATACTTTGAGGGGTACACCTTGGGGGGATATGGTTGTCACAAAATCAATTTTTTGACAGAATATATAAATAATGATGCTTTTTTTTAGAAATAATTATTATTCATAATTCATTAAATAAAAATATAAAAATGAATGGAAGACATTTATTCTCATAAAATATCATGAGGAGTGTAAATTAATTGATTTTATGGAGATATAGATCATTATATTTTATATTCAGAAATTTAATCATAATCAATCATTAAAATGATGATATTGTAACATAAAGTCATTACCATATTTGTAACTTTGAATTATAACCCTCGTGATGGAGTGAAATTAAAAGAAATATAAAAAATCATTTCAATAAATAAAATCATGATATTACATGTAATTGGGGCTGTATATATCCCTTATAAAAAAAGATAGGTGCATAACATGAAATATGTCCCAATGAAGGTGAACTGAGACAAAAATCTATTACAGATTTGGTAATATTTGAAAAATAAACCCTATGAATGAGAGATCCTAAAATGTATATGTAAGTCCCCATAATTTTAATTTTAATAAAAAAATAATTTATCCATGGGAAGTATATACACAAAATAAATGAAATAGGTGGTGAATATGGCATGTGTCTCCCAAAAGAAAAAAGTGATATAGAAATTCCACACCTTAAGTCTCGACTTCCACCATAAATATTCAAATATCATTCATAATAAATATAATTATATTATATATAAATTACATGAAACTATATATATGTATAATACTTTATATGATTTATATAGGACCTTTTATTAACAATTTTTGACATTTACAAGTTAAAGTCGTGTTTCAAGCAATAACTAATTTGATTTTTCTATATGTTTAAATTTTTTATTTTTGATTCAATTATGTTGATCATTGATAAAGTATCTCATAAATGTTAAAAATTATATTAATATAATATATATTTATTATGTATTTATTTATAGTAATGAATAAAAGGTTTATATGAACAATTAAACATATGATTCATAGAGATGGTATTCATACGTATGCAAGAACATTATCTTCATTATAAAGTTTTATTTTATAAATAAAATGTAAATTTTCTAATACCAATACATAATAATTTTTATTTCATATATATAACATATGTTCATTAAAAATATCCATATTACCTTTTGTGTAATGCCTGAATGTATCATATCGCTTCGTGAGACGATAATCTACCTTAAAAACGAGATACTATTTCATACTCCCATCGAAAGTAATATAAGATGGATCATATGATATCATTATTAAATAATCATAATAATATCATAAATATAATTATAAATAATAAATCCAGCAATTTACCCATCTGTGATAGGTGGTGATGGAAAAAAATAACATCGTTTCACAATACGGTAGTCCACCGTACACACAAATAATGATTTCGTAACCCATTTGATAGAAGAGGTAAATTTGTTATGTTTCTTAGATTAACATAATAATATATAAATACATGTAATATAATTATGTTATTATAGTGTAATTTTTTAATAATATTTTAATTATTTGGAGGAATAAGTAAAATAAAACTATCTTCCAGTGATGTTACATTTTCATCAGAAAACCTCCATAGGTTTTTACCAAAAAAAACTTAATAGTTTTTATTTGTGACATAAATAAATATAAAATTAATTTATGGTGTAGTATTTATGTTATTTGGGAAGGTATATTATGGAACAACATGTTTAGAGACTATAAAGTGGAGAGGTGAGGGGTGGCCTTTTAAAATTTTGGTGACTGGAATACTTGTAATTTTTTAAAAGAAAAAGGTGTACCAATGTTTTCTCAGATTAAAAAAGGATAAAAAATTCTCAATTATAGAAACTAGAAGATATTATTTATATACATGTTCATACACTACTATTGGAAGTGTTTTAGTTCATTTTGAAAATATATATTTTCTGTTTAACCTCTAGATAACCAAAATTTACAATAACTACAGATACTTATTTTAAGAGTATTACCTATTCATAATGATCAAAAACACTGTTGAACATAATATAAAATATAAAATATTCTTTATTAAAACTATTGAGTTCATTTGTTAAAATTTTATTTACAAAAGTATAAATATTTAATTTCAATTTAAACCCACAGACGTGATGATAAAGCATTTTTCAAATGAAAAATTATTCCAAACTATAATCAATTTTTATAAATTTCATTAAAATAATTTTCTAATTTTTTTATGTTATTGAGGATAAATTTTTTTTTTATTAAAACAGGTTTTTTAAACATTAGTCTATAATATTCAATTTTATATTTTCATTTATAATTAATTGGACACAAATGAATCCACATTATATACAGGTGTAAATAGTAACTTAAAAATTTTTATAAATCCTATTAATACTTTCCATTCCAAAATCTATGTGATGATTTTTATTTTTAAAAAATAATTTTTTAATATTATGTCACCTCTCATTTAAACATTGTGTTGTGTTTAATACATGGTATAATTAGTGTGACATGTGATAAATAATAATCAGAATGTTTCATGTGACATAAGATAATGGCAGTGTTTCATATAACACACAATATCAGAGATAATAAATTTATGTGAATGTAATTATATCACAAAGTCTCTAGGTTTTAAAAAAATATGTAATAAGGATGTATCTCACCCATGGTTCGTAGTTGGATGAGGGGATGGATTTTTATGATAGAAGATTTTATTCAATAATTATGATCCCCCAAATGGAGTTCCCACATTTCAATCATTATGAAAGAAACAATTTATAATAATTTCAGTTTAAATTTATGGCACCTAAACAATTACTGCCTTAAATATTACCTCCTTGTACTAATTGATGAATTTATTATTTATATAATTTTAGTAATGTTGAAACTCTAATTTATAATGTTTGATTATTATATAATAAAATATTTTCGGTCCTCGAGTATTAGGAGGCATCAACATTTCGAGGACCATAATGGGTAAATTATTATCATTTGATACCAATATTCATAATGAGTGAGGTGTAAAATTCATAACCATACATAGAATAAATTATTATGTATCTTACTGTTATAATAGTTATTTGTAATGTGGATGACAATGTATCCAATTCCCAATATCATTGAGAACACTATTCTACCCTTAGTGTAGTGTTCACATGACTTTGATATCATGGAATGATGTTGCAACCATTGTATTCAAAATTTGATGAAATTTCTAATATTTTACATGGTAATTTTGTAGATAATAATGTCATAAAATTATATCATTATTAAAATTGAGAAATACTTGAAATAACCCATCTTGAGAACCTCTATGAGTTAAGAGGACTTCAATGACCCCTCACCTCTATTAGTTATTTACTAATTAACTTCGGTAGTAATTTGTTTCATTCATTTACCATATGAAGATAGTAAAAATAATCATGTTAGATGAGGATTGATGGAATTATTTTGATATTTTTCTAAACAGTTCATACAACCTCTATTTTTCATTCCACCCACAGAAGGAATTTTTTTCCACTCCATTCATGGTAGCTATAGAGTGATCACTTAGTGACCAACATGGGTAATTTAATGAAGTGGAAAAGAGAAAATCCTAACATCCTCAATATAACCGTGTTGGGAGAAGAGTTTTAATGAAAATATATTTAGAGGAATATCATAGTACTGATATTTTTCATGAACAACCTTTTCAACTATCAGTTACACCATGAGATTCTATTTATCCCTCTCATATATCAATTTACATATATCATTAGAAATAAAATATTTAAAAAACTATTAGAAAGACTAAAAATAATATTTCATTTATTTCGTATATATATTTCCGAAAAAATTAATTAATGGGAATGTATTAGGGATTTTATTAGAAGCATAATACATAGTAATAGGGACATTGGTAGACAAAAAATTACTAAATGAATAAATTTTCTCAATTCATGAAACATCTAGAAGATGAGAAATATATTTCACATTTTAAGCCACATTGGTGATACTTATTCCTCCATTGATTAGGGTCCATTAACAATGATGTATATAAATACCCACATCCCATACATATATTATTATATCAAATTTAATATAAAACCCATAGAAACTATTCCATAAAATATAAAGGTTCGGCATCATTGAAAATTATGGTACATCCCTAATCATTTATATTTTATGTATATATTCATTTAGTTTTTATCATCATGATTTCATTCTAGAGAAAAATATTATTATATCGTGGTATAGGATATCAGATATATATTACTAAAATATGTTTTCATCCATAAATATCTATAAAGGGATCAAATAGGGTCATCTAGTGATGTAGTGTTGTGGGTGACATGAATAATGATATAGAACAAAAAAGGTATGGATTAGAGACATCAACATGGATGAAATAAATATGGTATATGGTATTGTGACAATAATAAATTAGGTCATAGAATTAATTCATGTCATCAATAAAATAGTTCAAGCATTATATCCACAAAATTTTATAATTTCGGAAGTCATTAACTACACTTGACCAATGCATAAAACATATCACATATATATCATGAATAAAATTTCAACAAATATGATCCACATCCATCCCGCATGTATTTATGTCATTAGTTATTATGAATTACATAATTTTTTTGAGGGATATATAATTCTGTGTCCACTATTCATATCATTTTATATAATGCATATGTGTTATATATATAAAACATATAAAGCATAAAAAATAATTAAATCGAAGAGAACTAATTGGGTAGGAAAATATGTTCATAATTTACAAACCATCAAAATATCATTTATATACCAAAAATATAAGTCATTTAGAAATATAAGAAATTTACTATTAAAAAATCTACATTGATAATTATAGTAGATATCAATATGATGGAAAATCACAAGAAAATATTTTGATGAAGTCCTGAAATGAAAACAAATTATGGGAGCACTATATAATGTAAAAAATAGCCATTAATAAGGGATAACTGTACATAATTTTCATAACCAAAATTTATTTGTTATAAAATTGTTGGTATTTTTTTAAATAATTAAATAAAAATCTTTTTTTCATAGCCTAACATGAATGAAACAATGGATAATAAATGATCCCCTTTTTTTAGTTTAAGATAATGAACATAATAAAATTATAACGTGATAGAAAATCATATACCATGAAATTTAAAATATACAGGTATTCTTTACATCAATGAAAAATGAATAATTAATATAAAAGGAAATAATTAGTGGGAGAAGTTGAAAAGATAATGGGATAGAGTCATAGATAACATAATAGAAATAATGGTAAAGAACATGTAAGCCCTATAAATCTTCTCCAAACATTATTTTATTACAAAAATAGATTCTTGGGTTGTGATATTAAAATAATTAATCATTGTATTAAAAATTTAAAATTGATTTCATCTCTATAATTTATTTGTTAAGATGTTTTTTTATTTATTAACTCGTTATTTTTTTCATCAACAATTTTTATTTCATTGGGTTCATATCTCCAAAAATTCCTTGGTGTAGTGGTAACTATAAAATGGAAGTATAGATTAGACTCATAATATTTAAATATGTAATGTAAAAAAATTTCATATCATTATCAGATTATTATTTTAGTAAATATAATAATATTTACAAGTTCTGATAATCATAATTGATATACATGTTTTTATCTATTAGTATTGACATATTTTTTAAAAATAATATCATTATCACCATCCATGTCATATCATTATTGATCAATATAAAATATATTAGATAATAATTTTATTATATTATACCATGATATCAATTATGAATATTATACTTTCATAGGATGTTTAAAAAGTAAAAACTCATCGTGTACTTCAATAGTGTCAAAATACCATGTTTAAAACATTGTTTTATTATAATTTAAAAAATAAGTAATAAACTAGTAAACATGAGAGTATTAAAAAAAATAGTGAAAATAATAATTATTTTTTAAGTGAACTTTTATATGATACATAGATTATTAATTTTTAAATAGTATAATTGATATAGAAAATGGGTTTAAAACTCTCACCGCACCCTTGAGTCACCTAGCAGGGATTGAGTATAAATCATTTAGAGGAGGGAATTTTGGGAATATTTGGGGCAAAAAAATTCTATGCAAGAGTAAAAAGAAATTTATATAGGTACGTAATTGAAAAATGTAATGAGTTTTTTATTTGAGTAGAAAGAAGTGGTGAATGGTATTTTATATATACAAAGGTTATATTTTAGGCTAAATACAATGAATAATGTTTGACCTAAAGACAACTGATATCGAGTAAAATTAATAAGGAAATAAGGAAATTGTGATCAAATAGATCAATGATGAGTAAATGATCAAAATTTATAAATATAATATTTTTATTAATTATATAGTATATTTTATGGAATAAATTCCATTTCATCATATGTTTAATCACGTTACATATTTAAACAATGTTCATATGAATTAGTTTCCTAATCCAGATAAATCTCTAATATATCCATAAAAGGATGAGACTATTGTATATATTTCACACTGAAGTGTTGGTTCTCCATTTATATATAATGATATTGAGTAAATAATTAAATAATATAATAAATTTTCCCAGGGAGACTCTAAATATCTGTTAAATAATTTAACAAAAAATTTGATGTCGCCCATAATAGATTTTCTTTACAACAAGGCTCATATATGGGTCAATTTGGAATGGAATCCATCAATAGATGTGTATTTATTTATCTCACAAATATAGATGAAAATTTATAGAATTTACTCTATAAAAAATGATTTATTTGGGATATTTTATGATTTATTGTTTGAGAGGAGACAATTTTAATTGTATAAGAATCCTATGATTTCATATATGGTGGACAAAAAATAAGTTGAAAATTTTTAACAAAATTGGTATATAAGGATATATCATGGAATTCATGAAAAATAGTTTCATGAAATAAATAAATAATATTCACATATCAATGATATACTCTAACATTATCTATTAACCATTGGAGTTATTACACATTATGGAATAAATATTACATTTTTTACGTAATGTAAAATTTTTATGGATATGTTCCATGAATCCATTTTTTAGTAATTTAATTTCCAAATTGATTCTAATAGAATCATCTCTAAACGAGTCAATTATATACACTTTATAAAAATATGTACGAATTATTTGATAAACATTTCAATTCCAAATATAATATCCATAATTATGGTTTCTCATATATGATTCATAGTTAAGGGTAGTATATTCTATGCATTGGAATACTAATAAATCTATTTAGAATACATTATTTACTATAATTATTCAACTCAATATCATTAGAATGTCGATGTTTGAAAAGAAAATTTGATAATTTCTCTATTTAATATATTTCAAATAATAATCTATAAGGGTGAAAATTATTATTTTGAAAAAATACTAATGTATTTTTGGGATCAGGACACCACTACTCATACTTATATGAATATATCACAATATTCCTTGGTGTGTATTAACTAGTTATTGATAATCATTATTTCCTAATACCCTCAATCCATCCATTAATTTTTGATGGTTTGGTAATAGATAATTAATATTAAACCCCTTTAGATGAATTGCAATAACATTTTTAGAAAAAAATACTATTAGATAACATTATTGTTCATTACAATAGTTTAGTTCAGAAATTGTACCTGACTATTTTCCTATGATTTTTTTATTTATTTAGAGTTAGTGGTTTCCATAATTACACTAATTATATATTTAAATAAACACTCGAAATTATACCCTAAATAGGATGTACATTGCATCATATATATGGTATACATCAATGAATAATTCTCCCAAATATTATGTATTAGAGAGTATATCATGCTTCTCACCAATATGATAATTCACATGAATTAATTTACATCCATTAATGTTTTGTTTCATTATCCTTACCTATTTACATTAATGTAATTTATACAAGTGACTCATCAAACAACTATAAATTACACAACATATTTTTATTACATTTTGAACATAAAATTAATGGTACTAAATACTCATTGCAGGACCCTAAATTATAAAATATATATTCCTTACCTCATGAATGTGAAAACCCTTATTTAAATTCCATATCATAAGACTATAAATTAATCCATGCAATGGTCCTTCCCAAATAATTCTTAATTAAATAGAATAACCTATTCTATATTACCAAATAACTATAAATTATCATTATATGTTAATGTGTCCCAATAGTTTGACATAATTCTTTATGATATTTAATATTTATTAGCACAACACAAGTAAATAATTTGATTCCCCTTTTTAAAGTACATCATGTTTATGGATTCATGATGGGATAAAATATTCAGTTAAGCTTGGATCCCATATCTCATACATTGTTACAGGTATCATTTTCATTATTGACACAATGTTACAACTACCCATTCATACCAGTTTTAAACACTATAAATGTATTGAGACATCATAAAAAAAATACTAGAATTTTTATTCTTGGAATAATAATAATATTTCCTTGAAATAGTGCTATTATAAATTTTTATATAGTTTTACTCACTTAATATTATTCTAGGTTAACACATTTTCCCATTTAGATTTTGTAGATTATTTTAAAGTCTCTAATTTATAGATCTACATGTGTAATTACTAAACTTATCATGTGATATAGAGTAATTTCTAGGAAACATATCTATGAAATAGTTTCAATCTTTCCTTTCCACCTCATCCAATATTTCACCCCTCTGTTGTGTAACCTCTAAATTTATATCATGTTTTATTCATTCCTCTATGAATAAAGAATCCATTTAGGCCATTATACATTCCCTTATTTCTAAGGAATATTTTCATCTAAACTTCATATCAATATAATATATATTAAATGATTCGTATCCTATATGAAAAGTAGTGATATCTAGTCCTCTTATCATGGATGAATTTCTAATTTTTTTAAAAAATTATCTTAGAATATGGTCTTACCAATTCAAATTTATTTTTAATTGAATAATAATAAATAAGTATGAAAATTTAGAAATAAATGAGTCTTTATTCATATTGTGATAAAATTTATATTGAAATTAGGACCACACATCGCAAATCAGAAAATAAATTCTATGTGGTTATAAACAAGCATTCCAAAAATGTATCACTCATAATAACATTGTTTATATACTAAATTTCAAATGATCTAAAGTGGAAAATTTTAAACCATAAATAATAATAGTATTTCCAATAAAAAATTAGTAATAAAAAAATTTTCATGCGCTTTTGGTTTTGAGTGTTTGGGAGTTAGTAAAAAAATATACGAATAAAATACCATGTGATTATAATAAAATTTAGTTATTTATATAACATGAAAAACAAGTTAATCTATAATAAATTGTCAAAATATGAAAAAAATTATTCATAAAATATATTATTTTAAAAATATCATATGTAATATATTTCATCCATATTTACGGAAATGGAATCAATACAAGCATGTTCTCTAACTCTTCATAGGGGTAAAGAAAATATGCAATGATCAATGTTCCATATTAAGCATATGATGAACATGAAAATCTGGATGGTGTAACATCCTGACCCAATGTTCACTTAACTAGACCCCGATCTATTTTGTCACATGGCCTCATGTTCACCTTCTCATATATCAGAGGTTTCTGACTAGTAGTGAAGGTGAAAAAGTAGAATTGTGGACAGACTATGGCTTCATATCAAAATTGTATAGTGGATAAATAAATGATAACCAAAATCGAAAAAAAATTCTATAAACACATACTAAAAGACATGACCAGTAACCTACTTTAGCAGATCCACATTCAATATATATAAAAATAAATCATAATCTTGAAGTGTAAATGACTGGCCAACTTAATAATAATCAATAGTCACTAGTAATTTTCAAATTCATGAATTAATGGAATATTGATATAAAAAATTGAAATTGGGGTATGAAATATATGACATGATAAACAAAAATTAAAAAGGAAAAAATAGGACTATACATTAGCATCTCGAGCATAAGATCAGTTCTCTATGCCTATGATCCAAATACTAGTAAAGCATAACAAATATCTATAGTTGAGCATGTTTACATATTAACACATACAAACTGGTTATCTACATGGTTACCAAGAGAAACTAGATTTGGATGTGAGACAAAAATCCTAGTAGGCCCCATCCAAAATTTTGTAGAATTAATCCATGTTGTGTACATAGAAACAACATTATCTAGGTATAAATGAATAACCAATAAGGTTGTGAAAATAAGTACCATCATGCTCAGGTTTTTAAAGGACACCTAGAGGATCTTCATACATCAGCTCATGGATGGTAAGAGTGTCATAATAGTAACTATATATATATATATTAATTGTATATATATATTATAGTTATATATTGTATCCACATATATGGACTAAGTACCTAAAGACGTAAGTATCCATATACTTTGAATAATTGGTGCTAGAAAGACCATGTCATAACTTAGTCATCCATAACCTGTCTAAATGAGACTATATTCTCAAGAAAAAGGGTACATACACTACATCTCATAATTAAAAAGATATATCATGACCATCACATGAGATGGTGAGTGTATCATCATGTCAACACTGAAGCAAGGGATGTGGTGTTTGATTCCCACCATCCAAATAGTATCTATAGTGTGAGATTGCATGATCAACACCCAATGAATGGGAGCATGGATTATCATACCGAACATAACACTTAACCATCATTCCACAACCTATATAAAAGAGAAAATTCATGTTTATAATAAATTTAATGAGGCATTAAGTCTTAAGAATTATATCCACCAAAACCATTATAACTAAAAAATTAAAATTATATAAATGCATTTAAATAATCATGCTACAATTGGTGTTTCCTTTCTACCCTTTATAAACCATTATAATTAAACCATTTTATCCCTTTTTAGAAAGGAACTCTATAAAATCAATACACTTAATTACCCAGAATGAGAAAATTTGTTTTAAAATGTTCGAATAAGCATATAAAAGATGTCAGTCTCAATATAAAAATTACCTATAAGGGAAATTCCGTAAATATAGATAGAAAATCACATAGGAGGTGATCTGGTTCCAAAAACAATTATATAATAGAGGAAAATTCCACTTAAAATTCTTGAAGAATGCTTATAAGGCATTATAGGCATTAAATAAAATAATTATAAGGGAGATATTCATGCTGAAACACCCATTGGGTGACCATGATCGATGTTATAATCCCCAATATAGATTAAAATTCTCAATATTAGTAAAACAAGGTCCATATATCTTTTTATAAAGTAGAAATACATTTAAAGTGACACAGGAAGAAGTCCAGTGTGCAGATTAATGATGTGGATATGAGAAACATGAAAAATTTGGGGAAAAAATCAAACCACCTCCATTATGGCTATTAATGACTCCTCATGTGATAAAGGCCTCATATTCAAAGTATATTCATTGAAATCATAGAAATAATACAAAAATATTAAAATAGTGTGGAAGATATTTAACATAAATTAATAAATAGATCAAAATATATAATAAAAATGGAATTAATGTGACCTGAGGGCATACCTATAGTTATACAACACTTCATTGAAAACCCTATTTGGAGTTTAGATAAGAGATAATTTTAAGAAACCGGATGGGAGGAGAAGTGATCTCATGAGGGAGAAACTGGAGATCCATCCATTGGAAAAAAATTAGATGAAAATAGAATTTTTAAATTAGGTTCATTAAAGAAAAATTTTATATTTTACCCTCATAACATGGGAGCATGGATTTTCCACAGGGTTTTTCCAAACAATGTGAAAATTGTTCTTCCATTACAAACAAAAGTTTGACATTACAGGGTTATAAAACACTATTTTACTCTTCATGTGCAACATATTTGAATGATATTTTTAAGACCTCTATAGTTTTTCATATAATAAATCTATTAGAGTCTCATACTTCAATAAAAACCAATTTTCCCCTAGTTATCCTCTATCTCACCCCAGTTGGTTAGGGGAGACCATTTTGGCTAGGACTCAAGATTTTTTCTAACCACGAGTCCTAGTATATTATCCAAAATCCCTAGGTTTTGTGCTCTAAACAGGACCTAGATACCCTCATGACCTATGTGAAACCACTTGGTAACATCATTATAGATATATAATGTAATTCATAAAAAAATTGATTTTTGAATTAATGAAAATACGGGTCCTTACAACCATCTACCGATAAAGAAACTCATCATTGATTTAAACATTAGATGGTAAAGGGGTATCATTTGAAAAGAGTTCTGGATAGTGAGCTCTTACATCATCATCCCTCTACCTGGTCTCATCCTATACACCCTCATGCTACCGTAACACTTGTACCAATGGAACTGACCTTCCTTGGAATGTCTCTGAGCTCTGATTCACAATACAGAGTAGATACTCTAGGGAGGAAGATTCCAAATCAATATCACAGTAATTAGAATAAAATATGTGTGACATGACTAGATAATATAGGCAGGCTGAGATACATGAAATAAATAATTCGTAGACTGGTATCTTTGAGGATGTTCTTACCGGTAATCCACTTCTCTGAACTGTTTCACAACAAC
The DNA here is from genome assembly GCA_963277665.1 of Viscum album. Classification (NCBI taxonomy): domain Eukaryota; kingdom Viridiplantae; phylum Streptophyta; class Magnoliopsida; order Santalales; family Viscaceae; genus Viscum; species Viscum album. The sequence continues at coordinate 1,143,467,457 of OY728141.1, forward strand.
AAAGGGTCCAACAAACCTAGGTAAAATCTGTACCTACCTTTGAATACGTATATGGACCAACCGAGGTAAGAATCATAAGAAAAACCAATCTAAATCAAAAAAAATTAATATTTTGTCGTTGTTGGTTGGAATATTACTACTATCATGATTGAGCTACCATCATCCCCTTTCAGACTATAGTGTCGTGAAAGAGATGTGTCCTAAGAAAATATGCCTCCCTTTCCTCTAATATGTATAGAGATGAACAATAAGGCCACCATATTATCAATCATATGTAACCATGTCAATGGTTTAATTAATTATTTTATTATAAGATTAATAGAAAATGGGAATTTTTTATCAAAGATCCAGAAATGTAAAGGAAACATGAAACGAGCATGTAATTTAACAACTTAAATGTATGATCAGTTTTTGAATTCAGATGAGGGGGACATGTCATGCTTAGAAGAACCCATGTACCCCTGGAATTCATAGACCCCAACTAAAATCATAACGTAATGATTGTATCTTTTTCAGAAACGATACAATGATGATCTCCCTAAATATGTTTGACCTCCCTAACATATAGGCTCCCAAGACCATCTATTGAGAAGGTCTATCCTATAGGTAAATATTGTGAGACCTTAATCAAATGATCCATGAAATAATACACCATATCATTTCCTTCAGGTGATCTATCTATAATAGAGATGAAATAAATAGAAACATTGTCTAAGTTTCACTCAAGAATAGAAAAAGGTAGCGTAGGTCGTTATGTTCACAGATGTTCCTCCTTCACCTGATAACATGTATACCATCACGAAATGAAACCAACAACCTATCATCTCATGCTAGGAAACTAATTTTTGTGACGTATATCACAATAAATATTGGTGAAACTGAGATGATATACCCATATTGAGGCATTAAATTCATACATCCACTCCAATTTGATGTATGATGGAACCCAAATACAATCACAAAAATGAAAAGTATAATCCTCATCCATAGTCTTACATAAATATTTACCATCATACGTGACACATTTTGATATTAGTATGCCCTCATAATCAAATATTTTACTCATTTATAGGTATTTTAGAATATTAATGGTCACTTCTAAGGATGTGGGGATAGTATGACCATGTTCCTCTAAAACCTCAATGTGCATATCTAAGAATAAGTCCAAGAGATTCAATTAGCCAATGGCCTCTTGAACTTCCTGCATCTGAGTCTTTTGTCCAAAATAAATTTTTACTACATTGCATTTACTAAGAATGTGTCTGAGTTCCAAATCAAATGAATTTATGTATTCAACCCATTAACACTATCAGAGATTCCAATTATGCTACATGAAGTTGTACTTGAGGATTTTGTGGTATGCGAACATAAAAAATGATCTCTAAGTGGATAGTGTCTCCAACATCGTAAGACATGAAAAAATACAACGAGTTTTAGGTCATGTGCTATGAAATTATTCTCATTATACCTCAACTGATAGTGCATGTACATGATTACTCACTTATACTACATCAGAACATATCCAGCCCTGAAACATGATACATCACATTAAATCGTATAGGTCCTGACATACTCTGGATAAATCATTATCATTACTGAAGAAAAACTATCCTTAAACTCATAAAATTATAGATAACAAGATTCTAATTATATGAATTTTACACGCATAATTTTAAATCTCATAAGAGGTGCTACAAGGAATGAGAAATATTGCATGGAGAGTTTTTAATACCCAAAAACCCATAAATATCCATATTTAAATGATATTTTTAGGATGGCCTTAGTAAACTACAACTCTCACATTCTCTAGGTCTTATAAAACTCTTTAATTTGAGATTATGTGACCCTGGACGTGAAATTTTTCAATCCAAAATTGGAATTTACCAATATTAAGATAAAGATTATTCTCTCTATGTGTGTTTAACAACATCTCAATATGGTTTCCATAGTCAAGTTGAGAAAAGGAATACACAAAGATATCATATGGAAATACTACCATTAAATAATCTAGATATTGGTGTAATACTCAATTCTGGATAGAAATGAAAACTGTAGGTTCATTTGTGAGACCGAATGACACGAAAATTACTCAGATAAACCCAATTTGATCCAAAATTCTATTCAAGTTACGTTTGATGACCCAACATGCACCTGATGATAGCCTAACTTCAAATATATCATTGAATACACTGTCTCTCCTCGGTGCTAAATACAGAGGTAATATATTCAAGGAAGTGGATAAAAATTCTATACTGTGAGCTGGTCCATTCAATGGTAATCTATGAAAATAATAATGTTACCATGAACCATATAGAATAAAATTATTGATGAACCCCAATGAGATTTGATGGGATGTATGAATCATTTAGCCTCCAAATACTCTAATTGATTATTGAGGTCAAGGACCTCCATATTTTCCATACTATAAGGTGGAATGGTAAATGTGCTACATGTAGAACTAGCTCAATGATGAACTATAACTCTCACAAGATAGGTAGACTAGATATGTACTCATGAATGATGTCCCTAAAATTATCCACTACATGATGAAAAATTATTGGTCACAACCCTTGATAATCATTGAAAAGGCGAGCGATATGTGTTTTTAAACAACGCAACCTCTTATTATAGGGTCTTGATCACATAGCTTCTGCATCCCATTGTCCCTTATGGTTGTGTCTACATCCCTATAGTGATTTAAATGTATTCCTCTAATTATAGAAGTCTATATGTCCCTATAGGAAAAAAACTATTCATCCCAATTAGTAAATCTATAGTCATAATGCCGAGGATAAAAAGATTCCATATGAAGTGGTATCCACCTATTTCAAGGGGAAAATCATTAAAATGGATAAGACCATCTAAACAAATACATAACAGGAAATCAAGCATCATAACACCACATATGTGTTCAATCTCATGGACCATAATCAATATTATTTTATTAGATATAATAAGGTGAGATGTGAATATTTCAAATAAATTAGAAACTACATTTAAGGATCCTAGAATAGTACATTGTACAGTTGATGGTTTGGTTCTCTTGTCATCTGACATATGATAGAATGCATGTAACTGGAATATATTGCATTGCTAAATCACTTCCAGACCACCATGATCATGCCCACTATAATGGTACTGATAATCATGAGTCTAACAAGGTCTTCTTTAACCAATACCTCATCTTGAATGGATGGTGGCATTCCAGATACCTTCTTGAGAAGATAATACATTCCTTGATCATGAACATAGATAAGGTATAAACCCTTTCTCACTATGAATTGATGGAAAAATCAATTAGAAGTACTGGATATATCTAATAATTCCATATCCTTAACACTATACTATATCCCATAAACACTGAGGTTCATTATGACCCAAATACCCACATAGGGGGAACATCTAGAAGCTATATGGATGAGGAGCCTGACCTCTGCTACCCCCATGAGAAACTGTGAAGTGGTTCTTTGATCCATTCAAATAAACAATTACATTTAGGTGTTGAACTGATTTGACTTGTACCATCACCTTATCCCATATTATTCGTTGTTATAATGGACTAGTTGACTATCTAATAAATATTAGGCAATAAAAAAAATATTGACCAGTGATCGGATGTCATATTGTATCCCATACTTGAATCATCTAGTGTTCATAAGATCATTGCCAACTTGTGTCAGCGAAAAATTTTACATCTTGGTAATGGAATAATAATTATCCATAATAGACATAACTCATTACTTAACTTCACAAATTTACTATATTGGTCATCCCTCATTGTCTGGGGAAATAATTTTGTGGAAAAAAAATCCCTCAATGTAACATAAAGTATTTTGGGTTGATTATGTTTTTTTACAATGTGTGTTTCCAAGGTATATTCTAAAACATTATAGATATTTATGAAATGGAATGGTTAAACAAATCCAAGATAATATAATGGATTACTTATAATCACTATAAAAATTGTGTATATAATGTGATTCCATTTACATGTGTCCTCCATGTTTTTGGGGTCTAAGATTTGATGTTTAGCATGCATCATGAATGAATTATTTTCATGATTGAAATTTTAAAATATGGAAAAATACTGAGATTCATGATTAATGGGATTCATGAAGGTGGTTTTCCGATGGATCAAAGAATTTAACTATGATCTCCTCACAAACAACGAGCATTACGAGTGATGAATTTTCGTGGAGAGAAGAAAGATAGGGAGCATTGAGAAAGAAATTATGGAGCATCATGATATGATTATGATGTAGATGTATCATTCAAAATCAGTGGAGATACATATAAATTATCATTATACAAATTCATAAAATGAATTTAGACATAAAAAATCAGTAGGCTCCAGATTTGAAATTGTGGTTCATGATGGTGCTTCTGGCGAGAATGTATGTTAAGGATATGAAGTCTAACCGAATGATTTGAGCATCATGAAAGTAAAATAATTCATGAAGGTTATAAAAATAGGACCAAAAATTGTGATCTTCATGAATGGTAGTTTAGATTTTTGAAATAATCAAGCTTCACTAAAGGTGGATTCTTCTTGAAGGATATTTGCGCTTTTAAAATAAGGAACACTGTGTAGGCAGTGAGCATCACAAAAGTGTTTTAAAATATATTTCCCTATGAACTATGGTAATGTGGTATTCATCAATTGGATTACAGTAGAACTTTAATAATGTATCCTTCTACAATTGACAACGTATTCATTAGAGAAAATGAAGGGACCGACATGTCCATAAAATGTGAGTGGATCCCTTCAAAGAGAAGTGATCAATGGAAGAGGAATATTGTAATCATTTCCTTCGGTAGTGATCCAGAGAAAGAGATGATGGGAGTGACCCTTATGATATTTATGATCAAAACCTAAATGTTGTGAAGGCTGTGAGCCTATACATAGAAGTGATCTTGCTTGATCATTGTATTTTGGAAGTGGGATATAATGGATTTGGTATATCAGCACATCACCATTTTATTATCCTTATATGTATCTCTATGAGGGTGATCCAAGTAAAATTGATATGTCTAATGAAAAATTTTATTTTTATTTATACATTATTACAAGAGAAGGAGGGATGTTTGTTTTTTTAACGATGAAACCAGATCATAAGGGGAAGTAGTTTTAATCTATCATACCTAGATTCACACCCCTTATTAGAGTATTCAACCTAGTGGGAATAATAGAAATAGCCAAAGAAGAAAGTCTGGAAATATATCCAAACCGTATATCTATCACTATCTTTCTATTTAATAACAACCCACTATCACTTGGATTTATCACACCACATATATACAATAATCCTGACCCTTCTCTATAGAGACATATCACGATGATTGATTATAAAGTGAATATCTTTGATCCATGGATCAATAGTGTGTGGCCTACCATCCCTTGAAAAGGTGAGAGGATGCTGCTGCTAGAATTTCTAAGTCAAATATTACATAGTTGGGGTAGGTCGATTGATACCTTACATCGATTCCATAAAATAGAAGAATCTATAAAAAAAGTGGGAGTCTGTTTGCATATCAGGAATTGGTAGTAGTTCCACACGTGGCACTATAGGAGAAATCACTAGTGTATTAGGGCCCACCACCATCAGTGCATGGCCATCACTTCAATAAAAAATTATGACTAGAGGATTTCATGTATGAATGATAATACAATGAGAAATTAATGCCTCAGTAGAAATCATATCAATTGAAAACATTGCAGATAGATAATTAGGAAAGGTGCATATCCTGCCAATAGATACAATCACGCATCTCTTCCTACTCTAATATGTGGGTCATGGTAGTAATAAAGACCCTTAAAAGAGATAGGATTGTAAGAGAAAATGCAAATACCCACTAGTAAGGTCAATTTTGGGTCGAGGTTTTTGTTTCATGCGTATAATATGACCATTTCATTATAAAAGTGATAGTCATTTTTAATTTATACTCATTTATGTACTGAAATCTCATTAAATGTATCGACTAGATGGTCACCATTTTAAATCCATAAAGGATCATTATCATATTAAAAAAAATATTGAATCTACTTAATCCATACAACAATTTGTTCTTGTCCATGAGAACTATGGTCTGTGGAATAATGTGACATCTCAGACCGATTAAGCTGTCTGGTTTAACCAATACAAGAAAAAATATTAGGTTAACGTAGGAACATTAAGTGTATATTTTTTCCTCTATCCTACAAGTAACGTTAGCACAATTACAAAATAATTAGGGAACTAGTAATATGAATCACAAAAAATACACACTAAAAGTGAACATTCCCATTAAAAATTCGTGGAATATTATTCTTGTTGTTCCTATAACGATGCATGTAGAAAAATTACATCATTTATTTGAACCATGTAGTAAAATTACTATTTCATTAATACCAAAAATAAGAACATAATAAATAATGGGAATCACAATATGATGAATTTATATCAAATTTAATACCCATAATTAATAATAGAAATCACTCGTCCAATGTAATTTGTGTTTCCCTTGTATGGTGGTTAAAAACACCTCAGAATAGGATCATTTCCAAATTCCCTTAACTCATAGTATCCTTTATAATTACTAAATAGTGAGACAAAAGTAAAACTTAACTTTGATACCACATTGTAACATCCCAAACATGGAACCACTTAATTGGGCCTTGATCTTATGGGTCACATGGCCTCATGAATTCTTCTCCATATGCTAGAGGCTACTAACTTGTAGTGAGGGTGTAAAAGATGTAAATTGGGAATATGATAGCCTAATATTTGAGTGGAAAACAGATACAACAAATTAAAACCAATAGTGGAAGCATGATATAAGCAGACACTAAAATACTAGACCAATAACCCATATTAGTAGAAACACATACAATATATTTAATAATAAAAGGGAAAAGTAAAAATAACTAATTATGTAAATAACAATACAAATACTCCAGGCAGTATCATATATATTAATTCATGGAATTCAAATATAAAAAAATTAAATCGGGGACACTCATATACATCGTGTTAAAAAAATTAAAAAATGATAAAAATGATACTTCACTAGAATCTTAAGAATATGCACTATCATCTGCCCATATGATCCGACTACCAGAAAAAAATATCAAATATCTATAATTTGGTGATTTAACTTATTAATACCTATAGAAAATTAATCTACTCAGCTGTAAATGGATTACTAATTATGTTATGAGATTAAACCATAGTAGGCCACTAACAACAATTTCTTGAATTAATCCAAGAGGCATGTACAGAAATAGAAGTGATCACATACAATGAATAATAAATAAGGATTAATACAAAAGCACTTGATTTCTCAGGTTTCTAATGGATAACAAGTGGGTCTACCATATTCATCTCATGGTTGGTATGAGTGTCAGGATGGGAACTATATATATAGTAATATTATATATAAATATAATTTATATATTTCATCAACCTATATGGATTATGTACATGAAAGCGAAAGTAGCCAAATACCTAGAATACTAGGTTCCATATTGACTAGGGTGTATCCCATTCATTAAAAACCAGTATAAACTAGCCTATAATATCAAGAAAATGATTACATTACTTGTATCCCTTGCTTAATGAGAGACATGATTCTCATCACTTAAGTTGGTTGGTGTGTCTTTATGAAAACACCCAAAGTAAGGGACATGGTACGTCATTCCCACCAACCAAATAATGTCAATAGTGTAAGGCTTCATGATCAAAACCCAATGAAAGAGTGTATAGAACACAATTCTCAAACATCATTCCACAACCTATATCAAAAGAATATTTATATTTATATTAAAATCCATGAGGCAATACCTCTCAAGAATTATATTCACAAAACACATTATAACTAAGGCGTTATAGTCATATAAATGAATTTTAATAATCCTGTAATGATCGGTGTAGACATTTCACCATTTATAAACCATTTCATATAAAAAATTAACTTCCTGTAAGAATTAAATTATGTAAAATAAATATATTTTATTGTCCAAAACATAGAAATTCATTTTACAGGGATCAATGAAGTATGTAGATGGTATCATTGTCAATAGGGAAATTACCTTTAGGTAAATTACATAAAAAGGAAATACAAGAACATATTAGGTTATCTAGTTCTATAGATATTTATATGTTAGTGGGAACTTACATTTGTAATTCCAGGAGAATGCTCAGAATGCATTCTTGGCCATTAATATATAAATTATAAAAGGTAAATTCAAGCCAGAACACCCATGGGGTGTCCATGATTGAGGTTTTCATCCTCTATTTACATAACAATGATCAATAAGATTAAATGTAGGTTCAAATTTTGATTTAAAAAGTGGAAATCTATTTTATGGTGATTTGTGAAGAAGTCCAACATGTGGTACAATGAAACATTTATGAAAATACCAAAATATTTGGAGAAAAAAATGAGACAACCTACCGTAAGGCCATTAACAACTCCTCATCCAATGGACGCCACATATTAGAAGTATATCTGATGGAATCAAAGAAATGGTCCAATGCCCTAAATATAGGAAAACATAGATAGCACCTAAATAGTGAAACATGTCAAAATATGATCTTTTTATTGAAATAATATGACTTGAGATCATACTTATAGCTCTCTAATTGTTCTTTCAAAACTCAATTTGAAATTTTTATCAGATAGATATTGAATAACCTATATAGTAGAAGATGTAAACTCACATGAGAGAAATGACAGATTAGTCCACTGAAATAAAATACATGGAATAAAGGGTTGTGAAATTATGTTTATTATTGGAAAATTGGAAATTTCCCCTTCAAAACCAGGGCACATGGTTTGGAAAAACTATGTGAAAACACTTATACCCTTAATTCCCTAAGAGGGTCCTAACCCAATTATAATGCATGATTTTCCTAACCATGTTAAAATTATGAAAAACATATTTATCAAACTAGTTTATCTTTTCTCATGGACTTTTTCCTCAATTCTTATAGTTGTAGAAAAACTGTTCATCCCCTAGATATCCTCTGTCTTACCCAAAATTGTTCAGATAGACTATGTGGTTTGGGATACATGGTTTTTTCTTACCATGCATCCTAGTCTATATTCAAAAGTTATGGGGTTTCGTTTCCCAAAAACCTCCTAGACACCCTTGTGACCACTATGAATCCATTAGGTACCATAATAAGGATATTTTAATGGATTTTAAACCAAAAACATATGAGTTGTATATTAATGAAAATATTGGTCATTGTAGATGAAGTAGATAAGTAAAAAAAATGCCATTATCGAATAAAAATGAAAGGGTAATTTAAAAAGGATATCTTTTGAAATTAAAATAAAAAATATATAAAAATAAATTATTCTATAGTGATGAAAATAATAATATCATACCAAAAATTCTAAGCCTATGAAAATACATCAGGATCTTAGACATCAGGATATTACTATCAAGTTCCTATCAATATGAAATATTTTGTTCCGGGAAGGCATATACCAAAATACCTGAGCATGTTTGTCTCAATAAACAAATCAATACATAAAGGGTATGTTTATTTTTGGTCCCTAGCCAACACAAATTTATTTCTGATGAATGAACTATAAAATATATATAGATATCAAAACAATTCATAATCAAAATGACTTAGATATCAATAAAAAATTGTATTTAGAGAAAAACAATATATAAAATAAATACCTTACAAGTAAATAAGTTTTATAACATAGATATAATCCATCTATATAATGAATATAGATCGATAAACAATACTTAGTTGTCAATCATTAGTAATCAACAAACATCTATACTGATATAAAAAATGTATGGATTTTCTATACATCCCTAGCATTCAAATGGAATTGATTTCTATGTAATCTTCCCATAAATTTTCCTCATAAAGGGTAATGTAATTATGGTTAAGAACGTAATTTTACAAATCAATTTAGATATGGAATATAGGTAAAAACCATTAAATCAAAGTGAATATTTCTATAATTTAAAATGTGATGTTTCTTCTTGTTTATGAAGAGGTATATTTTAAAATAAAATTAATTGTTTGTTTTACATATATGAAAAAATCCTTTGATATTACTTATATTATTATTGGGATACATTATTTTGATGAACTCTAGAACCTTTTTCAAAATGGAATTAGAAATACCCTATGAATTTTTTGAAAAAAATAAATCTTAGGCAAGGTTTACAATAGAGATCTCTAAAATATGAATGATTAATGTTATGTGAAAGAAATATAAAAAAATTATTTATGGGTAGGGACATATATAGACCTATAATGCATTGTTTATGATTTTTTATCTTCAGATAAAATAATATTTCCTATGGATAATATTTCATGAATATTTAGTCACTATGTAGTGTATAGTAATGATTATTTAATTTATAGTTCAAAAGGATTTACATGGAAATGATTGTGTGATACTTTATCCTCAAAATATTATGATTTTTGATGCCTATTATTATGCCATATTTTTATTATATTATATTAATTATGGTAGGTGGATCATGTTTATTATCAAACACTATTATTCCATGGTATATTTTATTTCAAATTAGATTAATTTTTTTTCTTCTATCACATCTGAATAACACTTATTTTTCTATGATATATTTAGTAAGATAATTCTCTCCTACTAATCTATCTTCATATGTTTATGATATAACCCTTCATGAAATATTGATGATTTTTTTCCAAACATAGCATATTAGAACATTCATTTAAAATTTTTTACATTTACTAGGGTTGGATGATTAATATAACCTATGATGTATCTGTAATAAGGTGTATTTTGGTTTTATTTTGGAGAAATATTCACAAGTATCATAATATAATTTACATTTTTGAGTTATCTTAAAGTAAACGAAACAATAAATTCATTGTATTGTTTATTTGTTAATGGATGTATTGTTAATCATATGTGAATGATGATTCATAAAGAATGGTACATCATAATTTTTATAAAATTTAATTCTTAAAGGATGTGTTTTTAAACCACATCCCTAAATGAGAAATAGGGATTCTTTTGTTTGTATTAGATAAGGTTTTAGTTCTTTTTAGATTAGGGTAGTTATTTAGGGGGTTATTGTAGAACAAAATTAGTAAAAACTAAATTAATAAGTCTATGTATGACATAATGTCATGAAATTTTAATAATGTTTTGAGTATATTGTATTAATATAAATTATATCTATATTTGGATATTGTAAACCTGATATTCTTATAAAATATTTGAACATAGGGGTAATCACCCATAAAAAGATAATGTGATTATCTACTCAATCATTATGCTATTCATGTTGTGTGGTAACAAGACTTCACACCTTGCTAAACACTTTTTGAAGATATGGTGTTGTCATGTAACATTCTATTTATAAACCTCAATGAGTGATATGAATATATTAATGTTAGAAAGTATAATGAAAATATGGGAATGGATACAATAGGTTGAACTAATTATGTTCTTGGATGAACCATGTGTGACATAATTGAACATGTTGTGTCAGATATTGAAATAAATATTTAATAGAAAATACATATTATTATTGATCGATAATGTTCATAAGTTCATTTAATATGATTTTACTGGATACCACAATGATCATTTTTGGTTTAATATTTCATTGAAACAAGTAATTGATAATGAAATTATGGATGGTTTGTATATGGAAACTCTTAATATTTAGTTTATTGAGAAATAATGTGAATAAATAGTCGAGAATATTAAAATATTAATGTCATCTTAGAAATGTTGTTTCATATAGTTATACATAAGTTATCAATTTCTTATCTCCTTATATTTTTTTGGTTATGATTTTTTATATTGAAAAAGATAATTTCATTAGTATGAGATAATTAAAATTGCGATGAATATATTTATTTTCTGGTGAGAATTTAACACCTTGAGATTTTAGAAAATAATTTTCTATAAATTATTACTTTGTTCGATATCTTCTTTCCCATGAAAAAATAGAAAATTAATAGGGACAAAATATATAAATATTATTACTTTAACTTATGAATAAATATATATAATTTAAAAAATATATATATTATTAAAAAATAATAAAAAATAAGATTATTAAAAAATAATTTTTAATATGTAATGTTTAAATTAAAATAGATTTTTTTTTATTATGTATACAACTAAATATAGAAATATTACGTTTTTTTATTTTAAAATTTTTAAATAATTTTTTGAAATTATAACGTAAAATTTTTAGTAGGAATAATTTTTTAGATTTTTATATATTAATATATTTAAAGGTCAATAATAAAAAAATAAGAATGTTTATAAAACTATCACTTTGTCTACATTTCCATAACATTATAAAAACAAAATTTTTTTTGAAAGAACAATTTTTTATAAATAAATAAATAAATATATTATATAATAAATTGTTACAAAATATTTTTTAAAATTTTATAAAACCCATGTTTTAGGTTTTAGAAACATCACTAATATATTAATCTAAAAATGGTTTTATTTCTCTTAAATTAATTTTTTAATCAATTATATAATTGAATTTAAAAAATGGATGTCATATTATAGGTAATCATTATCTAATTCCAATACAGTGTTAATTTAATTTTATGTTGTAAATGTATGATTATAGAAAGTAATGTTACTGTCTAGGAAAATAGTTAAAAGTCGATTTTAAACAAAATTATTTTATAACTACTTATACATTTTATCACTCATTTTTTAATTAATATTATATATCATTAATATCACTCAATGGTTAAAAAATCATTTTTCTACTAGAAATATTATACTATATGATATATGATTTGATTTAAAAAATTTCATCCATATATTTAAAAATAGATATGGATTAAATGGATTGTAAATTTAGGTTCATAATAGTGTATGTTTATCATAGAGGACATATTCTATTTTTATTATTTTTTTGATTACATGGGTTAAAACATGTTATGTACGAAAAGAACAAAAATTTTAAAATATAAAAAACTAGTACTAAACATCTGGATTCCATTTGAAACAATATTCGATCATTAATTGAAGAAAATTATTCAACCATTAATCACCCTAAAAATATTTATTTCTTAATTTTGGATGCATTGGACCTTGAATAGTTCCACTCTATCATTGAATATGTAATGGGTATTGATGAAAATTACATTTTCATCACTTATAAAATGATATCTCAGCCTTCATATTTCACCAAAATATAAAAATAATAAACTCTAACAAAACTATACCATTATAAATCCTAAAACATATCTATGGTTACGATAATAATAAATTCTATTATAAAATTTAGGGACGTATCCTTGAAGAGTTACATAAGGGAGAAAATCCAAAGCGAGAGGTAATGTTCACAAGAGTGCTCTTAAAATTATTTTCTTCTTATACCCTCTAAAATTAATTTTATCCACGATATAATGGTGAATGAAAAATTATTAACATGATAATGTAAAATAATTCTAATATAATTTTCATTTTATACCATTCTCTTAAACCAACCATAAAATAAAGACAATGTCTTTTGTATGTGCAAACAACCACCCCATTAACGATGTTATTTATTATTTATCAGTACAATACATGGATAGTAGTATTTTTTGAGTGAACTAAATAAAATTTTTTGAATTTAATTATATAGATAATTTGATTTTTAAACCATTTTCTACCTTCCATAGAATATATGGAAATCAAATTTTTTACCCATGAGTATGTGCAGACTACCACCACTATGAAAGTTGAATATTTCATTTCTAACTCTAGTATTTTAATATATTAAGAACTAATTAATAAACTAAATTTTATTCCATTATATCTACAAAAATATATAATTATTCTTCTTTAAAAATTAAATTATTCTGATGGAATCAATTTATTTACTGTTTTCAGGCATAGATTATAGCTTTTTCATATTTTGGTCGGGTTAACAACCTACTCAATCAATGATAAAATTTCATAAAACGGATTACTAAGAAAAATAAATATGGGTTCGATTATAAATTAATTTGAAAATAAATATATTATATTTTTCATAAAAATATATTCTAACATTAAACATATTATCATTGTACTTTCATTTTTTCAGTATGAATTATTAAAAAAAAGCGTCTCCCAGTTTATCAACCAAAATCATAATCAAAATACTTATAAAATGAAAATAGAACATTGTAATTGGTTAAAAAAATTCAGGTAACTATAATTATCTTATAGTGGTGAACATTGAATAAATAATTATTTATTTATATTACTATTTTGAACGTGGTAAAAAAATCAATTACAACAATTATCCTTCGACTATGAAAATGAAATATAATTAACTAAATTATTTTTCATAAATGATTATAAATATTTTCTACCAAATATTATATGTATGGATAATATTCAAAAATAGGTGAATAACACAATTAGTTTTGTTATACAGGTGGTTGGAGCATGTTTTGACTAAGTGAGATCTATGGTTAGTCATTTTTCTTTTTAAGATTTCATTATTGATATAGGATTATTTTCAACCACTTGATTCATTTTTGGGTTATTGATTTTTTCCTTGTAATTTTTTCAAAATATTTCAAGAATAATATGTTATTTAAAAATAAATATCATGTTCTGCATTTTTTAGATATTCATTTTTAATAATATTAATCATATATTTGTTATGTTAACTCAAACCCCATTCTGTTGAGTTATAGTTTTACATTCTTATAATTTTAAATTATTTCATTATTTCTTGATCCAAAATTCTGTATATTTTACTTTTTCATTCTATGTATGTTACATTCAATTCAAATATTAGACCAATATTAATTTATTTCATATAAAAGTGTGTCATTGTTTTGAAAAATTATCATTCTCTTTAATAATGAATTTCCATCCATTTCTATGTTTTGTATTATTCATTTTTTTCATATATAATTATAATACTAATTATGGTTTATCTATTTTGAACCTCTTTTTTTTATTCTATTATATTCAAATTTAATATTTATAAAGACTTTTTATTATATGAGATTTCAATAATGGTATTTTAAATTCAACAAATAAATTTCCATTCATGATTATATATTTTATCATTGTCTCCACATTTTCTCTAACGAAAATTATTTCAATTTCGAAACTAAATTATCTATTGTTCCTCTAATAAGTAAAACATTTAAAACATATAACAACCCAATAATTTGATTAGTTGTGAGAAATAAAAATTTAAAATAATTTTTTTTAATTAATAATCTTAATAATTATAAATATTAATATTTCAAAATGTCTTCTTTCAAATTAATTAATGTTCTAAAAAAATACTATTTTGTAGTATTATTTTGTGTAAATGAATATTTTAATATGAATATATATTAAAAAATTAATTTTTACCAAAATATTACTTAACATTTTAAATGAATAATATAAATATTGGCTACTATAATTATTTTGATAAATACAAAAACATTCTACAAATATATTCACTGTTAATAGGACAGAAAACATTTAATATAAAATTAATGAAACACTGGTCCCATACGAAACAATACTTTTTTATATCAATCCAATTAACATAATTTTTCAACTTCTCTGATTTGAATTTCTAAAAACAGACATACATGGTTGCGTTCAGGGTAATATATGGAGTCTGATAGAATTAACATATTTTTTGGTGAATAGTAACATAACCTTATGAATAATTACTTAGCCTTATGAATTGTAACATGCCCCTATGAATAGTAATGTTATCCTTATGAATAGTAACATTTCCCTTATGTATGGAAACATTACCCATGAGTGTATAAATAAAATATAGGAACCTTATAATAGAAGGTGAGTATTTTAATTAAGTAATGGTATTTTTGTGAGTAATAAATATTTAAATACTATATTATATTTAATAAAATGATTTTTTTCATCATTCTATAGTCATGGATGATGTGAATGGACATTGGTTTGATCTCACATGCACTATATACTGTTTGTTCACAATAATCCTGACTATTCATTGTTTTGTTTCAAAATAATAATCTAATTATAAAAATAATGTAAAAACCTTCATCGCCTCCACTATATTAACAACACTCACCCCCTCTTCCTCTCACACCACTCAAGATTGAAGGATTTATTATGTTATTCAAAATACAGATCCCAAGTCCTCCCCCAATGTCCAAAGCCTACTGGTCTCACCAATATTCAAAAAAAATGGCCTTAAAGAGATTCTCAAGGATGATAATTCAAGAGGTAAACCTCTCTTCCTTTTCCTTTGAACTTCTTTTACAGGTTTGATTTTTTTATTATATATCCTCATTTCCCCTAATACAAATGACGTGATAATTAAAATACCTTAAATATATTATAATTTTATCATGATAATGGAATATTTTATCATATTTTCTATTTCCCCTCCTCTTATAAAAAATTGAAAACAAAATCTAAGATGTGTTAATTTATCACATTCAAGGACGTTGGGTTTTCAATTTCTATTACTTCCATCTATTATGGTCATGATCCCATTTTAATGGTTGATCCAGATCATAATATAAGTAATATATCACATTTAATGTTAATGAATCATTTTTATACATGTTTTTTTTATAAAACAAAATTAGTTCGCGGTGATAAAAAACCCTCAAAATAATCCAAGTATTTATCCTTAAAATTTTATATAATGATTCATTCTCTCACAAAATAATAGAAGAATTTATATAATCATTTAACATTCTGAATGATAATTAATAACTAATAAATTCAATTCTGGTTTTCAATTTCCATTTTACATGAACTTCCATACTCTTATAAATGCAACATGATCATGAAAACTATGAAAACATGCACTCTCAAATAATGAAATTGAATATACTAACCAATATAAAAGACCATAAATGAGCTTAATGATGATATAATAAATTAATATATTTTCTATAACATTTTAGAGATCATAATTAATTAATCTTGTTTGATTATTGATGACATTATGATCAAGTGAAAAATTCATTCATACATAAGGTAAGGGGTTTCTCATCTCACTTTTATTTTCGTGAGATTTCCATTGTTAACCACTAAATTATTATATGTGGTGTATGTGTACAAAAATTTGTTACATAATATAATTATTCTCTTTATGATCATGGTATTCAATGATTAAATTTATGATTATTAATTTGTTGTCATACGATTTGATTGATTATAATGTGGTTAGGGAATTTGTCTCAATTTCCATCTCATAGAGATTTACAATGTCTTGTGCACATAGTCATTATTTTGTGTTGTATCTACTACCCCTTTTAGATAAATTTTCATTTCAATTTGATATTATATTATATATCCTTATTATTGTTGTACGAATATGATTATTTTCTAAGATGTATATCATTTTACATACAGTGGTTATTTAAACTCTATGACCCTCTTCCGGGGAGATATTCATAAGAACACTTTATCACCCTCTTCCAAGGAGATATTCATAAGAACACTTTTTCACCAACTTCAAACTCTATGTCTTTTCTTCAGTTGTCGGCATAACTTTTCTGTCGACTCAGAGCTACTCTTATGTGTTGTTGAATATATCGGACCTTTTCTGCCATCTCATCAACAAGATCATGTCCTAATAGCTTTCATTCCCCAACATCATCCCAACAAGTTGGAGTCCTACATTTCTTTCCATAGAGAGCTTCATAAGGACCCATCTAAATATTGGAGTGAAAGCTATTATTATAAAGAAAATTACACCAAAGGTAGTTTTTGATCCAAACCACCTTTGAAATCCATAGAGAAATCTCTCAACATATCTTCTAGAGTTGGAATTGTTCTCTAACATTGACTGTCTGTCTGAGGATGATAAGCAGTGCTGAAACTCAACTCTGTATCGAGAGTATGCTGAAGACTTCACCAGAACTTCAAGGTAAATCTCGGATCCCGATCAGATATAATATAAAGTGGTACTACATGCAATCTTACCACTTCCTTTACATATATCCTGGAAAGCTGATCCAGGGATAAATATTTTCTAATAGCAATGAAATGTGCAGACTTTAAAAGACGATAAACTATGACCCGGATAGCATTATTGCCTTTGGATATCTTAGGAAGTCCTATGAAAATGTCAATAATGATGTTTTTTAATTTTCATTTGGGTATGGGTAATGGTTGTAACATCCCCTTAGACTCTTGTCTCTCAGCTTTAACTTGCTGACAAACCAAGCATCGAGAGGCATATTCAGCAACATCTCTTTTCATGCCATCCCACCAGAAGTACTCTTTCAGGTCCCTATACATCTTCGTGCTTCCAGGATGAATAGGTAATAAAGAACTGTGAGCCTCATCTAGCAGCTCCTTCTTTAATTCGGGGATGGGAGGAACACAAACTCGATTCCTGAACTTTATTATCCCATCACAATCAAGGTTTAATTTAGGAACATTTCTCACCTTCTTTGGTAACTCTACATCTTCTTTATGTGCCTATTTAATCTCCACATGTATACATGGTTGAACATTCATTTTAGAAAGATATGATTTTCCCCCTTCCATTATAATTCCAAGATCCATCCTTTGTAAATCAATTAATATTGGATCTTTTGTGATCCTCATCATGGATAAACTGGCATGCTCTTGTCGACTTAATGCATCTTCCACCTTGTTTTCTTTCCCAGGGTGGTAATGAATTGATCAGTCGTAATCCATAATCAGCTCTAACAATCTTCATTGGCACATATTCAGCTCCTTTTTTTTGAAAATATACTTTAAACATTTCTAATCAGTATAAATGTCACACCTTTCTCCATAAAGATAATGCCTCCAAATATTTAATGAAAAGATTACCGAAGCTAACTCCAAATCATGAGTTGGATAATTTTGCTCATGGATTTTCAACTATCATGAGTCATAAGCTATCACCATATCATTTTTCATAAGAACACACACCAATCCCTTCTTGGATGCATCACTTTAGATCACAATCCTTTCTCCACTACAAGGCAGTGTGAGCACAGGTGCACTGGATAACCTTCTTTTCAACTCCTTGAAATTCTCATCACATTCCTCTGTCCAAACAAACTTTAGCCCTTTCCGAGTCAACCTGGTGAGTGGATTAGATAATCGTGAAAAATCATTCACAAAACATCGATAATATCCATCCAAACCAAGAAAACTTCGGATCTCAGTTACTTTTGTTGGTCTTGACCATCTTTCAATAACCTCTCTTTTTGCTGGATCCAAAGATATCCCCTATTTTGAGATTATGTGACCCAAAAATGAAATTTTTGAAGCCAAAATTCACACATGGTAAATTTGGCATAAAGCTTCTCCTTTTTCAGGGTCTTCAATATAATTCTCAAGTGATCTTCATGTTATTCCTTGCCCTTTGAATATACCAGAATATCATCTATAAAGACTACCACAAACTGATCAAGATAGTCTTTGAAGACTATATTCATCAGATCCATGAAGATAGAAGGGGAATTAGTAAGACCAAATGGCATCACTATAAATTCATAGTGTCCATACCATGTACGGAAAGACGTCTTTGGTATATCCTCCCTTTTGACCCTTAATTGATGATTCCCTGAATGAAGATCAATCTTGGAAAAGTATTGATCTCCTCGTAGTTGGTCATATATTTCATCAATGCGCGATAGAGGATATTTGTTCTTGATAGTGATCCTGTTAAGTTCTCGATAAACAATACAGAGTCTCATTGATCCATATTTCTTCTTAACAAACAGAACAGGTGCTCCCCAAGGATACACACTAGGGCGTATGAATCCCTTATCAAGATTATCTTGGAGTTTCTTCTTCAATTCTTGCAACTCAATTGGGTCCACTATATAAGGTGTCTTTGAAATAGGCAAAGCACCCGGTACGAGTTCTATTGAAAACTCAACATCATGATTTGGTGGAAGACCCAAAAATTCCTCTGGAAAGTCATCATCAAACTCCTGTACAATGGTCATATTCTTAATCATATGTTTCTCTCCAGCCATTTGAGATAAATAACCCTCATTTAGTGGAATCAAGACCCATAAGATGGAAGAAATTTCCACTGGAAGGTTATGTTCATTCTTGCATCGATAGACGTTCATAGATTGATCTGGAATATGAAATGTGACTTCCCTTATTTGGCAATTGATATGAGATCCATATAAAGAAAGCCAATCCATGCCAAGAATCACATCAAACACCACTATAGGAAGGATCAAAAGATTTTCAGGAAGCACTTTCCCACAATCTTCAATCGGGGAAGAATTATAAACTTTTGATGCGACTGTTGTGTCATTAGGGGTTGTCACAGCTAACTCAACATATAATTGTTGAGGTAACACTGTGATACTCATAGAAAAATCATCAGAAATAAAAGAGTGGGTGGATCCAGAATCAAATAAAACATTTTCTACTTTAGAGGGAATGGTATATGTACCTTTCACCACATCGTTATCATACTCCACATCGCTGATAGAAATTGCATGTGACTTTCCTTTGTATTTAGCCTTAATAGTTTGTTAACGTCGACCATCATCATCAACCCATGGATTTGGGCATTGATTGGAATAATGCCCCATTTCCTTGAACATGAAACATTGAAGTATATTAGGTTCATTATGTGTATCCCTTCCTTTGTTTGCATCATTAGAAATCTTCTTCCCATCATTGTGGAATTAAAATGCCCGATTACCTGCCTTTCCACATTTGAAACATTTACTTGTCCCTTTAAGACAACTCCCTCCATGTTTCTTTCCACACTTTGAGCAGAAGGGAAAGCTCATCTTCTTTTCAGTGTGCTCTTTAGATTTTCCTTTGAATTCTATTTTCCTCTTCTTATCAAACCCATATGACTGATGGGTTACTCTAATCTCTATCTCAACTTTGAGAGCACATCGATCAATTTCCTCATAGCTATTGAAGTCCCTTATGGCTAAGTCCCTTAGAAGACTTGGTTTTAAGCCACTAAAGAATCGATCGATCTTACTCTCAGGTTGGATAATAATACCAGAAGCGTACCTTGCAAGTCTTCTAAAATTTCCTTCATAGGTACCAACAGATTCATCATCCTTTTGCTTTAGTTAAAGAAACTCTTTCTACATATTTGTTTGGAGAATACGAGGGAAGTACTTATTTAAAAATAAGTTCATGAACTCATCCCATTCCATGGACTCAATTTCATCCCTATGCCTCGCATTCTTAATAAGATTCCACCATTGATCAGCATATCCCTCCAAACGATACACTGCTTGGATGACTTTATCATGTTCAAAACATTGAAGAACTGAAAATATCTTTTCAGTAGTACTAATCCATTGTTCAGTAACTAATGGATCAGTAGACCCGCTGAATGAAGGTGGACGCTGCCTAATGAAGGATTCAATAGAATATTGCTCCTTCCATTGCTCGTTTGGAATTCTTGCATGATTCATAGCTTGAGAATGTTGTGTGAGCATGGATACAAGATTTTTCATTCCATCTCCCATAACGTTTGGTTGCTTAGGGGGACAATCATTGCATTGCCCGTCACATTCCGCATTAACATGGTTCCTTCGGGTTCCAACCATTGACTAAAACCAAGAAGAATAGTGTGAGAAACACTAATTATAATAGGAAAACCTCATAATCAAGAATAAAATTTTACACATAAGGTCTTATCCTAGGTTATTCATGGCCATTTATAAAACACTAAGAGTGTGTTCCATGCTTAGACTTATCCTTAGGGTTCTTACTAAGGCATTCACATCCTAGTTTCCAAAGGTTGACTATACCTTTCCTATGATACCAACTATAACGAACCATACATTACATACATTGATATTAATTCAGAATTGTAGCACACTTATTACAACATATAATAAAACCAGGAAAGGACCGTATAGGTATAGAGTCTTTAGAAACTGGTAAACATAAACAACTGGTTCATAAATTATCTACTTTTCCTCCCATTTATTTCATCATATCTAGAGTCCCTTTTGGCATATCCTACTTAATACCCTTCTTTATGACCTGGGGAAATAAAAAATACAAAAGGGTGAGCTCAAATTCTCAGTAAGGGTAAACAAAAGAAATATCAATAACATCATATACATAAGAACATAAATTTTGGAAATCATAAACTGCAAAAGAGATCATAATTTCATAACATGGGATAAATCATAGTAGTGAAATGTTATCCCAATAATCATAACATAAAACATGAAAATTTGTGGAATACATACATGATCACAGGGAATCATTTCTTATTAGTCAAGACTCACTGCCAAGACTATCTTAGTGCACAAAGTCCATTTTTGAACCGAGTTCACTCCTCGTTTCAGTCCGGTTTCACTGAACTGGATTAACCTGCTGTTCCAGCCATGTCTATCTCATGAGATATAAAATCTTTACCCAATGAATTGGAGGGATATATAGGTCCCACACATCTCATAATGATACCATTCTTATGTGTGCCACAAAATCATAAATCATACATCATTGCATTACCCATGTAATAAAAATGGGATTCTTAAACATCATGACATCATAAAACAATTCATATAAGATAAAGGAATTCATAAAAATAATTCCATCACAACATAATCAAATCTATGTAATAATAGGCATAGAAACAGAACCCAGTATTATCTTTTATGGAAAATAATTTTGATAAAACACTTGAACTCCATTGTTGAGGAAAATATCCTTTCTACTTCAAAAACATTTTCCTTTATTAACATGTCATACAATTTTAAACTAAAAGTAGTTGATTAAAAATAAACGTGAAAAAAAGTAAATGAACCTTCTTGGAAATAATTTTTTAAAAATCCATTCATTCCGTATAAGATAAAAAAACATTCTTCTCGTACTTTTGTCGGAAAAGTCAAAAAGTACCTCGTCCAAAAAACAAAAAAAGATTCCTTTCATATCTTTTAATAAAAACTCACCGAAGTGTAAAATTGGATTTAAGCAATTGTAGGTGGATGGGAAAAATATTACATATTGAGGAAACGTGGATGTGGATGATAAAATACACCCCAGTAAATACCAAAGTATAAACAATCTTGGATAATATGAGAATGTGATATTTTCCATTACCTTAGGTCTGATTTGCTTCGTAACTGTCCGAACCTCCTGTATAATGATTTAAATAATGTTATTGAATTTTTCTAGAATCATAATTATTTTTATGATATCATATATGGTCATATTCTTATCTTCTTATTAGTACTATTTCATTACTACTTGTTCTTTGGGTGTTTATTAGTTTTTGTTCTTATGCGTGTTTTGTCGAATAAATTCTTATTTTTCTTTTTAGGTTATAGATACCACATTTCTAGAATGTTATTAGTGTAATAAATATCATATTAATTCATTCAATTCATTTATATAATCATTATGCAATGAAGATCATGTAGAACAAGTCGCATCACATCGTGGAGACGGTATTCCGTACGGACGCACGCGCGATGATATCATTCCCATGATCGTGGAATTGTATTGGAGTGTATGTATAATATTTCTGAATCAATATCACATTAAAATAAACATATATAGTCATTATTTACACAATTATACCCATCCAAGTAAGGTGGTGGTGGAAAATAGACTACACCACGGCGTGGAGACGATATTCCTTACGTACACACGCGCGGTGATTTCGTTTTCCGTAGGATGGATAGATGGTGAAATAGGGTTGTTTCATACTGATAATAACATATTAGTATATTAGTGATGCTTATGTTATTACTTCATAATGAAACAACTAAAGAAGAAGATGTGGAAGAAGAAATAATGTTGAATGAATCGGTAACGGACATTACCGCTTCTTTGAAGAGCCTCTTTGAGACCTCCTCTTAAGGAACTAAAATTGGTCTTTGAAGAAGACCAAGACCTCTAGGATATTTCTAGGGAAGTTTATAAGATAATTTGGCAGGTTTTGGCCGAGCATGAAGGCTCAAAGTGTTGTGAGGAAAAGAGGGAGGAGGTTCCCTTTTATAAGGGAGGAGAGGGGTACCTTTGGAATAACTATGATTATTATTTTATTATAAAGTCAAATTCGATTTTTAATAGCTCCTAATTGATATATTTAGAATCTAAGGTTGTGATGGGTTGAAATCCTCTGATCCAATATATTTTAGACAAGTTTAGGTCATTATAATAACCTTATCTTTTAGTTTTAACTCTTAGTTAATTAGATTATCATTTACCATGTCACATTGTATTTTTATATTATATAGTTAATAAACATACCATATACATCCAAGAGACCCCCAAGTGGTCCATTAATGATAAAACTATCATGATATAAGTATCTTGTCCGAACCTTATATTTTTAGAAATATAATAACAATTAATAATATAATATTTGATTTAAAAACTATTTTATGTCAATTTTGACACTATTTGGTAATTGATTTTTTTGGAAATCATAACAGAATAATTAGTTCGAAAACATTTAATTAAATCAATACTAACATGTCATATTAACATATAAAATTATTTTAATTCATAAAAAGTCTCAAATTACATTTATTTGGGTATTTATAACATCAATTATGTCAATATTTCATTAATAAGATAATTACTACATCATCATTGTATCATAAATGAATTAAATTATTTTAAGTAAAAAAATTAAAAATAAAGTACCATTATGTTGGAAATATTTTTATCTTTTAATGAATATTTATAGTCGAATTTATCTTATGAATAACCCTATATTATAAATTATTTAGTTATTAAACTTTGATTTTAACTATTTTAACCCTTCTTTAAATAAATTGATAATAAATGTCCTAATCTAATCCAAGTGGGCCTAAATGGTCATATGTTTTTCCTAAGGTTGTTTTTGGTGGAATTACACTTATCCAATATAATTAGGAATGTTTTAGGGTAATAATTATAACACTTTTACCCTTAATTGCCCTATTTACTTTTAACCGTGTTTAAAAAAGTAAAAAAGTTACTATTCATCAAAAATTATTTTCATCTCATTGAACCACATTTTATCCCTTGATATTAACTGTGTCTCTCGGAATTTCGAAATTCCACTCACAGAAGCGGTAAAATTAAGTTTTATGAAAAATTCAGTTTTTTAACTACCACTTAGTGGTTTCACGATTCATCAAAAAATGAAAGTTTCCAGAAAAAATACCAAAAATTAGGCCTAATCAATATTTGATATTATGAATTCAAAAATGATGGATATTTTACCAAATTAAAAACATATCAGTTACATTAACTTATTTAAAAATTAATTCTCGTCGTCAAAACAAATAACATGTTTTAAATAGATAATAACTATCAGAATATTGCCACTTGTTTATGTCTGGTTTAAATGTGAAATTACATCTGATGAACGAAATTGTATATGTAGAGACCATAAGCTTGATGTACATGGAAATTACATTACGTTTGTGGAATACTTAATACATAACAAAACCAGACACACAAGGATCGTAATAGTTTAGTGTCTTTGGAAACTCGGAATATAATCTTCTAATCGTGGTGAAAGATCTTGAACATCTCCCATAAGACCTTCCCCTTTTTTTCTTACTTAAGACCTTTCTTTAAATCCTGGGGAAAATAAAACATATAAAGGGCGAGCTCAAATGCTCAGTAAGGGTAAGCATGGATAAAATAAAACAAATCATATACATTTGAACACCAAAACATGAACATAATATTTAAACATCAGAATCTTGAGCAATGACATAAATCATGGAAGTACGTAAGGTATAGATCATAAAAAAACATTAATCATGATAAAATATCATGTTAATTAAACATGTAATTGTGGAAAACCATTAAGCACATGATATGATTTCCATAGTAGCCAAGGCATTGCTGCCAAGACAATCTTAGTGGACAAAGTCCCTTTCTGAATCGAGTTCACTCCTCATTCCAATCCTTTATTACTGAAACAGTTTAACATTCCGTTCCAGCGATGTCTATCTCATGAGATATAATTCTTTACCCAATTCATTGGAGGGAGATATAGGTCCCACCCATCTCATAAAGAAATCATTCTTTCATGTGCCACAAAATCATAAATCATACATCATAGCATAACCCATGTAATAAAATGGGATTATTAAACATCATGCCATCATAACATAATCCATAAACATTTGATATCATTTCATCATAAGAAAATTGAAACCATTTAAATCATAGAGACATTTTACTTGAAACATACACATATGAAATAATGTCATCTTAGATGGAAAATAGTTTTGACAAAACACTTGAAATGAATTCATGAGGAAAATATCCTTTCTTCGTTAAAATCATTTTCTTTTCACAAAACTCCATGAAATTTTAAAATATAAGTGTTTTGTTGAAAATAATCATGCAATATTGTAGAGGAAGCTTCTTGAAAATGAGTCATTATGAAACTGTAAAAATCCGTTCACACCGTATAAGTTCAAAATAACATTCTCCTCATACTTTTGTCAGAAGAGTCAAAAAGTACCTCGTAAAAGAAAGATTCCATACATACCATGTAGTAAAAGTAAAAAATAGGTAAAAAGGACATGAAAAAATACATGAATCCATTTTTATGAAACCTGGACATGGTTGAGAACAATAACCCTCGTAAATACTTACGATTAAACAATCTCGGATTAGAACGAGATTGGAAAAGTTATCCCTTACCTTAGGTCTAATATGCTTCGTACGTATCCAAACCTCCTGTATAATGATTTAAATAATGTCATTGACTTATTATAGAATCATATTCATTGTTATTATATCATATATGTTTCACTTATGACTTTATATTACCCGTTCTTTTGTAAATTCCATGTTAAAGTAGCGTTTTGGGTATAATCATTTCATTTATCATATGTGATTCGCCTTGTTGTTCTTTATATTATTACTAATATCCTGATTAACATAATTCCAGAATGTAAAATATGATTTATAGATAATATATATTCATCATATACATATATATATATTATAGATTGATAAAAGGAATGAAATACACCGTTCATGGAGACGGTAGGCCGTACGTACGCATAAATGTTGTTTTCGTCTCCTTATTGAATTGAATGAAACTAAATAGATGACATACATATATATATATATATACATAAATCCAGTTGAATTATTATTTCGTATATTTCATTATTATTCATTATATAAACTTTATGATCATCCATGTAAGGTTAACATGGAGAATGAATCTCATCGCGTCGTGGAGACGGTAGTCCGTACGTACACACGAGCGATGATATCATTCCCATAATTATTGAATAGAATTTTAGTGGATGGTATAATATATCAGAATAATTATGGTGTTATAATAACCATATATAGTTATTCTTTACACCATTATATCCATCCATGTAAGGTGTTGGTGGAAAAATAGATTTCACCACGCTGTGGAGACGGTATTCCGTACGTACGCACGCGCGATGATTTCATTTTCCGTAGGATGGATAGATGGTGAAATAGGGGTGTTTCATAATTATAATAACATATCAGTATATGAGTGATACTGATTTTATTACTTCATAATGAAACAACTAAATAAGAAGAAGTGGAAGAAGAAATAAAGATGAAAGAATTGGTAACGGACATTACCTCTTCTTTGAAGCGCTTCTTTGAGTCCTCCTTTTAGGGAACTAAAATTGGTATTTGAAGAAGACCAGGACCTCTAGAATGTATCTAGGGACGTTGAGAGAAGAAATTGGCAGGGTTTGGCCCTGATTGATGGCTCAAAGTGGTTTGAGGAAGAGGGGGAGGAGGTGCTCTTTTATAAGGGAGGAGAGGGGCTCCTTTGAAAAAACTAAAAATATTATTTTATTATAAAGCAAAATTTGGTATCAAATAGCTCCAAATTGATTTATTTCGAAGCTAAAGTGGGTATGGTTAGCAATATTCTCATCCAATAAAATTTGGACAAGTTTAGGCTCCTATTTTAACATTATCAT
Organism: Viscum album; assembly: GCA_963277665.1. Classification (NCBI taxonomy): domain Eukaryota; kingdom Viridiplantae; phylum Streptophyta; class Magnoliopsida; order Santalales; family Viscaceae; genus Viscum; species Viscum album. The sequence goes on from OY728141.1 coordinate 1,143,495,305, forward strand.
TTTGATTTAACATTATGTTAAATAATTTTACTTTTACCGTGTCTTCTTGTGTTCTTACAATATAAGGTTAATAAACTTACTAAAAGAATCCAAACTAACACCAAGTTGTTTATTATTAATATATATAACCTTATCTAAGTCATTTTTCCAATCTTTATATTTTTAGGTATAAAAAAACAATTAATAATATAATATTTATTTTAAAAACAATTTTATGTCAATTTAGACACTGTTTAGTAATTGATTTTAGAGAAAATCATAACAGAATGATTAGTTCTAAAAAAATTAATTAAATCAATACTAAAATTTAATATTAACCTAAAAAAATAGTTGAATTCATAAAAACTCTCAAATTACATTTATTTGGGTATTTATAACATCAATTATGTCAATATTTTATTAATAAGATAATTAATGCATCGTCGTTGTGTCATAAATAAATTACATTATTTAATGTCTAAAAATTACAAATAAATACCATTATGTAGGAAATTTGTTTAGCTTTCTAATTAATATTTATAGACTAATTTAACTTATGAATAACCCCATATTAAAAACGATTTACCTATTAAACATTGATTTTAACTATTTTAACCCTTCTTTAAATAAATTAATAATAAATGTCCTAATCTAATCCAAGTGGGCCTAAAGGGTCATATTTTATCCTAAGGTTGTTTTTGGTCGAATTAAACTTATTCAATAGAATTAGGACATGTGTTAGTGTAATATTAATATCATTTTAACCCTTAATTACCCTATTTACTTTTTAACCGTCGTAAAAAAAAGTAAAAAGTTAATATTCACCAAAAATTATTTTCATTTCATTGAACCAAATTTTACATACTGACATAAACCATGTCTCTCATATTTTTTAAATTGCATTCACAAAATTGGTAAAATTAATTTTTATTAAAAATTCAGTTTTTTTAACTTCCACTTAGTGGTTTCATTATTGATCAAAAATTGAATGTTTTCAGAAAAATACCAAAATTTCACCCGAGTCTAATTTCGATATTCTGAATCCAAAAAATGAAGCCCATTTTGAAAAATAAAATTTACAAAATTTCAAAAATTGGTTATTACTATTCATAACGGCTAGTTTTAATAATAGCATATCGTTGTTTAGTGAAACTCGGTATTGTGTACTACACACGCTATCGAGGAAGGTCGCGATTGCGTGTAATGCAAGGCAAGTCAAGGATGCATGTTGTGCAAGCTCCTTTTGGTGTAGAGTACAACACAAGACATTAATGAAATTAAAAAGAATTTTTTTCATAAAATCATGGGGTGTTACATTCTACCCCCCTTAAAATGAATTTCGCCCTCGAAATTCGTCAGGGTTATAAATGGTTTACTCGAAAGTTTCTTTAATAGAAACCCACATCGTAAAAAGGAATACCAAAACCAATATTTAAAAAAAATTATGAAACATAACTGTTACCCAAATAAACTAATCCCTGGGTTTCCACATAGGTGAAAATATGGATATGGAATAGAAATCTAACCACCATGTTCTGATAGAGAGTGGTAGAGAACATAGCTATGGAAAATCCAGTAATCACCAGGCCATAAATTTGTGACGATATAATGTACCATCTGATTCATCAGATATAAGAGCACTAGGACAACATTTTTGGTTTTCAAGATCATTTCCCTAAAGTTGATGAAATTGGAATTAGAAGAAATAATTTCATGATTTTGGTATAGTCTCACTGTTGGTCATTCTTTGGACAATTTCCACTTCATCTCTTAAAGAAATGAAGTTTAATTTGTCATTCGTGATGTTTTAGTAGATCATGTGATAGAATGATGGGTCATTCCATCTGTCTCAAAAAAAGGTTAGAAAAGTTATCAAAAAATACATAAGTCCATCTACAGTGAGGGTAATCATATATGGTTCCTAAAATGGACTTATACTTTATATATCGTACTGGTTAATATAATAAAACTAGTTTCTACTAAATAAGGACTTCTTGTAGGCCTGTGGTAGGCGATAAAGCTCAGTCGCACTTCAGTTGTGGGTTCGATTCCCACAACCTTGTCCGACGCGATGGGTTGTCGCCCGTCCTGCATGTTTTCCTTTTTCTAAAGCTATATTACTATAACATCCCATCAATAATATCGAAAAAAATTTATATCATTAAACAATAATAACTTATGTATAACATAATCCATTCCAATCTTTAGGATTATCTAAAATACTTTGGTCCAAGCTCATAGTATAAAAAAAATTATTATTTGAAATGTCATCAACCAAGCATGTGAATACCATCATTTATCCCCCATATATCTTATTGGTCACATTCCAATCCTGTAAATACCTTAATCATGTACTCTCAATGAATACCCATTAAACCTTAGTGAAAACATGAATACTGTCAAAAGTTAACTCTTTCTGCATACCAAAATCCAAAAATTCTATATACTCAAACCATGATATAACCATCTCCTTATATCAGTAATGAGCTCATGAATACTATCAAACATTTAATTTTGTCCTTATACCTTCATTATGCGCATATCATCTACATTCCAAAAATATCTAAATAACCATCCATGGATACTGGTACCATTAATCATACACTTTCAAAATTCAAGGAAAGTCAACAGTGTAACAATCCATAGATGTCTCTTTATTCCATAGTACCATGAGATTACTTATACAACATTACACTTGATAAACATGTAATCATTCCACTACCTTCTTAAACCATTGACCGAGCTTCAACAATTCTTTCATCTCAAATATCATTTGTAGTCTCTTCATCATCATCAACATAAATACTACCCATACGACCATACTGATTCTCTTCACAAGACTTTCCCTTAGGGAATTGGTTTGCATAATTCCCGTACATTCCGCATTTAAAACATTTATCCATTGTTGATGTCGTAGCAATACTATTATCCTCATCCATGGTGTTAACTGAACCTTTTCCTTTGCACTTACTATCTTGGTGTCCTTCTTTTCTACACCCAAAGAATCTTCCAGTTCCCTTGAAACTATCTCCCCTATGCCTCTTCCCACATGATTAACATGAGGGAAATTGAACTTTCTTTCCTCTATGATCATCATGAAACTCCATCATTCTCTTATTATCTGATTTGGGAAACTTACCAAAGTTGAGATTATTGATCATATTATGAAATTTATGATTAGGAATAATAACGATGTTTGGACATCCAAATCCCGTTTCATTTGGTTTTTTATGAAGAATATCATTCCACTGTCCGTCATATCCTCCATTGTGATGAATCTTCCTGTTTCCAGCTATTTTCTAAAACCTAAAAAGAATAGTGTGAGAGGTAAAAATCATGCTATGGAATAAAACATAATAAAGGGGTAGTACCTTCAATATCTAACATCTTAGGTTTAATTCTAATATCGTTAGCATAATTCTAGGACTATAACCTATACGTATACGTAACCTTAGGGACATCCCTAGACATACCTTAGAAATATCTTTAGGGATCTCACTAAAGTTCTCGCATCCTAGTTTCCAAAGGTTGACTAAACCTTTCCCCTAATTCCAAATCTAGAGACCCTAATCTTGAAGTACATGGACATTACATTACTTTTGCGGAATACTTAATACAAAACAATAATAGACACACAAGGATCGTAATAGTTAAGTGTCTTTGGAAACTTGGAATATAATCTTCTAATCATGGTGAAAGATCTTCAATATCTCCCATAAGACCTTCCCTTTTTTTTCTTACTTAAATCCTTTCTTTAAATCCTGGGGAAAAGAAAACATATAAAGGGTGATCTCAAATTCACAGTAAGGGTGTGCATGGATAAAATAAATAAAATCATATACATTTGAACATCAAAACATGAACGTAATATTTAAACATCATAATCTTGAGGAATGACATAAATCATGGAAGTACGTAAGGCATAGATCATAAAGAAAAATTAATCATGATAATTTATCATAGGAATTAAACATGAAATTGTGGCAAACCATTAAGCACACGATATGATTTCCATAGTAGCCAAGGCATTTCTTACAAGACAATCGTAGTGGAAAAATTCCCTTTCTGAATCGAGTTTACTCCTTGTTCCAGTCCTGTATTACTGAAACGGTTTATCTTTCCGTTCCAGCCATGTCTATCTCATGAGATATAATTATTTACCCAATGCATTGGAGGGAGATATAGGTCCCACCCATCTCATAATGGAATCATTATTTCTTGTGCCACAAAATCATAAATCATACATCATAGCAAAACCCATGTAATAATATGGGATTCTTAAACATCAGGCCATCATAACATAATCCATAAACATTTGATATCATTTCATCATACGAAAATTGAAACCATTAAATTCATAGAGACATTTAACTTGAATCATACACATATGAAATAATGTCATCTTAGGTGGAAAATAGTGTTGACAAAATAATTGAAATGAATTCGTGAGGAAAATATTTTTTCTTCTTTAAAATCATTTTATTTTCACAAAATTCCATGAAATTTTAAAATATAAGGGTTTTTTTGAAAATAATCATGCAATCTTGTAGAGGAAGCTTATTAAAAATGAGGCGTTATGAAACCGTAAAAATCTGTTCACGCCGTATAAGTTAAAAATAACATTCTCCTCGTACTTTTGTCGCAAAAGTAAAAAAGTTCCTCGTAAAATAAATATTCCCTACATACCATGTAGTAAAAGTCAAAAATGGGTAAAAAGGACATTAAACATACACGAAACCATTTTTATGAAACATGGATATGGATGAGAAAAATAACCCTAGTAAATACTTACGAATAAACAATCTCGGATAAGAACGAGATTGGAAAAGTTATCCCTTACCTTAGGTATTATATGCTTCGTATGTATCCAAACCTCCTGTATAATGATTTAAATAATGTCATTGACTTATTACAGAATCATATTCATTGTTATGATATCATATATGTTTCACTTATGACTTTATATTACCCATTCTTTTGTAAATTCCATGTTAAAGCAGCGTTTTGGGTACAATCATTTCATTTATCGTATGTGTTTCGACTTGTTGTTCTGGATATTATTACTTATATCCTCATTAACATAATTCCAGAATTTAAAATATGATTTATAGATAATATATATTCATCATATACATATATATATATTATAGATCGATAAAAGGAATGAAATACACCGTTCATGGAGATGGTAGGCCATACGTACGCATGAATGTTGTTTTCGTCTCTTTATTGAATTGAATGAAACTAAATGGATGACATACATATATATATATATATACATAAATCCATTTGAATTATTATTTCGTATATTTCATTAATATTCATTATATAAACTTTATGATCATTCATGTATGGTTAACATGGAGAATGAATCTCATCGCGTCGTGGAGACGCTAGTCCGTACGTATGCACGAGCGATGATATCATTCTCATAATTATTTAATAGATTTGTAGTGGATGGTATAATATATAATAATAATTATGATGTTATAATAACCATATATATTTATTATTTACGCCATTATACCCATCCATGTAAGGTGTTGGTGGAAAAACTGATTTCACCACGGCGTGGAGACGGTATTCCGTACGTTCTCAAGCGCGATGATTTCATTTTCCGTAGGATGGATAGATGGTGAAATAGGGTTGTTTCATACATATAATAACATATCAATATATGAGTGATACTGATGTTAGTACTTCATAATGAAAAAACTAATGAAGAAGAAGTGGAAGAAAAAATAAAGATGAATGAATCGGTAACAGACATTACCTCTTCTTTGAAGCGCTTCTTTGAGACATCCTTTTAGGGCACTAAAATTGGTCTTTTAAGAATTCCAGGACCTCTAGGATGTCTCTAGGGAAGTGGAGAGAAGAAATTTGCAGGGGTTGGCTGAGATTGAAGGCTCAAAGTGGTGTGAGGAAGAGGGGGAGGAGGTGCCCTTTTATAAGGGAGGAGAGGGGCTCCTATGGAAAAACTGAAAATATTATTTTATTATAAAGCCAAATTAGGTTTTAAATAGATCCAAATTGATTAATTTAAAAGATAAGGTTCGTATGGGTAGAAATAATCTCATCCAATAGAATTTTTACAAGTTTAGGATCCTATTTTAACCTTATCATTTAGATTTAACTTTAAGTTAAATAATTTTACTTCTAACGTGTCTTCTTGTGTTCTTACACTATAAGGTTAATAAACATAGTGAAAGAAGCCAAACGAACCCAAGTTGTTTATTATTAATATATATAACCTTATCTAAGTGATTTGGCCGAACCTTAGATTTTTAGGAATAAAATAACAATTAATAATATAATATTTGTTTTAAAAACTATTTTTTGTCAATTCTGACACTATTTTGTAATTGATTTTTATAAAAAACATAACAGAATGATTAGTTCTAAAAAAGTTAATTAAATCAATACTAACATGTCATATTAACCTATAAAACTAGTATAATTCATAAAAAGTCTCAAATTACATTTATTTGGGTATTTATAACTTCAATTATGTCAATATTTCATTAATAAGATAATTACTGCATCATCGTTGTGTCATAAATAAATTAAATTATTTAATGTCTAAAAATTACAAATAAAATACCATTATGTAGGAAAGTTTTTTAGCTTTCTAATTAATATTTATAGTTGAATTTATCTTATGCATATTCTCATATTAAAAATTATTTACTTATTAAACATTGATTTTAACTATTTTTACCCTTCTTTAAATAAATTAATAATAAATGTCCTAATCTAATCCAAGTGGGCCTAAATAGTCATATTTTATTCCTAAGGTTGTTTTTGGTCGAATTACACTTATCCAATAGAATTAAGACTTGTGTTAGGGTAATAATAATTTCATTGTTAACCTTAATTACCGTATTTACTTGTTAATCGTGGTAAAAAAAATTAAAAAAGTCACTATTCACCAAAAAATTATTTTCATCTCATTGAACCACATTTTACTTAATGACATCAACCGTGTCTCTCGGATTTTTGAAATTCCATTCACAAAAGTGGTAAAATTACTTTTTATGAAAAATTCATTTTTTTTAACTACCGCTTAGTGGTTTCACTATTCATCAAAAATTGAAAGTTTTCAGAAAAATACCAAAATTTCACCCTATGCTAATTTCGATATTCCAAATCCAAAAATGAAGTCCATTTTGAAAAATAAAATTTACAAAATTTCAAAAAGTGATTATTACTATTCATAATGGCTAGTTTTAATAATACCATATCGTTGTTTAGTGGAACTCGGTATTGTGTACTACACACGCTATCGAGGAAGGTCGTGATTGCGTGTAATCCAAGGCAAGTCAAGGATGCGTGTTGTGCAAGCTCCTTTTGGTGTAGCATAAAACACAAGACATTAATGAAATTAAAAAGTATATTTTTTATAAAATCTCGGGGTGTTACAGTATTAAATTGTAAAAATATATTCTAAATATACTTTAAAACGACTCAAATTAATAATTTATCACTATTAATTATTTCGATTAAAAAAGTTGTTTTGAATTAAAATTTAGTAATTTTCACTATTCATCATAATATGAAAGTTATCCAAAAAGTACCAAAATTTCACCCTAAGCTAATTTTGATATTCTGAATCCATAAATGAAGTCCATTTTGAAAAATAAAATTTATAAAATTTCAAAAATTGGTTATTACTATTCATAACTGCTAGTTTTAATAATATTTTAATAGCATATCTTTGTTTAGTGAAACTTGGTATTACGTACGATGCAAGCTATTGAGGAAGGCTGCGGTTGCGTTTAAAGAAAGCCAAGGTAGTGTTGTGTGTAGTGAAATATTCGTTTGATGATTTATATATCATAAAAACAAAATATTTCTCATAAAAGTCTTGGGTGTTACAATAAACCTTTTACTTCGATGTCCAATTTCAAATTGAGAGGATGTAATTTATTGAAGGAGGGGAGAATTTAACACCCCAATAATTTTTATATTTATGGAAAATAATAATTTAAAATTATGTGTTTTAATACATAACAATAATACCTATAAATAATAACATTTCAAAATTTATTATTTTCAATTAATTAATATATTATAAATAAATACTAATTTGTAGTATTATTTTGTGTAAAAGAATATTTTAATATGAATATATATTAAAAATTCATTTTGATCAAATAATGCTTAATATTTGAAATGAGAAAAGTATATTTTAGATATTATAATTATATTGATAAATACTAATTCATTCTATGAATATATTAACTATTAATAGTACACAACAAATTTAATACAGAATGCATGAAATGTTGAGTTCTTACAAAATAAAACTTTTTTATAACCTAGCCAATAAAGACAATTTTCTTATGCTTCTGTGATTTGAATTTCAAAAAATGGATAGACACAGTTGTTTTCAGGGTGATATTTGGAGGCTAATAGAATTAACATAATTTTTATTGAATAGTAACATACCCATATAAATAGTAACATACCCATGTGAATAGTAAAATATTCGTATGAATATTAATGTTACCCTTATGAATAGAAAATTTCCATTATGATTGGTAACCTTACCCATGATTTTAGAAATATGATTTAGGGACCATATAAATGAAGGTGAATATTTTAATTAAATGTTGGTATTTTTGTGAGTAATAAAGATTTAATTACAATATTATAATTAATAAAATGATTTTATACATCATTCTTGAGTCATAGCTGATTTAAATAGCCATTGGTTCAAAATCAAATGCATTTATTACCATTTTTACATATGAATCAAGACTATTCATAGTGTTGATACAAAATAATATACTAGTGATTAAAATAATGCAAAAAACCTCATCTCCTCAACTATATACACCACCTCTCACCCCCTCTTCATCTCACACCACTGAAGCTTAGTGCCTTGCCTAAGATATACCAAATACACCTCCCAAGCCCTCCCTAACATCAATACGCCGCATGTATCACAAAAAATTTAAAAACAAAGGCTTTAAGGACATTCTGAAGGAGGATTACTCAAGAGGTAATCCTCTCTTCCTGTTCATATAGCTTTTTTTAAAAGTTCCAATCTTTTGTTTCTCTTTCCTAACATCCCTTATCCAAATACTGTGATAATTATATTAACTTACATGTACTATATATATATTATCCTAAGTTAGTATTTCATCATCATCTCTCTTTTCCCCTCCTCTTATACTAAAAATGGAAACACCGCCCGAGATGTGTCAATTTATCACATTCAAGGATGAAAGGTTTTCAATTTCTATTTCCATATTCAATTATGGTCATGAAACCTATTTATGGTTACATAAGAACATAATATATTTAATATATCATATTTCACTTTCTAAAATCATTTTTTGTACATCTTATTTGATTATAAAACAAAATATGATCATGGTGATAAAAACCATCAAAATAATCCAAGACATTATCATAAAAATTTTATATAATTATTCAACCCCTAACAAAATAACTAAAAGACTTATATGAACATTTAAACATCTAGATGATAATTAACAACTCATAACTTCTATTATAGTTTTAAATTTAAATTTTACAAGAACTTCTATGTTGTTATACATGCAAAACGATATGGAAAACTAAGAAAGCATGCACTCCCAAATAATGAAATTGAATGCATTAACCCATATAAAAGGATGTAAATGAACATAATGAAGATATAATAAATAATTAACATGTATATAAGGTTTTGGAATTCATAATTAATGAATCAAAATTTATTATTGAGGACATTAAGATCAAGTGCAGAGTATATTCAACCCTAATTTTTGTGGCTTATCATCTAACTTTTATTTCCCTGAGATTTCCATTGTTCGCAACTTATTTCTTATATGTAGAGTACATGAATTTAAATTTGATTTCTAATATTATGGTTGATTTTATATTCATGGTATTCAATTATTCATTTGATGATTATTAATTTTTGGTAATATGATTCGGTAGATTAAAACGTGGTAGGTACTTTGTCTCACATTCCATTTAATTGAGTTTTACTTTGTATTGTGCACCTAATAATTCTTATGTGGTCTATCTACTACCCATATGATATAATTTTTAATATGAACTTGTAATTATATTATATATCCATATTATTTTTTCAGATATATGATTATTGTCTAAGTTGTATACCATTTTACATACGATAGTTACTTTGAATGCTATGATTAATATGTATTATCTACTGAATATATATAATAAAAATGAATATTGTTCTTATATTAAATACATGTATAATTAATAATGTGTATTTAATTGATTGGTGGGGCCCTCTATTTCCCTTTTATGCATCAACAAGTCTAATGAGATAATTCAGTTAACAACAAACCCTTCAAGTGTGTTTCAAGAACAAAATCAGACGAGTATCTACCCATAAAATTAAATAGTCTTGATTGTATTATGGTTCATGTTCTAGATACATGATGTCAAATTAATAAGAATTATCTTTGTTCATTCTTTAGTTATTACTATCCATTTATTTTCATTATGACAAAATCTATAGATGAATTGTCATTCTCATTTTTATATGGATTGTGTTTTCATTTATTCCCAATTTCATTTTGATTATGTAAAACTGGTTCTGATTCAATTATTATTGATTCGTTATTACACTATATGTAAACCATACAGAGCATTTGATCTAAAATATTTCATTTTTTCCATTCCATAGGTTATGAAGAAGATATGATTTATTCAGTTCTCATGGATGCTGTTTATTAGAATTTGGTTTGTATTATTTTTTATTTCCTTTCCCAAGATAAAGCAATATCCATGTGCGTATCTTGTTTCTTCAATACTACTAAAATAATAGATCCTTCAGGATTTTATTCCCTATAATTAGGACAATGTAATGTAATAATGTACTATATCTGGGCTTCAAGGGTTGGGGCATTACAAAACGTTTTCACATCACATTATGAAATTGTCACTTTAACAGGACCTATAACCACATATTTTATTACTATATTGAATAAATTTTTAATTATTATTTATTTATTCATGCTATATGAGACTTCATAATTAAAAATATTACTATTCATATTTAACTAAATTTCAAAAATATTTTGACTCGTTATGATGTTCAAAACAAAATTAAATACTACTATACTTTTCAATAGAAATTTATTTATTTTAAATAAAGAAGATGGTATTAGATGATAGTATATTAAGTTAAAAAAAAGTAAATTAAAATTATGGTGACATTAATATTAAATATTTTTCTAAAACTACTGGAGAAATAACTTGGAAATTGAAATGGTAAAAAACCCATTTTTTATTGTGTGAAAACTGTATAAAATTATTTTTCATTAAAACATATTATGTGAGCATGGTAAACATTTAAAAAATTAACCTATAAAATCAAAAAATATCCTCAAAATTCAAATTTTAAAAATGAAATATTATTTAAAAAAGTATTAATTTTAGCTAACAAAATCAACAATGGCCTGTGTTGAAAAATATACAGTTATTAAATAAAAGGGTTTGAATTTTTTTCATTAAATTATAAAAAATATTATAATATTTAAATTATGTCCAAATAGATGAAAAGAACATATATTAAATGTTTATATCAGTATGTATGTGATATACTCATCAGATAAAATTAATGAAATTTTAGTGTAATGATTCAGACATTTTCATTTTATGTTTAACCATAGTTAACAAATTTACCATTTAATGTGTTATAAAAAAAGTTTATGGTTACCATTCATAATATGGAAAAATAAAAGGTACCTAATTACCAAATTTTAAAAATAATTTTTAAAATATTGAATCCATTATTCATGAAACAAAATACCAAATTTGTATAATTTTATTTAAAAATAATCATAAAAAATGGTAACGAATAATGATTTTGTTTTTAAAAAATTCCATTTTAAGTATAAGTTGTATATAAAATTCATTTAAAAATCTATAGATATATTAGTTCAAATAATAATGAGCTAATTTAATTTCAAAAAAAATCATAAATAGGATTTTATGTTATAGATTGTTTATGTGAAATTTAAGTTTTTCATAAATATTAGTATTTTGAACTATTCATTGAAAAATCGTTCTTTTTATAAAAATATTAAAATTTTAAAATATGATATTTATTATTTTCTAATATCAATAATTTTATCCTTTGTAACAAATTCAACACGTTCTAGAAAATAAATATAATATTTTCTTAAAAACAAGTAATAATGAACAATTTTAAAGAAAAGTAATTTCGGTTAAATAAAATGAATTTTAAAGAATATAAATTATTATTAATAACTCATAAAATAATTTTTTTATTATGAAAATTATATTTATATATAATCATTATATTATTCCTCATTATACTCACTAATTTCATAAATATGTTAGAATTAACATTTTTAATTTTTTTGATTAAATACTTTTTTTATTTTTCATTGATATTATCAAACATAATTTACATTTTAAATTTCATGTTTAATTTAATGAACCATTATTTCTAGGCTAGTTATTTTTGGGGTTTTGGTTGTTTGAGGTGTTTTAGAGGAGGCTTGGGGAGTTCTCTTGGTGGATGTAGGTGTATCTTTCTGCATGAAATTCATGTCATGTGATGGGTACTAGACATAATTATATAGCTCATGACATATTTAGAAGGATATATTTCTGTCAAATGTGTATAAATTTGTGAATCCAGGAAAAAAATTTACTTCATGAATTTAATTCTTGATATGTTGTTAAATCTGGCTGAGGTGACTTGAATTTGGTGGATGATGGGTATTTGGGAAATGCCCAAGAAATTCATGTTGTGAATTTGTCAGACAACATGAATGTGTCAAGTTATAGGTTTCAAATATGTTTATTGGTAGAAAAAAATCCTCATTAGGTTATACCTATTTTGTATCTCATTATTTTCAAACCTTATGAGGTGATAAGGGGATATCCATCCCACTTTCTCCCACATTTATCTATTTATTTCGGGGGATTCCCATTAGTGATCGGTGGAATTAACTTCTCTTATAATTGGGTTTTTCTTTTTTTATTATCCATGGGATCCATTTAGTGGTGTTGTTTTGTTTTGGGTTTTGAATCAGGTGATGTTTTTTATAACCCTTAATGTGGTGTCTATTGGTCTGTGGGGTATTCAGGTAGTTATCCTATGCAGATCTTGCTTCCACACCGTGTCATGCACAATGAGTTAAAATTCTTCTTTGATATAGGAAATCCCTCATTTTTCACCTTTGTGTATAATTCTTGAGGTATTTACTCATTTTTATCTTTGGGGGATGGTTTTCACATTCCAAATCAAGATAATTAAGTGGCTAATAGAAACTTAAGGTTAGAAGGCAGAATAAATGACATGATTTTAATCCTTTGACATTATTATGATATTGTGATTGTATGAGATTAGCTCTACATTTAAAATTGTGGTTGTTGGAATTTTTTATGCTGGTTGATATGTATTGCAATGACCTTTTTGCGTGGTAGTTGTGATATCGCCATAAAATGGAAATTGTATAACCAAAAATAATTTTTTAATAAAATGGTTTCCCCTTAAAGTATGCTTTGTGTGATTATAAACCTAAAATATAGTTAATTATTATATGAATTTCATTTTTCAACACATTAAAATGATATTTAATGTGTTTTTATGTGTGTAATTGATGTGGGGAGGCAATCTGTAGTTGTGATGTTGTGTGGAGTAATGTGTAGTTTTTTTAAAGATTTTTGGGAAAGGTGGGAGGGGTAAGTTTGTTTGTCTGTAATTTTTGGGTGGTTAGTTGATTAATTGTTTGGATGTTCTTTTGGGGTAGTAGGATAATAGAAACATCCCATGCTTCTGGGTGGTAGGGTGATTGATTGTTTGATCATGATTTTATAGTAGTTAGGTGAAGGGTAGAATTGTTGTGCTTGTGGGGAGGTCTGGCAATGATTTAATGGGAATTATTATATGATTTTGATGTGTTTTAATGTTTTTATAGATACATAGTGAACAAATAACCGGTTAATAATGATTAAAATTTCATTGATTGTCTATTTAATGGGATGTAAAGTATTAATGAAAACAAAAAACGATGGGTTGTGTGGTTATATGTTTCTGATTTTTTATAGTGAAGCGAATGTGATGGATAATGGGATTCGGTTGAAATATGAAATAGGATTGTGTCTTCTGTGGTTATATTCATTAGTAGTGGTAAACAAATTGGGGATATTGTGAGTTGGTATGTGTTTTATTATAAACCCATAGGATGGAATTGTCTTTTATTAAATGTATATATATAGCATTTTCAATTTGATTATCTAGAATTTCCCCATCTGCATGTATGATTTTGTTTCGAAACTCATATATTTATATGGGTGGTGTTTTTACCAACATCATTATGATGAGGACGGAGGGATGGCTACTCGCTCATTCCCCATCTCTATTCTAAGAGAGTAGATATGCATAGGCTGTGATGGATGATGGTATGATTGTTCACTAGGTGATATCCTAGGATTCTTTCGATAAGATGTGATATTACTATGACATGGGGTTGGGGCCCATCTTTCTTAAGTCATGATATGGTAAGACAACATGGTGAAATAGAAAATGGTGGGGATCATACATGGTATGAGGAGGGAGTGAGGTTATTTTCTTTTAGGTTCATGATACCGTTATACAATATTTAAGAAGGTGGTTGATATAGGATGTGATCGTGCTTGTGGGAAATAGTTTACAGTTTCTACAGGTGTGATTTCATTGGTCTATTTTGCGGGGTGTTGGTGTATGTTATTCTAAATAGATTGGAGTTCTAGGACATATGATGTTGTGGTGTGAGAGTGGTAAACCAATGGGAATGTGGTGTAGTGTAAAATTAGTCGATATGATTCTTATTATGTTATTATAGATGGATTACATTATTTGTTGAGCCTTCATTAGTGAGGATGAGATGTATAATTGATCTATTTAGCTGTTATTGGTTATTTTTTCTCAGAGTTTTATGAGAATTATTTTTTACATGTGTACAAGATACTTGGGAATTTGAAATGATTATAATTCAATTATCACGCTACATATATAATATAATATTCATTTTTTCCAGAAGACTATGTGGATCAGGATGGAAATTAACAACTCATATATTTTTTGATTTTTTCTATGTTTCTACTTTATCTTTTTCATTTAGGGATAAAATTTTGGAGAATATTATCTATACTACTCTTATTTCAACGTGAATTGTGGGATTTATTGGGTTCTTTTGATTTTATATCAAGAATTTTTTTTGTGGATGATTTATTTTATCTCATTATCCTACAATATTATAATGGTTAAAGCCTATATTTTCATGATATTTTATATACCATCATTGAAAGTCACCAAGATATGGAATACTAGAGGTAGGACTCGTGGGTTATCATCTACCTCCCCTCATTGTGTAATAATTATTGGGAGGGGTCTTATAGGGTGGTATCAATGTTGATAGTTGAGATATAGGTTGTATTGTGGTGTTAGGTAGAGTGAGGGTTTCATGTGTTGGTATATAAGTAGTTTTTATTCACCACAATGAATGGTAAAATCCCACATGACCCGTAAGGAAATGTGAAATTGTCCCCCTTGTGATCTAGTGAAAATAATCTAAGCTTATTTAAAGACCCAGTGACCTAGACCTATTTTAAAGGTAGATAATTTAGAGTTCTACCTGAATCATGACAATTTATTTTTCCTTTTTTGGGATAGGGTTTTTGGGATGGTTAAAATGAATAATTTTAATTAAAATAAATATCAATAAAATTACATTATACCACCATTAGAAAATTATTATTTTCGATTCTTCTATGACTTAAAGATTAATTCTACGTGAGCTTCTATAAGCTAAGGTTCACCATGATGATGTGGTTGGTTTCAGAATGATTAATCTTCAAGAAGAGGATTAGGATTAGTAGATGGAATTTCCCATATTCCTACGGTAGTATTTAGGGATATACTAGTGCAGTGTTTTGGATGTAAAGATAGAGAAATTACTGGTGGAGCCTGAGTTTTCATTAAGCTTGATCGTGTCCCCAGTGGTATATTAGGTCCCAATAGAATTTATTGGGATGTGGGGAGTTGTGTTTCAATTTTTTAGTATCTATATGGGTGAGTAGAAGGAGGCCGATGGTTCATAAGTCGAGATTCAGAATTTTTTATGAGATGAGTTCCTTTCATTGGCCCTGAATGACGTTAAATGGTAGGATCTTATTTCATTTAAAAAGGATAGTATTCCAGTGAGGGAGTTATGATTCATGTTAACAGTAGTTCTATATTATTCGCCAAATTTTTTATAGATGTGGAGTATCATGTGATATATCATGGATATTCAATTGTTTTACTTCTATGAAGTATAAAATTACTTATTTTATGTTTCCAATGTACCTGCAGGTTTAGAAGAGGGTAGAGGAGATGATGTAGGTTCACTCATGAAGAGGATTACTATGAGAGGGAAAATCATAGAGTTTCTAAAAGAGAATATTTGGTATTGGGATGTCGCATGCACACAAACCATTGAGGATTTTAATTAGAGTCATTCTCAATATCTTCACTTTCATCCATATAGGGTTAGTGGTTTGTATAATATTTTTAGAGATATCAAGACATTAGTTTTTATATATCAAGTTTCCTTCCACCAACATAATTAAGTCCAATTTTTTCATGCATCATTGATTTTATAAGGTGGATAGGTATAACCCCATCCTCAATAATAGCTCATAGTGTCACCAGTTCACAATTAGAGGAATCAATCTTATGTTTTGCTGAGGGGGATAGAGTGGGTAGAGGATACAATCAGGATGATCCTCATGTTTTGGGACCTCAACCAAAGTGTGATCATGAAGGCGGTCATTAGAAGGGAGGTATAATAGATGGGTATGATAATTATCATGTAGTGGAGTAAGTAGTATTAGAGGTAGAAGAGAACATTTGAGGAACAAAAAGTTATTAATATACACATATTAGTTTCATTTATTATTCAGGAGCTTTAGACTTCTTTTTTTCACCCACACTATTTTTTTATCTATGAATTTTTATAGAGAGGATTCATGTTCCCTTATTATTGACTACACTAGTACAAGGATGATCTAATTCTTCGATTTTTTCCTAGGGGTGTAGTCTAATTATTAGAACACATAAACCAAGTGGGGATATTTTATTTAATTAGAAGAAACTATATAGTGTCATCATAGTAGTTGATTTTTTGAAATAATTCTTGTTTTTATCAACTAATTTTATGCGAAGGATTTTTTTTATCAAATGTGGATTACCATAATCTGGTTTACATTGGAGATTAGGGCTATCAACATGGCATTCAGCATGTGGATCCACCTCATTATATGATATATTAGTTGTCATAAGCTATATATTAAAAACCATTTCTATAAGGTAAATATGTTGTTTGAGGTCTTCGAGGAAATTCTAAAGGAATTAGGTGAAGGAAGGGGTTTTAATTGACTTAGAAGAAAAAGAAGTGTTTAAAATGATGATAATAGATCATAAAAGTAGATTAATAGTTTTAATAGATTATTAAAGTAGACTACCGGTGATAATTTTTTTGATAAAATGAATTTAAAAAGGCATTGGAAAATGTAAATCACCTGTTTTTACAAGAATTACCATTATTATTGATATTGTGTTTATATAGGAAAAATTCCATCAAGAAAATCTTACCTGGTGTTGGTTTATTTTCCCATTAGTTGTGATGTTTTGTAACAGTTATTTTTTGATTGTTTCTTATCATCCTAAATAAAATTGGGTAATCATTTTTATATGGATAATGAATTGGTTTCACCATGATACAAAGCTTGTGAGATAACATCATTTAATTAAAAAGTTTAATTAAATGAATTACCCTATTCCTAATATGGAAAATGTGTTGTGTTTGGTGAGGAATGTGGTGTGGCTTTATTTTTATTATGTGATGCATTTGTGGTTGTAGTATTTTGATGTCTATTTGTGTCGTGTATGTTATGTAGATTTTTAGTGGGGCTATGATGGTAGTTGTGGTTTTTTTGTGAAGTGGGGCTGTGAAAGAGATTGTGATGTGGTGGAATGTGATGTGGATGTAATTGTTGGTATATTGAGTTAAGTTACATGATCTGTGTTGTGTGGTTATAGTTTTTAATGTAGTATTGGGATTAATATTTTTTGATTAAAGTATATGAACTTATGAAATGAATTAAAATAAATTGTAATAGGTTGTGTTTTTAATTAGTATCTGTTAAATATAAATTAAATGTATTAGATTTATTGTAATGTATGGGGTATTTAAATAAATTTCAATTACAATATGAATAATTCAATATGGATTAATTTGAAATGCTCTTTTTATTTTCGACTGTATATTGTGTCTTGTTGTGTGGTGTTGTGTATTTAGAAGTTATAAAATATGTTTTGACGATTGTGACATGATTTTGTGACATTTTGATATGGTTAGTGCATATTTTTTTAATCCATAAAATTGGAATTATGTGTTTTATAGTGTATATTTTCCATTTTATATTCCCTATGATTTCTATACACACCCCTCCCATGTTGAAATCCATGTTCCAAAAACTATATATATATATATACTAGAGGTTGTTTTCCCATTATCATGGTGGGATGATGGATGGATGGCTAACCACTATTCCCCGATCCCTTATAGAGGCATTGGTGACATGAATGCGATGTGATGGTCAAAAGTCAAAAGTGTCACTTTTTAGATGATATGGGATATGATGGGATGACCCATGTGTCGTGTGAAAAAATATGATGAGATTTCTTACAGTGGGTATCATGCATGGTATGAGGAGGGAAGTGGTTTATTTAATTCATGTTAACTATATCCTATTACCCTATTTATGATATGTGATATTATGTGATGTGATGTGATACGAAAGAGGTGCGAGCACTAAGACGTTTAATGTTGGGCTGTGAGAGTGGAAAATTAGAGGGAATGATATTAAAAGTACCCTTTATCGACATGAATCGTACTATATTATTATACAAGGATATGTAATTTGGTGATTGATATAATGTGAGTATGGGTTTGGTTAGTGTAATGGTATAGGTTCTATTTGGTTCTACTATTTTCATATGGGTGCATTGGTATGATATTTTCACATGTGTGTGAGAGAATGTTCCTTTCCAACAAATTATACGTCTATTATTACCCTATGTTTATTAATAGAATATCATGTTTCCAAGTGGATTATAGAGATCGTGATGGATATTATGTAACACCCCAAGCTTCCACGGTACGCTTCATCATAATAATTCAATAGTGTGCGATGTACGCAACATCGAGTCCATGCGTAGAACGACCTATCAAAATAGCCGTTTAAAACATGGATATTTTATTATTAACAAAATTTTTAATTACATATATCGCAAATAATTTTAACATTCATATTTTCTATTTCATAGACATAATATAAGGACAAATTCAATTTTTCATATAAAAGAAGCAATTTTAAAAAAATACAGTTTTCCACCTTTAATGGAGAACCCTGTTTAAATCCAATATTTTCCACTTTTATATATTAAATTTTATGAAATTAAATTTCTATTTATTATTGGTACATAAAAAATTATTTTGGGAAAATTTGGTACTTTTCTGATTACATTCATATTTCGATGAATAGTGAAAAATAATATATTTTCATTAAAATAAAATTTTTTAGTCCAAATAAATTATAGTGTTTTATTAAAAAAAAATTATTTTTAATGTCTAATTAGAATATAGTTTTATCATTTAATATAATTTAGGTCATCGTAAAAAATTTCACATATAAATTGGATATAAACACTTACCAATCTTTCGATAGTTTTTACTTCTTAAAAATACACTCACTTATTTTGACAAAGATAATTGATTTTTAATTAATTTAATCCAATTAAATATTTTGAATTTTATGAAATTTATTCCACATTTGGAATCATGATGAAAAAATTGTGTAAATAGGTACCCTTTATTTTTTCACATTAGGAATAGTGACTTCAGTATTTATTATTTTTTCCATGGTTAAAGAGTAATTCAAGAAAATAAGGGTAAATATTATAAATATATAAAACTACCCTAACACATCTCATAATACTATTGTATGAGATATATTATACCATGATCATCTTTATTCTAAAATCTTGGCATTTGGGGAGCACATGGGTGTGATAATTGCATGTTATATGAATTAATTTAAAGTAATGATAATTATAACATAATCAAACATCTTTTAATAAATCAATTTTAATATAGGTTTATATAATTGATCTATATGTTTATAAATATTCATTATAAAGATAAAAATATTTCTTATATCATGGTGTTTTATTTATTATTTTTATACCTTAAATAATTAAATGTATTTATCACACAATAATGATGTATTATTTTACTTACTAAGGAAACAATCAAATAAATGATATTATAAATATTAAAATAATTATAATTTGAATGTTTTGATTGCATAAATTTTTTTATTAGTGACATTGAAATATTATGTATGAATTAATTACTTTGTTTTGAAGTAAATAATTATTTGTGACTTTAACAAAAATCAATTTCTAAATAGTTTTAAAATTTAGAGAAATAAGTTTTTAAAACAAATAATATTTTATTAAATGATATAAAAAATCTTAAAAATATAAGATTCAGCTAAATGACTTATATAAAATTAAAAATGTCATTAATTGTCCAATTATGTTTCTATTGTGTTTTTATATTAAGTGTAGTTACCATATATTATGAATAATATAGAAGACATGATATGAGTTAATATTTTTAACTATGGGTTCAAGCTAAAATGTAAGGTTAATTTCATGACCTAAACATTTATGAAACATATTGGATGAGATTTTTTGGACCCAAAAGTTTTTAATATTTGAAATAAATGTTTTTTGGACCATTTGAAACCGAAAATTATTTTATAATAAATTAATATTTCAATATTTTCTTAAAGTGCCCCTCACCTCTCTTATAAAAGGGAACATCCCTTTCTCTTTAATTCACATCTCCAAAGACCTTTGGCTTGTCCAAACATTAAAAAATATCCTCAAAACATCCACCCCTTGATCATAGAGGAAATTTTTTTGGCATAATGTTAATATATGGGGTCCTTTTGTTCAAATCAAAAAGAGACACCTGAAAAAGATGTAATCATTTTGTCCCTAATTTCAAAGTACATTTCTTCTTCAATTTCATCTTAATAAGTTGTTACCATAATAAAATAATAAATAAGAATATAATATATTATGATATGTTTTAAGATGATGTGACAACCATATTCCTCTTTTTACCCATCCTATAAAAACAATACCACAATGCGGGCATACGAATGACTTACGATCTCCACTATGTGGTGTCAATTATTTTTCATATACACATTGTTTCTATGGTTATAATGATGAATATAATTGACATAAATAATAAATATAAAATTATATAGTTTCTTTAATATTCAAATTCCATCCAATTTCATACCATTTAATAATTAAGAAAATAATATCATTTCTCGTGCATATGTACGGCTTACCATCTCCACGACGCAATGAGACTCAACGTCCATGTTCACCAAAAAAGAATTATCATATGAATAAATAATATTAATAAGTCTGAAATATATGAAATAATAATTCTACTGGGATGAGATATATATATATAGACACATATATCTCATTCACATACATCCATTCAATAAGATAAATAAGTAGAAACATTGTTCATGTGTGCGTGTGGCCTACCGTCTCCATGAACAATGTATTCCATTTTCTATATCTATCTACTATATATATGATATATAAATAATATTATACACAATGGAATTATGTAAATCATGATATCATTTATATCATCAATAATTACAAGTCAAAACTCAAATGATAAACAAAGCGATATTACCCGAAATGTTGCATTTACATGGAATTGTTAACAAATGGATAATATAAAGTCAGAAATGAATCATATATGATATCATAAATATTACAGTGATCCTGATATAAGTTAATAATATTTTTAAAAACATTATATAGAAGTTTCAGACACGTACGATGAGTATCGAACCTAAGGCAAGGGATAATTCCACAATCCTGTTATTATCTGTGATTCTTTATGGGTACTTATTTACTGTAACATACTTATCATCCATGTCATTGTTTCATAAAAATGTTTTAAAAAGGAATAATTTATGATTTTATGGATGGGAATATTTAACTAGATCATCATTTTAAATGTTTTAAATATCTATTTTTTTAAATCTATTTAATTAATTTCAATGTTTTCAAAATGATTTTAAGGATTTATTTATATGTATATGATTGTTTTAAAATATTAATTCATTTAAATAGTTTCAAAGTGGTATGGGAATCATTGATTCTAAAATCTATTTTAAATGAATTCCTTTATAAATTGCGTGACTTTTAAATGATTTCATGATAAAGGGATATTTCTCTCAAGGGTTATTACTGATCATTTTCAACTATATCAACATACTTTAATAGATATTATTATTGATTGATACTTATTTATTATAATCCAATATTCCTTATTGTATATAAAGAGTTTTGATATGTTTGACTGTGGATGTGACATTTTACACCATTCATGGTTTGTGGTTAAAGTATTGACATTTTGTATGACACTTTTAATATGGATGATTATGTTATGTTTCACCCTTTTCATATAAATAATAAATTAAATGTAGTAAGTTATGGATGGGGCCCTCTATAGCCCCTCGAATCATCAATATGTCACATGAGAAAAAATAGTGTCTTGGAATAAGGCCTTGAAAAAATATTTGTGAATTTTCATGGCATAAGGCCTTGACTTAAGTGTTATTATGCCCAACATTATGCATTCCTTTTTTATTAACGTATTTGTTACATGTGATTATTAAACTAGTTGAATATCTATGTGCATTTTTATAGGGTAATGTTTGATTTATTCTTTCAAAATTATTATGAAAAAAATATTTTAGAAGGCTTTTGTTTCAATTTTGTTCATTTCCTTAAATGTTTATGATTACTTATAATTACTTCCGATATATTGTTTATCCTTACTAAGTATCTAAGATCACCCCTTTCTTATGTTTTTTTTTTCAAAGGATTCCATGAAGTTTATTATGATTGACATACAGGGTTAATCTAGTAGAATATTGGTGTTCTCAAAGGAATATTTATGATGGGGTTTATGTTAGAATGTGTATTGTATCATTCATGTATGTAATATATTTTCCAAGACTCCTAAATTGAACGGTCCTTCCGGACTTGATTTCTAGTAACCATGCCAATGTATTAAAATAATCCACTCACTCTAGGATTTTGGGGTCGGGGCGTTAGAGTTGGTAGTAGAGGATGATTAGAAATAACCATGGAATAGATTTGTAAAACTGTGATTAAAGTTCATAACCCTGATACAGACTATGAGGATATGTATAGAAGAACCCCCTATAATTTTTGTAATCATCATTGATTACCTTGGATTATAACTAAGATGTTATATATTTAAAGTAATTTCCATTGATTATGTGGTTTTATTCAATAATTCATATTTCTCACCCTATGCTTTTGGTCTTCATTAATGCATAGAACTAGAATAAATTGGAATAACATTTTGTTTGATGTAAAATTTGCTGATTTTTAGCAACAAAATTGGATAATGATGGGATAGAATGAAATTGTGATTATGCCAAATTAGTTATCATGATATATGATTAACAATGAGATCTTTTATGACATTGTAAACATATTTCATAAGAGGAATATGAACATTTTTAAATGTTCAAATTTTAAGATGCATAAAAGACATAATATTCGGTTTACTACATGTTAAGATGAATGGAAGAAGAACCATGATAAATACCTCTATTATAGGGGAAGATGATATATTTTTGGGAAAAAGGGTTATAAAGTGACCAATTGTTATGGATTTCAAGGTATTATCTGTATAAAAATCGTAGGAATTACCTAAATCAAATATCAATCATAAGAATATAACTATAAACCAAGGAAGGACACATTCCTTTACAACTAATAAGTTGGAAGGATTGGAGTATTCATGTTTTTTGATCCACGAATTAAGACAAAGCAAATTTTATAAGGAGTATTAAATTTATGTTTTTCACTAAGGATTTTCAAGAATACATTGAATAGTTATAATGTACAAGAAAATTTATTTAACGATAATATTAAATTTGGAGAACATATGATTAAGGTAAAGATAACCCTTAATATTTTCCTTATGTTAAGATAATGATGTTTGGATAAATATATGTTGGATTTGAGTAAGTAAATTGGATGATTCTAGTATCTTGAGAACTAATTTTTGATATTTCGACAAGAAGGTTATGCTATATTAGATGAAGTGTACAACTTTTGTGACTTAAGGAATAATCCACTATGTTTTGGAATAAGGAAACCTGCATGTTTTTAATAAGTATATCTAATAATTCTGATTGTTACTATGACTCAAGATAATAAATGATGAAGGTGTTAAAATGTAGTAATGTGACATCCAAGAACATCCCTATGATATATGGGAGATAAATGCTATTCAAATTTTGTCCACCTCTTTCATAATTTTTTGATTCTTTTTTTTAGGAAGGATTTCAATGTTATAAATTTATGGATAGTATAATTTGTACTCCAGTTGATGTTTGTTAGATTTATTTATTATGTAACTATAGGTGGACTTAAGCATATGTGATTACATGTGTTTAAGTTTTTTGAGATGTATGGAATTAATTATCATTTTATTTATGGATCACATGATCTTTCAACACTTTAGAAATGACTAATTCAACTTTATTTCATTGAATAAAAGATGAAGTGTAAATTGATCAAGGAATGACCAATGGTGGGGTTATACAAAAATCAAGTAAGTATTTCTTATCATGTTCTTCTACATTAGGGGATGGTTCTTAAAATCCAAATATTTTTTCCTAGTATTTTCTTTTTCGACAAATCAAATGTTTCATTGGATCATCATAGATTTATTTCTTTCATATTGTTAACATTCTTATAATATTATTAAACATAACTCTCCATTAGAACGTGATTGTTATTTTTCACTTCCATATCCATTTTTCCATCATGGAACCCTAATATTGGTTATTTCCGATAACCTTCATACGTACCGTTCTTTATTTTAAAATAGTGGCCTCATTGATTGATTTTACAATGTGGGATTTCAACTAATATATTTTAAAATGACAAAACCCTAGTTTTCAATATTGATTTTTAATTTTGAGGATGAAATTTATTAAAGTATGGGATAATGTTACACCCCATGCTTTCACAATATGATTCTTCTTAATAATTAAATTGTGTGTCATGTAGGGAACAACGTGTCCAAGCACACCATGCCCCATCAAACTAGGTGTTTAAAAAGTGATTATGAATAGTATTAACCAAATATTGAATTTTATATATCCCAAATAATTTTAACATTCATATTTGTTGTTTCTTAGACATAATATATGAAAAAATTTATTTTTTAGATTAAAGATTTATTTTTTTTAAAATGCATTTTTCCTACATTTAATGGAAATCACTTTTTAAATCCAATACATGACCCTTTTAATTATTATATTTAAATAAATAAAATTATTATTTATAATAGGGACATAAAAATTTATTTTGAATAAATTTTTGTTACTTTATGATAACGTTCAAATTTCGACTATTAGTAAAAAATACTAAATTTTAATTGAAAACAATTTTTTTAATAAAAATAATTTATAGTGATAAATTATAAATTTTAGTGGTTTTAAGGAATAACTAGATTATATTATTATTATTTAATATAATTTTGGTCATTTTATGTATATTCACATACAAATTGGACTTAAAAAGATGTTAATACTTTGAT
Organism: Viscum album; assembly: GCA_963277665.1. NCBI lineage: Eukaryota > Viridiplantae > Streptophyta > Magnoliopsida > Santalales > Viscaceae > Viscum > Viscum album. The sequence goes on from OY728141.1 coordinate 1,143,521,098, forward strand.
AGTTTTTATTTCATAAAAACCTGTTGTCTTGTTTTGACAACAAGAATTAATTTTAAATAAATTTCATCCAATTATGTGTTTTGAATTTTGAAAAATTGATTACATATATATAATTAAAAATTTTAAATTTTTTAAATGGGTATCTTTGATTTTTGGATATTATAAATAGTAACTTCAATAATTATTTTTATTTACCATGAATATATGGTAAATCAGGTAAATAAGGGTATAAAATAATATATTATAAAACTACCATAACATGTGACTTAATTATATTGGATGATATATATTTTACAATGGGAATCCCTAAGAAAAACATTTGTTATTTGGGGACCACTTGGGTGTGATAATGACATGTTATAAGAATTAAGGTAAAGTAATGATAATTATAACATAAACATATACCTTTTAAAAATTCCATTTTAATATAAGGTTATATAAATCAAATTTATGTCAATAAATAGTCATTATAAATTTAAAAAAATTTCTTATATCATGGTTTTTTTAAAATTTTACACATTAAATAATTAAATTTATTTATAACACAATAATGATGAAGTATTTTCCTTATTAATGAAAAAACCCATAAACAATTTTACAAATCATAAAATAAATATAATTTGAAAGTGTTTATTCCATCCATGAATATTCTAGATGACATTGAAATATTATGTATGAGTTAATTCCTTTTTTTCTATGTAATCATGTTCTTGTTACTATATCAAAAATCATTTTCTAAATAGTGTAAAAATTAACATAAATATATTTTAAAAAACAATACTATTTTATTAAATGATATAAAAATACTAATAATCTAATATTCGTAAAACTAATATATATAATATTAAAAATATCACTTATTATACAATTATTGTTATATTATAATTTTTTAGTAAATATTGTTACCAAATATTAAGAAAATGCGATAATTCTTGGTAAGAGTTAATATTTTTATCCAAGTGTTAAAGATAAATAATGAGGTTAATTTTGTGAACTAAACTTGTATAAAACTTATTATTTGAGATATTTGTGACCCAACAACTTCTTATCTTTTAAATAAATTAGTTTGTGATCATTTTAAATTGAAAATAATTTTATAATAAGTTAATATTTTACGATTTTCCTAATGTGCCCCTCAGCACTCTTATAAAATGAAACCTCCATTTCTCATCTCCAAATCCCTTTGTCTCAACAAAAATCTGCCCAAATATACTCCCAACTACCCTAACTTATTCATAGAGGCAAAACATTAGGCAGAAAACAAATTTAAAGAGTCATTTTGTTTAAATCAAAAGGCGACACTTGAATAAGAGGTAATAGTTTTATCCCTTATTTCAAAGTTCATTTCTTCTTCTACTTCCTCTAACTAAGTTGTTACTATAATAAAATAATAACTCCATAATATAATATATGATTAGATGTTTTTAAGATTATTGAAAAACCATATAGTGTTTTTTAATCATCCTAGAAAATACAATACCACCATGCATGTGTCTGAATGACTTATTATATCCACGTTGTGGTGTTAATTGTTTTTCATATAAAATTATTTTATATATTTGTAAATATGAATATAATGTTCTTAAATAATCAATATAACATTATATTGTTTCTTAAAAAGTCATATTCATTTCGATTCCTTACCATTTAATCATTTAGAAAATGATATCATCGCTCGTGCATTTGTACGACTTACCGTCTCCACGACGCGATGAGACTCATATTCCATGTTCACCATCCAAGAATGATTATAAGAATAAAATTTTTTAATAAGTAACAAATATATGACATAATAATTCTACTATGATGATATATATATACATTTATTTCATTCATTTACTTCCATTTAATATGATAAGAAAACAGAAAAAACATTCATGCGTACCTATGACATACTGTCTCTATGAATGGTGTATTACATTTCATATATCTATCTATTATATATATATGATATATAAATAATATTATAAATTTTTTAAGTAATTAAATCATTATCTATGTAATATGATCAAGAATAAAAAGTTAAAACACCTAAGATAAACAAAGCAATATTACCTAAAATGATTCATTAACATGGAATTGTTAATAAATGGGTAATATAAAGTCATAAAATAATAATATATGATATCATAAATATTATTATGATTCGTATATAATATAATAATATGATTGAAAACATTATACTGGATTTTCAGACACACACGAAGAGTATCACACCTAAGGTATGTGTAAATTCCTCAATCTCATTATTATTCAAGATTGCTTATGTGTACATATTAACTGGGATATATTTATCATACATTTCCATGTTTCATAATTTTTTTTAAAAGGATGTTTTAAGGTTTTTTGAAAGGGAATCATTAACTAGATCATGATTTTAAATGTTTTGGTGATTTATTTTTTCTATATCTATTTAATTAATGTCTTTGTTTTCAAAATGAGTTTAGGGATTTATTTATTTGAAAATTATTGTTTTAAAATGATAATTCAATTATAATGCATTAATGTGGTATGTGACACTTTTTTTAAAAAAATCTCCCTCAAATTAATTCCTTTATAAATAGTGTGACTTTGAAATTATTTCATGAAAAATGGATATTTCTCTCAAATGTTTTTACCAATCATTTTCAACTTTTTCAACAACATGTTTGACTATGGATGTAACATTTTTATACCATTCATAGTTTATGGTTAAATTATTGACATTTCATATTCTTGTTTTAATATGAATGATTAAGTTATGTTTCACCCTTTTCATATAAAGAATGCATTAGACTTAGTAAGTGACGAGAAGGGTCCTTTATTGCCCATTAATGCATTGGTAGGTCATATTAGTAAAAATAGTATCTTAGAATAAGTTCTTGACAAAATATTTTTGAATTTACTTGGTATAAGGCCTTGACGTAGAAGTTATTATGCCTAAAATTATGAGTTCCCTCATTAAGAAATTAGTTATTACATGTTATTATTCAACTAGTAGAATATCTATGTGCATGTTTATATGGCAATGTTTTATTTATTCATTCCATATTATACTGAAGATAATGTTTTGAATGTCTTATGATTAAATTTTTTTCCATAACATAATAGCTTATTATTTTTTATGATAGCATCCACTATATTGATTATCCTTACTAAGAATATGAGCTCACCAGTTTCTTAGGTTTTATATTTCCAGAATTCCAAAATGTGTATTATAATTGACATACAAGGTTAAGCTAATGGAATATTGGAGTTATCAAAGGATTGTTTATGTTATGTTTTATGTTTGAAATTGTAATGTAACATTCATGTGTGTAATATATTTTCCATGACTTCTAAAATGATTAGTCCTTTGGGACTTCATTCCTTTAATCATGAAAATTTATTAAACTAATGCACCCGCTCTGGGCTTCTGGGGTTGGTGTGTTACAAATTACATGCTTGGATTCTAGGATATTTTCTATTTCACAAAATTAGCTTTACTTATGGGTATTTACCTTATGATACATTTATCTATAACAGATTTATGTATCACTGAACATGGTATGGATTTTGTACCTTTTAATATAATGTAATGGAATTTTATGGGTATTATTCATCTTATATCCTGATCTTATTTATATTGTATAAGATAATTCATTCCATAAATGAGTGTTTTATGCCCACTGTGATAGTCTCTTACATGGGTCCTATTAGATGCAGGACTCAGGGGGGGTTATCTATCTTCATTAATTAAATTATCTTTTTAGGGAAGGGTTCATGAATGATTAGTATCATTTTTTATTTTTTGGGGATAGTATGTATTCTGGATTTATGCACATTGGGGATTTCATGTGATGGTATGAAACTAGTTCCAGTTGACATTGGTACATGACATCGGCCAGGGAGACCATCTTGGACATGGGATTTTAGGGCCCCCATGTCCCAATGCACAAAATCTGAGCCTAGTGAACATAGAAGTGATATTGACATGTTTGTGACATATATACCAAGGATTTGTAAATGCATCGTGATTACTTAATTTACTATTTTAGTTGGGGTTTTTTGTGATTGATAAAATGAATGAAGTAAATTAAAATGAATCTAACTAATTTTATGTACTATGGAGGATATCAAATCATTGTTTCTATTTTTTATCTAATAATATGGTTCATCGTCTATGTGTGGTTTATGTAACATTGGTTCATCATGATATCATAGTTTATCATAAAGAGGATGTTTAAGTTTAGTATTATGATCAATTTTAGAGGAAATTGTGAGATTTTATATGGTTTTCTATGGAGAATATTGAGGAAAGAGTTTCAGATTTAGAGATGGATTGTTATGGCGATGAGATAGAGATTGATTTCAGTTTCATCTAAGCCCTAATGTAGTACTGGTTCCCCTTGGGATATAGTCAGATATGAGGATAAAGGTATCATTGGTGGGAATTCTATCTATTTGTGATGAATGAGTCATATGTTTTGTGTTCTTACATCTTGAAAGAGTTTTGGGTTGAGTTCCTTTTATCTACCATGAAGTTTGTGAAGTGGTAGGAGTTACTCTCCTTTAATAGGGGAGTGTGTCTTTGTGGGAGCTTTAGATAATGTTCATGGACCTTATAGGATTTCCCATATCTTTTTCTTAATGAAGATACATGTGTGAGATGTCATGAGGAGGCACTTCGTCCTTCAATCTAGTATGAAATTACTCTTTTAATGTTTCTAACATATCCATAGGTTTATAAGAAGGATGAGGATCTTGATATGATGTAATCATGATTGGTTTACCAGGATAGGGGAACTAACAGGGTTACTCAATTAGTAGAGTGGTCAGTGTTATGTCTCATGCACCAAGTCTATCAAGGTTCCAACCTGAAGTGATTCGACCTCAACAACTTCCGTTCGGGCCCCATGTGTCCAGTGGTTAGCATGCTACTACTGAATAATTTAGAGTTGTTTTTTTTATCTATGGAGATCATGGAATTTATTGGGATCAATTCCTAGGGTATTTTTGAGGTAATTTTGGTAGAGGTGGACATGATTAGGGGAAGCTACATCATCAGTTTCTATTGACACATATGCAACAATAGGGCTAATAAATTTATACTCCACTGATAGAATATGGTTTAAGAAGAGGTTGAGGTCAATATACTCTTCTAGTTCAGGGACCTAAAGACAACAATATTCATGGATTTGTCCCCATGAAGAGAGGAATATGTTGTGTGTGTTCATTTTCATGTTGAAGAGGCAGTAGTACCATAGGGGCTAGATATCATTAGATGTATGATCAAGCTATCATGTACCCTTGTATGTGCATTGTTTTTATTAGTATATTAACACCTCACTATTTCAATGATGTTAGTATACGATTTGGGACAAGACATAGATATTATTTCTATTCCTATGGTGTTAACTATGCCAGTGATAGGCCAGACTGACTTGTGCAATCTGTTCTAGAGTTGTAGAATGAAAATGGGACAACATCCATCTTATTGGGATCATATATTGTTATAGATGAAGCCATAATATTTCATCAAAATAATATAATTATTCTATTCCATATGGATAATTATTGAATGATTTTTTTGGTAATTTTGTTCTCAGATTTTGATGTCCAATAAATGGTTGTCATTATCTAGTAGACTTTTAATGTGGGAAGTCAGTGTGAAGAGCCACATCTTCCATTGATGGAATATAATTCATTAGAATATCAGGTTCATGTTTCCTGTAGTCTTAAAGGAGTTCATATATGTTTTCCTAGAAGAGTTTTTTGACACTAACTCCTCAATGTGACATTGAGTTTTGGATATAATTTCGACTCGATGGTTCTTCCATTTAAATTTATCTTTATCAAATGGTACATCCTGATTTGTGGTAGTTGATGATTTAGATCGATGATCTAATGTAGACGGGTTTTATGTTGCTCAGTTATTCAATGTTTGGGGATCCGGTATTGTTCATCCTGATAGAATATTGATGTATGATGATGTTTATATACTATCAATGGTTGAATTTGGTGATGGTCAAGAATATATATCCTCTTACGAGGTTCAATGATCTTTTAGACAAGTTGAGTTTTAAAAAACCTACTCTTTATTACACACATATATATGATTTATTAAATAAAATTACACTTAAGAAAACTCTAAGGATTAATATTCCTAGTGTCTTGATAAAATTAAGAACATTACAAAATAAATTAGTAGATAAAACACAACAAATTTATTGAAAACTTCTTTTACATCACCACAACATTCCTTCGTACTTAGCAACGCAATGGATCACCTGAGGACATGAAAATGAAAAGGGTGAGCTATAAATCACAATAAGGGAGTGAACAAGGAATAAAATGAAGAATATAGTACATTTTAGGAAATAAGAATATCAATGGAGAACAAGAGAAACATGAACATAAATTCATGATATAGCATGGCTATCATAACATGGAAATGTGGAAAGAACATTTAACATGATATTATTATGAGCCAAGGCTCATTGAACATGGAGTATGATTAAACCCTCATTGCACTTAAATTATCATGATTAATCCATTATTTCACTTGACATATCATGATACTATTATTTACCCAATGCATTGTAGTGTTATCCGGGAACACCCTTTATAAACATTTAATTTCATCCATAAGTGTGCCACATGGATCATACAACATGGATTTCATAAACACCATAGCTTATTCAGTGAACAAGAGGTGTAGAATAAAAAAACTAATTCCTACATCAACTTGTACATGTTCATAAAAGGTGACTACCATTGATTTAGAAATGGGCATGTTATTCACTTAAACAATGATTTTGGCATGGGAAATTTTGGTGTAACATTTTAAGTATAATGACATAAAATAGAAATTATAAAAAGGGTTGATGAGAGAGAAGGGGGTATCTAATAATTTATACATGAAAAAGAAATTAATGGGGTTATAAAAAATAATATCCCAACATATTCAATGGAATTTAGATGCATATTATAAATTCATTTCTTGAATGTAAATGAAAAGAGAGAAATTACTTTATGAGTTTTGGTATAGTAATGGGTGTACATGGAAAGAATTAATGAGATAGAAGAGGTATCACATAATTAAAACATAAGTATGGTAGTATGGAGAAGGTGATAAATTATACCCCAACATTTATAATTTAAAATAAAATAGAATAACAACATAAGGAAATTTGGAAAAAAATGAGAAAGGAAAAACCCATACTTGGAAATGTGATCCCAAAGGCTTGGGAGAGGCTTGAAAGAGGATTCTTGAGAGATAGGGGAGCCTTGGGAAGATTTTTGAGAGACTATGGAATGGGTTCATTGATCTAAAAAGGCTTTGAGTGAGGTGTAATGGGAGATTGAATGGGATTATATAGGATAGGAGAGGGAATTCATTATTGTTTAGTTTTTGCACACTACACATTAAACAAATCAAAAGCACAAACAATACCATGGTTTTCCCATGGTTCCTTTCAAAAGTGGAGTGGAAAAATTTATTTGATAAGGCAAAGGTACTAAATTATTAAAATATTAGGCTTTATTATGTAGAGGTGAGTCACACTCTCAAGGAAATCATTTTAAAATGTTAAAATGTTATGTACATCTTGGAGGGTCCACTAAGGCATTGTAAAATTACTCAAAAAATATAAAATCACATTATTCTAAAGTTAAAATCTATAATTTTCAAATATAACTTTTATATTATTTTATTAAATCACTATTGGGTCATTATGATGTCATAAACACATTATATATTTAAACCATATTTAATTTTTACCCAAAAATTTGACTGTCTCTGAAAAATAGGAAAAATTCACCATTGGATAATTTAGTTGTCCTAATTAGAAATACAATATTTATTTTATCAAAATAATTATATAAATATTTGAAGTTTCAATTTTATTATAAAAACCAACATTTATTGAAACTTCATGGGTTTTTAAAAAAAGAATCTTTTAAACATTAATAGGAATTAAAATTGTATTCATAAAAATTAAATGATAATTTATATATAATAAAAATTAATTTAGTAATGATATTTTATTAAAAAATTATTTAATTCAAAAATCTATTAATTCATCAAAATACATTTCATAATTGAATATTAACTAAAAATAATATTTGTTCTTTAAAAAATATTTACAAAGTAAAAATAATAAAATGAATGTATATTATCTATTATATACAAAAATCATGAACATAATCATAATACTGGGGTCTTTTTACCAAACCCCTTATTACATTCACATATGACCTAAGGGTAAGGTGTGTGATGGTGAGATACTCTTCGGGTGTCTCAGATAACATTGTTCGAGTGGAAATATCTATTAACATCCAATTCTATCGTAGGTGGTACCGTTCAAGCTTAATGTGTTGAAGATCAACTTGGGATTGGTCAAGAGAGAATCCAAGTGATTCTACTACCTTTCCTAGCTTTGAAAAATGGGGTTTGTATGGAAAAATTCTATTGGTTGAGGCCATTTATTCCTTTTTCTAATTAAAATGGATTTATTAAACCCCAATTTTTATACTAATAATGTGATCACTATTCAACAACTATATTAGCATTGATAACAATTCTTAAGGGGATTCTAAAATCCTAAAACATAAAACCAAATAAGTGAATATGTTTTGTATAACAATTTTACATAATAATACATTTAATTACATCAAGAGTAATTTTCATTATAAAAAGTTTGGGCCATCACAATCTTCCCCCTTAAGAATTTTTACCCAAAAAAGTTCTTTTTTCCCACACTAAAATAGATTATGGTAACTCTACTTCATCACTTCCTCTGATTCCCACATTTATTCTTCAAACTTGTGGTTTGAACACAACAACATGATGAAGGGAATTGTCTTATTTAGTAGAAATTTTTCCTTATGATCTATGATCATAACCAAATTCTATTCATAGGAGAGGTAATTCTTCAATGGTACCACCTCTGGATTGAGTACATGTGATGGGTCTGGTATGAAATCACTAAAGATTTATACATGGAATACATCATGTAATTGAGATAGGTTTGAGGGGAGTGCCTGTCGATATGCCACTACTCCAATGCGATCAATGATCTCAAAAGGGCTGTTGTACCTTGGACTAAGCTTTCCCTTCTTCCCAAATTTCTAAACTCTCTTCCACTACGATATGTAGAGGAATACAATGTCTCTAATATCAAACTCTAGGTATCATTGATGATTGTTAACATATCTCTTTTGATGACTCTGAGAAGCTTTAATGTGATGTAGTACGGTCTTAACCATTTATACCATTTCATTAACCATTTTTGGACCTAGGATTTTTCTCTCCCCAACATCAACCCAAGATGGCAGTGTTTTAAACCTATTCCAATAAAGGAATTCATATGGAGACATTTGGATGCTTGAGTGGAAATTTTTATTGTAAGAGAAATCTATCCGAGGAATATGTTGGTACCATACTCCTTTGTAGTCTGTCGAGCATGGTCTCAAAATTTCCTAAAGTGTTTGGACAGTTTGATCAGATTGGCCATCAGTTTGAGTATGATAAGACATAGTAATGATCAATTCGGTATACAGAGTGTGTCAGAGAATCTTCCAGAACATATAGGTGAATATTATTTCTTGATCAGATATAATATATAGTGGTACTCCATACATCCTTACCACTTCTCTGATATATTTCCCTTCTAGTTGATCTAATGAGAAATCCTCTCTAATTGCAATGAAGTGTTCAGTCTTTGTAAGACGATTCACAATAACCTAGATATCATTTTTCCTTTGGATGTATTCAAATGTCTTTTAAAAAAGTCCACGGTGATGTTCTCCAATTTCCACTCTGGTATGGTTAATGGTTGCATCATCCCCTTAAAATTGTCCATATCATCTTTTAATTGCTAACATGCCAAAAAAAATTTATGTATACTCAGTGATCTACTTATTCATGTTATTCCACCAATAATGCTCTTAGATATCTAAACATATTTTGGTGTTTCCTAGGTGAATGTGGATATTTGAAATAAGTGCATCATTGAAAAGTTCATTAATTAACTCTTGATTTTACGGAATAGATAATATTCTCCCTAATTTTACAATTCCTTGTTCATTAATATTGAAATTAGAGGATTTCCCTTTTTTGGTAGTTTCCACTTTCTCTTGAATTCCCACAATAACTTTTTGAGAATATTTCCAAATGATAAAGTTATTGAATATTTTTTGAAAAGATTTATAATGTTCCATTATTTATGATTCCCATATCCATCTTCATCAAATCTTTCAATTCTCAACAATGATAGAATCACTGGTTCCTTTCTACTAATAGCATATTACAACTTGTTCTCTTTCCCATGGAGGTAAAGGATTTAGTAGTCATAGTATTTGATTATCATTAACTATATTCATTGGTTCATGTTCAACTCTTTCTGTGTGAATATATACTTGAGGCTTTTGTGATGCCTATATATTTCACACTTATCCCCAAAGAGGTAATGCCTCCAGATTTTTAGAGCATAGTTACTATAGCCATCTCCAGATCATGTGATGGATAGTTTTTCTAATGAATGTTCAATTTCCTTGAAGCATAGGCAATGACTTTGTCATTTTGCATCAACACACAACACATTTTCTTCTTCTAAGAATCACTGAATACCAAATAAAATTCTCCACTTGTGGGTATTGTGAGCATGAGCGCAATGGTAAGCCTCATTTTCCACTCCTAGAATCTATCTTCACATTCATCACACTATGAAAACATAACTCCATTTTGAGTTTTCAAGATAAGAGAGTTTGAAAATTGCTAGATATTTCTCACAAATCAGTGATAATATCCAGCTAAACTATATAAGCAGTGGATATCTATCAAGATGTTGGCCCCATCTATCCCTCAATTTTAGCTTTCACGGAGGTATACATAGATATCCTATTACCTATGATGATATGACCCCGGAATGTGATCTCATATAACCAGAAATCACACTTTGTGATCTTTTCATATAGCAACTCCTTTCACCAGGTCTCTAGTATAGTTCATAGATACTCCCCTTGCTCTTCCTTGGGTTTGCACTATATTATAATATTGTCTATAAAGTCTACCTAAAAATTTTCAAGGTAATATATACATACTCTATTAATTATTTCCATGAAGATTGTTGGAGAATTAGTGGGTCCAAAATGTATTACAATTAATTCATAGTTACTTTACCTTGTCAAAAAGTTTTCTTGGGGATATCCACCCTTTTCACCCTTACATGGTAATATCTCGACAATAGATCCAACTTGGAGAAGTATTGTGATCCACGTAGCTAATTGAACAAGTCTTAAATTCATTTAAGTGGATAGTTTTTCTTTATCATGGTTTTGATTAGCTCACGATAATCAATGAAAAGGTGCAATTACCCACCCTTCTTCATGACTAAGAGGACTATGGCACCCCATGGAGATGAACATGGGTGTATAATCACATTATCCAAATTCTAATATAGTTGTTTATTTATCTCATAAAGCTCTACAAAATCCATTCTCTACAGAGTCTTGGATATTAGAAACTCTCCAGGTAAAAAATCAATCAATAATTAAACATCTCTTTTAGGAGGAAGACTTGGAAATTCCTTGAGAAACAGTTTAGCGAATTCCCTCAAAATAAGAATGTTATCAAGGATGGTTTCTTCCTTAGAATGAATCATATAAACAAGATACATGTTATTATAGGGTAGTATATCCAAGATTGTGATGACGGTGATAAAGAATATTCTTCCCCCTCCATGTACTTACACAGAATCAGCGGTTGATTCGTAATATGAAGATTAATTTCCCTCTCACTGCAATTTATGTTGTCTCTATATAGGGAAATCCAATCAATGCCAGGAATTGCATCAAATCCCTCCAGAGGCAGTATTAAGAGGTTCTCCGGGAAGTTAAATCCAAAAATTGTGAAAGTGGAGGAGTTATATTCATGGGATGAAATAATTTATCCATTCACTGTTCTCTACAACATGTTTACATCCATGATTTTTAGTGGTGTTGGGATTTTTCTACTAAATGTCTGTGATATAATATAATGCTTAGAACTAGAATAAAAAAACATGTTCTGTATTAATTAATGAATAAACAGAGTATTTATCACCACTTCGTTGTTGGGGTTTTCTTTAGCAGTAGTGATGGAAAAATATCTCCCTTGTTGCCTTGGAGGTTTCTGGTTTCCTCTGAAAAAACATAGATTAGGGAACTGGTTTTCAAAGTTTCCTGGTTCATTGCAGTTAAAGAAATAAACAATGCATTTAGGGTTGAATAGAGCGTTCCTCTATTATATTACAGTAGCAAGTTTTTCTAGTTGTTATTTTATATATTGGTTTATGTCTTTTGAATTTTTCCTTGAATTCTCTATTGGATTCATCATCTTTTTTCCTGAGGGAAAGGATGTAACTTTCCATATTATGTTTAAGGGTTCTAGGAAAATATTTATTAAAAAATATTTTCCATAAATCCTTCCATTCCAATGACATGATATCCTCCTTTGGCTTCATATTTTTTATCAATGTCCACCATTGGTCAGCTTCACCCTCCATACAATAAGTAGTCATATGTACCTTCTATTGTATAGAACATTGAAGGATGGTGAATATATTCTCAACAGAGTTGGTCCATTGTTCAGTGATTGAGGGATTAGATGATCCATTAATATTTGGAGGCCTTTATCTCATTATGCTCTCGATTGTGTACATTTATTTCTGGGGGGGGTGAACATTCCTCTTCACCCATGTTTTCATTCAAAACGCTATTTAACTAAGAAAGTATCATGAAAAAGTTTGCGATTCCTGTTCCCATCAGATTGGGAATCTCATTAGAATATTCATCACATTGATCTTCGCATTAGATGTTAGCCCGAGGCCTCCTATTACTAGCCATTGTCTGGAATAAAATTAAATTTAGGGGTAACACATAAAGTGGAATCAAATGAAAAAAATTGATAACTTATAAATTACATCTATTTCCTTATCTTATGAATGTATAGGCATCAATCTATGTTATCCATGATATTCTTCCCAACATATATTCATTGGGGAAATTTTTTATGCCCTTAATAATGGTTCAAACTAAGCTTATGAATATTCCAAAGCATATCCCTTATGAGTTTCATAACCAAGAGTGTAGAAAGGCCTATTGTCATGCATCAGTTCCCATTTGAGTCTAACTGAAAGCAGTATTTTTGGGTCCTAAACCTAGATGCATCTGTGCCAGATCAGCCTCTACCTGATCATATCCAAAAAGAGATGTATTTTCTTGATAAAACACTTTCTAAATACTCACCTAAATTTAGGTATGTTTCTTTATATTTAGTTTTATCTTTAATGCTTTCTCTATGGTTTTCTAATCCTAAACCCAAAAATAACAAAACCTATACTTTGATACCAACTATAACAACCCTAATATTTATTACACACATGGACATGATTTGTTACATAAAAATTAACATAATAAAACTATGAGGATTTAGATATATAGTTTCTTTGGAAATTATGAATATTACATAAAAAATTATAACATGAAACCCAACAACTTTATTGAAATCTTCTTTTACATGACCACAACATTTTTTGTACATAAATTTTCTTGGGATAACCTGAGGACATGCATAAGAAAAGGGTGAGATATAAAGCCTAGTAAGGGATAAGAAAAGGCATAAAATGAATAATATAGTACATTTTAGGATATGGGCATTTCAATGGAGAACATGAGAAACATGAACATAAAGTCATGCTATATCTTGATTATCATAACATAGAAATATGGAAACAACATTTAACATGATATTTGCATGGGACAAGGCTCACTGAACATGAATCACGAGTAAACTCTTATTTTACATGAATTATCATGTGTAAAACCTCATTTCATTTTATGTATCATGATAATAATCTTTATCTAATTCATTGGAGTGCTATCAAGGCACACCCTTTATAAGAATTTCATTTCATGTATAAGTGTGCCACATGGATCCTCCAAAATAGATTCACTGAACCCAATAATTTATTCTATGAATAATAGATGTATAATAAATAAATGTAAGTCCTAAATCAAATATTAAATTTTAATAAATGTGAATACCCTTGATATAGAAATGGGTATTCTATTCACTTAAACGATGATTTTGGCATTGGAAATTTTGGTGTTACTTCGACAACATAACGACGCCAAATAGAAATCATAAAATGGGTTGATGAGAGAGAAAGGGGTATCTAATAATTTATACATGAAATGGAAAGTAATTGGGTCATATAAAATAATATCCCAACATATGCAATGGAATTTAGATGCATAATTTAAAATAATTACATGAATGTAAATGAGAAGAGATAATTTCCTTACGAAATTTTGGCTAGGTTACGGGTGTAAATGGAAGGAGATAATAAGAGAGAAAGATGTATCTTATCAATAAAACATAAATAGGGAAGTATGGGGGAGGTGAGAAATGATAAACCAATATTTTTAATTGAAAATAAAGAGCATAACCGCATAAATAAATTTGGAAAAAAAATGAGAAAGGATGAAATCCCTTACTTTGGAATGTGATCCCAATGGCTTGGGAGAGGTTTGAGAGAGGCTTCATGGAATCTTGGAATTACTTGGGATGATATTAGAGAGAATAGGGAATAGGTTGGTCGAGAATAAAATGTTTTGAGTAATGATGAGTGGGATATTGAGTGGGATTATATAATAAATGAGAAGGAATTATTTATTATTTAGTTTTTAGACACTACACATTAAACTATTTAAAAACACAAACCTTCCCATGGTTTTTCCCATGGTTTTTTCCAAAGAGGAGTGGAAACATTTTTTATAAGTCCAATGGCGTAACTTATTAAAATATTTTTCCTTCTTATGTGGAGGTGAGTCACAATCTAAAGAAAATCATTTTAAAATGCTAAAATGTTTTATAGGTCTTGGAGGGTCCACTGAGGAATAGTGAAATAACTCAAAAAATATAAAATCGCATACATATATTGTCGGCATATACCCATTATAGTATTTATTACATCACTGTTGTGTCATTATGATGTCATGAAACACATTATATATTTAAACAGTATTAAATTTTAACCCATAAATTTGACTGTCTCAGAAAATTAGGAAAAATTCACTATTGGATAATTTTGGTGCTCTGATTCAAAAAATTATATTCATTTTATCTAAATAATTTATTTATTAAGTGAATTTTATATTTTAAAATAATAATTAAGATTTTTTGAAAATTCATTGGTCTAGACAAAAACAACATTCAAAACATATTAGAAATTAAAATTGTATTTATAAAAATTATGAAATAGTTTTTATTTAATAAAAAGTAATTTAGTAATAACATTTTATTGAAATATTATTTAATTAAAAAAATATATCAGTTAATCAAAATTTATTTGATAATTGAATATTAACTAAAAATACTATTTGTGCTTTAAAAACTATTTACAAAGTAATAATAATAAAATTAATGTATATTATATATTCAATTACAAAATAATGCACAAAATCATAGTGATAGGGTTTTGTTACATAACCCCTTATGACACCCACATAACACTTAAGGGTAATATCTTCGATGGTGACTGACTCTTGTGTTGGCTCGGATAAAATTGCTCAGCTGTTAATCTCTATTAACTTCCACTTCTCCTGTATGTGGTTCTGTTCAAGCTTAACATGTTGAAGATCAAATAGGTAATGTTCAAAAGTGAAGCCTAGTGAAACTACCTCATTTTTTAGCTCTGATAAATGGGATTTGTATGGATCAATTCTACTGGATGAGGCCATTGCATCTTTTTTCTGAGTAAATTTGATTTTTTAATGCCCTATATTTATACTAATCATGTGATCACTGTTGAACATTTTTAATAGAAATGATGACAATTCTTAATGGTATTTTAAAATCCCCAAACAAAAAACCAAATAAGTGCATATGTTTTGTATAAAAATTTTACATAATAATACATTTAATTAGATAAAGAGGAATTTTCATTAATAAATGTTTTGGTCGTTACATGAGTTGAGCTAGTTCATTCCCCATGATCAATATGTGGTCAAGATATACCCAGTTGAGTGTGAATGATAGATATATCAAGAAGACAACCTTTAGATCTAGGAATTCATATATTTAATTTCATTTAATGCAATTTGTTGTCACTAATAAACCTTCCTTGTTCAGGGGATAAATGAACTCTATGTTATTGTAGATTTGGACATATTTGTATTTGTTTTCACTAATGACATATTGATCTACTCAATTTTTGAATACAAACTTGTAAGACATCTCAAAGTAGTTTTATAGGTTCCTTGACATCATTAGATTCATGGAACATTATACAGTTTTATGTTTTGGATGTGATAGGTTTAATTACTCTAGAATGTGGTGTCTTGATAGGGTGTATAATTAGACCCATCAAAGTTTGAGGTAATTGATTCGTGGGAGACAATGAAGAAAGTGGTAGAGTTATTCTACTTCTTGGATCTTTCTAACTATTATCGAAGGTTTGGGCCAAATTTCTATTGATATTCTACCTCATTTACCACATTTACTAGGAATGAATTGATTTTTTGTGTGTAATTATGAGTTCAATGTTGTTTTTGGTCAGTGTACCAGTTGTTTAGATGAATTAATAGGGTTTTATGTTAGATGTGTTGTTTAAAATCCCCATATAGACCATGGATGTGTGTTGTGGTTGAAGAAGTTTGTGATCTCGTATGGGTCAAGGAATCTGTTTCCACATGTGAAATTTTTTTCCACCCATGATCTGGATCATGAAGTGGTTGTGTTTTCCTTGATTTTTTGGAGGAATTATCTCATTGGGTGCATTTTGTGTTCATCAATGATCATAAGATATTGAGATGTATTTTTACTCAATGTGACATAAATATATCTAGAGTAGAGGGATTCTTTGAGATAAATTGAGGATTTGGAATCTATACACATAGATTCAAGGGTGGATGAGGGATAAGGATTATTATCTCAAAATATAACATTTTCTACTCTGATGTGGAAGGTAAAGGGGTCTTTGTGGAGAAACTTAGGGAAATAAGTGATACTTGATCATGTTGGCCATGACAATGCTATAGAGAGATGGACGTAGGATGGTTAGAACTTGATGGCATTTCAAGGGATGTTCTCTGTTTCATTGAAAAATCATTTGGGTGAACATTGTTAGTTTCATATCTCACCTTTAATGGTACATCTAATAGAATATATAATGTGCCAATATTTGAGGGTATAGATATGGTGACCTTGGATAAAATGAGCGGTGGCAGATTTTTTGGATCCCCATTTGGTTTCCCAACAGTTAAAGGATTAGAAAAGTGATCTTAATTGGTTTATGAAGGTGTTGGATGTTATAGTGTGGTAATGGGATGACATGTAAATGTATTTCATCACATGGCTACCCCAATCGCAAATATGTTGTGATATTATAAAAAAATTTGTGGAGTAGCTGATGAAATTAGTTCACTTCATAGAGATGAATGATTTTGGTACATATTATGTTTTGGGGAAATTGAATGTGAATGAGGTGGTGTGGGTACATTGAGTAATGAGGTCTATTTTCTTGTATTAAGGAGATTATTTTACCTCATTATTTTGTAGGGTATTTAGACATGATTTTTTTTCACTCAATTACACCAAAGAATTAATTTCCACACTCATTGTTATTAGTAGATAGATAGGGCCATCCAGATAATGGAAAAAGGTTTTTTGGAATATTTCTTAGAATTAATAGGATCATGATAAAGAAAAATACCATTGGTTGATTTTTCTTTTGAAAACATATATACCTCAACCATTGGAATGACCCTATTTTAGGATTTGAATAGGATGTTTAGTCTTTCATCATTGTGTTGTGTTGCAGTTTGGGAGGCAGTAGTTCTGAGACCCAATTTGGTGAAGATAATAATATAGAATATTTATATTGTTTATGAGATTATGGATGTACTTAAGTACCATCATAAGTAATATTACAATAATATGAGGATGCTCATGGAGTTGGAGGCTGGGGACCACATGTTTTTTAGTTTTTACCATCTAGGTGGGATGTCGTGGTTTTGTAGGAGGAGTGGGCTTTCTTCTATATTTTTTAAGACATTTGAGGTGTTGGGGTGTGTTAGAGAGGTGTTTTATTAGTTTTAATTTACACCATAGATGGATAGGATCCACAATTTCATCCATGTCTCTCAGCTTCATTAGTATCCTATTAATTATTAACATGTCATTTTATAGGGAGTGTTGGATATTAAGGAATATTTGACATCAATGGAGTATCTAGTAGAGATAAAAAATTCCTAAGAGAATGAGGAATAGTTTCCTACATGAGAGCACATGAGAGTATATAGGAGTAGATTGGTTTATCTACTATATATGAATAATTTCCTAGATGAGAGTACATTGGTGTGTGAGATGAATATGTGAACTCAATACCTAGATATGTTATTGAATTTCTTTTTTATGTTTGGTTTTTTTTCATTATTTGATGTTTGGAACATACTGTTTGTTATTATATGTTATTATTACTTGTTTACATGATATGGAATTAATTATTTAATTCATATAATAATGAAAAAAACCTAACCCATAATCGAGATATGTTATACAATGATGTGATTGAAATAATGTATGTGAGTGAGTTCAACCCAAAGAGAATAGTATTTTGATATGTGAGAGGGAATTACTTTATTTTTTTACTTGGGGAAATTAGGTTTGTTGGGTGTGGATGTTTTTGTATTAGAGATATGTGGGTGATGAATGGGTTCATTAAGAGGATATATGGAACAAGGGAGGATTTTGGCAGGAGTGTTTCATTTATGGTGGCTTTTTTTATGTAACAAGATCCTAGAGAGGTATCTATAGGGATGATTTTTGGGACTTTTATCTATTTTATTATGGGATTGTTTTGAATTCTAATGGGGTTGAATAGATTCATAGGTATCGAATGTAACATCTTGGTCCTTCCACCGTATTAAATTATGGAAAATATCATGTTTGAGGTGTTTAGGGAAAGTATAGAGATATTGGGTCAAGAAAGGTATGAGTATTGATGTGTTTTAAGGAAAAAAGGGGGGTGGGTAAATAATGAAAGTAGACCCCGGTTTTAGATCCCCACTAGTATTTATCTGATGGTCGGTTGATAATGGAAGACCATTGGAGGTAGATCACCAATTGGAGAACATTATGGTGGTAGATCAGCACTATTAGACCTCTAGCTATAGAGCCCTAAAGGTAGGAAATTTTTGAATTTTATCTCCATTAGTAGATGTAATTACCATTTTAATTAGTAAAAAGAATTTATAATTAAATGGGGGTTTTATTATATTACATAATATTATAAACATATAAAATATTGAGAAACCAATAAAAAGTTTTATTTCATTAATAAAAATTATTACATTAATCATAAATGAAACCTATTAAAATGAAAAACATTACAACCAGAAAAAAATATAAAGTAGGGAATCTAAAATGGGAAAATATGGATTTCCTGAATCTATTATTATCATCATCTCCAATGCCAACATTATAAAATTGAATTAATTTTTTTTTAAACAAATCCCCATCTTAGGAAATTAAAATATATATCCATTGGAGTAATTGTAGTGAATATTAATTTAAATATAGAAGTGGTATTTATTGAAAATAATGTGACCATTGGAATAGTAATTTGAACATTGGAATAGTAACCTTACTATTGAAAATAATATGATAACCATTGGTAATAGTAACAAAATAAGTTGAATAATAATTATATCTCAAAATAATAATTTTTAAATAAATAATATGTATAATGATTAAATTATTTGAATTTATATTTTATAACTATAAAAAATAAATATAAAGATTAAAAAACTCAAAAAATATATGCACATTTTAAGTAAACTAAATTAAAAGTATTTTATAAGAAAAATAATTTTTATAATTTAAATTAAAATTACATATTTTAGAAATTTATTTTGACAAAAATGTATTTCATTTTTCTAAATCCTCACATAAAATTTTCAGATGGTTTATTTATTTGTAATTTTCTTAAATATTCAATTTTCAGCTAAATATTAAGAATAAAATTATCCACATAATTAGTGTATCTTTATTTACACTAGTCACGGTGTACTAATGATATAATTTTTCCAATAAATTTATTTTAACACATAATATATTTTATCTCATAAATTATTCATTAATATACTATAAAATTAATTTCCAAACCTAAAAAGAACATTTCAAAAACTAATATCTAAAGTGATTCCTTAAAATAAAAATTTCACTTTCTTTACACATCCCTTTTTAATAAAATATTTAATTAAAATTATAAATTTAATTTAATTTCTGAAAACTATAATATTATATTTATACATGATTCATATTTTTAGAAAATAACTATTGTATGTTTTACCATTGATATAAAGTTTTATTCATTATTTTATTCTAAAAATAATCCCCCTCCTCAAGTATAAATAATCTCTCTCCCTCCCCTTGAAAACCCACTCATCCGGCCCATTGAAAAAGAACATTTCATCCAAAATCCTTCCTCTAAAGAACCTTGAAATCCATAAGGGTGGTCTCATGGAATCAAAATCAAAAAATTAATGGATTTGTAATGATGTACAAGAGATGAATCATTTAGGATTATGTTTTGATCAACTCTACTAATTTTTATTTATTATTATTATTCACATTTTTTCACCACCCCTATCAAAACCAAACCATATAAATAGTAATTATTTAGTAAGATAAAATTAAATTATTTATTTTAACCTACTGTAAGTATCAAATTTATGATATATATATATATATATATCAATCTTCCATTTCCCTCTCTCCCAATAAAATCCCATCATAGATTATTTAACCACCAAAAGAGTCATTTCCATGTAAAAAATATAACCACCATCATGGATGGATATTATATAATATATAGAGTATTTAAACATGTAATTTTAAGCCTTAAAATCTCTCAGAATTAATTAATCTACTGTAAAAATTACGTTGAACAATGTAATGAAATCCTGGGAAAATGAGGAATGTTTCAGTAGTTAATGATATAAATATTACTAAAATATTACCATGGAAATTAATAATTATAATAAAATGAATATAATTAATATAGAAATGTACAAATGAGAGGAATCTCCATATGGATCTATGTTTGAATAAATGTATGTTTATCTTTTAGGAGGAGCAATTGTATTGAAATAAAGAATGTAAAATGTTAGAGGATCCTCAATCCTGAATAGTTTTCATTGGGTTATCCCTCTTTCACATCAATTTCAATATGAATACTTTTCCAAATATTAATAAATTCCCATTCATTATTCGTCCAGTTTCCATTTGTTGATATACAAGTTTCCAGAATCATTTTTATGATAAATACAACGATTTAACAAAAAATTAAATTTTTTCCAAAAACAAATCATTGACTCCTTATGATCCATTTATGTAAAATGGTATACATCATAGACAATAATCATATTCGTACAACAATAATAAGGATATATAATATAATTACAATTTGAAATGAAAATTTATCTAAAAGTGGTAGTATATACAACACATAATAATGAAGAATATGATTATTGTCTAAGATGTATACCATTTTACATACAGTGGTTATTTAGAATGCTATTATTTTTCATATTGTAATTATATTATATATCCTTATTATTATTGTACGAATATGATTATTTTCTAAGATGTATACAATTTTACACACAGTGGTTATTTATAATGCTATGATGAATATATATCCACTACACAATATAGATATTGAAAAGGCATATTGTTCTTCTACTAAATAATTTTATAACGAATTATTTGGAATTATAATGATGGGAGGGCCCCACTATATCTCCTCGATGCATCGATAGGTCTCAAGAGGAAAATCAGTTAGCAACAAACCCTTTATGTGTGTTTCCAAAAACAGAATAAAATGGCTATCTGCCCAAAAAATTAAACCATATTGATGGTATTATGGTTCATGTGCCAGATATTTGATATCAAAATAATAATAACTCCCTTTAATCATTTTTTATTTATTACTATTTATGATTTTTTCACTATGAAAAAATATATGGATTTATTTTCATTCTCAACTTTTCAATGGAGTGTGTTTTTCATTTATTCACCATGCCAAATTGGTTGTGTAAAATTGGTTATGATTCAATTATTATTGATTCATACATTCCAAAATATGTATACCTAAATGAGAATTTAACCTCACCCCTTTCATTTTTTTCCTTACCCAGGTTATGAAGAAGAGATCATTTATTGAGTTCTCATGGATGAATTTTATTACCTTTGGATATGTATTATATTTTATTTCATATTCCAATGTAAAATGAGTTTCATGTACGTATTGCGATTCTTCCTGAAAACTAAACTAACCAGTCCTTTGGTAATTTATTCCTGTAAATCATGCTTATGAAATGTAATAATGCATGAGGTAAGGGATTTAGGGTCCGGGGAAAACAATTGGTATCAAAGGACGTTTACGAGAAAACATGGAAACAAGTTTTAGAAACATAGCTTAGGGAAAATAACCCTAAGATAGAATATGAGGGTAATCATAGAGTGACATCATAGAAATTTGGTGAGGTGGGGACTATGTGGGTCTTCTTAGAAAATACCCCAATGTCTAGACAATACTAGTAGATGTTTTCCTAGAATAGATGTAACTAGGAGGAACAACACTGATAAAGAGTTTCAGGTTTGATCTGGGGTATCCTAGTATACGAAAATGGGCATTACTACACACCTGGTTTGAAACTCTCCTGCATATTATTTTTAAAATTCACATTTAATTTTCCCACAATATTGAAGGATTTATGCCCCCAATGTAACCAAAGTATTTGGTTATTAGATTTATGATCCATAAATTTATGTTATGTGCTATACAATGTTTACATTTCTAAAGGGTTAATAATTTTATGAGAAAATATATTATATGGAATTTATTTGACATGAAATCTAGAAGAAGGAATGATAACATCACCAATCTGTGTGATGAAAAGAGTATGAAGGATAATGTCTGTAATGGTCTTATGCAATCATTTTTAAGGGAGATAGTTTCCCATGTATCCTCATCATATGAGTAAATAGTATTATGTGTTCAAAAGGAATCTAAAAATTCTTTTATTCCTATGGATTTGATGGTAATAAATATAAGAAGGGGAGACCAGAGAAAAACATGGATAAAGTGAAGAAGGTAAAGAAGGGTTTCCCCACATGTGACAACGATGGAATAAATCATCCTAAAAAATGATTGTAAGGAATCGATGTTTGTTATAAGTGTGGAGAAAAGGGAAAACAATCTAATGAATACAAGGGGAATAGACAAATCAATGATGCTCAATGTTTCAACTGGAAGTATATGTGACAATATATGAATCAATATCCCAAGTATCAAAGGAATATACTTAAAATTATGTTACTGGATAATGATAAAGTTTTGATACTTCCACACATGAAGTGTAATGATTAATCGGTCTAGTCAAGAATCATGACATTTGAATATTTTATCTGCAATGTACTGATTATATGAATTATGGAATATATGAGGATTTTAATACAATAATATTTCATTAAGGATTTGAGGTTGTATGATGAATGGTACCAAGGAAAACATACTCAGTATCAAGTAAAACATTTTGAAAAATATATTATTAAAGGATTTACAACCCTCAATATGTTCCTCTTACTGAGATATTAATTTTAGAATAACGAAATTATATACATGGATAACATATATTGGATAACACTTACTATCTCGGATCAATATAATAGACTATGGCCTAAGTGTTAGAGTCTATAAAATTTTGGACTTAAGTAATATATCTAAATTCTTATTATAAATAAGTGTTAACATATTCAATAAGGTTTTAGGGGATTTCATGTTATTATGATTTTTCATGAGAATACATAGATAATGTACACATAGGTTTGTATGTAATTATTAAGAGACACTTAATGTTAATTAATAAGTTCATTTTAGAAAATGTAGTGAGATTTTTTCTGATGTGTTGGATCATGATATTTTGGAAATTCTATACATTTAATAAATGGTTGATTTTGATATTTGGAAAATGATATAGAGACTACATTACGCTCTAATACAACTTTCTCCATGAAAAGAAGTAGTAATAGTAAAAGTCATAGTTAATGAATCATATTTTGTTTATATAAATATATCATGTACTTATATTTCCATAGATTATTATAGAGTGAGATCACTTCTCAACATTAGGGAAAGGATCAAAAAACAAAAATAATCTTAGAACTTTTTTACCCTGATAAACCGAATGGTTTTTTGGATCA
This sequence comes from Viscum album, assembly GCA_963277665.1. Taxonomy (NCBI): domain Eukaryota; kingdom Viridiplantae; phylum Streptophyta; class Magnoliopsida; order Santalales; family Viscaceae; genus Viscum; species Viscum album. The sequence continues at coordinate 1,143,545,372 of OY728141.1, forward strand.
TCATGGATTTCTTGATTTTTGAATGTCAAAATTCTAATGATCACGTAATCTATTTATCTCCATCAGAACATGATGCTTAGATTATCCTTCCATGTACATATTTTTTCACATCACACTAATTTTATCCTATTTTAATGCATATTTTTTGGTTACCTATGCATCTCACATTCCCAATTATTAAGAGGTTATTTTATTAATCCATTTTCTATTGTGGTGTTCCCAAAAGGGAATTTTTAAGAATAAATATAATGACCTGTAATTTACATACATTGTTATTAATTCAGAATTGAAGCACACTTATTACAGCATATAACAAAACCTGGAAAGGACCGTATAGGTATAGCGTCTTTAGAAACTGGGAAATATAAAAAACTCGTTCATAAAGAATTTACTTTGCCTCCCATTTATTTCTTCATATCTAGAGTCTCTTTTGGAATATCCTATTTAATAACCTTATTCCTGACCTGGGGAAATAAAACATACAAAAGGGTGAGCTAAAATGCTCAGTAAGGGTAAACAAAAGAAATATCAATCACATCATATACATAAGAACATAACTGTTGGAATTCTTAACCTGCAAAAGAAATCATAATTTCATAACATGGGATAAATCATAGTAGTGAAATGTTATCCCAATAAACATAACTTAAAACATGAAACTTTGTGTCATACACACATAATCATATAGAATCATTTCTTATTAGTAAAGACCCATTGCCAAGAGTATCTTAGTGGATAAAGTCCATTTCTGAACCGAGTTCACTCCTCGTTTCAGTCCTGTTTCACTGAACCGGTTTAACCTGCCGTTCTAGCCTTGTCTATATCATGAGATATTAAATATTTACCCAATGCATTGGAGGGTGATATAGGTCTCACCCATCTCATAATTATTCCATTCTTATGTGTTCCAAAAAATCATAAATCATACATCATTATATAACCAATGTAATAAAAATGGGATTCATAAACATCATGACATCATAAAACAATTCATATAAGATAAAGGAATTCATAAAAATAATTCCACCACAACATAATCATATCAATGTAAAAATAGGGATATAAACAGAACCCTATATTATCTTAGATGGAAAATAATTTTGATAAATCACTTGAACTCCATTCTTGAATAAAATATCCTTTCTACTTCAAAAACATTTTCCTTTCTTAACATGTCATAAATTTTTAAACTAAAAGAAGTTGATTAAAAATAAACATGAATACATGTAAAGTAAGCTTCTTAGAAATAATGTTTTAAAAATCCATTAATTATTTTTATGTTAGAAAAACATTCTTCTCATACTTTTTTCAGAAAAGTCAAAATGTACCTCGTACAAAAAAAGACAAAAGATTTCATTCATATCTTTTACTAAAAACTCACCAAAGGGTAAAATTGGATTTAAAAAATTGTAGTTGGATGGAAAGAATATTACATATTGAGGAAAAATGTATGTGGATGATAAAATACACCCTAGTAAATACCAAAGTATAAACAATCTCGGATAAAATGAGATTGTGATATATTCCCTTACCGTATGTCCTATTAGCTTCGTAAGTGTCCAAATATCCTGTATAACGATTTAAATAATTTTGTTGACTTATTCCATAATCATACGTATTTTTATGATATCATATATGGTCATATTCTTAGCTTCTTATTAGTAATATTTCATTACGACTTGTTATGCGGGTGTTTATTACTTTTTGTTCTAATGCGTGCTCTGTCAAATAAATTCTTATTTTTCTTTTTATGTTATAGATACATCATTTCTAGAATGGTATTAGTGTAATATATATCATATTAATTCATTAAATTCATTTATATACTCATTATGCAATGAAGATCATGTAGAACAAGTCGCATCACATCGTGGAGACGGTATTCCGTACGTACGCACGAGCGATGATATTGTTCCCATGATCGTGGAATTGTATTAGAGTGTATGTATACTATTTTAGATTCACTATCACTTTACAATAATCATATATAGTCATTATTTACACCATTATACCCATCCAAGTAAGGTGGTGGTGGAAAATAGATTACACCACGGCGTAGAGATGGTATTCCGTACGTACGCACGCCCGGTGATTTTGTTTTCCATAGGATGGATAGACGGTGAAATAGGGTTTTTTCATAATTATAATAACATATAAGTATATTATTGATACTGATGTTATTACTTCATAATGAAACAACTAAAGAAGAATAAGTGTAAGAAGAAATAAAGTTGAAACAATCGGTAACAGACATTACATCTTCTTTGAAGCGCCTCTTTGAGACCTCCTCTTAGGGTACTAAAATTGGTCTTTGAAGAAGACCAGGACCTCTAGGATGTTTCTAGGGAAGTGGAGAAGATAATTTTTCAGGGGTTGGCCGAGCTTGAAGGATCAAAGTGGTGTGAGGAAAACAGGGAGGAGGTTCCCTTTTATAAGGGAGGAGAGGGGCACCATTGGAATAACTAAAATTATTATTTTATTATAAAGTCAAATTCGGTTTTTAATAGCTCCAAATTGATATATTTAGAATATAAGGTTGGTATGGGTCTAAGTCCTCCCAAAAAATAGAATTTAGACAAGTTTAGGTCATTATATTTACCTTATCTTTTAGTTTTAACTCTTAGTTAATTAGATTAACATTTACCATGTCACATTGTATTTTTATATTATATAGTTAATAAACATACCATATACATCCAATCGACCCCAAGTGGTCCATTAATGATACACATATCATGATATAAGTATCTTGGAAGAACCTTAGATTTTTTGGAATATAATAACAATTAATAATATAATATTTGTTTTAAAAACTATTTTATGTCAATTTTGACACTATTTTTAATTGATTTTTTTGAAAATCATGACAGAATGATAAGTTTGAAAAAAATTAATTAAATCAATACTAACATGTCATATTACATATTAAATTATTTTAATTCATAAAAAGTCTCAAATTATGTTAATTTGGGTATTTATAACATCAATTATGTCAATATTTCATTGATAAGATAATTACTCTATCATCATTGTATCATAAATAAATTAAATTATTTTAAGTATAAAAATTACAAATAAAATACCATTATGTTGGACATAGTTTTATCTTTTTAATTAATATTCATAATTGAATTTATCTTGTGTATAACCCTATATCAAAAATGATTTTGTTAATAAACTTTTATTTTAACTATTTTAACCCTTCTTTAAATAAATTGATATAAATGTCCTAATCTTACCCAAGTGGACCTAAATGGTCATATTTTATTCCTAAGGTTGTTTTTGGTCTAATTACACTTATCCAATAGAATTATTACTTGTTTTAGGGTAATAATAATAACACTTTTACCCTTAATTACCCTATTAACCTTTAACCGTGGTAAAAAAAAGTAAAAAGTTATTATTCACTAAAAAAATTTCATCTCATTGAACCACATTTTAGTGCTTTCTATTAACCATGTCTCTCGGATTTTCAAAATTCCACTCATAGAAGCGGTAAAATTATGTTTTATGAAAAAAATCAGTTTTTTTAACTACCACTTAGTGGTTTCACTATTCATCAAAAAATGAATGTTTCCAGGAAGAATACCAAAAATTAGGCCTAAGCTATATTTGATATTATTAATTCAAAAATTATGTCTATTTTAACAAATTCAAAACATATCAGTTACATTAACTAATTTAAAATTTAATTCTCGTCGTCAAAACAAATAGCGTGTTTTAAAGAGATAATAATTATCAAAAGATTGACACTTGTTTATGTTTGTTTTAAATGTGAAATTACATACAATGAACAAAGTTGTATTAAATTGTAAAAATATATTCTAAATATTCTTTAAAACCACTCAAATTAATAATTTATCACTATTAATTATTTCGATTAAAAAAGTTGTTTTTAATTAAAATTAAGTAATTTTCACTATTCATCAGAATATGAAAGTTATCTGAGGAAGGCCGCGGTTGCGTGTAAATAAATCCAAGCTAGTGTTGTGTGTATTGAATGATTACTTTGATGATTTATATAACATAAAACAAAATATTTCTCATAAAAGTCTCGGGTGTTACATTCTACCCGCCTTAAAATGAATTTCGCCCTTGAAATTCATCACTTTGTAACAAAAAGATGAGGATACCTCTCCCTCATCATATCCTCAAGCTCCCATGTAGCTTCTTATAATTGGTGGTTCATCCATAAATCTGTCACCAATTGAGTGGTCTTGTTTCATAGGACTTTTTCTCAACAATCCAGAATCTCTATTGGCTATTCTTCATAAGAAATATCTTGCTCCAGCAGAACAACTTCTGAGCTGAGTACATGTGAAGGATCAAGTATGTACTTTATCAGGAGAGATACATGGAACACATCGTGAACTTGAGAGAGATTCGGTTGAAGCGCCAATCGGTAAGCTACCTTTCCAACATGTCTTGTGCACATAGTCATTATTATGTGTTGTATCTACTACCCCTTTTAGATAAATTTTCATTTCAATTTGTAATAATATTATATATCCTTATTATTGTTGTATGAATATGATTATTGTCTAAGAAGTATACCATTTTACATACAGTGGTTATTTAAACTCTATGACCCTATTCCAGGGAGATATTTGTAAGAACACTTTATCACCCTCTTCCATGGAGAAATTCATAAGATCACTTTATCACCCACTTAAAAATCTATGTCTTTTCTTCGGTTGTCGGCATAACATTTATGTCGACTCTGAGCTGCTCTTATGTGTTTTTTAATAGATTGGACCTTTTCTTCCATCTCATAAACAAGATCAGGTCCTAATATCTTTCTTTCCCTAACATCATCCCAGCAAGTTGGAGTCCTACATTTCTTTCCATAGAGAGATTCATAAGGACCCATCTGAATACTGGAGTGAAAGTTATTATTATAAGAAAATGCCACCAAAGGTAGGTGTTGATCCCAACCACCTTTGAAATCCATAGAGCAATCTCTCAACATATCATCTAGAGTTTGAATTGTTCTCTCAGACTAACTGTCTGTATGAGGATGATAAGTAGTGTTGAAACTCAACTCTGTATAATCTCCATTTTTATTTTTGTAATTCCAATTTTTCCATCGATTTACACTTTATAAAATCATTATAAAACCCATTACTTTCCATCAGTTATTTCATGACTATGATTATTATACATTCTTTAATAAATGCATGATTATGAAAATATTATGATGTGATGGGTTGGCCTAGAAATATATAGCCTGAAAATGGATCGGGTAATATGATGTTTCTCAAGAGATTATGTGTAATATGAGTGAACATGATAAAATGTATTTTGATAATAATGATGTTATGATTATTCACATCTGTTATGAGTGAACATGATTATATATTTTTCTAACACAATGTGATGTATATGAAAACATTCACATGATATTTCATTTTTATGAATTTCCACATTCCATGAATTTACCTTATGTTTCAATAATGATGTTGATAATGATTCTGTGCTTATGATATGACAATGATGACTACTCTCACCTGTGTGATATTGATTCATGGCCATAATTTATAATCATATTTTCCATTTATTTGAAAATTTCTTTGATTTATTCCGTTAGGTGATTACATGTACTATGAAGAATGTTATTTTTAAGGATAAATATGAATTTTTTTAATATATTTTTTATTATGATCAGGTTTTTAATGAGCATAATTTTATCAACACACTAATCCTTTTGATTCTCGATATTTATCTCTATAATTTTGTATCTTAATATTATTTAATTTTTATTTAATGATATGTAAGGAAACTATAGTTTATATTAGAGCATGATTTAGTTAATTTGAGAATTAGTATTAGAAAATATTTGTGAAAACCCTTAGTATATGACCAAGTATATGTAAAATTGTAATAATTTTCTAAAAAAAGGTAAGTATATGGATCCCATAAGATATTTTATGAATGTTAATAGATTTGAAGAATATATTACTAATGATTTGTTGACTTTTGTATTATTCAAACCATATATATTTTACTAAATTGTGGGAACTAGGATAAACTAGGCCAATAACCCATGTGACAGACAACACAATGAGTTTTTGAATGACATCCCAAATTACAATGGGAGGTGGAGTTAAAAAAATTAATGAAATGGTTACCGAGTTGTCTTTTGATATAAAAAATAATGTGATCCACATTAAATGTCTTCCTTCACCCAAGAAGGATTTATTTTTCATTGAGTACTTTATGAAAAAATTATAACTGATATTAAGTGGATCATCTGATCCACTTGTCACATAACAACACATTTACTCAATGGAGAATAAATTTTTTCTTCTGTACTATTATGAGATTGAGTAGGAGACTCTTTATATATATCATTTAAATGTAAAAATTGAATAGTGGTTGGGCTTGATGACGACCACAAATCCAAAGGATGAAATGGATTAGATGGAGTTTGATGACTTTAATAAAATATTTCTTATCAAGTACAACCCTAAAATTCATTGAACAATGATAGTGATAGAATTCATAAACATGATGAAAACCAAAGGAAAATCTATAATAGATTAAAAGGATAATGTCACAAGGATTTATAGATAATTTTCATATTTTTATAAAGAATTATAGAAGAATTGATAGATTAATTAGTGTAGTGAAATTGTACATTTGCAGGGTATAATAAATCAGATACATTGTGAGTTATGAAAAAGTGGTTCGATGTGATATTAATGGAGTGATATATTTCAAATAAATTTCCCATGTTTATGGAGATAGAAGTGGATGAATGGAGTTCCATGCTGGTGGGTCAAATTTTTATAGAGTAAAGATGATCCAAATACCCATATATCAAAAATGTGGGAAGAAACATCTTCGGTATTTCTTTAATGGGATGAGGAGATGCTTCATGGAAGGGATACAAGGACCCCAAGATCATAAATGTCAAATATGGACAAATAATATGGCCAACATGATGGTTTAAAGGAAGGAAAGACCTAATGCACCGCCCATGGTTCAATTCATAAACTATTAGGATAATGTGAACCATGGATTCAAGTGTACTAAATGATGGTTTATTCAGGGTAATCAATCTAATAATCCACCAAATCCTAAATAGAAAGTAAGAGATTATTCCATTAGTACTACATAAGTGTAGTGTGAAAATGTATTTGTACCTGGTATATATACAATTAACTCAATAATGGAAAAATTTTAATTTGATTTTGGATCACTGATTTCCATCATATCGTGTGAGTATAATCAAACTATTGAATCACATACTCGATAACGGTATGTATAGTTATCTATAAAAAACCATGTGGTTCAATAATTTCTACCAAAGCATATGGAAATACGTATATAAGAGTATATGTGATGATTCTTCAAGATAATATTGTAATACTTCATTTACTATAATTCTATTCTATAATGGGCATGGATTATATCTCATTATATAAAGAACACATCAATTTTGTGAAAAATTAAATCTGTATTTATATTCTAAACCCTCCAATTATCCCATATAAAGGATAGGAAGATCATCAATATCTTATATAAAATTCCACAATGGTGTGTGTAATGATACCCCATGAAGAAGCATACCATACCCAAATATTAGAGTCAATGGAAGCTATCATAATAGAGGAAATTATTATCCTGAGGGAATACACTAACATATTTCTGAAATAGTTATTGGGAATATCTAGATAGCGAGGTAGTGTTCTCAATATAGATGATATACAAAGATACTCTTATATAAAAATTACCTTACAAGATGTCCCCAATCAAACTAGAGGAGTTAAAGAAGCTGATGTAAGAGAATATGAGAAAAGGGTTTATACACCCTATGCACTGATTATCTTTTTCAAGAAGAAGTATGGATCAAGGAGATCAAGTATTGATTGAATAGAAGTAAAAAGGATCACCATAAAGAAAATAAATCTGGTCCCAAGGATTTATGACATGTTCAATCAACTATAGGGAGGTCAGTATTTCATAAATTAGGATCTTCATTGTAGATATAAAAAGTGATGGTGAATAAGAAAGATATTCAAATTTATTATTTATCTACTAGTTATGGGAACTATCAGTTCATAGTGACGCCCTTTGAACTTACTAGTTACCCTATACACTTCATGGATTTTATGAATAGATTCTTTAGAGACTAACTTAAAATATTTCTGGTATTCATTATTGAAGATATTCTTAATCATTCTTGGAGAAAGTTGGATCATTAACAACATATAATGTGTGTGTTGGAAACATTAATGAAGGATAAAATGAATTATAAGTTCCTCAACTTTTAATTTTGAGGTATCATTACATATTCTTGTGGCACGTGATCACATTGAAGGAATATTAGTGGACCCTTAAAGGAAAAAAATTAGGGAAAGGTCTAGACCTGATAGTTTCAATGAAATCCATAGTTTTATTTCATTAGAATCATAATACAGATGTTTTGTGTGGAATTTGTCACATTTTTATTTCCTAATAACTGTGTTAACAAGAAATTCTTAATTTATTACTGGAATAAAAAAAATTTGAGGAATGATTTAAGGAGCTCAAGAAGTGGTCAGTCACTATTCTTGTACCCACACAGTAAAAAGTGGATATTTTTTACTGATATATATTATTAATAACATGAAATTAATGTGTTGTGTACTCATGAATAATGATAATGTAATATCCCATTCCTCATTAAAAATGATGATCCATATAATAAACTACATTACACATGATCTATAGTTATCATTTTTGATCCTCACTCTATCAATTTTGTAACACTATCTCTAGGTGAGACGTGTGACAGATATTCCCATCATAAGAGTATAAAATATATATTCACAATGAATTATCTATCCATGTGTCAACATAGATGGTTAGAGATGATCAAAGACTAAAATCAATCCTTTGACTGCCATCTAGGAATGTAAAACAAGTTAGATGATTCTCCTTATAGAATATAATCTTCTACATAATACATGGTGTACATTAGGAATGAAAATATCATGTAGTATATGTAGTGTTTGAATTTATAAATTTTAAAAGCATGGACTACATACTACCTTCCAAAATGAAATCACAACCATTTATCCAAGAGAATATCTCATAGTTATAAAATTATGATCAAGACCTACCAATTAAGGTGAAAGAAATAAATTAATGGAAGTTACATGAGTTCCACATCACTTATGATGGTTTGATTATGTTTTTAAGGGGTCTTTTTATGCCCCAATCACCTAAGATAATGAATGATCTATTATATAATTCCCCATGATCATCATTGCTTTTCCATCATGTAAGTACCAAGATGTATCGTGATTATTAAGAACACTTATGGTGGGAAAAAATGAAGAAAGGTATTTCATAGTACATCTCAAAGTGTTTGGTATTCCAAAAATTTAATAAAGAGTGAGAAAATTCTAGATGGACGAGGAAACCATTGCCTATACCCATGTAGAAAGGGTTTAACGTCAATATACTCATTTTCAATGGCCTCTGAAAGACATCCGATGGAAATAATTTAATATGGGTTGCGGTGGATCAAGTCACAATGACTGTCCAATTTATTTATATTTAAAAATATTTCTCGATTGAGAAACATGAAAAGATATACATCAAGGATGTCGTGAGGCTGTATAGGGTTCAAATTTCAATCATCTCTAATCATGATCCAATATTCACCTCTATATTCTGGAGAAGACATCAATATGATTTGATTACTATATTGAATTTCACTATGGAATATCTTCCCCCAAACTGATGTCCAACCTAATATAATTATTCAGACAGTCAAACACTTTCTAGAAGCTATGTAAATGTAATTCAAAGGTAGATGGTATCAAAATACCCATTGGATGATTTCTCATATAACAATTGCTTCCACTCAAGTATAAACATGGGTTTATATGAAGATCATTATGTTAATAGATTTTAAAATAAAATTACATTGGATGATGTTAAGGAAAAATCTACATAGATATGATATTTTGAAATATATTATAGAGAAGGTTAAATCCATCCAATAACATATTAAAAGTTCAACAAGATGAAAAAAGATCTATGATGGGAAACATTAATGGTACTTTGAGATTGATGTGTGAGAGAAAATTTTTTCTATCAAATGTCACAATGGAAGAGAGTCATATAGTTTGAATTTAAAGGGAAGATTTACCCTAGGTACAATGGACTCTAAGAGATCCCTGATCCCATAGGAGCAGTGGCCTATTTCTTTACATGTCAACGTAGTATAAAATAATTTCATGTCTTGTTCCCTGTATCACTCCTCAATATGTACATACCAAACCCCTTACATGTACTGAATCACGAGTTGGTGAAACTGGAGAATTCCCTCTTATATGAAGTTAACCGTTTAATATATTTGGTTGTAGAGAATAATTTCTACACAACATAATAACACACACCATACAATTGTTCTAGAGGAACAAAATGTATGAAGAATAAATTTGGGAATAAGAGGAAACAATGAAACATAATTTCCCTCATCTATTCTCAACTAAAAATATGTGTTGAAATATCATTGATGAATGTTATAATAGGGGGAAAATATAATGAATGAGTGCATATTAGTAATATATGAATTCTGATTAAATGTGTGTTGTATAATATTATATAATTGTATTCACAAAAATATATGTATAAAAACTAAACAATTATTTCATTAATAAATATTGTTACATTAATCAATAGTGAAACCAATTAAATTTAAAAATATTAAAACTAGAATAAAAATACAAATTTTAATAAATAAAATGGAAAAATAAGGGTCCCCATAATATTCTAGAATCATTTACCCAACTACTGATACTATAGAAATGAGAAAAAATATTAGTAACCTAATAAACATATTAGGCAATGAATATTTATAAGCATTGGAGGAATTGTAGTAAATATTGAGTAAATGAATGAAGTGGTATTTATAGTAGGTAATGTGACCATTTTAATAATAATGAGACAATTGGAATAGTAACATGTTTATTATGAATAATATACTCACGGTTGTTAATAATAACATGATCGTTGGAATAATAATTTTAAATCAAAATAATATATTTTATAATAAATAATATCCATGAAGATTAATTTATTTAATTTTAAATATTTTAATTCTAAAAAATAAATATCATGATTAAAAAACTAAAATAAAATATTTGCGCACTTTTATAAACTGAATTTTAATATATTTCAAAAAAATCATAATTTTATAATAAGAAATAAAATTTAAAAATGATTGAATTTTATTTTGATAAGATAATTATCATTTTTGTAAACAAAACATATAAAATGTCTAATGATGATATTTTTTATAATTTAATAAATACTAGAATTTTTGGGTGAATTGAAAAACAAATTTTTTCCCATAACTGGTGTATCTTAAGTAAGATCATTCAAGATGTAATAATGGAATAATCTATTCTTGAACATGAGTTTCGGCCATGATATATTTTATTACATAATTGAATAATTAAAGTATAATAAAAATAATTTATGAACCTAAGAAGAACATTCCAAATGATAAAGTCCAAAGTGAATTGTTAAAATAACAATTCATATTTTTTTACACTTTCTTTATTAATTTACTAATCAATTCAAATTATAAAGTGTATTTATTGTATTATTCAAATTATATTATAATTATATAATATTTATATATAAATTAAATTTAGTATTATAGGTTTTAGAATTGATATATTGTTTTATTCAAAATTTTATTTGAAAAAGACCACCATCTTCAATTTTAAATAACCCATTTTCGTCTCCATAGAAAACCACTCCCCCAAACCTTTACAAAAAAAAATTTCTTCAAAAATACTTCCTTTAAAAGCCCTTATAATATGTAGGTATGTTTTTATGTCAAAAAATATTTAGCATGACGTGTAATTTGGAAGTTTTTATGAAAATATTTATTTTCCAGTGAATAGTGATAAAATCAGGTGTCACGACTCGTCCTCTAGGGCTCGTTCCGTGACGACCACAAGCATGCCTCTCATAGGCTAGGGGATGGAAACTGGCACTGAAAGGTGTATTCCCTAAATCGGGAAGGCATTTCCATTACATCATATAAACACACACAACCAAGCACACATCAAGACACTAACACAAGTAAACTATATAAGAGAAAGAGTGTGTACAGTAAAAAAAGGTTCCAGAATACAAGCCCAACTGAAAAGTACAAGAAAAATGGAATGTAGAAGTAAATTGAAATAGCTCCAGTGAACAAACACCAAGGATCCTACCTGAAGGGTTTGTACATCTCTCGAATGGTCGTCTCTTTGGTACACCTCATCTATGGTGCACCTCCAAGCTACCTCCAATCCTGGTACCCTCATCCTTAGTCAGCGCTTTTTGTCATTTGTACCAAACACAATAAGGTACGGGCCTAGTCTGTGCGAGGGTGAGTATTACGATACTCAGTAGAGACCTTGAGACCCTCACGGTCTTAAAAAATCCACAAAGGATAAACCACAATGCGTGTAAACCAGTGAAAACCCTACATAGGTATATTCCCATACATATACCTAAGTTATCAAATATTAGCTATCACATTCATGAGGAAACACAAGGCTCTACTCCTTACCCAATGTAAAACTGTTCAATGAAGGAATGATTACAACGAAGGTAAGTACCACACCGGTATGCCACATATATGAATACCACAAAGTTATCACCGTGAAGGAAAGCACCACACAGGTACGCTAAACAGAAGAATACCACAAAGGTATCACCACGAAGGTAAGTACCACACAGGTACACCACATAGAAAATTATCTCAAATGTATCGTCATAAAGTTAAGTAACACAAAGGTTCACCACACAGATGATTACTACAAAGCTAAAGACTCATATCACACCAGGTATTACTTAGGTACGGTAGTAAGGATTATTAGATGTAATTACTAAATCATCTTACTATATTAAGTGGAAAAACCCCATATGATCATAAAAATTCAAACCCACATAGGATCAAAAATCATAATACCCACATAGGATCCTAGTACATCATCAAACCCACATAGGATCCTAGTACATCAGACCCACATAGGATCCTAGAGTACTCCCACTTGGATTCCTAGACAGGATCATTGTGAGACTCTCGAACACAAAGTCACAAAGTATCCCAAGCACAGACCCACATATGATCCCTTTCTTATGTTACATCCACCTACAGGGTTCCCGCACTAAGCTTTTAAGATTCTGGGAGGTTCCGATTCTCAATAAAAATGTCGATACAACAACTAAAATGAAGTCCCATGAAGAATTATTCCAAAATACATCCACGTAATAGGGGTTTCAACAAAACAGACGGTGCATTAATCTGACGCCCAGCCTGTATGTTATTGGTCTTTTAGTCCTGAGGGCCTGGTTGGATTCGTGGTCTATCCTACCTTGCCATACCCCATCATTATACAAAACAGAAGTGTGGTATACCAAAAGGACCATCCCGATCCAAGGTTTTTGTCACTGTAGACAGTTCATCAAACGGATGCCCGAAGCTTGTGATATTGCCGAAAGAGAGAAAATGGGTCGAAGTTGGTCTGGGTCCGATCCGACCCAGCCCGCGGGGTCTGGCCCGGCCTGTGGTGCGGCGGCCCGCCCCCTCCTCCTTGTAGTGCGGTCATGCGCCGCACCTTCAATGGTGGTCGGATCGGCCAACCACCCCCTCTTTTCTTCCACAACACAAGGTCATAACTCATTCTCGCTAGGAAGTTTGGACGCATGCCATAGCCTTCTTCATGCGGCTAGCCTCTGTCGGTCGCCACCCTTGATCTATCGCGGCCGACGGGCTACAACCCTTCTTCAGCTGTGCGTTCGCGCCGCCACCTTCATCGTGGCCGGCTGTGGTGATGACTGCCATTCCCAAGCCCCACTAGTTTCGGTCGCCATCCTCCACCATCGCAAGGAACACATCAAGAACCACAAGGATTTGTGGAGAGGCCAGACCATGTTCGTTTGGACCGTACCCTCTGCGTTAGAGAATTAGCAAGCGACTCATGAGAGGAGATTCAATATGAAATAAAATTAACGATTATTAATCGAAATCACACGCCAAGATTGAAGGTTTTTTGATGTGAGTGATGAGGGAAGGAAATATGTTGGTTTATCTTCATGGAAGACGTCCCTCATTAGGGATGGCACATTCATCATTGGAGAATATGGTGCATTCTTTGTTTGAGAATGATATTCGTTGGGAAGTGTTCTTCATTGGTGAGAATGATCCAACAAAAATTATCCCAAGTTCTCCCCTTATCCTTTTCCATCCAAATCCTATCAAAGGTAAATAGGTACCAATATAAATTAAAATAATTTTAACAGATTAAATTATATTGGAAAAAGTAAATGGTGAAACATTTAATTAATTTAGTTGGATTAATTAATTAAATGGGGGGATGAAAGGTTTTCTCCCATTAAATAGGGTTCAGGTGGTCCCCACCACTAGAATTCAATCTGGGGGTTTTTACTTTGGGTGGTCCCCATCTCCAAAACCCATGTATAGAGGTTTCAATAAAAAAATAAAATAAAAGTTATTATTTGTTTTATTTTAATTACAACAAAAAAATGTAAACTAACTTCCACTCTCGACCAACATTGGTCGAGGTGAAAGTCTCCTTAAGCGAATACCCGCGATGTGAGTTTAACAGTGTCCTCATATTTCAATTCAAAGCACCGGTTAAAAAGTTTCAAAAACCCGCTCATTCGTTTAATGAACATACCTGAAAAAAAAAGATCAGAAATTCATTCAGGGCACATTGGGCCACAGAATCACGTGCCATCAGTTTTTGCGGACTCGTAAAATTCTAATATAATTAAAAAGAAAATGTACATGAAATTTTCTAGGTCTTTATATTGTCCACACCATAGGGCTTCGCATCCACGAAATCCAAAACAAAGACTAGGAAAACATGTGGGGGTACTGAGCAGAAATTTGAGCCTCTCGATCCCATGTGTTCTGCTGGAGGTTCTTGTGCCTCCAACGTTCGCGCACCAAAGCGATCGACTGCACATAAAGTACCCTCTCCTCTCGATCCTAAATCTCCATTGGAACCTCATTAAACGTTGCCCCATCGTCGATGTCCAGCTTGTCGTGTTCGATAATGCGTGATGGGTCATGCACGTATCTCCTCAGTTGGGATACATGGAAACCTTCATGCACCAGTTGCAAATGAGGTGTAAGTGTTTGGCGGTAATCCACCTAGCCAACTCTGCTGTGGACCTGAAAGGGCCCGATAAACCTCGGAGATAACTTTTTACCCCGACCAAGTCTCTGCAATCCTCATCGGGGTGAGACCCATAGAAAGACGTGGTCACCATCCTCGAACACCCAAGGTCTCCATCTCCGGTCATCATAAGACATCTACCTTCTCTATGCTGTCTTCATCCACTCCTAGATGATCCATCCCTTCTCCATGGTTTCCCATACCATATCTGGTCTCATGAGTGCTAACTCCCTTGGGTCAGTCTAGCACAAAAGCGATCTGCAAGGTTGGTCGTACAGAGCCTCGAAAGGTGTCGTCCCAATGGTGGAGTGATTAATGTTGTTGTTTGCAAACTCCACCAAGGGAAAGTGATCCTCCTAGCTATGACTAGAGTCGAGGACGCAAGCACACAACATTTCCCCGAGGGTCTGAATGGTCCAGTCTGTCTGTCCATCTGTCTGAGGATGGAAAGCGGTGCGCAAATGAAGCTATTTCCTAAAATCCTCCTGCAACCCCTTCCAAATCCAGGAAGTGAAACGTGCATCACAATAATAGAAAATTCTCAAGGTTAATCCATGTAACCACACAATACCTGGAACATAGATGCATCATAAGATCTCTACAGAACCCTGCTCTCTAATTGGTAGGAAGTGGGTCGACTTGGTGAGTAAGTCCACAATCACCCAGATAGAATCATGACCCCTAGATGTACGTAGAAGTCCTGTCATAAAATCTATGGATATCCCACCCTACATCCACTCTGAGACCACTAAAGCCTGAACTATGCCGGCTGGTACCTGATGCTCTGCCTTCACTTGCTGACAAGTGAGGAACCAAGAGACAAAATCTGCTATAGATTTCTTCATTATTGGCCACCAGTGTTATCGTCATGAAATCCTGGTAAATATTCGCCACTTCTGGATGCACCGCTATAGAGGATGTGGGAAACTCCCACAACACATCCTCCAGAAGCGACACGGGTACCATGGTACTTCCTTTGAAGAGGATGAAGTGATCCCCACCATTAAAAAATCCATCAGGTACATGTCCTATGGATATCTGAGCATGTTGAGGCGTCCAGTCATTGTCCCCACATTGTGCCTCCCTCACTCCCTGAAGAAGTGGGGGAGTGACTGTAAGAGACTGATGAAAAGCTTCTCTATCCCGATCCACAATGGATATCTGTAAAGAATACAGTTTCTCCATCGCCTAACCTACCAGTTGTATACCAGATCTATTGCTTAGTGAATCTGCTACAATGTGTCCCTTCCTAGGATTATAGACTATCTCGAAGTCATATTCCTTTCAGAACTCATGCCAACATCGTTGTCTCAGGTTTAGGTACTTTTGAGAGAAGACATGTTTGAGACTCTTGTGATTATAGTAGACTATAAAACATTCACCCAGCATGTAATGTAGCCACATCTTCAATGTGAATACCACTACTGATAAATCAAGGTCATGGGTAGCATAGTTCTGCTCATACTGTATCAGCTGTCGAGAACCATACGTGACAACTGCTCACTCCTGCATCCGGACACATCTGAGTCTGGTCCTTGATGCGGCATAGTCGACTCGGTACCCAACTCCCTCCTCCAGTAGCCACATGATGGGGGAAGTAGTTAGCATCTACCTCAACTCTTGAAAACCCCACTGAAATCTCTCCAACCACATAATGGGTTTCCCCTTCTTAATCAATGTTAACAATGGTGCTGAAACATTGGATAAAACTAGATCAAATCTATAGTAGTATCCGGCCTAACATAGGAATCTTCGTACCTCCATCACACTTCTGGGTGGCCCCCATGAATGTACCCCCTCAATCTTAATTGGATCCACCACAAATCCAGCCTCTGAGATGACCTTTCCTAGAAAGTGAACCTCTCGGATATAGAACTGGAACATCGATAGCTTACCATAAATATAGAGCTATTGAAGTGTTTCCATTACTATCTGAAAATGATAGGCATGCTCCTCCTCTACATCCATGTAGATCAGAATGTCATCAATGAAGACTACTACAAATCGAACAAGGTATTGATGAATGATCATGTTCATGAGTCCCCTTAACACTGTTAGAGCATTGGTCATGCCAAAGGGAATAACCAAAAACTTTTAGTGGCCATACTGACATCTTAAAGTCGTCTTCTTCACATCTTCATCTAGTACTCTGAGCTGGTGATAGCCGGACCTGAGGTCTATCTTCGAGAACCACCATGCCCCCTTCAGCTGATCAAAGAGGTTGTCAATCCTTGGGAGTGGGTACTTGTCCTTCAAGGTCACCTGTTATAGGCACCAATAGTCAAAAAAATTTCTCAAGATCCCATCCTCCTTCATGGAGATCAAAATTGGGGCTTCACATGGAAAAACACTGGGCCGAATGAACCCCTTCCCTTGCAAGTCCCCCAACTGTACC
This sequence comes from Viscum album, assembly GCA_963277665.1. NCBI lineage: Eukaryota > Viridiplantae > Streptophyta > Magnoliopsida > Santalales > Viscaceae > Viscum > Viscum album. The sequence continues at coordinate 1,143,562,973 of OY728141.1, forward strand.
TGCATCTCACGAAGCTCCGCAAGAGCCATCTTATACCCTGGTGTAGATATTAGTGCCATACTAGGGTACAATTCAATGTAAAATTCTACCTATCAATGAGGAGGTAGACATAAACATCATTAGGGAAGACATCCGTGTACTGGTCCACCACTACAGGATAGATCCGACTCTCCACATAAACTGCTCTGAGGGTAAGGCTAGAAAACTGATGAGTGATCAACTCATCTCTCTTCCAAGTAAGTCTATCCTATTCTGCGAAGTCTCCCTTCTCACTATTGAAGATAAACCTAGTCCCATCAGGGTGGACACACCAAACATTGCGCCTAATACAGTCGATCTGTGCATTGACTGTAGATAACCAATCCATACCCAAGACGACTTTGTAAGGCCTCGACGCCACTACTAGGATATCTCAGCCAAAGCTCTCGACTCCTAGAGTATGATCATGCTGCTGAAACCATTGTGTAACATTACAATCCTCTCCCATAGAAGACTCTATCAGTAAGGATCCAGCCAATGGCTCCACTAGAATCTTCGAGATCCGAACAAGGGCAGTTCCAATAAAAGAATGACTAGAACATGTGTCTATAAGTACTACAGCTAAGGTGTTTTAGACAAAGATCATACCTCATATAATATACAGAGTTCCATGGTCGTAGGAGTTAGCTTCTTGGAGCTGACCTCGCCCATGTCCACCAGCTCCATGTGGTCGGGGTGGACCACCTAGTGGTGGTGGTGGTAACATCTCGAATCGTAGCCCACTGCCAGCTGCACGACCAACTCTTCTGCCACGCCTACCTCCTCTTTGCAGACTGCCTAGGATGAACCTATGTCTCTTTCTAAGTGGTCCTTCGACCGTCTACTGATCCTCTGTACGGTGGGTCAGACATTCATGAGCCATGTGACCCTTCCCGCCGCATGTGTAACACTGCATGCACCTCACATGACTGGTTCTGTCTGCAGTGCCCCACCCAACCAACCCTAAATGCTACGGTTGTAATCATATAGGTCTTTTCCTCTTGGACCTCTGTGACATCTGTCTGCTACCAGCTACAAAAGACTCTGCAACATGAATCCGGGTGGTGGGTCTCACAGCTGAAGACTGCTCAAGAAGATAACTATCTACTAAGAGGGCTCGCTCTAACACCCCTGCCTGTGTGAGGATGTAGAGGTAAATCATCGAAGCCCTGATATCCCACCTGAGTCCCTTCTCGAAGGTTCGGGAACTGAATAATGGGTCTTGCACCATATCAGTGGAGTTGCATGAGTGGTCAGTGAACCTTGCTAAGTACTAAGCCACAATCATGCTGCCCTGCTGTAGATGAAGAAGCTCTTGTATGTGCACTAGGCGAAGGGTTTCTGGGAAAAACTCTGCCCGAAACAGGCTCTCAAAATCTTCCCAGAGAAACGTCACCTCGTTGTGATCCTGGAGCATCAAAATCCACCATTTTCCTACTACATCCTGTAGAAGATTGGTGGAAATGATCACCATGAGATCAGCTGGTGTCCCTACTGGTAAGAAGACTCTCACCATGGCATCCAACCAATACTCAGCCACCTGTGTGTCAGTCTTACCCCTGGACCTGGGTGGCATCTGGTGTTGGAATTAATGGAACGCACTCATGTAGCATGAACTCTCTGCTGCTGGGGCCGGTGGCATCGGTGTTCTAACGGGTAATTGTACCATCGGCGCCTCTACTAATAAAGGGCCATGCACTGAGGCCTTGTCACTCGGTGGGCTATCAGTGCATACTATACCCAGAACCCTATTTGGCTATCTACGTGGAGGCATCCTGAAAAGAAACATGTGTGACACGGTAAATAATTTACACCTAGTGAGCTGAATCAAATATTTCACAAAGAAAACTTTTCAAAACACAGACGCCATCAGTTTTTTCATGCACTGAGTCAGAATCTGAAGTCAGCGTCCTGGTGTATGGATACATCAGCCGCCACACCAACACTGGATTCCCTTAATTGATAACCACACTAACTAAACTGAACACTATTGACATAAAAAATATCAGATTCCAATTATCTATAGTAGAACCGACGCCTCTGATACCAATTTGTCATGACCCGTCCCCTTGGGACCATGCTGTGACTACCCCTTGCCTGTATTCCATAAGACAGGGGAAGCCTACTAGAACTGAAATGCTTATTCCCTAAACAGGGAAGGCATTGCCTTTATATACTGTAAAAACACACAACCATGAACACAGAAGGATACGAAAAAAAGTAAACTATACATAAGAAAGTGTGTGTACAGTAAGAAAAAGCAGCCAGAATACAAACCAAACTGGAAAGTACAAGAAAACTGGAATGTATTTGTAAATTGAAACATCTTTTGTGAACACCATCCTAGGATCCTACATGAAGGGAAGGTACAACTCTCGAATGATCATCTCTACGGTACGCCTTGTCTAAGGTCCACCTCTGAGCTACCTCCAGTCCTGGTACCCTCATCCTCAGTCATCTCTATCCGTCATCTGCACCAAACACAATAAGGTGCGGGCATAGCCCGTGAAGGGGTGAATATAACGATACTCAGTAGGGACCCAAAGACCCTTAAGGTCACACCAAATCCACAAAGGATAAACCAAAAAAGCATGTAAACTAGTGACAACCCTACTTAGGAATATTCCCATACATATACCTAAGTTATCAAATATTACCCATCTCATTCATGTGAAAACACAAGGCTCAACTCCTTATCCAAAGAAAAACTATTCCATGAAGGATAGATTACCATGAAGGTAAGTACCACATAGGTACGCCACACCGAAGAATACCACAAACTTATCACCACGAAGGTAAGGACCACCCAAGTACACCACACAAAATAATACCACAAAGGTATCAACATAAAGGTAAGTACCACATAGGTATTCGACATAGAAGATTACCTCAATGGTATCACCAAAAAGGTAAGTACCACAAAGGTATTCCACACAGATGATCACCACAAAGGTAAAGACTCAACTCACACCAGGTATTACTTAGGAATGGTTGTAAGGATGATTAGATGTAACTACTAAATCATCTACTGTACTAGGATCCTATGTGGGTCTTATGATTTACTAAGATCATATGTGGGTGTGATGATTTAGGATCCAAAGCAAAGACACACATAGGATCCCATTCTCATGTTACAGCGAGTTTCAGGGTTCCCACACTAAGATTACGTGATTTTGGGAGGGTCTGATTCTCAAGCCATAGGTCGATACTCCAACTTCCATGAAGTAACATGAATAATTATTCCAAAGGACCTCCACAAAATAGGGGTCTTAATGCGACCAACAGTGCATCAATTAGATGCTTGGTCTGTAAGTTATTGGCCTTTTTGTCCCGATGGCCCGGTTGGAGTCGTGGTTGATCCTACCCGGTCATACCCCAACATTATCTAAAAATCAAGTGGGGTGTACCAAAAGGACCTCCTCGATCCAAGGATTATGTCGTCAGAAAAGGTTTATCAAACAGACGCCCAAAGCTCACAAAATGGCTGAAAGAGTGAAAATGGGTCGAAGTTTGTCCAGGTCTGGTCGACCCTACCCGGCCCGACCCGGTCTGGGCCGACCTGACCCGGTTCGAGTTGACCCGGATTTCTGGGTCTGGCCCGGCCCGACGACGCCTCCCGGCCAGCTGGGTCGGCGGCCTATGGTGCGGCGGCCCGCTGGTCTCACGGTGCTGCTGCCCATGGTGCGGCGACCCGTGGTGAGGCTGCCCACGGTGTGGGGGCCCGCTGTGCGGGAGCCAGTTGCAGCCGTCCGGATGGACCGCACCCTCTGTTGCACTGTGCGGTTGTGTGTCACGCCTTTTCCGCTGCGGCACAAGGCCCCGGCTATTGCCCAACTGGTGGCGCGGCCGCCGCCCTTGCTCCACCATGGCCACTGGGCCACGACCCTTCTCCAGCGGCGCGGTCATGCCCCCTCCTTCGTCACGGCCGGCCGTGGTACCAGCCGCCATTCCCGAGAACCACCGGTGTTACTCGCAGTCCTCCACTATCGTGAAGAACACATCAAGAACCACAACGATTTGGGGAGAGGTCAATCCATTCCCTTTTGGCCCTTACCCTCCGCATTAGAGCAATAGCAAACCGCTCATGGGAGAAGATTCAATGTGAATGAAAATTAACGATGATTAATCGAAATCACACCCCTATCTCGAAGGTTTTTTGACGTCGGTGAGGAGGTAAGGAATGATTTCAGTTCATTGTTGTTGAAGACATCTCTCATTTGAGATGGTGCATTCTTCATTAGAGAAAATGGTGTGTTCTTGATTGGATAATGATCTTTGTTGGGAGATGTTATTCGTTGGAGTGAATGATCTTGCACAACTATCCCAAGTTCTACCCTTCTCCATTGCCAACACAACACTCTCAAAGGTAAATATGTGCCAATATCAATTAAAATTAGTTTATCGGATTAATTTATGTTGGCACTATTAATTGTTGACATATTTAATTAATTTTAGTTAGCTCAATTAATTAAATGGGGAGTTGAAAGGTTTTCTCCCATTAAGAAGAGTTTGGGTGGTCCCCACCACTATAATTCAATTTGGGGGTTTTAGTTTGGGTGGTACCCACCTCCATAACCCATGTAGAGAGGTTTCAATAAATAAAGAAAAGTTATTATTTATTTTATTTTTATTTACACAAAAAAACATGTATACTACCTTCCACCCTCGACCAACTATGGTCGAGGTGAAGGTCTTCTTAATTGAATACCAGCGCTATGATTTCAACAGTGTCCTAAAATTTCAATTCCGAGCACCGGTTCAAAAGTTACAAAAACCCACTCACATGATTACTGAATGTACCTGAAATAAAAGTTCATAAATTCATTCTGGGCACACCGATCCTCAGAATCACATGTCTTTAATTTTCACGGAATCATAAAATTCCCATATAATTAAAAATAAAAATAAATGGAATTTTCTAGGTCTTTACATCACGTTTTTTATTAAATTTTCATTTTTTTATATTAATACTCTATTTATGAATTGAATAATAACCTAAAATACAAATGTTTAAATTAAATTTTTGTATCTTATAAAAGAAATTATTATATATTTATTACTTTTAATATGTAAAAAAATGTTTTACAAATGATAAATTTGGTGTTGGAATTTTTTTTATCGAATAAATTCTTGTTTACAACATTATAAAAAGTTTTTTTAAAATAAAATTAAATTCACATAATATATTCATATATTAATGATTTTTTTATGATTAAAATATAATTTTATGAGGCCTTAACTAATATTTAATTGTGTTACAAATCATTTATAATAACAAACTCCATTTTTTCTAATAAATAATGATTTTAAATAAAAATTATATAACTCATATATAGAAAAATATTTTTACAAAATGGAAAATATTTTTGAATTACACATGTCGAGAAATGTTTAGGGTAAAGCTTTTTATTTTTTTGTAAAGTAGTTGGATTTTTAGTAATTACTAAAATACTAAAGTTTACATTTTTTAACATTATAAGAAAATACATGAATTATTGTGTCACAGATGATGTATGGATGGGTTAAGAACAGGTTGGTTTGAATTCAACTGAATAGATTATTGTATTTAGTCACATGAACGAACACTATTCATAGTCTTGAGTGGGGATAATAAAAAATGAATTAATTAAAAAAACACCTATCTCCCCCGCCATAAATAACACCCAACACCGCCCCTTCAACTCAGAAATCCAAATCCTTGATTCTTGATTATATGATTCCCATTTCCTCCCCCAAAACAATCCACCATGTTGTTGGAATTTTGGTCTCACTAAAATATCATTTTCAAGTCCCTTAAAGAAGTTACCAAGTAAGGGACACTCAAGATGTAAAACCTTCTCTCTCTCTCTATTAAAAATTCTTTTTTTTCATTATCATTCCCTCACCCCTGCCCAAAGTGACATGATAACTACATTATATTTTATATTCAAGAATTTTATAATTTTAATGGTAAATCAAACACCAATTTTCATCTCCTCACCTTTTATTCTAAAATTGAAAACATCATCTGTGTAGCACCGATTTACCACATCTATTGACGATCAGTTTTCATTTTTCAATTATCCCTACAAGGCTTTCCATAAAAAAAAATTTATTGACAAAATATAATTTAATATATTTCATAAGGATTATTTACTATTTTGAAACTATTATATATTCATAATATAAATTAATAATAAAAAACTATTTCCTCATGATAAAAAAAACGAAAATAATCAAAATTGTTATCATTATCATTTTTTTGAATTATCCACATATCTAATGATAAATGATATATAAGAACCTTTATTATTTTTTAACTTCATTAATAACATATAATTTCAATGCAGTATGATTATTTTTATTTTTCATAATCATTCATACATGTATACGAGTGAACCAACCGTGAAAACAATGGAACGAACACTCTTGAACAACCAAATTGAATATTTCTACTCATAAAAAGGTGAATAAATGTACTTAATAAAATTATAGTAACTAAATTACAGGTTTAATAGGTATTGATTTAAATTATTAAAGAATCTATTTTCAATATGCAGGACAATACATACATGTGTAGAACTCTTTTGTACATAAGGTAAGAGTTTAATCATCTCACCTTCATTTCTATGATATATTATTTAATCTCCAATATTTATTGTGTATTGTGTATTTATACCACCAATTGATGTATAATATCTTGAATCTATTTTTATTCATGGGATTAATTATTTCATTTTTTGATAATTAATATTTTGGTGCATACGGTTCAACTGTTTTGAATGTGGTAATGAATTTTTTCTAAACCTATATTTTGACATCAAGGTTACTCATTATCTCTCTTTACATTAATTTAATTCTTATTTATTTTATTATAATTCAACAAAATTTACTATATGTCGTTTAAAAATCATGTATCCATACTAGTTCATCTTTCATTAATAGTTTAACTCATGTTTTATAAGGCCCCCATTTTCAATTAATCCCGGTTAGTAAGCCCAATTAAAGTGAATTTTCCAATTTATCAATCATTTTAAAATACATTCCATATTCTATTTTAAGGACCCAATAATTTTCTAAAATCAGTATTTTTAGCATGAAAAAATAACTTATCCCTTTTCTATATTTATTTAAACTTTTTTTCCTTGCCTTATATAAAGACTCTTGTATTTTCTATTAAACCACACTAAAATGGCCCATTTTAAAAGTTAATTAAATTTTTTTTACATCTATTCAATTTATTTGGAAATATTTTATTCCAAAAAACAAAATTTCATTTTACTTACCTATTATTTTCTTGGTTATACATGTTTATAATCTTATTTTAGGAAAAATAAAATTGAATTTCTAAAAGAACTCATCCATGAAAAGTAAAAAAGGGTTTTTTTATCTATAATTCTAAGATGATTTTATTATAGTATTTTCATCTATTTATACACCATATATTTTATTATATGATATAACGACTCATACTTTACATACATTTTTATTACTTCAGAATTGAAGCACACGTATTACAACATATAACAAAACCAGGGAAGGACCGTATAGGTACAGAGTCTTTAGAAACTGGGAAACATAAACAACTGCTTTATAAAGAATCTACATTGCCTCCGATTTCATTCATCATATCTAGAGTCCCTTTTGGCATATCCTACTTAATAACCTTCTTCCTAACCTGGGGAAATAAAACATACAAAAGGGTGAGCTCAAATGTTCAGTAACGGTAAACAAAAGAAATATCAATCACATCATATACATAAGAACATAACTTTTGGAAATCTTAACCTGCAAAAGACATCACAATTTCATAACATGGGGTAAATAATAGTAGTGAAATGTTATCCCAATAATCATAAAATAAAACATGAAACGTTGTGTCATACACACATAATCATAGAGAATCATTTCTTATTAGTCTAGACTCATTGCCAAGACTATCTTAGTGGAGAAAGTCCATTTCCGAACCGAGTTCACTCCTCGTTTCAATCCTGTTTCACTGAATCGATTTAACCTGCCGTTCCAGCCATGTCTATCTCATGAGATATAAAATCTTTACCCAATGCATTGGATGGAGATATAGGTCCCACCCATCTCATAATGATATCATTCTTATGTGTTCCACAATATCATAAATCATCAATCATTGCATAACCCATGTAATAAAAATGGGATTCTTAAACATCATGACATCATAAAAAAATTCATATAAGATAAAGGAATTCATAAAAATAATTCCATCACAACATAATAAAATCAATTTAATAATAGGGATAGAAATATAACCCTATATTATCTTATATGGAAAATAATATTGATAAAACACTTGTACTCCATTCTTGAGGAAAATATCATTTCTACTTCAAAAAAACATTCCTTTCTTAACATGTCATACAATTTTAAACTAAAAGAAGTTGATTAAAAATAAACTTGAAAACTTGTAAAGGAAGATTCTTGGAAATAATGTTTTAAAAATCCATTCATGACGTATAAGTTAAAAAAACATTCTTCTCGTACTTTTGTCGGAAATGACAAAAAGTACCTTGTACGAAAAATGAAAAAATATTCCTTTCATATATTTTTCTAAAAACTCACCGAAGGGTAAAATTGAATTTAAAAAATTGTAGGTGGATGGAAAAAATATTAGAAATTGAGGAAACATGGATGTGGATGATAAAATACACCCTAGTAAATACCAAAGTATAAACAATCTCGGATAAAATGAGATTGTGATATTTTCACTTACCTTAGGTCCGATTTGTTTCGTAAGTGTCCGAACCTCCTGTATAATGATTTAAATAATGTTAATGACTTATTACAGAATCATAATTATTTTTATGATATTATATATGGTCATATTCTTAGCTTCTTATTAGTATTAGTTCATTACTACTTGTTATTCGGGTGTTTATAACTTTTTGTTCTTATGCGTGTTTTGTCGAATAAATTATTATTTTTATTTTTTAGGTTATATATACCTCATTTCCATAATTTTATTAGTGTAATATATATCATATTAATTCATTAAATTCATTTATATAATCTTTATGCAATGAAGATCATGTAGAACGAGTCGCATCACATCGTGGAGACGATATTCCGTACGTATGCACGATCGATGATATGGTTCCATGATCGTGGAATTGTATTAGAGTGTATGTATACTTTTTCAGAATCAATATCACTTTACAATAATCATATATATTCATTATTTAAACCATTATACCCATCCAAGTAAGGTGGTGGGGGAAAATAGATTACACCACGGCGTGGAGACGGTATTCCGTACGTATGCACGCGCGGTGATTTCGTTTTCCGTAGGATTGATAGATGGTGAAATAAGGTTGTTTCATACTTATAATAACATATAATTATATTATTGATACTGATGTTATTACTTCACAATGAAAAAACTAAAGAAGAAGAAGTGGAAGAAGAAATAAAGTTGAAAGAATCGGTAACGGACATTACCTCTTCTTTGAAACGCCTTTTTGAGACATCCTCTTAGGGCACTAAAATTGGTCTTTGAAGAAGACCAGGACATCTAGGATGTTTCTAGGGAAGTGGAGAAGAGAATTTGGCAGGGGTTGGCCGAGCATCAAGGCTCAATGTGGTGTGAGGAAAAGAGGGGGGAGGTTCCCTTTTATAAGGGAGGAGAGTGGCACCTTTGGAATAACTAAAATTATTATATTATTATAAAGTCAAATTCGGTTTTTAATAGCTCCAAATTGATATATTTCGATTCTAAGGTGGGGATGGGTCGAAATAATATCATCCAATAGAATTTAGTCATATTTATGTCATTATATTAACTTTATATATTAGTGTTAACTCTTAGTTAATTAGATTATCATTTTCCATGTCACTTTGTATTTTTATATTATATAGTTAATAAACTTACCATATACATCCAAGAAACCCCCAAGTGGTCCATTAATGATGCAACTATCATGATATAAGAATCTTGGACGACCCTTAGATTTATATAAATACAATAACAATTAATAATATAATATTTGTTTTAAAAAATATTTTATGTCAATTTTGATGATATTTGGTAATTGATTTTTGTGAAAATCATAACAGAATGATTAGTTCGAAAAATATTAATTATATCAATAATAACATGTCATATTAACATATAAAATTATTAGAGTTTATAAAAAGTCTCAAATTACATTTATTTGGGTATTTATAACATCAATTATGTCAATATTTCATTAATAAGATAATTGCTGCATCATCATTGTATCATAATTAAATTAAATTATATTAAGTCTAAAAATTACAAATAAAATACCATTATGTTGGAAATAATTTTATATTTCTAATAAATATTTATAGTATAATTTATCTTATGTATATCCCTATATTAAAAATTATTTAGTTATTAAACTTTGATTTTAACTATTTTAACCCTTCTTTAAATAAATTGATAATAAATATCCTAATCTAATCAAAGTGGGCCTAAATAGTCATATTTTATTACTAAGGTTATTTTTGGTCTAATTACACTTATCCAATAGAATTAGGACATGTGTTAGGGTAACAATAATAACACTTTTACCCATAATTATCCTATTTACTTTTAATCGTGGTAAAAAAAGTAAAAAGTTACTATTCAACAAAGATTATTTTCATCTCATTGAACGAAATATTAGTCCTTCATATTAACTGTGTATCTAGGATTTTCGAAATTCCACTCACAGAAGCGCTAAAATTAAGTTTTATGAAAAATTCATTTTTTTAACTACCACTTGGTGGTTTCACTATTCATCAAAAATGATAGTTTCCAGAAAAAAAATACCAAAAGTTAGGCCTAAGCTATATTCGATATTATGAATTCAAAAATGAGGTCTATATTACCAAATTAAAAAAATATCAGTTAAATTAATTAATTTTAAAATTAATTTCCGTCGTCAAAACAAATAGCGTGTTTTTAAGAGATAATAACTATCAAAAGATTGACACTTGATTATGTACGGTTTAAATGTGAAATTATATACAATGACCAACATTGTATTAAATTGTAAAAATATATTCTAAATATATTTTATAACCACTCAAATTAATAATTTATTACTATTAATTATTTTGATTATAAAAGTTGTTTTTAATAAAAATTTAGTAATTTTCACTATTCATCAGAATATGAAAGTTATCCGAAAAGTACCAAAATTTCACCCTAAGCTAATTTAGATATTCCAAATCCAAAAAAAAAGTCCATTTTAAAAAATAAAATTTACAAAATTTCAAAAAGTGGTTATTACTATTCATAACGGCTAGTTTTAATAATATTTTAATAGCATATCGTTGTTTAGTGAAACTTGGTATTGCGTATGACGCAAGCTATCGAGGAAGGCCACATTTGTGTGTAAAGAAAGAAAAGATAGTGTTGTGTGTAGTGAAATAATTTCTTTGATGATTTATATAACATAAAAACAAAATATTTCACATAAAAGTCTCGGGTGTTACATTCAACCCCCCTTAAAATAAATTTCTCCCTCGAAATTCGTCACTTTGTAACAAAAAGATGAGGATACCTCTCCCTCATAATATCCTCAAGCTCCCAAGTAGCTTATTCTAATTGGTGGTTCCTCCCTATAACTTTCACCAATCGAGTGGTCTTGTGTCGTAGGACTTTTTTGCTACGATCCAGAATCTCTATCGGTTGTTCTTCATAAGAATGATCTTGCTCCAGTGGTACAACTTCTGAGTTGAGTACATGTGAAGGATCAGGTATGTACTTCCTCAGGAGAGATACAAGGAACACATCGTGAACTTGAGAGAGATTCGGTGGAAGCGCCAATCGGTAAGATACCTTTCCAACAGGATCCAGTTTTTCGAAAGGACCAATATATCTAGGGCTCAACTTCCCCTTCTTTCCAAATATCATGACCCTCTTCCATGGAGATATTTGTAAAAACACTTTATCACCAACTTCAAACTCTATGTCTTTTCTTCGGTTGTCGGCATACCTTTTCTGTCGACTCTGAGATTCTCTTATGTGTTGTTGAATAGATCGGACCTTTTTTTCCATCTCATCAGCAAGATCATGTCCTAATAGATTTCATTCCCCAAATTCATCCCAGCAAGTTGGAGTCCTGCATTTCTTTCAATAGAGAGCTTCATAAGAATCTATCTGAATACTGGAGTGAAAGCTATTATTATATGAAAATTCCACCAAAGGTAGGTGTTGATCCCAACCACCATTGAAATCTATAGAGCATGCTCTCAACATATCTTCTAGAGTTTTAATTGTTCTCTCAGACTGACCATCTTTCTGAGGATGATAAGTAGTACTGAAACTCAACTCTGTATCCATTGTATACTGAAGACTTCTCTAGAACATCGAGGTAAATCTCGGGTCCCGATCAAATATAATAGAAAGTTGTAATCCATGAAATCTTACCACTTCCTTTACAGATATCCTGGTAAGCTGATCTAGAGTGAAATCCTCTCTAATAGTAATGAAGTGTGCAGAATTTGTAAGACGATCAACTATGAACCAAATAGCATTATTTTCTTTGGATGTTTTAGGAAGTCCTGTGACAAAGTCCATAGTGATGTTTTCCCATTTCCATTCGGGTAAGTGTAATGGTTGTAAAATCCCCTTAGACTTCTGTCTCTCAGTTTTAACTTGCTGAAAAACCATGTATCGAGAGACATATTCAGCAACATCTCTTTTCATACCATCCCACCAGAAGTACTCTTTCAGGTCCCTATACATCTTCGTGCTTCCAGGATGAATAGAGAATGAAGAACTATGAGCTTCAGCCAGCAGCTCTATCCTTAATTCGGGGATGGGAGGAACACAAACCCGATTCCTGAACTTTATTATCCTATCATAATCAAGGTTGAATTCAGGAACATTTCTCACCTTCTTTTTTAACTCTACATCATCATTTTGTGCCTCTTTAATCATCACATGTATAGATGGTTGAACATTCATTTGAGAAAGATACGATTTCCCCCCTTCCATTATAATTCCAAGATCCATCCTTTGTAAATCCATAAATATTGGATCTTTTGTGATCCTCATCATGTATAAACTAGCATGGTCTGGTCGACTTAATGCTTCTACAACCTTGTTTACTTTTCCAGGGTGGTAATGAATTGAGCATTAGTAATCCTTAATCAGCTCCAACCATCTTCTTTGGTTCATATTCAGCTCCTTTTGTGTGAAAATATACTTTAAACTTTTATGATCAGTATAAATGTCACACCTTTCTCCATAAAGATAATGCCTCCATATCTTTAATTCAAAGATTACCGCAGCTAACTCCAAATCATGAGTTGGATAATTTTGCTCATGGATTTTCAACTATCATGAGGCATAAGCTATCACCATATCATTTTGCATAAGAACACACCCAAATACCTTCTTGGATGCATCACTGTAGATCAAAAACCTTTCTCCACTACAAGGCAGTGTGAGCACAGGTGCACTGGATAACCTTCTTTTCAACTCCTTGAAATTCTCTTCAAATTCTTTCGTCCAAACAAACTTAACTCCTTTCCGAGTCAACCTGGTGGGTGGATTAGATAATCGTGAAAAATCATTGACAAACCATCGATAATATCCATCCAAACCAAGAAAACTTTGGATCTCAGTTACAATTGTTGGTCTCGACCATCTTTCGATAACCTCTGTTTTTGCTGGATCCACAAATATCCCCTCTTTTGAGATTATTTGACCTGAAAATGAATCTTTTTGAAGCCAAAATTCACACTTGGTAAATTTGGCATAAAGCTTCTCCTTTCTCAGGTTCTTCAATATAATTCTCAAGTGATCTTCATGTTCTTCCTTGCACATTGAATATACAAGAATATCGTCTATAAAGACTACCAAAAACTGCTCAAGATAATCTCCAAAGACTCTATTCATCATATCCATGAAGATAGCAGGGGAATTAGTAAGACCAAATGGAATCACTATAAATTCATAGTGTCCATACCTTGTATGGAAAGCCGTCTTTGGTATATCCTCCATTTTGACCCTTAATTGATAATACCCTGAATGAAATTCAATCTTGGAAAAGTATTGAGATCCTCATAGTTGGTCAAATAAGCCATCAATGCGTGGGAGAGGATATTTGTTCATGATTGTGATCTTGTTAAGTTTTTGATAATCAATGTAGAGTCTCATTGATCCATCTCTCTTCTTAGAAAACAGAACAGGTGCTCCCCAAGGTGATGCACTAGGGAATATGAATCCCTTATCAAGATTCTCATGGAGTTGCTTCTTCAATTCCTGCAACTCAATTGGGGCCATTCTATAAGGTTTCTTTGAAATAGGCAAAGCACCCGGTACGAGATCTATTGAAAAATCAACTTCATGATTTGGTGGAAGACCCGGAAAATCCTCTAGAAAGTCATAATCAAACTCTGGTAAAACGGGCATATTCTTAATCATGAGTTTCTCTCCAGCCATTTAAGATAAATAACCCTCATTTAGTGGAATCAAGACCCATAAGATGGATGAAATTTCCACTTTAAGGGTATGTTCTTCCATGCATCGACAGACAATCATAGATTGATCTGGAATATGAAATGTGACTTCCCTTCTTTGGAAATTGATATGACCTCTATATAAAGAAAGTCAATCCATGCCAAGAATCACATCAAATTCTACTATAGGAAGGATCACAAGATTTTCAAGAAGCACTTTCCCACAAACTTCAATCGAGGAAGAATTATAAACTTTTTATGCGACTATTGTTCTATTAGGGGTTGTCACAGCTAACTCAACATCTCATTGTTGAGGAAATACGATGATACTCTTAGAAAATTCTTCAGAAATAAAAGAGTGGGTGGATCCAGAATCAAATAAAACATTTGCTACTTAAAGTGGATGGTAAGTGTAACTTTCACCATATCGTTATAGTACTCCACATCACTGATAGAAATTGCATGTGACTTTACTTTGTCTTTATCCTTAAGAGTTTGTTGACGTCGAACATCATCATCAACCCTTGGATTTGGGCATTGATTGGCATAATTCCCCATCTCCATGCACTTGAAACATTTAAGTATAGTAGGTTCATTATGTTTATCCCATCCTTTTTTTGCATCATTAGACATCTTCTTCCCATCATTGCGGCATTCAAATGCCTGATGACCTTCCTTTCCACATTTGAAACATTTACTTGCCCCTTTATGAAAACACCCTCCATGTTTCATTCCACACATTGAGCATAAGGGAAAGCTCATCTTCTTTTCAGTGTGCTCTTTAGATTTTCCATTGAATTCTATTTTCATCTTCTTATCAAACCCATATTACTGATGGGTTACTCCAATCTCCATCTCAACATTGAGATGACATCGAATGATTTCCTCATAGTTATTGAAGTCCCTTATGGCTAAGGCCCTTCAAAGACTTAGTTTTAAGCCACTAAAGAATCGATCGATCTTACTCTCAGGTTGGATAATAATACCAGAAGAATACCTTGCAAGTCTTGTAAAATTTTCTTTATAGGTACCAACAGATTCCTCATCCTTTTGATTCAGTTCAAGAAACTCTTTGTCCATCTTTGTTCAGAGAATACGAGGGAAGTACTTATTGAAAAATAAGTTCTTGAACTCATTCCATTCCATGGACTCAATTTCATCCCTTTTCCTCGTATTCTTAATAAGATTCCACGATTGATCATCATATCCTTCCAAACGATACACTGATAGGATGACTTTATCATGTTCAAAAAATTGAAGAAATGAAAATATATTTTCAGTAGTACTAATCCATTTTTCCACAACTAATGGATCAGTATACCCGCTAAATGAAGGTGGACGCTGCCTCATGGTGGATTCAACAGAATGTTTCTCCTTCCTTTTCTCATTTGGAAGTCCTGTATGATTCATCGCTTGAGAAAGTTGTGTGAGCATGGCTACAATATTTTTCATTCCATCTCCCATAACCTTTGGTTGCTCAGTGGGACAATCATTGCATTGCGCGTCGCATTTCGAATTAGCACGGTTCCTTCGGGTTCCATCCATTGACTAAAACCAAGAATAATAGTGTGAGCAACACTAATTATAAGAGGAAAACCACATAATCAAGAATAAAATTTCACACATAAGGTGTTATCCTAGGTTATTCATGGCCATTTCTAAAACACTAAGATTGTGTTCTATGCTTAGAATTATCCTTAGGGTTCTTACTAGGGCTTTCACATCCTAGTTTCCAAAGCTTGACTATACCTTTCCTCTGATACCAACTATAATGACCAATACTTTACATAAATTGTTATTACTTCAGAATTGAAGCACACTTATTACAAAATAAAACAAAACCAAGAAAGGACTGTATAGGTATAGAGACTTTAGAAACTGGGAAACATAAACAACTGGTTCATAAAGCATCTACTTTGCCTCCCATTTATTTCATCAGATCAAGAGTCCCTTTTGGCATATCCTACTTAATAACCTTCTTCCTGTCCCAGGGAAATAAAACATACAAAAGGGTGAGCTCAAATGCTCAGTAGGGTAAAAAAAAGAAATTTCAATCACATCATATACATAATAACATAACTTTTGGAAATCTTAACCTGCAAAAGAGATCATAATTTCATAACATGGGATAAATCATAGTAGTGAAATGTTATCCCAATTATCAAAAATTAAAACATGAAACTTTGTGTAATAAACACATAATCATAAAGAATCATTTCTTATTAGTCAAGAATCATTGCCAAGACTATCTTAGTGGACAAAGTCCATTTCTGAACCGAGTTCACTCCTCGTTTCAGTGATGTTTCATTGAACCGGTTTAACCTGCCATTCCATACATGTCTATCTCATGAGATATAAAATCTTTACCCAATTCATTGGAGGGAGATATAGGTCCCACCCATATCATATAGATACCATTCTTATGTGTGCCACAATATCATAAATCATACATCATTGCATTACCCATGTAATAAAAATGGGATTCTTAAACATCATGACATCATAAAACAATTCCTATAAGATAAAGGAATTCATAAAAATAATTCCATCACAACATAATCAAATCAATGTAAAAATAGGGATATAAACAGAACCCTCTATTATCATAGATGGAAAATAATTTTGAAAAAACACTTGAACTCCATTCTTGAGGAAAATATCCTTTCTACTTCAAAAACATTTTCCTTTATTAACATGTCATACAATTTTAAACTAAAGTATGTTGATTAAAAATAAGCTTGAAAACTTTTAATGGATTATTCTTGGAAATAATGTTTTAAAAAACCATTCATGTCGTATAAGTTAAAAAACAATTTTCTCGTACTTTTGATGGAAAAGTCAAAAAGTACCTCGTACGAAAAACGACAAATGATTCCTTTCATATCATTTACTAAAAAATCACCGAAGGGTAAAATTGGATTTAAACAATTGTAGGTGGATGGAAACAACATTACATATTGATGAAACATGGTTGTGGATGATAAAATAGACCACAGTAAATACCAAAGTATAAACAATCACAGATAAATTGAGATTGTGATATTTTCCCTTACCTTAGGTCCGATTTGTTTCTTAAGTGTCTGAACCTCCTGTATAATGATTTAAATATTGTTATTGACTTATTACAGAATCATACTTATTTTTATGATAACATATAAGGTCATATTCTTATCTTTTTATTAGAATATTTCATTACTACTTGTTATTCGGGTGTTTATTACATTTTGTTCTTATGCGTGTTTTGTTGAATAAATTCTTATTTTTATTTTTAGGTTATAGAAACCTCATTTACAGAATGGTATTAGTGTAATATATATCATATACATTCATTCAATTCATTTATATAATCTTTATGCAATGAATATCATGTAGAAAGAGTCGCATCACATCGTGGAGATGGTATTCCGTACGTACACACGAGCGATGATATCGTTCCCGTGATCGTGGATTTGTATTGGAGGGTATGTATAATATTTCAGAATCAATATCACTTTACAATAATCATATATCGTCATTATTTACACCATTATACTGATCTAAGTAGGTGGTGGTGGAAAATAGATTACACCACGGTGTGGAGACGGTATTTCGTACGTACGCACGCGCGGTGATTTAGTTTTCTGTAGGATGGATAGATGGTGAAATAGGGTTTTTTAATAATTATAATAATATATCCATATATTATTGATACTAATGTTATTACATAATAATGAAACAACTAAAGAAGAAGTGGAAGAAGAAATAAAGTTGAAAGAATCGGTAACGGACATTACCTCTTCATTGAAGCGCCTCTTTGAGACCCCCTCTTAGGGCACTAAAATTTGTCTTTGAAGAAGACCAGGACATTTTGGTTGTTTCTAGGGAAGTGGAGAAGAGAATTTGTCTTGGGTTGACCGATCTTGAAGGCTCAATGTGGTATGAGGAAAAGAGGGAGGAGGTGCCCTTTTATAAGGGAGGAGAGGGGCAACTTTGGAATAACAAAAAGTATTATTTTATTATAAAGTCAAATTCGGTTTTTAATATCTCCAAATTGATATATTTAAAAGATAAGGTGGGTATGGGTAAAAATACTCTCATAAAATAGAATTTAGACATGTTTAGGTCATTATATTAACCTTATATTTTAGTTTTAACTCTTAGTTAATTAGATTAACATTTACCATGTCGCTTTGTATTTTTATATTATATAGTTATTAAACATACCATATAAATCCAAGCGACCCCAAAGTGGTCCATTAATGATACACATATCATTATATAAGTATCTTGGACGAAAGTTATATTTTTAGGAATTTAATAACAATTAATAATATAATAGTTTTTTAAAACACAATTTTATGTCAATTTTGACACTATTTGGTAGTTGATTTTTTTGAAAATCATAACAGAATGATTAGTTCGAAAAAAATTAATTAAATCAATACTAACATGTCACATTAACATATAAAAATATTTTAATTTATAATAAGTCTTAAATTACATTTATTTGGGTATTTAAAACATCAATTATGTCAATATTTCATTAATAAGATAATTACTATATAATCATTGTATCATAAATAAATTAAATTATTTTAAGTCAAAAAATTACAAATAAAATATAATTATGTTGGAAATATTTTTAGATTTCTAATGAATATTTTTAGTCGAATTTATCTTATGTATAACCCTATATTAAAAATGATTTATTTATTAATCATTGATTATAACTATTTTAACCATTCTTTAAATAAATTGATAATAAATGTCCTAATCTAATCCAAGTGGGCCTAAATGGCCATATTTTAATCCAAAGGTTGTTTTTCGTCGAATTACACTTATCCAATAGAATTAGGACATGTGTTAGTGTAATAATAATAACACCTTTACACTTAATTACCTTATTTACTTTTAATCGTGGTAAAAAAAGTAAAAAAGTTACTATCACCAAAAATTATTTTAATCTCATAGAACCACATTTTAGTCCTTTATATTAACCGTGTCTCTTGGATTTTAGAAATTTCACTCACAGAAGCAGTAAAATTATGTTTTATGAAAAATTAAGTTTTTTAACTACCACTTAGTGGTTTCACTATTCATCAAAAAATGAAAGTTTCCAGAAAAAAATACCAAAACATATGCCTAAGCTATATTTGATATTATGAATTCAAAAATGATGTCTATTTTACAAAATTAAGAACATATCAGTTACATTAACTAATTTATAAATTAATTCCCGTCGTCAAAACAAATAGCGTGTTTTTAAGAGATAATAACTATCAAAAGATTAGCACTTGTTTATGTCTGGTTTAAATGTGAAATTACATCCAATGATCAAAATTGTATTAAATTTTAAAAATATATTCTAAATATACTTTAAAACCTCAAAAATTAATAATTTATCACTATTAATTATTTCTATTAAAAAAGTTGTTTTTAATTAAAATTTAGTAATTTTCACTATTCATCGGAATATGAAAGTTATCCAAAAAGTACCAAAATTTCACCCTAAGCTAATTTTGATATTCCGAATCCAAAAATGATGTCCATTTTGAAAAATAAAATTTACAAAATTTTATAAAGTGGTTATTACTATTCATAATGGCTAGTTTTAATAATATTTTAATAGAATATCATTGTTTAGTGAATCTCTGTATTGCATACGACGCAACCTATCGAGGAAGGCCGCAGTTGCATGTAAAGCAAGACAATCTAGTGTTTTGTGTAGTGAATGATTCCTTTTATGATTTATATAACATTAAAACAAAATATTTATCATAAAAGTCTCGGGTATTACATATGATAACTGGGATTGATATTTTAGGGTATCATATATACTATTTTATTAAATTATTGATGATCAGTTTGATTGTGGACGTTCTATCTTGACACAATTCAACATATTCCTCAAAATGGCTAGTGATTATGTTTACTAATTGGGGAATGATATTTATATTTAATATATATATATATATATTGTTTATGTTTCACACAATTCATATGAAGAATTTATTGAATTTAGTAAGTGATATTTTGGGCATGTAATATCCCCTTGAAGCATATTTAGGTCTCATGAGATAGATGATATATGGATTTGCCAGTGGAATTGCCCATTTATTTTCATATTTTATTTTATTAGAGGTCTGGACCATTTATTTATTGATGTATTCCTTGGGCCCTCTATGGTATGTTCAATATGTCCATCAATATGGATCCCACCATTATGATATTATCCATTTTATTCTATATGAATATTAGACTAGTAGAATATTAATTTGGAATTATTTCAACATTATATTAATAGTGACAAACTACTTTAATTATAATATTTACTATATATATAAATACAACACATCCCTTCCCATTCTCCCAATAATGTCCCATCAAAGGTCTAGTGACCACCTATGGAGATATTTCCATGTCAAAACAAATCAATCTACTCATGGGTGGATATTATCAAAAATATATATATAATATATAAATATATAATCATATAAATTATAAAATTAATGAATTAATTATACTAATGTATAAATTATATTGAAAAATGTACATAAATGATGGAAAAAAGAGATTTTAAGTAATACATGATATAAAATGACTACCCTATTAGGAATGAAATTATGAAATATAATTAAATAGAAAAAATTTATAGAGTGGTAAAATTATAATAATTCACTTATAGAATAATGTTTTAATAAATATTTGATTGTTATTATGAAGGTGAAAAAAGGATGAAGTAATGTAGGAATTATGGAAAGGGGATTGTCGAACCAAAATCATTTTATTCAGGTTATATATCTTTCATTTAATAAATTTTTATTAATAATCATATAATTATACATAAGTTACATTTCATCATTGTTCCTTTTTCTTTTCTAGGATATACATATTTTCCCATTAATTTGTAATCGAAATAAAATGATTTTACAAAAATAATTTTATTTCCAAAATAGATATTTAACCTCTCATGAGTTGTTTCTAATCCAAAGATAAATGAAATATTATTCTAATGTATGATATCCATTTTTCATTTTGGAACCCCAATGTCTATTCATGACTGTATAATTTATGATTTCCTTATGAAACCCATCCTTTATATTTGGTAATTTCATGATTATATTTGTTATACAATCTATGTTTCACGCAGAATTATGAATATATTATAATTTCATGGGAGGTACATGAATTATATATACATCCAATTCATGGGGTAATGTGATGTATCACATGATATTATATGAAATATGCATTAACATGATTCTTTCATTTTTACATTGTTGATATTATGATTCAATACATATGCAATCCACAAAAATGATGCTAGTTTTTTCCACTACTAAGTATCGTATGTGACCACTATGACATGGTGTTTCATTTTTTATGAATTTTCAAATTCCATTCCTTTACCACATGTTACCCTAATAATGTTGATACCGACCCCATGATTATGACATGAGGATGATGATTATGTTCACCCATGTTATATTGATTCATGTCCCTTATTTATCATATTACTAAGATATTAAATGTCCTCTTTGATTGATATATATCATCATGTGATTAGATGTACTAAGGGTAATGTTCCCCTTTAAGGATATATATAAAGGCTTAACATATTTTTTTATGTTTTATTAGGTTTGTGTTTTGTTTGAGCCTAATATTCCTAGGACACTAAAACGTTATATCATCTATTTTTATCTCTATTATTTTTTAAAATAAAATTGATGTAATAGTCTTGAAATGAATAATAGGTTAACTATAGTCGATCTATTGAAGTACATCACCAATGAAATATCATTCTAGAGGAAGATAACCAATAGTAGATATCTATTGGTAGATCATCAATGGTAGATCACTCTTATGGTAGAGCACTTACCGTAGATCTATAGAGGTTGATCACTAATGGTAGATCATGATTTTGTATAATCATCAATTGTATATTTCTAGGGATATTTCCTTCATTTTAGATCTACAATGATTCCAGTTTTCTCTAAATTTCTTGTTTTTCAATTTTTGTGGTTTTTTTGTTGGAAATTGGTTTCATTTAATTAGTTAATAAATTTTATAACCCATTAAAGGAGGATAATTATATCCTATATTTCTAAAAAGTATGGATCTTTTTAAATGATCACACCCCATGAAAATTATGAGATCATCCATAAATAGACAATTCAAACCGTCTCAAATACTACTTGTTTAAGACATGTTCATTCTATGAAAAAGAACATTCATCCATTCATTTGGGCTTTAATTCTCTTGAGATGAGAGGTTCAAAAAGATTTGTCCCATGGAGTCGTGGATCCATGCTACTGGTATTGTTTTGAGTTCTTACCTAAAGGTGGTTTCATCCAAGGAATGCACCACCACTATTTATAGTGAACCAATTTGTGTAATGATCCATTCTTCTAGGTAGGTAATCCACCTTCATTTCAACGAACATGTATCATGAGGGGAGGGATGGTATTTTTTTATCTCTATGGATATGAATTCACCAAAATTAATAAATATCAATAATTTTGTTAAATGAAATTAAAATGGGGAAGGGGAATGTTAATCACATTTTTTAATGAGATAGTTTTTTTATAGGTGAAATTTCTTGATAAAATAATTCTCATTTGTGGATATCTTTCATTTTAGTAGTGATTTTATGGAACCATTATTTTATTATTGTTTTATATCATGCTAAATTGAATATGATAATCAATTATATCCAGAAAATGAGTTGGTTGAACTGATATATATGGATTTTCAATAAATCCCATGAATAATGAAGATGAATTGAATGAAAGACCTTATGAATAATATTCAAAATGTTATGTGTGTGGTGTATAATGTGTATGTAGAAATGGATGTGTGTTGAGGGATGGTTTTGATGATTTGATACATGGGCGGTGGCTATGTTTTTTATTTGTGTCGGGGTAGTGGATGTGATGTAGTTTTGCAGTGGGGCTGAAATGGTGGTTGTTGTGTTTTTTGTTAGTGGGGATGAAAAAGATATTACAACATGATTAGAGAGGGATGTGTATGCAGATATTAGGGTATTAAGTTGTGATGCCTATATTTTTTGGTCTTGTGAATGTTTCTAGTGTACTATTGGAATTATTATTTTTTGGCTAATGAATATGATATAATAAAACTAAGTGGAATAAATTATTAAATTATGTGTGATTTAATAGTGGTTGTTAAATATTAATTAAATCAGATTGAAATAAAGTGAATGAAATGTTATTTTAAATAAAATTTGATTATAATGTGAATTAGGGAAAATGGATTTATCTGAAAAAGGTTTTTTAATATGGAATGTGTCTTGTGGACTGTTGTGTAGTGTTGTGAATTTAGATGTTGTGGAAGATGTTTCGGAGTTCATGAAGTAATGTGGTGATGTTGTGATATGGTTATTGCCTCAGTTTTGAATCCATAGTATTGAGATTGTGTGTTTGATATTATATATATAACATTTTATATTTCTTGTGATTTCTATGAATTCTCAACCCATGTCATGTTCCATGTTCCAAAACCCATATAAAAATATATACATTGGGGATGATTTTTCCAACATTATGATTAACCTTTTGATGTATGACTAACCATTCTACAATGCTCAATCTTTTATGTGTTGGTGATATGACATGTTTTTGATGGCTAATGGTGAAATGATCCACTATCTAGATGATACGAGATATGATGTGTTGACCATGTGTCTTTGGTATTGATTTGATGAGATTACTAATAGTGGGGATCATGAATTCCAAGTGGAGTGTATAAGGATTATGTTATTCGAGTTCATGATTAACTACTACACTATTTTTGAGAGGTTATATAATTTGATTGAACAAGTGTCTTTTTATAGCACATGATGTGATGTGATGAATATATTGTTTTAAAGGCATAATGATATGTGAAATGAATTCAAAAATTTATATGGGAACTCTAAGGTGTTCATCTTTGGGGTGTGAGAGAATAAAATCATCATGAAATATGTACTAGGAACCCATTATTGAATTTCATCATAATATTTTATTATACAAGTATGAGTTATTTGGTGAGTGTACTGTGGTGAAGATGGGATTGGTTAGTATACCAGTATAGTGGTGTTTTGTTTTACTATTTTATCAATATTACGTTTGTATGCTCTATACACATGTGATAGAGAGACATTGGTTTTCCCAAAAGTGTATACATATATTATCATTATACATATATAGACTAGTTTTCAAGTTTCTAGGAGGGTTATGTTGATCATGACAGACAATACTAGCTCGTAACATTGAATTGTTACTGTGTTTCTACTTTAGCATTATTTTTTGGTATTTTACTTTATAGTATTTTAATTGTATATTTTCTATTTATACATACATTTTTAATGTTTATGGTTCTATTTTATATTATCACATGGAGTTTCCTATGTATGATTCATCATATTTTTTATTTATATTTATATTGTAGAGGTTAATGCCTCCCCTAATTGAGATTTTTAGACCATCCGATCTAGAATCCAACCTGAGGTTCAAAAGAGGAGGGACTCATGGGTCATTATATCTCTCCCCTCATTGAGGTATCCTCAGATGGATGGGACCACTAATTTATTTTTTAGCGGAATCATTTTATATTGGGATATGGAGGACACCATGATCATTGAAGAGTTTCAGGTTATCTTGATTTTGGATGTTGTGATGATACCCCATGTACAAGATTTTTAGATTAGGATTGGTTTGTATACTGGGGGATCTCTGATTTCGATGGATCATTATAAAATAGATTCATCTTGGATACATGATACAGGGATTTAGATAAATGATCTAATGTATATGTTTTTAATTCATCACGGTGTACCAATGTGTGGTGATCCAGTGTTATTTTCCAAGAAGGAATATTGTAGTATGAGGTTTTTAATAGACTACTATAGTTTGACTTACGTGACAATCATGAACTATTACAATAAAATAAGGATATAATTTATATCCAAATATATGGGATGGGGGTTTAATGATTGTTTTTTCATTATAGATATCATCATTTGATGGTGAATGAGTGGATATCCCAATGAATGAATTTAGATAATCCTATGGGAACATCAAGTTTTTACACATATCATTTAGTTTCACAAGTGAAAAAGTTGTTATCAGGTGTCCTTTGAATGTCATCTTCCTTGAATACATATGACAATTCATTGTATTTTTCATTTATGACAAATTCATATACTGGAAGTCATAGGAGGATCATGTCAATCATATCATAGATGACTTTCATGTTATTTGATGCCACCAACTATATTTATATTTTGCCTTGTGTATATTTTGGGGAAGATAAGTGAATTCCCCATGGAATGTGGTATCTCAGAAGGGTGTGGGTGTAAACCCAATTAAGGTTTACGATTTTTTTTCTAGGGTAACACCTATGAATATGGATGATGTTGGTATCATACATTGTCTCATGAGCTATTATCAGAGGATTTTTCTTGATTTATCTCGTTTTTTATCCCCTTTGATAGCCTTGATGAAGAAGGACTATGATTTTCTGTGACATGATCAGTACCATGAATGGTTTGTTTACCTAATGTTGATGTCAATCAGTTCTCTATTGAATCATTTTCCCGATTCTGTGATGTTTGATATATTTTTTATGCGTCACATATAAGATTAAGATTCTTATTGATACATTATAGGGTATTTATCTATTTTAGTTCTTGTATGTTTCATCCCCATGAGCGTAAATATTAAACCATGATCTAGATATATCAGTGGTTTTGTTTACATTGAGGATATAGCATAATTACCTTATTGGTAAGCGCCTTATGGCCTTCATAGATCCCAATTGTTTAAGGTCTATCATTTCTCAGCATTATATGAATATGATGGAATGCATGTGGAAGGATTTCCACCATGATTAGTGTCTTATGATCTCTTACACAATTAGAAAAGGGAATGTTGTGGCCAATGATTTGAGAGGAAGGATGTTTTCTAGAAATCTGAGGATGTTTGTAAGGAAATGGAGGAGATGGAAACCCTAGATTTGAATATGAGGGTGGTAGATGGTATATTATGTTTGTTTTAGATTAAATTGAAATATTCTCTAATTTTTTAGGAGGAAGATACATATTTAGTAGACTCATAGGTAGAGGTGATGTGTGATCATGCTGTCCATGTTGATTCTCAATAGGTATGGTTAGAGGATGGTTTAACTAGAAGTTGTTTCATTAGAGGATGTTTATTTAGGTAATGATGCATAAGGGTTTCCATAAAGTGGTTAATAGATCAAAATTTCATTTACACCCTTGAGTATCAATAGTGTAAAATGGATTGGGTATACTTTTTCGGTGGATCAAGATGAAAGAGTTGGTGGTGGAGTTCATGGAATGGTGTTTGGTTTTGTAGCTAGTAATGGCCAAGTATTGTATTTTTAGTGGATATTTAATTTATTTAGATGTTCCTGAGTGGAAATGGGATTAAATATTGATTTATTTAGTCAAATATTAACCTCAATCGAGTAGATTTTGTGAGATAACTGAGTGATCATGGATATATTAATCAAATCAGCCCAATTTTTTCAATCATAGAGTCAGGAGAAGTGGGTATGTTGGCTATGGGTTGTGTGGATGAGGTGGTGTGGTTTCATGGGGTTAAAAGGTAAATTGGATTAGATTAGGATGCACTTATTTACTCACAATTTGGAGTGGATTAAAAAATATTTTGGAACACAGTCATGGATCAAGACCACTTTCAACCCTCCGAAAGATGGGAAGATAGAGCAGACTATCTAGACACTAGAGGAAATGTTGTATGTGTGTTTCCTAAACAATGGTAGATCATGGGTGATAATTTTATCCTTTTTTACAATTATTATTAAAATATAAAATACTCATAAATTAATATGGATTCAACTTAGGAATTGTATGGAAGACCATTTATTCGGTTGTGTTGGGCGAAGGATGGGGAGGCACCTGTTCATAGTCACGATGTGATGTATTGCATAATTAAAAATGTTTGGATATTTTGATAGAGGATGATAGTTATACTAGACTAACATAATCCTTTTTTCGATCATTTTAGGAGGCCCTTCAGGTTTTAGGTTGGATATAATCCGTTCACAATGGTTTCCCCATGACATGGGTAGTGAAGGTTTCGTAGTGGGATATGCTATCTCTTAGATTTTATGGGGCCTTTATGTGTTGGGGATAGTTAGTGAGGAAATGTATGGTTTTGAGTAGAAACTATGACTAGATAAGATCAAGGACATATTCCACATCTCTTAGCTCCATTTGTATCTACAGGATGACTCCCATGTCATCAACTAGGGATAGCTAGATATCGAGGATGATGTAGCATTCATGGTGAAGCCAGTAATGATCTAAGATCTTTAGGATAATATTTTTGTGTGGAAAAACAATACCATTGGTTCATGTGTTATAGATTCATGTTTCAATATAGAATAGTACATAAGATCTAATGTAACATATGTGTGACTAGTAGTCTGATATGTTTTGAGATTATTTTTTTCTTGGTTTTTCATACATTATAATGTGATATTTGGACCACGTTGTTTTATATAATGAAGAGTCTTACCAGATTTTTGAGGTATGATTTGTGGTATTTTTTCGACATGTGAAAAGTTGTGTACTAGAATCATAATTGAGTTTCTTATACAATGATACAATTAAACATATGTGTATGAGACAGTTCCTCCTAGAGTAGATAGAATCCTGAATTATTGGATGGAATTCCATGATTTGAGTGTTTGGGGATGTAAAGACCCAGAAATTACATGTATTGTTTTAATTATATGTGAATTTTATGGGTCCGTGAAAATTTACGGTGTGTAATTTTGAGGACCATAGTGCCCTGAATGAATTTATGAACTTTTTTTTGGTACGTTCCGTAAATGTGCGAGCATGTTTTTTAACTTTCTAATCGGTGCTCAGAATTGAAATATGAGGACATCGTTGAACTCGCAGTGCCGATATTCGCTTAAAGAGACCTTCACCTCGACCGTAGTAGGTCAAGGGTGGAAGTTAGTTTTTCACTTTTTCATGGAAGGATAGAAAAATGAAAATATTTAACAAATTTTATTTTTCTTATAAATTATTTTGATTTATGAAGGTGGGGACCATACTGGCACACTTTAATGGGATAGAACCTTTCAAATCCCCATTTAATTAATCGAGCCAACTAAAATTAATAAAATGTGTCAACATTTAATTGTTCCAACATCAAGATAATTGAGGGAAAACTCTTATTAAATTATTAAAACTTAATTTAATAAGAGGGATATTTATTTTTTGTGGGATTTGGGAGTAGTGTTGGCAAAAGAGAGATTCTTCAGATAATTGTGGAGAAACTCTTCCTATAAAATGAAGATCATGGAACTGACCATAAGCCAAGATTGGAAACACCTTGTGGAGGAAACAAACACCAACATTATCCAATTACTTGAATTCTTCCTCGTCTTATCCTCCAACGAACACCAAAGCAGGGTTTGTAGTTTTAAATACCCTATTACCTGTTCTTGATGTTCTTCGAGATTCCCGAATTATGAGCCGCTTGCTACTGCTCTATTGTGGAGGGTACAGGCCAAAAAAACATGGCCTGACCTCTCTGCATCCTTTGAGGTTATTGATTGATTTTTTTATGATGGATGATGTTGGTGATCAGTTTAGGCGATCGACACCGGTGGGATTCAAGAGTGGTGGACAGCACCACGTTCAACCGCGAAGTTATCACCGGCGCAACGCACCATCTGTTGTGGTGAGACCCTTTTTCTATGGTGGTCCATTAGGATACTTATTCATTGGAATTAATGGTAGTTGGAGTATCTACATGTTCATTGACGATCGAACCCTCTCAGAATCAAGCGAACATAGTGCGGGAACCCTGTAGATGGCTGTAACCTGAGAAAGGGATCTTATGTGGGTCTGTGCATGGGAACCGTTGTGGGTCTGTGTTCGAGAGTCTCACGTAGATCCTCCCAACGAATCCATGTGGGGATACTCTTGGATCCTACATGGGTTTGTAGTTATAGGATCCTATTTGGTTCCGATGATGTACTAGGAATGTATGTGGGTCTGATGATTTAGGATCCTACGTGGGTCTGCCTCTTAATATAGTATGATAATTTACTAGTTAAATATAATCATATTTGCATCCATACCTATGTTATACATGGTGTAAGCCAAGTCCTTAACCTTGTGGTAATCTGTTGTGTGGTGTACCTTTGTGGTGATTACCTTCGTGGTGATAGTGTTGTTGTAATCTTCTATCTGGCGTACCATTGTGGTACTTACCTATGTGTTGATACCTTTGTAGTATACTTCTATGTGGCATTAACTTTTTTTTATTCTTCTATGTGGAGTTACCTTTGTTGTAATTACGTTTTTGGGGTTACCTTTTTGGTATTCCTTAATTTGTGGAATAGTTGAGCTTTGAGCTTTTGAGGTGGACATTGTGTTTCCCCATGAATGAGATGGGTATACTAGATAACTTAGGTATATGTATGGGCATATACCAAAGTAGAGTTTTCAGTTGATGTCATTATTTATGGTTTATCCTTGTTGGATTTTGTGAGAACTTTGGGGGTATCAGGGTCACTACTGATTATCGTTATACTCACCCCTACACGGGCTTCACCTGCACCTTGTTGTTTTTGTTATAGATGACAGACAATGTTGATCGAGGCCAAGGTTACCAAGACTGGAAGATGCCTAGTGGTGTACCATTCTTTATATCGATACACAGAGGAGATGGGTGGATGTGGTACCTACCCTTCAAGTAGGAAACTCGGAGGATGACCCAGTAGCTGTCTTCCTCTTTCTTCAGTTGTACTGTATTTCTAGTTGTACTTATACCTTTATTGTTGGGCTTGTTTTCCATCCCCTTTTTTACTTTCAACTCTTTTTTTACATCTTGCTTGTGTGCATATATTTTTATGAGCTTTGTTGAGTGTGTTAATAGGATATAAGGGAAATGCCTTCCAGTTTTAGGGAATACGCCTTTTGGTGCAAGTCTCCATCCCCTGGCCTATGGAAGGTGGGCTTGGGGTAGTCACGACACGAGCCCTGGGGGATGGGTCATGACAAATTGGTATCAAAGAAGTCAGTTCTACCATATAACGTTGGACTCTGATCTTTTTAAAAAAAAAATGTTATCTGTTATTACTGTGGTTATCAGTTTAGGGAATCCAGTGTTGGTGCGGCGGCCGACGTATCCATACACCTGGAACCTGGCTTCTAATTTCTGACTCAGTGCACCAAAACACTAATTTTTTGTGTGTTTCAAAAAATTTTCCTTTAATTTTTTCATGTCAATCACCAAGTATAACTTATTGACCATGACAGAACTTTTTCCTTTTAGGATGCCTCCATGTAGACAGCCAGCTAGGGTTCTAGGTATAGTAAGCAATGATATCCCTCCAAGCGATGAGGCCTCTGTGCAGGGCCCTTTATCAGTAGAGGAACCGGTGGAGGCACCAACGGTACCATTATCCATTAGGCCACCGATGACACTATCCCTAACAGTAGACAGTTCATACTTCTTGAGCATATTGCACGAGTTCCAGCACTAGATGACACCAAGGTTCAAGGGTGAGATGGGGCCAAAAGAGATTGATGATTGGTTGGTGGTCATAGTGAGAGTCGTCAGACTGGTAGGGACACCAGCTTATCTCATGTTGATCCATGCCGCCAGTCTTCTACAGGCGGCATCAGGAAGATATTGGAGCCTGATGCTACAGGTTTATGGAGAGGTGAAACTTCTTTGGGATGTAATTGAGAGCCTATTTTGGACAGAGTTTGTCCCATCAACCCTTCACACAGTGCGCTTACCGATGCTTCTTCATCTCTAGCAGGGAAGCATGACTGTGGCTCAGTACTCAACGATGTTCACCAACCTCTCACGCAACACCACTTATATGGTTCATGACTCATTCTTCAGGGCCCAGACCATTGAGCAGAGACTCATGAATGAGATCAGGGCTTTGATTATTTCCCTCAATATCCTGACGCAGGAGGTGTGTTAGAGTGAGCCCTCTTAATAGAGATTTTTGTTGCTGGGTTGTCACCAGTAGTGAGACACACCCATGGGCGTCACGTAGAGGAGTTTTATACAGTTGTAGCAGTCAGATGTCACATAGGTCCAAGAGGACCAGACCAACAGGTGGACGACTGGAGGATTCAGGGTCGGTTGTGTGGGGCACCAAAGAGAAATCCAATCATGCCAGGAGAAGGCAGTGTTACACATGTGGTGAGCAGGGTCACATACTGCGTGATTGCTCGACCTACTGTACGAATGATCAGAAGAAAGTCGAAGTACCACCCTAGAAGAGACAATAGTTCGTCCGAGGGGGTCCAAAGGGAGCAGGTGGATGTGGCAGTGGATTTGGTCGTTTAACTGGCTCTGGGAAATGATTCGAGATGTTACTACCACCCCCACAATATAATCCACCCCAACAATAGGGAACATGTGGACAGGGGAAGGATTACCTCCAAGAAGATAGGGCCTACGACTATGGTGATTCAGAGATGATACGTGATACAATCTGTGTCTACTCCACCTTAGCTTTAGTACTTATAGACACAGGTGCCAGTCTTTCATTTATTTCCACTTCCCTCGTTCGGAACTAAGAGATTACGGTGGAGCCGTTTTCTCGATCTTTACGGCTAGATATTCGTACGGCAGAGGATTCGATGTTTACACACTGGTTCCGATAGTGTGAGCTTACTCTAGGAGGCGAGAGCTTCGGATGGGATCTTCTAGTAGCGGCGTCGAGGCCTTACGACATCATCTTGGGTAAGGACTAGTTAACTAAAATCCATTATTAGATTGACTGTATTGGCAAAAAATTGGGGTGTATCATTGAGGATTGGACTAGGTTTACCTTCACCAGTGAGAAGAGAACCTTTGCAGCACAAGATGGGCTTACCCAAAAGAGAGTGCGTCCGATCATTCATGAGTTGGCTAGCCTTACCCTCATAGTGGTTGATGTGGAGATTCTGAGCTATCCTATAGTGGAGGACCAATACACAGATGTCTTCACTGATGATGTTCTAGGTCTACCTCCTCGTAGAGAGGTGTACTTTTACATTGAATTTAACCCATAGATGACACTGATAACTAAACTGGCATATCGGATGGCTCTGGCAGAGCTTCGTGAGCTGCGAGCATATCTAGAAGACTTGTAGGGGACGTGATTCATCTAGCCCAATGTTTTTTCTTGGGCAGCCTCAATTTTTTCCTCCATGAAGGCCGAAGGGATCTTGAGAATTTGTGTTGATTATCAGCGCCTAAACCAAGTGACTATAAAGAACATGTTCCAACTTCTGAGGACTAATGACCACTTTGATCAGTGGAAGGGAGTTCGATGGTTCTCGAAGTTATTCGTCAGGTCAGGCAATCACTAGGTCATAGTATGAGTCAAGGATGTGTAGAAGACGACTTTTAGATGTCGGTATAGCCACTACGAGTTCTTGGTTATGCCATTCAGTATAACCAATGCTCTAGTAGTGTTTATGGGACTCATGAATAGGATCATTCATCCATAACCTGATCACTTTGTGATGGTCTTCATTGATGATATTCTAACATACTCAGCTACTGAGGAGGAGCATTGCTATAATTTTCAAATTGTTCTGGAAACACTCTGAGAGCTCCATATTTATGGTAAGCTCTCAAAGTGACAGTTCCAGATTTGAGAGGTTCATTTTCTATTAGATGTCATCTCATAGGATGGATTTTTAGTGGATCCAGTGAAGATTGAGGTTGTACATGCTTGGGAGACACCAAAAAGTGTGACAGAGTTATGATGTTTCCTAGGATTGCCCGGATACTACCAGAGATTTGTGCCTTGTTTCTCCAAAGTTGCAACACATTTTTCAACATTGAAAAAGAAGGGGAAACCCTTTGTGTGGTTGGATAGATGCTAGCAGAGTTTTCAGGAGATGAGGTATATACTTTCTAGTGTCCCCATCTTGAGGATTCAATAGGAGGTAATTGGATACATTGTCTATTGTGATGCACCAGGGACCTAGCTTGGATGTGTCTTGATGCAGGAGTGACCAGTTATCACATATGGTTCTCGACAACTAAGAAGATATGAGAAAAAATATGTTACCCTTGACATGGAGTTAGTATTAGTGGTCTTCGACGTGAAGATTTTGGGACATTACTGGATGGGTGAACGTTTTACAGTCTACTGGAATAACAAGAGTCCCAGGTATATCTTCTCTCAGAAGGACCTGAACCTGAGACAACAATGTTGGGTTGAGTTCCTCCAGAACTATGACTTTGAGGTAGTCTCTACACTCGAGGAGGGGTACATGGTAGCTAATGCACTCAGCATGAGATCTGGTATATAGCTTCTAGGTGATGCGATAGACTGGTGGTTGGGAAGGAAGAAAGCAGTAGCATAGTTTTTCTCTTGGTGCCACACTTAACAGCAAGTGAAGGTGGAGCACCATGTACCAGCATGATTAGTTCAGCCCTTAGAGGTCCCAGAGTAGAAGTGGGACAGGATATCTAGGGACATCATGATAGGACTTCCACATACATCTAGGGGTCATGATTCTATTTGGGTGATCGTTGACTAACTCACCAAGTCGGCCAACTTCCTACAAATCACAGACCATGGTTCAGGAAAGATCATGGGATGCCTCTATTTGCAAGAGATTGTGCGGATACATAGAGTACCCTAGACGATTGTCTCTGATCGTTTTTCACGTTTCACTTCCCGGCTCTGGAATGGGTTGTAGAAGGATTTCGGGATGCAACTTCGTTTGATCACAACCTTCCATCCTCAGACGGATGGCCAGGCTAAGCGGACCATTCAGACCCTTGAGGACATACTGCATGCTTGCGTCTTTGACTTTGGTCACAGCTGGGAGGATCACTTTTCCTTGGTGGAGTTTTCATACAAAAACAGCTATCACCCCACCATTGATATGACACCATTTGAGGCTCTTTATGGCCAACCTTGCATATCGCCTTTGTGATGGACTGACCGATGGGAGTCAACACTCATGGGACATGAGTTGGTATGGGCTACCAAAACAAGGTGCAGATCATCCAGGAGTGGATGAAGACAATACCGAGTAGGTTGAAATCTTATGCTGACAAGAGATGGAGACCTCTGGAGTTCAAGGATGGAAACCATCTCTTTCTATAGGTCTCACCTTGAAGAGGTTTGCGGATATTTTTCCAGGGTGGCAAGTTATCTTTGAGGTTCATCGGACCTTTTTAGGTCCTCAACAGATTTGGAGAGGTGGATTACTTCATAGCTCATCCACCATAGTTGCACTGGGTGCATGACGTTTTCCATGTATCCCAGTAGAGGAGATATGTGCATGACCCATCACACATCATCGACCACGGTGAGATGGACATCGAGGATGGGGTGACGTTTATGAAGGTTCCATTGGAGATTGAGGATCGATAGGAGTGGGTCCTTCATGGGTGGTTGATACCTTTGGTGTGTGTGCATTGGAAGCACATGAACCTCTAGGAGAGCACATGGAAGAGGGAGGCTCAGATTCGTGCTCCGTACCCCCCACTTGTTTTACTAGTTTTTGTATTGTGGATTTTGGGGACGCAAAGCCCTGAGGTGGGGAGAATGGAATGTCCTGGAAATTCCATGTATTTTTTTTGATTTTTTGGAAATTTTATGAGTCCGTGAAAATTTACGGCACGTAATTCCGAGGCCCGCAGTGCCCTAAATGAATTTATGAACTTTTTTTTGTACTTTCAGAAAATGTGCGAGTGGGTCATTGTAACTTTTGAACCAGTGATCGGAATTGAAATCCAAGGAAACTATTTAACTAGCAGTGCCTGTATTCACCTAATGAGGCCTTCGCCTCGACTACAGTAGGTCAAGGGAAGAAGTTAGTTTTTCAATTTTTTGTGGAAGGATAGAAAAATAAATATATTTAACAATATTTATTTTTTTATAACTTCCTTTTGATATATGAAGGTGGGGACCACTTGAACCCTTTTTAATGGGAAAGAACCTTTCAACTCTTTCTTTAAATTATTATGCCAAGTAAAATTAATTAAATGTGTTAACATTTAATTGTGCCAACATCAAGATAATTAATGGCCAAATATTTTTAAATTATTATAAAATAATTTAATAAGTGGGAGATTTATTTTTTGTCGGATTTGGGAGAGCTGTTGGCAAAAGGGAGAAGCTTTGGATAATTGTGGAGAAACTCATCCTCTCCAGTGAAGAACGCCTCTCCAACGAAGAACGTGGGACCGAACTAGAGCCCGGATCGGAAACACCATACGGTCGAAATGAATTCTGACATTCTCTAATGACTTCGACTTCTTCTTCATGATATCCTCTAAAGAACGACATGTTAGGGTTTGTTGTTTTAAATACCCCTTTACCTGTTCTTTACATTCTTTGTGATTCAAAAATCATGAGCCACTTGCTACCACACTAACACGGAGGGTGCAGGACAAACAAACATGGTATGACCTCTCCAATACCTTTGAGGATTTTGAGGTATTTTTCACGGTGGAGGAGGATAAAAATAGATACCGGTGATTGGGACCATTGGGATTCGGAGGCTGACACCATGACCAGCTGCAAAGATGGCGGCGGCGCAACTGCGCCGCCAGAGATGGGTCGTGGCCCGTCGGATGTGGCGGAGCAATGGTGGGGGCTGGAACTCTAGACAACCATGCCAAAGAGATTGTGGAAAGCATCTGCGATGCTCGACGTGCTATAGTCGTGACCTTATGCCGCGGTGGTGAAGAGAGGGAGGCCAGCAGAGCCGACCACCGTTGGTGGCGCGGCGAGCGACCGCACCGCGCGGAGGGGGCTGGTCGTCCGGCCTGCCACGGAACCCTGGACCACCACCACGTGCCGCCACCACAGGCCGCTCAACACGGGCTACCGCACCATGGGTTGCCGCACTGTGGGCCTCCACCGCGGGCCACCATAGAGGGCTGCCACCGCGGGACGCCTTCACGGGCCGCACTGCGGGACCTCTAATCGGGCCGCCTAGTGGGTCGGGCCCCCTGGTGAGCCGGGCCGGAACCATTGGTCCAAGCCATACCTAGGATTGGACTCAGGTCAGCCCAGGCAGAATTGGGCCAGGACGGTCCGACTTGGTCGGACCAAACCTGGGACCACTTCGACCCTATTCACTCATTCGATCATATATTGAGCTATGAGCATCCGTTTGACGAACAGTCAGTGGAACTGGAAAACTTGGAGTCAGACAGACCTTTTATTATACCCCAATTGATTTTTTTGTTATGTTGTGGTATGACTGGGTTGGATTGAACACAAATCCAACTGGGCCCTCGAGACTAAAAGCCCAATAACATACAGACCGTGCGTCTGATTGATATACCGTCTATTGCATTGAGACCCCATTTTCATTGAGTTATACTAGGATAATTCTTCATGGGACATCATGGAAGATGGAGTATCCACATGTTCCTTGAGAAGCTGACCCGCTCATAATTAGGCGAGCTTAGTGCAGGAACCCTGTGGCTAGATGTAACATGAGAAATGGATCATATGTGGGTCTGTGGTTGGGATCTTTTTTGTGTCTGTGTTCGAGATTCTCACTTGGATCCACACTAGTAATCCATGTGGGACAACTCTATGATATTATGTGGGTCTATTGTACTAGGATCCTATGTGGGTCTGATGATGTTCTATGATCCTATGGGGGTCTAATTATTTAGGATCATATGTGGGTATGCCTCTTAACATAGTAAGACGATTTATTAGTTATATCTAATCATCTTTGATTACGTATCTAAGTCATACCTAGTGTGATATGAGTCCTTACCTTTTTGCTAATTTGGTGTGTGGTGTACCTTTGTGGTTCTTTCCTTCGTGGTGATACATTTTTTGTAATCTTCTGTGGGGCGTACCTTTGTTATACTTACCTAAGTAGTGATAACTTGATGGTATTGTTCTGTGTGGAGTTACCATTGTGGTACTTACCTTTGGTTTTCTTACCTTCGTGGTATTCCTTTCTTTGTGGAATAGTTGAGCTTTAGGTTTTTGAGTTGGACCTTGTTTTTATGATTTATAGTTTATCATTTTTTGATTTTGTGAGATAATTGAGGGACTTTTGGTCCCTACTGAGTATCATTATACTCACCCCTAGATGGGCATTGCCTGCACCTTATTGTGTTTGGTGCAGATGATGGACAATGCTGGTCGATGCTGAGGGCACAAGGACTGGATGGTGCCTGGATGTGGAAATTCGGTGTGTCGATATGCAGAAGAGATGGGCAGACATGGAGTGATGAGGACACAGTCAGTATCTACCTTTTAGGTAGGAACCTCATAGGATGACCTGAAACTATCTTCCTCTTTCTTTCGTTGTATTGTATTTCGAGTTGTACTTGTACCTTTACTGTTGGGCATGTATTCCTCCCACTTTTTACTTTTAGCACTATTTTTTCTCTACAGTTTACTTGATTTCATATATTGTTGTGTGCATGGTTGAGTGTGTTTATAGGATATAAAGGCAATGCCTTCCCAGTTTTAGGGAATATGCATTTTAGTGCTAGTCTCTAGCCCCTAGCCTATAGAAGGCAGGCTTGGGGTAGTCACAACAAATGCCCCAGGGGATGGGTCATGAAAGGGGATGTGTTGTTTGATGGATTAATTTGTAGTTAGTTTGGGATAAATTTAGGTTTATATGGTCATGCATGGTGATTTTTGGTGAAATTTTTGTGTGTGGTGATGAAGTTTGTGCGGGCTATTTTTTAAGTGTTTCCTTTTCATGTTTTGATGGTATTATCATTGAGGAGTAACAATATCCTTGATATATATCTCATGAGGGTGTAATTTGAACCCTTGTTTATTCTAGGATTTGGTTTGTATTATCATGTTTAAAAATTATTTGAGTTGAATATATTGCTTCATCCTATTAAATTTCTATTTTTTGGTGTTGGATGTGATTTAGAAGTGGTTTGAGGAGGTTTCGTGGTGGTTGTAGGTGTAGTAGAGTTGCTATTGGAAATTCATGTCATTAAAGGGGAACACAATATTAATTGGGGGTTCATTTCTTGTGTAGGCCGAATGTTTAAAATAAAATAAAAAAATGGAATAATTTCACAAAAATGGTTCATGTTATGAAATTAATTCATGATGTGTAGCTAAATTTGGCCGAGGTGATGAAAATTTCAGTGGATTTATTGAGAAAATACTATGAAATTCACATCGAGAATTGGTAAAAACATTTTTAAAGTGTTGATTTGTGGTTTTTAAATAATTATTTCATCCAAACCCATCCTCATTCATCCATATATATTTTCTCTCATATTTTAGGTTAACTATATGTGGATATCAGAATATCTTCATACGCCTTCCTCCTGACTTAATTTATTTGTTCTAGTGGATGACCACTGTTGATTGTTGGTAAATGATTCTCTTATTCATTGAAATTTCATTTATCATTCATCCATTTGGAATCTTCTCTGGTGGTTTATTTTGGGTATTTAATTTTATTTTGGATGATTTTTTTATAACCCTTGATGATTTTTCTGTTTGATATGTGGGTTTTATTTTTGGTTTTGGGATATGGGAAATTATTCTTTTCCTTGCAGTGTGAAGGGAGTTGGAAATTCTTTTTTGTGGTAGAGAATCTCTTATTTATCACCTTTCTATATACTATGAGACTGATTTACCCTTTTTTTCAAATGGGAAATGGTTTCCACTAACTGAATCTATATAAATAATTAGATAATTTATATTAAAGGTGGAATGAGCGAATGATTCACATGATTTTACAATATTGACATTGTTGGGATATTTTGATTTTATTTTGTATATTAAATATAAACAATTGTGGATTTGGATCCCTTTTTTTGGATACTAAATATTTTTTTGTGGATCCCAGTTTAAGATTTTTTTTGTCATAACACACAAAAATGGATGTTGGCTAACCACTTAAATTTGGATAGTAAAATAGTTTCCCAAATACTTTTATCTTGTGTGAGGACACCCCTTGAATAAATTGAAATGTGATGAAAGTATCTTTATTAAGTCTAGAAAATTACAATTGATATGTTTTGAGGTATAGTTTTGTTTTGGGGAAGAAATTTATGGTTATGATATGGTGTAGGGTGATGTGTGGTTTCTTTGGTCGTTCTATTTGGGCCAATAGGTATCAGTTTTTTGGCCATGCTATTGGGGTGGTTTGGTGACGGTTTGTTTGGAAATTACTTCTGGGTAACAGTTTGATGGTTTTGGGGCCATTATTTTTGGGTGGTGGGGTGATGAATGTGTTTTCCATGCTTTTGGTGTACCATGGTGATGGATTTTTTTCGATGATTTTTTGTTTTTGTGGTTATTGGTTATTTGGTCATGCTTATGGAGTAGTTATGAGATGGTTTTATGAGAATGATGTGGTTCTTGTGATCTGTGGTTGTCTTTTTCTATATCCACCTTGTAGTGATATAATAACTTCGTAATAATGTTAAAAATGTAATGTGCTGGTTTGGATAATGGGATATAAACAATTAATGAACAAATATATGATGGGATGTCTTGTTAAATGTGGTTGATACTTATAAATAAAATAAATGGGCTTGATAATTGTATTTGTTTGAAATATAAATGGTGGCCTATGGATTTTATGATGTTATTCATTTAGTGGTGGAAGAAAAATTAGGGTTGTTGTGAGTTTGTTAGTATTTTTTTAACACATAGGTTTTTCCTCTGTGTGTATGTATATATATTTGTATTATATGTTCCTTGTGATTTTTTACTTGTTCCGCACCTGATTTGAGAACTATTTGCTAACACCCGTACATTTATAATGAGGTTTTTTTCCAAAATATTCAGTGACAACGATGGATTTCTAACAATCTATCCATTCCCTTTATCTCTTCTAGGTTTGTATATATTTAATTTATTTTTTGGATATAGGTCTGATAGTGTACTAGGTGATATCCCATGTTTCTTTGGGTTTGATTTGGTATAACAAACCTATAGGCTACTGGCCCAAGTGTCTTCGGGTGATATTTTATTTTACTATGATATGCAGTGGCTTATTTTGTGGTTATTCATGAGAGGAAGAAGAAACTAGGTTAATGTTCATCATATTTACATTACACTACTACTATATTTATGGAATTGGTTTAGATTTGATGTGACCATTCTCTTGGGATGGTGGACTGTGGGTCTATAGACATTAGGTGTTGTGACTCTATCATGGGAAAGTGATATATGTTATTTGGAAGAGACGGGAGTGCCATAAAGCATGATGCTAAGGTGTGAGAGTGGAAATTTATAAGTTAATCATTTATGGGTAGCATTTATCGATATAATTCTTGTTAGGTTATTATATTTGTCTTGTATTATTTTTTTCATATGTGTTCACGAGATTGGGGTTGGCATTTGACATTATTTTGTTTTCATTAGTTCTGCTATTTTTTAGGGGTGTATTAGTATGATTCATTCACATATTCATGATTGATGTTTTTTGTGGTACTAAATATAATTCTATTCTCACCTTACAAATATTACCTAATTTTCATGTTTCCTAGTGGAAAATTTGTATCATTATGTATTCTACCAGTGTAGACAATTTGGTATAATTTTTGTGTCTTAGTGTTAGTATTACTGTTGTTTAATTAATTTTGGATAAATTTATCTGTACATATTTTAAGTATATATTCATTGTGGGAATGGTTTTTATTTCTTTTTATATTATTTCAGGAAATTTCTTATGGATGATTCATGTTATCTCTCTGTATTTTTTTACTCTATATGGGAATAAAACTCATTTCTTAATCTTTTTTATAATCTCAATGCTAGTTGAAAACCCATGACCTATTTGTGGTGGGACTCATGGGTCATTATCTCTCTCCCATCATTCATGAATATGTGGAGTGAGTGGGTCAAGATAGTTACATTATGTTTCCCTAAAAATATTTCTACTTAAAATTTTAATTTGATCTTTTTAATTAATGGGTTCACATTTGAAAATAAATTTTAAAGTCCCACTTCATAAAGAAGTTGACTAAAAGTTTATAATGATAAGAGAGAAAGGGAAGTATTGTGTTCATCTAGAAGAATACATAACTAAGAATCTTAATAACAAAACATTGGTGGGATGTGAAAAGATGGATATGAAATAAAATCACAATGCCTAAATAATGATAGGTGTTGATAGAGATAATTGATTAGATGAAACTGAATTATAATGAGCATGTTAATTATCAAAAAACAATAATCCTATGTAGTTTAAAAATTTTCATTGATTCATTATAAATAAATTTAATAGGAAAAAAAATTAATATCAATATCCTTTTCATAATGATAAAAAATTCCTTACCAACTACGTTATGAATATATAGAATACATACATATATGAAATTAAGAATTTCAACCATTAAAACATTTTTTACTCTATCTCACATCACACCCAAAATGACAATAATTCGGGATGAAATTTTTATTCTTGAACAACTAAAATCAACAACAAAAGCATCACATAATTCTAGAAAAGGATCACAAGCAATTACTCTTATCAGTAGATATTAACAAAAATTTGATTGGTTAGAAAATAACAGATTATTTAAAAAATTAATTAAAAGATCACATGAATATATAATTTATTAATATCAATAATTCAATCATATTGTAGAATTTTCATGATAAATCAATCCAATAATAACTATCCACAAAATATTTCAAAATATTACAGACTATGATTGAAGTGAAATTATTAGAATGAGTTTATCAAATATTTTTCCAAGACAAATTTAAAATTTCTCTCCAAATAACATCAATCACTATTAATGTCTCGTACCAAAAATTTATATATTATAATTATGTTGTCTTCAAGGTATACTAATCAATTTCATAAAATTTTGGAATGACCGTAAAGACACATTACAATCAAGTATTAATCCAAAATAAAATTTATCCTTTATTACCCAAACAAAATACCATAATATTTAGTTCACCATCATTATATGGGGTTCAAAAAAATAGTGATGTTATTCAAAAATATCATTAATAACCTAATCATAAAATTTATTTTCAATCTCATGGTGTTCATAATAATATATCCAATGTTTCAAAAATAATCTTAATAATCCTCAATAATATCATTAATCATCAAATAACTTTTTAGCCTATACAGTTTTCCACAGGGTTTATTTTTCCAAAAATAAATCTTAATTTATTATCATTTATACCGGATAAATATCATTCATACCTAAAGGATTATTTATCACTTTTTCTTATATTTTATAATGTGTGTCTAAAAAAATTATCACATTTTCACTACAACACTTTTCCAGGGTCTAGATTCTATCTAATATATGTTTCCAAAATTTAAATAGAAAATATACTATACAACAATCTATAAGTGTTTCATAATACTAAAAATATTTAGATTATATCATAATATCACTGATGAACAAATCCTTTATTTAACATCCCTATTAAAGTATTACCAATTGATTGTTTTCTAATTCTATTATACATTATTCCTACAAATCAATGAAATAAAATATGTCCTTATGATTCATCAATATCAACTCCATCATATTTTATAATTATAACAAAATAATACAACTTTTACCTTAAATATAGACATTATATAGTTCTTTTATAATAATGTCCTATTTATCTTCCCACATCATGACTATATATATTGAAAACAAATAGTAATGTACATAGTTGTGTTTTTATTTCCAAATTAGATATGTCATTTGAGATTTTAAAATAAAATATTTATAAATCTATAATTCATATAAATTTTGGGGAAATGATATTTTATTAGATAGATAAAATATATTCTATTATCTGATATGGATTTTAAAAAATCCTACAAAAAATTGAATATGAATTTTCGATGATAGTGTTGATTAAATAATATTTAATTCATAATATGGTAATGTGATATCTTTTTTATTTCATCTTCATGAATTACAGTTAATCTGTATAAAATAACTACAAAAAAACATGGAATATTTTTTTTCATGTTATAGTGAATATGGTCTATGAAATGTCAATATCTATAGTTATTTTGAACAAAATAACATTAAAATCCTCAAATGTAACCTAAAAACATGAAAATAAAATAAATTTTTTACCTTAAATGTTTTATCATTCCATTATACTTATATCCCTAAGAATGTAATAATATTCTTTGGAAATAATACTCAATATTAAACTAAAGGGTTAAATATAAATTAATACACAGAAAAGTCCCCAAAATACCATTGATCCCCTTAAAATAACATCATTAAAAGAATAAAAAGGAATTTATAATACCTTAAAATTATGAAAAACCACAAAATTATAAACCCAGGATGGTATCCATTACTATTTAGATAGCATCACATGAAAACATCATAGTCTCTAATGTTTAATTAAAATATCCGATGATACCAACTATAAGGGCCCATGATTTACCATTTCATAATCCATATTTTTTATTCAATAGTTAGTATTATTTCATTCCTTATAATATTTTTGGTTTTTACTTTTAATGAATTTAGTCTTTAATATTAAATAATAAACCCATATTTTATAATGTGAGACTTATACATAATAATTAATTTTTATATAATAAAATAATTTTACAATAAAAATTAAATATTTCTTCCTAAAATATTCACATCATTAGAAGTGGATTCTTATTTTTTATTA
Organism: Viscum album; assembly: GCA_963277665.1. Taxonomy (NCBI): domain Eukaryota; kingdom Viridiplantae; phylum Streptophyta; class Magnoliopsida; order Santalales; family Viscaceae; genus Viscum; species Viscum album. The sequence continues at coordinate 1,143,607,031 of OY728141.1, forward strand.
AACATACATAAACAATTTGAAACCCAATTTTTGACATTATATGTGATGAAAATATCATTATGGTATATATATATCAACAAATAAAGAATCATGTTAGAAAATGAATTCTTACAAAAAATGTAACTTTTTGAAAAAAAAATATTTTTTAAAAAATTATCATATTTATACCCAAAAAAATAAAAATCTCATCTATGGAATATTAATTATACTATTCACGAGAAAAAATAATTTTAAAATAAAAAAAATAATGGTTTCGTTGTGGTCTTTAAATATAATAAATTATTGTTGACAATGTTATATTATTCACACAGAAAAATTAAAATATACATTCCTTTAAGAATAATATAATAATAATTCCATAGAAATTAATATCAAGTATATACAAAATATGTAAGAGACATGGTTCATCATTTTCATAACACTATTATATTTAGTGTACCATTCACATTTACAAATGTAATAACAAACACAGTTAAACATGGAATAAAAATCATATTTTCACATGAAATTTACATCATTGTTATACATGGAGAGACCATCACATCTATAATTGAAATAACCATAATATTTATACAATGGATAACCATAAAGGTCAATACCCAAACATATATCTTACCCAATGCATTATAAAGCTATAATTAGTTTCACCCTTCGTATAGGTTACATCATGATCACCCATTTATTATAAGATATAATGGGGTTCAATAAATAATTTATGTAGTATATGGATCACCTGATTCACATATATAATTCTCAAGTACAATATCATGAATAAAATATTTTATTATTACACCATATTATTATAAAACCATTTTAATTATTTTAAAACCCATATTAAAATCACTTATGGATATGAAAAAACCCATTTGTTTTAATAAACAACCATCAATACATAAAATATAAAGAAAAATAGAAAGTGTATTATTCATTGAAGAAAACATGAAATATTATAAATTTATCTAAAAATAAAATAATTCTTACAATGGTATCGAATATCATTAATACCATATAAATTAAAATAGGACATTATTTTTTTATCAATTCATTCTGTATAGAAGATCTAAAATTATTCTTTTTGAAAAAAAAAATAAAGTTAAATATAGAAATATAATTTCATTCATAAATTATTTTATGTTTGTATAAATATATAATGAGATATATGTTAATAAATATGGACATGGAAGAAAAATTTCTAGAAGGGAAACATAAAAAGAGGATTTTTATATGAATTTACCTTATATAAAACTTTATGATGATTATTTTCTGAAAATGTAGAGAAATATAAATATGAAAAAAGGAATTTATCATTAATATATGATAGATGAGAATTTTATTCATTAATTTAGATGATGATCAATATAGAATAGAAATATTTTGAAAATATATCTTTGAAACACATAGAAAGGTATTTAGATAATATATCCCACTTAGTACACTCAACTAATCACATGTGTTCCTTATCTTCCTGAATAAAAAAAATATGTTACATATAGATGATAACCTATTTACTATTTATTATTTATTTTATATCACTTATTAACATGTTATATTCCTTTACATAATGTTTTATGTTAAAGAATGATATCTTGACGATATTCATATCATTTTTGAGAAATAACTTTGTTTAGTTGAATATGGACAAAGTGTTCATTATTACATATTATCTAAAATAGTAATCATAAAATAATTATCATTTTATTATAATAATTATACATTAAAAATATCAGTGAAAATGGTTTTGAGGATTTAACTATTTTACTATCAATGTGATGGTATGTTATACGTATGCATGAGTAACATTTCAATTTTCCAATGATCATTTTTGAAATATTGTTGTAATAATTTTACCATTAAATAATGATAATTTAAAATAAAAATCATATTATTTATTAAAATATAATTTTATTTATTTATATATCCATGTCATGTAGTGATGAAAAATAAATTACATCTCCACATAGAGGTGGTAGTACACACACATGAACGACTGATGTTATCATATTTCAGTGATCCAAAAGGTAAAATAATATGAAATATATTATCATTCCTATATGAAAATTTCTAATGAGTATAATATATATATATATATATATATATATATTAAATCTATGATTATAACCATCTGAGAGGGATGATCATAGAAATACAATTACATCAGTTAGAGAGGCGGTTTTTCACCATACACATAAAAAACAGAGTCCACTATCATTTTATTATAGTTGGAAGGTATATAGGATATCCCGTTAACATAATAAACGGAACATTGGAGATAAATAATTTATTATGTTAGAATATTTTTTGAAGAGCAGAAGGATGTGGGAAATAAATATACTGAAAAAAATAGTTTAAATACTACACCATGTCGATAGGAAATATCAATTTTTTAAATCATAATCCATATAATGATGTTATTATTCACTATCTATGACATATTGGACATTTATATTCATTTAAGGAAGGAAATTTTGTAGATAATGGATGATAAAAAAGTTTATCTGATGTGTGAATAAATAAGAGGAGAAATTACCCATTTAAATGAGTAGGGATAGAAAATTTTTATATCCAATTAGTACCAAATTGATCATATTTGAATCTATGATGAGTATGGGGTGAAATGAAATCAGAAATTAAAATTTGGATATTTTTATGATTAGTTTTTACAATTAATGTTTTTTAAACACAATTTTTTTGATGAATACCTTGAAAATTCTTTTTTTTACAATTTTTGGGTCAATATAGTTGCAATAACATTAGAAATGGCCCTATAATGTATTGTGGGTAATATTTTAAACATAAAAAAAATAAAATTTCTAAATATTAGTTTTTATTTTCATTAAATCAATAAATAATATATTATATATTTTAAAATATCATTACATTCAATTTGGGAACTATATAAGAAATTTGAAAGTTATAACTACAAGTCAATAATGTAATTATGTTCAAATAAATTCAAAAAAATATTATATGTAATTTATATCCAAAAAATATTTTTAAATAATAATTATTTCAAATCATATAACTCTATGTTTTAAAATAATTTATTTAATTTTTTAAAAGAATAATTACTTTTTTAGAAATCCATAATCATTTAAGATAAAAATTTATTCACTATTTTTTTTAAATATCATGGTAAAATAATTAAATTTAAAAACTATTTATAATCTAACATATCTTCAATTAATCCCTAATTAAAAAAATAATCATGTTTATTAAAAATAAGACCATGATATTATTGTCTTTATATTCACTTAAACATTATAAAGGTAAAAATCATATCCAAATGTCCCAAAAAAGAAAATATATTAAAATTTTGGAATATTATATAGGATATATCTTATCTAAATAAAATTAAATCATGTTTTACAGTCATTATATAGTTGTTATAATTTTATTTTTAACATTAATTATCTTATTTACCTTTGATTGTGGTAATAAAAATTACAATGGTCATAATTTATAATGAAAAAAATAAAAGGGGTAAATATACCAAATTTTGACAAACTAACACCATACATGGAGGCCACTTTTCATGATTAGAACATAGAAGTGGTAGTATTTAATTTTCATTTAATTTTTAAAACATGAAGAATAATATGTTTTTTAAATACATAATATTTTTAAGTGTAAAATATTATTATTGAATATTAAATTCCATAATAATTTTAAAACACATAAATTTAATATTAAAAAAAATAATTATTGGAATTATAAAACCAATTAAAATAAAAATTTAAAATTTTATTTAATTTAATAGGAAATACAATTTTTTGTAAAAAATATTATTTTTTATTATTTATTAAAAAATCATTCTTTTCAAAAAAAATTATCAAATTTTCAACTTCAGATACTTATTATAATGGTAATTAAAAATTGACCACATTATTAAAAATTTAAATTTTTTTTTATTCTAGAGATAAATAATAACATTTTCTCACCAAAATAAATAAAACTCGGTTTGGAAGAAAATATATTTTTGAATAAAATAACCTCACTAAAATTGGAATTAATAATTATTAATAATTTATGGGACTTTTTCTCTTAGGGTGTTCATATATATTTTAAAATAAATTTGATCTTATTCGAATCCACTGATTCAATATATACATTATAAAGGTCAAATTAAAATAATAATATTTAATAGTTCATTTAAGCTCAAAGTAGCGTGTCATAAATGTTATAGAACATAATTTTCTTTTAAAATCAGGGGGTTTTATATTGAACATGTGTGGAAATTGTTTTATTTTTCATTAATGACCTGATTTTCCTAGGACATCGTTGATCTTAAATATATCTAAATAATTAGAATATCATTTAGATAAGAAAATAAAATGTTTTTATGACATCTGTATATAATTATGATCCAATGATTATGTTTATTATGTAAAAATATTATTTATTGGTTCATTTTTCTAATTAATATATAATATTTTTATATAATGGTTAATAGAAAAAAATTTTAGACTATGATCTATTTTATAATAATTTTCTTTTATGACCATTTTATTTATTTTTTTATGGTCAACCCTTGAGACATGTTGATGTATTTTCTATTAAAAACCATTTGATATAAATAATATCTCATGATTCAATTTACTTGGTATGCATATATGTATATCATGTGTTTATTATATATGGGTGTGTAGTTATGTCTGAATTTCTAGAAATGTACCCATGGTACATGAAATAATTGTTTTAAGAAAATATTCATAGATAATAAATATTTCATTCTTGGTATTTTTTCTAATGAGATATGCAATTTTGAACTTACGGAAACGAATTATATTATTATATGTAAATATATATGTTTATTAAATAATTTTTTTGTGTATTTTTTGCATGAAATAGGTTTTTTGGGGTTTTGGCTACACAATAAATTACAGGAAGATGAATTTAAAAAATCTATAATAGGAAGAAAAAATGTTGGGAAAAGAACAAAATAGTCATTTTCATTGTGTTTTGTGGGACATCACTATACAATTATATAGTAAAAGAACATTTCAATGCCATTTATAGATTTACTATTATAGGAATTTACCAACTGAAATACAAAATAATAAAGTCATCATTCATCACTGTTAGTATCGAACAATAACTAGGATCATCTGATGATTTGATGGGAATTATTCTCTATAATCATATCCTAAAATACCATTAATGGAGTAAAATGGGGAGATGATAAATAAATAGTGTTTTCACATACAATAAGTCATCACATTAATATAAAATAATGTCCATCAAACTCTATTTTATTAACATATAAGAATAAAGTAATTATCCTTCTATAGTTATAATGTTTCGTTTTATTTGAAACAATCATACCATGTTTTATATAACTTATTTTTTAATATTATGATTAACCATAATTTTTAGTAAATATGTTATCTATTTTTTTCTATATGTTATGTTTGTTGGATGTAATAAAAATGATAATAAGAATCTTTGAAATTTTTAAATGATATCACATATCATTCTTCATCACAAGAATGACTTGTTTTAGATACATATATAAAGGAATATATCACAGAGTAGTGATATTCACATGCTTATAGTCTTTTATTTTGTATACACTATTTAATTTTTTGTATCATATAATAATTACATGTCGATCATATACACTTGTTTGAAAAATATATTTGAATACATCCAAACACCTTTGAATTTTAATATCACATTCTATCTCAAACTACTGAAAAACTTACTGTACCAAAATAAATCTTTTTTTAAATTACTTATATGAGAAACGGTTGGACATTAAAAAATAAATAAAACATAGATTTATATAATTAATAATTATAAAAAAGGGTGGATTCTTAAGAACCATCTCTACTAGTCATGCTATAATGTGGGTTTGAATGATATGGAGCAGTCACATGTGTACCTTCAAATGAACATGTCCATCTAAATTGACATTTATATATAACATATGACTGTTTATATAGTCTCTTTTCCATAACATCGATAACAAAAATACATAGATCATGTCAATATAAAATGGACCGTCGATACATTTAGGATTATATAAGATAAAAAAATCAGTTTATATTAATGGATCACATTTCATTCAACAAAATATTTTAATATATGAAATTTTATCCATATATGTATTTAAATTCATTTTCATAGTCTTATTCAATAATTTTTTGAGATATTATAATTTTTGTAGTATATTATAATCAATATATTATTTGAACTAAAATTATTTCATTGTTATAAACATTCCAAACCACCACTTAATTAGACAAACCCAATTTATAGTGTTATAGAGATATCAAAGTATGAAGGGTTATGTAACAAACATGAATGGGTTTCTAGTTAAACTAGTGGCTGACCTAGTTAAAAAATATCAGGAAGGATATTCTAGATTCCCATGAGGTGTCAACTCATGCACATGCATTAATAAAAACCATTTGAAATTTCTTTTACATCACATCATATTTTAAGATAAAAGACTAATAATTGGGCATTGATTTCTCATACAGACGACATCCATGCATAATCTAATATATATATGCTGATATATAAATATAAGAAAACATATAATATTGAACGTGATCTATTTAATCCATTTTTATACACATGGAACAAAATCTAAAAATATTCATATAACAATATAAATGAATTTAAATTATTGAATATGAGATAATATACATAGACTTATATATTCATAGATATAGTCTTCTTATCATCATCTCTTGTGTGCTATCCCTTGACTGCTCGGGATTCTGTTGTGGCTGTGGGGTGCATAGTGTGTGCTACGGTGTGATCAACATCGGCCTTGGCGTGCCTTCCGGCATTGATATCTCAGTACAGGCTCGTCTCAGCTCGACCGTGGATCTGGGTTGCTCCGGTGTTCTTGGGGTTGGCTCTAGTGCTTCGGAGGGGTAAGGTCTTTCATTTTTGTCCTCCTGTAAGTTTCTTCCAGGTTTTTATTTGGTTAAGGTGGGATATTTTATTATTTGATGTGATATTGGTGGTATCGTGGTGGTGCTAATGTCATGGTTGTCTGTGAATTTTCCGGTTACCTTCAATTTGATTACTGTTGGAGGTGAAATGGATGTATTGTTGGGGAATCTAGACATTCTACAAGGTTTTTATTCAGATGAGGATAGATCTGGGAATCTTCACTATGTATATATTTTCAGATTTGGACGATTAAGAGGGTATAGCGTTATCCATCGGTACCAGGCTCGTGCATCCTTGCACGAGACAACATGCTGATTAGATTTACTTTGTTATAGGCGTGCCTTAATGATATTGATACTAGGTAAAAGAACTTTTGTGTAGTCTAGTTTTGGGTTGAAATCCTTTTATTTTTCAAATCTTGTTAATGTCCTAATGTCTCTGAAGTCTTGGTTTCCCCCCTTTACCCTTAAAAGGGGATTATCCAAAATAAATAAAAATATCAGCCTTCGAGCCATTCAGTAAATAAACACATGTCATGGTACACACCCTAATTCTAATTATGAAACAATGTAGTTAATAAAAATACAATATTTGTTTAAATTTCAAGATATTTCATTTCCCCGCACCATAAGCCACTAAATATCTCACACTGGGATCATTATGATGAAAACACCAGAAAGGCCTATATTATTCTAGTAGTGACAATAGAAATTTGAGTACCAACTAGAGTAGTAGAAATATTAATCTCAAATAGAGTTATCCAGGTTGATATTACTAAAATAATATGAGGTGATTGAATAATAAATACATTATCAACAACATGGATCATATATAACACCCCCTCGCCTCTAACAACCTCGCATAGAAAACCTAAATTTTCAAAACCGTAAATCTATTGTGTATAAAAGAATATAAAAAATGGGTGATAAAAAAAGGTGTAATGAAATTGGATATCCCATAGTATGAAATATATAACCCAAAATGGTCCAAATACACCATTATGGTCATAATAACCATTAATAATATCCTCATTAAAACAAAAAAGATTTAGAATAATATTTGCGGGGAAGAAAACACATACTCTAAAAGAAACACATGAAAAATGTTTATAGTTCATCATTACATATAAATACCTTTTAATGACTCAAATAAATTTCACAAAACTCGTTGAATTTGAACAAAATAACTTCTCAAAATGAAATTGAAACCTATAAGATAGAATTTTTATTTTATGATGATGAATTTAAAGGAAAACATAGAATAACAACATAGAAATCGAAAATATTTCCAATTTAAAATATTGAAATTTATAAATCATATTAATAATTTGAATTCAAAAATAAATAACTTTCTTTGAGAAAACTAACTCATTGAAGTGGAAATGTAGAATGAAAATTTTAGGAAAATAATCACAAATGAAAACACCCAAAAAATGATGAAGATGGGGTATATTGGAAATAAACCTAAAATTGAATTTCATTAGGTTCACAAGAAATATAAAATAATCTCACATTAACTATAGTATTATGATGAGAAATTGAAAACATGATAAAAGAGTGTTAGAGAGGGATAAGAATATTTTAATGGGGACTATATTGGATAATTAATCTAAAAAATGGATTGAATATATGAATTTTTTATAATATGTAGATGAACAAAGTGTATGTTCTGAAAATAATGGAGGAACCATGTTAGTAGAGAAAAGGGGCTCCTTAGTTAAAAATATGTAAATGAAATGATAAAAAAATTTCTAATGTCGATTTAGATATGTGGTATGGTTTGGACACATAGTTTTCCAAATCTGGAACAAGGAATTAGGGATGAATCTTACACAAAATAAAATACACATGTTTTCCTTGGAAGCTACCTATTGATGGTAAACTATATAGATACCATAGGGAAACCCAGTTTCACCATAAACTACCCCTCACATGGGTTCCAAACAATTACTTCTAACTTGGTAGAATAACCATGAAACACCCAGAAATATTCATCAACACTAAATTTCATACAAAAAAATTGTTAAAACTCAAGGAGACCATAATAATAAAAAAATAAACAGAATGACCACTATAGTAACATATGGGTGTAATAATTTTCCACAAAATATTATATTTATCCCCTATATAACATTTGGATTAAAATCGATGACATTATAAATAATGAACAAACTATGAAGAATAACTCAGCATGACGTAAACATAATAACATCAATGTAAAATAGTAAAAAATATCAAAGGACTATAAAAATTTCCCAAAATCACCATAAAACACTAAAAAATACCATACATATAGAAATTATAATAATAAATAAAAACAAATCATGGCCTCCCAAACATTATTAATTATCATAACATTGAAGATCCTAATTAAAAAATAATATTCCTATCCTCAAAACATCTAAGAAAACAATAAGTTAGACTCATCTTCGATACGTCAAACAAAAAAATATTCCATAAGTAGATTCCAATATTTACTTGAGTTACAATTTTTGTAAATCACACAAAATTACTATCATGGTATGAAAAAAAACACTTTTTTATAAAGTATAGTAAAAAACGCATATCATTGAACAACAAAAATAGGTGAGTCTCTCACCATAAGTAACTATATTTTCATATAAGGATATTCATCCATTTAAAAACAATAATAAACTCAAAATTTCAACACTACTAAAAAAATGAAAACCTATAAAAAATCAGTAGATACACTCAAATAATGTGGAGAATCTAAATATGAATTCATAAAATAAAATTATAGAATATTCAAAAAAGTGATCATTAAATCCATAGGGCTCAACCAGTTAAACACCAACCATAAAAAGTCCCAAATAGTCAAAAATTTATCCATCTTAATATATTATGACAATCTATATTAGAAAAATTTGATGATGAATTAAAAACTATAATATATAGATGTTATGGGATTCTTATGACACGATGGCCTATAGATACCTAGAACTTATCAATGAAAGCACACAAGAAGTAACTTATCATTTCAACATGGTACCTACACATATAATTTTTGGTTCATCTAAGATTGTTAAGAAGCATTTCAAGGCACCCTAATTACCATAAATTAAAACCAATGCATCACTGAGTATGGAATTATTTTGCTTCTCAACATCCACTAGAATTAACCCTTAATTATCCCTTAAACAATATATGGACAAACCATGAACAATAAAATAATGATCTATGTCAGGAAAACATCTTAATAAATGATATTTCCCATAATATTTTATGACCAACTCTAAAGAGAAGATGACTAACTCTTAGACGATATTGAAATACTCAATCCATGACCTCTCACCACGATGAAGGCTAACAAACTCATGTCATATTTCCACTTTATTGAAATATGTATAAAAACACCATATAAACCCCATATCTAAAAAATAATATAATTATACATTGTATATAACAAATGGTACTATATATTCCCACCATTATTGGCTAGGTACTTCAATAATAATCATGATAGCTCAAACCCATGAAACATCAAGTATTTCATAAAAAATATAGGATCCTCACAATCTATTCCAACTAACTCAAGGGTTAAATAAAACATCAATTACATTAGCACAATATTTTATTATATATTTTCCATTATAAAATAGTCTTTTGATTTAATAAATTCAAACATGACCCCAATCTAAAATGAGATAGATCATATTTGATAAATATTATTATAAAAAATATTATTATAATAATTTTACTTTTAAATAAAAATTTATTTCCAAAAGAATAATTTTATTAGAACATAAAATATGATATTAATATAGTATTAAAAAATAATATTAAGAGAAAAAAATTATCTTCATTTGAATCTAATTTTTTTAAAATAATTTTTTATGATGAATATTGAAAATTATTGTTTTGACTATAACCAAAATGTTTATAAAAATATAAAAAATTAAATACAACATAAAAACAAATAAATAAATTAATTATTTAATATTTAGGACTAAAAATTTTATTTTAGTATTATAAATTTAGAAAATAAACATTTGTCATTCGATAAACCAAAGTATAATTTTCAAAATAAAAAGAAACATGTTTTTGGTATTTTTCTTTTATTAAATATTATTGTTGTAAAATAACATTTTATAAAATTTTTAAGGGCACAAAAAATATATTTTGTTTATAATTAGCCCTTTTATTTTATGAAAATATAAAACTCTAAAATGTTTATACTATAACATTTTTAATATTATATAGTACACTTTTCCTAAAAAATGGGTTATTGGTGTTATATTTAACAATTTTTTTCTTAATTACTCTTGAAAATAAAAATCTTATTTGATAATATTTATATCATTTTTGGAATAATTTTTAATAAATTACAAAATAATAAAAAAAAATTAGTATAATTTAAAATTAAAATGATTGGAAAATATTAATGACCACTTCAAAAAAATGGAAAATTAGAAAAAAAAAGTAGATTAAAGGTATTATAAAAAATTAAAACTATTGTTAAAATTATTTCATGAAAAATTATAAATTTTAACTAATAGTCCACTCTATAAATTACCCAATTAACTATAAATGATATGTGAATAAAATTATCTCATTAAGTTAATAAGGTTTATATACAAAAATTACATTCACCTCATTAATAATGTGTGATATCATCCACCCAATTAAATTAATCAATCTTAATAATTATATTGACAATCAATATACCAAGTAATAAATAAAACTCTTTCCAAACTACCTAGATTCATTGGAATTTTAAAAATACAATGTTATGAATTTGTATCTTTTAATTCAAACCACCCATATCAAATAATTTGTTCCAAATAAAAGAATGAAATTATTTTGAATTATTTCTATCCTTAATAAGTATTCTCTCTAGCTTCTATATCTTTGTTGTCTATTATTCCTATATTTTTACTTATATTAGAAAAAAAAATTTAATTCAAGATGACGTTTTGTTAAACATTTTGTGATGTGGTATTCATGATAAATGAATTTTATAATTTTTTAAAAAAAATTACTTCCACGTATATTTCTATTATTGTCTACTATAAAATTTACCTTCAATTTTTAAAAATATACTTCCAATGGGAAAATAATATATCTTTATCACAAAAAATATATGCATTTTCTAGAAACCGTATTTTGTTTCAATCCTATAAACATATTTATCAATAAATTATTTTTTGTATGGAAGTTATTTTTCATTAATAAACCTATATATATTAATTAAAAATAATCTTTTCGTGTTATTTAATTTTTGGTATCCTATATTTATATTCATGTGGTATACTTTAGTGATCCTTCTGAAATTTTTAAATATAAAATTTTCTTTTTCAAGGGTTCCTTAGAATGTAATGAATGAATGTTACCATTGAAAATAAATATAAATAAATTATTGATTGATGGGGCCTATTTATCCCAAAAATAAATTTATTATGATTTAATATCATAAGATATTGTTAAATACTTCATTAAGGTGATGAATATTTCATCCACATTATGTTTTTTGGGTGAAATTTTTGTATTGATCTTTGTTCAATGGTTTTTTAAGTGAACATAATAAATGTAGATTTTTTATTATGTTTATTATTTGAACATGATGTAAGAAAATTTGGTCAAAAGTTAATTTAATGAGGGTGATGAATATATAATTGTTCATAGGATTTTTGTTTGAACATGGTTCATACAGTTTTGTTTAATTTTTTTTGTAAACATGTAGTGGGATGCTCTGTTGAAAATCAATAGTTTGAACAAGATGAAGGTTTTTATCAAAATTCTTTTTGGTGTACTCTTTATTCCAATTTTTTATTATGTTTTTCATATCATTATGTTATTTACCAATTATTATTCATCAGGGATAATGTTTATAATATTTTTTTTCTAACTCTTATTTCATGGTGTATGTTTGTGCACTGTAGACTATATTACCATCTAATATAACTTATATAAAAACCTTATTTACCATGATATAATAAAAATAATTTTATTGCGTTTAATTTTTTCTAATATGATTATTATATAACACTGGATACAATTTTTATAAGTCATAAATTTATAATAATTTAATCTCACAACTTTCAATGGTTATGAATATCTTCCAAAAATTTTAATATTCTTAAAGGGAGTCTATTATGACTAAAATATAGTGAAATATTCTAATTTATGGTAAAATATGATTATGATGTAGTTAAACATCAATAATAGTAAACCAAACTATTTTTGGATTTTGTGATTATTTTGATATGTAATACTTCTATTATTGAAATATAATTAATTTTAGATTGGGTTATCTCACTTTATATCAATGACAATATTTACATAATGCATTGTTAGCACTAAACCAATTAGTGCAAGTATAGTGAAACTATATTTGTGTCATAATTGGTTTTAGTTAATTAATATGAATTGATAGTTATTTTTGGGATTATGGTAATATAATACCCATAAAATCAAAAGGGATATGTTTTTCAACATCTATAGTTTTTAAAAAAGAGACACTATGTTCGATAGCTTTCATGATACACAACATCGAACATAAGCGATAAAAAAATATTATTATTAAATAACCAAGATGATAAATGGTGGTAATTAATAGTATTGATTTAAATATGAGAAAATTCTTATCACATATTTATAATTAATTCATTCATTTACAATTAATTTTAATTGAATGTAAAACCCTTTTTATATAAAATGAAATATTTTTAGGAAAAACTATTTAAATAAAAGAAAGTGAGTTTATAAAGAAATAAAATCTATTTTATTTTATTTTATGAAGAAAAATCTATCAAATATATTCAATTTACTGTTTAATATTCATAATATATGTTTTCGAGACATAACATAATAACAAATTATATTTTTTAGATAAAAGAGGTATTTTTCAAAAACAATATTTAGTTTTCCCACCTTTTGAGGGAGAAAAAATTTAAATAAAAAAATTTACACTATTATAATTTATAATTGAGAAAATAAAATTATTCTCTTGAATATGGACATGAAAATTTACTTTGGATACAATTTTAGTATTTTTTTTATAACTTTCATATTTTAATAAATAGTGAAAAATATTTATTTCAATTCATAAGTGATTTTTCGTCAAATTTAATTTTCTTGTTCAAAAATAATTTTAATATTTTAAATTAATATTTGAATTATTTTTTATCATTTAATACATTTTTGGAAATTTGATTTAATTTAAAATTAATATTATATAAAAAATATTTGAAACATTTGAACAATTCACTTTAAAAACCAACTTTTTCATTGTGTCTGTGGAATTAATATTAAATAGAATAATTTAAATTATATGAATTTAAATATGTACAATATATTCAATATTTGGAGTAAGAAGTTCCAAATTAGAATTTAGAGTCAATTTCATTTTTTGGTATAAAAAATATACCACCGTAAATGAAATTATTTACTACTGTATAATTAAAAAATGAAACATGATAAAGTTAAAAGATCAGGGCATAAATAGAGAAATAAAAAATTCATTAATGGTTGTTTGAGGTGTGTATCATCCCAAACCTTCCTAAATAATTATATTCATGTTTAATAAATTTAAATTAATTCCACCTCAGGGTGGTCAACTATAAATATAAAATAATCAATAATTTAATCACTTGAACCCACCTATCCTAAAGTATAAATAACAACCCTCAACTACCCATTGTGACCCAAAAAACATTATAGAACGTAAAATATCTACATAACCTTTTATCCTCACTATCCCCATGTATATTTGCTTCTATTAATACCAAAATAGAAACTCCAAGGTCTTTATGGGTCTTTCAAGGATGAGATATTCAAGGGGAAATATTCTCAAAGTACCTCTCATAATTTCAATTTTTATACTTTATCCAAAACATAATCATAAAATAATTGATGATACCTATATAATCACATATATATAAGATTTTTATATTTCATGTTGATCATCTCATATCTGTTTCATTTTTCACCTCCTCTAATGAAAAGAAATGAATTTATTGCCAATGTTTTGCCTATTTATTGCCTGTGTGAATAATTTTTTTGTTATTTTTCCATTACAAACTTAATGGATGGTATTAAAAATATATTTATCATAAAAAAATATATCAATATGTATATTATATCATATTTAATATTCTAGAAATGTTATATGGAATATGTCTTCATGATTTCTATATTATGGTAATACGATATCTTTGTTTGGAGATGTGTAGACTGTCATCTCCTAAAAAAGAAGTGTTTGTTTCACACATCACAATGAATGTATTTATTATTTTTATTAAAAATATATTTTATAAATGAAATATTAATTCTACTATAATGATAGTATATATATATATATACTTACATACTTTTCTTTTAATTTCATTCTTTTAATAAGAACAGAAAAACAAAAACAACATTTATTCATTTGTATTGCCTACCATCACCATTAATGTTTTTTAAGTTATTAAGTCAATATTATTATAAATATAGATATAATTAATATATATATATATATATCATGTTTTATATTCTCGAGATTATGGAGATATGAACACATGGACAATTGACTTCTTATGAAGTTCATTTTCAACTCAAGTACCGAAAAATGGAAAAGCATCTAACATGAACATAAATAATTATATTATACATATAAAATTGTAATAATTGATTTTAAAGGAAAAATAATCCTGAAAAGGTTCTCTAGAAATTATAAATTAACTTATTTTTATTATTCAGGAATATAAATATTGTATGTGAATAGTGATAATCAAGGTTAGGGATTTTCTTAGTTCAATTTTTTCTCATTTGGGTTTTACACATACTTCATTTATTGTATTATGAAAATATTAGGTGTGAAAAAACTATTTATTATTGATGTTGTAATATACACTTATTTTTTTGGATATACTGATGTCATACATAGTCACATAATTAATAAATACGTATGTCATTGATTCAAACATGTATGTATTTTCCTTTCTCACTTTATACTTGTATGAAGTATTTGCCTTATTCATCACATAATACTTGTATATTGTGTATGTACTTCCATTTGAAACCTAATATCATGAATATAATTATCATTATTGTACTAAATGTATCTCTTTATAATTATCAATTTTTATGGGGCATACAATTCCAATCATTACAAAGTTGTAATATAATTTCTTAACCCAATTTAATTTCATTGGTTTAGACTTCTACTTATTTATTATATCGTTCAAATATTATGTTTGAAGTGAATTTTAAAAATCATATAATTTATTAATATCTCCGATTTCAGTTAATTTTATTCAAAGGGAATATTTTTATATGTAGTGTTTTATTTTCTGTAAAAAATGACAAAAGGAATGTTTTATTAACTTATACGGTGAAAATGAATTCTTTGATTCCATAACCATTATTTTATAGTTGTTATCATTTAAAATACATATTGTTTTTAAATTAAAATAAACCCATTTTTGCCATTTTTGTTATTTTTTTATAAAAATCGAATTATTAGTCGATGATATTGAAAATGGATTCACTATTTCATTATCATGAAATATATTCTTATGATTGAAAAATGTCTTTTATAGGCGAAATGATGATAATTGAAATATTTTATGTGTTATGATTATATCATGGAACCTATATATTTTATAGGTGGTTATGTGATTAACCAAAGATGTGTGCTTCTGTGACAATCGAAGGACATGTTGTAACATTATAAACACTAATGCATTGGGTATGGAAGTCGTCCGTATTACTATTACATTTATAAGAGTGAAAAATATGTAAGTCGATTTCATTGTTATTACATTTTAGTATAATTACATCCCAAGTTATTTTTATAAGTTATATATTCTTTATATGGGTATTATGGTCATATTCTATTTACAAAAATTATATGAAATTAGATTCTATTCAAAAGAAATCATTTAATATTTCTTAATGGTGAAAACTATGACTCTATAATAAAGTATTCACAGTTTATTTGTTTTCCAAAGACTAATAGTTATTTTTATTTCTGTATCCATTGATGTGATTTTTATAGTCATCCCATGTTTTAAACTATCTTTCCTAGGTCTTAAGAATGGTAGTGATAATGATGATTCCATGATTAAAGTATTAAAGATGTGTATTGAAAAGAAATCATGATTTTTTTAAAAGGGATTCATTTGGAAAAAATGGATAGTTAGTAGAAGTGAATACATTATAATATTTGAGTTATTATTATTTCTAATTCTCAAAAACTATCAGAAGATATGATTTTGGGAATGTGAAAACGTTAATTATAAAATTTAATTTACTATGTTAGGTAATGAATAAGGCTGAGTCTTTATAGTTGGTAGTAGAGCATAATTTAGATAAAATTAGAGGTTAAAATGGTATATGGGGATAGGTTAAAGAACCTTTATAACCAAAATTTATATCATATTTAAAATAGTATTATTTATTTTAGAAAACATTAATTAGTTTTAGATAACATTAATAACGATAACTTAGTGTTTATCTAATTTATAAGAGAGTATATGATGATTTTATTAATATAGCCAAAATGAAATTTTTTTCTTTTAGTAAATGTATGGATCAAACATGAACAAAAGTAATAATGGATGTAAATTAAAATATGGTGATTATATGAATATTAAAAAAAATAAATTTGTTTTGTAATGAGTACTCTCATGGGTTTTCAAAACTAACTCTATGGAGAAATGATTAAAATATTGAATCATGTTGATTTTTCAAATTCATCATTTATGAGAGAAATGAATCCCTATATAAGTGTAGGTAATAGTCATAATGGTATGTATAATCAATGAAATTTCTCCCAATTATGTGGAAATAACCACCAAGGGAAATGTTTTAAGGGTACATGAAGATATTATGGATGTGGTATTGAAGGTCATACAACAATAACCTTCCAAGGAAAAAGGAAGCATTGAGTTGAATATAGGAAATGTAATGAAGTTATTTCTTAGTTATAAATTATATGTTTTAAATGATTGGAGTATGGTCATTATTCAAATATATTTACCACAATAAAAGTTCAGTAATGGGATCAGAAATACCATATAGATATATGTCTATAAATACCTAATACCATTATAATTAATTACGAGGAAATTATAAATGACATATGAAGGATATGGATTATTTCATGGATAATGTTTTGAAAATGTTGACACGTAGGACACGATTCATGTATATGATGGAAGGAATAATATATAAAATCATGGTTATTGCATCATGAAGAACACTAAATGATAAATAAGTCAACATATAAGGGATTCAAGAGTTATATAGGATGATGAAATTTTCAAATGTATTAACACCGTTTTGAAGATGATATTAATTTGGAAGAAATTTTTTAGATTGCAATATATATACTGATTATAATTTATATTTGAAAATAATATTAGGTGTAAAATTATATTTTATTTTTTTGAAATATTTTTAATGGTTTGGATAAGCTCTATAGTTTATATGAAATTTATTTGTTGATGTAATTGTGGGTTATTACTTTTTGGGATGAAAATGAGTTGTATATGAAAATAGTTGAGTTCAAAACAAGTTATGAATATTTTTTAGGATTTTATCTCATTTTTGGAATAATATAAGAGTCATAAAAAGTAAAACCAATAGAATGGGTGTCAACCAATTGGGTCTAACATGGCTGTATGAGTCAAACCCCCAACTGAAGGGAGACAATGGTGAATTTCATACCATCGGCCTACATAAATTCATGGGACAGTATGCCATTTACATTTATTTAAATGAGTTCATGTAATTTGAATAAGTTTATTTTTGGAAATTATTTTTTAACAAATGGACATCCTTGGTAATGGTAAATGATTTTTGGATTATGTGATAATAGTTATACTAGAAGATGTTCACCATTTTTGGAACCTCATATGACTTTGGTAAATAGAATACTTTTGGATTTTATTTGGGGATTAATGGATGAATTTTATCTTGGATGAATCTATGTTTTTATTGAATACTTATGAAAATTTGAGTTATTTATAGAAATGATTATCCTATCGTGGAAAATACGTGATTTTGGAAATTAATTTTGTTTGCACGTGAAATTTAGAGTGATCAATTTTATTTTGAGATAAATTTTAATATTTATCTTGGAAGACTATTTAATCAAATTATTATGTGTTTTTGGTTTCAGACATAGTTTGGATTATTTTGGATCGATATTGATGATTTCTATTTGTTAAATGGTTCATGATTGACTTTTGGTTTTACAAATTAATTTTAGATCATAAAATTAGTTTTTTTCATATAATGGTTTATTATTTTTGGAGAATTATTTTATCTTATCATACTATATTTTCTATGTTAATGTCTTATGATAGGTGGAATGTACACTCAATATTTTGTGGATTGTTTTATTCTTTAGAAGTTGATTCTAGTGCATCAAGAATAAAAATTTAATTTAAAAAACCATAATTTGGAGAATAGTATTAGTTTATGGTAGGAATTTAATAATGTATGAAACTATACATTCCATGTATGTATACTTCTTTATGATAAAATTATTATTAATAATTTAATTCCTCAATTCTTTGAAATGGATCCTAAAATAAAAACATTATCGTATTTCTTCAAAAAATGGGAAATCAATTGACATTTTACCAATCACGAAATTATGGTTTCATGATAGTTAAAATTCTCCTTAAAATGTTTCTATAACTCTCTATTATAACTTTATGGATATTTTTCTCATCTTTTTCTATTTTTTTCTATATGGAATTCTAGTATTTGTTATCTCAGGTGATATTCATTCTTCTTTTTTATTTTCAAATGGTAATTCCATTAATCCCTTTTCTGATATGGGATTGAAATAAAGGTATTTTGTAATGTCATACCTTAGCTACCAACCCTGAATTAAAATTTCAAGAATCATATTTGTTAAATGTTAGTAAGAAGCAACATCTTATGTTTTTAGAAAAGACACATTTTGTTCGATAGCATATAGGATACGCCACATTGAACATATGAGAAAGAATAATAATTATTATTATTTAATAACACATATATAAAAATGGTGGGATTGAATAAAAATAACCTAATTATGAAAAACTGGTTTACACATGTTTATAATTATTTCCTTTTTAAACAATTAGTTATAAATTAATGTAAAACCCCATTTAAATAAATGGAAATGTTTTTCTGAAAAATAATTTAAATGAAAATAAGTGATTATAAAAAGTAATAAAATAACTAATTTTGGGTTTTAATAATGAAATATATATGTAATATATTAAATATAATATTTGATAATCATCTTATTTGTCTTATAGGCATGAAAAAAGAACAATTTCATTTTTTTGATGAAAAGAGTTATTTTTAAAAAAATGTAGTTAAGTCTTCTTTTGATGGAGAACCCATTTTAAATCTAGTTTTGAATTTTTTTTATAAGTTATATTGGAAAATAAATAAAATTTACATTTTTTTAGATAAATCAAATTTTAATTTGGACTTTTTTTCTTTTTGGATAACTTTTGAATTTTATTGAAGAGTGAAAAATACTAAAATTAATTCAAAACTGCATTTTCATCTAATATAATTATATTGTCAGAATATCATTTCAATATGATTTAAAGAATATTCAGGTTAGGTAATTATTATTTAATCCAATTTATATTATTGGAATAAATTTAAATTTAAAGTTATATATAAAAAAATTTCATACTTTTGAACATTTCAATTTAAAAACACACTTTTTCATTTTTTCAGTGGAGTTAATTTTAAATATAATTATTTAAATTATGTGAATTAAATTAGGTAAATTAGATTTAATTTTTTGAATCAAAAGATCTAAATTACTTTGTATATTCAATTTTTTTTATAAAAAGTATACCACTCTAAATGAGTATTTATTATGGTCTAGGTAAAAAATGACATTTATTAGTGTTAAAAGGGTTACAGTTAAAAATACCTAAAAATACATAAATTAATTGTTTTTTGAGGTGTTAATTGAACACAAAATTCATAAAAAACATTAAATTAATGTCTAATTCCTTGAAATTAATTCCACTACAATGTTTTTAGCTTTAGATATAAAATAATCAATAATTTAATCACATGAACACACCTCTCTTAAAGTAAAAAATAACACACCCGACTCATCATTTAGAACAAAAAACCCATATGGATCCTAAATTATCTACCAAAAACTCTAATCATAACAATACATGTATCCTCATTCTTCTGGTCTCACTATAATATGAAATCCAAGGTCTTTAATGCTCTTTTAAGGAGCGGATATTCAATAGAAAATTTTCTAAAAGTACCTCTCTTACCTAATTTTTTTTTTATAATTTCTCCTCGCCTACATCATCCATAAATTCAAGGTAAATATAGAATCATTTTTATACTAAATTTTTATTTTTTAAATGAAATATCTCATAAAAAATTCATTTATCACATCATCTTATTCAAATAAATGAAATTTTATTCAATGTTAATGCTGGTTAATCGCCTCAACGAATAATATTTTTGTTCTTTTTTCCATTACCTCTTTCATGGCTGGTCCTAAATATATTATTATGGAAAAATAATATATTAATATGTATATTATAAACTATTTATTATTATTTAAATGTTATATAATACCTACCTTCATACATTCCTTATTATGGTTATATGATAACTTTATTCGGGGATATGTGGACTACCGCATCGTCAAAACAATGTGATTCATTCACATATCACATGTAATGTATTAAAGATTATTTTAGTAAATATATATGATATAAATGAAATATTAATTATAATTTAATAATATTATATATATATATATACACATAATTTCACTAATTTAATTTAATTTCTTTCTTTCAATGCTAGAAGATAAACAGAAATAGAATTAAAGCGAATGTATGACCAACCATATCATGAATGATGTTTTTATTTTCACTTTAAATATTATTATAAATAATTATATAAAGAATATATGATATATTTATATCATGTTTGATATTATATATATGATATAATTATGGCCAAATTTATTATTGTCATCTTATCGAGTTCATTTTCAACTCAAGTACCAAATAATGACAACACATATGATAAGAACATAAATAATTATTTAATTTTTAGAACATGGTAATAAGTGATATAAAAGGAATATTATACAAGATTTTTTTTCTCATTACTATATAAATTAATATATGTTTATTATTCATGAATATTAGTATTTTATGTGAAGACCTGGACTCCAGGTAAGAGAAATTCTTAACTCAATTTCCACTCATTGGGTTTTATGCTTACATCATTGATTATATTATGCCAGGATTATGTTTGGAATAACTTTTTATTATTTATTTTTTAAATTTAACTTACCTTTTTGGGTATATACTATTTCTACTCATAGTTAACCCATTGATAATTTATTACATCATTGATAAAAACATTGTGAGGATCCTCTCTTCTCACTTTTTACTTGTGTGAGATATATTCCTTATTCACCAAATAATACTTGTTTGTGGTTTATTTACTACACATACACACATAATATCCTTAATGTAATTATCTTCATGGAATTAAATTTATCTTTTTACAAATAGTACTTTTATGTGGAATACGATTCGAATGATTAAAGTGTTATAGGATAATTTTTACCCCCATTTCAATTATTTTCGTTAAAAATAGATTTATTTTTTATGTCATTCAACTATTATTTATGAAATGAATTTTTAATATCTTATCATTTGTTTCTATACTTAAAATCATTAATTTTTTTCCAAATAAATATTTTTATATGGATTGTTTTACTCTTCGCACAAAATGACAAAAAAAAAATTTTAACATATATGTTGATTAAGACTTCTTCATCGTTGTAACTATTATATGATAGTTGGATATATTTGTAAGCCATAATGTTTTTAATAGGTAAGAATAAATTTTCCCATTTTTTTTGAATTTTTCTATTGAAGATGGTTTTGAAAATTGATTTACTATTACAATGTATTGAAATTTCATTGAAAATGGATTTATTATTTCAAAACCATTAAATTATTTCTAGTTATTGAAAGTGAGATTTTATGAGTGAAATTTTCATTATTTAAATATTTTATTTGTTAATATTATATCATTTTACTTGGATATTTGTCGAGGGGTTAGGTGATAACCCACACAATGATTGTTCAATAATAAACTAGGGATGAGTGTTTACATTGTAAAATATAATTCATTGGTTATGGAAGTTGTTCGTATGGATATTTCATTTGTAAGAGTGAAAAACATGGAATTAGAAAACATGGGTATTCCATTAATGTATGATTATATCCCATGTAACCTTTATAAGTTATATGTTTTTATATGGGTTTTATGGTAATCTTTTGATTGAAAAAAAAATCACAATGAACTTATATTCAAAATAAATAATTTAATACTTATTAAAAGTTAAAATTATTAATTTATGATAATTAATTCTTGTATTATTTGTTTTCTCAAGATTAATATTTTTTCTTCTTTGTGTATCCCTTATTGAGCTTTTATGCTCATCTATAGTTTTAAATATTTTTCATAGGTCTCAAGACTGGTGAGGAAAAAAATATTCCATAATTAAAGTAATTAATATTTTTCTAGAAAAGAAATCATGTATTATTTATAAAGGCGTTCCTTTGGTAAAAAATTTATAGTGAGTAGAATTGTCTACTTTGGAATATTTTATTTGTTATTAGTGTCTAATTTTATAAATCTCTAATGTGAAATGTTTTTTGGAATGTAGGAAATAGAATACTATATTGTATTTACTATATCATGTAATGAATGGGGAAATTTCCTTATAAGTATTAAGGATAAATCTATGTATAAGATAACATCATGGAGATTTGATAATTCCAATATTGTGCAGGTTTATATAATTTATGTGATTTTTTAATACTTGATTGTGGATTTTTTATTTAATAGATTCACATGGGGGTAATAATTAATATTTTTTTGTTTGAGTTTCATCTTGATCATCACTCAGTGCTCAATGAGCATACCCATGTATTCACACTGAGCTATAGACTCCTAATGGATATTATTTTGTTAATTAACATTCTCTTTTTGAATCATTATTTAATATACAAAAAATATGTTTTTGATTCAATACACAATCGTTGATGTTATAAAACCTCATTGAAATATGTCCATTGAAACCATAGTTTAAACTAAAAGAGAAGTATGAAAACCCAATTATATCATATTTGATCCAAAATAATCATAGCAATAAATTTCGGTTTCATTATAAAATACATATTTCAATTGAGTTTTTTATTTCATAAGATAATTTAGAGTAGTTTCATATGGCATATTTAGGGAATTATTTTTTAATCATTTGTGTAAATAGGATTGTGAAAATTATTTTGTAAATAGTGTGTTCTGAGATAACACTAACAACGAACTTATGAAATGTATTTGGTATAAAATTTTTATAATAAAAAAATCTTATTGCATGACTATTTAGTGAGAAATTCCACCTTTAAGGGTTTCTATTATGTGGACATTGATATCTATATAGTGAAAATATATTTTGGTTCTAATGGATCCCATATATATTATTCATTATTATGTTTTAAATAAATGTTTTATGAAAAAATTTATTTAGGATGAGGGGGATGTAATGCCTTTGATTTTAGTATATCAATAATATAAAATAAATGATATTTTGAATATATTCCTTTACATAAAACACCCAGAAAATTACCACAATATAATATATGAATATTTTCAAACAAAAATAGAAGAATTATTAATACTATCATGGGAAAATTGATATTAACCAAAAACATTTTGCATGCATCTACTAGATAAAAAATTAATATTAAAAAAATTAAAAAAATTATTTTAACTGATATAATTTAAATTACATTATATTATATATTAATATATATATTTAAACAATTTATAATATTATTACGTATATTAAATAAATAAAATAATTATTTATATTAAAAATTTATCTTAAATGATACAAGTAACATGTATTGTCTAAAAATCGCAGATTCTAGAAACCATTTATTTTTTAATTACTATAAATTTATTTAAACAATAAATATGTAAAATTATATATTTTAAAGACAATTATGTAACAATATTTTATAATCTATAATTTTAAAATTATCTTATGTAGAATATTTCGTTTTTTCTAAAATAATTGATTTGTAGGTGCATAGTTATAATAAATCGGATCTTCATTTTAGGTATGAATATTGATTTCAGGTTTTTTCTAAGGAAAATGGAAGAAAAGATATTTTTCTGAGTACATGCTATGTATTTCTTATGCAAACGCTGTGTACCTGGTTTCAACATATAGTCACATAGTAGTCGTGTAATAACTGAGTATATGTTCGTGTGATAACCTAGAAGACTGCATAAGTCAGAGGAAGGTTAAGGGAGCTACACATCGTATAGTTTTAAAGAAAACATTGTGTAATTTTATTTTTATTTGATATATCATAGTGGGGTCATGTCTCCTGTGTGAAACTGTCTTCTTCTAGTCGTGATTCTTACAGGTGTACTCGTGAATGAAGAAAAAAGATCGATCACTTGATTCTCCATCTGAGCTCTGATAGAGAGACAATCAAGTGAGTTTGAATCCTAATGGTGAGTTCTCAAATCCTCTAGAGTATTTCTTCGTAAGACTTCCTCTCTTGTGATTTATTCAAGGTTTGGGAGTTTTTCAGATTTTTATATATCTATGTTGTTTTAGGACGATTCAAGGGACAACATTCAATTATATCAATCATATGACATCAAGGTATGTGTTTTTCTCCATTCATTGTGTTGTCTTTGATTATACGATCTTAAAGTGATACATTCCCTTGTTTGGGGTATTTCTTGATTGGATATTTAACACTATTTTTCGCCTTCAATGTTTTATTTAATTGATAAAGGGTAGTTTCTTATGTGTAATGTTATCTTACTTGTTTATTGTACACCCATGTGTGCATTTCCCTTGTTTTTATGATTAGGTCTATCTGGTCTAGGATGCCTATTATGCTTGTCTGGTTTTCCATGAATTGGTTAACTGGGATGAAGTGTATTTGATTATAAGAAATTCATGTTTTATGCATTGTGATTGTTTGACCAATGGGGATTGGACTGATATATTCCAAAATGGGGGTAGACCATGAGAGCTGACTAGGTGGTCATTTATTATCAATGGGGTTAGAACATGAGAGGTTTTGAGGTGAGCATTAATATTTACTTAAATAAATGTTTGACCCAAGGATTTAGACCATGAGATCTTATGCAGGTGGTCATTTTTAACTGATTGATGCCATGTTTGATCTTGGGTTTAGACCATGAGATCATTCCTAGGTGGTCATTAGTAATTGATTGATGTAATGTTTGGCCCAAGGGTTTAGACCAGGAGATTTTACCCAGGTGGTCATTTGAAATTGATCGATGAAATGTTTTCCAAAGTGGAAATACCACGATAAATTTCTGAGTGGGACATTTTTTAATGAATGGATTCAATGATAGACCAGAGTGGTTAGACTATGATAAATTACCAATGGATAATATATGAATAATTGAATAATTATGATGAGTCTGCCAAGCCATAACACAAGCTTGGACTTAGCCTTATTTATTTTTTATATGGTCTTCAAAGAAATCTATTTTGTTACATAGATATAGGATATAAAAATCATATGGTAGATCCCAGGGATTAAATAATTAACCATATTGAATAATAATTGTAAAAGAATGTAATTTAAAAGTATAGAATTGTTTACATTGGATTACTTACTAGTTTATTGTTTCATTTCTGCTTATTACCTGCTCTATCTATTCACTAACATCCGGGAACTAGTCTTTAGGTGGTTTCCTACTAGTATTTATATTATAACCTATTTGGGTAATTTTTAGACCCAAATTTATTATATGGTTGCAGTTATAGATAACGACATGATCCCTTCCTCATCTGGAACTTGATTGCTGTTGGAGATGGAGAGCATGGGACTATGATGAGGGTTGTTATACTGCTACATTTTACTTTTTCCTTTCATACCTTGGTTTATTTATTTTATTTATATTATTGTGACTTATTTTTCTTCTTTCATAGACACATGTGATATTCATAATTTATATATATGCTCAATTTTTTTTATTACAATCAATATTACACTGTTTACATCTATTGTATGGTATTACTGCTTACGCTATTGTTATTATATTTTTTCTCTATGTTATTTCTATCGATGCGAGAATAGATTCCCCAATATAAAAAATTTGGCCCTTATTTCTAGTCTTCATCCTGTGGAATTTGGGGAAATGTTCTTGAGGCCATGTGGCCAACCGGATAGGGGAACCTTTGGGTAGCACCCAGATCTGGGATGTTACAAAGTGGTTTCAGAGAGAGGATTCTTTTCTTCTTTTCCATACTATTTGGAGCCAACAGATTGGGATTAGAATAAATATGTTGATGGTAGTATACTTTTCTGAGGAGTTTCTAAGAAATGTACAAGGAAAACCATGTTACCGCAATTATTTCAATTTTTCTAGTTTTTCAATTTTTAGAGTTGATTTGATTTCACCCTTGAGTGATTCACCTGTATTGTGATTTTATGACTAATATAATTGTGGTTCTATTTATATTGAATCCTGATGAGATGAGGGTATGCAATATGATGCATCATATAGGAACTTGATATAAATGAAATGTCTTGTATTCTATCCATTCTATCTAGAAAGCATTACTGATTTCTGTCTATTGTGATAGATGTTGTGCTAAATATGCATACTATTTTGAAATACGACGTGATTTAAATACATTATATTTTTATAGGGTATTAGTATTTGTAATTTATCATTTGGATAGATTCTATTATTTGGTACATGTGGTGTTATGGGCTCTCTTGGATCAGAATTTAGTGGGTCATGTTTGAACTTTGAATGAATTGTGTTAAGATATTAAATGAATAAGGATTCAAAACATTGATTTGTGGGGAGTATGGACTCTCACATATTAGAACCAGGTATTCCATGAATTTTTTTTAAGATTTTTGGGTTTCTAGAGAATAATTAGAGTCTTACTGTCCAGAAAACCTAGAAAACCTAGCGTGTGATGTTATGAACACATTCCATGTGTTCTTCTATTCTATAAAAAGTATCTGTTATTAAATACACACCATGTACTATATATACATGCCATGTAGTTTTGACCAATTTATTGACTTTGTGAGTAGAAACACGAGGTTTGTAATGTGTTGGTAGAACACGCCGTGTACTGGGACTACATGTCATGTTGTAATCAACCGTCTATCCAGCCATGTGACTAACAACATAGATGGAAGGAAATATTGTTCAATACACTATGTCTAGAATGTGTACACAATGTACTGTACAACTATAGAACCTAGTAGTACTAGATGTGTATAAGTACCTTGGTGGGTGGGAATATTCACGTACATGTCGTGTCTCAAGAGGATCACATCTTGTACTTGGGATGTTTACATGCCCAGAAAATAATTCGGTAAATGACTGTGTGAATGTTTAAAGGGAAACGATGTGTATGTATTCTACACACCATGTACTCAACTTTTGTTAACCTTCGAGGTTTTTCTTTTCCTGTTTTATCACCCATTGTAAATTTTTTATTCGAGAGTAGTCCTTAAGGAGTAGTTTTATGTGTATATCATGATGTTGAATCCCATGGAGCGTTCTGAAGAACCCTAATGGTTTTTTAGGTATTTTATCTGAATGTATTGGTTCTTCCTCCAATTAAATTTTTTTATCCTTTTTCTGATGAATAGAAGTAGTGTTAATGATCATTTGGGTATACATACAAACCTATTTGAGACCTTTGACATTAGATTATCTATGATCTATCTCTAATGACATATGTTTTGAGGATGTTCCCCATGTGAGATGTGCCTTTCTATCATATGAGGCCATGAGACCAGATGTTATAGAGGATTACATATAGATTTCCTCTTCTTTTGTTTTGACTATAAGGACCCTTATCGTAGGATGCCTCTATTGGTTATCATTTGAGGATCTCATATAGGATTTATCCTATGCCTTTATGCTAAGGATCCTAAGATGGATGTCTTCACTCATGATTACATGAAGGATCCCATGTGGGATTACTTCGCCTATGTTTAACTAAAGGTTCCCTAGAGGGATACCTCTTAGAGTTGGACATGACTAGAACAGACAATAGTAGTGGTATTTTGGTAGTATCTATCATTTTTTGAAACCTGGAAATGAACCGTTCGGTAAGTGTATGGGTGAATGTTTAAAAGAAGTTTTTCACCTATTCCGTTTTGATATATATTCTTTGGATCTATGAGCTTTTCCTGTATCTAGAGACCCTTGTTGGTTTCCATGTTTAAAAAAAGTAACTTACATACTTCTTTTTGATGTCCCTGGTATGAAATTTGGGTTTTAAGAAGGACACCCTTTTTTAGATGAGTGATCATTTTATATTGACCCGCGATGTGGGAACAATCATTGAAGAATTATTAGTTCAGTAGGTTATACATGCCTTGGGCATGGTCAGCTGTATTGGAGGTCGTGTGATCCTCTTTTTCCTAAATATATGGGCGACATGGTATGTTTTCATTCATGCTAATGGTTGATATTATTTTTATCAAGTTCTAATGTGAGCCATCTAGTTATAGGATGCATAGGGTGGAAAACATATGAATAGTATGAAGAATGTTCCATTTTCTCTTATAACCTCAGAGTAGTATATGTTGACAATCGTGGTACCTATCGAGTTTTGAATGTTAACAGAGCTGCTGAATTCAATTAAATCATTGATCTTTGACAAATTGTTTATGTTTTTGGGATATATCTAGATTTGTGTGGCCTGAGCATTATGGAGCCAAGTTCATCACACTGTTAGGGAGGTCATTCTAGGGAACATTTGTTATGACATGGCAGTCAGTTTAATTTCATCTTTCACGACAACTGAAAGGAAATGTTGATGGTGGTTCATGAAATGAAACAAATTCATTTATGTTGCTTCTGAACTAGCTCATTTGAGAGAATCTAGTCATTCCTCTCGATGTATAAGAAAACATTAGATAGGTAGAGTCAAATCAGTTCTATTTAAATGTGACCTTCTATGTATAAGGATCACAATTCCGGACCATTATAAAATACTCGTTTCTACTTTAATGACTTTAAGGCTTAAGAGTATAGTTTCATGTTTATTCTTTCTAGGAAGCACAATGTTTTTGTAGTCAGTCAAATGGTGATGTGTCTACAAGTGAATCTTAGATTATTTTAGGAGGTCAGCAAGTAGTGTTTCAGTTGTCATCTTCTGGATAGAATTTATTTCCTCTTAGTGCTCTCTCCCTAAATAGAATTACATGTCCCATATCTTTACATTGTTCTATATGCAACAAGAGAGTGTCAAATATATAACACGCTATAGTTGAAATCCATTTGGATAATTCATGCTCTATTTCTGTCTTGTGTGCTGGATACATTGCTTTACATGATTCTTTGTTAATCCTATGTGATACATGGGTTCCTGTTTAAGAACTGTAACTCCCTGACCCCAGTTACCCAGGGTTGGTGCATTATTACATAACATTGGCATGATCACAAAAGATCAAGTCTAGGAAGACCGATTATTTTAGTAGCCTTGGAATAAATACATACATTCATAAAGTTTACTTTACATCATAAAGTAAAAAAACCACACCAACATCTTGTCTTCATATCCCCTCATACATTCCCTGTAGGTCATTCATAAAATACTTATTCAAAACCTAGGAAAATTAAAACACTGAAAGGGGTGAGCTCAGATGCTCAGTAAGGATAACAATATAGCGGAAACATTCATAAGTAAACATAAACATTTAAGGCAATGAATAACTAAAAAAAGCCTCTTAAACTTGAACATTATCATAATATTTAAAAAATAAAATAAAATTATAACATGAAATTATTCCCATGGATATTCTACTAGTCGAATAATTACATGCAATGTCAATAACCACTTTCATAATGATGGAATGCATAATGCCAAACTATCATAACCACATAGTTAAGACCTTGTTCCAAGACTACAAATAAGATTTTTTCAAGTCCATGTGCAAAGACACTAGTTTGTCTCATGAGACCAACCGATGCATCGATGAGCTATAGCGGGATCCACCCGTCACATATTAAGTCCAATACATTTTTCATATAAACAGGTTTAAACACAACATAAACATTCGTATTAAAACTAGCATACGAAATGTCAATACATTATACCTAAACCATGAATGGTATAAAAATAACACATAAATAGTAAAACATATCTCAAAACCTTCAATACAATATATAAGTTTGGTCTCATAATAAATCAACTTCAAATAAGCTTAAAATCCATCAAAGGATGTTGACATAGATGAAATCAAAACTATTTGAGAGAAATATATCTTTTCTGGAAATCATTTAAAAGTCACATAATTATAAAAGAAATGGTTTAATTTGAAAATATTCTTATAAGATTTTAAGGTAAGCTTCGACGATTTTATAATGGAAGAAAATAGCTTCACCCACCATATAAGTTAAAAAAGGCATTCTTACCTTAATTCTATCTAAAAGGTTAAAAAGGACATTGTTTGGGAAACGACAGAATGATTCCTGTATAAACTTCTTATAAAAATTCAACAAGGGTATAAATGAATTAACCCAGAGTATTTAAAATAGTTATAATTATTTGAAATACATTTTTAAGAAACAAGGATGTGGATGATAAAGAGGTCCTAGTAGATAATCACGTATAAACAACCTCGGTTAATAAAGAGACTGTTAAATAAACCCTTAAATTGTGCATTTCATTAGTAGATGGTATTATAACCTCCTCTATAATAGTTATAACATTGTTATTAAGTTATACAAGAACCATATACATAATTATTATATCATATATGATCTTCTGTTAATGCCTTGTTAATAATATTTTAGTATTATCGTCGTTTCGGGTGTTAACTTACTCATTTTCTTTTATAGGTTTTGTTACATAAGGCGTGTTTTTTTGGATAGGTTTTAACTTATTCATATCCCAAATGATATAATGTTCATAAACCTTACTTTTAATCATCAAATTATAATTAGTCTTGAATGGATACGATGGGGAATGAATCTTATCGCATTCATGGAGACGGTAGTCCGTACGTACGCACGAGCGACAATATTATTATTTTAATATTAAAATAATATATAATTGATATTATATCATATATACAGAATCATTATAATGCTATATTTATTATTTACATGAATTACACATCATTATTATACCCATCAAAATAATATTGTTTCGAATAACAATGACACCACGACTTGGAGACGGTAAGCCGTACGTACACACGTATGGTGACATGTCCTTCAAATGATGGATAGAATACTGAATATGGTTGTACCATATTTATAACAACATCACAATATATATAATATACTGGAGTTATTATTTTATAATGGAAATAACAAATATATAATAAGTTGAGGAATAAAAGAACTTGAAAGAGGGTCGTGAAAACATTACCTCTTCTTCGGGTTCTTCATTTTGATTTGGTTAAAAGGGATCTTAAGTTGGCTTTATGATCAAACTAAGGCCTATATGTTGAAGTTAGGGAAGTTGAGAGAGTTTTTGGGCTGGGTTTGGATGAGCCAAAATTCTTTTAATGTGATACTTAGTGAGAAGATGAGTGCCTTTTATAAGAGAGGTGAGGGGAACCTTCGGAAAAGCTAGAAATATTATTTTATAATAAATTAATATTCGGTTTATAATTTCTCCAATGTGTATTAATTAAATGTTATAGTGGGTATGGGTCTAAGTCCTTTTATCCAATAGATTTTAGACAGGTTTGGGTCACTATATTAACCTTATCATTTATATTTAACTCTTAGTTAAATAGTTTGACATTTACCATGTCACTTTGTATTTTTATATTATATAGATAATAAACATACAATATACATCCAATGTACCCCCAAGTGGTCAATTAATGATACAAATATCATTATATAAGTCTGTTGGCCAAACCTTAGATTTTTATGAATAGAATATCAATTAATAATAAAATATTTGTTTTAAAAACTCATTTATGTCAATTTTGACACTATTCAATAATTGATTTTTGTTAAAGTCATAAAAACATTATTTATTCAAACCAAATTCATTTAATAAATAAAAATATGTAATATTAACCAATAAAATTCGTTTATGTCATCAAAACATTCAAATTATATTTATTTAAACATATAAAATACCAATTGTTTGATTCTTTCATTAATAAGGAAAATACTGCATCATTATTGTGTCATAAATAAATTTAATTATTCGAAGTATAAAAATTATAAATAAAATACCATTATATAGGAAATTTTTTTAGATTTATAGTTAATATTTATAGTCTAAATTATTACATTTATAACTCTATATAAAAATTGTTTTTTTAAAATATATATGCTTATGTCATTTTTGTATTTACTTTAACTTAATTAATATAAAGTGTCCTTATCACCTACAAGTGGCTCCATGGGGTCCCAAAATGGATCCAAAGATTCCCATGGTCGGAAATGTATCAAAAAATAGGGTAATAACACTTTTTAGGATAACTTAATATTATTATAATATAATTTTTTACCCTTATTTACCGGATTTACCCTTTAACCATGGTAAATAAAATATTTACTGAAGTAATTATTCAAAATGTCTAAAAATAAAATTTACCTATTTACACAATTTGTACATCCTAATTCTAAATATGGAAACCATATTTCTTAATTCAAAATTCATAAGTGGAAGAAATTAATTTAAAATTAATTCCCATTGTTAAAACAAAAAGCATGTTTTTAAGAGATAATAACTATCAAAAGATTGACAGTTGTTTATGTCCGGTTGAAATGTGAAATTATTTCCAATGAACAACATTTTATTAAATGGTAAAAATATATTCTAAATATACTTTAAAACCACTCAAATTCATAATTTATCACTATCAATTATAATGATTAAAAAAGTTGTTTTTAATTAAAATTTAGTAATTTTCACTATTCATCAAAATATATAAGTTATCCGAAAAGTACCAAAAGTTTACCCTAGGCTAATTTCAATATTACAAATCCAAAAATTATGTCCATTTTGAGTGATAAAATTTATAAAATTTCAAAAAGTGGGTATTACTATTCATAACAGCTACTTTGATTGGTCATAGTGTGTTAGAATTAGAAAGTTACGTACAACGCAAGCTATTGCATTATTGAAAGTGAATAGTACCATAGAAGATTTGGGAGTTTCATTCTCCCCACCTTGAAATAATTTCATCCTCAAAATTTCTAGAATACTACTGCATAAAATGACTCGGGTTCTTCTTCATCATATGTTTCTCGGGTTCCCACGTTGCCTCTTCTATCTTATGGTTCCTCCATAGAGCATTTACCAGATGAGTCGTCTAGTTTCTCATCACTTGTTCTCCCGTATCAAGAATCCCGATGTGATCTTCCCAATAAGATATATCGGGTTCTAGTTCTAATTCCTCGTAAGTGAGTACATGTGTTGGGTCAGGCATGCATTTTATCAACAGTGATACGTGGAACACATTGTGAACTTTGGAGAGATTCGGCGGCATTTCCAAACGGTAAGATACAACCCCAATTCGTTCTAGAATTTGGAATGGTCTGATGTACCTGGGACTCAATTTACCTTTCTTACTGAAACTTATAACTCCCTTCCATGGGGATACCTTCAACGAAACATGATCTCCTACCTGAAATTCCAAATCCTTTCTTCGGTTATCGGCATAGCTCTTCTACCAACTTTGAGCTGCTTTGATGTGGTTTTGGATTACCTTTACCTTTTCCATAGTTTCCTCCACCATTTCTAGGCCAAAAAATTTTCTTTCACAAACGTCATCCCAACAGGTTGGTGTGACACATCTCTTTTCGTACCACGCTTCATATGGTACAATCCGAATACTTGAATGAAAGCTATTGATATAGGAAAATTCCACCAGAGGAAAATATTGATCCCACATACCCTGAAACTCATGTGATCATGATCTCAACATGTCTTATATGGTTTTAATAGTCTGTTTTGATTTTCCATCTGTTTGAGAGTGGTAGGTTGTGCTCAAACGAAGTTCAGTATCTAGGGATTTCTAAAGACTTTTCCAGAATCTTGAAGTAAAATGGGGATCACGATCAGAAACAATCGATAGGTGTACTCCATGAAGTCTCATAACATCATTAATATATATCCTTGCTAGAAGTTCAAGTGGTAAATATTCCCTTATAGCAAGAAAGTGTGCCGACTTGGTAAGACGATCAACGATGACCCATATTGAATTGTTCCTTCTAGGAGTCTTTGTTAGTCCCATAACAAATTCCATTGTGATATTATCCCATTTCCACTCAGGTATGGGAATATATTGCATGACTCCTCCAGGCTGTTGCCTTCTAGATTTCACATGTTGACAATCCATACATCTTAATTCAAAATATGCAATCTCCCTCTTCATGTTGTCCAACCAAAAATGATCCTTCAAAACTCTATAAATTTTGGTGCTCCCAGGGTGTATAGAGAAATTGGATCAATGAGAATCATTTAACAATTCCCTTTTTAGATCAGGTATACTAGGAACACAATGTCTTTTCCCAAATTTCAAAATTCCATCATCATACAAAAATTCACTCAATCTCCCATCATTCACAGCATTAATATTCTTTTGAAACACTTCATCATCGGACTGAGAACTCTTAATCCTTTATAGTAAAGATGGTTTGGAAACAATTTGAAAAACTATTGAGCTTTCACCATCCATGGTGATTCCCATATCCAAGATTACTGGATCAATGAAACATGGATCCCTTTCAATTCTCATCATGTTAAAAAATCCATGATCTTTTTTGCTCAAAGCATCTTCCACCAAATTTTCCTTCCCTAGGTGGTAGTGTATCATACAATCATAATCCTTGAGTAGTTCAAGCCATCACCTTTGCCTCATGTTGAGTTCTTTTTGTGAAAAAATATACGTTAAACTCTTATGATCATTATAAATCTCACATTTTCACCATAGTGGTAGTGTCTCCAAATCTTCAACAAAAAATCATAGCTTCTAACTCGAGATCATGGGTAGGATATTTTTTCTCATGAATTTTCAACTGTCGTGATGCATAGGCAATAAGCATATCATTCTGCATAGGGTCACAATCATGTCCTTTTTTCGATGAATCACTATAAATAATGAACCCATCAATACCCGATGGTAGAGTCAATATTGGATCATTGATTAATATTCTCTTCAGTTCTTCGAAACATTATTCACTCTCTTCTTTCCAAACAAATTTAACCCCTTTACGTTTGAGCTTTGTTAATGGGTTATCCAACCTGGAAAAATTCTGGACAAAACGTCGATAATACCATGCTAAGCCAATCAAAATACATACCTCATTTATATTCATCGGTGCAGGCCATTCATGGATTGCCTTTTTCTTATAAGGATCAAGATTGATTCCATCTTTAGAGACAATATGGCCAAAAAAAGAAATCTCCTGAAGCCATAATTCACACTTGCTAAACATCCCATATAATTCATGTCTTCATTGAGTCTGCAGGATAATGCATAAGTGATTTTCATGATCTTAATAGCTCTTGGAGTATACCAAGATATCATCAATAAAAACCACTACAAAATCATAGAGAAATTCCATGAAAACTCTCTTCATTAGATCCACGAATACAGAGGGTGCATTAGTCAACCCAAAAGGCATTACTGTAAACTCGTAATTCCTATACTTGGTTCAAAATATTGTCTTTGGAATGTCTTCCTTCTTCACACACAACTGATGGTAACCAAATCGAAGGTCAAACTTTGAAAAGTATTGAGCTCCATGTAGTTAGTCAAATAAATCATCAATGCGAGGTAGGGGATACTTATTCTTTATTGTTATAGCATTGATCTCCCTATAGTCCATACACAACCTCATAGATCCATATTTCTTTTTAACAAAAAGAATAGGGGCTCTCCATAGAGAAACACTAGGGCGAATAAATCCCTTATTACTCAATACCTCTAGTTTTTTATTTAGTTCCACTAATTCTACAGTGGTCATTCTATAAGGGTACTTCGATATAGGCCTTGATCCAGGATTTAAATCAATGGAAAACTCAACTTCTCATTCTAGAGGATGTCCATGTAAATCTT
Organism: Viscum album; assembly: GCA_963277665.1. Lineage (NCBI taxonomy): Eukaryota > Viridiplantae > Streptophyta > Magnoliopsida > Santalales > Viscaceae > Viscum > Viscum album. The sequence goes on from OY728141.1 coordinate 1,143,644,055, forward strand.
CTGGAAACACATCTACATATTATTTCACAATAGGTACATCCTCTATTTGAACATTCCTTTCCTAACCCACAATTATTTCATTCGCTTCCTTCCCAATAATGATTTTAGTTGAGCTACTAGGGGTGGATCTAGATAATAATTTTTTGGGGGAAATTCTGCTCTAAATATAATGTATTCCTTATCATCATAATCCAAAATTTTAACCTCCTTCTTCTTACAATAAATCCTCACATCATGGTCTGAAATTCCATCCATACCGAGGATTATATCAAACTCAATCATTTTTATGGCGATGAGATCAGCATATAAAGAACATTTATATGCTCTAATGGGTACTGATTCACAAATCTTTTTTGCAAAGATACTTCCCTTATGAGTTTTAACTGAAAACTCCCTTGTTAAATCAAATTGGAAATATCAAATTTTCTTAGAAAACTGGGAAGATATGAAATAAAGTGATGATACAGAATCAAATAATGCATTTTATAAACATGAGGGAACCATTAAATTACCTACCACCACGTCTTTCAGAGCTTCTACCTCAGCAATAGTGATATCATAAGCTTGGCCTTGATCCCTTGGCCTTTTCTGAGGTAAGTTCCCTTGAATCTTAGGGAATTCATTTTCATATTGTCCCATATCCCTGTAATTGTAGAATTAAACATCAGTAGCTTCCTTCTTCCCCTTGAAATCATGAGCTTGGTGTCCTTTTCACCACACTTGTAACAGACTCCCATTCCCTTCAAGCAAGTACCAGGGTGATTCATCCCATATTTATTGTAGGATGGATATTCAACTTTTCCCTTCATCCCCTTATTTCCATTCCCATATTGATCAGCAGATCTCTTCTTCACTTTCTTTGCTTTAAAGTTATAATACTTAGAGAATTTCTTTTCTGTATTGATAGCACATGAGACAATTTCTTCATACGAGGAAAATTATTGTGAGACTAATGCTAGACAGAGAAATTGTTTTAACCCATCAAAGAAATTATCAATATTACAACATGGGTTATGTATATAATCTCCCGTATACCTTTCTATCCTTGTAAAGTTAGCCTCATACTTTGTGACATTCTCATCCTCCTTTTCTCTCAGACTCAGAAATTTCCTTTCCATATCTTCTCAATGGTCAGGAGAAAATTATTTTTCTAAAAAAACATTAAACTACCTCCATACCATATTTTATACTTCATCATCTTCCTTCGTGTTTTGAATCAATGACCACCATTTATCAGCATCTCCAGTGAGGCAGTAAAGTACCATGATAACTTTTTCCCTTTCACTAATCGCCAAAGCCTGAAATATTTTCTCTAGGGAACTTATCCATTTCTTAACTACCAATGGATTTGTACCCCCATTGAATGTTGGTGGATGTTGCTTCATTAAGAGATCTAACAATGATCATCCATGCTGCGGATCAGGGTGCTCCATATGGGTAAGGTTATTATTTATAACCTGAGTGAGTTGTCTTAGTATGGTGATTAGATGATCAGCACCAGTGGTATCACCAGCTCCACTATAATTATCTTGAGTAGGAGGGAAATCCCTACATGGAGTGCATGCATTTATATGGTTTCCATTTATTCCACTAGGCACTATTTCTAAACATTGGCATAAACTAGATCAGTTTATGAATAAAAATACATAATTCAAAATTGTAAAACACTTAACATAAATTGAACTATTTATGGATATAATCCATAATCATAAAAATATTTCTTTGAGGAAGGATATGCTCATAAACCCTACATAATGGTTTGTTATGAAAATGAGAATTATCCTAATCTTATCCCCCAGGAGTTTCGTAACAATGAGTGCAGCAAGGCCCGTAGTCGTGCACCAGTTCCCATTTGAGTCTAGATCAAAGCGGTGTTTTCGGGTTTTAATCCTAGGAACATCTGTGCCAGATCCGCCTCTAGCTTCTCGTATCTTGATAGGGATGTATTTCTCGTACAAATCTGAAAAATCTCTACAATATCAAAATTCTAGGAAGTTCTTTTATACTAATACTCAATTTCAATTTTAGGTCTATGTTCTCTAATCAGATTTTATCTTAATCTAGCTTCCATGGTTTGTAATAAACTTCCTTTTATCCCAACTATAACACCCCAACCCCAGTTACCTAGAGTCAGTACATTATTAAATAACATTTTCAATATCATAAAATATGATGTCTTGAAAGACCGATTAGTTTAGTAGACTTGGAATAACAGGACACATTCATAAATTTTACAATACATCATAAACTACAAAAAACTACAACAATATCTTATCTTAAAATCCCCTCATACAATCCCTACAGGTCATTCATAAAATACATTTTCACATCCTAGAAAAATAGAAAACATTGAAAGGGGTGAGATCAGATGATCGGTAAGGATAACAATATACTGGAATCTTTCACAAATAAACATAAACATTTAAAGAAATATATAACTAAAACGAAAGTCGTTTAAAATTGAAATTCAGAAAAATATGGAAAAAATAAAATTAAATAATTCCATTTACTTATTCACATGGATATTATACTAGTCGATTAATCACATGCAATATCAATAACCACTTTCATAATGATGGAATGCATAATGCCATACTATCATAACCACATAGCCAAGGCCTCGTTCCAAGTCTACCAAAAAATATTTTCTCAAGGCCTTGTGCCAAGACACTAGTTTGTTTCATTACACCTACCAATGCATCGAGGAGCAATTTTGGGCTCCACCCGTCATATATTAAGTCCAATGCACTCCTCATATGAACTGGTTTAAATATAACATAAACATTCGTATTAAAAATATCATATGAAATGTCAATACATTCTCCAAAAACCTTGAATGGTAGAAAAATAAAACATCGACAGTCAAACATATCACAAAACCTTCAATACAATATGGAAGCTTTGTATCATAATAAATCAACCTCAAATAAGATTGAAATCCATCAAAGGATGTTGACATAGATGAAATCAAAACTATTTGAGAGAAATATCTATTTTTTTAAATCATTTAAAAGTCTCATAATTATAAAAGAAAAAATTTAATTTTAAAATATTTTTATAATCTTGTTAGGGAATCTTTGACAATTTTATATGGCGGAAAATAGCTGCACCGACCATATAAGTTAAAAAATACATTCTTACTTTAATTCTGTCGAAAAGGTTAAAAAGGACCTTGTTTCGAAAAAGACAAACTGATTCCTTTTTAAAATTCTTATAAAAAGTCAACAAGGGTATAAATGACTTTATCCAATAGTCTTTAAAATAGTATGAATTATTTGAAATACATTTTTAAGAAACATGGATGTGGATGATAAAAAGGTCTCAGTAGATAATCACATATAAACAACCTCAGATAATGAAGAGATTATAAAATAAACCGTTACCTTGTACTTTTTTTAGTCGACGGTATGTTAACCTCCTGTATAATAGTTAAAACATTGTTATTAAGTTATAAAAGAACCATATAAATAATAATGATAACATATATGATCTTCTATTAATGTTTTGTTAATAATATTTTAGTATTATCGTCGTTTCGGGTGTTAACTTACTCATTTTCTTTTATATGTTTCGTTACATAAGGTGTGTTTATTATTTATAAGACGTATCTTATTCATATCTAAAATTATATAAATTTCTTAAACATTACTTTTAATAATCAAATTATAATTAGTCTTGAATGAAAATGATTGGGAATGAATCTCATCGTGTTCGTGCAGACGGTAGTCCGTACGTACGCACGATCGACATTATCATTTTTTTAATATTAAAATAACATATAATTGGATATTATATCATATATAAATAATAATTTTCATATTATATTTATTATTTACATGAATTAAAAATCATTATTATACCCATCCAAACAATAATGTTTTGAATAAAAAATACACCACGACGTGGAGATGGTAAGTTGTACGTACACATGTATGGTGACATGTCTTTCAAAGGATGGATAAAAAATGAATATGGTTGTACCATATTTATAATAAAATCAAATTATATAAAATATACTGTAGTTATTATTTTAGAATGGAAATAAAAAAGAAATAAGAAGTTGAAGAAGAAAGGAACATGAAAGAGGGTGGTGAAAACATTACCTCTTCTTCGGGTTCTTCCTTTTTATTTGGTCAAAAGGGAACATTATGTTTGATTTGTGATCAAAATAAGGCCTCTAGGTTGAAGTGACAGAAGTTGAGATAGTATTTGGGAAGGGTTTGGCCGAGCCAAAAGGCTTTTAATGTCTAATTTAGTGAGAAGGGGGAGTGACCTTTTATAAGAGGAGTGAGGGGAACCTTTGGAAAATCTATAAATATTATTTTATAATAAATTATTTTTTTGTTTCTAATGGCTAAAAAGTGAATTATTTAAAGGTCAAAGATGGTATGGGTTGAAATCCTTTTAACCAATATATTTTATGCAGGTTTGGGTCACTATATTAACCTTATCATTTATATTTAACTCTTAGTTATATAGTTTGACATTTACCATGTCTCTTTGTAATTTTATATTATATAATTAATAAACATACTATATACTTCTAAGAGACCACAAAGTGGTACATTAATGATACAAATATCATTATATTAGTCTCTTGGTCGATCCTTAGATTTTTAGGAATAGAATATTAATTAATAATATAATATTTGTTTTAAAAACTCATCTATGTCAATTTCGACACTATTCAATAATTGATTTTAGTGAAAGTCATAAAAACTTTATTAATTCGAACAAAATTCATATAATAAATAATAACATGTCATATTAACCAATAATTTTCTTTTATTTCATCAAAACTTTCAAATTATATTTATATTAACATTTAGAATAGCAATTGTTTGATTCTTTCATTAATAAGGAAAATAATGCATCATTATTTTGTCATAAATAAATTTAATTATTCAATGTCTAAAAATTATAAATAAAATACAATTATGTAGTAAATATTTTTATCTTTATAATTATTATTTATTGTCGAAAATATAACATATATAACCCTATATAAAAATTGTTTTTCTAAATGATATATGCTTATGTCATTTTTGTATTTATTTTATCTAAATTAATATAAAGTGACCTTATCAGCTACAAGTGGCTTCATGGGGTCCCAAAATAGACCCAAAGATTCTCATGGTCGGACATATATGAAAAAATAGGGTTAGGACACGTTTTAGGGTAAATTAATATCATTATAATATTACTTTTTACCCTTATTTACCGGAATCACCCTTTAACCATGGTAAATAAAATATTACCGAAGTAATTATTCAAAATTCCTAAAAATAAAAGTTACATATTTACACAATTGGGAACTCATGATTCCAAATATGGTATAAATATTTCTAAATTCAAAACATAGAAGTGGCAGAAATTAAATTAAAATTATTTCTCATTGTTAAAACAAAAAAGCGTGTTTTTAAGAGATATCAACTATCAAAAGATTGGCAGTTGATTATGTATAGATTAAATGTGAAATTATGACCAATGACCAAAATTGTATTAAATGGTAAAAATATATTTTAAATATAACTTAAAATCACGGAAATTCATAATTTATCACTATTAATTATTTTGATTAAAAAAGTTTTTTTAATTAAAATTTAGTAATTTTCATTATTCATCAAAATATAAAAGTTATCTGAAAAGTACCAAAATTTTACCCTAAGCTAATTTTGATATTCCTAATCAAAAAATGAATTCCATTTTGGGAGATAAAATTAATAAAATTTCAAAAGGTGGATATTACTATTCATAACGGCTACTTTGATTGGTCGTAGTGTGTTAGAATCTCAAAGTTGTGTATAATGCAAGATATTGCATTATTCATATTTAATCGTTCCATGAAAGCATGAGACTTTACAAGAACACATTGAAAGGAAACTAAATGCATGTAGTTATCCTTAACATAACTACTAGACAGATACCACTATGGGTTCAATCAGTGTTCTTATGTGGGGTTTTCCTTGTTCCAAGGTCTCCTTTGTAACATGGTGTATGGGTCACCATGGTGAATTATTTGGGCTCTGAGTTGAGAAACACGAGGTTATCTCAATATTTTATTCTGTCTCATATGTGATTAATAAATTGAGAAATTTATTATGTGGGATGGATCTGGACCTATTCTTTTTCTCATGATATGTCATGATCTTTTCAAATAGGCAAGGGATGATTGGAAAAGGATCATCACCAAGAAACATATATAGGATTCGTTGAATGGGTTCTTGTGGCCACATGGTGCCTTCGGAGAAGGAGTTGTTTCATTTTTAAAATTCTGACCACATAATCTATGTGTTTCAGAGATAAGTCACCGAAAAATACCTTGAATCGTTATCTTTATTTTCCATCATATGGTTTGGGTGACCCAATTTGAACACTCCACCAGTTTAAGGTGAGTTTTGTGTAAGATATCATCAATGTATTTAGAGGAATGTATGTGTGGTTAGTTTTAATGAGGTTGATCGAGGTTCAACCATTCCTTAATGTGAGGTGGATAGTAAGACTTTTTTTGTGCTCAGGTTTACCCAGTTTAAGGAAAATATGATGGTAGTGTCGTTAGAATTCTCATAGGGTGATTCGAAACATTTTTCCAATAGTGGATGTGCCTTTGTAACAATGTTTTTTGGGATGAAGTTAACAGGCTCACAAAGGTTTCACATTTCCAATCGATTATGCAAAAAATCGTTGTTGTTGTGCATCAGAGGTTGTACATTTTTTAGGTAGTACAAATGAATGTGGTCCCTTGTTCTACCATTTTAGATAGTGTTTACCTATTTTGTTCTCATTCGATAAAGGGATAGATAAAGATTTAGGTACACATGTACTTCTGAGTACAACTTATCATCCCTAAAATGATGGACAGTCTGAGCATAAGATACAGGTGCTAGAGGACATTCTTATAGCATACATACTTGTTTTCAGGGGATCATGGGATAGACACATACCCCTGGTGGAGTTTTCCCAAAATAACATGTTTCATGAAAATATTTAGATGGAACCTTAGGAGGAACTGTACTGTAAGCTATGCGAATCAGACTTATGTTGGATGGACACAGGAGAGGCTGCTATTATTGGACCTTATCTTGTCCATAAGACCATTGAGAATGTGATTTTGATTCAGAAGAGGGTGGCTACTGGACAATCTCAGCATAAATCTTAAGATGAATGATAGAGACGACCTCTGGAGTTTGATATTGGAGATCAGGTTTTCTAATGTGTCACACCAAGGTTAGGACACTGGAGGATTAGGAGATAGAGGAAGCCTTAACTAAGATACGTTGGGTTGTTTGATGTTTTGAAGAGAGTTGCTCTGGTTGCCTATCTATTGCAGTTACTTCAGAGGTACTTGTAAATGCACGAATCCTTTCTTGTTTCTCATCTTCACTGTAATGTTTGAGACCCATGTCATGTTTTTCAACACGAGGTTATTGAGAAGGAGGTATATACATACTTCTAGGAGCACCCTATTCAGATTGTTGATCGTTGCACGAAGGTTCATCATGGCCGGTGTGATCATCTGGTAGATGTGATATGGCAGCATGGCCGAGTGCATGATGATACATGGGAGAGAGAGGTCGATGTGAGATCACATAGGTATGAGTTGTTCACGGATTCTTATTCACCAACCATGTAAGGGAAATTTTGGGATGAATTTCTTTAAGGGGATGTTTTTAAGAAACCAAATTTTTATTTTATGTATGAATGTTGATTTCAATTTGTTTTTTATATAAAAAAGAAAATAGGTTTTTTATATGTACATGATATGTACTTAAATGTACACTCCATGTACCCAGTTGATGCGTACAACCATGTAAAGGCCGGGTAACGCTCGAGTACATGGTTGTGTTATGACCTGGAAGACCACTTAAGTTTGAGGCTAATTAAGGCCACTAAACAAACTGTAGTTTTCATGAACACAACATGTACTTTTAATTTTATTTTATTATTCATACCGGGGTTGCATATCATGTCCGGAACTATCTTTTTCTGGTAATTATTCGTACATGAGTGCTCGAGAATGACAAAGGAAGATTAAACCCCCAATTCTACATCTGAGATCTGATTGAGACACCATCATGTGCATTGGAATCCCACCAGTGACTTCTCGAATCCTATTGATCGTGTCATAATTATTCCTCATCTCTTATAAGTTATTCATGGTAGGGAATTTTTCACCTTTTTGTAGATCTACACCATTGTATGCTGATTCAAGGGCCGACGTTCAAGTATATTTATCATACAAGATTGATGTAGGTCTTTTTTTTATTTCGTTATGTTGTCTTTGATTATAAAATCTTATAGTGCCGCATTACCACTATTAGGGTATTGAAGGATTTGTAATTTAGCTCTATTTATCACATGATATGTTTTATTTAATTGATAAAGGGTTGTTTCTTATGCGTATGGTTATATAACTTGTTTATTAGACACCTCATTGATGTATTTCCCTGTTTGATTGGTTAGGGTTTTTTGGTCTAGGATCCATGTTATAATTGTCCTATTTTCCATGCCTTGGTCAATTAGGATGAAGTTTATTTGATTCATTGAAATTCATGTGTTATGTATTGTGAATGTTTGTCCATGTTGGATTAGACTACGAGAGATTTCCCAAAAGGGGGTAGATCGTGAGAGCTGCCCAGGTGGTCATTTATTTTTAAGTAGGTTAGTATATGAGAGGTTCCCTGGGGATCATTATTATTTTATTAAATAAATGTTTGACATAGGGGATTAAACCCTGAGAGCTTCCCTAGGTGGTCATTTGTAATTTATTGATACCATGTTTGAACCAAGGATTTATACTATGGGAGCTGGCCCAAGGTGTCATTTAGAATTTACTAATGCCATTTTTGACACAAAGGTTTATACCATGAGAGATTTACCAGGTGGTCATTGGAAATTGATTGATTATATGTTATTGAAAAGGTGTTATACTGTGAGAGTATTCCTAGAGGGTCATTGTTTAATGAATGGGTTCTATGATAGTCAAGAGGGGTTAGACTCTGAGAACATCCCAAAGGATCGTAAATGAATAGTTGAATAATTTTGATTAGTCTACTAAGCCAAAGCACAAGCTTGGACTCAATCTTACTTATTTGTTAGATGGTATTATGAGAAATCTGTTTTGATATATACAATGGCGATACAAATCGTAAGCTAGATCCCAAGGTTTAAATGTTTTGATGGATTGATTCATAAATGCAAATGACTGTAATTGAAATCTATAGGATTGTTTAATTTTGAGTACATCCTAGGTTATTGCTTACCTAACGCGTATTACCTGTTATATATATTCACTGACAGTTAGGCACAAATCTTTTGGTGGTTTCCTGGTGGGATTATTCTCACACCCTTTTTGGTTCATGTGTTGGACCCAAACAGATTATATGGTTGTAGGTATAGATAAGAGAATGCACCCTTCTTCATCAGGTACCTGATAACTATTGGAGTTGGAGAGAATGGGACCAAGATGAGGCTTGTGATGTCACAAAAGTCAACTTTTTTCTTCTATAATTTGCTGCCTCTATTGTATTTCTAGTATTGTGACTTGTTTGACTTATTTCCAAGATACATATGACAAGAATCAATTATATATATAATCTAGTTGTATTATTATTATTAGTCTTCTGATGTTTACTTCTATTGTGAAGTATTACTGCTTATGTTACTATTAATATTTGTTTTTGTATATGTTTACTCTACAAATGAGGGTAAAATTTCTCCACCATCACACCTAGGTCCTAACTACTAGTCTGAAACCTCTGAAATTTATAGAAATGCACTTGAGGCCTTGTAGCCTACTAGATATGGGTTACCTTTGGGCGATACCTTGGATCTGGGATGTTACAATATTCAAAAATATCGTTTCCACTAAAAATAACATTTAAAATCATATCTTGATGTATAAATTAAAAAAAAATTGTTTTGGGAAAAATATGTATTTATGAAATAAAAAATTTGTTTGGGAAAACAAATCTTAATTTTGAAAACATCTCTTTAACATATTTTTATCAGATCTAATATTTTCTATTAAAAGAAAAATATTTTGTATTTTCTCTTTATTTAATATAATTTTGGTGAAAATAAAATTTTCATTATTTAAAAGATATATAAAACTGATTATTTTATAATAAAATAATTTATATATTTTTATTAAAAAATGTTTTAATTTAATCCTTCACACTATTATAAGTCTAAAAAATAAACTTTCTAAAAACGGAATTTAATGTGTTACTTTTAATTATATCAAAATAATTTATTCTTAAAAATTATTAATTTATATAAAATATATATATATTTTGAAATTAGTAGATTAAAATTATATTTTAAGGTTAATTTTATTATTATTCATTTAAAATATATTACATAGGTAATATTTAATAACCACCATAATCATCCAAAAATTGTAAAAGTGAAAATCAAAGAGAAAATGAGTTAAATACAATATGACACATGTGTTAAAATTAGTGGTTAAAGGATTACTTACAATTAATAATATTCCACTCTATTATTGTCCATTTTGGTTTCACATGACTTGTGAAACATGGAACCTCATTGTTTGAAGAAGTTAAATTTAGGAAAAACACCTTTCCCGTCACCCATAAAATGATCTCACATTAATCCATTTTATCCTATTATATAAATAATTATCCCAATAAAAAATATATCATTGTTACTCATTATATATCACCACATATTATATTTTATGACCTTTCCAAAATCTATGTTTATGAATTCTTAATGTGTTACCAAATTGATAAATCTGAAGGGACGGTTAATGTTATCAACTATGCCCACTAATTTCATTTTTCATTTCCCACTAAAACATCATTAAAATATTTAATAATGGTAATATATATGATAATAATGTCATTAAAGTTTATTATATTAATTCAAAATTCATTTTATACCATCCTCCAAAACCAATTGACATGTGAAGAAGTCATCTTGAATATGTACAAACAACCATCTCCATGAACGAGAGGATTAAAATTTCATCTCCCCCTTACATGTATGCTTCTAAAATTATATATTAAATATTAATTTTTTATTTATAAAATTATTAATATTTAATAATGATAATAAATTCCTTATCTTCCTCTTGATTTAGGGAAAACAATCATGATGTCATTCCGTACATGTGGACTACCTCCTCCAAGATATTGATTTATTTAATTTTTTACACTTATCATTTTATTATTATCTAAATGTCATAAAATATTATTCTCCAACGTAGAAACATTTAAATAATATAATTATTCATCTTTAGTAATGTTATTATGAATAAATTAACACCTTGAAAACCGTATTCACCCATAGATTACCACATTTTCATATTTTTCCCGGTTTTAAAAACTATATGAAAAATGTTATAAATTTATTTAATGGATAACTATTAGAACATAAGAAAAACTTTTATTATAAAAAATTGAATAAATATTTTTTATTTTATATTTACAAAATGTTTATATTAAAATTTTATTTATCAATCATTTATTTTCTTGTTGTTCATTATAAATTACCAAAACAAGATCATCTTTAACTTTGTCATCCTGAATCATCTCAAAAATACATATGAATTGAAATTAAAATTAAAAATTACTATAAAATGTATGATAAAGTACCTTTAATAAATAAGTAATGATGAACATTTATTTTCTATGAATGAATCAACAATGACGTTAGAAAAAACTAGGTTTAATTAAATAATTGAAACCATAAACATCTAATGATGAAAAATAATTTTAAATTACTAATTTATTTATAATAAATTATTTTAAATGTTTTTTTAAAGGAATATGGTAATGTATAAATTTTCAAAATAGGTGATTAAGATATTTATTTTTCTTATATAAGACCCTAGAGGACATTATTACTAACAGGAATAAAGGTAATGGTTATTAAAAATCAAGTTATATTCAGGGTGGTATGATACATACTCACCACTTACATTCATTTTGACTGTACATATTGTCCATGGATTTATACCACGAAATATAATGGGTTTTTATATACATATAATTTTCTACAAATTTTGGTGATTCAATTTTATTGAACCGCATATAAGGGTTTTGTTTAACGTAACCCCCATTCATTGATTTGTAATGTTATATCTTGATATTAAACCATTTAGAATTATTTTCATCCTCCAAAATATTTTTCATTGAAAACTTTCTTCTTATCTTGTGAAAATGTATTTTTTATTGAAATTCTCTTATTTGATTCATTTTTTCCAATAAAAGTGTGATATTTTAGATAATAATAAACATAATCCGTACACAAATTATTTTCCGTTTGTATCTGATTTTTGTGTTGAATGAAATTTTTTTATTTATTTTATCAAAAATATTTATGATTTCTCCATTTGGATATTTAAATTTACCTTTATTAATATAAATTGGATATTTTATTTCCATTCCTATTACATGGTATTTCTTCGAATGTATTTTAATATATTAGAATGTTATTTACATATATTTTATTTTGTTTTACTTTCCATTACAACTTTATTTTGATAATATTGTTATGTTTATAATAATACTATATTAAATTTTTTCAATGAAAATTATTAAAAAACAATTCAATTTTTTTTGGAAATAAATTTTTAATGTGACATGAACATCATATTTTACTCTATTGATAAAATACTTTTTTAAATTCTATTTTATGATTTCACATACATAATTATCATTATCTATAAAGTATTAATATCAATAAATATTATATTTCCTGACTCACCCTATAAATATTCATATTAAAGAATCATTTCATGTGATTTAATTTTATTTATCTACTATTTATTTTCATTTCCTCAATTTTGGTAATATCAACTTAAAACTCTAAGAATACTATTATTCATTCAATTTATTATCAATAATGTTATTAGTGGTTGTTTTCAATTTGTGGTTGTATGTTTGGATTATTGATGTGTGGGGTCCCATATATCACCCATATTCATTTTTTATGACCTAATATAATAGAAGATGTTGAAATAATTTTTTTTATGGTTATTCATGTAATTTTGATAATTGATTTTTGTCTAATTGTGATGCAAGTATATTTGTTCATAGGTTATCTATATTTTCATGTTTTGTGTATCTTTGTTAACATGGTTTGTGTGTAAATTTGATTTTGGTAGTGGTTTTTAACATGTTATTTTGTGATTTATTTTTTGGTATCTTTTTTCAAAGATATTATAATTTTACCATGTTACATGTACCTTTTTCAACAAGTTATTTCATTAATCTGTTAGATATAGATTTATTCCCATGTTGATGAATGAACATGATGTGTATAATAGTGTTAAATAGATTTTATATTCTTATTATTCTTATATATATTCTAATAATTATTTTCCACAACATTTTTTCATATGTCGTTTTTTACACCATGTAGATCACGTGTAATATCTCATTTTTCATCACTCTTATATCCTAATTTATATTTTTTCAGGTTATATTACATGACGTTATATCGTGACTTATAGAAAAAACTTCTTAAACCATGTTGTTTTAAATAATATACATTTTACTTGATTTTGTGTTCTCAAGTAATTATGATCTCACCCTTTATAACATATTTGTAATTTTTCCATTACTAAGTATTTGATCTCACCCCTTTCTTCCAATGTTATTAAGATCATTAAATCATATGATTTTTTTTAGTAGAGAGTCAATAATGGATATATTATATAACACCCAATGGTTTTGAAAATAAATTTAATCTAGAATGAACTACATGAAACATAGATTATCTGTGAAAAAAATGTTTTTTAAAAAGAGATTGTTATAACCTAGCCATTTAACATAATTTTTATGCTTCTATGATATGAATTTAAAAAAATAGACATAAACGATTTGGATTAATAAGATATTTATAGTTTGATAGGACCATCATAATTTTTTTGTGACTATTAATTTTTCAATTTTGATTAGTAGTGTTTCCCTTGTGAATATTAATATGACCCTTATGAATAGAAAATTAGCCCAATGAATAATTACTTCACCCAAGAATGTGAAAATAAAAATGCATCTTATAAGTGATAATTTGAAAATTTTATAAGTGTTGGTATTCAGTTATGTAATTAATATTTAATTATATTTTTATAATAAGTTTAATAATTAAAAAATTTATATTCTCAAAATGAAATCATAAAATATTAGTTTGTTATCCCATGGTTATGATATAATTTTATGATACCTTGATTATATTTTAAAGGTGTTGTAAAATCATTTATATTTTAGAATTGTTATTTTTATTGAATAAATTATGATTTAATTAAAAAATTAAATTTAATATCATTAGAATATTATTTTCAAAAAAATTGGGTTCATGTTTTAATTCTAAATGTCTACAAATTGTTGGTGTCCATTGTTGCGATTTTTCTAAAATACATGATTTTTTAGTGAATTGTGAAATATGGTAATTTACCATATATAGACATTATATATTAAATAAAATATTGTTGACATCATGGATGATGTAGGGAACCTAGGTTTTAACTCAAATCCTTCATTTACTATTTCAAGTCAAAAAAACCAACACTTTTTCCTATCTTGAGGAAAATAATTATGTAATGATTAAATTAATGGAAAAACCACATCTCCTCCTCTATAAATACCACCCCTCACAACTATTCCTATAAGGACCCGGCCCTAGTTTCCCGGAGTCGGTGCCTCATTTGATTACGTTGGTATACATATAAGGAATATGAATCCTGAAGTACCGAGTAGTTTAGTATTATTGGAAACAAGATACATTCACAAGTTCAATATTACAACATGAAGAGAAAAACAACATGGAAAATCCTTAGACAACATCCATAACTCCTAGGTTATTTCTACATGTCATTCATAATAAACATCTTCATGTCTTGAAAAAAATGATACATAAGAAAAGAGTGAGCTCAAATGATCAGTAAGAGTAATCAATACAGTGGAAGATAATATAAATAGAAGACATGTTGTATAATTGAAAACACATGCCTTTAATAATAAACTTGGACACATTATGCCCGAAATATGAGCTAAGTAAATAATTCCATAATAAAACATAATCATGGGTATAATAATAGTCTAATAACCACATGAAATATCAATAGATGTACTCATAATGATGTAATGCATAATTCCGGATATTATTAAACATTTTTTCAAGGCCTCGGCCAAGATGTCTAATGATTAAGGCCTCGGCCAAAATCCATATCACATTGGGAAAGGCCTCGACCAATTCCTATTCTAGTTGTATCATGAGACCTACTGATGCATCAAGGGAATATTTCAGGCCCCAAACGTCACATAATAAGTCCAATTCATTCCTCATATGAGCGGGGATAAACGTAAGAAACATATACATTCAAATTGAAACTCTCATTTGAAATGTAACTGTCTTTCCCTAATTATTTAACACAAACACTAACCATTCGGAATAATATAGTGAATGGTTTTACGATAGATCATCAACAATAAAGTTAGTCATAAACTATTCAATAAAATATGGTATATGACATCATAAATTATTAACCCCAACAATACATACAAATCAACAAGATTGTTGAATCAAACAAGAATAATCTTCTAAAATCATTAAGCAATTCTTGTGATAAATACTCTTTTATTTTGAAAAGAAAAGTTCTTTTGGAAAATTATTTTTATAAAACCATAACTGAAGTAAGATAGTATTTTCATAATAAAATGAGTGATTTTATAAAGATAATGGTTTCTAAAAATAGATTATAGAGTGCCCTTGAAAATATATAAGAATTTGAGAAATTCCCTTGAATCGGGATTGTATTTTTGAAACAATTTTGAATTTTCGTTTAAAATGTGTAACTATCCATAAAATAAGGAAGGATTATTGTTTGTAAACGTATATATTATACTCAAACCGAACATATTTTGAGTACATTATAATACATAAGATTTAAATCGATGTAATTAGACAATGAAAGTATCCTGAATGAAAATGGAAGTTCGGGTGGAAAAACCCTTACACCGTGCAATCAAATGATTCGTATGCCCCAAAATTACTAATATTAAAATGATACATTTAATACCATTATGATAAAGATATTCATGATATGTGACATTAATGGTCACTATACAAACACAATACAAAATTATTACTACTGAATATGGAAAATCTCACGGATGTGCAAGTGAGATGAAGAAACCCTTACCACAATGTAATTAGTCGAATCAAATGAGAAGAACATAATGAAAATAAAGTGTATCATTGAATAAGACGATAATAAAAAGAATCATGTTTTTATATATGAAATGGAAGTACACATATAACACATACAAGAAATAATTGTTGAATAATGAAAATCTCACAGAAATAAAAGTGATATGAGAAACCCCTTACCTTAACTCTAAACATGTTCCGCTCTTGTACATAAGCTCCTAGAATATGAAATTATATGTGTTAATAAATTATTGTAGAACCTATGATATGGTTATTCAGTTTACCATAATTCTGGTTAGTTTATTTATGTGATTACTGACAAGTAATTGTTTTGAATTTTGTCATTCAGGAGAGTTCGTTTCCTTTATTTTCATATTCGGTTCACTTGCATTTAAGTAATGTAGTGGAATAGATGTAAATATCTTGAATTGAAATTAAATATTATTTATGAACATCCATAATTGTTAATTTCAATTTCTATATTTTGTTTATATGGAATTAGGATGAATCAATAGACGACCACCACATCGATTATTCGGCGGTATTTGTAATATTATGAACTAGTTTTGTCATATAACTTAATTATATGTACATATTCTGGTTCCTTAATATTAATTAGGTTATAAAACAAATATTATTGTCCAGTTAAACCATGAATATGGTTTCATGACCAGAAATGAAGATGAAATTGAAGAACGAAAATTTTTCGTCCACGAAGGTTATAAATCGGAACGTCATGGATGTTGATTTCATTTATAAAATTAAAGGGAGGGAGTAAGAATATTTATGATGGTTCATCCATTAAAATGATATAAATAAATTATATAGATTTTAATAGAGTTATCATGATCATTTTGATATAGGAGGTGACTATAGGAAAATAAAATAAGATAAATTGAAATGAACCCAATGAAAAAGAAGGGTACATTAACTCTTGAAATAACCTCCATAAGAAAAACTTTAAGGGAAGGGGTTTTGGTCTTTTGGAAAGAAAAAAAAACTTATTAGACTTGGGGAGAGACTAGGGAAGGTTAATTTGGTACAACATTTAGGATCTTGAAGGAATAGAGG
This sequence comes from Viscum album, assembly GCA_963277665.1. Lineage (NCBI taxonomy): Eukaryota > Viridiplantae > Streptophyta > Magnoliopsida > Santalales > Viscaceae > Viscum > Viscum album. The sequence goes on from OY728141.1 coordinate 1,143,661,308, forward strand.
AGTGAAGATAAGAGGGGGTGGTGAGGGGTTTTATAGTGGAGGAGAGGAGTATGTTTTGAATATTTAATTCATTATTTTATTATTTCCATCAAGACAACCAATAGTATTGTTTCCTATGACCCCTAATAGTAATAATAGAATGTGAGTTCAAACCAAGTGGAATTACATCACATATGATTTCATAATTAGTGTATTTAACTGATAATTTGTATATACGGTATATTATCGTATTTCACTATTCATCAAATAATCTGGAATTTCAGAAATATCCCAAAAATTTAACCATACTATTTTTCGACATGTATAATTCAAAAGTGAAATCCATTTTTCAAAAATAATTTTATAAATATTATTAATATAATTTTTGAATAAGTTCATAGTTAATTTGAAAAATAACAATATTGAAGTGTAATTAGTTTTATATGACATTGAAAAATTAATTAAGACCTCATTATCATATTTCCTTAAGAAAATAAAATAATAATACTATTTACTATTCAAGGGGCATATTATTATTCATATTACTATTCGTAAGGGTATGTTACTATTCACCAAAAAATCATGTTTGTTCTATCAGACTCCAAATGACTTACTAAACACAACTCTAGAAGAACATTTTTCGAAATTCCAAACATAGAAGAGGCTAAGTTGTGTTTATAAAATTGCATTCTATATTTATTTTCAAAAACATGGAATGTTACATTCTCCCCTACTTAAAAAAATTCATTCTCTAAATTTACAGAATATTACTTAAAAAGAATCAGGTGTGTCTTTAACATAATCTCCTTAGGCTCCCATGTTGCATCCTCCATCTTATGGTTCCTCCATAGAACCATTACCTATCGATTCATCCGTTTTCTCAATACTTGTTCACTAGTATCATGAATCTTGATTTTCTCTACACAGTAAGATAGATCGGGCTCAAGTTCCACTTCTTCATATGTGAGTACATGTGTTGGTTCTGGCATGTACTTTCTTAACGTTGACACGTGGAACACATTGTGAACCTTGGAGAGAGTTGGTGTCATTGCCAAACGGTAAGCTACGGCTGCAATTCGGTCTAGAATTTCAAAAGGACAGATGTACCTAAGACTTAATTTTCCCTTCTTAACGAATCGTATAATACCCATCCATAAAGATACCTTTAAGAAAACATGATCAACTTATTGAAACTCTGAATCATTCCTTCGGTTATATGCATAACTGTATTGCCTACTTTGAGCTATTTTGATATGGTTCTGGATAATCGTCATCTTTTCCAATGTTTCATCAACAAGTTCTAGTCCCACAATATTTTCTTCACCAACATCATCCCAGAAAGTTGGTGTAGGACATCGCCTCCCATATAATGCTTCATAGGGTGCCATCTTGATACTTGAATGGAATCTATTGTTGTTGTAAAATTATACGAGAGGTAAATAATGATCCCACATACCTTGAAAATCATGTGAATAAGACCTCAACATGTCTTCCAATGTTTGAATTTTCTGTTCTGATTGTCCCATAGTTTGTGGGTGGTAGGCAGTGCTCAAACGAAGATCAGTATCTAGGGCCTTCTAAAGACTTTTCCAAAATCTTTATATAAAATGTGGATCATGATCAGAATAAATCGATAGGGGTACCCCATGAAGTCTCACTACTTCATTAACATATATTCTTGCTAGACGTTCAAGTTGTAGATCTTCTCTTACAGAAAGAAAATCTTCTTACATGGTAAGACGATAAACAACAACCCATATAATTCTTGACTTCTAAGAGTCTTCAGGATAATGTGCAACTTATTTTAATGATCTTCGTAGCTTTTGGAGTATACCAAGATATCATCAATAACTACCACTACAATGTCATCATGATATTCCTTAAAAATCTATTCATTAGATCCATGAAGACAGAGAGTCCATTAGTCAATCCAAAATGCATTACTGTAAACTCGTAATGCCCATACCTGGTTCGAAATTTTGTTTTCGGAATTTCATCATTCTTCACACTCAACTGATTATATTCGGATCAAAGATCAATCTTCGAAAATTATTGAGCTCCATGCATTTGGTCAAATTAATCATCAATGCAAGGTAGAGGATACTTGTTCTTTATTTTTATAGCATTTACCTCCCTATAGTCGATACATAATCTCATAGATCCATCTTTCTTCTTAACAAAAAGGACAGTGGCATCCCATAGAGAAACACTGGGGCGAATAAATCCTTTATTACTCAATTCCTCTAGTTTTTTCTTTAGTTCCAATAATTGCACAGTTTCCATTCTATAAGGGGTATTCGATATGGGATTTGAACCAGGAATTAAATCAATGGAAAACTCAATTTCTTTTTCTGGTGGATGTCCAGGTAAATCTTCGGGAAACACGTCAACATATTATCTCACAATTGGTAAATCCTCAATTTGAACATTCCTTTCCTCACCCATAGTTATTTCATTCTATTCCTCTTCAATAATTGAATTTAGTTGAGCTAATGGGGGTTGATCTATATAAGAATCAGGTGGTGACGATTCTTATCTAAAGATAAGGTGTTTATTATCATCATCATCAAAAATTCTAACCTCCTTCCTCTTATAATAATTTTTTGTATCATCGTCTGAAAGCCAATCCATAAAAAGGATTGTATCAAATACAATCATGGGTATGGCGATATGATTAGAATATAAAGAACATTTATATGCCTTAATGGGAACTGATTCATAGAACATTGTAGCAATGATACTTCCCTTATAATTTTTGACTGACAACTCCCATGTTAAATAAAATTGGAAATAACTAATTTTCTTAGAAAACTAGGAAGATATGAAACAATGTCATGATCCAGATTCAAATAAAGAATTGTCTAAACTTGAGGAAACTATTAAAGTACCTCCCACCATGTAATTAGGAACTCCAACCTCTACAGTTGTGATTGCATAAGATTGTCCATGCTCCCTTGGCCATTTCTGTTGCATATTTCCTTGACGTTTTGGACAATCATTAACATACTGTCCCATCTCATGAAAACTATAGCATCGAACATAAATGGCTTCCTTCTTCCCATTGCAATCAACAGCAAGATGACCTCTATTACCATATTTTTATCGTAATCCTTTTCATTTTAAGCACTCGCAAGGGTGTTTCCTTCCACAATTGTCACATGGTGGAAATTCAACTCTTCCATTCTTCCCTGTTTCTTTATTTTAATTCCCAGGGTTTTCAGCAACCCTATTATTTTCTTGCATTCCCTTAAAGTCATAAGATATAGAGAATTATTTTTCTATCTTAATGGAACATGAAACGATAACCTCATATGAAGAAAAAAATTGAGAGACTAGTGCCCGCAAAATGAATGGCTTTAGGCTATCAAAGAATCAATCAATTTTGCTCCTTAGATTTCGTATGTAGTCTACATCATGTCTTACTAATCTTGTGAAGTTAGATTCACACCATGCATCATTCTCATCTTCATTATGCTTCAAATTCAAGTTTTTTCTCGCCATATCTGCTCACTTCTCACGAGGGAAATATTTTTCTTAGAATATTTCCATAAAATACCTCTATTCCATCTCTTTTATCTCTTACTCCTTTGTGTTTTGTATTAATGGCCATCAATGAGCCACATCTTTTGATAGACGATATACTACCATGAAAACCTTATCTCTTTCATTACATCCCAAGGCGAGAAATATCTTCTCAAGGGAACATATCCACTGCTCTGCTACAATTAGGTTTGCAGTCCTGTTGAATGATGGAGGTTGTTGTTTCATAAAGAGATCTAGCATGGATCCACCACATGGTGGATCCAGATGCTCTATTCGGGTAATGTTATTATTCATAACCTGAGTAAGTTGTCCCAGTATATTTATGAGTTCTTCAGAACTAGTCACAACACCAGAGCGAACATCATTATCATGCGTGAGAGGAAAATCCCAACATGGGACACATCTATTCATGCTATTTCCATTCCGTCCACTATGTGCCATATCTAGATAATGGCAGACACTATATTTGGTGATGAATCATAATATATAATCTTAACATGAAAATACTCAGAAAAATTAAGACCATACGCATGGATAATCCCATATTCACAAATATGGTTTCTTTGAAGAATATTTTTCATTTCAATCATTCATAATGGATTGTAAAGAGAATTTGAATTATCCTAAGAATATCCCCCAGGAGTGTCGTAACCAAGAGTACAGTAAGGCATGTTGTAGTGAACCAGCTCTAATTTGATTCTAGCTCAAAGAGGTGTTTTCGAGTTTTACCCATAGATACATCTATGCCAGAGCCGCCTCTGCCTTCTCATATCCAGAGAGAGATGTATTACTTGAAAGATCCAAAAATATATTCTTTACCAAAATACCAGGATGTTATTGTATGTATATCCTCAATGACTAACATAGGCACTCTTCCCTAATTCTACATTTTCTAAATCTAGTTTCTAAGTATTCTACTAAACTTCCTTTGATACCAACTGTAAGGACCCAACCCCAGTTACCCGGAGTAGGTGCCTTATTTCATTACATTGTCAGACACACAAGGAATAAGAATCTTGAAGGACCGAGTAGTTTAGTATTATTGGAAACAATATACCTAAATAAGTTCAATATCACAACATGAAGAGAAAAACAACATGGAAACTCCTTAGACAACACCCATAACTCCTAGGTTATTTCAGTATGTCATTCATAATAATCTTCTTCGTGTCCTGAAAAAATGATACATAAGAAAGGATTGATCTCAAATACTAAGTAAGAGTAAGAAATAGAGCGGTAGATAATATAAAAAAAAGTCATGGTGAATAATTGAAAACACATGCCTTTAATAATAAACTTGAACACATTATTGCAGTAATTTGAGCTGAGTAAATAATGACATAATAAAACATAATCATGGGTATTATACTAGTTGAATAACCACATTAAATATCAATAGTTGACCTCACAATGACGAAATTCATAATTCTGGACATTCTGAAACAATTTTTCAAGGCCACGGCCAAGACGTATAAGGATTAAGGCCTCAGCCAAAATCCATATCACATTGGGAAATGCCTCGACCAATTCCTTGTCTAGTTGTCTCATGAGACCTACAGATGAATCAAGGGGTTATAGTGGGCCCCACCCATCACATAATAATTCTAATCCATTCCTCATGTTTTCGGGGATAAACATAAGAAACATATACATTCATATTGAAACTATCATATGAAATGTAACTAAGTTCCCCAATTATTTAACACAAACACTAACCATTTGGGATAATATGGTGAATGGTTTTAGGATAGATCATCCACAATATAGTTAGTCATAAACCATTCAATAAAATATGGTATATTATATTATAAATTATTAACCCCAAAAATACATAAAAATCAACAAGAGTGTTGAATCAACAAGAATAATCTTCTAAAATCATTATGAAATTCTTATGATAAATACAATTTTATTTTTAAAAGAACAGTTATTTTTGAAAAATCATTGTATAAAACAAGAAGATAAGTAATACAGTATTTTCATAATAAAATGTGTGATTTTATAAAGATAATATTTTCAAAAAATAGATTATAGAGTGCCCTTGAAAATAGGGAAGAATTTTAGAAATTCCTTTCAATCGGGCTTGTATTTTTGAAATAATTTTGAAAGTTACTTTAAAAATGTGTAACTATCCATAAAATTAGGAAGGATTCTGGTTTTTGAACATATAAATGAAACTCACACATAACATATTATGTGTACATAACAATAAATAAAAATTAAATCGAGGTAATTAGACAATTAAACTATCCCGGATGAAAATGGACGTTCGGGTGAAAAAAACCCTTACACCTTGCAATCAAATGATTAGTATGCCCCAAAATTACTAATATAAAAATGATATATTTAGTACCATGAATATGAAGATATTCATGATATGTGAAATCAATGGTCAGTATACAAACACAATAAAAAAGTATTACTAGTGAATATAGAAAATATCATGAAAATCGAAGTGAGATGAAGAAACCCTTACCGCAATGTAATCTGTCGAATCCCATGAGAAGAACATAATAAACATCAAATGAATCATTGAATAAAATTATTATAAATAGAATAATGTTATTATATATAAAATGGAATTACAAATATACCACATACAAGAAATATGTTTTGAAAATTGAAAATCTCACAAAAATGAAACTGAGATGAGAAACCCCTTACATTAACTTCAAACGTGTTCCGCTCTTGTACACAAGCTCCTGGAATCAGAAATTATACTTGTTAATAACTTATTTAAGAATATATTATACATGTATTTAGTTTACCATGATTCTAGTTAATACATTTATGTCTTTATTGACAAGTTATTGTATTGAATTTCGTCATTCTAGAGTGTTCGTTTCATTTATTTTCATATTCAGATCACTTTCATTTAAATAATGAAGTGGAATGGATGAAAATGTCCAGAATTGAAATTAAATATTATTTATGAACATCTAGAATTGTTAATTTTAGTTTCTATAATTTTGTTACATGGAATTAGGATGAATCATTAGATGAACACCACTTTGATTATTCAGCGGTTTTTGGAATATAATGAACTAGTTTTGTCATATAACATAATTATATGTACATATTCTGGTTCCTGAATATTAATTAGGTTATAACACAGATATTATTGTTTGGTTCAACCTTGAATATGGTTTCATGACAAGTAATGAAGATGAAATTGAAGAAAGAAACTTTGTCATCCATGAAGGTTATAAATTGGAACCTCATGGATGTCGATTTCGTTTATAAAATAAAAGAGAGGGAGTAAGAACATTTATGATGGTTCTTCAATTCACATGATATAAATCTATTATATAAATTTTACTAGAGTTATAATTATAATTTGGATAGAGGAGGTTAGGATAGGACAAAAAGGAAGATAAATTGAAATGAAACCAAATGAAAAAGAAGGGTACTTTACCTCTTGAAATAACCTCCTTGAGAAACTCCTTAAGGGAAGGGGTTTTGGTATTTTTTGAAGACCCAAAGCTTTTTGGACGTGGGGAGAGACTAGGGAAGGGTAATTGGGCAGAACATTGAGAGGCTTCAAGGCTTAGAGGACTGAAGAGAAGAGGGAGTGGGGAGAGGTTTTCATAATGGAGGAGAGGAGTACGTTTTTAATATTTAATTCATTATTTTATTATTTCCCTCAAGAAAACCAATAGTATTGTTTCATGTAACCCATAATAGTAATAATGGAATTGAGTTAGAACCAAGTGGCCTTAAGTCACATATGATGTCATAATTAGTGTATTTAACTGTTAATTTGTATATACGGTATTTTATCGTATTTCACTATTCATCCTAAATTCTAAAATTTTAGATAAATCCCAAAAATTCACCCCTACCATTTTTTGATGTGTATAATTCAAAAGTAAAATCCATTTTTCAAAAATATTTTTCTATATATTATTAATTTATTTTTCAAACAAGGTCATAGGTAATTCAAAAAATAAAAATCTTGAAGTGCAATTAGTTTTATGTGACATTGAAAAATTAATTAAGATCCCATTATCATATTGCCTTAAGAAAATAAAATAATATTATTATTTACTATTCAAGGTGCATATTGCTACTCATATTACTATTCATAAGGATATGTTATTTTTCACCAAATATCAAGTTTGTTATATCAGACCCCAAATGAATTACTAAACACAACTCCAGATGACCATTTTTCAAAATTCAAATCATAGAAGAGGAACAATTGTGTTTATAAAATTGTGTTCTATATTTATTTTCAAGACCTTGGGGTTTTACAATTCCTCTAAAACCTTTAAATATTTAAGAGATGTATAAATTATACACAAACATAATACAATGAATAATCCCTCATTCATGACATATTGTTCTCACTAAAAGGGAAAAATCAAAGGCCTTAATGAGGATCTCAATGAGAACAGATCAAGAGGTAAAAATCCTGTTTCGTTTAATTTTAAATTATTTTAAATTATTTTTCTTTTATTATACTATCATTACCTACCCTTATCCAAGAGGCATGAAAACTCTATTATATTATATATAATGCTATGTTATCATTTTCATATAAAAATTCATCATCATACTTATTCTTATATCCTTTTTATTATAAAAAACATCATTTGTAATGTGTCATATTGGAGACAACATGGACGATGTGTGTCCAATTTCCATTAACTCATTCATGGATTGTTATAAAACCAATTTAACAATTTAAATAGTCTTCAATGTGTATTATATAACCAATTTTATATTATGGAATTATAATATATACAAAATATAAAAATATATATCGATACTAGTTTGTGATTATCAAAGAACCACCAAAATTATCTAAATGAATATCATTATACTTTTATTTAATGATTCATTATAATATATATAAAAATGATTTATAATATAATTTAATATTATGGAATCATATTAATACCATTCCATTAAAATTTTGGAGTACTTCTCAAGAAATTCCATTACAAACATATCGTGGAAATCATGTAAAGAACACACCTGAAACAATGGAAAAACAATATATTATAAATTAATGAGTGAAATTATGTTATAAAATGATCATATTGTGTGTCATAAACATGAATAAGTTTCTATCAATTATTAATAACTATTTTTAACCATTAAATACGAGGTTTGAATACGTTATAGGTAAGATGATCTAGAGATAAGGGAATTATTAACCCAATTTCTAATCATTGGTTTAACATTATACTTCATGAATTTTTTAATTCTAAGAATAGTTGGGATATGAATGTTTAGAATATTATTTTTTGTTATGAGGATTTAATTTTTAGAAACATATTCTAATATTTTTTATCAATTATCACTTAAAAAATATGGTATTTCTAAGGTACATATCTTCAAAAATTCGATTTTAATTTCATATCGTTTTAAGGGAATGATATAAATGATGCATCTAATATTGTTTAATTATATTTTTCCTATTTTTGCGAATGGTTTATGATGAATAGTGGGACTTATATCTCTCTTAAATCCATCGGGTATGTTTATGTAGGAGGCCAGATGTATGGTTACGCCAAGTGTAGTTGTGATGGTTACACTATAAGGTTGACATCAGGGCTACACTGTAAGGTAGATTTGAGAGATAAAAATAATAAGGAATCCCTATGGATTAAAATATTAAATATGTAATTCCCCATGTAACCTATATATTTTTTATGTTTTCTATGTTATATTGAAATATATTGTATCACCAAGTAAATATATAATACTGTATGGGTGAGAAGTATGTCTTTGTGAACATAATTTAAAATTTTATAAGTATTCATCGAATAATAGTTTATATCCTACTTTTTATATACATTACTTAGATTTTTGTTCTCATCCCATGTTTTAATTTAGTTCACAAGGTTTAATGATTGGTATGATAAAAGAATAATCCATGATAAATATTGTCATGATTTTTCAGGAAAACATTTCATGATGTATTGAGAAATTTATATTATTAATTAAATATACACTATTTTAGTTGTACCCATTTTTTATTCTTGTGTGTTGATATTTATGAATTAAGTAATGAAATTGTAGAAAACTAAACCAAAAACATCTTTGGAAATGTAAATAAGTTAATTATAAGAGAATTTACCAAGTTATGTAATGTCAAAGGTCGGTTCCTTATAGTTGGTTTTGTAGCACAGTTTAGATAACTTCATATGTTTGGTTGATGTTAATAGAATAACATAAATTATTTAAACCTTATGTTTATGTTGAAATAATTTATTTTTTGAAGATTACCACGTTGATGTATCAATGATATGCCTGTTCGGAATGATTTTCTATAGGAAAAATAAGGAAGATAATGTTGGGTGTAATAGAGATTCTGATATCGTACTAAATCCACAAATCATAATGGTGGTAATTGTATCCGAATATTTTGTGACATTAATGTATTAGATGACACATGCTATAAATAGTGGTGGAATCCATGAAAGAGAACAAACAGAGCTAAAATAATATCCAAGAATATAATTGAACATTGTTTAAGGCCACACCCTACTACATTCTTTGTATCTTTATACCCTATGGATGTTGAAGGATGGATCAAAGAATTTTAAAAGACATTAGATGTGATGGGGTGTTCAGATAATCATAAGTTCAAGATTTTAGTATATCCATTTGAAGGTAAAGCTGATCAGTGGTGGTGAATGGTCATGAATATTATGGAGAGAGAGAATATTTATAACTATGAATGGCATGAATATTAAAATTATTTCCATGAAAAATATTTTTCAAAGGTGGTTTAACATTGGATGGAAAATAAATTCCATAAATTGAGACAAAAGGATGAGGCTTCAGTGGCAACATATGAAGTAAAAATACCTTAGGCAATGCCTTACTAAAATTGAGAACTATTTTTGATGTTGTATGTTTGGACATATGTCCTATGAATTAATTAAAATTTTATTAGGAGTAATTCTTATTGGAAAAATATAAATTGTTTTAAATGTGGTTAGATGGGTCATTAAGAAAATACTTTTCTAAAGAATTATCTGATTGATTTAAAAATGACAAATTATAAGCAGAAAGGTGTAGTGAGATCCATTGTGACTATGTTATAAGATTTTGGTCCATCCAATGATGTGGTATCATATATTTTATTTTATTACTCATACTTCACTAATGTCTTATTTGATATGGGGTGTACACATTCCTTCATTTGTGAGAAATTTTATAGTTAATTATAAATTTCAACAAAAATTGAGATTTTAACTTGTTGTTAAAACACTAGGGTAAATATAACATCATAAATGCATTATAAGAATATTCTTGTTGTTATATTTTTAAATACTTTACCACCAAAACTTTTTGTTTTACTCTTAGTTGAGGTATTCTGGGTATGGATTGTATTACTATTTATTATGATAAGAATGATTTTATAGCTAAAAATTTTCTTTTCAGAAATATTTATAGTTTATAAACAAGAATGAACACATATAATTGATAACATTTCAGGAAGGTAATAAACAATTATTTTATAGAAATAAGAGTTATCTTGCTTATATTTTTGAAAATAAGGGAACCATTGTTATTAATGACATGGAAATGGTAAATGAACATCTTGTTTATTTTCATAATGAGTTCCTTGATGTTATACATGATCAGGATGTTGAATTTTCCATTAACATAGTTCAAGATTATAAGACAATTTTAAACCCCCTTATCAAATGGATCAAATGGAAATTCTTGAATTTAAAATCTATTGTAGGAGATTTTTTATAAAGGCTTCATTCACCCAAATAATTCTCTATGGGGTGATCTAGTTTTTTTTGCTAAAAAAGGATGGTTCTATGTGACTTTTCATTGATTATATATATTTGAATAACATTATTATTAAGAATAAGTATCCTTTTCCTCATATCAATGATTTGATTTATCACCTATTTCAAGATTTATATTTTTCCAGGATTAATATGTGAATTGTGTACCATCAACTAAAGGTGAAGAATGATGAAATCCAAAAATAATTGTTTCATACTATATATGAGGATTATAATTTTTTATGCCATTTGGATTGAAAATTTCCCATATTTTAATTATGGATGTTATGAATATAATATTCCATGAATATTTGGACAAGTTTTTGATATTTTTATTGATGATATTTTGGTCTTTGTGAATATTTATGAGGGTCCTGAAATACAATTAAATATTTTCATGAAAACAATCAATGTAATGATTTTACATATAAAATAGAAATTATAATTCTATGTTGAAATGTTTTTATTTTATTGGGAACTTTTTAAATAAAGATGAAATAATAGTTGATCCAGCCAGAAAAAGTGGTTTTTGAATGGACAAGACCTAAAAATGATATATAGTTTCATAGTTTTATTGGATTAACAAATTATTATAGATGGTTTGTTAAAAAAATTGTAAAATTATCTATCCCACTAACTAAGTTTACATGAAAAGGTTATAAATTTATTTATATAGTATAAAGTGATGTTTTTAGAAGAACTTAAGAATAGATTGGTGAATGCTCTAGTTATGTACCTATAATCTATATTTAGTGAATATTTACTCTACACCGATTCTTCATTGATGGGACCTACTTTTATTCTGATGCATAATGATTTGGTAAATTCTTATGCTTCATGACAAATGAATCCTCAAGAGTTCAATTATCCCACAGATGATTTTGAATTATTAGTTATGGGTTTTCTTTTAAAATTTGGAGTCATTATTTATATGGAGCCAAATGTTAAATATATACCAACCATAATGATTAAATTATATATTCCCTCATAATAATTTCAACTTGAGTTAGAGAAGATGGATTTAACTAATAATGTATTATTATTTCATGATCAATTACTATCCCAAAAAATCAAATAATGTGGAGGATACATTGAGTAAAAAAACATTAATCTTTAACCATGTTACATTTAGAACATGATCCTTTGACTAATGATAAGATTAATTATGTCTTAGAAGTTTTTGGTGAAAGAAATTACCTTGTTTTGGTTCATGTTTCAGTGCATACATCTCTATCAGAAAGAATTTAAATAACCATAGAAGGATGATATTGAATTATATAGATAGGTTTAATTGGTTTAAAGAGGTAATTTTTTAGAAATTAACATGTATAAAGATTGTATTTTATGATTTGGAAAGAGATTTTGTGTTCCTTTTGATACGCAGTTTAAGAAAGAGGTATTGTGTAAAGAACATAGTTCTCTATTTTTAGTTCATCCTGGTAGTACTAATATTTATAGAGAAATTTGTGAGAATTATTGGTGGGATTTAATTAAAAGAGATATTGCATATTTTACCATGAATTGTTTGAAATGAAAAAAGGTTAAAGAAAAGTAACAGTTTAAAAAGGGAATGCCCCAGTCTATTCTAGTCCTAGAGTGGAAATAGGAAAATATATCCATGGATTTCATGTTAGGACTTCCAAATAAATTTAGAGGTAACAATACCATTTGGGTTATTATTGACCGACTAACTATATCAGAACATTTACATATGATTCAAGAGAATATGTATTTAGATCATCTCTTTCAAACATACTATAAAGATATTGTCTAGATACATGGAGTTCCTCTTTCCATTGTATCGACCATAGATCATAGGATAACTTATAACTTTTGGGAAGGAATTCAAATGTCATTGGGAACAAAATAAAATTTCATCACAAACATTCATCCTTAATCTAATGAAAAGACCTAGATAAAGATTCAGACATTGAAAGACATGATTCATGATTGTTAAATGAAATACTTGGGAATTTGGGTTCAACATATTGATTTAATAGGGTTTTCTTATAATAACTATTTTTATTCGAGTATATATATGGCACATTTGAGGGATTGTATAGGAAGAAATGTCAAACACCATAATTTTCTAATGAAATCTGGGAAATGAAGTTGATAGGACCAAAATTAGTAGATAAAGTAGATGAGAATCTTAAATTGATCCAAAAACTCATGAGTAAATCTCAGAGAAGATAGAAAATTTGGGGGGATAATATAAGGAAATACATTTCTTTTGAGGTAAATGAGAATGTTTTCCTTAAAAATCAATCCTGGTAAATGATTTATGTGCTTGGTATGAATGGAAAGATAAATCTATGGTCTATTAGGGCTTATAGAATCATAGAGAAAGTTGAAATAGTCACCGACTCTATAGATTTTACACTTTGTTCTTCTTAGGTACACAATTTTTTTCATGTTTTTATGTATAGAAAGTATTCTCTAGATTTATCTCATATTTTTATCCTAGATGTAGCCTCTAATATTAAGAGAAAACCATTCAAAATCTCATATGTAGAGAGAGAGAGAGAGTTTTTAGGAATAAGGTAATCCACTATGTTAATTATTTTTTGAGAAATCACGTGGTTGAAGAAAAAATAAGGTACTATGAAAATTCTATGAGGGAAAGGTACGCTCACTTGTTTAATATGTAAATAAATAATGTGTGGTTGCAATTTTCAGAAGTTGCGGAAAATATAACACCCAATAGTTTTAAAAATAAAATTATTATATAATGAAATCAATTAAACATTTAGTCTATCTAAATACAATTTTTTTTAAAATAGATAGTTATAACCAATCCAATAAACATATTTTTTTGGCTTCTATGAATTGAATTTCTAAAAACAGACATACACGATTGGGATAATTAAGATATTTGGATTCTGAAAGGAGAAAATTAACATTTTGGTCAATAGTAATTTGAACCATAGGAATAGTATTTTTAGCCTTATTTATAGTAAAATGAACATTTTGAATAGTAATATTTTCAAATGGATAATAACTTCACCCATGAATCAATAAATAAAAAAGGTATCCTATAGTGACTATGTGAACATTGAACAAGTGTTGGTATTTTTATAAGTCATAAATATTAAATTACAATTATATAATAAATTTTTTAATTTAAAAGAAATGATATTAAAAAAAACTATAATCATAAATTATTATTTTATTTTCAAATGGTTTTGATATTATTTAATGAGACCATGATTAATTTTTCAAGGTGTTATAAAATCAGTTATTTGTTTAAAATTTATATTTTTAAAATAATATATGACTTTCTTTAAAATTTAGATTTCTCCCATATTGAAAAGTATATTAAAAACTGAATTTAATTTTTTAATTCATGGGTTCTATAAAAGGTTGGGGTGGATTTTTGGTTTTTTCCAGATATTCATGATTTCTAGTGAATAGTGATATACTATAAATTTCTTCATATATAAATTATATATTCAATACAATATTCCTAACTCCATAGATGATGTAAGAACCCTCTGTTTTAGCTTATATGATATCTTTAATGTTTTTAGTCATAAATACCAACATTATTTCTTTCCTGGAGTAAAATATTATGCTAATGATTAAAATAATAGAAAAAACATGTTCTCATCCACTATAAATACCACCCTCACCCCTCTTCAATTCACAACTCTAAATATTCAATAATTATTTAAATAATACCCAAACCACTTCCAATTTCTCTTACCCTCGTCCATAACCTTTTGGCATCACTAAAATCCTAATAACAATGACATTAAGGAGGACCTCATGGAGAGGAGATCAAGAGGTAAATATCCACATTCATTTTCTTTAAAATTATTTTTGATTATTATTAATTTGTTATACTCTCATAACATCACATTATCGAGGAGGCATGAAAAATATATTACCTTATATATAATTTTAATTTATCATTATTATGGATAAATCTATCATCATACTTCTTCACTTATCCATTTTATTTTAAAAATAAAAAATTGTTCGTGATATGTTGAACTACCCATATTTTTGATGATGTGTTTTAAATTTCTATTACCGCCATAATTCATGGTCATAAAAAAATTAAATGGATTAAAAATAATGTAAAATTTATCAAATAATCTGTTTTATATTCTAGAATAATAATATATACATAATATTAAATTATATAATTAAACTAGTCGGTTATTATCGAAGAACCACCAACATGATCTAAAAAAATACCATAATTATTTATCTAATGATTTATCATCATATATAAAAAATATTATTTATGGTATCATTTAATAATATATATTCATATAAATACCATTTCACTATAATTTGGGAGTTTCAATTAAATTTGACAAGAGAATCCATTATGAACTGACCATGGAAATCTGATAAATAATTCACCTGAAATAATGGAATGAAGAAAATATTGTTAACGAATGTGTTGAATGATGATATAAAATTATCAAATAAGGTGTTATAAACGTGAATATGTTTCATTAAAATATTAATTACTCTATTTTAACTTTTACAAATTAGTATGAAACCTATTTTATGTTAGTCAGACGTGAGGTAAGAGAATTCTTAACCCTATTTCCCTTCATTGGGTTAACATTCTAATTCACTGATTTTTTCAAGATAAGTTTATTTGTGATATTATGTTTAATATATTATGTTGTTATATGTGGATTTATATTTTATACACATATTCAATTCTTTTTATCAGTTATCACTTAAAATATTTCATATTTGTATGGGATTTTTCTTTAAAAATTCTCTTAAAGATATTTTGTTTCTTAAGGGAGTGATTTAAATGATATAATTAGTATTGATTTTTTGATTATGATATTGTTCTTGGAATTGGGTTATGATGAAGTGTGGGACCTATATCTCTATCCAATGGGTTGGGTATGTTTATGTTTGAGGTCGGATATATGGTAACTCAAAGGGTAATTCTGATGGTTACACCATCAGATAGTTGTGAGGGTTACATTTTTCGGTATCCTTGAGGGTTAAAAATCATATGGTTACCACAAGGGTTAAAATATTAGTATATAATTTCCAAAATAACCTATATGGTATATTTATATTTTTCTATATTTTATGGAAATATCTTTTTTCCAAAATTATGTATATGATACTTTACAGGCGAGTAGTATGTCTTTATGATTATTAATTCATTTGTTTATAAGTATTCATGGACTAACAATGTCTATGATTCTTTTTTTATCCCTTACTGAGATTTCTGCATTCATAACATGTTTTAATAGTTTTTTTCATTTGGTTTAAGGATGGGTAAGAGAAAATAAAAATCCAAGATGAAGTTTGTGAAGATTTGCCGGAAAATATTTCATGTTTTATTAAAATAATTTATATTAACAAAGAAATGAATAATGTTTTATTGTTTCCCACATTGAATGCCTATGGGTTGGTTTTATGAATTATGTACTGATATTCTAAAACTCTAATCAAAATATATCTTTAGGATTGAATAGAAGTTATTTCTAAAAGAAGTTACTACATTATGTAATATTTAAGGCCGAGTCCTCCAAAAATATATATGAATGTTTTCATGTGTCATATAATACGTTTCTTATGTAGGTAGTACTCAAAACAATAAAAAATTTATTCTTTGGATTTTTTTATTATTGGGAGATATAGGGTTAATTTTTTAACTATAATTATTCTTATATTAGGTCTACACAGAATGTATAAAATCCAATGATTATAAATGTGTTTCTATCACTGATCTAAGGAGTTATGGTTTGGGGAACCTAATATAACCAAATATAGATAAGGAATATGTTGATTTAATAAGTCATGTATATGTTTTTATAGCGGATTATGTTTTGATCCCTCCACTCAATAATTAGTCATGGTATATTATTTAATTTAGAAAACTGCATTCATGAACTTATAGGATTCACTATGATGATCATCCTTCGAAGCATTACTTCAAAATTATCTTCTAACCATTATGGTCACTATATAATAACTGGTAGAGAAAATCATCATTATAAATTCATAGTATAAAATTTTAATCGGAAAATCCTTTCATAAATAAGAAAAAAATATAATCTCATTAATCATTAGATAAAAACACAAAATTTATATTCAATTTTAAATTATGTTTTATAAAACAAACAACTATGACCTACAATAAAAAATAATAAAAATACCTCTTTTAATACGAACCATCTTTTATGAGAATCACATAAACTCATTTACAACTCAATGACAGAATCTCATTTTTCAAAATTCATTTATAACCATCGATAGATTAATTAGTTTCATTATTATTGGTTTAAATAAATTACACACATTCCTCTCTAAACATAGTCCAAAAACTATAATTAAAAACATCACATTATAAAACATTCCTTATGATATAAATGGAATTATTTTTCAATAAACCCATTGAAATAATATTTTAAAATTAGGTATTTCATAAAATTTCCCATTTCCACCAAATTTTATTATATATTGAACACAACCAAAGCATCAAATAAATCATTATAAAATGAATTAAAACCCCATCAAAATATTATAAAAAATGATCGTAATTCATCTCGAATAATGGAAAAAACCATAGGTTGAATTTTATCTCAATATCAGATAAAATAAAATATAATTAAAATTAAAATCGGTTTTTACTAATTGACTATAGGGGATGTAAAAGATGGCCCTGATAAAAAATATTAACTTTGAAACTGATAGATCCAAGCATATTTGTACTACCTAGTTGGACATATCAAGTGGGATAAATGTCTATCTCGTATGAATTTACCAGTACAAACCCATAAATCAGTCAATAACCTCAAAATCAATAACCTAAACTGAGGGGGGGTTCAAATATAATCATTACACGTCAAAATTGATGAAGTAAAACTAAAAAATAATTCATATTTTGAAACACCCAAAACACCAAAATTATGAATCTTAGGATATGAAATAGCTAGGTGGACTATCATAACAAATACCTCCCATTTCATGACAACCCAACTACATTTTATATAATGAAATAACGAAATGATAAGAGATTTATACAATATAATAGGGCCCCATTAAATAATCCAACCTATGATACTGTTTATAAAAGAATTTACCTGGTCTTGAAGTTGAACTGTAACCCAATCTAATCCTAGACCAGCCTCAAGGGAATTCCTAAGCACTATGGTTGAAAATTATATTCAATGGATACATGGAAAAAATTATAGTGAATTGTTTAACCTTTATATTATGTATAACGTTAGGGTACCACATTAAAAAATTACTAATATGTGTGTTTTTACCAGATATTTGAATTCTGTGTCATCTATAGTTATAGATTAGCATATATATAATAATCTACAGGAATCATGTGTTTCATAATATCTTAATAACATCATTATATAGTGAAATTTTGGGAAGACATTTAAAATGCGTACTATTTTATCAATATATATTATCAAAAATATAACATTACTCCCCCAAACCCCCATATATTAATAAAAATCATCAATGTTTTTGATAACATCAAAATTATTATTTAATAATATAATTAGATTCTATAATTAATGAATATTACTTCAATCAATGAATGGAAATTTATAACATGAAAAAAATCATATTTTCATATAGTACATAAAATCCTTTTGTTGGTATCGTATACACATCCATAACAAAATAATAATTTTATTAAATGAGTCATAAAACCATTTTATATGTCTTATATTCATAATGTGAGACCATGTATTGTAATATTAGAATATTATTTATCACTGTATGTTTATAAAATTGATCTCTATAATTGATAAAATAATGTTTCATGCAACTTTTTGCATATTGGTGCGATTCATATGTAAATAATCGACCATTCCACATCAATTTTTTTATAAAAAATCCATTTTCCAACTATGATTACAAAACAATTTGGTGCATCAACCATGTTCCAAACATAGATAATGTACACGTATTACCTATCCAATGACATGAACCCTATATATTTTATAGAATATGAACTCTCAATATACATTTGGTATAATGTATTTCCTCATTTATAAACATTAAATAAAAAATTATCAATAAGGCATTTATTAATCTAATTATCTCTGAACATTAAAAAGACCTTGGATTCTCAAGATGAGATTCTTGAAAATCATGTATTTTAACTAAATTATTCCTGATTAGGGAAGTTTTTCCTTTTCCAAACAAATCCTGTACGTTTTTTTATAAAATTTCATTGACCATTATCTTTAAAATAAAATACTTAATGTTTCTATATTTTTCCATAAACATTACATGATCAATTTTCCCCCCACAAACACCTCAAATAATGTGTTTATTTTCAAGGAACACTTTATAAATTTCCATAATCACATTGTGAATAAATGGATTTTTTTGAAAAAGTAACCTGTAATTTTATCAGGATGATTATAAACCGTTTAATTATATAAATTTAATTATTATTTATTAGAAGAAAAAATATCATATGTATTGTTCATGACCCAGTATCCTCTTAAAAGTATAATTAGGATATTTCATTTTTTTATGTTAAAAATTATTATCATGAATACATTACATGGAATGGTCTCATGATTTAAAGAAATAGTTTTCAAATAATACCATGAAAATTATAAATAAGGTCACTTCAACTCATCCAAGACTAAACCTTGTTTAATTTTTTCGATTCATTCTCATAAAGACATAATTATACTATATAGTTTTCATTGGAATCATGTAACATCATGTTACAACCATTTCTCTATACCTTGACCCCTTTTTCATCTCCTCTCTACCAAGTCTTACTTGAGGGCCATTATGGGTTATTTTGAGTATTATTGGAGTCAGGTTTGGTTCTCCAAAGTTGGTACTCAGTTTTACCAAACCATAGGACCCCCCCATGTTCAAGACGAGTACCCTTGGATAGTGGGGAATGAATGGATGTCATATGGATTCCCAAACAGTGCACCCACCAAGGGGAAACCATGCACCCAAAATAGTAAGGGTTCGTGGATGGCCCATGATTTCACCAATCTATGTTCCACCCTCAAGATATTCTTGCATCTTGGTTATTAATGTATAAAAAGTTAATTAACTTTTTCTCTGAGCCTCTATTTCCCATTGATTTTGTTGATCATTTATTTCCATCATTTAATGGTAGCTGATTTCATTTTAGATTTTACATGTATTCAAATCATATATTTCTTTGACATTTTTGAATTATAATATATGTAATTTATATAACCTAGATGAGAAATTAATTTGTTATTAAATTGGAAATGGAAAGGATTTTTTTGGAATAAAAACCCATTTCATTGGTATTAGAAATGTGGGTTGAATTTTGAAAATTATTGAAATAATGAAATTAGTAGATTTTTTATTTGAAAATGGATTGAATTTAATTAATGAGAACTCATAATTGTTTTTTGATTTAATGGATATGAAATGTCGAAAAACTATGTTTTGGTTGCGAAATTGATTCTGCATAATAAAACAGAAAATATGAAAATTAAATTATAAATGATTATAGATTTGAAAAAATTATATTTTCCAAATATGTATTGACTAATTGAGCCCAACTGAGAATTTGTAGTTAGTGGGTTATATGGGACAATAATTCAAGGATACTGATCCCCTAGCAGCAGATTGAAACTAAAAGCTCAAATAAAATTATTTTTTATAATCATTGTCCCCAATAAGATATTGATGAGTTCTATTGAGTCTGTTCATGATGAACCTATATGACTAATTTTTTTATGATTAATGATTTGAGATGTGTGAGGATCATATAGACTTAAAATAGCATATATAAGAGAATATGTCCATAGTGCTTATTGTGTACGTTTTGATTATATGAAAAACTGATTTTCAAACTATTATACAAATACACAAAGATTTATATAAATTTTTTTATGCAATTTTTTTTAATTCATTCATGTTTAAAATGTTTTATATCAATTGAATAAAATCATTTTCTGTTATAAAAATGAAAATAATATGTAATTAGAAGCTTGGTTTTTTTTAAATTGAAATCATGACTGATTCATTCTTATTGAATATATTATGTAACACATAGTGAGAGCATAATGGGATTTGTTGGTCAAACCCTTTCATTTATTTTTATGTGATTTTATATTTTGTTATTCTATGTCGGCGAAAAGGAAAAGTTCTAATTTTTTGTGGGATATTTATATAATCCTTAGGAACAAGTATTGATGATATTGACTGGTGGAGATAAGGTAAATTTTTCACACTGGATTTTTGTCTATTTTTTTTGAAGGAGTTTTGGGTTGATGTTTCATTAGGTTTTTTATCTATCACTATGGGTACTATTTTACCTATTTCAATTCACATAGATTCTCCTTTAATAATGATGATATATATATATGGATCATATATATTACATTTTTTTATTGAAAATCATTCATTATTTATTATTTTTGGAAGACTGGTGCTAGTCGCCAAGCAATTGGGACAATGAATGTCATTCAGGCTATGTTAGAGACTACATGATTATGTAGTTACTAGGGTATCTTGGATGGTTTATGGAAAAGTGGTATCAAAGTAAGGTTGAGTATCTCTTGTTGAATCTGGTATGTGGTATGGGTAATCTCAATAGATAAAAGGAATGATTTATGGTAATTAGGAGGTATTTATAATTGATTTCATGGGGACCACTTACTGTAATGTGCCCTAAGTCACCACCGGAGGTTAGTGGACAATGTCTTTGATGACTATTTTGATATTTTTATATATTTTCATTCTCTGGATAGAGTGTTGTCAAAATCACTAACTTTTGATTTTTATTATATAGAATTAAATCTTTTTACTCTCAATTGATTTGTTTACAAAAGTTACTTGGTTTACATTTTTCCTATTTTTTATTAATGGTTTGTAATATTATGCCGCTAAGAAGATGTTTAAATTGACTAGAGGAGGGATATTCAGATGAACTATGTTAGGAAAACCCTCTAGTTGACCAGAATCTCAGTGAGATAGTTATGTAGGGTTTTCAAGCTTTCAGAATCGTAGCCACAACCAATCCCGTTTCGGCTATAGTAGTGGTAACATCAAGGGAAAACTCTAGAGATCACATATATTAGGTTATTTACTAGAATCCACCAACTTTATAATCCTATAATTATCCTCAATATTTTTTGGATTTGGAGAAAGAAATTGAGATTGTTTTTTAGTTATATGAAATTATTGATTTATGAATGTGAATTGTGGTACCTTGAAGCTTGAGGGACCTAATATAAGGTTATTAGATTAAATTGTGATGGTTATGAAGCATGAAATAATGGAGTTGAATTACATCAAGGTAATTATTCTGGATTAGTTCTATTCAGAGTTAATGTCTTAGAAATTTCATTGTAGATTTGAAGTCTCTATTTGATAGAAAAGACCATAACCTAGTATACAAGATACATTATTGATATTGCATTGCTTTCCCATGAGATTGTGAATAGTGATATACTAATGTAATGATGATTTATGAAGGGACATAGATCTAATATTGAATCATAGTTTTCATGATAAAAATGACTTATTTTGATCATGTGTGGGATAAATAATTGATGGAAACGCATGAATTCTCTAGTATGTCAGAGTTAATAGGTGTACATTTTCCCCCAATGTTATTTATGTGAATTCCATTAATAGATTGAATAATTTGGATGAGTCTCATTATGGATCTCAATAGCAGTGTATTGTGACTTTTTTAGTTTCATGTTTTAATGTTTCTTTGATGTTTCATTGGGTTGTTTATCTATTTTCATGTGTACTATTTTAACTTTTCCACTTATAGTACATTCACCCTCAAGAGTTTGGATATATTAACATGTATCTATGATCATTAATTTTTGTGAAATAATTGTTCCAATTTTATTCTTTATGGATTCTTGGTGTTAGATGACAACCCACTAGATTAGGAAAACCCTTCAGGGTATGTTAGAGTTAGATTGGGTATCAGGGTAATAGGCTATCTGGACGGGTTAATCTTTTTTAAATTAATCCAGTATAGGAAGGTTGCTAATTATAAATTTATTTCCACTAAAGCACCAATGTTTTTTAGTTCATGTTATTTCTCGAGTAGAATTCATAAATTTTGTTGTATATTATCTTCTACGCATAGTAAAGAAGGATCATTATCACATAAAACTATTTGAGTGAAATAAAATTTCATTAGAAAAAATGGTTTCCGACCACATGAATCTATAATAAAGATTATTCATGTTGTGGAAGATTCTGTATAGGAAGTTGATACAATTCCAATTACTATGAGTGAAACTATCACTATAGCTTCATCTACAGTGATTAATTTAGAAAATATTAGTGTATATCAATAATTCATATTATCCCTTGCTTTCAATTTTCTAACCCTAATATGGATAATCTACCTTATTTGATGGATAATACTAGGACCCTTAGAGTGAATAAAGAAAAGGTTCTTAGGTGTACTTATTATGATTTCACATTATGAAAGATTGATATTACTTGTAATATTATTGTTTTTGATATGAAATATTTTGATTTCATTCTTAGGATGGATTGGATAATCATTGATCAATCCCAGAATTAATTATATCTTAAATTGAACTCCATTACCAGGACATATGATGTAGTCTGTGTCTCTCATAGAGAATTGTACATGTGATATAGTAGAACTGAAACAACATTTCTAGAAATGGAAAGGGTAATAATTTTTTTTTGACTTTTAGAGGTAATCTTTTATTTATAAAATACCATTAATTTTCATTTATAGTGAAAACATATTTCCTTCTATTTTATATGGAATGTCACTGGTAATATAGGTGTTGATTTATATTGATATATTATATGGTTCTCAAACAATATATATACCTTCTTATAAATGGTTTGAGTTGTTTTAAAGAATTCTAAGACTAATTTGGATGATATTAATGACAAATGAATTAAATATCTATGTGGGACACCTTGGGCTCCCCGCCCTCTTTTCAAAGAAAGATGATTGTGTGCTTTCCCTATGTGTTGATTACTAGAAGATCAACCGAGTTACATTAATGATCAAGTATCTATTACCTCAGAATAATGATATTCATGACCAGTTTAAAAAATAAATATGTTTTTAGAAAATATATCAACATTATGGTCATAAAAAATATCAAATTACATAATATGATATCATGAAAAATGATTTAAAAAGGATGTTTGGCCATTATTGATATCTTTTCATGCCTTTTGGTCTGACTAATGCTCCTGATGTTTTAATGGGATTTATGAATAACATATTCTATTTGTACATAAAAAAATTAATTGTAATATTTTTAGATAACATCAATGTTTTATCTAAAGAAAAGGTGGTTCATGTGTTTCATTTGAGAAAAGTGATGAAAATTTTGATAGAACACTGAATTTTTTCAAATATATAAAAATTATTTGTCTGGAATTAGGATGAAATGTTCTTAGGACACATGGTATAGAAATATGGTAATTCAGTTAATCCTAAGAAGCTGAAATCTATAATGTATTGGAAATAACGATGAATATTTTTCTAGATTCAGATATTCTAGGTATTAGTAGGTTATTACCTATCGTTTTTATTGGATTTATCAAATATGGAATCACTAATGATTTATTTAACTCAAAAAGGTGTTATGTTTTATTGTAATGATAAGTTTATAAATTTATACATTGATTTGAAACACCTTTTGAATTCTACACCGATTATGACTGTTCTAAATGATGGTTTGGGATATGTAGTCCTACTTGAAACATCAGGTTCACATTTGGGTTGGGTTTTAATGTTGGGTGATCAGGTCATTTACTATGGATCTAAATAGATTAGGACACATGATAAGAATTATGAAACCCATGATATCAAACTCATAACCATGATTCATTCCCATAAATTTAGGAAATATTAAAATTTTGGATAATTCATTATAATGTATTCTTGTCATAAAAACATTGGCTATATATACACTAAAAAATAATTGAATATCCATCAAAGTTATTGGGTTGAGTAACTATTGTGATTTGATTTAACATTGGTCAAACCCCAAGTATGAGGAAAATCATCTCCATTTCATTGAACAAAATGCTTCAACTAATGGAATTAAAGAATCATCTAAATAGACTAATTTAATAAATATCTTTTCTCAACATGGCTGGGGTATCTAGTAGAATGACTGTGAGGTTATTTTGACTCGAGAACTTTTGACCTCCTATCTTCTTGAGATGATTCTTTGAGATTAGAAGTGTGATCATGAATTGCATGGAATGACAGAATTTCTTTATAGAAGGGATATTTTCACTGTGTTATCTTCCTCCCATAGGGTATTCCATGTTTTAAAAATTTGTATGTTGTGCCTCTTTATTGAGGAAGGTTGTGAGTGGAGAATTTCATAGTTCCCCGTGGGCAGTACACTAAGGTTCCAAAAATATATTCTATGATATGTGGTGATGATTCTTATGACCAGGTATGAGATTATATATTAGGGACTTTTTTAGAAATTATTATGCATTCGAAATAGAAAAGTATAAGAACCATATTCCTTTGGATTTCTTCCATCCCATTCTAGTGATTTATTTTATTTGTGATGGGGTTTTATAGAAATAATTGGGTGTTTTCCTCATACCCCTAATAGGAAGAACATTACATGTGTTTTGTTCAATAATTTTACCAAAGTGACTCACTTTTTACCCATCCATGATACTACCAATGTGTTGAACATGATAAGTCTATATGTACATGTGGTAGTTAGGTCATAGGATGTTCCATATGTGAATGTATTTTATATAGATACTCGGTTCGCATTTCATTTTTCTGAGGCATACATGAGGAGATGGGATCTCATGTGAGATTCAACATGGCATATAATCCACAAATGAATGGTTAGACAGAGTGGAATTTAAATATTTTAGAACACATGATTCTATACTTTGTACTTGATTTTTGTCGATCTTTGTATAACCACATGGGACTAGTGGAGTTTTCATAAAAGAAAAGATAATATTCATCCATTCATATTGCTCACTTTGAGGCCTTTTATGGAAACCAGTGTAAATCTGTGTTGTGCTGGTTGGATATTGTGGAATCATCATTAGTTGAACGATGTTTGATCCTCGAAATGAAAGATAAGATTTAGTTGACTTTTTATAGAATACTGATGGCAAAAGGATGATATAATCAATATGATGATGAACATCACCGACCATTGGATTTTTTGGTTGCTGATTAGGTGTTGTAAAGTGTATCTCCTTAGTTGGTTCACTAACATATTAAAAAATAGGGAAGGATTTTGATGAGGATTGTTGATCATTTAGGGATTGTTGAGACTGTGGTGGATTTTACATACCATGTTGAGAATTTATCATAGATTACATTGAAAAAAAATGTGTTCCATATATTTTATCATTAGAAAATATCTATCTTACTGAATTAATTTATTAAGCTAGAAGGATATTGATATTGATCTTGATATATAAATGACTGAGCATCTATTTAAGATTATTTATTTTGAGATAATTATACTTTATATGGTGATGATATCTTTGCTCCATGTGATTCGGTTGCATGGATACGATTGACATGTGGCATAGAATCATGAGTCATTGATGAGAGATATGTTTCCTCATAGCTTTAATAATGTGCCTTTGTACCAGGATTCTAGTAAAAGATTGTTTTTATGGTGGGAAGGTTGAAAAATATTGTTACTTGTTTTTAGGTATTACATCAAACTTTTTCACCTATTTTAATTTGGGTATTTCATTGGATCATTTTGGGATATTTTGGGATATTTTGGACACTTTTGCGGTGTCCATGGTTTCCATGCATGGTTGGGGCATGATTTGACTATACTATAACCCCCCCCCTCAAGACCAATGAAATTAGTGAACCCCACTAGATAATAGGGAATACATGTTGGTGGATAGGTTTCCAAACCTTATGCCCACTAAGGGGAAATGGAACACCACAAACAGTTGGGGTACATGGATGTAACATAGTTTCCACTGACTTTGTGCCTACATCTAGCTGACCATGTTTGTGGGAATTTAATGTTTTGAAAATTAATTAAAAAATTAAATATCTCTAATTATATGTGAATAATAACCCCATCCATAAATAATATATATATATACATAAATATAGTATCCCTAGAAGTAATTTTGGAAATTATTGCCTCATACCTTGGAAAATCAAGGTTTCAATAGATGATCTGATCATTCTATGGTGAGTGAATAACCAATTGAGTGTAATTTTCCAATAATCATTTCTTTACTCCCTAGATATTATTATAAAATATATTTTTATATGAATCTAAACATAATTTAAAGGGAAAAATACTTTTTTAGATCTTCATTCAAGAACATATCTATAAATCATTTTCACCTTCATTTGTCATTGGTGTACACATTACCTTTTTTGATCATTTGATTCTTTGTTACAGTGGTATGTGGTTCAATTTGATATTTTCCTTTTAATGAAAAAATTATTTTCATTGAATTTTTTGAAATATATTTAAATAGATTTATAAAACTTATATTTTGAAAGATTTTATTATGAAATTGGAAATGGAATGATTTATTAATAAAAAGTAACAATTCCACTGGAATTGGAATTTTGTATGGAATTTTTATATTGATGGAATTGATGAAAATATTTGACATTTTTATGGAGAAAATTGTTATAATAGAAAAGATGAAAAACAATTAT
Source organism: Viscum album (assembly GCA_963277665.1). NCBI lineage: Eukaryota > Viridiplantae > Streptophyta > Magnoliopsida > Santalales > Viscaceae > Viscum > Viscum album. The sequence goes on from OY728141.1 coordinate 1,143,689,238, forward strand.
TGGGTTTTCTTTGAAATTACATGAAATTTTGAAATCATATATTTTGGTTTAGAAATTATTTGGAATGTTGAAACCAAATTATTGGAAATTGAATTTTAAATGATGATTGATTTAGAATTATACGATTTTTGAAATTTATATGGACTAATTGAGAACATGAGATTTTGGGTATTATGTTATTTATTTAGTACAGACATTATTGGATATTGATCCACATGAAATGGATTAAGGATGAAAACTCTAACAAAAACAATAAGGCCCAGTATTAAACCTTACATAATAATGAGTTATGTAAATAATTCACATTAAATACATTTTTAGGTACAGATTTTTAATGAATTAGGCCATAAATATTATATAATAGACCTAGAAATTACATGTGGATAGTTACACATAGTACACACTTTTCCACTAAAGGAAACCTTTTAAACAAAAAATGATTTCTTGTTATTGATGAAAATCTTCATGACATATTCTTTTATTTTACCAATAATTATACCCTATGGAAAACATTTCAAAAACATGGGATGCAATTAAATACCTCAATAAGGAATATAAAATAAGAAATAAAACCGTTAGTTAATGAATATTTAAAACCCATGAATGTTTTTTGAAAAATTCATACCTTTCACCCATAAAACATTAACTATTTAGAATACATCATGTAATCATAATATTTATACAAAAATAATATAAATCATAATACATAAATGTAACATGTTGCATCCATATCATACGTACATTATAGATTTATCAGCAAAATTGGGAGGAACCTTCATGGTTATGTTTGGAATACCGATCATAGTATATTCCCTAAATATCATAGGATAAATCCTAATATTTACCTTAATCATTGTACCCAATGCATTGTAGAGATATTATGGGATAACCCAGCCTTGATTTATAATAGAACCACCTGTATTCCTATTAAATTTTCATGTACCAAAACATAATAATAACACATTAAACCAACTTAAATGTAAATTAACATTTCGAAAATTTCATTCACAATATATCATGTCATTATATTGACATAATAAATCCAATTTTAATATAAACACACTTTTTAAAAAATTAAAAATGTAATTTTTGAACCTATGAGTCACATACCTCTTTAAAACATTTAATGTAATTAATATTTTAAAACATTAATTTCCATATATATATATTCATAAACCATTTTAAAAACATGGACATTAATGAAAATTATTTAGAAGAATAAATATTTAAAACAATTAAAATTTTGTTTCAGTTAAAGAGTCCCTTACAAGAAATAAGTCTCAATGTATAGTAAATTGAGATGAAATCTCATTCCAAGATCATAACATTAGATTAAGGATAAATCAATGACATAATTATGTGTGAAAGATATAAATACACCCAATAAAAGTGGATAATCAGTTTAAAACAATCCAAGGACAGTCAAACATATTCTTGAAGAAACAAAACCAATGACCTAGATATATAACATAATGAAATAATATTGAGTTAAGATTTCCCTTACGACTTGAAAAAATAAATGAATAAAAAATATTAAACAATAACATTAAAAAAATTATTGTCATTAGAATAAGGAGATTCATGATATAATTTTTAAAAGGGTAGTATATAAATCATAGAAAAGTGAATTGATCCATAACAACACATATGTATGAATGGAATGGAATTTGAGATGAAATTTCTTTCAAAGATTATATCCTTAGATTTAGGATAAATAAATGAAATAATTAGGAGTGAAAAAATATATACATCCAATATAAATGGATATATAGTGTAATAAAATCATATTCCATTCACAAAAATTCTTGGAAAAATAAAACCAATTACATGGATATTTAACTCAATGAAATGAGATTGAGTTAATATTTCCCTTACCTTATGATAGAATTATCTCGTTCGTTATTTAATTTCCTGAGTAATAAGAATAGGTTAATTTAAGAAAATCACATATTTAATATTTTTTAATTTTATACCACATATTACCATGTTATAACAATTAGATAATTATCTGAGTTCGGATTGGATAATTTGTTGATGTTTGGTACTCGAGTCAAAAAATGAACCTGTTTTGATTAAAATTTCCCTTGTGGTCATAATTACATCATATACAGAATGATATTAATGATTTAAATATAATATATATCTAGTATATATGTCTTTATAATAGTCCATAACATTTTTCGATATTAAATAAAATACACCGTTCATGGAGACGGAGTGTTGTACGTACACATGAACGCTACTTTCATTTAATTGTCATTTTAAATGAAAGAAAACTAAATGATAAATAGGTATATTTTAATTATAGTACAATATATATGTTATATATGATACATATGTTCATTACCTCCAACCATTATACATTCCATGTGTGGCATGTACATGTCATATAACTTAGAGGGGGCGATAGTCCACACTTCTTCAAATGAAATTATGTTATTTACACATTATGGAAATCATAAAGGTAAGTTGTAAAAAAATTAAATATGAATAGAGAAAATATTAATATAATATATATAATATATAAATATATTTTCATCATAATGACCACCATGAGAGGTAGTAGGAGAAATTTGATCAATCATTGTTTCATGAGGTAATAGATCGCCTTTTATAGAAACAGTGTGTTTGTATCCATTAGACAAAGGTGAGTGTAAATGTGTATCAAATACTATTATTTTTAGGATACTTATTTTATTATGTAATCATAGAATTATAATATCATATATAGTGGATAATGAAAAATAATGGAAATGAACTTGAGAGAAAATGTTTCCTCTAAATCGTGTAACTCCTTTTTAGTTGAGGAAAAAGGCTTCCTTGAGTTCCCTTCTCCACAATATAAATATTCTAAGATGAATTTAGGTTTTTTTTATTATTTAAGAGGAATTTGGGTATACAAGTGTATTGAATGTTGTGAGTAAGTGGGTAGAGGTGGTGGCCTTTTATAAGGGGGTGGAATGGCCCTTCAAGAAAGTCTTGAGATATTACTTTATTATAAATTGAATTTTGAATTATAATAGCTTCTAATTGATATATTGTCAAGGATAAGATGTGTATGGGCCGAGATACTCTCAACCAATAGGTTTTCTAAATGTTTAGGCCCCAAACATAACCTTATCTTTGGGATTTAACCCTAAGTTAAATAAATTAACTCTAACTATGTCTTCAAGTATTTTTACACTATATAGTTAATATTGTTACTATAAAATTATAAGAGAACCAAAATTGGATCATTAATAAAATTTGTATCAAAAATATTATTTAATTATATAAATAATATATTTTTATGGAAATTATATTATTTAATAAAATAGTTTTTTTTAAACTAATTTATGTCAATTTTAAAACTATTTTGTAATTAATTTTTTTTATAGTTATAACCACTTGATTAATTCAAAAAAATACATTAAATAAAATATAACATTTCGTAAAATCCTAATAATAATTAAAATTAAGGGATTATTTCAAAATGTTCAATTTAAATTTATTTTAATATTTATAATATCATTTATTCGAATCTTTCATTAATAAGTTAATCAGTGCGTTATCATTATTTCATAGACAAATTTAATAATTTAATTTCTAAAAATTAGAAAATAAATAACATGATTCAATAAATCTATATATATTTATAATTAATATATATATACAATGAGATCAGTTATATAACCTGATATTAAAAATGTTTTTGTATACGATACATTTTTATGTAATATTTCACTTTACTTTAAATTACTTATTATCACATGTAATTATCACACCCAAGTAGCTCTATATGGTCCCAAAATCGACACAAGGATGGTCATTCTTAGAAAAATCTTATCCAATAGGATTAGAAAAACGTTTTAATATAGTTTTATATTATTATAATAATATATTTTACCCATATTTACCCAATTTACCATTCGGCCATGGTTATTGAAAATAATTACTCAAGACACTATTCATAATGTTAAAAAATAAAATGGAAATATTTAAATAATTTTTATATTTTTATTGCATATATGGAATCCATTTTTATAAATTCAAATCACAGATGTTGCAACAAATCATTTAAATGTAAGATTCATTGTCAAAACCATAAAGCTTGTTTTCTAGAAGAAAAAATTATCAAAAGATCGACTTGTGGTTATGTCCAATTTAAATGTGAGATTACATCTAATTACCATATTTGAATTAAATGATAAAAACATAATCCAATTACACATTAAAACCAACTAAAATGATAATATAACAATATATATAAATCATCTGAAAAAACATATTTGATTTAAACTTCAGTATTTTTCACTATTCACTAAAATATGAATTTTATCATAAGAATACCAAAAATTAAACCAAAGAAAATTTTGATGTCTAGATTCTGAATAATATATTTATTTTTTGCAAAGTTATATATAATAGTTATAAAAGTTAGATTTAGAATTTTTTCACCATCAAAGGCTATAAAACTGTATTTTTTTGAAAAATAATTCTTTTAACAAAAAATGTGTTTGTTCATATATAATATCTAGAAAACCTAAAAGATGAATTTTAAACATTAAACTGAATATATGATATTTAAAAATACAAAATAATTGATAATATTTTATAAAAAAAATTATTCCCTTTAAATATGTTTTCATTAAAACACATCCTTTATGTTCAATAGGTGTTTATTTCCATTTCAAATAAATTTGGTAACCAATGACTCATTATTTAAATGTGTGAAAACAATATTTTTATAATTCAGCTGATACTATTAATTTCCACCATTCCAATGGATGGGTTATAATAGTAACATTTAATTATTAATATTTAGTTGTATATTTAAGCTCGATGTAGCGTATCATGTGCATTATTGAACATAGTGTTTATTTCATAAAATTTGGGATGCTACATCCTACCCCATTAATAAATTTCATCATTGTTATTTTAAATTCAGGTCAATAACTTGGGTATGGATTTTCAAAATACCATTATTTCAAACCCACATAAAAAAAGCGTTAATAAAATATCCACTTTAAAAGATAGAAAGTGAAGTACAAAGGTCATCTAAGATAACACATACTAGGGTTCCATGTTGGAAAACATTGATATGGAATAAAAAATAGGTATCACGTTATGATAAAGAGTGATATAAATGGTAATCATGAGAATTTAAGAATTAGAAAACGAAAACCTTGGGATGGGTTAAATGGTATATGATTTTATAGTAGGAAAAGTAAACAGAAAATGTTATTGTTTTAAGATCCTATTAATTATTTTGAGGAATTATTTTTGTAATTATAATAAGAGGAAAAGAAAATATAATTACATTAAAGGTAGAGTATCATCCTTTAATCAATTTCCACTGCACAATCATTTTTTCCAAATTATGTCTTTTCAAGATGAATTGGTTTCATTCATGATGCAATATAATCAGCATATAAAAACTCATATCATCCACAAAAGTTTAACTTTCCTTTTATAAAAAATTTAATCATTAAAAAAACTAAAATGGTTATTACAAGATTATATAATCATCTAAAAAGATGAATCCTTAATAATGATAAGGAATACTTTTAATTTTTAAAATTCAACATTAATAACTAAGTTATACATAGACCATTTAACAAACAAATTTCCTTAAAATTACTCAAAATAATCCAAAATAAGATTGAATCCCAAAATTTAGAAGTATTAGGCCACATAGTCTTCCATAATAAATCTTATCTTTTATATCCAAATAAAATCGACTAGTCATAATGTCTCACAATTAAATGCCATAAACCTAATAACATATTCTCCATGATTGGTTAATACCTTCCATAAATACCCCAAATCAACATAAGTACATAACAATAGGATATCTAATTCAATAATATAATTCAAAAATTACTTGACAAAATAAATCCTATATATTATATTTTCCATTGGCATATAGTATTCCCAAAATAGCAAAAATCTTCGAAAATAACATTTATCACTAAATCTTAAAATCATTTTCCAAAAATAAGGATATCCATTTGAAAAATCATAAGTTCAGAAAATCAACTTATTCATAATCCATAAAATCATTTAACTAAATATAATATGTTATACAAAATATATACTTCACACAGTCCAGGGGTAGGTGATGCACCCTTATCACCCTTCAGTTGTGGGTTTGATTCCCACAGCCTTTCCAAATATGATGGATTGTCACCCGTCTTGTGGGTTGTCATTTTTATAAATCCATATAATTTTATAACATTCCAAAAATTGAGATAAAATCCTCAAAAATAAACAAAACATATTTTAACATCAAAGGTTATCTTATACCTCACATTTATCATCCCAATAATTAATAACTCATACTTTACTCAAAGGTGAACGTCTAAAAAAATACCACTAGTAAGCTTAATATTCCAAATCATAAAGACTCAAAATGGGTATCTAAGACATTGAACATATGATATACCTTAAAATTATAAACCCATGATGGTATCCCTAACCCATAATATAAAATATTAATATAATTGTATATATAAACCTTCCTCTGATACAAACTATAAGGCCCTATCCTTAAACATTACATAATCTTGAGTAAAGATAAGAATTCACATTAAACACTTTTCCAAGTTTATAGTTTTAGATAATTAATCCCTAAAAATACATAATAGATCCAAACCATACATGTGAATATTTACACTCAGTATCCACCTTTTACCCCAAAGGAAACACTTTATGAAAAACATGATCGTTTTTCATGATGAAAATATTATTGACTTATTCCTTTATTTTACCCATCCTTATACCCTATAGAAAACATTTCAGAAACATATTATGTGTGTAGAAATTTAAATATGTAATATAAAATAAGTATTGAAACTATTAGTCCATGAATATTTAAATCCATGAAATCATTTTCACAAAACCATATTTTCAACCATTAATCATAAACTATTTAGATACATCATATTATCATAATATTCCTACAAAACATCATGGAAATCATAAAACATAAAGGTTACTTGTGGAATAAATTTCATAATTACATTTTAGATTTCAAAACTATATAGGTATTAACCTTTACGGTTATGTTTGGAATACCCATCATCATATATTCCCAAATTCTATTTGGAGAGACCATAATGTTTTACACATTCACATTATCCAATGCATTAGAGAGTTATCACAGGCTCATCATCTCTCAGTTTATCCAGAAACCCCTATTTTACATATATAATTTCTATGTACCATAACATAATCATAACACATAAAACCAGACTGAAGGAAAAATAACATTTCCACATTTTCATTCATAAGATATCATTTCATGACATTGACATAATCAATCCATTTTTTTAATAAATAAAACACATTTAATACATTTAAACAGATTATTTTTGAATCAATGTTTCCCATAACACATTGAATATTTTAATGTAATTAACATTTTAAATCATCAATTTACATATAAATAAATCCTTAATGCTATTTTTAAAATATAGTCATTAATTAGAAAGCATTAAAATAAAAAATATTTAAAACGTATAAAATGATGTTATAGTTAAAGAGTACCTTACCACTTGAGAAAGTACATAAATAAAAATAATTAATGAATAACATTAAATAAAACTTATTATATCTTGAGAATATGGAGATTCCTGATATAATATGTAAAAGGGTATTATATACACCATAAAATTGAATTGGGGCATAACAACAAATAAGTCTCAATGGATTTGTAAATAGAGATAAAATCATTTAAAACAATTATACCATTATATTAAGGATAAATAAATGAAATAATTATGTGTGACAAGTATATATACACCTATTATTAGTGGTTATTTAGTGTAAAAAATCAGATGCCATTTAGACATATTATTGGAAAAATAAAACCACTGATATAGATATTTAACTCAATGAAATGAGATTGAGTTAAGATTTCAGTTACCACATGAGAAAAATACTGGAATAAAATAGTTGAAGGGTAAAATTAATCAAAACATATAATATCATGAGAATAAGTATATTCATGATATAATCTATAATAGGGTATTATACACCATATATAAAAGATAATTGGTTTATAACAACAAATAATTCTCAATGAAATGTAATTTGATAAAAAATCCCTTACAAAGATAGTATCACTAGATTAATGATAAATAAATCACTAAATTATGTATGAAAAATATATATACACCAAATATAAATTTATGTTTAGTGTAAAACAATCAGAGGTCATTCACACAAATTATTGGGAATACAAAACCAATGTCATGGATATTTACATCAATGAAATGAGATTGAGTTAAGATTCTCATTACCTTGAGTCTGACTTGTCTCGTACATTCATTAATTTCATGAGTTAAAAAACTAAGATAATTTATATCTAATTCTGAACATTTTTAATATCTATTAATCATTTAATATCACTTATTACCATGTTACAACAATTAGTTTATTTTTTGAGTTCATATCGGATGTTTTATCGGTGATTGGTACTTGAGTCAAAAATGAACTTATTTTGATTAAAATTGTGCATGTGGTCATAAGTACATCATCTAAAGGATGATATTAATGATATAAATATCATATATATTTATTATATTTGTATTTATAATAGTCCATAACATTTGGAGATATGAAATTAAAAGCACGATTCATGGAGACGGTAGGCAGTACGTACTCATGAATGCTACATGTATTTATTTTTCCTTTTAAAGGAATAAAAACTAAATGATACATAGGTATATTTTAATTATAGTATAATATCTATGTTATATATCTTAGATAATTTCATTAATTCCATCCTTTAATCATTTCATGTATGGAATGAACAAGTCAAATCACTTTGAGTGTGAGGTTATCCACACATCCTCAAATGAAATTATCATATTTACACCATATGGAAAGAAGAAAGGTATATTTTAAATAAAAATACATAATCCAGGAAATTAAAAAATATCATATATAAATATTTTTCCATCATAATTTCTACCATATGTGGTGGTAGGATAAAATTGAACAACCATCATTTTTAGAGGTAGTAGTTCACCATACACAAAATCAATATGTTTGTATCCATTACATAGAGGTTTGTGTAATTATGGTTTGATTAATTCACATAAAAACATAATAGTATATATATTATTCTAGTGTTGTCATGTAATTATATAAAATTAAGAGAATAGGGAGTGGAGAAGGAAAAGAAACAAAAGGAACTTGAGAGAAGATGCTACCTCTAAATCTGGTTACTCCTCTTGATTTGATCCATAAGGCATCATTGAGTTCCCTTATTCCCTAATTATCGATTATATGATGAATTGAGGGATGTTGGGAGCTTATTTGAAATGAATTTAGGACATAAAAGGGGCTTGAGAAGTGTGAGTATGTGGGTAGAGCTAGTGGATGTTTATAAGATAGAGGAGGGGAACATTAGGAAGGTCGTGAAATATTAATTTGTTATAAATTGTCTTTGGAATTTTAATGGATAAAAAGTAATATATTTTGAATATAATATGTTTATGTGTTGAAATATCCTAAAATAGTTGGTTTATAAATGTTTAGGTCTCGAATATAACTATATATATATCTTTTAACCCTTAGTTAAATAAATTAACTATTACCATCACTTTTTGTATTGTTTCACTATGAGATAAATATAATTACTATAAAATACCAATGAAATATAAAGTAGATAATTAATGATATTTTTAGAACTACATAATTTATTTGGATGAATCATTGATTTTTATAAATATTATATTATTTAATAAAATAGTATTTTTTTAAAAACTCATTTTTGTCAAATTTGACAATATTTAGTAATTGATTTTTGTTAATGTCAAAAAAATTGATTCATTCAAAAACAAAACATTAAATAAAATATTAAAATTTAATAAGAATAAATAAAATTCATGTATGACATCAAAATGTTCAAATTAATTTTTTTTATATTTATAATATCATTAATTGGAATCTTTCATTAATAAGGTAATCGATGAATCATAATTGTGTCATAAGTAAATTTATTATTTTTCTTTCTAAAATTTATAAATAAAATACCATAATGTAAGTAATATTATTATATTTCTGATTAATATTTTTATCCAGGATGAAAATTTATATAAACCTATATAAATAATATTTTTGTAAATGATACATATTTATGTTATATTTCTCTTTATATTAAATTAATTATAATAACATGTCATTATCAGAAGAAATTGCAACCATAGGGTACTAAAATTATTCCAAAGATGATAATGGTCAGCTGTATCTCATTTAATTGGATTAGGACATGTTTCGCGGTATTTTTATATTATTATAATATTATTTTTTACCCTTATTTACCCTTTTTAGACTTTAGCCATGGTATAGAAAAAATAATTACTGAAGTTATTACTCATATTGTCCAAAAATTAAAGGAAAATTTTCACATAATTTTTGGTATTGTTATTCCATATTTGGAATATTTATTTCGAAATTACAAATACAGACATTTAATTAATTTATTTAAAATTATTTATTTTTGTCAAAAACATAAGGTTTGTTTTTATGATGTAAAATCTATCAAATGATTATCATGGGTTTATATCCCATTAAAATGTGAAATTACATAAAACGACCAAAATTGGATTAAATAATAAAAAAATAATCCAATTAAAATTTAAAACAAATTAAAATGACAATATATCTATATATATAAATCAGATGAAAAATAGGTTTTGAATTAAAATACAGTATTCTTAACTATTCAAAAAAATATAAATTTTTTCATAAAAATAAAAAAATTAAACAAAAGTAAATTTTGATGTCCCAATTATAAATTATAATTATATGTTTTCAAATAGAATATATAAAATCATAAATTATATATTTAATATGTATTCTCTCCTAAAAATTGGTAAATTTTTATTTTTTTGGAAAATAATTATTTTATCCAAAAGAATTGGATTTGTTCTTATTCAATATCTAGAGAACATTTAAGATTAATTTTAAAAAATACATTTAATATATGACATATAAAAATCCATAAATAGATATACAAATTTTTGAAAAAAAATAGTCTCTGTCAAATAGGATTTCATTAAAACACATCCTTTATATTCAATTGGCTTTTATTTCCATTTCTAAAAAATTTTGTAACAGATGAATCATTTGTAATCCATATCATGTATGCTATTGAACATTATGTTCCATTCATAAAAGAACGGATTTTAAAAAAAACATTGTTTATAATGGGTATAATCGATAGGATATTGATGAATACAATTTGGCCTGAACTTGATAGACATGTGGAAACATGTTTTTCCATGATTACTAATTTCATATGTGTGAGTAATATATATGCATAAACTAATATAAATTTTGGAAGATGACCATCGTAAATATTGTGTTTGGGATGAATATTTGTTTCATTTATTATATAGTTATTATACTCATTCAAGATAATTACTATAAATTATTTAATATTAATATTTCATTTAATCTATGTTTGAAATGTTTTCAACCAATTATTTAGAAAAAATAATTATTTTTAAATATCCAAATGATATTTTCTACCATGCAATGTTTTATGAAAATTGAATGAATTATTGGTGTATTGATATAGAATATATTATAGAACACTTTTTAAGCATTATTGGGCCTTATAACTCACACCAAACCATTTCCTTTCAGTATTTTTTGATTTTCTTATCCTAGATCTATGTAATGGAATACACCACTTGGAGGTGGTTGGTGTTCTTTATCATTGGGGACGTAGAGTACTGATAGTGTCCAGTAAATACGAGGTCCACTTGTTACCTAGGGTTACAATATTTTTTTCTTGATGTCTATTTTAGTTGATTTTTTTTGGTTTTCTAATATATCATATTGAATACTTTTTTAACTAATTGAATTTTGGTACATTCTCTTTATTGAATTTTTATATAATGACTAGAATCTTTTTTATGCTTATATTTTGTTGAAAACTCATTCCCTATATAGTATTATTTTATTACAGGTGAGAGTTTACAACCTATGACGATTTGGAATATCCTTTGGGCTACTTCATAGCTAGACTGGGTATTAGGGTGCTAGGGTAATCGAGTTGGTTCTTGAAAAGTGATTTTTGGAAAAATTACACAATAAATTAGATGATCAATGAATAATTAAAACATGTATTAACAAACTTAATTTAATTAGATTAAAATAATTATTTATCCTAATTTATTTTTTACCTCACTTTTGAATACATTGATCATTTACAAGGATTCAAACCTGAGATTAATATATAAAATATATTCATTCTAACTAAAATCATCAGTAATGGTTATGACTATCCAACACACTATATTATATTAAGAACACATTTTTCAACCTATATCAGTATGTATGTGATCAAATTATATACTATCCCTCTCATTGGCTTCATTAAAATAATTTTCAATCATTTATTTTAATAATGTTTGTTCATAATTCTCAAATAATTCATAATAAGATTAGTCTAATAATCCATCTATATAGAGTCTTTGGATGTGTTTTTAAATTATTTTCTAAGGATACAATGATAATGATAGATGGTTTGAGAATCATTATTGACCAAGTTTTCATCATTGTTATATGTATGATCATTATTTTTTAGCTTGTATAAAAAATTCATCATATTCCTAATAAAATACAAAATTAAATCCATATATAATATAATTATTTTAAATAATTAATGAATATGTTATCTTATTAAAAATTGATTTTGAAATAAAATTTTAATTAATGCTGGAATCATAGTATCAATATTCTAATTCTAGAACCAACCCATTGGAATAAATTATATTATAAGCGTGAACCTCTATTGTAATAACTAATTCCCAATTTATATTATATGGATCTAATTACCATTTCATAAATTCCTTATAATTATTGAGTAAACGTTTTTAATGAGATAATTTTTTAAAATACCCTATATCAAATACCCATGGGAAGAAATTACTGTTATTGATTTTATATCATTAATATGAGTATTTTAAATTTTATTATATTAATCAATTATTATTATCCTTACGTAAAAATCTTGAATAAATTTATAGGTGATACCTATAAGAGTTCTCAAATTAAAAATAATGGAACATTCAATAATAAATAAAAAATATATTTATATGGATATTTATCATGTGAAATATGTATTATAGGGGAAATTTGTAGAATTTATATTCACCAAAATGGTGTTCTAAATCTTATTTACATTTTTTTTATAAAATTATCCATATTTCACCAATCTTTTATCTATATATAGTTTCCAATTAAATACCCATAAATTTAGATAATACATCATTAGAATAATTTTATATAAGATTTCTAAATATATATGACAATAAACAATTTCCTTGTTTAACATATAAATAAAAAATAAACTCTACATTTGGGAATTTTATATCACAAGGTTTCCCAGTTAAGTATGACCCAAAGCTCTAAGTGTGAATTGGTTTCCCAATCATAGGGAAATCTTGTAACAACACAGGATTTGCGAGCAATTAATTTTATTTTTATTAGTATTATTTGTATTATTATGATGATGATTACTGTTATTATTATTATTATATAGGTATAAATATTTATAAAACATACCATGATTGAATCAAAAGGGTTAGTACAAGATTTGAAAACATTATCTAAATGATATGAACCAACCTATATAAATATTATTCAATCCTAAGGTGTACATTTCAAATAAATAAAATAAAACTATTTAATGAATATTATGTATTATTTCTCAACATATATGAATTAGAATCATTAAATATGAATAATTTCATATGGGGTTAATATAATAAACTATAAAATAATCCCAAAATAGAAATAAGTTGGATCATATTTAATTATGGGGATCACCAATATGATGAAAACCTATAATGGGGAAGATCATAAAGGAATGCTAATTCATTATTCAAAATCAACAATATGAAATAATAATTGTCCATTCAAATGTTATAAATGTATAAAAAATGATTTAGTAAGTCCATTTAATCGAATAAAATTTTGCTACAATAAATATGGTCATTACAAATATAGTCATTGAAAATATGGTTATTTCAAATATTCTTATTTTTATTATATCCAAGGGGAATACTAAAGTCATATATTATGATATTCAAAATTTAATATAATAGAACATAAAATAGAATAAAAATGATATTATAATATTATAATTATATATTTCTATATATTTATATGGTATGTATAAAAATTTAAAATCATATTATTGTAATCGTATATTATTTATATATAAATTAAAAAATAAATTTCAATATCAATGGTTTTGAAAAAATAATTCATTTAATATAAATAATATTTTTCAATGGTATTTGATAAAAAATTGTTTTTATAAAAGTAAAATTTATTTTTCTATGAAGTAAAGTATTTTTATGTGGTGTATTTTTAATCTATTAAATTATATTCAATGAAGTTATAATATTATTAATTAAAAATAATATTAACATATTTCAAATTATAAATTGATATACAATAATATTATGATCACATAATTCATAAAAATTTCTTTTATTGGTTAAAGAAGTGTTTGTTTATATTTTTTATTTTCATTTAATAGATAAATGTAGACTATTTTGATTATTATTTAAATTAATATACATTAACTATTTTATTTATAATATTGTTGTTGTCTTAGCATGAATTTTTTTATTTTTATCAAAGTAATTGATTTATTGGTAAATACTAGAAAAAACTGGAATTAAAAATATTGTCACTTTTAGGACATTCTTATAAATGAATTACTTTAGACTTTTAAATCCCATTCCTCTATAAATATTTTTCTAAAATATTTAATTCAGTATTTTAAAATAAAATTTTGATATATTGTACCCCCTCATAACATTTAAATAAATTTAGGTAATATTTTAATGAATATTTATTTATTATATTTATTTTAATAATAATTTGACATGGTTGAATAGGGATCTAAAAATATATTAATTCAAATAAAATATAATTAATATAAAAAACATTTTAATATCAATAGAATCAATAAAATTTAAAATTGTATCCTAAAAAACATATTATTGAAAGAAAATTTAATAAAATACATTTTTTGAACATTACATGCACTGAAGTTAAATTTAATTATTTTGAATATCGATATATTACATGATATTTTCAATTCATCATTTATAATTAAAATAAAAAATAGTAAAAAATTATCATTTTATATTAAGGCATAAAAAATAAATTACACTGCTAAAATTTATTTTTCACATTTATATAATGATAAAGAGAAATAATAATGTGAACATGAATTAAAAAATTCAAAAAATATGTGGAAAACTGTTCTTCACACCCTCATGACCTAAAAAATTACAAAAATATTTTTTATACTTTTTATTTGCATTCCATGAGATATATGTAATCCATTTTTATTAATGTGTTAAATGTTCCAAATGCTCACTTATCTTAAATTATAAAATGAACAACCAAACCACCTTATACACAAACATCAAAATACCCTTGGTCATGATAAAAAAACATCCATTGTATATCACCAAACAACTCCACACATACTATATGACTTAGTATTTATAATATATCATGCTATGGTTGCTTATTTTAGTGACCAAAGGATAACATCCAAAAGGATAAGTAATATTTTCCACCACACCGTCTTAGTTATTTTCTACTTAAACGAACCCAATGTTGTTCATTAAATGATAGTGTAGATAAATAAATTACTATTGATAATCATGTATTTTATTTATCAAAATGGATTATACTTTTTATAACATCCTTTAAAATCATTTATAAAAATATAAATGTCATCATGTAGGCCTATGGACTACCACCTCAATAAATGACATATTCAATTCCCTATCACCTCCGCTGATGGATTATTAAATTTTTTTATAAAATAAGATTGAATAAAATTTAAGGCATCTTAATTAATTGGAATTGAGATTATGTTTTGTATCACATTTTCCTTAAATATTTAAATAATTATACTATTATCCTTGTATAGGTGTGGACTACCACACCCCTATGCAGATATTTTACTTTATTTCAACATAATGTCCATCAAATAAGGAATAAAAAATTAATTTAACATATAAAAATAAAATTTTATAAATCATTAATATTCTAGAAGGATAAAATTATATATTATATGAGTGATATTTTAAATAAACGGATGTAGTATATTTTCAGGTGAATAAAGAGATGTCAAACGACCATTTCTAATTTGTGACCATTTATTGAGAAAACTAACTATATAAATAATTTTATCATAGAAAAATAAATCATAAAATATAGTATAATTTTATATTTTTTGATTTTTTTTTCACAAATATCGACTTAGTCAAAAAACCCAAAAATTATTCTGGTAAATCAAGCAACAAACTTCAAGTAACTGATAGAAGTAGAAATGTTGTAAAAAATTAGGAACAAGTGATGATGAATAAAAATATAAATAATTATCATATTATCATTCTCATATAAATATTTTTAATAAAATTAATATTATTATTATGGGATTTAAAATAAATTTCATAGATATTTTTGACATGAAGTTAGGATTTCCATCCCAATAAAATTCCATTGATGTATTCATTGATTTTATTCTCTAATATTTATTTTTTAGGTTGTAACTCCTTCCCCATTTATTTTAAATATACAAAATATTTTTTTGAACAAGGAAAATGTAAATCAATTAATTATCTTACTCTCTATGGGATACAATTGATGTATTACCTAGAATGTAAGGTTCTTTCATAACTTGTTTTTTATTTGGGAGTTATAATGATTTTAAAGGATCCAAAAAATTCTTTTTATATGGTATAATATATATTTATCTGGGGAGATCGATTTTTTTGTGAAAATTTCATTGTATACGTATTTTAATCTTTCTTGAAAAAACCATTTTGTTTTGGAAATTTAATAATCTTAAATGAGGGTTGGCCCTCATTGTCCTTATTTTTCCTTCTCCCTAATGTTATCCATTTTAGTTCAAATCCTAGTTAATTGTTATCTCTGGTTAAATTAATATATACCATCCTGTATTTTTAAAATAAATTTTTATTGCCATTTTTATGAAGTGTTATTTCTAAAAAGGTGATTTAGAAAATAAAAATGGATTTTCCACACCTACATCATGACATTTTGGTTTCATATTGTCTTTCATTTTATTCAACTATGGAATATTCTCACAATATAAATCTTATACTTCTGCATACATATATACTAAATAAATATATAATAATTTATTCTTCTCATTGATGTGGTTACTAATGTTTGTAATCCCCATATTAAACTAAATAATTGTTTAATGAAACATTCATATTTTTTATCTCATGTAGATAATCCTCCCCATTAAATATTTAAAAACATAAATACTATATTAAAAACCTAATTATTTTAATAAAACCACACTATTTTTAAATATGTATTTATATAAATCATTTAAATAATCCATTAATTTAAAATATACTTTACCCATTTTATAAATCATCACCAATTTTTTATGTTTTTATTTATTCTTCTCCATGATCATTTTATAGAAGTTATTATATTAAAAAATGATCGATGCCCAAGACTTATTTTAAAATATAATAATAAAAAATATTTATTTATATATTATCCTGGGAATATTTTTCATTGTACATTTATTTTTCCCTTGATTTTAAAATATAAAACCCAATTCCTACTAATGGGTTTAACCATCCTTATGATTTTTGTATGGTTTATATTATTCATATGGAATGCATATGTATGAAGCTATTTTATATTATTGGTGGACCCAATTTTATATATTCATATAATTAATTGGTTATTGATCCATATATCATGAGATGTTATGTAAGGTATTTTAGAGTGAACATAATCCTCTAGGGGACTTCAAAAAATTTATGATGATGGGCTTAGAATTAAACCTTTATTTAGGTTTATAATTTCACATGTTTTATTATTTCCACATGTTTTTGATCTTGTAAAATAATTTCCTTATTACATGTCTTCAAGTATATGATAATCCTATTTATGATATCATTTTGTTCCACCAGACTGTCATGTTACTCTTTTTTTACAAGTTTATCCCCTTACTATGCTTTAAAGATCTTCATTTACCTTATTAATTTTTCTCATTATAACTTATATAGTAATATATGATATATGTGATTTATAATTAATATTTGTTTTTTAATGTAATTAAATATTATTTATGTTTGAGATGACGTATTTTTATGTTTTTAATTTCAAAAGTCTCAAAAACTCCAAATCTATAGAATGTATTTCTTATAGTATGTTAGGAATTATGGAATAATATTTGTTCCAGGATTTGATATGTGTAGTTGGTATCAACGAATGGAATAGTTATTTTATATAATAGGATAAAATATCATTTATGAAAAATGATATGATATGTGCAATTTATTATACAATATATTGTATAAAATCATTAAAAAATTAATGTGTCTATTTTTCGGAATTCCTTTCAGTTATTTATTATATTTATATTATAATGTAGATACATACTCCATAATATTTTTACATAGGTTTAAAAAAAGTAATTTGGTATATTTTTATTTACTCAATAATAATCTTGTGCATGAAAAAGAAGCACAACTGCACACCTAGATAAACACTATAGTGTGAAATTTTTTTTATTGATGATATGATCTCTATGAACTCATATGAATGATTTATAATTTACCTGATGGGATAGGTTTAAAAGAATATGATATCCTAAAATAACATAAAATATGGAAAAAAATCATTTATATATGAGGATATAAATGAATTTCAATCTAATTGGATGATGTAATAGTGTAAAATGTTTTAATGTTAAATATTATTAATCATATTTAATTATGATAATACCTCAATTATATTAAATGTTTATCACCCATATAAACCATTTTTTTTATAAATTTGGGATGGATCATGAATTAATCATCCTAATGTATAGATTTATGGAAACATCATTGATTACCTTAACAATAATCCCTTTTGAATGGGAGATATATTGAGCATTTTTTATGTTTATACCAAACCATGTATTGAGATAAATGATTCATATTATAACCATGATTGATATCCTGAGTCCATGTAAGAAATAATGATAGAGGTGTATGAAAATTTTCTCCTTAAGGATGATAAATTATGGGATATTATAGAACATGTATGTCACAAATGTTCGAATATGCACTAAGAAAATTTCATTACTGGGACTTGAAAATGGTTTATTTGTCGATGAGGGGGTCACAAAAAATATATATACTTTGGGAATATGAATGTGTATTTTTCATGATGTGAGTGGAAATAATGCAACCAGTTATAGTCCAATTAATTATGTGTGTAAAACATATATATTATAAATGTATGTTTTATTAGTCCATTTATGATAATAATGGTTGGTGTGAAAAACCATCACAACCCTATAAACTAGGTTGACTCATTTTATTGAGCATTGATGAGGCGGTTAATGGTAACTAAATCATTTAAATTATAATTTTATAATATGGGATCATTATTCATTAAACTCTTATTTTAATAGAGTAGTTTGTATATGTAACAATCTAATTTATGACTTGTCAAGTAAAACATCTAGATGTTTTATCGTTTCATTTCAAAATTTCGGTATAGGGGAACGTAAGTTATGGTATGATTTTTTTAATGGATATTATATGAATATTTTAATGAAAAACATAGATTTCATATTCATTAGTCATGGAAAGATTACAAAAAAATAAAACATAAGATAAAAAGGATGGGTGTAGAGATAATAATAGGAACTTGAGGTGGGGAGATCATAATGTCACTATGAGGGAAGAAAATAGCAATGTATCACATTCATTATCATCCATAAATTCACCACCATAATGTGTAGGACCACCTATTTATGGAGAGCATGAATGAAACATTCTAATGATGTATTTATAATAGATCCATCGATATCTACCAATATTTTAACAATACATTTTGTTTAGGTGAAAACATGGGAGTACACCAAGTGACATTAGGGATGGGAGTAGTTTGAGAATATTGTTCGATACTCTATATCATGTGATCACATTAATTGTGTATGAGAAATCTCATGGGTCAGAGAAGGTCCTATTTAGGAACATAAAGATACACTTTTTATGGAAATGGTGGGGAGTCCATCATATTCCTAATTTAATCCAACAGGGACTCAAAGAATATTTAATGTCATTTATGATGAAATATGTGTGAGAAAAAAATGTTGTTATATGCTGAGGATAGCCACATAGGTGAGAGATAATTTGGAGAAGGAATGTACAAGAGTAGTTGAGGTGGATATTGTGTAAAGGGTCTAGAGAGGAAAGAATATGAATACCAACAATCATTATAAGGAGGAGGAAAGTTATTCATTGAAATCATTATTTGAAATCACAATTCTATCTGCACTAACATATTGATGAAACCCAGGTGATGAGTGATAGGTTCATGTGTTGTATCTATTGATAAAATATGGAATCACATTTAATACCTCTGTGAAATTCATGAAATCATTCAATATAATTATGAATATAAAATTAATTAAAAAATAAATAGCCCTTAACAAGAAACCATGAGATGCATCTCACTAAACATCTTAATAAGATTCCAAATATTGGAATTATACTTATTATAAGTGAATAAATATGATTTTTACCACATTACATGAAATTAAATATTGAGTCACCTTAATGAAACCCCTAGTTAAAATTGGTAGTATGTAATAATTTAAATTTAGAGGAAATAGTTTATTTATGGGGGATTATATTACACCCATTGTTTTTTGAGGCCCTATAATTATGTGAACTTTGGTTGTTGTTATTATTTTTGTTGTTATTTTTATTTTCTATACTTTTAAATAATTTTTATATAATAATTCATAACTAATGAGACATTATTACAAAATTTTCTCTAAAATATATAAAACCAGGTAAAAAATATTAGTTGAACATAAGTGGGACATAACAACAAAATGACACAAACACACTGGGGGATATTACTCACCACAGATGATGTATGCATAAATCAGTGGTAAAAATAAATATAAAATATTGAAATATTTTTGGATAGGAAATATCCTATACTATCTCAATCCATGACTATTAGCAATATTCTAACAAAAACTATAATGAGGATGAGCACCATAAAATGAGATAACATTATAGTAAATCAATAATATGACATAATAGTTGTCCCTTGTATTATGAGAGTGGAAAGAATGAATAAATTTATAAGAATATATATTAATGAAATAAATCCATTTTAAATATGGTTATTTGATATATTTTTATTGAAAATATAGTCATTGGTCATAAATCAAATTTGTATGATCATGTTTTGTATTATTATGTAATAAGTTTAAAAAATTATAACTCGCATTGAATAAAAAATATTCTATAATCATAATATGAGTATATATTTGTATCTGTTACATATAAATATAAATATAAATAATATTAATGTAATATTTGACATATATATCAAATTGAAAATAATATTTTAATAACAATTGAGTGGGAAAATCTATTTTTGAATAATGTTATTTGTAATGTTATTTGATAATTCATATTTAGTTTAAAAATAATAATTTATATTTTCAATAAATAATTATGTTAAATATCACATATTAATCATAGTAGATTAAATTTAAATACTTTAAAATATTTTAAATGAATTAATATATTATCAACCTTTAAATTAAAAATTTATATGAAATAATATTAACAACATGAAGTGTTTCAAAAAATATTTTTTAGTAATTTTTTTTTCATTATTTTTTGAAATTTTAATTAAAATATAAATTTAGAAATTAATGAATTATATTTATTAAAATTTATATAATTTTTTATAATCACAAAATTATATTAACAATAATTTTTTTTAATTTTCAAAATTTATTTTTATGTTGGATAATGTTTGAAGATAGTAATTTTTAAATTATTATCACTCTTTTGGAATTATTATAGTAGAATGAAATGAAATATAATGAAAACTTTAAAAAAATAATAAAATAATTTTATAATGTAATATTATGTTTCTTAAGGTGCTGTATTTCTGTATAAAACTCATGCTAAATATTTTGAAAAATATTTGTAATGTTTTAATGAAAACTATTTTTTCATATGATTCTCTCAATATTTTTTTTTGAAATTGTTGAATTGAGTTTTAGAAATATCTAAATTATTTTTATTTATTATCTCAATAATTATAATAATATGTTATATTTTAGTACAGTCAATAAAATATATAATTTTATCCAAAATGTAAGTCTTATGATAAAAAATACAATTTTTATAAAATGTGTTTTTTTGTTACAAATTAGAAAATTAAATATTATTTTTCTAATAGATAATAATTTTATAGATTAAATTTAATATAATATTTAGAATATTAAGGATGAAATTATCTTAAAAGAATACTTATCTTTTTATACATTAATTTTTTTGCATTTGTAAAAAATATTTATCTCAGTAAAAAAACAAAAATGTTAAAATTAAAAAAAATAATGTGTAAATGTCTTAGAAACATGTAAGAAATATTCAATGAAAAACTAAAATTCTACCATTTTTTATCGCAAAATTTTTTTATCTCTAATAAATTATACATTTTATTCACATTGTATGTTAAACATGTGACCCCTTTTAATTAAACTATTTATGTGCAAAAAATTTCCCTCTCTTAAATTATAAAAGGAACCCTAAACCCTCCACCTATCCTCAAATCCATAGAACCATAAGATCTACCAAAACTATACCTTATCGAATAAAAAATACTTTCCTTATGTCATATACTATATTTTTCCAAAATACTATGTAATGATTCCCTAAGATGTTGACCAATTGTGCATATCCAAAGCGAATGGTAATATTTTCCCCATCACCTTCTTAATTATTTTATACTCATACAAATAAAAAACACTTCTATCCATTAGATTTTTACAATTTTTTTAATATTTTATATTTTCTAAACTATTAAAAAGTCAGGTTTAACTTTTATTCCTAAATTATTCAGAAAAATGAAAATGTTTTCATGCAAGTGTATAGGAAACCATCTTAATGAACAGAGTATTTAATATTTTAACACCACCATTAATTAAATTTTTTTTAAAAAGATTACATACTAATACAGTAATACATATTTAAAATTTTATTAATTTTAAAATTTTATTTTACCATATTTTATAATTTACTATTTTTTTTAAATGAGAGTCTCTTTTATCTGTACATGCAAATTACATCCTATAAATAACGTTGTTTCTATTTTTTATACAAAATGAATAAAATTTGAGTAATAAAAAATATCATAACAGATATATTTTTTCTAAAACATTATTATTATAAAATGAAAATATTATATATCCCATAAGTAATATTAGTAAAAAAATATTTCAATTAAATTTAACCTCTAAAAATGAAATAGAAAAGTACAATTTCAAATTTAATTAATTTCATAAAAATCCAATTTAACTAAAAAGACTTTTATATAATGGGATAATAAAGGCAATAGTAATCTAAAATTATTTCCTATATTAAACTATTTTATAAAAAGTTTTCCACTGTCAATAATAAAATGATTTTTTTGTTAAATAGTCTAAATAACATTAAGTAACCTACAAAGGGGTAAACTATAAAATTAATTTTAGATAGATGGTTATTAATGAAACATATATAAATAAATAAACATGGATAATTTTATTAAGAATATTTTTAACAATATTATCCTGATTATTCATTAATTTATGTCCATGTTCATAGGGCATCTAGGTATGAGGAAATGATTTCAATCTCAATAATCTTTCATTGAGGGAGTATTTTATTTTATAAACCATTATTCATTTTAATTATCTAAACACATCCCCCTTAAAATATAATATCATAAAATAATTTTGAACAAAGATAACTAAATTAATATCATTACATCATTACAATGTTAAATGATTAATATATTTAGTATAATATATGTTTCTTTCATTAATCAATTTTAATTATTGATTTATAATTTTTATCCTTATGTTTCATCATCAGTTTAACATGGAAAACTCTCTTTATATCATATCGGATCTAATATTAAAAATTTATTATTATTTTTTTATTTCACTCCATCTTAAGAAAAATAAATTTAAATAATAACTCACATTCACTTAAACAATGATTCCCCCAGACCAAAATATCATTTCACGGAAATTTTACACTTTTCAATTAAAATAAATTAATTGTCATATCATGTAAATATTATAATTATATTACCATATTTTAAAATAATGTTTTTATTATTATCTTTATGAGGTTTTATTTCAAAAAATAACTTTTAAAACATAAATTGGATCTTCTGTAACCCCTTGAGGACATGCTGGTCAAAAATTCTCTTTCTATTTCCCACTTGAATTCTATATTATTCTCATGTAATAGTTAATTTTTTTTAAAAATTTCTTTAATAATATATATAGTTAAATATAATTTACATTGATCATGTTATAATTATTTTATTTTCCTTTCATTTTCCTAGTTTTTAAAAAATTTGATTGGGGTGGAACATTCCTATATGTCATCTCAGGTTGAGAATCTAACCATGGACTACGTTGATTTAATACTCACCAAAACAGTTTTAGTCCCTATGGTAGAGCATTCCAATATATATCAACATATAATATTATATTTATTGTCCATATAGAAGATATAAAAATTGAATAATGATCATATTTCCACGTATTGGTGATGTCAAAAGTGGTATCATTCTATATAGATATTACAACAACATATTTTCTCAATTAAAAAACATGGTCTTTATAATATATTAAATTTTACAATGATTTGGTATTAGGATAACCATAATTTATGGGGAGCATATCATGAACCATTACGTTATTTTATTACCATTACCAAGATTTTAAAAAAACACCAAAAAAATTTGAAATTATTATATTCATCCTATTGAATAATAACATGAATATTCTATCATGAAGGTAGATTGATTTTAGGATATTTTAATTCTAATATATAGAAAAAGAAATTTAAAAACCTAACCAGTATTATTAGACACTAAAAATTGTAATATGAAAAAAAAAATGAAATTAAAAAATACCACATTATCTATGATACTGATCTTCACTAGTAATTATTTTCAATATGATCCCACAAAAACATGTTGGTTACTACCTCTGATTGTATTCACGTACCTCTTTAGTTTACTATTTAGTTGTAAGGACCACTTCTATAAGCTTCAACACTAGTACATCAGAGTTAGAATTAAATTTAGATAACATAATTATATAGTGTTTTGTCTAATAGTTAATGATCTACAATTCTTTAATTAAATCCCATGATTATTCATCTAATAGGTCTCGTTAGAGGAAATAATTACCCTCATATAGTTTTTACCAATTATATGTTATAAAATATCTATACTAGTTTTATTCAACATTAATTACCAATATATATGATGAAAACATAAAAAAAATTATATGCACATTATCTAATGATTTTTCAAAAAATGAAATAAATATGATAACCATTGTATAATAAAAAATAAAATGATATCATATATCATTTCCCATGATCACTAAATTGTGGTACATATTACTATGTGAGGACACTAATAATGGTCTGGTGACATTAACCCAATCATTGTTTCAGTTTTATTTCAAATTATTCATACCATTTTCTATTAAACCCCCATTAACATCATACATATTTCAAAGATATATAATAATGATCTTATTGAGAGTAATCTAAAAATAAGAGTGAAAAGGGGTGACTAATCTCACATAAATCTAAATTAATATTTTCCATGTATAGAGGAAATATTTTAAAAAAGAGTCTCTAATTACATTTCTACAGATATCAGAGAATTGCAAGACCCTTCAATTCACCATCCTCTAATAAATATAATAGATTTATAGAAATTGGGATATGATATAATATAGTTCCCTGATATTACTGAAGAAAAATGAAAATAAAAATACTAAATGGAATTTTCATCATAGTATAGAAACATCAATATGGTGGTTAATTAAATTTTTGTATAGTCATATAAAATATTATCATATTTAAGGTGATCCAGTTTAGAAAAAAAGATCATTTTAATTTTACCTAACTGAATGAAAAAAATTAAACTACAACAATCAATTTAGACGAAAAAATAAATTTATATTATACAATGAAAAATTATTTATTTTACATTATAAAAGTGAATATAATTTGGGATAAACAAGTGCACGTAAAAATATATTAAGACAATGAACAATATAATGAATGTTACTAAACATGTGTGTAACAATATAATGGAGTTGTTAATTGTAATACAGTAAGTCATTTATAATTCTAATAAATAATCATATAACAGTTCTAGACATTGGAGATCATTTATTTTGATTAAAAGGTCTATGAGGGTCATAATAGTAGTCTAGAATAAAACTATGTCGTGGAATTAAACATTTTTTTCAAAATATAAATAATAAATACTTTTATGTTATTGCTTCCCAAAATAATATGGCCTAAATTAATTATATTCAATACATCATAAATTAAAATACTGGTAATGTAAATCCCTATACCTATTAATTTATTAAATATAGGAGATTAGATATAGAATTAGATAAAATTAAATATTGTTATTTTTAAATAAAACATTATAGAATTTAAATTAAATGATAAAACTAAATGAATAAACAAAATAGATCATTCTCAATCATGGAGTTTGTGATAAGCTCTAAAATTCTTTTAATAAAATCATAGACTTTGAGTATAGATATTCTATTTTTTTATAGCGGTTTTAATGATCATGAAAAAATTATATCCTTAGGATAAGAGTATTCGAAAAACATATTTTATAAAATCCAATACATCATCATAAATTTTTAAAATAGTCAACTGATTATTAAAAATATTTTAGAGTGGGTTTTTTTCTTGAATGAATTGATTTTAGAATAAATTATAAGTATATAATCTTGAAATTAAAATATAGTTAATTACCCATTAAACAAGCACAAAAATTATTTCATAAGAAGTAATTTTTATGATTTTTTTTAGAATCAGTTTAAAAAATAATTAATAAATAAAAAATAATTTTTTTTTAAATAATAAATTATTTATAATAATGAGGCAACAATATACTAATGTGTTATAGTCATGATAATGATATATAATGAATGTTTAAAAGAAGAATCGAAAAGGAAAACAATTAATAGATCTGAAAAATATCATCCTTATATTATAAATTCACTCTCATTTTTCATAGACATACTATATAACATTTCTTCCACTTTCTCTTTCTCATCCTTCTTTTAAGTCTTTTAAAAAAATATTATAATGAATTAAAATTAATATATTCAAATAATAGAATATAATATATCCTTTATTTTCATAATTTTATATAACAAATGTTTTTTAATTTTTTGTTTCTTGATATTCCCTTATAAACTATTCAATGATCATTATTTTTATTTTTTAATGAATTCTTATTAGAGATATCATTCACTAAAATAGAAAAATGATATATTTTTAAATTCATTAATATATTGATGAATATTTTGGGCATAAATATCCAATTAATATTGAAAGAGGGCCATCATTTTTATGTTATAGAAGTTCTATATGATTTATTCATTAATGTTGTAAGGATATCCTATTTTCTAAATATATTCATATAGAATTTAATTATGTTATTCTAGAAAATTAATGTCATTACATTGACATTAGTATATGGAATATGATAACTATCGTTGTAGCACATTTTTTGTTGTAAAAATTTTAAATCCATTAAATCACAAATATATTTTAGGATCATAAATTATTCATAATGAGATACTTATATTTTGATAGGTGTATATTTTAAATTTCATTGTACATTAACAATGAAGACATATTATATGCTTATGTGAAAAAAAATGAGATTATAAGAATATTGGATCCTATAAATATTCAACAAACTATTTATGTTCACCACATTATGTTAATTACCTTGAGGGGTAAACCTGGGTCTGAGAGATAAAAATAAATTCCCCTTAGATCATGTTTCGTCATTAAAAAACACCCATATATCATTATACCTTCATCCTAAAATAATAAAAGAATTAAAATATAAAATCAAACATGAGAAACAACAATTTTACATGGTTCACCTGAACCTGTGTATTGTTAGGGTAATAAAAATGTAGTGTAACAATGTAACAAAACCACTATAGTGAAGAAATAAAAAAGTATCATATCAAACTCACTATACAAATGGTTTAAAAATATATTTACATTAATAAATAATTCTTCTATCCACTAATGTGAACATATAACTCCCCTAGATGATCCTCATATTGATTTTTATAAGTTATATTTTTTTCACACTAAGAAATGTGTGAAGTGAAACTATTTTTTCAATTGAGATATGAAATACTATAATCCATTTACTTATATTCATGTAAAATTATTCATCATGAACTAAAACCTAATTTAATATCCCACCACGAACACAAAAATCATTTAATGGTTTCATTTTGAACTTATGTACTTCCTTGAATACTTTCAAATTATGAAAAAGGATCAATAAAAACACACATTTATAGAAAGTTATCATAATGAAATGAATCCTCTAAAAATCCTCTCACAATAATTCATGTTAAATATTTTCCCATATAATATGATACATATCAATTTTCTCTGAGTTTCAATGTTTTAGGATTTACCATTGTGAACATACTTTTTCTTACTATAATTTAAGAGTAATATTTATCACATGGAAGAATTCCTATAGTAATAACTCACTATAACAAAATTAAGTATATATATTTTACTTTTGTGGGTTAAATTATATAAATAAATTTATTTTAATGTTCTATATTAAAAATTACAATTTATCGCTTCATATTAAACTCATCATTTTCATCAATGAATCTCTTACCATGAAATTGTCCTCATTGTGAATGATTATACTTCAAAACCAATTATCTATATTTCATTGTTCCCATACATAGAGTTCAATTTTTATCTATATACTCACCTTCCATACAATCTCCACAAACTCAAATTTCAATTCATATCTACAAAATCATAATTTTACCTATCATTGTAGACTCCCCTTTTACTATGTTATTATAGACACTCCTTCATCCATATAAAATTTAAATTAATCGATCATCCATCTTTCCATTATATCCTCTAGTTATTCTATAATCATGACCGCAAAATCTGCGTAATCAGTATTTCACTCTTCAAAATTTACATTATAGAAATTTTTACTTTACTAAAAATATTCTTTATAGCTCTATATTTTTATAATCAACAGACACAAACCAATAAGTCCAAAATAGATTGTAACATGACCTATTATATTTCATACCATAAAAACAACATTCCAACAAGTGAGGTTCAAAATGAGATATGGGAAGACTATAACCACTATATCATGTCATATAATATGATATTAATTTACAATTATAAAATAATGAATTAATAATTAGGGTAAAAATATCAAAAATGAATTTTTGACATAGATATAAAAATAGGCACCAAAGTGGTAAGCCTGTACAAGGTACATATAGAAAGTTAATAGAAAAAAAGTAAATAAAAGATATATATCGGGTACTTAAGTGTTTATACCCATCCACTCTAGCTCTATGCTCCAACACTCATACATGAACCACATGACCCTTTCCCTTTAGAGGATCTCTTTTTATGAAATCTACAAGAGCACTGAAATATCTGAGTAGGGTGTCGACAAAAGACTCAATAAGGACCACAAATGTTTCATTATCAATGTTTTACAATATATATAACAGTTTATTCCATGACATAAGTTAATTCATAATAAACATAAATGTGTTGATTCATCATGTGCTGACCAAGATGTTAGGAACCCTGATAACACTTTCTTCACCTGATTCCATCTAAGGATGCCGATGAGTCACATATATCTATCAAGGAAACTACGTTCAAACCATATAGATAGTTTTCATATGAATAGTGCATGTTCCTCCCTATAAAAAGATCAAACCACACTTCTTGTGGATTTTCTTGGAACACCAAATTTTATATTTGTTCGATACATCACCTTTTTGACCTTTTAATCACACATGACCCATGTTTTTAGGAATCACTGTCTTGTATCTTATAGAAAAAAAAAATTCATTATCCTATAAGGGTTCATCCACACCTTACATTAATCATGATATAACATCTTCAGATTAGGTAACATGACACTAAATCCTTCCCCTCTATAAGGGTATACATGAAAACCATTAAGGATGTTAAAAATACTGAACTCCTAACCTCAAGGATCCACATATATATATCTCAGCTTCTTAAAGGAAGCCACAATTGACATCCCTCTACAATGGTATCCATGTATTTATTTATAAATTTTAGGATTACATCATATTGGTTAACTACGTACACACATCCTTAATGATACACTTGATTTTTTTTCCTACATACAAATTCCAAATTAATTGAAATAAAAAAACAATATAAGTCATAAAATTAAATGATAATTAACGCTAATACCATAGTCAGAATAATAACTCATAAACACATTTTCCACTTTCTACTAAAAAACCTATATACATCTTAGACCAATCATGGTTTAGTCCATCACAACAACACATTATGATTCCATCCAAAATATAAAAATCCCATAAATGTGGTTAACTTACTATCTCAAAATCCTTAACAACAATGTAATGGATAAATGACTTAGTGTGGTTCAATAGATTGGTGGAAACCTAAAAAGTAATGAATAACTTTTCTCATTCTTATTATCAGAAACATCTATTGGTCAGTGGTGGAGGTTCATAGGGGGTTATTATAACCACAAAAAGTTATTTTACTTCTAAAATAAATAAAATATTTCATGTCATAAATCATGTTACCCCTTATATAATTTCTGATTTATCATTATAGGAAATCACATGTTCTCAATAAATTCTCCTTGAGGATAACTATTTTTTAAAATTCCTTATAAATAAGAAGTTTTAAAATATTTCTTAGTAATTTATTTTAAATTATCCTATCATTATTTACATTGATAATTTATCTAAAATTTTCCATTTATAATTTTCATTGATAATTCATCAT
Source organism: Viscum album (assembly GCA_963277665.1). Lineage (NCBI taxonomy): Eukaryota > Viridiplantae > Streptophyta > Magnoliopsida > Santalales > Viscaceae > Viscum > Viscum album. Next base: position 1,143,720,251 of record OY728141.1, read on the forward strand.
AAATTACCCTTTTATAATTATTATTTGAAAAAATATCATAAATCATCCGTTATAATAATATTATGATCATTTACCATAAATTATCCATTTTAATTATCTGTTGACAATTTATTAAAATTATTCCTTAATAAATACATCTTGATAATGTTTCCTAAATTATCCATTTATAATTATCTATGATAATTTATCCTATATTATATTGTATTGTTATATTTGGAGAATTTATTTTAATGTATATGTATAATAATATTTTTAGAATTTATCATAAATTATACATTAATATTATCTTTTCAAAATAATTTATCTTTGATAAAATCATGATTAATTTGTCTTAATTTCCACAAGTATTATTTTATAATTTTAAAAAAATTATCATTTTTCTATTCTATCTCTAAAAATTAATAGTTTAAAAAAACCCCTCAATGTAATTATATTAATATAGATGTATCTCTATGAGTCCCTCTCAAAAAACTTAAGTAACTGATCTTGAGAACCAAAATCGCATTCATCTTTACCTATTGGATATATCCATACCGCCACCAAATACTAACAAGTGGTATAGTTTTCCCTTGGATTAATATCTTACCATATTCAATAATCCATAATAGATTGTCCTGATATGGTTCATTAGCTTCCAATTGAATACCCTCACAATCTATAATATTTTTACGATCAAGAATGTCTTAGAGAAGGTGTGAAAGGTACTATAGATCATGCATTATTCTGTAACTTGAAGGAAGGCCCAACTCATATGAAATTATCCCCATTTATTTGGTGTTATCAACGGGTCTGAAAATGTTGGTTCAAGAGTTCCCTACATAATTAAAATGAATTGTCCCAACCGATGGGTTAATAATAATAATAAAAATAACACAAAAAATGAACTCAGGGGGTATAATCTATTGTCAAAAAATATCTATTCTTCTTTGATAAATAATCAATGACTACACAGTCAGACACACTGTCTCAGAGTCCTAAACGGAACCGTGCACACAAATTCTACCTCACTTATCTCATGCTAATTATTGATGATTAAAATGATCTCTAATAATGGGAATTGTATGTTTCTATCTATGTTAAATCCTGTGAAATATTATTTTTTGGGAACTCAATCCATGATAGGTGATCACCCCATCCACCACAAAACTCTATCTTGCGGTCTCGAAAAATATCTTCTAATATAGGCATAGTCCTCTATGTTTATCCTTCCGTTTGAAGATAGTATATCATTATAAATATTTACTGAGTCCCAAATGATTTTTATAGGTCCTACCAAAATTGGGACAATGTACGTGAATCTCTACAATAATCAGGGCTCAAGGGAACTCCTTGAATCCATACACCCTCTCAGACAAAGATCATTCCCAGCTACACCCTTACACGAGTATCTATGATCAACAACAAGAGTGAAGAATTTATTTGATTTTAGAAAACAACATAGGATATGTCCATAATGCTTCGGGTTCTAGGTGACATTATAATAATGTCTTTTGTGATGTCATCTCACTTCTATATAGGTGTATGGTATGTTAGCAAAAAACCCACCTTGACGTTGGTTCCCAAACATTATTTTCTGGATGGTAAGGCATTTGTTTAGGAGACTAACAATGTAATTATACATATATTGGTATTAGGATTACTAAATAAGTCACAATAAATCTTGGTCACACTATAATATACTACCCATATTTATGTATATTAATAACTCATCAATTACTCTCTTATGGAATAAATAAATACTACTCTCCCCTGCATAATGATTGAATCATCATTTTCCATCAACCATCTTGGTATCAGGTCACCTTTAACTAATAGTTACATAATCATTTTACACTCTGGGTATGACTCCTGACCAGAATTTACTTATACCAAATGGGATGATGTGACTATAATATGAGAATAACTCATATAACCCTAGACCTCGGAGGTGTCAATCATACAATTAGCCAATAAACTATTCAATAACCAATGCACCCAAGAGGGTCAGTCAACTAGCTCTAGCTCCACCGGTGTCATATGGATATGATCATCCAGAATTGAATTTTATTTTCTTAGGAGAAGACATCATCTCAAAATTGAATTTTTATAGATACTAAATCATTCACCTCTATATTGTTATTAGGTCCCTCTCTGTGATGTTATATGAAATTCTCATGTGGTATGTTAAAATAGTAAATATCTCACCAAATAGAAAGGATCCAAAAAAATTCAAATCATGGGACCTGAATTCTATCCCCAAGTCATGTTTATGGTATTTAATTCATTCAGGAAGTATCTTATGAGATTTATAGTCTATAAGCACCTCAATATTTATTTGTACCGCTCATAGAACAGCAACCTATGTATCAAAATAAAACACATAAACAATACTAAGCTCAAGTAGTATTAGTAATGGAACTATTTTTAACATTATATTTAGCTAAAGTAAGTCCTCTTCAAACTGGTAACACCTATAGAACCTAAATAATATATTTTATATAACCTTCTTGGGTGATGATTGTCGTTAAAATTCTATGATAAATGGTCTATAAAATCTTTCTAAACCCATACATATCCTAATCCCAAACATGTTTTTGGGATGTATCCAAAAAAATAATTTTTCAAACTTATATGAGAGAAAATATATACAATTAAATGACATCACATGTACTGTAAACATCATATCATTATTCTATAAGTAACACTCTAAAGTTTGGCATGAAGTCTGTGTCCTCGATGTGTACTCTAGACCATATTTGGGTTCCTATCTTGTTTATTTATTGTCGATGAGTAGATAATGATATAATTGATGACTAATATGATGAATAAATCCTTGTATGAATGGAATATCTCTTTCAGTATGTCCATTAACACAACTAGTGTGATTTTATTCCCGAATATCATGACTAATTACTCATAAAGTCTATACCATCTATGAATTACAAACATCATAATGGAATCCTTTATAAATTAAAAAATTTGATATCCCAATCAAGGATAAATCGTGCAAAACCAACCATATCTATGTATTTTAATGAAAAGATCACCAATCCTTGAAAATTTATATTGATTCCTTACCATCACCTATTTTAGCTTCAGTTAATCAATGCATTACTGAAGACTATCATGCTCATTCTTGAATACAAACATCTGTAACTCATGGTGAACACTATGTATGAAAAATACATTCCACTCTCTGAAATCTAGTTGTTCCTTGATCTTCTTTATCATTGGTGGAACCAAATAATATAGGGGAATCAAACTAAATACCCACCATATATGATATTTTTCTTATCTTAACTTGAAATGCATTCAGAGCATCAACAATGTAAATGAATCATTTAATTATTTAATTTCATTAATAATTATATTGTTTCCTTATAATGCCTTTTTTGGGAAGAGAATGATGGAACTGATATTCATGACATGTTCAACATCATATCTGAACTCCAATGTCTAGATCATAAAAAAAGAAAAGGACTTCCATTCAAAGGATCAATGCTTCTCTAACCACATAGAAGGTGTTGGATGATTCTCAATTTTATTCCCCTACTTTTTTTATGGTAAATAAGAAAACTCTCCCTTTGTAGATTTAATTTTATATTCTTCCTATTTAGAACAATAATTCTACTTCAAGGTGTCATCGCTCGTAATAAAATACAAATACATCAAAAAAGAAACAATGTTCTTAGGACAATCCATAATTAGTCTATTTGACCACACATGGTTTCTCTTAACCCATCAATGGGATCACATAGGGTTCTCCAAGGAGTGTACCATTAATGATAGTGAAATGAAATGCATTTTATTAAATTAATAATATGGGTAACATCAATAGTTATATATATGGAAGGGGAACTGACATACCAAGTCATAATTCAAGAATGAAACTTGATTCCCATAAATTACATATCAGAATCATATGCATTAGTCAATTTAAATTTTTATCAATGGTAATAAAAAAACATAATAATACAAAATTTATGGAATCTTAGAGGTACACTATGTAGTTTGGTACATGCATTAACATATTTCCCTTACCTGAGTCCCAATGTAAAATATATTATCCAAAATATCCAAAAACATTAAAATTGATGAAAAATTATAACAATGTATGTTCATTGTCTACTATTTTGTAACATACCAACTTCAATCATCAGGTCCAGTATGGAATGAATAATGGAATTATACGCACCTCCACTTATTCAAGAGGATTCCAACTAGTAATGAGGAACCAGATGTGATAGTGTGGAGAATATACCCTCATTATCAAGCCATCATGAAATATAAAAATGAAAAAAAATAATAAAATGAAAAACTAATAAATTAGAATATAAATAAGTGGAATAGATGTAAAAATAGATCCAAAATTGGTAATCCTATTAAAAATAAACAATATGGTAAATACAAGATAATAAAATTAGAAAACATCTATAATATAGTCTTGCATCTATCCTATTTTTATATAGACACATGCTCCACCAATCAACCATCCACCAAACTCCCCTTACACTGTCCTAGACATGTTGTTATGAGTTTTTACAAGCCCACTAAAATTACTATGTAGGATGTGTGTAAAATACTCTGTTGGACACCACCAATGCATCCTTATAATAAGTGAACAATATATATAATAGTGTGTATCATAACATAAATAAATATTTAATAAATATACATCTGATGAGTCATCATGCACTGACCAAGACGACATGAACCCCTGAACCACCCACATCAACTCATTTCTAGTAAGGATGTCCAGAAGTACCGTACCCTTATTAAGGTAACCCAGAACACGCCACACAACTACTGGATTTTATAGAAATTACACTCACTCCTGCATGTCAAAAGCTCACCCAAAACAGTTTGGGGTATTCACTGGAATGACTCTTTTTCAATTAGGTTGAAACCCGACTTGGTTACCCATTTAATCACCCATTATTCATTTTATAATGTATCCATTTTCAGTATATTCAATAAATACACTATTCTATTTCCAATATAGGGGTAACCATATCATTGTTATGGAAATTAGGATAGTGTCAAGTTGGGTAACGATCCACTATTTATTTCCCTTCTATTGGGGTGGCCACTCCCACTTATAAGGACATTATAAATGTACAACCTCCAACCTCAAGAAAACACCTATGTATCCCATTTCCTTCCAGATATCCAAAAGGATTCACATCTATAGGTGTATCTATATATGCCTTCATGTATTTTATGATGGTATCAGGTTGGGTGACCCTATAAATCAATCATCATAGATCTGACATATTATATCAGTATATACTACACAATTCCCTATGTCATGAAATCTGTAAAAATATATATAATATTAAGGAATGATATGCTCTACCAAGGAAAAAAATATTTACACATAAACAAGTACACCCATTACTGCTCACACACCCACAGGTCCAACAAAAGAAGTCATGAGTTAGTACAACATAAATTCATATAATGATAACATAGTAAATAAATAATTACCATAATGGTAGAGGCATTCATACCAAAAAGTAATCGACATCAAACTCAATGATAAACAACCTTTTCTGGATCAATTAATACAGTGAAAACATAAAAATTCAAGAATACCTATTCATGTACTTTATATCATTAATATTGAAAAATAAATGCACAAGGATAACCAAAGTTTCCTAGAAAAAAATAAACTTATTATATTTCATATAGAAATAAAATAACACTTATTTTGATAAATTCACTCTCTTGAATATTTACTGTATTATTGTTTATGGAAATTCATGCACTGATAATATTATCCTTAAGAATAATATTTTATTAATAATTCCCTACATGTTTTCATTTTCTAATTATCACTTGATAAATTATCTAAAAACATATTTTTATAATTATCTTGCTAAATTTATCTTAATTTATATTGTTTATCACTATTTAATTCATTGAAATTTTTCATTATATATTTTTTATGATAATTTATTATAAATAAAACTTTATAATTTATTTTTAATAACATTTACTAATTTACCCTTTTATAATTTCCTTTTGATAATGTATTCTAAACTATGTTTTAATAATTATCTATTTATAATTTATCTTAAATTATCTCTTTTAATTATCTATGATAATTTATATAAAATTATATTTCATGGTTATATATTGATAATCTATTAGAAAGTATGATTTATCATTATAGTTCATTAATTTATATTAAGTTTTCCTTTTATGATTATAATTTGATATTAAATTACCATATAATACCTCATGATTATCAATTGATAATTCAAATTAATATTTAATGAAAATTATAAAATATTTATCATCTAGCGATTCTATAAATCATCTCATAATAAGTCTATGTGATTATCATTTGGTAATTTATATTCAATAAATTATCCTATGTTAAATTGATATAATTATCATTAAAAATAAGGATTTTATAATTTCCAAGGACAAAAATTATAGAAAGGCAAGCCAATTATGCCACCTTTAAGATACAAATATCATGAACCTCTGATCACATTCTATTACTATTTGTAAACATGTTCCATCAAAAAACAACACAACCTAAAAAATGATAAAAAATAATCAAGAGGGGTGTGTAACCAATAAAATACCAGATACTAAAAACTCATTATTTTTAATTCTATATCAAACCATATTTTTCCCTCAATTAGTTTTGACTGAAACTATTGGAAAAACATTTATACTATTTTGGTTAAAATTAATAATGAATCATCAATGGAGGGGAATCTTACGGCCACATATAAAATTAAATAAATCCCTTTAAAAAGTTTTCATATATGTAAAATCTACTATTAAATTATAATCATTCTTAAAAAATATTGCATGATTCCATATTATTCATTATTTTTAATCTAAATGTTAAATAACACAGTAAGACATTTAAATAGGAGAATAGAGTTTCTGATGTGTTGTTAGGATGGATTAAAACCAAAATTACAAAAAATGAAATGGGGGTCCTATATAATTTATATAAATTTACATGAATAAATTGATTTATTAATAAAAAATTGTTAAATAACTATATTTTAATCAATATCGTTAATAAAATGGGAAAAATGTCGTTAAAAATATTTGTAAAAATATTTCGATGTGTATAATTTACCATTAATATTTCAAATTATAATCAATATAATTTGTTTGAGACCTAATTGAATATATTTTTAAGAATTAATTTTTTTAATTCTCATTCTATAAATACTATGTATCAAAAAATGTTCAATAATAATTATTTTAAAAAAGTACATTAAATTTCATATTAAATTGTTATAGAAGTTGTCTACAAATGGGATTTAAAAAATCGTTATTTTTTAAATATAATTTTAGATTGTATAAACCTACAATTAATGTTACTAATGCTCAATATAAAATTTCCCCTTTTCTAAAACGTTTTTTTAATGTACGGAGACTCGTATACCAAGTGTTTCTATCATTGGTAAAAATCATGTTACCTGACAACATATAAAATAGAAAATTCAGTAACAAAAAATTTCATTTATTTAAATCTTTGAAAAAATACATCACGTAACCATATATATCTACCTCCCCAATGGTAAATATTGTTAGGATTCTTATAAAAATAAGGTTTAGTTGTTTCAGATGAATTATTCCTTAATACGAATAATGTTATATTCTAGTGACCTCTTATTTGATATTTTGTACATAATGGTGAATTTTTTTAAGAAAATTGTATTACTAAATATGATAATTTATATAATAATAATAACTAATGTTAAATGGAGGCCTTTGTAGGATTCAATTGGGCTATAATTTTATCAATCTTCCCAATTCAATTAGTAAAACATAATAATAAGTTCATCATTAATTCATTTATTGACATTAATTTATTTACAAAAATTTTAATAATAATTATGTATTAAATAAGAAATTGGATAGACCTTCAGAATAGATTTTTTTTTCAAATACAGTCCTTGTTTTGGAATGATAATATTTTTTATTATTGAACAACCTAAAAAATGATATTTTTAGGTATATTTTTCACATATTTTTTAGATTCATCAATTCTTGTTAATAATCTCCCATATCATAATTAAGATAAATTAAAATACATAGAATTAGTAAAATTATGTTCAATATTAATTTCCCTAATAAAATATACTATGTGGAAATATAGAAGTAATTCCTAAAATAACACTACATTCATAATCATCTAAACAAATTTTTAACAATTAGTATTTACTATAACAAAAAGAATATGTTCAATTTATATCATTATTTACATTACAATTTTTATATATATTAGAATCCATATCTTGACATTCAAACCTTTTACAATTTATCTTGATATATCCATATTTCTTACATTTATAAAAAACATTTCACTATAATCCTGATTTTAATTTTTTATACTGGATTAATCATATTTAATCTATTTAAAGTCTCAATTATTATTATATTGATAACTACACTTCAAAAACATCAAGAATTTAAATTTATAGAGTCTATCAATTTTCAGCTCACTAAAATAATCATTTCTATCATCTAGTTACTCAATTGAGATATTAATTAATGTAGTATTTATATTATGATTATATATAGTTCTTTTAGATGTAATATTAGTAGTTTCTGAAGATACATGACTCAATAATATTTTTATATATTTATTAAAATTAATTTGATAACGCGTTAATCTTGTCAAAGACCATCATGTCTCAAACAGATATTAAATTTTTTATCTTCCAATTTTCTTCAATTGGTCTCCAATGAATTTTGAATTTTATTTATAATATATGAAACAATATAATTATAAGTAATTTATAAATATTTAAGATATTGACGAATATTCATAATATTAATTAAACTATAAATATCCCATTTATTTTTGTATTCACACATAGAGGTGGGGTCAAATGTGAAATTGTTTATGAATTAATTAAACATATTATTACCCTTTAAGGGACTAAGTCCTCTAGTCAAATTACATTATATGGATCAACATATGAATTATAGATATTCTATGTTATATGAAAATTAGTGAAATAATATTAATATAATAACATTATATCTTTAATATGTTTTCCACTGATGTGGATGATAACAACATTACTGTATTTCATTTGAGTATGAAAATTACAAGTTTCACCATTATAATAATTATTAAAATTTTGAATTTAGTAATTATGGTATTTTTAGGTGTACAGTAGGATATACCATCTTCATTATTGATATTGTTCCAAAATCATAGTTGTTAAACTTATAATATAATTTCTTTTATAATTTCATGAAATTCTAGCATATTCTTAAATTCATAATGATCATCATAGATAAGTATAAAACAAATTCTTGTTGACTTCTTCCACTTTCATATAAGATCATAAACATCCAAAATATACATGAATAGAAATAGAAATTTGGACATACACTAATCTTTCTATTCACCATCAATATCTTTGATACATAAAAAATATATATTTTGGAGTTATATTCACATTCCTGCTCAATCATATTACATAATAATTTTCTTCCTTTTTATTTTGATTTATTATATATGGGTATCCAAGATAGGTCATCACTTATACAGAAATTATGATTTGGTATATAGTAGAATCACCTTTTAGTCCACTATAAAAATATAATATTTTCATTATTTTATTTAAAAGAAGATGACATTAAAAATTCCATCATCTTATACATTCATATCTCATATCCCATGATTTTTATTCTATATACAAGATATTTTTAAATAAAAGTATTAGTTGGTACATATTATTGCTTATATAATTCCCTTAAAATTATAAATAATATCTATATAGGTCATGTGTGTTTGATCATAATGATAATTTATTAGTAATAGATCAAATTTAATTTTCCCTATGAGATCAGCTTATTAATATTCAACTAATATTCATCAACTGATCTTCCAAAAATACCCTCATTATCTATCAATTTAATAAAATAAATTTTATCATTTCAATATCTTCCAATATAAGTAAAATATAAATCATTATAAACCCATATATTTGATCTTTATAATTTATCTCAAATAATAATATTTGAAATCTTTGATTTATATAACCTTGATTCTTTTAATATTCATTAAGATTGATTGTTGAATATTTATAATTATCATCCCTTATTATCAATTAAATTGCCTTATAAACCACACTCATTTCTCCATTTTTCCTTTACCATATGTAGTAAACCTAAGGAAATATGATTTCCCACTAGGATGTGACAATATTTTTATTCCCAGAACCAAATGTATCACAATATTCATCTATATTATTTCTTGTTGTTTTGTAATAATTTTCATGGGGAAATTATTCCTCACCAAATAATCATTCATTAATAACTCAATCGATCCCTCTATATTATGTTTAATATATGATGAATGTATTTCATATTATTATATTAAAATTAGTTATTAAAAATATAATAATCATGTTATTTGAACCAATAGAAATGTTAATTTTTAGAAATAGTTTAATACCATATAATAAACAATATGTTGTCTATACCGCATAAGTGAGAATCTATTTCATTATACATACAAATGAGTTTAAAACATATTATCAATTGGATATTCTATAGTGTAATGAAAATTATTGTAATTTTTTTAAAATATCTCTCAAATGTATTGTGTCCCGTTATAAATCTTTTTTATTGTTTAAATTATTTTACCATTCATATTTTATCCATATGTTTACACCTTTTGAGGATAAAATCATTCTTTCATATGTATAATCAAAAATATATTTACTATAAAAATATGTTTCTTATGTATCATCTAAATTTTTTTATCTATCACCATATCAATCCAATGATTTATTACAAAAAATCCATATAAACTTATATTCCTTTGTTATCTAAAGAGTATAACTGACATTTTATTCTATGACATCTTCCCTACACCATTTTTAATTTTTTAGCAGAATTAAATAAGAATAAACTATTATAATATAGTGAAGAACTTCTTTAGATATTATCCATGTATCAATGGATTTATTGGTTCACTTTAATAAAATTTAATTATCATTAGGAATTTTACAAACCCTTAAAAATAACTTCAACATAATTATCAATATATATGAATAATATATGTAATAATCTTGAATATTTTTTTAAAAAATATCATTTACTCAATGATTTTTTATACCTTATACAATAAGAGTGAATTAATTAATAATTATATTAATATATAATCTTTCTCAACTATATACTCCCCATAAAATTCACTAATATTAACCATCATAAATTGTAGTTTCTATATGAAATAACATCCTTAATCATCATAACACCCATTTATAAACTCACATTAACTCCCAACCGACATCATGCTTTCAGTTAACATCTCTTTATGTCTTTGAATAGTGATTTTCATCATTTGACATAAAAATAATATCATAATATTATGTATTTAAATAGTTTCTCCTACCCTAGAAACTTTTAATTTAATTCATATATGTTCATTCATCAATAGTTATATATATAATAAAACTATTCCATAAATCAATTAATATATAATCTTTATTTAAGGAGAAACATTTTCAACTATCATTTTCAATATGAAATTATATCCAATATAAAATTATGCAAAATAATAAATATAATCTGTACGATTAAAAATATATATCTTACAACATGAACCTGTTTTCTAATTGTGGTCTATTTCTTCACTAAATATAGATGCAAAGCCTTCCTACATAATGACATTGAATACCGTCATTGAAATTAAATTAGTAATTCAATATCACCTATTAAATTCGGTAACAATATCCTTACTTAACATAACTAAATCCCTATATATATTTCCTCAATACATATCCTTTTACCTCAAAGTTATTGATAATTAATATAATTTATTAAAAAATGAGGAATTAATAACTAAATTGTTCTCTAATTTTTATTAAAAATCATATTTTTTTCATTATTAAATATAAAAATTTAGATTAGTTTTGGTAGTAAATTTCTAATAGAAAACTGTGATAAATTATTCGAATATATGTCTATATGTTCTAGATCAATGTATATTTTAAAAGAGATTAATCGTATGAAGGTATTTATTGATTAAATAACTCAACAAGTGATAAAAAACCTATTATATAACGGATGTTCATAATCTTTTTTAATTTACTACATTAACTCAATGTAATAACAAAAAATAATATGAAAAAAATAGTTTTCTTCCCAACCGTGCTACGAAAAATCAAAATTCAATTCAATACATTCTCTTAAATGAAACCATAATTAATAATACTCAATCATAAGAAGAGAAAAGGTTAAAAATTATATCACATTTAATTAATTTACATCGAATTCATGAATTTATATTAAATTGTGATATTATAATAGATTAATGTTATTCTAAACACCTATTAATGGTTGAAATCAATAAATAAACATAATAGTTTATGTTTATTTAAAATAAGTTCTAAGAATTAATTTTTCATATTTATTGAAGTGAAAAAAATTAGAAAAAATCTAGGAACACCCTATATGATATCTCATATATATTTTTCGGAAAAAGTATATAAAATCATCCCTAAAATAAGATAACTATTATTTAAATTCATTGAAAAATATATTCAAAATATGTGTTAATAATTTTTATTCTTATTTTATTATTAGTGAGATAAAAATGGATAAATTTTATTTCTCTATCCTAAAACACCTCTTATTATAAATTTTTCATTATGAGTTATCTTTAATCAATTTCATTGATTCTGAGGATTAAAATAACATTGGGTAGCATAATAATAATATTAATTTCCTATTTTATATTATTTAGAAGATTATTATTCATATATACTTGAAATACACAATTATTATATTTATATTCAACCATAGTACTTTTTCTATAATTATAATGGCTATATATTAATGGAATATTTATGAAAATGGCATGGTTTTTTAGTTGACACACTATATTTAATACAAATATTTGATTCTACATTATTTGGAATATTAATTAAAATTCTACCTTTTTCATTAAATATATATTCTATATAATCAATCCTTATATTTCTATATTGGATTTTTTTTATTTTACAAAATCTCAACCTCTAAAAGTTGTTTTTAATACATTATTACAAATGTATAAATTGTTTCATTTTAACTAAAAGTGTTTTAATTTATTATATAGTTTAGATTAAATCATTATATATTTATTGGGTTTCAATTTCTAATACCTTCAAATTTTAAAATAAGGTCATTATGCTAGATAGTGTGTTTGGCATGCAACACCGAACATAAACAAAAAACAAATTATATGAACCTTAAAACCTAAACATTAAATTGGATTGTATGAATGGTGTTATCTTACTTTTGTAATCTGTATGTATATATAAATTTCACACTCATTATAATTTTATTGATATGTTAATTGGAAATTATCAATCATTTTTAGTAACTTTTTTTTATTATTCGCCAATATGTTTTCGATAATAAATATTTTTTTTGAGAGATAATATAATAATTAATTTCTTTAAATTTTAAAAATTTAATTATATAAAATATAATTAATTTTTTTGACATAATATCAGTATATAATAACTAAGAAAATTTTGGATTTTTAGAAAATATTTTTTTTTCAAAAAAGTAGTGAAAATACTATTTTTTTAATTCTATTTCTTTTTAATAAATTTAATAATTTAAAATTAATATTTTATTTGTAGTATTATTAATTTTAGGTTATGTACTATTTTTTTATTTAATATAATAAATTAAATTTAAATCAACTTATATTGGATTTGGGTATAAATTCATTTTCTGGTTTAAAATAGATTTTTCCAAAAAAATTCTAAATAACATAATGCTACTCCATTTTGTATAACTAGAATAACACATAATGTTTATTTATTTTAATAATAAAATTTATTCATATATATTAAAATATAAATTAAATATAGTATAATTATTATCAAAATTAAATGTCTTTATATGAATTCATCTTTTTCTCAAAAAAACACATCTTCAAAATCATATTTTACATTATGTATAAGGGATTATTTTAAGATTATAATATAAGACATCTATAAATTAAATTTTATCAAATGATTTCCATATATTGAATTATCAAAATTTAAATTTTATAATATTTTCAAAATATATTTTTGAGATAATAAATAGTGAAAAAAGTAAATATATTTTAGAGTGGTTAAGGTGAAAAAAGGACGAATATGAAAACGTAAGGGGTAATATAATATAAAAATTGAATAGATATTATTTTTTGACAAATAAAAATCATATATTTTCTATTTCTAGATAATTTTCTAGTATTGGAATCTTTTGGAATGTGATAAAATGTGGTTTCAGGTTATTCTTGGAAAATATTACTATTATGTAACATAGGTCACTTATAAACACTTACCCCCAATCATCTCATCATCACGTCATCAATAAAAATTTCATCATTCAAATGATACCCAAATACCTTACATAAAAAACAACCAACTACATAGGAATCCTATATTGATCAATACTACATCTAATGATCCTTTTGTTCCCTTTATAAGTAGGTTGTCTATATAATAACTATCATGATTAACTTAAGGGTTTTTTATTTTATTTTTTCATCCACATCCTTCAAAAAAATTCCAATTATAGTGATATGTGAATATTAGTATATCCCATATACTAGTATTTTAATAGGTTAATTTATTATTATATATCATCCTTCTATTCTATAAAATTAGAAATTATACCATCTGTCATGTGTACGATAAACTATTCCCTCCTGAACTGATGTAATCCATTTTTTGTCATCGCATACGACTTATTTTTATAATGATGGATTTAAATTATATATATATATATGATATTTTCATCATATTTACATTTATAAACCTTTTATATCACTTATACCTTCATAACTTCCATTCCATTAGGGACACTATATCATTGGTCATGTGTATGGAGGACTACAACCTCACCTTACGACGTGATTTGTTTTCCCAAAATGCTTGAAATAGAAGGTAATAAATATATGAATAATTATTATATGAAATATAAATGTTATAATTATGATATCCAGGAAATATTTATCATTGCGTAAACTAATTTATAAATTTTTCCCTACGCAAAAAATGATATTGTAGTTTATGAGTATATATCGACTACTACGTCCACGAAGCGATTCCATTCTTTTTTCATTACCACAAAAAAATTTATGACTCATTTATGTATATTTAATGTATAAATATGTTTTTAAATATATTTTGACCATTATGAAAGGATAATATATTTTATACCAGGAATCCATAATGAATGCTGAAAAATGGGAACATTGCATAAGGGTATATACGACCTACCATCTCCATGATCATAAAATTATATAATTGTGATAACCACCAAAGATGATGGGTTTTACAATTGAAATCACTATATGAAAATGATAAAAATATCATTATTAATATTTTCTAAATGTTGATATAATGACCGCTTTAAAGCTAGTCAACTCATCAAATCCATTTTGAAACAATGAATTTCATGATTTCAAAATAACTGACATGGACATACTTGATTATGTATTTAAAAATGTAATAAAAGAAAATATAATAAATTAATTATGTATAAGGTATTGAACATAGTAAAGTTTATTCAAAAATAAAATAATTGATATATTATTATTATCTAGGTGTTAAATGGCATGCATGTAATGTCTGGACTCATGTTTAGAGTTTTCATCTCAATTTTCAATCATTAAATAATATTTTAATATTATGAAAAAATTATATTATTTGATTAATATTATTACCATTTTAATTTTAATATTAAAAATAATTCATATTTAATTTTATATTCATTTTTAGTTTTAAATAATTAAACCTAAGGGACATTATATTAATGTTATTATGGGTAAATAATTTAGAAACTCAATTTATTTTAATTTGGATATATGACATCATCATTTTATTTAATATTATATTATTATGTGTGTATTGAATATAAACTATATTATATTGTACATATAATTGGATTATGTGGATTTAAATTTTATACACCTAATTAAGATGTTGAATAAATCTCACATCAGTATTATGATCACTATAATTGGTTCTCATCAAAATCTGCCTTATTTCCGAAACATGATTTGTTATACACAAATTTTATTTTATAGCACATAACTATGATCCCTTTTATATATTATATCAAAATTATCTTTATTTTCATTATATTTAACATTTCATTAGTGTCAATTATTTCATGAGTCTTTTGATTTAAGAGTTACCAAATTGAAAATGTCTTATTATAAAATATCATTTTAATGGAATTGTTTCTTCCTTAGTTTCCATTGGTGGAAATAATTTGATCATTGCCTAGAAAACAAATTAAAATTTTTACACTTGTTTTATTCTTCAATTACTCATGTAAATGTACCATTTTAATATAATTGGTATATAAAATGATTTAGGAAAATTTATTTAATAAAGTATAATGTCATTTATTTCGTTGAACCAAAATCATTTTTAATCCAAATCCAAGTTTTCTAAAAAGAAGAGAAAAATTATACTATGATACATTAATATAATTTTTACCCATTATTGTATAGTTAAAAAATCCCTCGAAATGAATATTATAATAATTTTACAATCAATCTACATTTTGAATCCTTTTAGAAAATTATTTTAGGAACACATGTTTTAATTTATACAGATTGAATGGTATTATCCCCCATTTATATGTACTCAATGTTTTAAATATATTTTTTTAATTATATTTTCAAATAAATTTATTTGTTTAATGTTTGTCAATTTTTTGATTTTAAACAACTGTTTTGAAAATTAAATGGTTATTTACCTAATAAATGCATCAATTGATATTTTAAAATCATTTTCCATCCATGATTACATCCATTGATTTTACTCAATATTAAAAGGTTATTTCCCCCAAAAATATATATAATTTTTTCATAAATGTTTTTCCATTCGTCATTTTCAACAATAACTTATGTTACTTACTATCCACCAGGGATATGATGTAATGATATAATCCTTATTCATTATTTAGATATATTATGAGATTTACATGGAGCCCAGTACTTTTCAATGATAGAATGAGTCAATAAAATTATAATGATTATTATTATGTTTAAGAGTGAATGATTTTAAATGTTTTAATAAATAATGGGACATGGAAGATATTTATTATCATGGGTGATCCTAATACAACTTACATTACAAGTGTACTAATATTGATCCAATTAAACATAATATATCTTATACAATGGGTCTACGTAGATAGAACCAGATGAGAATAATATATCATATAGGATGGTTTATCCTTGATAGAACTATAATACATTTAGTAATTTCTATTTTTATTAGAGAAAAGTATTTTTGAGTTACTGGTGGGTTTATTTTAAATATTTTATTGGGCTCTAGTTATTTCTAACATTGTTTAAAATTGGTTATGAAAATTATTTTCCAAGATACCAACAAAATTTTGTTTTGTTTTTATTGGTTATAAATGATTCCATTGTTAAAAATTGATATCACCTTGAACATGATAATTTATTACGATTACTATTTCCTTTTTCTATGATTTATTCCAACACACATGTTTATTGATCCTAGTCTATTGGTAATGAGTTTTCATATGTTATTATCAGGAACATTGCTTATGAAATAATACCCTTAATTTCATTGTATTCTCACCGATTAAATAAAAATTGAAATTCCAATGTTTATCCCTATTGATAATTTTATATCACCCAAATAACATTCCATTTATTTAAATGTTATAAATAATGATATTTAATGAATTATGTCCAGTGGGATTTATTATATATGAAGATTAAAATCAAATATAGATTATCAAAAGAAAGTTATAGTTCCAAAATTTCCCATTTATTTAATGAGTGTTTATTTTCAATAACTTGTCAAAATTCGCAAAAACTCTAACCTAATAATGTATATAAGTATATAAGTGTTTCTATAAATCCATTAAATGATACATGGTTATAGATGAAAAAAAACTCGTTTTCTTTCATTAGAATCAATTCCTGAAATTTAATGTTCTTTTATTAATAGATTCATGTGAGAGTGTTCAACAATGTAATAGGTTTTGTTACATTTCAGTTTATAAGTACTTATTATTATAAATTTTGATTCTATGATTATAAATTTCAATTGAAAATATATTTTGTTATCTTATTAAACAATATATACATTTATAAAAATATTTATTTCCTAAGTTGTTTCCTGATATATTTTTGAACTATAAGGGAAATTTCTTTATTAAAATTTCCCATTCGAAAAATATCAAGACGCAACTTAGTTGACAACCATTCATGCCTAGAAAGGATAAGGGGATCAAAACCATGAGTAAAGGGAAATCATAGAAGAACACCTAACAATATCCATCTTGTTTGCCAACATCTATCATCAATCACATTGAAAAAATTAATCAATGTTATTTTACTACAATAAATATTTTTTTGTATAAATTGGTTTTTATGATATATATATTCCATTTTAATTTTATTTTCATATCATTATAGTAAATAAATTATTATTTTTCACTTTTGACATATGTGGTTTTAATTCACTAATGTTATAACATATTTAAATAAATATGATAAGAAGTCTATTGTGAAGCATGTGGTTTTATTTTAATACTATAATGACACTTTATCATGAAATTTTAATTACATTATTGTATATTTTATTTTCAAAATGCATTGTTTCATTATATTTATATTTATTTAGTTAATCAAAAAAATTTCATTAATACGAAATGAAACATGATTTAGAATAAAATATAATTATATTTTATTTATTTTCAAATTTAATAATTTATATTTAATTTTTTTATCAAAAAATGTATATAATATTTCTATACATTATATTTTAAAAAATTAAAATGTGCATGACCATTGTTTTGAAATAAAACTGTATAAATATTAGACTATTCTTTTTTTGTCTATTATATATTTAAAATCTACAATTTACTTACTAAAGAAGTAGATTATTATAAAATGGAAATTTTAAATTTTTTAAAGAATTTGCTATCAATAATACAAAAATAAATGAAATAATAAAAAATATAAATATAATCACTCTTATAGAATAAAATAGTTTTTTCTTAATAATATTATTTCATTATAATATATTATTGTTTTTAATAATAAAATGTCAAATAATTGATATTTTTTAAAATTTAAAATATAGATTTATAAATTTTAAACTAAATTATAGTAATTTTTTAATTTATTGATTATTTAGGTGAATAATGAAAACAAATTTTATATGAGGTTTGTATTAAATATTTTAGTAATAAAATTTTACCAGTTATAAAAATTAAATCTAATAATATGTTCTTCAATATTGGGTGCAAAAAATTTTAAAATATATTTTAATTTAATTTTTATTTATAGGAATAAATGTGAGTTACATAGATAATAGTTTGTTATCATGTTAAAAGTAAAATGGTTTATTTCTAAAAATATTTTTTTATATTTTTTACATTTTTACAAAATATATTTATATATTTAAAATTATCAATCAAATGTAATGATTACATATACAATCAAATATAGTATGTATGATGCTCTGAGGATTAGGACTTATTATTTTAAAAAATAAATAAATAATTATAAAATAAAAAACCCTAATGATATTTTAGGCTTATAGGGTTAGAGAATTATTAAATAAGTAACTGAAAAAAACAATCCAATTTTCAACTATAAAACAACTATTTATTAAACTTTTTGAATTTTTAATCCAAGATAAATTATCAAAATCTCTCAAAAAATTTCAACACAATATATAATTTTAAACAAACCTCTCATATATAATTATTTCATTAAATGAGGAATATTAATCATAAGAAGGGGAGAAGAAAAATAATCAATTAGTGAAATTATAAGAGATAACCGTCATTGACCAGTATTGAAAAGAAGATAATTTCTTATGCGAATTTAATCCATGAAATTGATGATAAAATATTGATAAATACCAGATACAATATATATTATTGTTCATTAATCATATTGTAATGATTTATCATAATGAAACTGATATCAAAGGATATTTTATTTAATATTGTGACCATAACATAATGCATGAAATACTTAATATTATTCATAGTTAACCCAACATAACATAATCACATGGTGGATAATGTCCCATTGGGGAATACAATCACTCCATTATATCATATATAATGTTTATTAAGATATAATGCATTACCCAATGCATTGGATGGCAATAATATTTCCGGTTAACCCATCACATCACATTTGGTGCATGCTTCTCTGTGAAACGTAGAAATTATTCTTAACAACATCAAAGAATTATAAACCTAGTAATGAATTGTGACTCATGATTAATTCCATAAAAAATCCCCACGAAACATTTACGGAAGTATTTTTTAACTACAAAAGTATATATACCCTAGTTAAAAAATGAACATTGAATGATGTTGTCCTTGATAGAGAAACGTTTGTAGAAAAAGGGATTCATTAAATTGTTGAACATAAGAGATTAATATTTTAGGTTATTTGATATCATTATTTTAATTTCAAAAATAAAATAAAATAGTAACATGTATATAAAATTTTATGTCATAAGAAATAAATCTCAAGTTTATAAATCCTTTTATATATGATAACTGAAATTGGAGGCAAAATTGTTCATGAATTTTAAAAAAAACACTATTGGACTTGTCAAAAAAGATTGGGTTATGAGTAATTTTTAAAATACATTTCAAAATGGTGGAATGAAATGATTTTTAAAGTTTAATTTTCAAATAATAATTAAAAATAAGACATTAATGCGATATAATGGTTTATCTCATGGATGATTATACTAGAAGACACACCTCTGACAACAGTTTAAGAAAACAAATGTTTTTTCAAAAACCATTATCAAAATCAGACATCCTAAAATAAAGATATGAAAATTTAATATAAATTGGGTAATGATAAGTATTAATAAAATAAGAATTAAGATATTCTTTATAATAAATATTTTTTTTGGGAAAAATGGGCGGGAAGAGGAAAACATGGAAACTGATGATAAACTATCGTTGCTGTGTGTGAGAATTATTCATAAAATAGTTACAATTTCAAGAAGGAATATAATTCCACAATATGGGTTTTATTGAAAAAAATAGAGATCTAAAAATGATATAAATAACGAATAACATATGAAATTTTATTTAAATATCAAGGATAAAAACTATTACACAAGAAATTAGTACATGTTGGGAAAAAACTCAATATATTTTAGGGAAGATATCAATTATAGACTAATAATAAGAAGAGAGTGATTTGAAGTTAATTATCTATGATCAACCTTAATTTATGATATTATATTTCTTGTGAATTTACGTACATCGTATAAAATTAAATTGGCTCATAATATAATAACATTACTTAAATAAGTGTGATAAATATAGAAACACTTTTGAGAATTGAATGTTTTAAGTCCAATATCCATGTGAAGAGACCCCGAGCTCTGTATACTGGAGTCAATGCATAATTTAATTCATTAGAATAAGATATAATGTATCACATCTTAATGCAATAAATAATTATATGTTCTTTAATTACTAGATATATACTTGAAATACACGTTTCATTTTTAAACATAAAATAAAAATATAATTTCTTTTAGGACTATATTATTCCCATTAGAGTATCCCTACATATCATTCCAAAAAACACTTCATAGTATCCAAGGGAAAATAAAACATAATAATAAGGTGATATAAATTGATTAATGGGGGTAACCATATAATAGAATCTATGATTAAATAATAAATCACTAATACATAATGGTAAATAAATGAAACAAGTTTCATTTAATCAATAACATGAGAATAATATTTCAGGAATAACTGATGATCACAAAATACCATATAAATAATCACATAATCATGAAAGCATAACCATGGATATTCTAAATAACCTAATAATTACAAAAAATATAAATAATTGAATTCATATTTATGGATATCTAAAACATATCATAGAGGTATTATACCAAAAAATATAATACCATCGAGGCCTTTTACCAATAAATATATTTAAATGTGTAAGGTATAGTTTAAGACCATATCTAGTTTGTCATATTATACATATATATTCTTTAAGGGTATATGTTAGTCCATTATAATAACATTTATGACCAATTCACTCCTCATATGAATGTTTTGAAAAAAAATCCCCATAGATATTCCTTTTGAAAGTCTAACTTATGAGGTTTTAATAGTTACCCAAATAAATTAACATTACAATAAACCAAATTAAGTAATACGAATAATATGAAACTAGTACATAGGTAGTCAATATGATCATAAACAATCAAATGAATTATTAAGGATTAAATAAATACTATACAAACCAATTGGATCATAATTACAATTGAGGGTTTAAGTTTTTATGCATTGAAATGAAATAATATAACCAGAAAAATTATTTTGAGGATAATAAACTTTTCATTTCGAAAATAACCTTATAAAAATTTAAAAAACATAACAATTTTTTTTATAAAATTTACAAACATTAATTTAAATATGATATAAAAAGGTGAGTTGTAATGATATTGGGACATTATGTTCAATGTCACACAAGTTATAAATAGTATCCTTTCACATTTTATCGTATAATCTAAAAAGGCCTTATTTCAAAGACAATTTGATGAATACTTTCAAAACAATTTTTAAAAATTAAAAATGGAAAAAATGTATTTATAAATTTTTTTATAAATTTTAAAAAATTATATTTTTTTAAAAAATATTTGTTTTGATGGAAACGGATTTCTGACCGAAGTGAAAAATAAATTCGAATTTTCATAAAAACATTTCCTAAATCATTTTAATTAAAAATAGTGTAAAAATGTCACTATTTATTTATAAATTCATTAATAACATGGGTATAAGAAAATATATTTATTTCATGGTTGGTTTATAAAAATACTACCTCTATAGTGGATGTAAACATAATCAACCC
The DNA here is from genome assembly GCA_963277665.1 of Viscum album. Classification (NCBI taxonomy): domain Eukaryota; kingdom Viridiplantae; phylum Streptophyta; class Magnoliopsida; order Santalales; family Viscaceae; genus Viscum; species Viscum album. The sequence goes on from OY728141.1 coordinate 1,143,743,148, forward strand.
CAAATAATGATGAGATTGACAAATAATTCATTTTTCCTTTTCTAAAATATGAATCATAATCCCCATAAATGAAATAAAATAGAATGAATCATTTAATAACATTAATGAAAAATGAAAGATGATATAACATATTAATGGGGAAGTATATACACCACCCAAGTAAATAGGTATTGAATATGGAATATGACTCCAAGAAGTAAAAGAGATATTGGAAACCCTAACCTTGATTCTGAATCATCACATACGTTCTTTATAATCTAGAATAATAATATTATGTTAATTATAAAATTTCATAAGAAACTTTTACATTATAATTATTTATTTTATTTTATTTATTATCATGTTATCTATTATTACATTATCAAACAAATTTACATTAGATGTTTGGATGTTATTCAGATTTCATGTGAATAATGAACCTTTTATATTAATTATGGTGAAAGTGGTCCCTATTTAAATATATATAGAGTAAAAATAATTATGTATGAATAATATTTATAGATCATTTAATCTTTTTAATCCAATAGATAATGGAGGTTATGAAAATTAACTATGTTACAATCATGTGGGTAGTTGGTCTTACGTACACAAGAGTAATATTTCCATTTTTCAATGATTATTATGGAAAACTGGTAATTTATATTTTACCAATAAAAAATATCATAATAAAATTTATAATAAATATTTTCATTAAATATAGTTATATAAATAATTCATGTGGTTTGGTGAGGAAATGAGTGTCACGTCGCTTCATGACAGCAATAGCCCACACATACACAAACAACAATATCAGTTTTCAGTGTAGTAAACAAATGTTAAATATAATCTATTATGAATTATATATATTTTAGAAATTTCATACTTCTTTATATTATATTACTTATTTTTTATAACCTTCTCCTTATAATTATCCATATAATGCATTTCAAAATGACGAACCATGTTGCTTCGTGAAGCGATAGTCATCCATACACACGAGCGACGTTATCATTTCCAATATGGAATGGAGGAAAAATTATATATATATATGATATAATGAATGAATAAGTATAATTATTTTTTAAATATCATATATATACTTTGATTATTCATTATAACCAACCATAAGATGTGGTATTTAATAAATGAATGACATCTGTTTATGAGAATGTAGTCTTTCGTACAGATTAATAATGATTTCATAACCCATTTTATGGAGTGGGGATGGATTTATTTCATGAAAGTAAAATGAAAATGAATTATTATATGGAATATAATGAGTTTATTATATCATATTGTCTTAATTTTTTAAAATTTGTGGATGAAGAAATAAAATTAAAATTCTCTCTCCAAAACGTTGCCTCTTCTTTCAGTATCCTTTTTTAGTTTCGACAAATTGCCTTCCTAATATAGATAACATCCCAAAATAAGGATTCTAGGGTGAGATTATGGATAATAGGTAGTGAATTTTTGTATGTACTCAATGAACCAATTGGATTTAAATGTGTGATGAAAGGGGAGAGGGTGGACTTTTATTTGCGAGGATTGTGGTATATATGTAATTATTGAACGAAAAAAGGTGTACCAACAATTTTTCAAATGAAACAAGGGTAAAAATGTATTATTATTGAATTTTATAAATTATATAGACAAAATATGGTTTTAAAATATATTTAAGGTATGTTTTATGTCAATATAACACTTATGTTTTTAGTTTAACTCTCAGAAAACCCATTTTCACCTTAACTATGCAAAATAATATTTAGATATTTCAGTATTCATATTTTCCAGAAACCAATTTAACAATATTAGAAAATTTATATTATTATTATTATTATATATATACAATATATTTCATAAAAATCAATAAAAAAGTCAAAAAAACTAATTTAAAATTAATCTCAAATAGACGAAGAGAAATCCAGTATTCAAAGAAAAAATGATCAAAAGGTTACGATGATTTTATATAGAAGTTAATCATGAAAATGATTATAATTGCATAAATAATATAAGTAGTTATATATTTGATCTAAAATTACTTTAAAACTATTTTAATGTATAATTCACCTGTATAAATATTGTAAATAAAAAGGTTGTTTTCAATTAAAAACTTGTATTTTTCATTATTCAGTAAAAATATATCTTCTTCGAAAAATACAAAAAATTTATACAATGATAATTTTTAAATATATATTTAAAAAATGATGCCTATTTTTGAGATAATTTCTCTATAATTGGTAAAATTTATATAAAAATTTTATGCTCAAAGCATGGGTAATCAATAATTTTTAAAATAAATTTATTTGGAATTCTTTTTTCTAACATAAAATTATTCTAATTTAAATATAATGAATATATATCCACTTTATATATTTTATTAATTTTTATGAAATAATATTTTCAAAATTTGGTTATTAATATTTGTACCCACTTATTTTACTGCTAGGATATAATGATAAAATTTAAATAAAAATATTTTAATTGATTATCTCATTTCGGTCAAATTGTGTGTTTTGTTCATTATAATCTATCAAAGTGATCGAATTTATATAAAAATAAATATATTTTAAAGTCTCAAGGATTTATATTCTATTATATTTTGGGAATTGTATTTCAAAAAACTGTTGAATATGATATTTTTCTTTCAAAATCATGGGGTATCACATTCTACCCTAATAAAAAATGATACATCCTCACAATTTGACCTCTATCTATATAAACAAGTGGGTTTTCATATGAGAAAACAAATACAAAAATACCACATAATTATAATAGTAGATAAACCATCCTATTGAAAATTTATAAATGAAATAAAATGTACATATAGAATATTACATAACATGGTTTCTTTGTAGGATAATATTGGTGGAAGGTGAATATATGGAAAAGGATGAAAAGTGTTAATGATTATTTTGTGTAGTATAGGTTTATAATAATAATAATGTAAATGAATAGTGCAATGTTATGAATCTCTAATTAATAAATGTTTAAATATTTAAAATAAAATCATATTCGTTAGATATAATGGTAAACAGATACCATTTTTGTTTCAATATAATTTTCCTAGAGTTGCGGAATTAAATTACAATGTAGATTCGGAATAAATAAATATATAATTAAATTATGTATTTAAGTTTAATATGGATAATTTAATCATTTTTTTCTAATGTTATTTTCCAATAAATATATAATAGTAAGAAATAAATATCCACATTGAATGTTTTATGCCCGATGGAATAGAATTAACCTTTATCGGATCATAAGATCAATGAAAGACTGAAAATATTTATTTTAGTTAATAAATATATTCTTTCAAGTATATGTATATAAAAATTAAACCAATATTATATGATAATCTATAATCCTAAAATATACAACCATTTGTTCAATATTAATATTTATCTATAAAATTGTTATATTAAAAATAAATACACATTAACCATGATATAATAGATAAAATAAATATTTTAAAAAATCCATGACTCCAAAAACCTACCCAATATTCAACCCACTTCATCGATAGAAATATAATAAATCTCACCTTGATCGCTTATATTATTTTGATGAATATTTCATATACACTTATTGAATTCATTTATTTGGAGCTCCGTCTCTTTATAGTTAAATCATTAATCATTGAATACATTTATAACTCCACTACAATCAGAATCCATGTGTAATTTCTATCCATTATTTAGAAATCTATTGTTACCAATAAGAAAATAAAAGGGTGTTTTAGTCCACAATTCTCACTTATAGAAAAAAAATTCTTTCACTTATTCACATTATCCATCATTTTCCCTTGCATCATCTTCTTACCATGACTCCATTAAAAGTAATAATATTTAGGGAATTTTTTCTCTATCTTTTTTCACATAGTACTATGTCCTCATATGAAGAAAATGTTTTAGAGACAAGTTCCATTAAAAATAACCTCTCAATCACGCCATATAAATAATTATTCTACCCTTTGGATTTTTTGAAATGATGTACTTCCCATTCCTTCTTCTAGGTCACATTATTAAATGAATGAATACTCTAGATTATATCATATAATTATTATACACAATTTATAATCCTTAGAATATATAAATGCATAACATAAATCATAAAATTTATCGATATTAAATATGATAAAAAAACATGGTTTATTTGGTGATATCATTAATATCAAATCTATTAAAGTTGTATGTAATGAAAATGTGAATTATCCTATGAATATACCCCATGAGTGTAAAACCAGGTGCATAATACTTCATTTTTTCATGAAAAATATTGCGATTAAATAAATCAGAATTATCTTTTTTGACTTTATTACCCATAGGGACATTTGTTCTAGAACCACATCCTCCTGTAGTACCCACAGAGGTATTTAATTTCCAATAAAATCCAAATAGTATATTCCTCACCTAATAATTATTATTTTATTATATTCTTATAATAAAACTCTATATTTGTGTTATGGTACCTACTCTATTTCTTTTTAAATGTGGTTCACATAGCTTCTACTAAACCCCCCCCCCCCCCCTCTAAAACATACATTAGGAACACTAAAACTACTACCCCATAGCCGTTGTAAACATTATTACAATGACATATGATACATGGAATCACATTTATATGCCATTAATAGCTTATTATTCTTGGAAAACTAGATAAATAATTTAAATTCTCATTAAATTATTTAAAATAAAACACACATTATTTTCTTTTAGAAATCCATTATTCCCCTTATAGTGTCCCCGAATATCAATTAAAAACACTTCTTCATTTCCATGGTTATTTAAAACATATGAAAGGGGTGAGGTCATATGATCACTAAAGGGAAGTGTGCAACATAGAATATGAATTATTAAGTCATAATTAATTTGTAATTTTTAATAACAAAAACACATGAAATGTTATCAATAATGTGAGAAAATTACGTAAGTAATAAATAGAGACCATACAATATCAATTTAAATTTCACCATGAGATTCCGAACAAAACCATTGATATTATAAGGAATTGAATGATCACCCAAAATATCAATAACTGAATTTATAATGATTGAATGAAAACATATATATATCTAAAACATGCCCCCAATGATAGAACCTAGATATTATTTTTAGGTATGTTTTTCCTTTTCTTGTCATTTTTGTGAAAAAGAGAAATTCTAGAAATTTTTGAATTACATGTCCTGTACATTATGAGAACATGTCGTGTACTCAGTTACCACTGGTTGCCGTGTGCTGGTCGGGTAGTAGCCACACACACAACCATGTGGGGGTGACCTGGAGGCTACCTAATGCGGGGTATGGAAATGGAAAGTACACGCCGTGTACTTCAAAATTACATGCCATGTAATTCAAAAGTACACGCCGTCTTTTTTTCATTAAATTAACCGGGGTTGCGTCTTATATATAGAACCATCTTCTTCTATGTTTTCTTCGTTCGAGAGTACACGTACGACCATGTTTTTTCTTTGAGACATGGGGCCTCTGTTCGATCTCTAATTCGACCGCTATCGATTGTATTGGGACCTCCTCGGTATGATTCCTCTTCTTATTTTGCCTTGTTTCATGATTCCTCTTCTTTCTAAAGTTATCCTCTATGGAAGGTTTTGATATTTTTTGAAGATCTACGATGTTTTGGGCGATTCAAGACTCGTGGTTCACATATTAAAATCGCCTAATGTCGAGGTAGGTGGTTTGTTCCTTTCTGTTGAATTTCTTTTAATTTTAAATGAAAATTTTTCCAATACTTATGAACGGGGTATTGCGAGTTTATAGTTTTATCCAAATTGTTGTCTTGCTATGCATGTATGTTAGAGTAAACGATAATTGATTGTGAATAGGGTGAATTTTTATTCTTCGGTTGTGTTTCCCATGCTTGTCTTTCCTGTTTTGACCTTTGGTTCTAGTTTTCCTATTAGGATGATGATTAATTTCTCATGCCTACTATTGTTGGATGGTGTGACTATTGTTCTGTTATGTTGTTATGTTGTAGAGTGCTAGACAAGTAGTTCTTGAGTTTTAACATTTTCTTTACTCACTACTACATTTGCTTGACTTTCACAGGGTTGTGAGAACCTGGTGTATACACCGTAGGAAGAATTGACATTGAGGGTTTCTCCAGAGTGTCTATTTTACATATGATGTGAGACCATAGGGGGAATTAACGTTGATCATTTCCTCATAGTGTAATTTGTTCCTCGACGCTGGCCATAGGGGGGATTAGTTGTTGAGTGCTTCCCCAGAGCACCTTTAGTTCCATTATGAGAAAATAGGGGGAATTGACAGTAATTGATTCCTCTGAGAGTCTATGATTAAGCAGAACCAGAGGGGTTAGGCTGAGTGTAATGCCCAGAGGGTTGCTTGTACTTTTTTGGTAGGACCAAAAGGGATATGATATGGGTACTTCCCAGAAGGTTACCTGTTTGTGTTTATCCACTTGTTTAGTTGTTTCGTGATGTTGAAACTGTTCATTGTTTACTGTTGAGTGCCTTCCTATTTACCATTTCTTGTATTTTTACTTGCCATATACTCATTGACTGTTCGGAAAAGATCTCGAGGTGGTTTCAAACTAGGATTCAGTCTCACACCCTATTTAGGCCATTCTTTTGGTCCAAAAATATTATATTTTTTTCATTTACAGACATGGGTAGGTGCCCTTCTACTTCTTGAACTTGACATGTTGTGGAGCTGGAGAGCAAGGGACCAATCTTAGACTTCTGATGCTGTAAATCTGATTTTTAATTTTCTTTTGAACTAGTTTCGTACTATATTTTATAATTGTGCTTTGTTTCTCTGCTTTCCAAGACATATGTATCAAGAATCATTTTATATATGAGCTCTAGTTTATTCTATCATTCTTCCATTGATTATTTTTGTATGATATTACTACTACTTCCGCTCTTGTATCTTTTTTTACTTCAGTTGTGTACTTTGCCAATGAGTACATAGTTTCCACACCATCAAACCCAATGCCCTCGCTCTTATTCGGCAGCCTCTAGCATTTCGGTAAATGTGGTTGAGGCCATGTGACCAACCGGTTACGGGGTGTCTCTGGGCGGCTTCCAAAATTGGGATGTTACAAAGTGGTATCAGAGGAATTATTTTCTCTTGATTTACTTTTTAGAGACTTTACCTTGGTATAGGATAGATCAGGCACTTGGTAATAAGCTTTTCTTTGGAGTAGCTAACCCGTGTACAGTGAAAAGCCAATCTCCCACATTTGTTGCAATTTTTCTGGTTTTTCAATTTTATAGTTGATTCGAATTTCAATATTGGGTGATTCACCTATTTAGTGTTGTTACCATTGATTTTATTGAGGATATATTTCTATTGCAACCCGATGATATGAGGGTATTCCATCTCATTCATCATATATGAACTTGCTATAAATTACATCTCATGCATTCTTGCCATGCCATTTAGAGTGCATTAGAAATTGCATGTTGTTGAGATAGATGTTGTGTTAGATATGAATAATGTTGTGATAGATTCCTTGATAGAGTATCTAATGTTTGGTAGGGTATTGTTTGGTGTATGTTTTTCTTGAATGCATTCCAAACCCTAGTTCTTGAGGTGTTATGGGCCCTCATAGATAGGAATTTGGTGGATCATTGCCTGGTTTACATTGTTTATAACTTGTATATGATGCCAAAATTTGATTCGCGCGGAGTATAGACCCTCACAGATCAAAATTAGGTACTCTCAATTTTCTTTTTAGTGTTTATCTATGCTGCGTAGTAGTTTCTATGGCTTACTGTTCGGAAAAACACAGAATACACGCCGTGTAGTTTTGACTACATGCCATATGTTCTTCTGTTCGGGAAGAAACTATTTTTCTTAGGTACATAGATTGTACCATACGTACACGCTGTGTAGTCTCTAGTCATGTCTTAGGCTGTGTGGGCAGGGACATGCAATAGGGAAAACATGGAGTGAACACACCATGTATCATCCATACATGCCTTATTATGTCGACCATGTGCCCACCCGTGTCACTAACAACACAGGTTGGATGAGTCTTATCAAATAAACACCGTGTGACATCTAAACACATTGTATAGTCTAATCCAGGTACACGGGCATGTCACGAAAAACACAGGTCAGTGTTATGCTTTTTCATACATGTCGTGTGGTTTGAGCTGTTTGTTAGGTCGTGTCACTAACAACACAGACTAGGTGAAGCTTGACTAGAACATACTGTGTCTATCTTGAACATGTCGTGTGGTCATGCCTTGGGAGAGTTATGTGGAAAAATAGTTTTGAAGGACACGGGCATGGGAAGAGGATTCAAGTACATGTCGTGTGTTAGGACAACACACCGTGTGGTTTGGGTGTTACATGACCGGTTTTGGTTGACGTACACACCCATGTGAATGGCTTAAGGGAACACACCATGTAAGAATTATAAATGTCGTATAGTCATGTTTTAAAAAACTTGAATGTTTTCTTCCTCTTGTTCCCTTCATACATTTCTATGTTTCGGTCCCTGTTAATTTTGATATAAGTTTTTTGTTTGACCTTGAAGAGTCATGCCACCGAGATGTCCTCTAGTTGTCCACCAATTACAGGGAAATGATCAGATGCCAGATACTGTAGATCAGGGACTTCCTAAAGATCCTCCTGTTCTGCCAGTCTTGGCACCAGTAATTATACCTGATACCGGCGCTCATGCACAGTTCTGCAATGGATTCATGGGGATGATGTAGACTTTTCATGGAGCACAGCCTCCTGCCCCGTCGATGGCAGATTTGACGTGGGTTTTCCTGCAGTAGCATATTCCCACAATCTCAAGGGATGGAGGACCTCAGGCTGCGGAGTCATGGCTAGAAGACATGCTAATGATCTTCGAACATCTGGATATGCCTCCAGAGATAAGGTTCAATCTCGCTACCTATATGCTTTGGGAATCCACCAAGAGGTGGTGGGATGTGATCTCACTGGCGGTATGCCAGCAGGTTGTGGTGTGTGATGAGTTTTAATGCATCTTTTACAACTACTTCTATCTGAAGACCCTAGGGGCTGATCAAGCTTGGGAGTTTATGAGTCTGTAATAGGGTTCTCTTTCTATTATAGATTATTCCTCATGCTTTATTGAGAGGCAGCGCTTAACGCATATTCCAGAAGTTGATCAGTTATTCCTGACAAGGATGTTTGAGGATGGTCTGAGGCACGACATCCGTTCACAGGTTAACATCATCAGGTTGACTTCCATCACTTCTATAGTCAACCATGTGCTCATTACAGAGAATAATTTGAGGGATTCTTGAGTTGTGAGCCTAGGAAGCTTAGTATCTAGAGTTAGCATCCCTCCTACTGACAGTAGGAATCACCATAGGGTGTCTTCGCGAGGTGATCCAAGGAGGCGAGACACATCTTATGGCAGCCAGGTGGTCTGCTAACAATGCAGAAAGAGAAAGAATATGAGGTGAAATTTCTCGACAGACCCAGTGGAGTGACGATCATGTGGCATGATGGGTCAACTTCAGTGCTTCTGTCAGATCTTCTCACCATTAGCTGGTGACAGAGGTTCTTCTATGACTCCACATTACGGAGTAGCACCACCAGTTTCTCAGTAGTCTGGGAATGGGAGTTCTTATGGCCATTCAGGCTGAGGAGGAGGTCGTGGACATGATGTTCAGTCGCCAGTATTTCAGTGACAGCAGATTAAATCAGCTCAAAGTGGTCTGGTCGGGTAACAGGGCCGTGGAGAAGGCCAGACTTTCACAGTGGAGCAGACCCAGCCGAAGCAGGATCCCGAACATTCTATAGTTAGTGGTACGATCCTCTTTTCCTTAGTTTTTTCTTCAGCTCTTATCGATACAGGTCCGTCCCATTTCATTATGTCTATTGATATTGTGGATATCCTTGGTCTCTGTATCATTTCTTCTACTAATATCTTGATTCTAGACAGTCCATTGCGGACTAGAATGGTGAGTGCACATCTGTGTAAGGAGTTCCCTCTAGAGTTTTGTGGGTGTCACATCCCATGTGACCTCTATTTCCTAGAGATGATAGGCTATGATGTCATTCTCGGAATGGACATACTAGTTCCCTTCCTGGAAGTCGTTGATGTCTATCTCCAAAGGGAGAGTTTCACATCGCCAGAGGGCATATCGTTTCTTCATAATGGATTGTTGGATATCTAGGTGACCAGAGTGGGTCCAGAGAATCTTAGGTTAGGGGGAGTTACAACCCATATTGCTAGTTTATATCTAGATGACAAGGGGACTTCACAGTTTTACTTTCATCCAGTGGTGGATCTTTTCAAGGACGTCTTTCCAGAGGACATTTCAGGTTTGCCTCCGGAGCGAGATGTAACGTCCCGGATCCGGGTTCCACTCAATGGGTGCCCCGAACCTGGTTGGTCGCATGACCTCAAGCGCATTTTCCCAAATGCCCGAGCCTGCCAATTAGCATTGACGGCCCAGGTTTGATAGTGGTAAAACATGGCCCTCATTTGTCAATGTGTAGCACAACGGAAAAGATAAATAACATACAACAGCGGAAGCAGTAAACAATATGACCTATAAATGAACAACTATAGTAAACTATAACCAATAGATATGTATAACGATGTATCATGTTTCAATTTCTATGAAAGCAGCCAAAAAGGATACACTTCAATATAATACAGTACAACTCAAAATACTAGGTACAACCATACAATCAATCAATGTAAACAAAATGCAGCATTGCAAGCCTAGCCTCGGTCTCATGCTCTTCTACTCTTCTCCTATAATAAATTAACTATATAGGGACCGCTTCTCCTTTCTACACCTACAAAAATATAGTCTGTTTGGGCTGAAGACATGACCCAAATAGGGTGTGAAAAATAAATCTCAGTAGGCACCCACCAAAGGATCGTGCCCAACTGTGAGTGAAAATGTAAAATAGCAGTGTGCAGTAGTAAAAGAAATAAACTATGCAGTACTCAAAAGTAACTAGCTTTACCAGTCATATTTATATTATAATATTCCTTTAACCATGCGAATATCGTGCTTTAACTTGGTAGGTATAACATATAAAAATTACCACAATGAATATTCATGAAAACACTATCCTCAGACATACCATCCTTACCATCATCTAATAAGAATTGAGACCCATAGGTGATTGCGCACAGGAAAAACGAACATTTCCCTCTGGTATACGAAGTGTCGCCCACAGGCATAAAATCTACTGCCTATAGGCATAACTAATTTTGCCCTCAGTCTAAGAGAACCACAACTGTCAGGGTAAACGGAACACTGCCTTCTGGCGAATCATGTAACTAGGCCGAGCCCAACACAGAAGCATGAAATTTATATAAAATTCCTATAAAAAAAATGATGAAAAATATAATCATGGCATACCCTTAGGTATCCTAGCCAAATGGATAAATAGATGAACTCACCCCCCTTGGTGGTCCAGGATCCAAGCGGTGATCCCAAAAAGCAGATTAAACTTATCATTAGATTATCTACACAATTATAGATATCTTCACTGCAAAGGTATCAGCCTTACAACACCCCAAACATGGGCTCATAGCACAACAGTACACCAAAACACACATCATTTGGAATTTAAACACCAGACCACCTACCTCGATGGACTCTGATCGGTATACGTGAACGACACCTACCAAAAAAAATGAGAACGATGAAGATCTCAGGTAAACATAATCATGATCTACCTCAAATAACTTTCCCTCAGGAAAGAATTTGTAAGAAACCCACAAGGAGGAGGAAGAACTCGCCTCCGCGGTTCCAAGGAGATCGACAGCGTAGGACTCGGGTTCCCGGTGTGCGGTCGGGATATCCTCTAAGATCTAGTAATCTCTCCCGCTCTACGCTGGATTTCTATTCTTCCTCTATTAACTGAGGAGGATACTGCACAGTTTATGTGAAAAAAACAAACTACACGGTTTGTACTCTCAAGTACACGGTGTGTACTTTTCTCATTTAACTGTTCCTCTGGAAACTACTTTTTCACCACCGCATTGTTCACATGTCGCCATGAGTACACGGCATGTATTCTTGATTACACGGTGTGTACTGTCGCTCTACTGGCGACTGCCTCCACCACCTTACTATTCACCTTCTGACTAAATTCAAGGTATGTAATACCCTATACATGGTGTGTAGTCAGTTTTTACACCCTTCATTACTGATAGGCCTACACACCCTATGTACCCATCCCACACGTCCAAAGTACACGGAGTGTGGAAAAGTACATGGAATATAGTCAAAAAAAATATTTTTCCCCATTTTCCTTATTTTCTAAAAAACATTTAATAAAAATGGAAATGATGAAACCCATACCTCAAGAATAATAATTGGGATCATATAAACTTCCCCCCTTAAAGCAATTTGTCCCTGAATTACCCTTCCACGGGTGGTGAAGATAAATCTCAGAACAACCTTGGCCACTGAGGATGTATGTCGGTCTCCTGTTCCCATGTTTCGTCCTACACTCGACCATGCTTCCATATAACCCATACGAGAGGAACTGACCATCCTCAAAGGACCTTCGTGATCCTATCAACAATACGAATCAGATACTCCTAAAAGGATACATAGATATGTAGCTCAACCTCATTGGGCTGAAATACGTGAGATGGGTTTGAATGATGACTGCGCAGCTGAGATAAATGGAAGCAGTTGGGAATGGCCTGGTACCTCTGTGGTAACTACAACTGATATGAAACCGTCCTGACTCTCTCTAGAATATCAAATGGCCCCACATACCTCGGGGAATGTTTACCCTGCCTCCTGATCCTCCTGTTTCCCATCCTCGGCGAAAGACACAAGAAAACTTGATCCCCGACCATGAACTCTAAGGGTCTTCTACAGCCATCAGGATATGTTTTCTGGTGAGACTGTGCAGCATCCATCCACTTCTAAATCAACTAGACCTGCTCTGAAGTCTCCTACACAAGGCATTGTCCCATCAAAGCTGCCTCACCTACCTCTAACAAGCACAAGGGTGATCAGCATGACCTACCATATAAATCCCCGTTAGGTTCCTTCTGAATAGTTTCATGGAAACTGTTATTCTAGTCAAACTCCACTAGGGGTATATGCTTCTCCCATAAGCCCCCAAATTATAGGACACATGCATGTAGAATTTATTATAGCACCTATATCGTACACTCTGACTGGACATCTGTCTAAGGGTGGTAAGCTATGCTCAGAAGCACCTATGTACCCAGTTCCCTATGAAAACATTGCCATAAATGAGACGTAAAGCGGGAGTCCCTATCTGAAACCCAATAATATGGGACCCCCTAAAGACGTACTACCACTCAGATATACAAATTCTTGAGCTTGTCAACACCAAAGGTCTCCTTGATAAAAAAAAGTGATCCACCATCGTGATTTTTTATCACAATAACCTACACGACATCATTTCCTCGAGGTGACTTCAGCAAACCCGTCATGAAATCCATCACGACATCATCGCATTTCCATTCCATAATGGGTAAGTACTGTAACAGTCTGGCTAGCCTCTAATGCTCTGCCTTCACCTACTGACAGGTGGAACATCTATTAATAAAACCAACTACTTCTCTCTTCATACCTAGCCAACAGTACTGACGTTTCATGTCACGGTACATATTGGTAACTCCGGGATGCACTGACCATGCTGAATCATGAAACTCCCAAATCAGCTCCTCACGTATATCCCATGGAACCCATACTCATCCATGGAAATGTAGTACGTCATCATCACCTATCATCAATCTAAGAGGAGGGTCCTCACCTGCCACCGACTCCCATAGAACTAGTCCTTTTGAATCAGATAACTATCTCATCCTTACTCTATCCATAAGGGTAGAAGTCACAGCTAAGGTTAAATGATAGGTTATCCCCTGACTATTGTGAACCTCCAAATGCATATAAGAGTAAAATCCATAAGTTTCCACTCAACACTATCCTCATGAACTGCCTGTATCTGAGTCTTCCCGCTCAGTGCATCAGCAACTGTGTTACCCTTACCAGGTGTATATGCAAGCTCGAAGTTGAAGGAATGAATGTATTCAACCAACATTCACTATCTCAAGTTCAAGTCACGCTGAGTAAAGATGTACATGAGACTTTTTTGATCGGTGAAAACCAAAAAATGCTCTCCCAAGAGATAATCTCTCCAACAGCGCAAATCTTGAACAACTGCAGCCAACTTGAGATCAGGCATTGGGTAATTCCTCTGTTGTGGCCTCAAAATTCGAGACCTGTACGCAACAACTCGATCGCCTAGCATCAACATAGCTCCCATACCAATACCCGATGCATCATTATAAACTATATAACTATTCGCTTTGTCATGAAGTATCAGGATTGGTGTTGATGTCAACCTTCCTTTCAACTCCTGAAAGGATGTCTTGCATGTTTCTGACCTAAAAAACTTCACACCCTCTTTAGTCAAACCCATAAACGGTGCTGCTAAGAGGGATAAGTCTTGTATAATGTGCCTATAGTAACCAGTCATCCCCAAGAAACTCTATATATCAAACACGTTCTTAAGGATCTCCCAGTAAAATACTGCTCTCACTTTCTCTAGGTCTACCGAAACTCTACCTCTAATATTATATGACCTAAGAAGTGGATCTGGTTCATCCAAAAGCTTCACATTGAGAGCATAGCATATAGTCAACGCTATTTCAGTGTACTCAGTATGATCTCAAGATGTGTGGCATGGTCGTGTCAAGTGTGAGAGTACACCAAGATATCTTCCACTAAGACTAACTCAAAATAATCCATAAAAGGATGGAACACACGATTCATCAGATCCATGAAAACAGCTGGTGCTTTCATGAGTCTGAACTGAATTACCATGTACTCATATAGACCTTTTATACTCTGAAAAGCTGTAAGTGGTATATCCGATGGTCTAATGAGTAACTGATGATATCAGGATCTCAATTTATACTTTAAGAATACTCTTGATCCATGATGTTTTTCAAAAAGATCATCAATCCTTGGAAATAGATATCGTTTCATGACCATAAACTGGTTTAGCTTCCGATAATCCTCACAGAGACAGAGGGTACCGTCCGCCTTCTTCGCAAAATAGACTGGAAAACCCCATGGAGAAGTACTTAGTCAGAGAAAAACCATTGCCTAAAACTCCTCTAACTACCTTTTGAGCTCCTTCATATCAAGTGTGGCCATCCTATAAGTAGGAATGGACAACGATGCTACTCCTGGAATAAGATCAATAGACAAATCTACCTCTCTCTACAGAGGAAGACCTAAAATTTTGTCCGAGAAGACATCCATGAAATGATCAACTACTGGAGGGAAATCCTTCTGACAAGTCCCCTGATAATAGAGATATAAAATCACAACCAATTCTGTCACTCCACCTCTCCCATTATGCTCAGGTCCATCTCGACTCACCTGGACATCCTACTCGCCCTTGTATAGAAACTATCCTCCCTCTGGTGATGTGAAACTCACCCTGCAACGATACCAATCCACAAAGGCTTGGAAGGGAACCAACCAGTCCATCCTGAGAATGAAATAATATATCATCATCTCTAGGACATAGAGGTCCCATAAAAAGTGACACCCACCAACCTCTAGGGGTATCTCCTTGCACTGATGCACAACATCTGCAATAGTCCCCAACAGAGTGTCTAGCGTCATCATAGTAGTAGAAGAAGAAAAACAGAGCCCAAGGATCTACACAATGGGAATTGATATAAAACTATGTGTAGAACCCTTATCTAAAAGCACTAGAGATAAAACTGGACCTACTAGAATAGTACCTATGACAGTGGAAGGTCCGGGATCCTGCTCATGTTGGGTTCGTTGCACAGCATATGACTGCCCAGTGCCACGGACCAGCGACACAGCCTGGCTACCCTGAGTTAACCCACCCTACTGCCTCTAAGATCCTAGTGTCTTCCTACCACGACCATGACCACCATCTTTTCCTGAATGCCCTAACGTATTCCAATTGCCCGACTAGTAAAAATATGCTGGTCCTACTCCCGCACGCGGAGTCTGCACAGAAAACCTCTCACTAGCCACTAGTTGAAAGACCCTGCAAAAGCACGGTAGATGACCCATACTTCTAGAAGCTCGGCACTCCACTAGGTCTCGAGCATACTGAGGTCTCTTGTTCCCCTCTCTACCACACTGGTAGCAAATGAGATGGCCAACAGATGTATTTTTATGACTAGTACTACCTCCGTGAGTGAATTTCAACTACCTCTTCCTCTTACTGGTAGAAATAGTACCAGAAATTGGTGTCGAACCACCCTAGCCGACACCACTAGCTTTCCCGCAGGTTCCACTTAGTAATCAGTGCCTAGTTCACAATGGCATGCAATATAGGAAATCTAAAAACATTTAGCAGTGCTCGGATGTCATATCGAAGACCATCCTTAAAGGTTCAAGCTCTCAATGCCTCATCACCCACCAAAACGGGTGAAAAAAGATGATGCTCTGTGAAATGAGCAGAATAATCCATCTTTTTCATAGCCCCTTGCTGCAGATTCATGAAATCTCGGGCTCGATCTTCCCTCAATGTCTCTGGAAAGATGAAGTCCTAGAAGGCTGCGTGAGAATCTTCCCATGCCATATCACAGTGATGATCATACTGGGTGGTAACATCCCACCACCACTTAGAGGAATCAAATAGTATGTATGTAGCAAGATTGACCATCCATCCTGGAGGCGTCTCCAGATGATCATAAATAGTCTGCATAGAACCCAACCAAGAATCTGCAGCCTGCAGTCCGCCATCCCCTAAAAATGTATTTGGATGATGCTGCTGGAATATACAAGTGAGCTCTGCCATAGATGTAGCGGCCTATTGTTCTCCTTGGAAGGTCTTCATGATCCACATGAAGCATTCACAAAACTTTTCATCTACGTCTTTGTCCGGTACAATGGATGGTGCCCCATCTGGAACTGTTGGAGGATCCACTTGTAGCCCATGGCCTACCATCTCATGAGTATAATCATCGTCACTCTCCTGGAGAACAACCGGTGGTCATCTCGTTGGAATGACTCTACAAGGTCAAACACACACCATAGATCAGGATTATCAAATACTGAAAACTAGGAGACCAAGAAGGGAACAAGATACAGAAAGAATTAATGATTTTTGAACCTTGACTACATGGAATGTATAAATACGACACGACATTCTCTCACAATCCATTCACATGGGTGTGTACTCCAGCTAAAACTGGTCATGTAACACCCCAAAAAATGGCATGTCTCATAACTACACTGTGTATACATGAATATCCCTTCACTGCCCGATTCCTTCTACATGGCTATGCCACATGGCTCTCGCAAGACAGCACTACACGGCGTGTCCCACAGGTACACGCTGTGTACTCGACAAGTTTCATCGGCCCCTGTTGTTCGTGACACAGTTTGTGTGCCCAGGTCACACTACACATTGTGTTTCAAAAAGACACAACGTCTCTAAAGAAGCCACAGACTGACCCGTGTTGCTCACTACATGTCCAGATACATGGCTGACACTACAGGACGTGTTCCAAACGGGCATGGAGTGTAATAGGAATGATGATGCTGACTCGTGTTGTTCATGACATGGCCAGTAATCTGGTTCAGACTACATAGCGTGTTAAAGGTCTACACGGTGTGAATGTCTTAAGGTTCCACAGTCCATGTTTTTAGTTAAATTGGTGGACACATGGTTAACACTACACGGTGTGTACAACTGGTACACGACGTGTTTCCCCAAGTCATTCCCTACACCTTGTCTCTGCCCACATGGTCTACGACATGGGAAGAGACTACACTGCGTGTAAGTCGGGTGCACGGAATGCACTTAAATTTTTTTCATTTTTCCCAAAAATAAGAACACATGGCATGTGTCCATTGAACTATACAGCATGTATCCTGGGTTTTCTAGACAGTAATCCTCAGATACTACTTTGGAACCCAGAAAAACACTGAACAACTCTCAAGTGCCAAATTTCGATCTGTGAGTACCCATACTCCCCGCGAATCAAATCTTGGAATCTTAGATATGTTATAACAATGTAAACACGTCAACGATCCACCAAATTCTGGTTATTGAGGGCCCATACTCCCAACAAAAACAAATGTTTGGCATTCATCCTATCAACAACCGCACACAAAATTATCCTATCAAATAGAAGGTATTTATCAAATAAACTATCACAACCACAATCTTTTCTAGAACAATAACTATCACAAAAACATGAAATTTCTAATGCATCTACATGGCATGGAAGGAATGCATGACATGTGATTTCTATCATGAGACTAAATGAGACTTGAGATGGCATACCCTCATATCATCGAGATACAACTAAATAGAACCCAAATATAACATATAAACAGAACAATCACAAGTGTGTCACCCAATGGTGAAAATAAAATCAACTGTAAGTTGAAAAAACATGTAATAATTGAAATAACTAAGGAAGACTGGCATTTCCCTGTACACGTGTTTGCTACTCCTAGGCACAACTCATTACCAACTACCATGTCTATCATATCCCTAACTAAGGCTCCAAAGAGTAAGTCAAAGACAATAACACCTTTGATACCTCTTTGTAACATCCCGGATCTGGGTACCACTCAACGGGTACCCCGAACCCAGTTATTCACATGACCTAAAGGGAATTTCCCAAAACGCTAGAGGATGCCGACTAGTTACGAGGGCCTAGGTCTAATATTGGGGAAACTAGACCTCATATGTCAAATTTTAGCAAAACAGAAAAGATAAATAACATACAACAGCAGGAGCAGTAAAAAATATAACCTAGAAATGAATTGTTGTAAAAGATAACCATAAGTTAGGTATAATGATGCAACATGTCTCCATTTTTATTAATGAATTGAAAACATGATACAATGCAATACAATACAATACAACGAAAAGTACAAGGTACAACCAAGAAAAGAAAGAAGAGTAAACATACTGCAGCAGCATCGCAAGCGTAGGATTGGTATCATGCTCTCTTACTCTTCTACAACAATCATGTACCTATATAGGGACCCTTTTCCTTATCGACACCTAAAGCAATATAGTCTATTTGGGTCGAAGACATGACCCAGACATGGTGTGAGAACGAAATCCCAGTAGGCACCCACCAAAGGCAGATGCCCAACTATCGGTGAAAATGTGAAACAACAGTGTACAGTAGTAAACGCAATAAACAAAGCAATACTCAAAATTAATTAACTTTACAAGTCACATTTCCATTTTAATATTCATTTAACCATTCCAAGACCGTGCTTTAACATGGTAGGTATAACATTTAGAAATCACCATGGTTAATATTCATGAAAACATTGTCCTCAAAAATACCATCCTTACCCTCAGGTAAACAGAATCAAATCACGCAGGTGATTTCCTTTAGGCAAAATGAATATTGACCTTAGGCGTACAAAGTGTCACCCAGAGGCACATAATCTACCTCCCACAGGCTTAAAAAATATTTCCATCAGGCTAAGAGAACCACTGCCCTCAGGCTAAACGGAGCATTGCCCTCAGGGTAAGAAAGTAATCGGGTAGATCCCAACACATAAGCAATCACTTTATATACAATTCCTTTCATGGAAAAAGCAATGCACTATATAATCATGTCATACCCTCGGGTATCCTGGCCAAATGGGTAAATAGAGGAACACACCCCCGGGGTGCTCCTGAATCCTAGAAGGGATCCGAAACAGCAGATTAAACTTATAATTAGATTATCTACATAAATTCTAGATATCATTAATGAAAATAACAGAGCCTTAAGAAACCCCAAATATGGGCTTGTAGCTCAATGGTGCACAAAAACACAAAACTGTGTGAATTTAAACACTAGACCACCAACCTCGATCTACTCAGATCAGTATACGTGAATGATGCCTCCCAAAAAAATGAGAACAACGTATATATGAGGTGAAAATAATCTTTTTCAAACTCAGATAATATTCCCTCGGAGAAGAATTGGTAAAAAACAGACAAGGGGGAGAAAGAACTCACCAGCGCGGTTCCAAGGAGATCGATGACGTAGGAATCGGGTTCCCAGTGTGCAGTCAGGAGATCCTCCAAGCACTGACTGTCTCTCATGCTCTCCTCTGGGATTCTAAGATTCCTCCGTGAATAGAGGAGGCTACTTCCAATTTTAAGAGAAAAAACAAACTACACTGCATGTACCCTCAAGTACACGATGTATACATTTCTCATTTAATTGTTCCTCTGGCGGCTACTCTTTCACCGCCGAACTGTTTAGTTGTCGACATGATTACACGACGTGTATTCCCGATTACAAATCGTGTACTGTCGCTCTGTTAGCGGCTACCTCAAACACCTTACTATTCACCTACAGACTGAATACACAACATGTAAATACCCTATACACGGTGTGTAAATACCCTATACATGACGTGTAGTCAGTTTTTACACCCTTTATTGTTGACAGGTCTACACACCCTGTGTACCTATCCAACACATCCAAAGTATACGATATGTGGAAAATTAAACGGTGTGTAGTCACAAAATTTTGGATTTTCCCCATTTTACTTATTTTCCCAAAAACACTTAAGAAAAAAAGGAAACGAAGAAACCCATACCTCATGAATAATAATCGGGTTCTTACAGGAGTGGTGGACTCTATTGAGCTCGTGTTAGGAGAGGCACCGATATCCATTCCTCCTTATAGGATAGATACACCATAGTTGCGAGAGCTCAAGAAGTAGTTGGTGGAGTTGTAGGAAGAGGGTTTTATCTGACCTAGTACTTCTCTTTGGGGTTCTCCCATCTTGTTTCCGAATAAGGCAGACGACACCCTTAGGCTTTGTGTGGACTATCAGAATTTGATCCAATTTATGGTCAAGAACCAATATCTATTACCAAGAATTGATGATCTCTTTGTTTATCTTCGAGGACCCCGGGTGTTCTTGAAGATTTACATGAGGTCCAGTTATCATCAGTTGCACGTTAGATGATCTGATATACCACTCATAGCCTTCTGGGGAAGGTATGGTCTATACAAGTATATCGTTATGTTGTTCGGTCTCACAAATGCACCTGAAGTTTTCATGGCACTGATGAACTGAGTGTCCCATCAACACGTGGATTCTTTCATGGTGGACTTCATGGAAAATATCTTGGTGTACTCTCACACTCGACACGACCATGCTACCCATAATGAGATAATTCTGGGTAAATAGAGGGAGCATCAGTTATATATTATTATCTCAAAATTCGACTTTTGGATGGATAAAATTCACTTCTTGGGTCATGTTATCTCAGAGCTAAGAGTATCAATAGACCCAGAGAAAGTGAGATAAATAGTTTCCTGGGCGCAGTCGAAGAATTTTTTTGAGGTTAGTAGATTTCTAGGGATGGCTAGATAATACAGACATTTCATTCAAGACTTTTCATGCTTAGCAGCACCGATGACAAGTTTGACTAAGATGGGTGAAATGTTCTTATGGTGAAATTCTTGTGAGTCAGCCTTTCAGAAGCTGAAAAGGGAGGTTGAATTCATCACCGATACTAGTATTTCCAAAGACGGAATGAACTATAATATGTACTATAATGCTTTAGCTATCGGGCAAGGAGTTGTTCTTATACAGGGAGATGAAGTATCTACCTACGCGTCTCGGCAGTTGAGACCACATGAAAGGAACTACCCAATGTACGATCTCGATTTAGCAGCAGTAGTTCATGCCTTATGTTTTTGGATACATTATCTTCTTGGTGAGAATTTTGGGGTTTTCAATGACCAAAAAAGTCTCAACTACATCTCTAATTAGCGTGATCTGAATTTGAGACAGAAAAGGTGGGTTGAGTACCTTCAGTATTTTGACATTGAGCTTGGCTACATGCTTGGGAAGGGCAACACAGTGGCTGATGCGTTGAGTAGGAAGACTCAGATACTATCAGTTCAGGAGGCCAGTAGTGAGTGGTAGCTTATGGCTCTGTTTTCTGAGATGCATTTGGATGTGGATGACAAACAAGGGAAGAATATACTTTCTTCTGTAGTTATTACCTCTACCCTTGTTGATCAGGTATGAATGAAACATATATTAGATTCTGAAGGCCTAGTCCTACGGTAAGGTGTGTGAGGAAAGGACCCTATTCTGGGATGGACCATAGTCGAGGATGAGATCTTGTGTTTCCAAGGCCGTGTTTGGGTTCTAGTAGACATACGCGAGGCACTGATGTAGGGCTTTCATTCCTCAGTTTGGACAGTTCATCCTGGCATCACCAAGATGTATTGTGATCTACACCATCAGTATTGGTGGATAGGTATGAAGAGGGATGTTGCTGGATTTTTCATGAAGTGTTCCACCTATCAGTAGGTGAAGGCAGAGCATCAGTGACCAGTAGGGATTTTACAGCATCATCCTCTTCCCAAGTGGAAGTGGAATGATGACGCGATGGATTTGGTGACTGGTTTACCAAGGTCGTCTCGATGGTATGATATAGTTTTGGATGTCATTGATAGAATTCCGAAGGTCTCTCAATTCTTTCCAATCAAGGAGAACTTCTGTGTTGATGATCACGAATGGTTGTACATCCATGAGATTGTATGTCTGTATAAAGTTCAACACTCCATTATATTAGACAGATATGCTCGTTTTACTTATCAGTATTGGCAAGGGCTTCAGAAGGCTTTGGGTAAACAATTACTTTTGAGTATATCTTACCATCCCCAGATAGATGGCCAGTCTGAGCGTAAGATTCAGGTGCTTGAGGACATGCTACGAGCATGAATCTTGGATTTTGGAGGTTCTTGGGGGAAGCATATACCTCTTATGATGTTTTCCCACAAAAATAGTTTTCAAGCAACCATTCAGATGGAACCTTATGTGGCTTTGAATGGTAGGCTATGCCGATCACCCCTATATGGTTGGAGGTAGGAGAGGAAGTTTTGCTGGGACCTTGACTTGTTTAGGAGACCACAAAGTAGATAGAGTTGATTTGGAAGAGGATGGCTAATGCGCATTCTCAATATAAGTCTTTTGTTGATCAACAGAGATGACCTCTGGAGTTTGAGGTTGGGGATCTGTTTTTCCTATGTGTCACACCATGGTTGGGACACAAGATGATTAAAAGATAGGATAATCATTTTCCGAGGTAGGTCAGGTCATTTGAGTTGTGGGTAGGGTTGGGCCTATTGCTTATCGGTTGAAGTTACCTCAGAGGTACTGAGCTATGCACGACATATTCCACTTTTCTCATCTTCGACGTTACTTTTCAGACCTATCTCATTTTTCCAACCTAAGGAGGTTGATTTGGAAGTGGATTCATCCTTTGAGGAGCACCCTATCTCGATATTTGATCATATTACAAAGGTTCTCCCTGGCTGGTTTGTTCCTCTGGTACAGATTCTTTGGAAACACGAGCGAGTACTGGACGAGACATGGGAGACAGAGGCTGATGTATGATCACAATGGCCGAAGTTGTTCGGGGTTTCTTCTTCTACGCCACCTTTCTATAGAAATTCGAGAGTACACGCCGTGTACTCATTTACCATGGGTAGCTGTGTGATGGCCGTGTAGCAGCCATGCACATGGCAATGTGGGGGTGACCTGGAGGACGCCTAATGCATGGTAAAGAAACGGTAAGTACACGTCTTTTACTTCAAAATTACATGCAATGTAAATTTTTTTTCATTAAACCCACCGGGGATGCGTCTGACAGACAGAACAGTATTCTTCTAGGTTTTCATCATATGAGAGAACCCGTACAACTACATTTCTTCTCCATGACACCAAGCCTCCATTCTATCTCCGATTCGACCATCGTCAATTGTGTTGGGATCACCTCACTAATCTCTCTCTTCTTCTTAAGCCTCATTTCATGATTCCTCTTCTTTCTCAAGTTATCCCCCGTTGAATGTTTTGAGAATTTTTTAAGATCTACATTGTTCATGATAGATTCAATCATTGAGGTTCACATATAGCGTTCTTATAACATCAAGGTAGGTGGTTTGTGCCTTTCTCTTGAAAGTATTTGAGTTTTAAGAGAAACATTTCCAAATACCTATGAAAGGGTTGTTGCGCGTTTACTATTTTAGCCCTGTTGTTTTCCTATTATGCTTGTATGACTAAGTAGACGATAATATATTGTGAATTGAGTGAATTTTTGTGCTTTGGGTGTGTTTCCCATGCATGTTTCCCCGGTTTTGACCTTTGGGTCTAGTTTGCCTCTTAGGTAGCTATTTACTTTCACATGCCTAGTTTTGTAAGATTGTGTGACTATTGTTTTGTTATGTTGTTATGTTGTAGAATTCTAGCCAAGTAGTTCTTGAGTTTTACCTTGGTCGTTAGGAACTTCTAAACTTGCTTGGCTTATACAGGGCCGTGAGAACCTAATGTATAGATCCTAGGGAGAATGGACATTGAGGGTTTCTCTAGAGAGTCTGTTTTACTTACGTTATGATACCACAAGGGGTATTGAAATTGAGTGCTTCCTCAGAGAATCTATAGTTCCTCGATGAGGGTCACAGGGGTAATGATATGTTGAGTGCTTCCCCAGATCACCTTTTGTATCGTTACGAGACAATAGGGGGAATTGATGGTGAGTTCTTCCTTAATGATTTTATGCATAATCTAAACCAGAGGGGTTAGACTGAGTGTACATTCTAGAGGGTTTCATGTACTTGTTTGGTAGGACTAGAGGGGATAAGATATGGGTACTTCTTAGAAGGTTACATGTTTGTGCTTATCTGCTTGGTTTGTTGTTGCTTCAGGTTGAAATTGTGCATTGTTTACCGTTGAGTGCCTTCCTATTTACTGTTTCCTGTACTTGTACCTGCCATATACTCATGGACTATTAGGCACAAATCTCGTGGTGGCTACCAATTAGGATTTAGTCTCACGCCCTATTTGGTTCATGATTTTAGTCCCAACAAATTATATTATTTCCAGTATAGACAAGGGAATGATCCTTTCTACTTTAGTTACTTGACATGCTATGGAGCTGGAGAGCAAGGGACCAAACTTAGGCTTGAGATGCTGTGGAGATAAATTCTTTAGTTCTTTCGTAATGGTTTAGTACTGTATTTCAGAATTTTCTTTTGTTTCCCTGCATTCCTATACATATATATCATGCATCATTTTATATATGTGCTCCAGTTTATTCTATTAGTCTTCCGCTGTTTATTTTTGTATGATGTTATTACTACTTCCACTCTTGTATGTTTTTTGTTTAATTCTTCTATGTACTATGCCAATGAGGGCATAGATTCCACAATATCACATCTAAGGCCCTCACTGCTAGTCGGAAGCCTCTGGCATTCGGGGAAATTCGCTTGAGTCCATGTGACCAACCGGTTACGGGGCGTCTATGGGAGGCTTCAAGAACGGGGACATTACAAAGTTGTATCTGAGGAATTATTTTCTCTTGACATACTGTTTGGAGCCTTTAGCCATGGACTTGACAGAATAGGTACTTTATAATAATCGAGGCCCTGGAGTAACTAACCCATGCACAGGGAAATGGTGGGTTATGGAAATCCAACATTGAAGGAGGAAGAGCATGAAGCACCCCTTTATATGGTGGTGTGGATACCTCTTCCATCATGATGTCTTTTCCAGGGGGTTCCAAAGGACCAAAACCTAGGGAAACATAAAACCATGTGGGATAGGCCCAAAACGGACAATAAAATGATCGTGGGATGGACTGGGATGTTATAAATGGTATCAGATCTAGTGTCCATTCGATGTGACATTAAAGACCCTAGGACCTTCTAGGGGGTGGGTTATGGAAATCCCACATCATCGGAGTAGGAGCACGAAGAAGTCCTTTATAACATGGTGGTGATACCTCTCCCATCATGAGGCCTTTTCTTAGGGGGTGCCAGAGGGACATAACCTAGGGAAAAACAAAACCGTGCGAGCTAGGCCAATAGTGGAAAATATCATGATCGTGGGTTGGACTGGGCCATTATAAATGGTATCAGAGCCGATGTCCATTCGATGTGCCAATGAGGATGTTGGGCCCTTCTAGGGGGGTGGTTATGGAAATCCCACATTGAAGGAGGAGGAGAATGAAGCACCCCAATATAAGGTGGTGTGGATACCTCTCCCATCATGAGGCCTTTTCCTGGGGGTTCCTGAGGGCCATAACCTAGGGAAAATCAAAACCACGCGGGCTATGCCCAAAGCCGGCAATATCATGGTCGTGGGATGTACTGGGTCGTTACAACCAAGGAATCGATATAAGACATCAAATATCATCAAGTACATGTACAAATGAATTTATATAAATGGATATGTCCACGGCCAAATCTAAATCTATTTCCTCTCACAATTTGTACTGATGCGTATAGGTGATATAGAATGCCTCAACCATCATATAGTGAGTATAATGAAATTTTCATAAGAAAGTGGTGAAACATAACCGATATAATAATTTGTATTGAAAAACTAGCATAATAAATTTTAACATTTACCCCAATAAATAAAAATAATCATAAACCATCTAGAGTATTATGAATGGAATCAAACTGGTACAAGCCTAGTCAATCTGATCATAAGACATAAAAATATTGAATAATGAGTATGTAAATATAACCTATCCCAATTGGATCATAAGAAAGGTTAAGGGGTGATTTCATTAATGAATATAAAAAACATAAAGAAAACATAAAATTATTTTTGAGGAAATGAACATTTATGTAATGAAAATCATCTTTTAGAAAAAAACATCAAAAGGTGAAAATAATTTAAATTGAAATTATCCTTGATATTTTAAAAGCTATGTTCTATAATTTTGAGTGGTTATTATGGTGGATAATTATGTTCGTGTAGTACATAAAAAAGAAAGGGTACCTTTTACATTTTATACAATGGAAAAAAATGTTTCAAAACTGAAAAAATATTTCTTTCAAAACATTTTCAAAAAACATAAAATGGGTAAAATAGATTTTAAAAAATATCTTTAATATTTTTTAAACATTTTTTAGAAACATTTTTTAAATAAATTGTTTTTGATGAAAATTGACTACCATCTGAAGAATGAAATAATGCCATATTTTCCTAAAAATATTTCTAAATAATTTTAATTATAAAATACTTAAAAATTTATTATATTTTCTCTAAAATTCATGTATCAAAATTTTATTATAATATGTATCTTTTTAAAAATATATGTATCGTAAAATTACTCCAAGAGAGAAGTGGACATAAATAATCCTGACTAATGATAAGATTGTGAAATAAACTGTTAACACTTTGGAAACACATGAATCATGAGTCCTATAATACAAATTAATTAACATGAAACATTAAATAAAATGATTATAATTAAATTCATGATATAATAAATAAATGGGACTATAAATCCACATCACTAAGAATATATTTGTTGAATATTGCATATGTATCACAAAAGTAACTGTAATATGAGAAATACTTTCCCTTAGTATGACCCTTCACAGATATTCATATAATTCTTGAATAAAAAATATATTTTAATTATTCAATTGATTAAGCTAATATTTAAATTTTATTTTTATTTTTATTTTTATTATTAAAATTTTAAATATTATTACTTAATCAATGATGTTTATGCCATATACATGGATGATATTTGGATTATGTGTGAAAAATGACTTTAGTAGTTTGATAATGGTCACTCTGACCATTATTTAAAAATATAATAAATAATAAAGATAATAAAAAAATTATAAAAAGTATATATAATATATGCATTAAAAAATGATCATGAAAAATGGTTCTAAAAAATTATCTACATTCCAATCATGGAGAAGGTAAGTCATTAAAATGCATGAGTAACAATTCCAATTATCAGTGATCAATATAAAAAGAAGGTATGTAATATTTTATCTTTAAATATTTTTTATAATATCTATTATAAAATATTATTATTTCAATATACCTATATGTATCATCCATGTTGTTGTAGTGGTAAAAATAATGCCACATTGCTTCTCGAAGACATTAGTCCACACATAAATGAAAGATAATATCATCATGTAGTATATGAATGAAAAATTTAAATATTTTCACTTATGAATGATAAATTTGTCATTAATATCATAATTATATCATAAATATAAAATATTTTTAGTAACATTATAATTATCATGTTTCAAGTAAAACATTAGTGAATGATGAATCAAATCACTTCGTCAGGTGGAAGTCTGTCATACACATGATTGATGTTATCGTATAACCAACAAAATATAATATAAAAAATTATATATTATATAACTGTAAAATTATGATCTAAATATTACACACACATATATATATACATTATATCCATCATCATACCCATCTGATGGAGGTGGTAATAGAAAAATGAATAACATCCTATCATGAGACTTTCGTCTGTTTCACACATGAATAATGATTTCATAACCCATATGTTGGATGTGGGGGTTTCAGTAAGTCATGAAATTAAAAAAATCATTATATTTCTAATTTTTTTAATTATATAATAATTTTTAATAATAATTTATGTAGGTGGAGGAATAAATAAAATAAAAACACTCGTTGATGAATGTTGTATCTTCTTCGGTAGACCTCCTCATGTTTTCCAGAAAATAAATAATTGTCAGATTTTTAACCATAATAGGACTTTTGAGATGGGAGGAAAGTTTTTTGGGAGTGATTTATGTAGGTTTGTTCCATTAAAAAATAGTTTAATGATATGAATAAGATATGAGAGATTGTGGTGTTTTATAAGTGAGGTGAGCGACACACATATAATTTTTGAAAAGAAGAATGTGTACAACTATTTTTTAAATTAAAATGGTTAAAAAATGAATTATTTTGAAGGGATAGAAAAAAACAGTAGAAAAATTTCAATAAAATATATTTTAGAAAAGGATTTTAGGTGATTATAACCCTTATCCTCTTAGTTTAACGCCAAAAAACACATTTTTACCTTTATCATGGTAACAATTTTTTTAACTATTAATTTTGTAGAAATATTATCATGTACTTATGTGATAATATAAATTATAACTATTATAAACATATAATCCATTTTTTCAAATTCCATTTATATAAGAAAAATAATTTAATTTAAGATTATTTACATAGATAACATGAGAAAGTGGTTTTTAAATGCACAAATATTTAAAATAATGTAATTTTTTTATGAAAATTTAATACAAAAATGTTTCCAATGAACTAAATTCTATTAAAATATGTATTATAATGTATGTGTGAAAATAATGGAAAAAACTATACTTATAACATTAATTTTTCTAACAAAACATTATTTTTTTATAAAAAGTGGTTAGATTTTAGTATTGTAATTAATATAAATTCATCTTATTTAGTTTTTAAATACGTAAAATGTAATATTTTAATAATTTTGTTTTTATGAATCATTCCTTTAAATTTAATGTCATCATCAAAATTATAATGTTTAAATAATTAATTTTTTAGTGTATATCGTGTTTTATTCAAGCCTTGTGTTTCATGCATTGTATGATATCAAAGATATTGAATTTATTTAAAATAAATATATCTTAATGTATCAAGTTGTTAAATTCACTTCAATGATTGGTTTTATTTCTCATACATGCTTTGGAATATGATGTTAATATTTTAAAATATTGTGTTGTTACAGCAGAGAGAAAGAAATTTGGATAAAAAATTAAATATCATCAAATATAAGATAATAATGACTCAAAAATATTAAATGTTATTAGATAAAAAATAACATGTAAATAATAGTATTTAAATTGATATATAATTAATTGGTTAAATATTGACACTAGAAAATATTAAAAGTAACATAATTTGGGATATAAGAACCATTTTGTAATGTGGTTATATCTAAAAATTTCAAAACCTGTGTAATTAATGAGTACATACCAAAAAAACTTAATTAGATAGAAAAATTCAAACATGTAATTATATTATTGAATAATAAGGTTATTAAAATAATGAAGGTGAATTGAGATACCATGAACTGATACCCAGTTATTGATTCATTGTTCAAATTAACTTAAAATCCTGAAAAATAAATAAAATTCTAATAAATAAATTTTAATGAATCAAATTATTCTATATTAAATTTTATATAGTCCATTTAATATCATTTTTTTAAATAAATTCAACTTCCATCAGTTAATTGAGGTTTTTTGGTTATTTCTTATATAATTACTTATGATACATAATGAAAGTCAAAAGTGTTTTCAAATAGATTTATAATCTCCAGAATAAAATTATCATGATGAAAATAATCTCATTATATGTTAAATTAATTTTTAAAAAAATTCATGCTTCATGGTGATAACAAATGATATTTATTTCAAATTTCATTGATTATATAAAAAACAACTGATAAACATTTACATGTCTCAGTAAATGAAATATAAATATTATATTTGAAAACTCGATATTAAAAAGTTGTTGTTATAATATAAATATCATATTTATTCATCAATCCCCTAACTAAAACCAATAATGAGAGGTGGTTATAAAAAAATAAGTCATCAATTCATACAAGTGAATGTTTGTTGACATAAAGTAATATTTTTTTTTCATAGTTGATGTATATTAATAAAAAATGATCATTCCAATAATATAATAAAATATCAATATAAAAATAATAATATTTTCATTATGTTGGTTGGATATAATAGATTATAATATGGAATATTATGAATACATTATTAACAAATAGGTCATATATATGTCGGGAGCATGAGTTTTCTCAAGAAATATCATTTGAAATAGGGGCCTTATGCTTACTTGTCTTTAATATGTGAATATCGATTTGGTATATGGTTCTAGAAGGAACACAAATTCAGTATTATATAGATAAATTAAAGGGGAAATGTGTAACATGAATGGGTACAATCATCCACTTTAATAAGTGAAGAAGAGGGTAGGTATGGACTAACCCTTGGAATTTTAAATAATGTAACGGCACTTTTCAATTGTAAAAGGCTCAAAGGTGGAAAAATTGGAAGGGTATGTGAGGTTTGGTTGATTCAAAGCACATAAAGCCATTTGAAAACATATTATTAGATTTTTATAGGTCATTAAATTTTATCCAATAAATTTTCACCATTTTGAATCTTATCATGGAAATTAATTTTATATAACAACAATTGTTTTTAATAAAAGAATTAAAATTACCTATTTTAACTATTCTTGTTTCAAATTTAATAAAATGTTTTATAACTAATATTTATAACTATTTTAAACACTATTTTGGAGATAATTGATCATAATGTGTAAATTTTTATTTAGAAAATTGTCTTTTTTAGTTTAAAATATATGTATATGATGAAATTTTTAATGGATTTTATTTTAAATATAAAAATTGGAAAATTATAAATTAATATTTTTTATTTAAAATTAATCCAAAATAATATATTATCAATATAATTAATAATTTAATATAATTTCCAGAAACAACTTGTGTATTAGAATGAAAATACTACTTGTGTTTTATAAAGGTGACAATTGGTTTTACAAGAAAAATTAAATTTATCTACAATTTTTAATAGTATTCCTTATAAAATAATTTAATCAAATAATTTTTTTATAAAAGTCTGCGTATACCTTACATAATTATAATTTATTAATAGCAACTATTCTGGAAAAACCTGTATCGTTCACTATTATTCTAGAAAAAAATATTTTAGAAACACCCCATAAATTCATATAAAATATTAATGATAATATAATCAGAAAAATTGTTGATTATTTTATGAAAATATATTTCGAGAATTGAAAATCTAACATGAGTACAATATAATATAGAATTTTGATAAAATTAATAGGAAAATAAAAGTTGAAGATATTAACCATTCAGATTCTTACATTCAATGAATTTCTAATAAAATTATTGTTAATATACATTATCCATATAAAAAATAAAAATTATCTATAATACTTATATTTTCATTAACTAAAATGAATAAAAAATATTTTTTTAATAAAAAAGGAATTTTTTACTATACGGTGATATTACTAAATATATATCTATTAAAATTGTAATTTTATAGACTTCTACATATATTTAATAAAGTGGTTATATATATTTATACCAACAATATGAAAGATACATTACAGTGGACATATAATGTTTATTTTTTAGGTTTCAATGTTCTATGTGAAGCAAGAAACTAAACACAATAACAATTAAGGTCAAATATAACTTAAATTTATGGTGTGTTTTATCATCCCTTAAATATATTAATAACCCCTCCCAACTATAATTTTCACATTGTAGTTAAAATTTCAATGGGAATGTACTATATAGATATGAATAATTACATAAATCCTATAGATATATCAACTATAGAAATTCATGAACATCTCTTATTTATTAGAATATGTTTAACACAAATATTTTGGATTTCTCCAACTAGTTGAGACAACATTATAACATTACTTGATATCAACACCCATATAATATAATGCATTTTAAAAGGGGTTTAATAAAAATCATGTAATTAATATATTATCATCTTTGGTAAGAAATATGATTGCATTTTCTGAAATAGTTTGTTCTAAACAGGGAGAATGAATAAAATCCCAATATCACATTTCATTTATCTATAAGAAATATAAAAAAATTAATGAATCATAATAATGTAATATATATTTAATTTTCATGTACATTGAATAAAATAATTCAACCATAATATTTTATTATTTCATTAGATAATAGTTTTTGAAATCCCACATGTAATATTAACTCTTTAAATCGAGAGAAATAAATAATTTAATGTAACATGGTTGAATTATCACTATAAAAATATATTGTATTTACTACATAGGATATTTCTTATTCAATAGATAATGTAGATCATATTTTGATGAATCCATTATTTTTTAGGGAAGATGTCAATCATAGTCTAATGTAAGTGCATGAATAGGTGTGATGATTCACTATTAAACTATAAAATAACATATTATTAGTGAAGTGTTTAATATTAAACTTTATAAAAGTATATTTCTGTATAATATTGATATATGCGTTGATAAATGGTGATAGATACGAAAACCCATCGTATATTCAATTTTTTTTGGGCAAACCCACTTTTGTTAATAAATATTAAATAAAACAACTAATATAATGAAATTTAAGTGAATAAAAATTCAAAAAAGTATTAATGCATAGTCGAAACAATATTACAATTAAATTTCTTTTTATAATATGACATTTGTCTCTAGGGGAGGAAATAAGGACATGAAATCTATCAAATAAATATATCATTGATGAAAGAATCATCTGATAATGAGGTTGGAATTGTTAGTTTTATGTCCTAAGAAAACAATTTAGAAAAAAAATGTTTATTTATTATATTTAAGAAATCATCCACTGAATAATAATGCTCAATATGATTTCTTTTGACTCATTTGGAGACAATTCAGTATGAATAAACACATACATATTTCCAGATTTGTTTTGCACAACCTAACAACCTCAATAAAAAAATTGATTATATTGGATAGATTCATAGAGAAAATATTATTATATAATTAGTTTTAAATCGTTTATTTATTAGATTTTTTAAATATTAATTTTATTTAATCATACTTCAAATTCTTTGAGTTGTTCTATTTAATCCATTATAAATTCTTATATTTGATAAAGATGATCAAAATAATTTTATAGATGATTTGTAATTAGTAGAATATTAATATTTAAATAAATTCATATTTTTATATATTAAATATGTTTTTAAATTATTCTATTTTGGGTAGTGATGAGAAATTAAATTTCTGACATTCGTGGAGGTTGTTAGCACATATGCACTATTAAGAGTTTCAATTCTCAATGAAAGAGAATTAATTATGATATGTGATAATTTAAAATTTATGAATCATAAATAAATTATTTTTTATGTAATTTATTTGTAAATAAAATAACTATGGAAATGTGACAAGAGATTATAAAAATTGGATAACATCAATAAATGGAGGCAGTAGATTGTGAACACGCATAAATGATGCATTTTTTCAGAGAAGAAGAAGATCAATAAATAATGAATATTAAAATTATAAAATAAAATATAATTATAAAAAAATTACATATTTAGTTATTTTTTTGTATATATTATAGTTTACAAAGAGAAATATTTAGAATAAAATATTAAGAATTTTTTATAACATACATAGATAGTTTGAGTTTTCATTTAGAAATATCATTACAAATGGAGGTCGTATAATAAATATTACTAAACCAATGACAATGAAAGTATTAAAGGGGTCAAGAATTAAGTAGATTATATATTTTTAGAACAATTTTTTTGGGAATTTTTTAAAATGAAGTGGTTGGAGGATCCCATTTTATATGTGAAGAGGTGGAAAAATTTCAAATAACCCTTCTCATTTTAAAAAATTTAATATTTATATTCTATTGAAAAAGGATCAATAAAAAATAAGATATAGTGGAGGTGTGTTTCAGTTAAGTCACATGTAATTAATCCCTTAGGAAATGTTTTTTACATCCTTTTACTAATTATCTCTTAGTAACTCAATTGTTTCAATTTTTAGTTTTCTTATGGGTAGATAATTTTAATAAATAATAATTAAATTTAAAAAATTTAAAATTTAAGCATTTTAGAAAATTTGAATATTCTGATTTTAATTTAAAAAATACATTTATGATACAAAATATATAATTTGGTTAATCAAAAATTTGAAAATAAATTCTCATATATATGAAAAATTATTTTTTTCAAATAGGTTTATATGATTAAAATTTATTTATTGGAAAATGTTATTAATGGTTTTGATTTTTGAGATACTTATCAGTATATAATAATAGAAGTAATTTTTATTTTGAATTAATTAATAACAAAACATATTTTAGAAACAAAATATTTCATATTAAATGAACATATCAAAAATACGTTTTTAATAGAATTTAATTATTATTTTTAATCTATATGGTTAAACATTGATTTTATAAATATGAAAATAAATAATTAATAAGATTAATTTAAAAAACATATTTTATCAATTAAAAGGATTTATAAAATTATACAACATTCTGATATATTAACAACGTAATTAAAATGACTAACATTGAAGAAACTATAATTTTTACTATTCATCTAAAAATAGTTTTTTTAGAAAAAATTAAAAATTAATCATAACATATTAGCTATTTGGTAAATCTAAAAATATATTTAATTTTTAAAAAGTTTCAATGTTATAATTTTATTATTTAACATATAAATTAAATTATAAAATATTATAATTTTTTATATGAAATAACATTTCAAAGTATAAAAGATTCTGAATCTTATCTTTCATCAATTACCAATATAATGTAACATCCCAGGTAAATAATGAATAAAAAATTTTCGTATTTATTAATATTTATGAATTAAATATTAATTTTACTTTAAAGGGGTTGCTATGTTCGATAGCGTACCCGATACGCAACGATGAGTTCCTTTGAAAACTTACGTTGCACACTAGTAATACAATAATATTATTTTAAATGGTAGTTAACATGTAGTCGTTGTATTGGCGAGAATGGATAGAAATAACTAAAATAAGATTATATATGTTTTTAAATGTTTTTACATTTATCCAATAAAAAATAAAATCTTAAAATGCGGAAAGAATTCAATTTTAGGCATTTATACCCTAATTTTCACTAAGGGTTCACTTATCACCTTTTGACGGCAAACCGTTATTAAATATAGTTTTGATTAATCTTATAAATTCAATTGGACCAAATATAACTCTTCTATATAATCGGGACATCAAAATTTACTTTGTGTAAATTTTTGGAATCTTTCCGATTAGGTTCATTTTTTAATGAATAGTGTAAAATGTTGTATTTTAATTGAAAACCCCTTTTTAATATAATTTATTTATATGATTAGATTATCATTTGAATTGTCTTTAAAGTGAAATTAGAAAATATTTTTACCATTAAATCTAATAGTGGTCGTTGGAATTAATTTCACATTGAAATCGGACATAAACTAGTGTCAATCTTTTGATACTTCTTGTTTCATAAAAACACGCTATTTGTCATGACAGCGGGAATTAATTATTAAATTAATTAATGTGAGTTATATGTTTTTAATTTCTTAAAATATACTTCATTTTTGAATTCGGAATATCAAATATAGATTAGGGTGAGTTTTTGGTATTTTTCTGAAAACATCAATTTTTGATGAATAGTGAAACCACTAAGTGGTACTTATAAAAACTGATTTTTCATTTAAATGAAAATTTACCACTTCTGTGTTTTTAATTTCAAAAATATGACATACATGGTTGTCATTAAGAGGTAAAATGTGGTTCAATGAAATTAAAATAATTTTTTGGTGAATAGTAACTCTTAAGTTCTTAATTGCGATTAGAGGTAATTAGTGTAGTTTATGGTAAGAATAATGTATTAAAAAAATTAAATGACATAGCCACATGTCCTACCCTAATTGGATGTGTCATGGCCGACCAATAAAATCCATGGGTCAACTTGGGGACCCCATGGAGCCACATTGGTTGGAAAATGACATAAATAACTTTTATTTAATGTTAAAGTAAAAAAATGACACAAACATGAAATGTTTTATTAAAAAAAAATTTACATGGGGTTATACAAGTCACATTTTTGACTATAAATAGTAATTGAAAATCTAGAAAGATTTCCTACATCATAGTATTTTTTTTATAATTTTTAGACATTAAATAAATTAAATTATTTATGACATCATGATGATGCAGTGATGACCTCATTATTTAACGATTAAAATAAAATGGAAAGATAATGTAAAATCTAAGACCTACACATGTCAAAAACCTATTGGATGAGTATATTTAGAACCCTCATCACCTTATCCTAGATATACATCAATGTGGGACCTTTAAAATCTGAAACTCTTTTGAAAATAAAGTAACATTTTTTAACTTTACAAGAGTGCCCCTCCTCTCCTCTTATAAAAGGCCCCCACCTCTACCTCCTTACCCACACTCCCAAAGCCTTTGGCTCGGCCAACCCCTGCCCATTTTGTCTCTACACTTACCTATATTACTCCTTGAAGCCTCACTTTGGGCATAAGTCTTCCCAAGGAAGCCTTTGAGCTCAAACCAATGGGAGTTACCCGATTTTAAGGTAATGTCTTCTTTTGAGTCCTTTTGTTTTATTTTGCTTCTCCAACCCCCTAAACTCTTTTTATTATGTTCTTTCGTAACAACTCCAGTATATTCAATATACGAGTATGTTGTTATAAGAATTATTCGAGATACACTTATACACACCTACATCTAATGGTTAAAGAACATACTGTTTCCGTGGATGGCGAATTTCTGCCTCCCGAAACGATGATTGTTCAACATTCTTTTAACACCTTCAAAGGTGGACATTAAGATGACACTATATTTATATATGATATATAATATGTTTATGTTTTCCTTAATCTTCTTTATTTTTCATTTTGGGCATACCTTTATGGTTTCCATTATGGGTAAATGCGATATCTTCATTTAAGGAAGTGCGGACTACCGCCCCTCAAAGTGATTTGATTCGTTAATGCCATATGTGGGAAGTATTAAAGATGTATTTAAATTTATAATATATGATATTATACTGGAATTATAATATACCTCTATATCAATATTATTTCATTCCATTAAAGTATGAGATAGAAATGAAAGTAGCGTTCATGCGTACGTACGGCTTACCGTCTCCATGAACGGTGCATTTCATTTCTTATCCCCAAATGTAATGTACTATTAAAATTACATGTATATAGTCGATATATATGATGAATGATACATCTTAATGATTAATATAATTATGTAATTAAAATATACATACCTCTCATTTATTTTTAATTCCATTAATATGACAAAGAAATAAAGTAGTGTTCATGTGTACGTACGACTTACCGTCTCCATGAACGATGCATTTCATTTCATTCCTCTAAATGATTATGTGATATTATAAATACATGTATATGCTAGATATATATGATATATATGATATCCAAATCAGGAATGTCATTATGGATATAATGAACCTTCGACCACACGAACAACATGTAATCGTAAGAAGTCCACTTTCGACTTAAGGACCAAATATCGACATAACAAACATTATTAACTTAAATGATTACATAATGTTTATAACATGGAAATAAGTGATATAAAAGGAATAATGAACTCGAAAATGCTTCTTAAGAAAATAGAAATTAATTCAAGTTTATTATTCAGGGCGTTAAAGAACGATCGAGTCAAGTTGGACCCGAGGTAAGGGACTTCGTCTCAATCTCCATTCATTGAGGCATATTTCGTTTTATACACAACTTTCTTTTATACGGTGTATAAAACCATTTAAATTTTACTTTTATAAAAAAGGAATCTTTTTCTACGAAGAGTTTTACAAAACGTCAAAAAATAATGTTTCTTTTAACGTATGCGGTGACAACGACCTTTTCCGCCTCCACGAGTATTATTTGGTCTTTGGCTTCCTGAACAAGCCGTAATGTTTTTTTTAAAATGAAATAAATACCATATACTCTTTTATGTATTTTGGTATTGAAAATGGTTTTTATAATGGATTTGTTATGTCAATATATTTATGTGATATATTATGATCAAAGTGTGTAAATGTTTTCATTCCATTATATTTGTTTTATGTATTATGATTTTATAATGGTACTTGGACATTTGACGGGTGGTTACGTGATGAACCATATGACGGGTGGTGCTGTGAATACCAGGATGGGTGGTTACGTTATAACCTCCAATGCATTGGGTATGGAAGTCGGCCGTATATCTATTCCATTAAGTTTGTATGGAAGTTGGCCGTATGGCTATTCCATTAAGTGATATGTGTGGAAGTCGACCGTATGGTTATTCCACTTAGGTATGCTTATGTCCCAAGTTACCTTTATATATGTTATGTGTTCTTTATATGGGTGTTATGGTAATCCTTTAGTTACAAAAAGGTATGTAATGATATTTTATTCAGTGAATATTTTTTACTACGTCATGAAGGTGAAGGTATTACTTTGATAAAGTATACATGGTTTACTTGATGTTTGAAAAAATAATAGTTTTCATTCTTTGTGTATCCCTTACTGAGCTTTTTATGCTCACCCCAAG
This sequence comes from Viscum album, assembly GCA_963277665.1. Classification (NCBI taxonomy): domain Eukaryota; kingdom Viridiplantae; phylum Streptophyta; class Magnoliopsida; order Santalales; family Viscaceae; genus Viscum; species Viscum album. The sequence continues at coordinate 1,143,782,152 of OY728141.1, forward strand.
TTTTTTTAAATGTTTTTCACAGGACTTAATGTGGAATAGGTTGAAGGATGGGATCAAGGGAAAGTCATGCTATATAAAATATGGAACTTGACATGTTTCTTTTTAAGAGTTTTTTTTATTTTAAGGAATCTTAGTAGAAGTGTCTACTTTGTAATCTTTTGAGATGTAATAGTTATGATATAATTCTCTAAAACTCTAAACCTGAAAAGATCCTCAATGTGAATTATTCATTTAATTCAATATTAAGTAAGGTTTAAGGCCGAGGCCTTATATATAATTTGTGTTAATATATATCATTGACATAAAAAATAAATATTATCTACAATAATGTTTTAATCAGAAAATATTTAGTTTAAAATGTTACTTTTAAAAATATAATATATTTCTAACCATATTGTTATACTGTTACTTATCTTGCTACACAAAAAAATGTCTTTATTTTTTCCTATATTTCATAATGTGGTCAACAATATTCGTACCCATCAATATATAAGAAAGAATTTAATAGTCATATAACATTCCATAGTTTTTTAGGGTTCAGTGTTTCATGTGAGAGAAATATTGAACACAATAAGATTAGGGAAAAATAATTTCAAATCATTGGGATTTATAATTAGTCTCATTTAATTATTAATATATAGGATAGATAGATAATAAAGAATAATTTATAAAAAATTATTTTTATAAATAAATCACTATATCATATCTTATGATATAAAATATAAATATCTCTTTTTTTAATTATATCAATACACATTTTTAATTTTTTGGAATCTGAACATAAAAAACTCATTAGCGTCACATTTTCCTCATAAAAAAAATACTGTGGTGAAATAGAAAAGAAACATTTTTATACAATTTTTTGTTCTAGTATATATGATTTTTTTTCTTGAAGTTAATAGATTAATATAGTTTCCCCTTATTGTATAATCACTATCACATTACTATTTGTTCACATGCTTTGTAACTAATGTGAATAAAATATAATTTATCACAAAAATCAAAATTAATACACCCTTTTACTGAGTAAATAAATACCACCATTCACTACCACATTTATTCGCACATTAAATGTATAGGTTCACCCAAAATCGTATATAACCTCACCCAAAATACTCTTCCATATCCAATAATCATAATTTTTTTAATATTCCAATCAATGTTCATCAAGTTGTTTCTTTAGTGTGAGGATCAAAAGAAAGTGGAAAAAATTTCTACTGAAAACTATACTATTCATATCTTAATTTCTAAAAGAATATAATATATAGATGTAATTTTTATATAATATATATTATTAAAATTATGAATTTTTAATATATAAATGGAATACCCCTCATATATCATTCTCTCTGCCATCATTTTGGAAAATATAATGTCCCTTGTATTTTCGATGATTCACCACCTCCATGAATTATAGATTTCATTTTTACCACATCTATTCAGGGATAGTATAAAAAATGTGTCTAATGAATGAATATAGATTTTATTATGATGTTAAGATTATGTAAATATCATCCTATAATTACATTGGTGATATCAAGAACAAATAAAGATGGAAATTCTAATCATCAACATTATGTTAACCATGATGGACGATGAAAAATATTGAAATATTTTTCAATTTGTTATTAAAATGTATATTATCATCCCTTATTAAATGAAAAATAATCCATAGTTTACTATTATAATGATTATGAATCTATTTTGTGACACCATTGAACATTTTCAAAATAATAATCTAATTTTAGAAAAATGGAGAAAACATCCCAATTTGGATAATACAGTAGAAAATTAAAAAAATAGGAACGAAATTTGATAAATAATGTAAAATATGAGATGAACCCAACACCCTTAATATAGACATGTTGGGATGGAACTGATTGATATTAGATAACTATGCATGATATTTACTACTAATCATCCATAGGTTGGTGACAACCACAAAGGGTATATTATAATATCAAATGTGGGAATTACAATCCAAATTATGAGAAAAAAAGATAGGAAAGAAATAGAAAATTGAATATTCATTACAAATGAAAAAGATACAACATAATAGGAAAATGTAAATATAAATCCCTTATAGTTACAATCAAACCCCAAAAACCGATGAACAACTCTAAAAGATAATAATTCCAAACATGGCCACCAACTAGCTACAACGACCCTAAAAACAGTTTATATATTCAAGGGTTGAAGGAAAATATATACTCAGTAGGATCCTCTACATATCCTCTCATTATAATGATAATAAAACAATTCTAAATCCTAGTTCACAACATGTTTTGTTTACTCATAACCTAAAAATTTATGTTATGTTCTCAACCACCCCATAGCTCTCTCATAATGTTTTGAAAAAAGTAATAATATAATATCAAAAATAATATCCAATGGTGTTACCACACTACCACATCCCCTATATATTTCAAAAATTTTACAATTTCTTGTGTCTTGATTCATCTCTCTCTAAATGTAATTATGGTTAATGAGAACTAATAAATTGCAACAAACCATGCACCCTATAAACCAAAAAACATCATCATCACACACCATGCAGTGTGTGAAACACTTCTTATAGTCATCAATACCCATATATCAGGATTGTATCCAAGTACTTTTTAGGGGACATTGTAGATTATACATGTGTATTATATACTAAGATATTACATCCCATAAAAAAGATATTGATAAAAATATATAGAGTTTTATACACGTGGATAGAGTTGTGTAAAATAACTATAATACATTAAAACCATCTACAAATAGATAAATGTAATTATAACCATAATATATACTTGAAAATAAAACTACCATGTTAAGAAAATAATGTAATAAGGGGTTATCAGCTGTATGTTTCTTACTAACATTGATGTCTGGGAGAACAGCCTCATAGAGTTTTATAGGATTCGGTATCCATAAAGACATGGGTGGGGTGGAATATGAAATCACATAAAATAATAATATACATATATCTCACATCCAAACATGAGAAACTATCAATCATGATTCTTTACTACTGCTATAATCTCTCAGACACCCTCCTAGAGTTTTTTAGTTTGGGATTATTTCCTTTGTGGTTTTGTGAACCTAAATTGTCGATCCTTTGTGGTAATGCCCATTGATTACAATATTAATGAATCAGTGTTTAGAATTAATTATGAGATGACCATAGTGTGTCATAAGATGTTGAATTAATTCTTAACGAGTAATTTGTTTTCAATGGATACACAGTATGACTAATCACTCAACTACACCCTAGGTTTTTCATAATGTCGAAAAATTAAGAAAGGATTATAGATGGGTTTAACAATCATTAAAAAAGATAAAATAATGATTTAGAGAAACAATTTAAATAAAAATAACAACACATGTGTTTCACCCTTATAAATATTAATCATTTCTTGAATGAGGTGTATGTTTTAGTTATTTTAAGCCTTTACGAACCACCACAGTGGCCTAACATTTGTGATGGTGTTCATGGTAAGTATGACCTAAAATTGATTATTCCTATTTTTCCTATATCATGAAAAAATTTCCTAAACATATCTAAAAAAACTAATCAATCATTTAACCATATCCCCATTTCATATAAGAGACCCACCCCAACCATGATGCCACACCTAGAGCCATGCCTATTATGGGAATTTGAGATTGTATTTTTGGGGAGGTAGAAATATCCCAAGAAAAAAAGACCCCCAAAACACCTAATAAAACTATGTTTTTAGACATTCTTCTATATTACCAAATAAATAACATCATATAGATTCCACCAAGACCACTACCATGGCATTGTGAATTGTTGAATAATAAAAACACCACTAAAACGTTTATAAAACCTACAAAATCACACTAAACAACATTAATCCATATAAAAACACTAAAGGAAGGTTGTAAATGACCAAACCAATAAATTAAATATCATTCAAACATTTCTATTCCAAGGGATTTTAAATAATGACCAGATATAAGGAAATGGAAATGGATAATCTAAATAGTCACCCTGTGAGATACCAATCAAGAGTATTTCCATAACATGAGCACTACTACCACAATTATAGGTTTAAGAAATAATCTAAAAAACAATATCAACTAGATCAATGATAATATCCTCGGGGAGATAAATCTCAAATAGTATCAATTCCTCATGAATGGTATTGATGAAGAAAAAACAAACTCATAATCCAAATAATTGTTAGTATCAATAGATTTCTTTATAATAGAAGTGTTATGAATAAAATATCTTGATGAAATAAGAATTTAACATTAAAACCCATCCCATTAAACATTTTATTAGGGATAGTTGTATGTTTTACTAACCCTTGGGGTCCTCACAAAGGCATAAAATGTAAGAAATAAATTCCATGGGAATAATAGAACTATTGGCGAAGAGTCTCCCAGGGAACTAAAAAATCTATTAATTAATTCATATAACTAGAAAAGTCAATTTTCATTGATGAAAAAATAAATATATAACTCATATAGATATCTATACTAAAAATAAATCAGAAAAAAATGAAAAAAAAATACATAGATGGGTTCATGTCTATGTATCAATGAAGAAATGCCCAGACACAAATGTATCACCACAAAAAACCAAGATATAGACAAACCCCATTGCCAACTACAACATTCAACCAAATGAATTCATGGAATACCAATAGTGCATTATGAAACTGTATACTTCCATGTATTTTAATAGAAGGAAATTGAAAACACACTAGTGATACAAAGTTGTGTGGAAGTATAACTCTATAGGTAGTCCTTAAAGACTTCCAAAGACATGCCACTAAGGAAATAATGATTTATTAAATTGTATATAATATTTAATAGTAATAGATAAACAATAAATACCAATGACATAAGCATGTTGCATGGATAAATATAGTTTATGTATTTCAAAACCATTTTATATTATTTTTAATAACAATACCAATTCCAACCAATGATAAGACATAATGCATGAAAGAATAGACATGCCTATAATCATGAGTGGTGTGTTATGTTTTCACCAAGAAATTGGATAGTGAACCCATTTGAAAATGGTAATTATACAGAAATGTTTTCAATGTAATAAAATACTGGGTTGTATTTCCATCCATCAAAATTCCCAAAGAAACATAAACACATAACAACAATATAATGCCAAATTTCTTATTAATAATTATTTTTTACAGAACCCCCTATATTTGAAAATAAACCCTTTTGAAATCATATCAAATAGAGTTATTTTAAAATTAATTAAATAATGAAATTACATTAAATAATATTCATATAAAAAAATATGAAGTATATCAGTTCAGGAATAGTAGAGTGAGATATAAGTAAATGATCATGAAAATGATCAAGTTGTAGAATGAATGTAAGATTAAACCATAAATCCTTACTCCTACTCCCATTCCACTATAAAAATATGAGAATATTACATAAATATCAAACAATCCAAAATATTCCAGGTATTCCAATACTGGGTGTAATTCTTATCAAGGAAACCAAATATATCAATAATGATATGGATGAACATGAAACTAGACTCTGGTTTTTATAATAATTTTACCACAGATCTATTAGAATCATTGTTTGACATCAAATATTGATGAAACACATTTATGTCTTCCTTGTATGTAAAGAGTGGGGAAGAGAATCTGAATGATTAAATAATGAGTGTTTGATGGATTGTAACTTGGTAATCCCGGATGAATTTATGATGAAAATTTTATAATCTCATCATGAATCATCCGACAGGCATGTTCCACTAAATAACCCATCGATATTGTTAATTATTCAGGGAAAACCCATTTTACGGATTATGTCATTTTTAAAACATAAATTACTTATCCAAGTACCTACACATAATTTTCACATCTTAAATGGTTTTATTCCATACACCGTTATGAATTAATTTAATAAATCAGTCTTTTTAAATGTAAATTGGCTCAATTAAAAATTCCAATATATGTAATCCTTTATATACATAATATTAAAATTCCAAATCCATATAGAGATAGACACAAACACCACAATAAAAAAATCCCAAAAGACCACATACCTAAAACAAAGGTGGGGTTCTATGTTGTCCCCAATATTGGGAATTGTTTCCTTAGGAAGACAAATATAAATGATTAAATTGATCAATTCATGTTGTTTATCTTCAATAATATGTTCCCATTCACATGTTTCCTCAAGAACATGGCTATATTTCCATTATGATTAAACAAATAAAATACATATCCCAAAAGGGTCATTTTCTATATATCCATAAGTAGAACATGTGCACGGATAAACATTGCATTAGTCTCTTGATTAACACGATCTAATGTGATCAAATGACCAGGATCCAAGTGATAATTATTCAATTGAGAAAAATAGAAAAAATTATAAAATACAAAAAATATTTTATATTAATTTTATTTGAAATGTAACAGTTCCAATGACATCAAAAACATCAAAAAATCCCACATGTAGTGGTTCTAGTTTTTTTATAAACCATCGCTAAATATTTCTTTGTGACACATTCAATAATACATGTTTAATAACATCAAAAGATAATGGGAATGATGGGTCTCTGTATATGATTTCTATTAGAAAAATAAAACCCCTTCCAAATCAAGATCATCATAATTTTCTCCATAGTATCAATGAAGAACACATTCCAATCATATAAATATGTATTATTTCAAATCAATATTATAGATAATGAAAATGATGAACTACAAAACCTCAAATTGGTTTGTCTGTATTATAATCTAAAAGATTTTATCTTAGTTTTAATTTACCAGTATAATTTTATCATCTAATAATATTCCTATTTCTAGAATACATGACTTTGTCATTTTTTATATTTTATTAAATTTTTCTCTAACTTCCTCTCCATTTGTGTATAACATGCTATGCTCGTGTTCAACAAACTACCCAGATTCTATTATAATATCTTCTAGAATCAAAAATTGAATTCAGAATCACTATTAGATTCAATCTAAAGAATTCCTCTATAACACCTAACCTCTTATTGGGTAAATAATATTTCTAAATCCTCTACTATGTTAGGATCTTTGAAAGGGAGAATTGTTTTTAATTTTTTAGTACTTTCTATAATCATCCAAATCAAAATATACATTCTCAACATCACAATTTGATCAATGAAAAATATTACTAATTTTTTCCAATTTTTTTAATCTATATGCATAAAATATAGCATACCATGTGTTCATTAATGATTGGATTTAAACTAATGAAATATTATGAATTTCATCAAAAACATTTTGATAATGAATATCATACATGAACTCCATAAAATTTATTTCATTTCCATATAATTTTTAAAAATATCTTGATGAAATTCCAGATAAAATAATGATAACCTGGAATAATATCTTCATTAACTGACAAAGAAACTACAATCTGTTAAAAAAAACAGATAAAATATTTTTTATCCTCACAGAAGTAATCATGATTCTCACAACTATTTAGGTATGAAGTAGTTTTGAATTAATCTAGATCTACTCACAGATCCACAATAACGATATCCATCATTATTGGATTAAAGATAATGAAAAAAAAACAGTCTTACTTTGTGTTTCGTTATAAATGAGAATACCTGTAATCGTTATCATTATCTTCCATTGGTCATGATATTCTTAGACAACATAACAACAAACAATTCGAATCAATTCATCACCCACATAATTCCCTTTCTCAAATTTGTGTACCAATTAAAAGTATTCTACCCGGAGTTACTACATCCATTTTCAATCCTTATTTTTATTTCTCACCGAGAAAATATATATTTCAAACTGCTATAGTCAGTAAAAACATTGTTATTATTTACTAAGGTATTATGTAAAACATTAATTATTATAATATGAACTACACTAAATTTAATTTCTCAAATAGGAAAATTGTTTTCATGATCTGAAAAAACCTTAAACTATCGGCCAAAACCTTACCCCCACCATACATGAGAACAAAACTATGACCAGATCAAGATGCATAAAAAATACCACATAATTCATTCGTTATTCTTGAATTAATAGTATGGGTGCAAACATAAGATGAGATTTATTCTCTACTAATATTTTATGATTTTTATCATTCCTTATAAATGGAATTCCCTTTATTATCAATGAATACCTAGGGGATAAAGTCTAAATAAATCTAAAACAAATTGATGATATTAACCATCCAATACCAAAGAATCTTTTATCTAAAAATTGTTATTTGGTATCTTCTAATAGTCTACTACTTCAATCATTATATAGTCAACATATATACAATCATGAGAAAAAACATTCCTAAGGAAATTTACTTATTGAATTGAGATGTTTCACTCAGAATAAATAGAATACAAAAAATGATTCATCATTTTGGTAATAAAATTTTCATTTTATACTCATGGTATACCTAATTTGGGTGTAATAAATAATATCATTGAGAAATACAAAGATAAAATAATCATGTTTACTCTTGAATATAAAACTTATCATGTCCAGGAACAATGTAGGTGAAATTTTCAGACCAAAAGGACAACAACACATTCTTTATGACTATAAAACATATGAAATATCATCTTTGAAAATTCCCCATTATTAAACTATTTTTTTCAAATAATAAGAGTAAATAAATCATAGATAGGCACTTTAATCCCATTATATTATCAATGTATTAATTTATTTTAGGAAGGGATTCTGATTTATGGATGTAGCTTGATTAAATTTTTAATAATATATACCATCCTAAGCTTCCATGGTATAAATCTCTTTGAAAAATATAGTAGCTGGTGTTGTACACAACTTTGAGATTCTAACACACCACAACCAATCAAAGTAGCCGTTATGAATAAGAATAACCATTTTTTGAAATTTTATAAATTTAGTCTCTCCAAATGGACTTTATTTTTGGATTTGGAATATCTAAATTCACCCAGGGTAAAATTTTGGTACTTTTTGGATAACTTCTATATTTTGATGACTAGTGAAAATTACTAAATTTTATTTAAAAACAACTTTTTTAATCAAAATAATAAATAGTGATAAATTTTGAATTTGAGTGGTTTTAAGGTATATTTAGAATATATTTTAACCATTTAATTCAATATTGGTCATTGGACACAATTTCACATTTAAACCGAACATAAACAAGTGTCAATCTTTTAATAGTTATTATATCTTAAAAACACACTTCTTGTTTTAACAACGAGAATTAATTTTAAATTAATTTCTGCCACTTCTGTGATTTGTATGTAAAAATATAAATTCTATATTTAGAATCTGGATGTCTAAATTGGGTAAATAGGTATCCTTTATTTTTTGAAATTTTGAATAATTATTTCAGTAAATATTTTATTTACCATGGTTAAAGGGTAAATCCAGTAAATTAGGGTAAAAGATAATATAATAATAATAATAAATTACCCTAAAACATGTCCTGACACTATTGGTTGATAAATTTCTGACAATGGGAATCTTTGGGTTGATTTTGGGACCCCATGGATCCACATACATATGATAATGACACTTTATATTAATTAAGTTAATGTAAATACAAAAATGACATAACCATATAAATTTTGGAAAAACAATTTTTACATAGGGTTATATATGTTATATATTTGACTATAAATATTAATTAGAAATCTAAAAATATTTACTACAAAATCGTAATTTATTTATAATTTTTTTACATTGAATAAATAAATTTATTTATGGCACAATAATGATAGAATATTTTCCTTATTAATGAAGGAATTAAATAATTAGTATTTAAAATGTTAAAATAAATATATTTTGAAAGCTTTGATTCCATACACGAATTTTATTGGTTAAGATGACATATTAGGATTTCTTAAATGAATTTTTTTTATTTAATAATGTTTTTTAGACTTTAACAAAAATAAATTATTAAATATTGTCAAAATTGACATAAATGAGTTTTTAAAACAAATATTATATTATTAATTGATATTATATTCCTAAAAATCTATAGTTTCGCCAAAATAATTTAATAATGATATTTGTATCATTAATGGGCCACTTGGGAGTCGCTTGGATATATATAGTATGTTTATTAACAATATAATTTAAAAATACAAAGTGACATGGTTAATGTCAAACTAATAAACTAAGAGTTAAAACTAAAACATAATGTTTATATAATGACCCAAACCTTTCTAAAATCTATTGGTTGAAAGTTTTTCGACCCATACCCACCTTATACTTTGAATTATACACTTTTAATCAATTAGAAACCGAATATGAATTTATTTTAAATTATTACGTTATGTTTTTCTTAAAGAGCCTCTCCTCCCCCTTATAAAAGGACACCACTTCTAACAAATTCTTTACACCTTCAAAGCCTTTTGGTTCGCCCAAAACCAACCCAAATATTCTTTCAACATCCCTAACTTCAACCTCAAGGCCTTATTTTGGTCAGAAATCCAACCTATGGAGTCTTTTTGATCAAATAAAATGGAAGAACCCGAAGAAGAGGTAACGTTTTCACCACCATTTTTCAAGTTCCTTTCTTCATCAACTTCTTCTTTCTTTGTTTTTTCCTTTCTAAAATAATAAATCCAGTTTCTTTTATATAGTTTGATTTTATAATAAATATGTTACATCCATATTCAGTATTCTATCCATCCTTTGAATGACAAGTCACTATACGTGCGTACGTACGGCTTACCGTCTCCACGTCGTGGTGTAATTGTTATTCAATAAATTATTATTTGGATGGGTATTATAATGATGTGCAATTCATGTAAATAATAAATATAACATGATAATTATTCTTTATATATGATACACCATCCAATTATAGATTATTTTAATATCAAAAAAATTATATTGCCGCTCGTGCGTACGTACGCACTACCGTCTCCACGAATGCGATGCGATTCATTCCCCATTGTATCCATTCAAGAATAATTTATATTTTATGGCTAAAAATAATTCTTAACGACTTAATATAATTCTTGATATGAATAAAATACAACCTATCCATAACAAACATGACTTACATAACAAAGCATATAAAGGAAAATGAATTCGTTAACACCCGAAATAATGATAATACTATGATATTATTAACATAACAATGTTAAAAGATCAGATATGATATCATTGTAATTTATATGACTCTTGTATAATTTAATAACAATTATTTAACCATTATACAGGAGGTTAACCTACCCTAAACCAAGGAAAATTACAAGGTATATGTTTATTTGACAATCTTTTCATTATTCGAGGTTGTTTATACGTAATTATCTATTGGGACCTCTTTATCATCCACATCTATGATTCTTAAAAATGTATTTCAAAACATTCTTACTATTTTACAAAATATGGGTAAAATTCATTTATACCCTTGTTGACTTTTAATAATATGTTTATAAAGGAATCATTCCATCATTTCCCAAACAAGTTCCTTTTAAACATTTTCAACAAAATGAAGTTAAGAATGTCTTTTTTTAAACTTATACGACGGCTATGGCTATTTTCTACCATTATGAACTTGTCCAAGCATCCCTTACAATATTATAAGAATAATTTCAAAGTAAATGTTTTATATTATAATTATGTGAATCTTAAATGATACTAAAATAGAAATTGATATTTCTCTAAAAAGGGGTTTGATTTCATCTATGTCAACATCCTCTGATGGATTTTATGTTTATTTGAAGTTGATTTATTATGATACAAAACGTCCATATTGTATTGATGGTTTTGGGATATGTTTGATTGTGGATGTGCTATTTTTATACCATTCATAGTTTATGGTTAAAGTATGGACATTTCGTATACTAGTTTTAATAGAAATGTTTATGATATGTTTAAACCTTTTCATATGAGGAATGTATTGGACTTAGTAAGTGACAGGTGGAGCCCGCTATAGCTCCTAGATGTATCTGTAGGTATCATGAGACAATTAGACATGTAATTTGCTGAGTCCCTTTCCCAATTTGATTTATAGTTTTCACAGAGGCCTTAAATCATTTTAGACGTCTTGGCCGAGGCCTTGAAAAAATGTTTCAGAATGTCTGGCATTTACATTCCCTCATTATGTAAATAATATTGATGGTTCATGTGGTCATTTGACTAGTAGAATACCCATGATCATGTTTTATTATGACATTATTTACTCACCTCATATTCTTTCCAAAAAATTATTCATGTTTATTATTGGTAAAGGCATGTGGTATCAATTATTTACCATGCTTAATATTTATGTCATTTTCATGTGTATTAATTTACCTTACTGAGCATTTGAGCTCACCCCTTTTCTTATTATTCATTTTCCCAGGATATGAACAACTTATGTTTGAGTGACCTATAGGTATAATCTAGGAGGATTGGATGTTTCTAATGAAATATATTTGTGTTGTATTTCTCTTCAAGCTGAAAGTTGAACTTATGTATGAATCTTGTTCCCAATAATTCTAAACTGATCGGTCATTCAAGACATGATTTCCTTCTGATCATTCCAATGTTATGTAATAATTCACCGACTTTGGGTAACTAGGGTCGGGGCCTTACAGTTGGTATTAGAGAAATTTCAGTACAAACCTTGGGAGCTAGATTTAGATAAACTCTGATTAGAGAAAATATCCATAAGAGAGACATTGAGGATTAGTATAGAAGAACTTCTTAGAATTTTGGTATTATAGAGATTTTTTGAGTTTTCCATGAAATACATCCATGTCTGAATATGAGCAGGTAGAGGCTGCTCTGGCACAGATGTACATAGGGGTAAAACCTGAAAACACTGCTTTGAGCTAGACTCGAACGGGAACTGGTGCACGACAACGGGCCTTGCTGCACTCTTGGTTACGACACTCCTAGGGGATATTTTTAGGATAATTATCATTTTATTTACAAACCATTATTAAGGTTTTATGAGTATATACTTCCCCAGAGAATTTTTTTTATGATTATAGATTATATCCATTAATAGTTCAATATATTTTAACTATTTTACAAGTATGGAATTATGTATTTTGATTCATAAATTGATCTAGTTTATGACATTGTTTAGAAATGGCGCCTAGTGGAAGGAATGAAACTGTATCAACTCACACACTCCATGTAGGGATTTCCCTCCTGCTCAAGAAAATTATAGTGGAGCTGGTGATGCAACTGGTGCTGATCATCTAATCACCATACTCGGACAACTCACTCAGGTTATGAATAATAACCTTACCCATATGGATCACCCTAATCCGCAGTGCGGAGGATCAATGTTGTATCTCTTAATGAGGAAAAAACCACCAACATTCAATGGGAGTAAAAATCCCTTAGTAGCTGAGCAATGTATAAATTCCATAGAGAAAATATTCCATGACTTGGGGAGTAGCGAAAGGGAAGAAGTTGTCATGGCAGTTTACCGTCTCACTGGAGATGTTGATTAATGGTGGTCATTGATTCAAAACATAAAGGAAGATGATAAAGTATCAAATATGGAATAGAGGGAGTTAAACTAGATTTTCTTGAAAAAAATACTTTCCTCATGACCATTAATCAGATATGGAAAGGCAGTTTCTTAGTCTGAGACAAAAGGAGGATGAGAATGTCGCAAAGTATGAGGCAATCATTACAAGGTTAGAAAGGTATGATACATATTATATATGTAACCCAAGAAGTAATATTGATCATTTCATTGACGGGTTAAAATAATTTCTCCATCAGGCATTGGTCTCACAATCCTTCTTATTATACAAAGATATTGTCTCGTGTGCTATCAAGATAGATAAGGAATTCGCTATGTCTTATGAAATTTAATCAAAGCAATAGAAGAAGATATCAGATGAAAACTCTGGGAAAAGAAAATAAGAAACCATGGAATAAGTGAGGAATTAAATTTCCACCATGTGATAATTGCAGAAGGAATAACCATGGTGCATGTCTAAAAGGAAAAGGAATATGCTACAAGTGTGGGAAAAAATTCCATCTAGGTGGTGATTGTAAAGGAATGAAAGACACTACCAATGTTCAGTGCTATAATTGCAGGGAGATGGGACATTATGAAAATGAATGTCCTAATAATCGGAGAAACATATCTCATAAAAGGCCTTGGGACCGAGGCCAATCTTATGCAATCACTACTGCTAAGTTTGAAGCCCTAAAAGATGTGGTGGTAGGTAATTTAATGGTTTCCTCATGTTTAGAAAATGAATTATTTGATTCTAGATCATCACATTTTTCATATCTTCCTAGTTTTCTATGAAAATTTGATATTTCCAATTTGGTTTAACAAAGGTTTTGTCAGTCAAAACTTCTAAGCGAAGTATCATTGCAACAATGTTTTGTGAATCAGTCCCGATTAGATCATATAAATGTTCTTTATCTGATGGTATCATCATCATACCCATCACTAAATTTGATATAATCTTCGATATGGATTGGATTTCGGACCATGATGAAAAAATTTATTGTAAGAAGAATGAGGTTATGATTTTTTATGATGATGATAAATAATACATTATCTTTAGAGCAGAATCATCACCACCTGATTCTTATCTAGATCCACCCCTAGTAGCTCACCTAAATTCAATTATCATGGATGAATAGAATGAAATAACTATTGGTGAGTAAAGGAATGTTCAAATAGAGGATTCACCTATTGTGAGAGAATATGTTGATATGTTTCCGGAAGATTTACCCGGACATCCTCCATAATGAAAAATTGAGTTTTCCAATGATTTAATTCCTGGTTCAAGGACTATATCGAAGACCACTTATAGAATGGCCACTGTGGAATTATTTGAACTAAATAATAAACTAGAGGAATTGAGTAATAAGGGATTTATTCTCCCTAGTGTTTCTCTAGGGGGAGCCCCTATCCTTTTTTTAAGAAGAAAGATGGATCTATGAGGTTGTACATTGACTACATGGAGATCAATTCTATAATAATAAATAATAGTTATCCCCTACCTCGCATTGATGATTTATTTGACCAACTTCATAGAGCTCAATACTCAAATATTGACCTTTGATCTGGATACCATCAGTTGTGTGTGAAGAAGGAAGACATTCTGAAGACAGTATTTCAAACCAGGTACAGGCATTACAGGTCTACAGTAATGCCTTTGGGATTGACTAATGCACCCTCTGTATTCGTGGATCTAATGAATAAAGCTTTCAAAGAATATCTAGATGATTTTTTGGTGGTATTTCTTGATGATATCTTGTTATAGTCCAAAATCTACGAGGATCATGAAAATCACTTGCGCATTATCCTGAAGACTCTTGGAAGACATGAATTATATGGGAAGTTTAGCAAGTTTGAATTTTGGCTTCAAGAGATTTATTTCCTTGGCCACATTGTCTCCAAAGATGGAATATCTATTGATCCTTCTATGACCATAAAAATCCAAGAATGTCCAGCACTGATGAGTATAACTGTGGTATGCAATTTTATGGGTTTAGTACGTTATTATCGACATTTCATCCAGAATTTTGCTTGGTTGGCTAACCCATTAACGTATCTCACACATAAAGGGGTTAAATTTGTTTGGAAAAAAGAGTTTGAAGAATGATTTGATGAACTGAAGAGAAGATTAGTCAATGATTTTATATTTACTCTACCATTGGAAAATGATGGGTTCTTTATTTAGAGTGATGCATCGAATAAAGGACATGGTTGTGTCCTTAGGTAGAATGATAGAGTTATTGCCTATGCATCACGACAGCTAAAAATTCATGAGAAAAACTATCCTACTCATGATCTTGATTTAGCTACTATAATATTTTCTTTGATGATATGGAGACACTATCTCTATGGTGAATAGTGTGAGATTTATACTGATCACAAGAGTTTAGGTTTATTTTCTCACAGAAGGAACTCAACATGAGGCAAACGAGATGGCTTGAACTAATCAAGGATTATGATTTCACAATACACTAAAACCTAGGGAAGGAAAATAAGGTGGCAGATGCCTCGAGTAGAAAAGATCATGAAGTTTTCAACAAGATGAGAGTTGAGAGGGATCATGTTTTCATGGATCTAGTAAATATGGATATGGGAATCACCATGGAAGGTGAAACATCAACACTTTTCAAATGGTTTCCAAAACATCATTATTAGAATGGATGAAGAGTTATTAGACTGATGATGAAGAGTTTCAAAAGAATATTAAAGTTGTGAATGATGGGAAATTGAGTGAATTTTTGTATGAAAATTGAATTTAAAAATTTGGGAGAAGACATTTTTTTCCCAATATACATGATCTAAAAATGGGATTGTTGGATGATGCTCATAGTTTTAATTTCTCTACACACCCTGGGAGCACCAAAATGTATAGAGATTTTAAGGAACATTTTTGGTGGGACAACATGAAGAGGGAGATTGATGATTTTGTGTCAAGATGTATTGTTTGTCCAAAAAGTGAAAGCTGTAATGTAACCACCTAGAGGAGTCATGCAACCTATTCAATACTAGAGTGTAAATGGGATAATATCATGATGGACTTTGTCATGGGACTACCAAAGACTCCAAGAAGGAATGATGCAATAGGGGTCATTGTTGATCGTCTTACCAAGTCACCACATTTCCTTGCTATAAGGGAAGATTTACCACTTGAACATCTAGAAAGACTATATATTAATGTAGTTTTGAGACTTCATAGAGTATCCCTACCAATTTTTTCGGATCGTGATCCCCGTTTTACATCAAGATTCTTGAAAAGTCTTCAGAAAGCCCTGGATATTGAACTCCGTTTGATCACTGCTTACCACCCTCAAATAGATGGACATTTAGAACCGACTATTCAAAACATAGAATACATGTTGAGATCATGCTCACTTGACTTTCAGGGTATGTGGGATCAATATTTACCTCTGGTGGAATTTTCCTATAACAATAGCTTCCATTCAGGTATTTAGATGGCACCATATGAAGTGTTATACGGAAAGAGATGTCACACACCAACATGTTGGGATGACGTTGGTGAAAGAAAACTTGTAGGCCCATAACTGGTGGAGGAAACTATGGAAAAGGTGAAGGTAATCCAAAAACACATCAAAGCAGCTCAAAGTGGGTATAAGAGCTATGCCGATAATCGAAGGAAGGATTTGGTATTTTATGAAGGAGATCATGTTTTCTTGAAGGTATCTCTAGGGAAGGGAGTTATACATTTCAGCATGATAGGAAAATTGTTTCCCAGGTACATCAGACCTTTCGAAATTCTAGAACGAATTGGGGTTGTTGCTTACCGTTTGGAAATGCCGCCAAATCTCTCCAAAGTTCACGATGTGTTCTATGTATCATTGTTGAGAAAATATATGCTTGACCCAATGCATGTACTTAGTTACAGGGAAATTGAACTGGAACCCGATCTATCTTATTGTGAAGAGCCCATTAGGATTCTTGATATGAGGGAACAAATGCTAAGAAACTTGATGACTTGTATGGTAAAAGTTCTATTGAGGAACCATAAGATGGAAGAGGCAATGTGGGAACTTGAGGAACTTATGATGAAGAACCACCCTAGACATTTTATACAGTAATTTTCTAGAAATTTCAAGGATGAAATTATTTTAAGGAGGCAAGAATTTAACATTTCAAGTTTCCACATTACGATTCTCTTTGAATAATACAGTAGCGTTTGTTATATGCAACTTTGAGATTCTAATACACCGCGACCAATCAAAGTAGTCATTATGAATAGTAATACACACTTTTTGAAATTATATAAATTTTATCTCTCAAAATGGATCTCTTTTTTGGATTCAGAATATCGAAATTAGCCTAGCGTAAAATTTGGGTACTTTTCGGATAACTTTTTTATTTTGATGAATAGTGAAAATTACAAAATTTTAATTATAAACAAATTTTTTAATCAAAATAATTAATACTGATAAATTAATAAATTTAGTGGTTTTAAGGTATATATAGAATTTATTTTTACCATTTAATACAATATTATTCATTGAACATAAGTTCACATTTAAACCGAAAATAAACAAGTGTCAATCTTTTGATAGTTATTATCTCTTAAAAACACGGTTTTTGTTTTAACAACGGGAATTAATTTTAAATTAATTTATGCCACTTTTGTTTTTTGAATATAGAAAAATGGATTCCATATTTATAATCAGGTGGTCTAAATTGTGTAAATAGTTAAATGTTATTTTTAGACATTTTCAATAATTAGTTCGGTAAATATTATATTTACCATGGTTAAAGGATAAATCCGGTAAATTAGGGTAAAAAATAATATTATAATAATAATAGATTACACTAAAACGTTTTATAACCATATTTGTTGATATATTTCTAACCATGGTCATCTTTGGGTCGATTTTGGGACCGCATTGATCCACTTATAAATGATAATGACACTTTATATTAATTAATTTTAAGTAAATACAAAAATGACATATGAGTATATCTTTTGGAAAAAAAAAATTATATAGGGTTATATATGTTATATATTCGACTATAAATATTAATCAGAAATAAAAAAAATATTTCCTACATAATGTTATTTTATTTAAAATTTTTAGACATTGAATAATTAAATTTATTTATGACACAATATTGATGCAATATTTTCCTTATTAATGAAAGAATCAAATAAATAGTATTATAAATGTTAAAAAAAATATAATTTGAAAGCATTGATTACATAAAAGAATATTATTGGTTAATATGACATTTTTTGATTACTTGTATTAATTTGGTTCAAATTAATAATGTTGTTATGACTTTAACAAAAATCAATTACTAAATATTGTCAAAATTGACATAAATTAGTATCTAAAACAAATATTATATTATTAATTGACAATATATTTATAAAAATAAATGGTTCATAAAAAGTAATTATATCATGATATTTGTATCATTAATGGACCACTTGGGGGTCACTTGTATCTATATAATAATTTTATTAACTATATAATATAAAAATACAATGGGACATGGTAAATGTCAAAATAATTAACTAGGAGTTAAAACTAAAAGATAAGGTTAATATAATTACCCAAACATCTCTAAAATCTATTGGTTGAAAGTATTTAGACCCATACCTACCTTAGACTTTGAATAATCCACTTTTGAGCCCTTATAAACTAAATATTAATTTATTATAAATTAATAATTTAAGTTTTTCATAAAGAGCCCCTCCTCCCCCTTATAAAAGGACACCACTTCTAACCAATTTTTCACACCTTCAAAGCCTTTTGGTTCAACCAACCCCTACCCAAATATTCTCTCAACATACCTAAATTCAACCTATAGGCCTTAGTTTGATCAAAAATCCACTCTAAGGATCCCTTTTGATCAAATCAAAAGGAAGAACCCGAAGAAGAGGTAATGTTTTCGCCACCCTTTTTCAAGTTCTTTTCTTCTTCAACTTCTTCTTTCTACATTATTTAATTTCTAAAAGAATAACTTCAGTATATTCTATATATTGTGATTTTATTATAAATATGGTACAACCATATTCAGTATTCTATCCATCCTTTGAATTACATGTCACCATATGTGCGTACGTACGACTTACCGTCTCTACGTCGTGGTGTAATTGTTATTCAATAAATTATTATTTGGATGGGTATAATAATGATGTGTAAATCCTGTAAATATTAAATATAACATGATAATGATTCTGTATATATGATACAGAATCCAATTATATATTATTTTAATATCCAAAGAATGATATTGTCACTCGTGCGTACGTACGCACTACCGTCTCCACGAACACGATAAGAATCATTCCCCATCGTATCCATTCAAGAATAATTTTCATTTTATTGTTAAAAATAATGTTTAAAGACTTAATATCATTCTGAATATGAATAATATACAAACTATCCATAAACAACACAGCTTAAGTAACAAAACATATAAAGGAACACGAATTCGTTAACACACAAAATGACGATAATACTAAGGTATAATTAACATTACAATGTTAAAAGATCATATATAATATAATATTAATGTATATGATTCTTGTATAATTTAATAACAATTATTTCACAATTATACAGGAGTTTAACCTACCCTCAACCAAGGAAATGTACAAGGTAAGGGTTTATTTCACAATATCTTCATTATCTGAGGTTGTTTATACATAATTATCTACTGGGACTTCTTTATCATCAACATCCTTGATTCATAAAAATGTATTTCAAAACATTCTTACTATTTTACAGAATATGGATTAAAGTCATTTATACCCTTGTTTACTTTTTATAAGATGTTTATAAAGGAATCTTTCTGCTGTTTTCCAAACAAGTTACTTTAAAACTTTTCAACAAAATTAAGGTAAGAATGTATTTTTTTAACGTATACGTCGGGTGAAGCTATTTTCTACTGTTATAAACTCGTCGAAGCTTACCTTACAAGATTATAAGAATATTTTCAATGTAAATGTTTTATTTTATAATTATGTGACTCTTAAATGATTCCAAAATAGAAAGAGATGTTTCTCTAAAAAGGGTATTGATTTCATCTATGTCAACATCCATTGATGTATTTTAATTTTATTTGATGTTGATTTATTATGATAAAAAACATATATATTGTATTGAAGGTTTTGTTATTTGTTTGACTGTGGATGTCCTATTTTTATACCATTAATGTTATATGGTTAAATTATTGACATTTCATATGCTATTTTTAATATGAATGCTTATGATATGTTTAAACCTTTTCATATGAGGAATGTATTGAACCTAGTAAGTGACGGGTGGAGCCCTCTATAGCTCCTCGATGCATTGGTAGGTATAATGGGCCAACTAGATGTGGAATTGGCCAAGGCCCTTTCCCAATTTGATTTATGGTTTTGGCCGAGGCCTTAATCATTTTAGACGTCTTGGCCAAGGCCTTGACAAAATGTTTCAGAATGTCCGACATTATACATTCCCTTATTATAGAAATAATATTAATGGTTCATGTGGTCATTCGACTTGTAGAATACCCATGCTTATTTTTTGTTATGGCATTATTTACTCAGCTCATATTCATTCCATAAAAGTATTAATTTTTATTATTGGTAAAGGCATGTGGTTTCAATTATTTACCATGCTTAATAATTATGTCATTTTCTGTTGTATTACTTACCCTTACTGAGCTTTTGAGCTCACCCCTTTTCATATGTTTCATTTTCCCATGATATGACGAAGTTAGTTATGAGTTACCTACATGCAGAATCTAGGAGGCTTGGATGTTTCTAATGAAATATATTTGTGTTGTATTTCTCTTCAAGCTATAAAGTTGAACTTATGTATGAATCTTGTTCCCAATAATACTAAACTGATCGGTCTTTCGAGACATGATTTCCTTGTGATCATGAAAATGTTATGTTATAATGCACCGACTCTGGGTAACTAGGGTCGGGGAATTACATAGTCATCACATAAACATAGAGTATCATCTTCCTTATTTTCAAATAAAACCTGTGCATCCCATGGTGATTTACAAGGTATGGATAAAAATTTACAATAAAACTCTTTATTTTAGGATTCAAATTATCATATCTCATTAGGATATATTGTGCACGATTGTAATTAAATAGGGATAATTCCTGGAACAATAAATATAGAAAATTTTAATTCTCAGTTAAATTATTACCCATAGAAGTCATTTAGAAAGACACATAGGTTTCAATACAATATATTAGGATGAGTCTCATTTCTAGTTTCATCAACTGCTAAAAATTTCATTACTAATAACTATCTTGATATGGTTCCATCAAATGTTACTAAAGATTAATCTCTACTTAAATTTATATCTCTAATCCCTTTGAATATATGAATATATCTATCATATGATATGATAATTACATACATAGAATAATATTATATATGGGATATAAGTAAAACAATACAATCAAAATAAAATAATACATAATACAATTCAAATCCAAGACAAAAAACTCATTGAGAAACAATAATTCATTAAATAACATAGAATATTCTAGTAATTTATATATTATTTATTCCCACTATATGTGGATTTCCATGATCCTCATGATATAATTTATCATTTCTATATTTAATCCCAATTGTTTGAAAATTAATGATTAAAGGAATGTACGAGATTCAATGATATCAAGTAAGAAATGTATAATAATTACGTTCCATAGAATTGTACATCTCACTATTTAGGGACTGGGATTCATAGTATGAATATAGTTCTATTCCCATTATATAATTGATAACCTATTACTGAATAAATATTACTTCCATTATTTATTTTCATCAAGATAATAGATGTGTTCCTAGTGTATTCCTTGTTCTCATATTTCTATTAAAGAAATAAATACTGATGAGGTTGTTATGTCCTCAAATAAAAGACTTTATTCAATGTCAATCCAATTAAAAAAATTATTTTTTATGTTGAATACAAAATATATTGATATTATCTTAACTTATATACTGGTGTAAATTTTTTGGAGGTTCAATACATGCTTTATTTATATTCTCAGGAATAAATGGATTGGAAACAACATGTATTTTATTCAAAACTCTAGGGAAGTTTAACAAATTTAGAGATATGAGTCTAAGGTGAACCACCTCTTTTAGAGTAAAACTATATTTTACACAATTTTAAAATATTATACATACCACCGATTCCCATGTAAATAAACATGCAACCACTTTTAGGATTCTTAAAAATATATTTTCCTACCGTAGATTCCTTGTTAATGGTCTTTATGAAATCCAAAATACATAGGAGAGATATCATGGATTTGATATATAGTTTTAATTGTAATTCAATTATGTGTGGCTTCATGTATGATCTACAAGCTTGTTACGGAGGAAACCCATTCATGTTAATGAACATATGTTAATATTATGTGATGTATAATTTATATTACTTAATACTAAAAAGTTATGTTTTTCTGGATATATTAAAAGTGTGGGGTGTAATTATTTATTAAAAAATAATATTAAACCATCACATAAAAACCTTAATATACATAATTCTGTAACTCTAAATCCCATTATTGGGATTCAAGGGATTCCAATATATTGGTTGACATCTTGGATTTCATCCCTACCAGTGTACCAAATAAATCAAAATTTTTATTTATTTGGATGATTCGCTATTCAAATATTATATGATCTTAATCCCATAGAAAAATTTTTGGATTATAATTTTGAAACTATTACATATGATCCATTTTCCATCGTTCATAATTTCGATTCCATATATCAGTGGTTTGAAATACATTGATTATACTATATACAAGCTATCTTCTAACATGTGGTAGTGGTGCTACCACATATTATATAGAACATTCCATATAATATTTATGGAATATACTAGGTTCCATTTATATTACAAAAAAATATCCATAAAATACAAATAATTAAAATCATTGAAAATTATAAAATATCTTATTTTTCATCACTAGGATTCCAATTTTAAAAAAACAAGCATTTCAATACATATTGATCATTTTTTATAAATGATTAAATAATAAATGATCAATTTAGTCATAGTGGTAATTCATACATACAATTCATGATACACATCACTCATTATATATGAAAATAATGAATAGATATTAATTTTCCTAGAAGGCTATAACAACCTAGATCTTCTTTTCAGGTATGAATCTTGCTTTCAGGTTATTTTTTAGAAAAATATGAGTTTCTGGATATTTTAAGAGTACACATCGTGTATCTAGTTGACGAGTGTGACCATGTATTGGACATGTAATGTACAAGTACATGGCCATGTGTGGTGTCCTGGAAACTACCTAATGTAGAGGCTAGAAATGCCAACTGCACACCTTGTACTTTTAAAATACATGTAGTGTATTTTTTTCATTAAATGGATTGGGGTCGCGTCTAAACAACATAACCATTTTTCTATTCATATATCTTGTCCAGGAGTGTCCGTACGTCTGTAGTTCTTCTCCAAGCCCCGATCTCGCCATCTGTTCTCTGAATCGACCATCGTCGATTGCATTGGAATCACATCAGTGAGTTATCCATTCTTCTTGAACATCATCTATTGAATTCTCCTCCCTCGCGAGTTATCCTCGGTTTAATGTTTTTATCATTTTTGATGATATAAAACTTTCTAGGGTGATTCATATTTTTCAGTTCACATATATTGATCTCACGACACCGAGGTAGGTGGTTTGTTCCTTTCCGTAGTTAGTATTTGAATTTTATGTGAAAAAGTTCTGAATATCCTAGAACAAGGTATTGTGTGTTTATGGTATTAGCCCTGTTATTACCTACTATTCCTTGTTTTTTTTTGGATAGAGGTCAATTGTTGTGAATAGGGTTAACTATTCCATGCTATGGATGTTTTCCCCATCTTTTCTTGTTTTTGACCGTTGGTCTAGCTTTTCCTATTTGGCGGCTGCTTTTCTTTCCAAGCCTAATATTGTTAGGATATAGTGATAATTATTAGACATTCTACGATATGTTATATATTGTTAAGACAATTAGTTCTTGAGGTTTACATCGGCTACCATATATAATTTGTGCACAATTGACTTACACAGTGCTATGGGAACCTGGTGTAGTAGACCATAGGTATAATTGACATTGAGGGATTTTCCATAGTGTCTCTCCACATTTACATATTGATACCATATGGGGGATTGACGTAAGTTCTCCCTAAAAGTGTCTATATATTCCTCAATATGGAACATGGGGGGAATTGGACATTGAAGGCTTCCTCAGTGTGCCAATTAGTTACTGATACGAAACTATACAGGGAATTGACAGTGAGTGGTTCCTTAGAGTGTCTTTGTCAATGCTGAACCAGAGGGGTTAGTCTGTGTGTACCTCCCATGGGGTTACTTGTATTTTTTCTAGTTGAACTAGAGGGGTTAGACTGTGAGTACTTCAGAGAGGGTTACCTGCTTTTGATTAGCGGCTTACATGATATATGCAAATGAATGAATTTGAAATTATAAGATTATTACTATGTGTACTTCCTTATTTATTTCTTCATTTTGTTTATTGCCAACAATATATATTCACTAACTATTAGGCACCGATCTTTGGGTGGTTTCCTAATGGGATTAGTCTCACACACTGTTTGGGTCATGATTTTGGGCCCAAAACGATTATATTTCTGCAGGTATAGATAAGGGAAAGTGCCCTTCTACTTTAGGTACTTGATTGTTGTGGAGCTGGGGAGCATGGGACTAAGCTATGACTTGCGATGCTGTGGAGCATTTTATCTATTTTATGTAGTACATTGGTTTAGTATTGTATTCGAGGAGTGTGACTTTTTCACCTACTTTCCTGGACATATGTATCATGCAAAAAATATATATATAAATAAATAAATGTTCTCCATTTGATAAGTAATTCCGTTGTTTTCAAATTGAAAGTATTACTAATTTTTCTATTTCTATATGTTTTACATATGTTGTGTTACATTGCCAATGATGGCATAGTTTCTCTACTATCACACCTAAGTCCCTTGCTACTAATCAACATCCTCTAGCATTTGAGGAAATGCGATTGAGCCCATTTGACCAACTAGGTACGGGACACCTCTGGGCGGCTCCCAGAATCAGGATGTTACAAAGTGGTATTAGAGGAATTATTTTCATCTTGATATACTGTTTGGAGACTATAGCCAAGGATAGGACGAAAAAGGTAGTTGGTAAAAAATTGTTCCAAGATTTAACTAACTCGTGTATAGGGAAAATCCAATTTACCTCTGTTATTTCAATTTTCTAGTTTTTCAACTGTACAGTTGATTTGAATTCACCATTATGTGATCCACATGTTTTTTTCTATTATAGATGATGTTATTGAGATCCTATTTCTGTTGCAACCAGATGAGATGAGGATATTCCATCTCAGGCATCATATAAGGAATTTTTAGAAATCACATGTCTTGCATTCCTGCCATGCCTTTTAGCATGCATTAGTGATTTCATGTTGATGTGATAGATGTCGTGCTATATATACATACTTTTGTAACGCCCCAGCCCTAGTTACCCAGAGACGGTGCATTATTACATAACATTTGCATTATCACAAAAGAACAAGTCTCGAATGACTGATTAGTTTAGTAGCCTTGGAAATACTAGATTCATTCATAAGTTTTACATTACATTATAAAATGGAAAAAAACAACAGAAAGTCTCCATAGGACACACTCATATCCCTTATACTATCCCTATAGATCAGTTATAATATAATTTTTCACATCCTGGAAAAAATAAAACATTGAAAGTTGTGAGATCAGACGCTCAATAAGGATAAAAATATAGAGGAAACTTTAATAAATAAGCACAAACATTTAAGACAATGTAAGACAAAAACAAAATCCTTTTAAACTTGAAATTCATCATAACTTGGTAAAGATAAAATCAAATAATTCTATTTAATTATTCACAGGGGTATTCTACTAGTTGAATAATCTCATGAATTATGAATAGCCACATTCACAATGATGGAATGCGTAATGTCAGACTTCATAACCACATAGTCAAGGCCTTGTGCTAAGACTACAAATAAGATTTTGTCAAGGGCTTGTGACAAAACCCTATTTTGTATCATGAGACCTACTGATTAATCTAGGAGCTATAGTGGGCTCCACCCGTCAATTAATAAGTCCAATGCATTCCTCATATGAAAAGGTTTAAACATAATAGAAAAATTCTTATTAAAACTAGCGTATGAAATGTCAATACTTTATCCATAAACCATGAATGGTTTAAAAATTACAAATCAACAATCAAACATATCACAATATCTTCAATACAATATTGATGTTTTTTACCATAATAAATGAACATCAAATAACCTTAAAATACATCAAAGGTTGTTGACATAGATGAAATCAAAACGTTTTTTATAGAAATATCTCTTTCTATTTTGAAATAATTTAAAAGTCCTTTAACTATAAAAGAAAACATTTATTTTGAAAATATTTTTACAAGATTGTAAGGGAATCTTCGACGATGTTATAATGGTGGAAAATATCTACACCCACCGTATAACGTAAAAAAACATTCTTACCTTAATTTTGTCGAAATGATCATAATGTAACTTGTTTGGAAAACGATTGAAAGATTTCTTTCAAAACATTTTATAAATAGTCAAAAAAGGGTATAAATAAATAAAACCCATAGTCAAGTAAATAGTAAAATTGTTTTTCAATACATTTTTTCGAAACATGGATGTGGATGATAAAGACCCTACTAGAAAATTAGGCTATAGCCACATTTTGTAACTATGGCTATAGGTTATACCCACGGTTCAATGAACTGTGGTTAAAAACCTTCCTATTTTAGAAATAAAACAACCCCGCACATACACACATCCCTTACACTACTTGAACACACCCCCTTTCACCCCCCTTACAAACCCCCCTTGCACACTCCCTCTTCCACCCCACTTGCACACGCCTTGCCCCCTGCTGGACCCCCTTGGACAGGAGGCCCCCCACCCCCCTACGGGACCCCCCCTAGATAGCATCCCCCCTGCTGGACCCCCATGGAAAGTAGCCCCCCTATTGACCCCCCTGGAAAACATCCCCCCCCCATTGGACCCCCCCTGAAATACAACCCCCCTACTGGACCACTTAGATAGCATCCCCCCTGACACATCCATTGCACACCCATTTCCCCTGGACAACATCCCCCCCCCACACACACACATTGCACCCCTTGCACACACCCCATTGTCCCCTACTAGATAGAAGCCCCCACACCCCTGATGGACCCCCATGGATAGCAGCACTAGCCCCCCCCCCCCCTATTGGACCCCCTGGATAGCAACCCCCCTGCTAGACCACCCTGGAAAGCATCCCCCCTGTTGGAACCCCCTAGACAGCCCCCCTAATGGACACCCAAGAAAGAATCCCCCCTCCCTACTGGACCATGCTGGACAACAGCCTCCCCCCCCCCCCCACATCCCTCGCACACCCATTTCCCCCCTTACACATCCCATGCACACCCCTTACCCCCCCTACTGGACCCCCCCTTACACCACCCCTGCTAGACTCCCCCCCTGCTGGACCCCCTTTCCCCCACCCCATGCCATCTCCCCCCTATAGACCCCCTATTCACACCCCCACTACAAACCCCCCTCCCCCCACACACTGGACAAACCCCCTTCCTTCATGCAGACCCCCTTGCACCCCTCCCCCCACCTGCAAACCCACCTTACACCCCTCACCCCCACCTGCAAACCCACCTTGCTCCCCCTCGTGGACATCCCCTTGGATAACCCCCAACCTTCCTGGACTAGCCCCCCACACCCCCCCTACTTCATGGATATACCCACTACCCCCTAGACCGACCCCCCTCCTTCATGGACAGATTGTCAAAGCTATGAGGAGGATTCGTTTTAGGGAATGGTCTTGTCAATTGTCAGTTGTATGCTTCTATATGGTATTATAATATTTTCATGATCGATAAGCTTGTTGTAGGGCTAGAGAGTTGAGACATTCAAGTATGAATGACCAAAACTGTTATCTTGGCCTTTCACAAAAATACTTGTTTGATACATTGACAACCATATAGTACAACAGAAATATAAATCTATAAATAAATTAATGTTATTGTATAACAAAAGAAATTAGGATCATTGAATGTTGCATGATACTGTAATATGTGATGCGCTGTTCTTGATCAATATGCTCTCTTGGAAGTTGTTATTATATTCAAAACATGACATCCTGTTATTTTTACTAAAATAAGAATCACAAAAGTGATTGTTTATCATTTAGAGTTTATATAAATGTAGAAGAAAGCAATATCTATTTACAGAGTCTTGATGAAATGTGGTGTATTTGGATATATCTAATGTAATTTAAAATATCATATTGAAAATAGATATGTAATGGTTATTCAAAATTATCTATGATTAAAGAAAACTATAGAGACTAACGACACCACCTTACTCTCCCCCCCTTTCCCCACTACCCCACTGCCCCACCCCCTTGCACCCCTTCCCCCTCCCCCTACCCTGCAGACCAACCCCTACCCTGCAGACCTCCCCACTTCACCCTACCCCCACCACCACCCCCTCCCCCCCTCCCCCTTGCCCTGTAGACCTATCTCCTACCCCCTGCTCTGCAGAGCTCTCCCTCCCCCTCCCCCAACCATGAAGACATCCCCCTACCCCTACCCACGTTCCCCCTACCCCCACCACTCTACCCCTGCCACCCTCCACCCACCCCTTCCCCCTTCCCCCATCCACCCTCAAACATGCCCCTAGCCCCCTGCCCCTCCCCCCTTTCCCCCTTCCCCTACCCACTCCACCCTGACCCTACCCCTACCCTAAGACATGCCCCCTGCCCCATGCCCCATGCCCCTACCCCCTCCACACTACCCCCTACCCCCTTCCCCCATCTACCCTGCACCCTCCCCCTGCACCTTCCCCCTACCCCATGCCCCTTCCACCCACCCCCTGCCCCCTGCCCCATGCCCCGTGCCCCCTCCCCCTTCCCCCTACGCTTTCCCCCTACCCCCTACCCACCTCCACCCTCCCCCCTTCCATATAGATAATGTGGAAGATACTAGATTTCCAAAATTATCAAAGCCAAGGTCATGAAAAATCCATGCCACAACTATTTTTGACTTAAGCTAATTGTAGATTATGATTTCATTTAATGAAGAATGAAATGGTATGAAATCACATTCTATGCCTACATTTTGACTACCCCATACATGCTTTATGATTGTGATGGAGTGGTATAAAAATCACATTTTCTTACCCCTTTCTATATCCCATAATCTTATGATATGATATATACATTTATCACAAACATGATATGATTTATATTCCATTTTGATTCCATCAAAAATTAAATATGATCTCCCATTTTTATCATATAAAAACTTGATTTAGGTTATATATCTCTTTTAGAAATACATTGTGGGACATGGGGTCACACCGTGATGAGTTTAGAAGGAGAGTCATTTCATTATCTAGGGGTCACGCCCTGATGTTCTTATGCACAATTTTTTTTAAATTAACTGAATCATTATATTAAAAATAAAATGCTATTTTGGCTAGTGTGGTTAACACGGATCTATCATGTCTTCTACCACATTATATTTTAGATGAATAACATGGATTTGTGAATGGCAGGACAATCCAAGGTGCACACCCGCTCCCCACTGCACACCCCCCTCACCCTGCACCCCCCCAACCAGCCCGTAGCCTGCACCATCCCCCAACTCAACTCCCCCCCCCCCACCCCCCTAGAATGAACCATCCCCCCTACACCCCACCCCCCCAAACCAGTCCCCTCCCCCACAACAATCCCCTACCCCCCTGCACCACCCCCTAACCTGCACCAGCACCACCCCTGCACACCCTCCCCCCAAAACCAGCCCTCCTAGCATGCACCAGCCCCCCCTGCACCACCCCTCTAGCCTACACCAGCACCCCCAACCAACCCCTAGCATGCACCAGCCCCCCCTGTACCCCCCATCCTACACCTACACCCCTACCCCACCCCATTTCCCCACTTCCCAACTGCCCCACTACCCCAACCCTTGCACCCCTCCTCATACCCTATAGACCCCCTGCAGACCACCCCCTACCCCTACCCCCTGCCCCAGCACCCTGCCCCTGCCCCTGCTGCCTACCCCCTGCCGGCTACCCCTTCCCCATGCCCCCTGCCCCTGCCACCCTCCACCCTACCCCCCAACACTGCTCCCTACCCCTGCTCTGCAGTCCATCCCCCTGCCCCCCTCTACCTTCCCATACCCCTACATGTACAAAAATATACTATGTTTTAAAAATCTTTCTTCCAAAATTATGAATAAAAATATGATTTTAATGAATGACATTCAATGATGGTGAGCAAAAGATATGATATAATTGAGTTTACCTAGAATATTGTGAATTGGCTGCATACTCACCCAAAAACCACATCATAACTGGAGTATATGGATTCATTACTTATTATGTTTCAAACAAGATGGTCCAGAGAAATACTAACTACAAGACTGTTGTGCTTGTGAATATCCCTTACTGTTCAATGTTGATGGGAGACATTTGAAGTACTAACCAAATTATATTTCTACTCATTTCTAAGTCCATCCCCATGAAATTGCACTTCAAAGATCCTACAGAAAAACCCACATTCTTTAGGTAGATCTATTGCAATATATTAAACATGAAACCTTTTTACACATGGATTTCAATTACTTCATAAAAGATCTGCATCTTACAGAAGGGACACTATAATGTTTTTTTAATCTGGGGAGGGATCACACATGTATGATTAAAGGATCAAAAAAATATAAAATATGTTTACCTAAACGATCACTTGATTTCATGTGTGGTTCTTGGAGGATTCTGTGTTCACATCATGTTGAGAATCAATTCAGGTTAAGAATCAACTATGGAGTGGTTTTTCATAGGGTATCCATGAGCAGATGAAAATGACCACTTGATATTCACTTCCAACTCCCTTTGGTTGTGCCAATAACAACATGGTGGAGTTATTTACAATTTAGATAAGGGGGAAGACATGAGAATCATGAATTTTATTGATAAGGAGAGTATCTAGTCATAAAAAAATTAAGAAAAATTTAAAAAAAATATTTTATTATTTTCAAATAGCTTGTTGTATAGTTCCTTGATATAATAGAAGCATTCAAAATCTATATATTAGATTAAATATGGCGGATGAATTCAGAAAAGATTAAATGAAGTCAACTGATAATAATATCATTGTCCACAACATCAATTCTGCTTATGGAAAATAAGGCCTCCATATCAAAAAAATGAAATTTATGATTTAAAATCAGAACATGAACTTAACTTTTTTGTTGTAAATACTCAAATAGATAGCCCTTTAAAAGATATATCTTAGAAGTGAGACCACATCATCAATATCAATGAACAACATACTAGTTTCATAAAAATTATGGTTCACTAACCTGCAATTTGAAATAAAATGTCATGTTTGATTTTTGATTATAAAACATACAAAATAATAAAACAATGTTATATTTTATTTTAAGAAATACTTCAGTAAAAAACAATGGGTTGTGGAATTTGTTCAAAAATATAATATACCATCAAGATCAGCATATCATACCATCGGATGATGATCAGATTTTAGAAAATCTGAATTTATTTTGGTAACAGCTAGTAGTTAACACCTTCAAACCATGATATACAACATAAAAATTATTCTAATATATGCTCCAAAATTACAAGGCAGGTCATAGAGTATTTTTTTCATATAGTATAATATATTTTTTGGAATGATGTTGGGTAGAAAATCAAAATAATGGAACTATAGTCAGATCTAGAATCTTATCTTGATAACATTAAGGGGTGAAGTTATAGTCAGAGAAACACCATCAAAAAAGGTCCCTGACATCGCAACAATAATTTCATGGTTAAGCTGGTTGGTCTTCCCTATATACTCCTCATACGCCAAAACCTAGAGATTAGAAATCACCATTTTTAAATTTAATGTTACTGTTATCCGATAAAAATTTAAAAATACCATGAAAGAGGCAGGACGATCAGGAAAGAGATATGGAAATAATAAAGACAATAAATTGAATGAAATAAATCATACAATATGATAACTGGAGGATTATTTGAGTGTCTCTTGGAGCGGATTGTAGGGATGATGGAGGTAGGGATACATAATGCCTTCGATAGAATCATCAGCGGCAACACATTGTATGTGAGATATTTACTTGAATTGTCTCACAAATGTCCATTTCAGAGTGCACAAAATGACAACTTGGATAACAGTGACCTAGAGACTATACATTTAATGTATTTTACAGAAACCGTAAAAATCAAATGGGAAATTTCTCGCATACAATTTAAAGAGGAATGTGGAAAACATATAAAAATCATTGAAGACAATGTAGAAACACAAACCTCTATGTCTGTTTATACTTCCGAAAAAAGTATGATTCGATCTTCAATTGGTGCATAAGGTGCTGTCTAGATTTTTTCCTAACCAGAAAACACAATAAAACATTTATTAAATAGTAAAATAATTTATGGAAATAAAACAAAATAAAAGGGAAAGGAAATTTTACGTTTCAAACCCAGAACAATGGCTGTTGTTAGCCTTTCCACAACTGCAAAGTTCTAGCAGGTCAACCCCAGTCCATTTGTGGGTGTGGTCATAAGAGTAAGAACCACCTCATCTTGTTTTTATTGAGTGTTGATTTTAGTTCTCCTTTAACATCAACATGAGTGAAGTCAATACAATGTCTATTAGGACCTCTCAGTTTCTCTTCCCGGTATGCACCCCCTTAGCATCAACTGGATACCTATGTGATAGATGTTATACAATAATCAAACTGACCCCAAATGTTTAATGAGATGTAACATAAAAGTAGAGTCATGTATAAAAGATTTCATAAAGAACAAATGTTAAATCCAAGAATTATTGGCCTAATACCCGCCAAATAAGAATTATGGATGAACTATTTAATCGTGAACCCCAAAGGAATAGTAAAAATGAAGTACGATATAAAAAAGTTTTTAATCCAAATAATTATATTTACATATTTATCTGGAATTTCAATATGGACAGCCACAAGAATGAATAATGAGAAAATACTCCTATCAAGATTACAGTTGTATTATGGTAATAAAAAATAAATTAAGATGCAAAAATGTTACCTTCGAGAAGTAGGGCACTTTAAGAGTACATTTCCTTAAGAGTACATTTTCAAATAGATTAGTCCTATGGATGGTAAAATTGACGTCGTTGATATGTCACCTACCTTTTGGAATAGTATGTAGTTGCCATATTTTACCTGTGATGGCTGGTAGGATTGAATAATTCTTGTATTTATATAGCCCATCTATTACACAAATATGCTAAGCATCATTCCTCATAAACAAAAGAACAAATAGCAATTTATCCTGAATGGAAAATGAATGTAAATAAATAAAATGAAGAATATAATTAAATTAATTTAAAGGAAAAGTATAAATAAATTTTCATTGTTATAAAATGTTTTCATTTTGTATATGCCCAGTTTTTGTATTAAGAAAACATTTATGAATCTATAAATGCATTAATAAGAAAGATCAAGATCCATATAGAAGTAAAACTACATTATCTTGGTAATCCATAGTTTCAAAAATGAAAATTAGCAATTCATATTGAAAACTTTCCATAAAGCTATTAAATTAAAGGAACAATAAAACTAATTATCAAAATATAGACCTTTATATCCAACAATTTATGTCAGTATACAAAAAAATATGATCTAGATATTATAATGCACCAAAAAATTATGATTTTAAAATTTCTAATAAAATAAGAAGATTTGATGCACATACATACAAAGCAGTCCATGAATACTAGGTAAAACATTAAATTGAACCTTCACATATCCATTAAAAAACATGTTCTTCCATGTGATCCCATATTCTGATGAACAAATGATTCAAAAAGGCATGTATGTATTTACACATTAAACCATAATTATGAGAGGTAGAGCCCAGCAAAATCTTCTAGGAGAGGCTTAACAGCAGACCAGGGTGGTCTCTCTTGAAAAAGAAATCTATCTACAAAACAGTTGAGTATGATAATCACAAAGGATGATGAAACTACAAAATAAATGCTTCTAAGAAGTGACATTTCCTTCTCAAAACATCATCAAACTTTGTTGAACCTATTTTAAATCTAGAAAATTATTGAATAAATACATTAAACACAATAAAACATCATAGGACTCCAATCCCATATTTTTTATTATCAATACTTCTTATATCACCATAACTGTGTATATTACCCTTATATGTTCAACATAATCACATATATATGACTTCAATTTCTACTCATACTCTACCCATGTCTTCTATAAATTCAAGAGGAAGGGAGATCTAAGTAACCATCACATGGAATTCAAATCATAGTACAACTTTAAAATCATAACATTGATGAAATAATATTCTATAAAATACCTACGTTATTTGGAAGCCAGGAGGAGGGAGCTGTGGTGACAAGTCATCGGAGAGGAGGGAGCCACAGTGAGAGAGGTCTCCGTGGAGGAGGGTACCGCGGTGAGAGAGGTCGTCGAGAGGAGGGAACCATTGTGAGAGAGTTCATCGGAGAGGAGGTTGTTGCTGTGAGGAGAGGTTGGGAAGGAGAAGTCGTTGAGGGGAGGGCGCCACGGTGAGGAGAAAACGCATGGGAGGAGAAATCATTTGGGGAGGAGGCCCCCGCGGTCAAGCGAGGATGGGGAGGAGGGCGCCACGGTCTGGCGAGGTTGGAGAAGAGAACTCATCGAGAGGAGAAGAAGTCAGGAGGAGCACGAGATTAGTGAATCGGGGGACCTCGATAACAAATAGGAAAACACGCGGTATAGCCACAATTATTAAATTAAATCATGGAAATAAGAAAGATTTAGCCATGAAATAATTAAACCATGGCTATAGGTCTGTGGCTATAGCTTTAATTTCAAGTATAGATAGGTCTTAGTAGATACTTATGTAAAAAAACATTGGATAATAAAGAGATTGTGAAAATAACCATTACCTTGTACTTTTCCTTGGTCAAGGGTATGTTAACCTCCTAGATAATAGTTAAATAATTTTTATTAAATTATACAAGAAATATATAAGTAATTATTATATCATATATGATCTTCTAATATTACTTGGTTAATATTATTTTAGTATTATCATCATTTCAGGCGTTAACTGATCTGTTTTCTTTTATATGCCTTTTTAGGTATGTAATGTTTTTCATGGATAGGATGTATATTTTTCACATTCAAAATGATATTATGGCTTCAAAATTTATTTTTTATCATATAATTATAATTATTCTTGAATAGATATGATGGGGAATGAATCTAATCGTGTTCGTGGAGATGGTAATATGTATGTACACACGAGTGACAATATCATTATTTTGATTTTAAAATCAGATATAATTATATGGTATATCATGTATATAGAATGATTAAAATGTTATATTTATTATTTACATCATTTATACTCATTATTATACCCATGAAATGATGAAGTGTTTGCATAACAAACTACACCCCGATGTGGTGACGCTAATCCAAACGTACGCACTTATGGTGACTGTCATTTATAGGATGGATAGAATAATAAATACGGTTGTACCATTTTTATAATAACATGAAAATATATATATGATACTATAGTTATTATTTCAGAATATAAAAAACAAATAAAGAGGTGTTGAAATACTTACCTCCTCTTCGGGTTCATCCTTTTGATTTGGAAAAAGGGATCCTAAGGTTGGATTTATGACTAAAGTAAGGACTCTTGGCGGAATGGAAGAAAGTTGGGAAGTTATTCAGTCTAGGGTTGGATGAGCCAAATGGATTTGAAGGTGTGAATTTGATATATGGGGAAGTGCCCTTTTATAAGTGAGGTGAGGGTCACTTTAGGAAAAACCTGAAATATTCTTTTATAATAAAGTCTTTTTCGGCTTCTAATGGTTCCAAAATGAATAATTTAAAGGATAAATTGGGTATGGGTCGAAAAACTCTCAAACAATATGTTTTATATCGGTTTAGGTCATCATATTAACCTTATCTTTTATATTTATCTCTTAATTAAATAGTTTTACATTTACCATGTATCTTGGTATTTTTATATTATATGGTTAATAAACATACTATAAAAGACAAAGAGAACCTCAAGTGGTTCATTAAAGAAATATATTATATTATTTTGCCATTTGACTGACCCATAGATTTTTAGGAATATAATATCAATTAATAATATAATATTTGTTTTAAAAACTCTTTTATGTCAATTTTGACATTATTTGGTATTTTGTTTTTTTTAACTTTATAAAATCATTATTACTTAGAGAAAACATCATTTAATCAACACTAAAAAGTAATATTTACCTAGAAAATTAGTGGAAATCATTAAATGTCTACAATTAGATTTATTTGGATATTTATAATATCAATTAGCTTAATATTTCATTAATAATGTTATTACTACATGATCCTTATGACATAAATGAATTTAATTATTTAATGTCTAAAAATTATAAATAAAATACCATTATGTAGGAAATATTATTATATTTATAATGAATATTTATAGTCTAATTTATCTTATGTATATCCCTGTATAAAAAATGGTTTAGTTAATAAACATTGATTTTAACTCTTTAAACACTTCATTAAATAAAATAATAATAAATGTCCTAATCTAATCAAAGTGGAACAAAAGGGATCATATTTTATTCCTATGGTTTTTCTGGATGAATCATACTTATAAAATATGATTAGGACATGCTTTAGGGTAATTATGGTAGCATTTTTACCCTTAATTACCCTATTTACTTTTCATCGTGGTAAATAAAAGTCTAATGTTACTAATCCCCAAAAATTATTTTCGGCTTATTGAACCACATTTTACATACTGATATTATCCATGTCTCTCGGATATTCAAAATTCGACTCACATAAGGGGTAAAATTTTATTTTCTATAAATTTTCAAATTCTCCTAGGAGGTGGGTAAAAGAATGTAAAAAGTTCGATATAATTTTTTATATCTATTATTATTATAAAATGACTCCAATGAATTAAATTGAACATATATAGGTATTATATATCTATTTTTCTATAAAATAAATTAAAATAAAGTAACTAATTATTTAAATAAAAAGACATTTGTAACTAATAACGTAGTGTTTTCTCACAATTCATTAAAAATCGATAGTTTTCTGAAAAATAAATAAAATTCACCCTAAGCTAATTTTGATTTTCCGAATCCAAAAATTAAGTCCATATTGAATGATAAAATTTATAAAATTTCTAAAAGTGGGTATTACAATTCATAAAGACTAGTTCAATTGGTCGTGGTGTGTTAGAATCTCGAAGATACATATAATGCAAGCTATTGCATTATTCAAAGGGAAATGCACCGTGGAAGCATGAGGTGATACATTATACCCTAATTAAAATAATTTCATCTTCATAATTTCTAGAATATTACTGCATGAAAAGATACAGGTGGTTCTTTATTATAAGTTCCTATGGTTTCCATGTTTCCTCTTCCATCTTATGGTTTCTCCATATAACTTTTAGCAGACGAGTCGTCCAGTTTCTCAGCACTTGTTCTCTATTATCAAAAACATTGACATGCTTTTCACAATAAGACAAATCAGGTTATAGTTCAATTTCCTCATAGGTGAGTACATGTATTGGGTCAGGCATGTATTTTC
Source organism: Viscum album (assembly GCA_963277665.1). NCBI lineage: Eukaryota > Viridiplantae > Streptophyta > Magnoliopsida > Santalales > Viscaceae > Viscum > Viscum album. The sequence continues at coordinate 1,143,820,274 of OY728141.1, forward strand.
ATGAGAGTGATACGTGGAAAACATCATGATCTTTGGAGAGACTTGGAGGCATTTCCAAAAGATAAGATACAACTCCAATTTGATCTAGAATTTAGAAAGGTCTAATATACCTGGGACTAAATTTAACCTTCTTACTAAAATTTATAACAACCTTCCATGTATACACCTTCAATAAAACATGTTCTCCTACTTGAAATTCCAAATCCCCCCTTTTATTATCAGCATAGATCATTTGCTTACTATAGGCTACTTTGATGTGGATTTGGATATCCTTTACCTTTTCCATTTTTTCCTCAACAATTTCTTGGACTATGAGTTTTATTTTACCAACATCATCACAAAAAGTTGGTGTGCGACATCTATTTCCATATAACACTTCATATGTTTCCATCTGAATACTTGAATGAAAGCTATTGTTATAGGAAAATTCTAACAGTGGTAAATATTGATCCCTCATACCTTGAAAGTCTAGTGAGAAAGATCTCAACATTTATTCTAAGGTTCGAATAGTCCGTTCTGATTGTCTATGAGTATGAGGGTGGTAGGTAGTGCTTAAAGGAAGCTCAGTATCCAGGGCTTTCTGAAAACATTTCTATAATCTTGATGTAAAATGGGGATCATGAGAAGAAGCAATCGATAAGGGTACTACATGAAGTCTTAAAAATTCATTAATATATATTCTTGCTAGATGTTCATGTGGAAAATATTTTCTTATATAAATAAAATGTGTTGACTTGGTAAGACTATCAACAACGACCCATATTGCATCATTCCTTCTATGAGTCTTTGGTAGCCCCATGACAATTTCCATCGTAATATTATCCCATTTCTACTATGTTATGATAATAGGTTGCATTACTCTTCTAGCTTATTGCCTTATAGATTTTACTTGTTGACAAACCATTCATCATTACACAAAATCAGTGATCCCCCTCATCATGTTGTCCCACAAAAAATATTCATTCAAATCCTTATACATCTTAGTAATTCCAAGGAGTGTAGAGAAATTAGAGATATGAGCATCATCCAAAAAATCTATTTTTATATTCGGTATATCGGGAACCCAAAGTCTCTTCCCAAATTTCAAAATCCCATATTCATATATTATGTCACTCAATCTCCCATCACTCACAACTTTAATCCTCATTCGAAACTCCTCATCATCAGCCAGAAAACTTTTTATTCTTTATAGTAAAGATGGTTGGGAAACCATTTGAAAAAGTATTGGTGTTTCATCTCTCATAATTATTCCCATATTTATTTTCACGATATCCATGAAAATAGGATCCCATTCAACTATCATATTGTTCAAAACTCCATTATACTTTTTTCTCAAATCATTCTCCACCTTATTTTCCTTCTCTGAGTGGTAGTGTATTGAACAATCCTAAACGTTGAGTAGTTCTAGCCATCTCCTTACCTCATGTTTAGTTCTTTCTGTGAGAAAATATACTTCAAATTCTTATGATCATTATATATCTCACATTTTTCACCGTAGATATAATGTCTCTGTATCATCAAATCAAATATTACAACTGAAAAATCAAGATCATGATAAGGATAGTTTTTATCATGAATTTTTAGCTGTCATGATGCAGAGGAAATAACCCTATCATTCTGCATAAGGACACATCCATGTCCTTCCTTTGATTCATCACTATAAATAAAAAACCCATCATTACCTGATGGTAGAGTAAATATAAGAGCATTGAATAATATTCTCTTCAATTATTCAAAACATTCTTCACACTCATTTTTTCAAACAAATTTAACCCCTTTACATGTGATCTTGGTTAATGGGTCAGTCAATCAGGCAATATTTTGGATGAAATGCCAATAATAACCTAAGAAACCAATAAAATTGTGTACCTCAGTTATAATCATCTATGTTGGACATTATTGGATTGCTCTTTCCTTAGAAGCATCACCAGATATTCTATCCATAGAGAAAATATTGCCAAGAATAGAAATATCATGAAGCAAAGATTCACACATGCTAAACTTATCGTATAATTCATTTCGTCGATGTGTTTTCAGAATGGTGCGCAATTTATTTTCATGATATTCGTAGATTTTGGATTATACCATGATATCATCAATAAATACCACTATAAATTCATCATGATATTCTGTGAAAACTCTGTTCATTATATCCATGAAAAGAGAGGGTGAATTAGTCAATCCAAAAGGCATTAATATAAACTCTTAATGACAATACCTAGTTCAAAATACTATTTTTGGAATATCTTCCATCTCCACACACAATTTATGATATCCAAATCATAGTTCAATCTTTGAAAAATATTGAGCTCCATGAATTTGGTCGAATAAATCATTAATTTGAGGTAGGGGATACTTTTTATTTATTGTTATGGAATTGATCTCCCTGTAGTCAATTCAAAATCTCATAGATCTTTCTTTCCTTTTAACAAAAAGGATAGGGGATCCCCATGTAGATACACTATGGTGAATAAATCACTTATAACTCAACTCCTCTAGTTGTTACTTTTTTTCCACTAATTCCACAATGTCCATTCTATAAGGGGTCTTCGATATAGGCCTTGCACTAGGAATTAAATCAACGGATAACTCAATTTCTCATTCTGGAGGATGTTCAGGTAAATCAACTATAAACACATCATCATATTCATGCACAATAGGTACATCCTCTATTTGAACATTCCTTTCTGCACCCATATTTATTTCATTCTCTTCATCCCCAATATTTGAATTTAGTTGATCTACTGGGGTAGGATCTAGATATGAATCAGATGGTGAAATTTCTTCTCTAAAGATAAGGTACTCTATTTCATCATCGAAAATTGTAACCTGCTTCTTCTTACAATAAATTTTCGCATCATGGTCTGAAATCCAATCTATACCGAGGATTATATCAAATTTATTCATGGGTATGATGATGAGACCAGAAGATAAATAATATTTATATGACTTAATGGGAACTGATTCACAAAACATTGGTGCAATTATAATTATATTAGGAGTTATTTCTGATAACTCCCTTGTTAAATCAAATTGGAAATATCTACTTTTATTAGAAAATTGGGATGATATGAAACAATGCGATGATAATATATAATTCCAAACTTGTAAAACAGTTAACATAAATTGAATAGTTTATTGATAAAATCCATAATCATAAAAATGTTTTCTTTGAAGATGTATATACTCCTAAAAATTTCATATTAGATTGTAAATAAAATGAGAATTATCCTAAGCATATCCCCTGGGAGTGTCGTAACCAAGAGTGCAGCAAGGCCCGTTGTCGTGCACCAGTTCCGGTTTGAGTTTAGCTCAAAGAGGTGTTTTTGTGTTTTACCCCTAGTTACATATTTTCCAAATCCACCTCTACCTATTCATATCCATACAGATGTGTATTGATCGGAAAATTCACAAAATATCTAGAGTAAATAAATTCTAGGATGTTCTTCTATACGAACCCTCAATGTCTATCTTAGTGCAGTGTTCTCTAATAAAAGTTTTTATAAATATAGCTTCAAAGGATTGAACAACACATCGTCTGATACCAACAATAATTCCACAACCCTAGCTACCCGGAGTCAGTGCATTAGTACATATCATTGGCAGGATCACAAAATATCAAATCTAGAAAGGCCAATTAATTTAGTAGGATTGGAAATATTAGATACATTACTATGTTTTAAATTACATTAGAAAATAAAAAACTACGGTAAGCTAGTCTCCATAGGCCACACTCATAACCCTTAGACTATCCCTACAGGTTCTTTATAACATACTTCTTTGCATTCTGGGAAAAATAAAACATTGAAGGGGGTGAGCTTAGAAGCTCAGTAAGGATAACAATATATCAGAAACTTTCATAAATAATCATAAACAGATAAGGCAATGTATAAGGCTAAAACAAAATCCATTTAAACTTAAAAATAAGCATTATATAGAAAATTTAAATCAAATAATTCCAATTAATTATTCACATGGATATCTACTAGTAGAATAATCACGTCTAATATCAAAATCCAATTTCATAATGATGGAATGCATACTTCCGGACATCCTAACCACATAGTCAAGGCCTCTTGCCATGACTAAAAAAAGGATTTTATCAAGGCCATATGCGAAGACACTAGTTTTTCCCATGAACCATACTGATGCATCGAGGAGCTAATGTGGGCTCCACCCGTCACTTACTATGTCCAATGCATTCCTCGTATGAAATAGATTAAACATAACATAAACATTCTTATTAAAACTAGAATATGAAATGTCAATCTTTATCCATAAACCATGAATGATATAAAAATAACACATAAACAGTCAAACATATCAAAAAATCATCAATACAAAATGGATGTTTTGTGTCATTATAAATCAACTTCAAATAAGATTATATCCCTCAAATAATGTTTACATAGAAGAAATCAAATATTTCTTTAGAGAAATATGTCTTTCTATTTTGATTTAATTTAAAATAATATCATTATAGAAGAAAACATTTATTTTGAAAATATTTTTAGAATCATGTATTGTAATATTTGACGATGTTATAACGGCAAAAAATAGTCGCACCCGACGTATATGTTAAAAAAAGATATTCTTTCCTTAATTTTGTCCAAAATGTCATAATGTACATTGTTTGGAAAATGATGGAAAGATTCATTTAAAAACATATATGCTCAAATAAGGGTAAAAATGACTTTAAACCATAGTATATTAAATTGTAAATTTATTTTGGAATATATTTTTAATAAATATAGAAGTGGATGATAAAGAGGTCCTAGTAGATAATTACGTTAAAACAATCTCGGATAATAAAGAGATTGTGGAATTAACCCTTACCTTGAACTGTTCCTTGATCAAGGGTATGTTAACCTCTTTTATAACAGTTAAACCATTGTTATTAAAATATACAATAACCATATCAGTAAATATGATATCATATACGATCTTCTAATATTACTTTGTTAATAATATTTTAGTATTATCATAGTTTCTAGTGTCAACTGATTATTTATCCTTTATATGATTTCTTACATAAGTAATGTTTTTTATTGATAGGATGTATCTTATTCATATTAATAATGATATTAAGTCATTAAAAATTATTTTTTTAATCATCAAATGAAAAATAGTCTTGAAGGGCTCATCACGTTCGTGGAGACGGTAATCTGTACGTACACACAAGCAACAATATCATTATTTTGATATTAAAATTGTTTAAAATTGGGTGGTATAAAATATATACAGAATCATTATCATGCTATATTTACTATTTACATCATTTATACTCATTATTATATCCATCCAAATGATTATGTGTTTGAATAACAAAATACACCACGACGTGGAGAAGGTTATATGTACATACGCACGTATGGTGACTTTGACATTTATAAGATGGTTAGAATAATGAATATGGTTGTACCATTTTTATAGTAACATCACAGTATATAGAATATACTGGAATTAATATATTATAATGTAAAAAACAAAGAACGAGGATGTGAAAGAAGAAAATAACTTGAAAGAGGTGATGCAATATTTACCTTTTCTTCGGGTTCTTCCTTCTGAATTGATCAAAAGGGGTCATTACGGTGGCATTCCGACTAATGTAAGGCCTATAGGATGAATGGAGGAATGTTGGTAGGATATTTGGGAAGGGGATGGATGAGACAAATGTCTTTTAAGTTGTGAATTTGAGAGAAGGGGAAGTGTCCTTTAATAAGAGAGTCGAGGGTCACATTACGAATAGCATGAAATATTATTTATAATAAAATAATTCTCATTTTTTAATGGCACTAAAAAAAATTATTTAAAGGATAAGATATGTATTGTTGGAAACACTATCTACCAATTGGTATTAGATAGGTTTAGGGCATCATATTAACCATATATTTTATATTTAACTTTTATTTAAATAGTTTGACATTTAAAATATCTCATTGTATTTTTATATTATATGGATGATAAACATACTATAAACATCTAAGAGAACCTCAAGTGGTTCATTAAGGACATATATATTATTATTTATGTCCTTTGGCAGAACCATAGATTTTTAGGAATATAATTTCAATTCGGAATATAATATTTTATTTAAAAACTCTTTTATGTCAATTTTGACACTATTTGGTATTTTGTTTTTGTTAAATTCATAAAAGACTTATTACTTCGGAAAAAATTATTTTTATCAACTCTAACATGTCATATTCACCTATAAAGTTAGTGGAATATATTAAAAGTCTCAAATTTGATTTATTTCGATATTTATAATATCATTTATTTTAATTATTTATTAATAAGGTAATTACTGCATCATCATTCTGTCATAAATAAATATAATTATTTAATTTCTAAAAATAATAAATAAAATACCATTATATAGGAAATATTTTTATCTTTCTATTGAATATTTATAGTATAATTTAACTTCTATATAACCTTATATTAAAAATGGTTTAGTTATTAACCATTGATTTTAACTCTTTTAACTATTCTTTAAATAAAATAATAATAAATTTCGTAATCTAATCGAAGTGTACTAGAGGGGATAAAATTTTATTACTAACGTTTTTTGGTCGAATTATTCTTATCTAATAGAATTAGGACATGTTTTAGGGTAATTATGATATCATTTTTACCCTTAATTAGCCAATTTACCTTTAACCGTGGTTAATAAAAGACAAAAGTTACTAATCACCAAATATTATTTTTATCTTATTGAACACAATTTTACTTATTAATATTAACCGTGTCTCTCAGATTTTGTAAATTCAACTCACAAAAGCTGTAAAATAATGTTTTATAAAAAATTTCAAATGCTCCTAGGATGTGGGTAAAAGACGGTAAAAAGTTTGATAAAATTTTATATTTCAAAAGTTATTATAAAATGAATCCAATGAATTACGTTGAACATATATAGGTATTATGTATCTATTTTGACTAAAATTAAATTAAATTAAATTAAATTAAATTATTAAAATAATTACATTTTTAACCAATAACGCAATGTTTTTTCACTATTCATAAAAAATTGAATGTTTTCAAAAAAATACCAAAAATCCACCCAAAGATAATTTCGATATTCTGAATCCAAAAATTAAGTCAATTTTCAAGGATAAAATTTTAAAAATTCGACATCATTATTCATAATGATTAGTTTGATTGGTCGTAGTGTGTTAGAATCTAAAAGTTGCGTACAATGAAATCTAATGCATTATTTAAAGGGAAACATACCGTGGATGCTTGGAGTGTTACAACTATTATGATTAACAACTTGATAGAATGCCTTCTATTGATGGAGTATTGGTTCTGTATGTTTTTGTTTGAATGGATGCCAATCATTGGTTCTTAAGGTTTTATGGGCCCTCATGGATTCAAATTTGGTGGATCATTGTTATGTTTTCCCTTTAATATGTCATGTATAAGATTCCATGCTTTGATTCGCGGGGAGTATGGGACCTCACAAATTAGAATTTGACTCTTTACTGTTCATTTCAGTGTTTTCTGGGTTCTGAAGTATTTTTTGAGGCATATTGTCCCAAAATACCTAGAATACACATCGTGTAATGATAAATACATGCCATGTGTCCTTCTATTAGGGATGGAAATATTTTTCTTATGTAAATGTTGTGTACTACATATACACACCATGTAGTCTCTAACCATGTCACTGGCTATGTGGGCCGAGATATGCAGTTGGGAAATCGTTTGGTGAACACACTGTGTTCTGGTTGTACATGTCATGTTGTGTAGACCATGTGTGCAACCTTGTGACTAATGACGTGGATGGATGAAACTAAAGTAATACACACCATGTCAATATTCAACACACTGTGTAGTGTAACCCTTGTATCTGATCGTGTAATGCACAACATGGGGCGGGTGAGTCCTTCTAGTACACGCTGTGTCTGTTATAAACAACCGTGTAGAGTCATCTGTGTAACAGGCCGTGTAACTAACAACATGGGTTAGTTAAGTTTATCTAGTAAACACCGTGTCTGGCACTAACACACCATGTAGTCTAGTTCTAGGAGAACTGTGTGGCATAGCCAAGTAGAAGAACTTGGGCTGGGGAAGAGGATTCAAGTACATGTCGTGTGTTAGGACAACACATCATGTGTAAGGGGTGTTACACGACCTGGGTTCGCAGAAGTGCATGCCCTTATGAAGGATAAAGGAACACGCTGTGTGGGTATTATACACATCGTGTATCCATGTTTTTAACAACAAGAATAATTTCTCTCTCCTATTTCCTTCTTACACTTATAAGTTTATGTCCCTATTACTCTTGATCTAAGGTTTGTGCTTGACCTTGTAGTGTCATTCCACTGAGATGTACTCTGGTTTTCCTCTAGTTATATGGAAGTGATTAAACACCAGATATAGATTATCAGGGACTACCAGTAGATCCACTAGTTTTTCCAGTCTTGGCATAGGTTGTTATTTTGGACACACGTGCTGATGCATAGTTTCAAGACATCTTTATGAGGTTTATGCAGACCTTCAGAGGAGTACAACATCTTTCCACTTATATGGAAGAGTTGACATGGGTATCACAGCATTAACATCCTCCCACCTTCACAGGGGGAGGAGGACCTCAGGTTGCATATTTATGGTTAGGAGAAATGATTTCTATCTTAGAGCATCTGGAGACGCCTCCAGAGAGGTGGGTGAAGCTCACTAAGTATATGATTCGGGATTCCTCCAAGATATGGTGGGATGTGAACTTACAGGGGGGGATGTCAGCAGGTTATGACATGGGATGAGTTCCTGCATTCCTTCTATGACAACTTCTACTTGATGACATTGAGAGCCGATCGAGCCTGAGAGTTCATGAGTCTGGTGAATGGTAATCTTTCTGTTATAGAGTATTCTTCTCACTTCACAGAGCTGCCGCACTTCACACCTATTCCAGGAGGTGATGTGTTATTTCTGGGAAGGTAGTTTGAGTATGGTCTCAGGCAAAACATCTAATCCCATGTGAACATCATAAGGTTTACTTACATCACTTCTATAGTCAACCATGCAGTAATCATGGAGTTCAATATGTTGCAATGTGGATTGATGAGCCATGGCGGTTTGACATTTGGAGTTGGTATCCCTCCTACTAAATATAGTAAGGGCCACAGAGAGTCTACACGTAGAGATCATATTCGGTGGGATTCTTCTTCAATTGTCCATGCGGTGTTCTACTAGTGTGGGATGAGTGGGAATATGAGACCACATTGCCCGAGATACCCAGTGGAGTGTCGATCTTGCGAAAAAATGGGTCATATTTAGTTATTCTGTCAGTTCTTTTCACTAGTATCTGGTGATAGGAGTTCTTCTTTGATACTGCATTTCGGAGAAGCACCACCAGTTTCTCATCAGTTAGGGAACTGGAGCCCTTTTGGCTATTTAGGATTTGGTGGAGGTCATGGCCATTTTAGCTAGTCACTAGGAATTTAGTAACAACCGGGTGGATCAGCTCAGAGTGGTCCTGAAGGGTCATAGGGACAAAATGCATGTCATACTTTTGTATTGTACCAGACCCAACCATAAAAGGATCCTAGACCTTCTACAATTTGATGTACGATCCTAGTTTCCTCAATTTTATCTTATGATCTTTTTAACACAGGGGCATCCCATAGATTTATATCTGTTGCTGTTGTTGAGAGACTTAGGCTCTGTATCTTTTCTTCTATTGATATCTTGACCCTAGGAAAACCATTGGGGATAATAATAGTGAGTGTACATTAGTGCTAGGAGTACCCTCTAAAGCTTTGTGGATGTCACATCATATGTGACCTTTATGTCCTAGAGATGATATTATGTCATTCACATAACGGACTGGTTAGTTCCCTTTTAGGTAGTTGTCGATTTCTATCGTCGTAGGATGAGTTTCACATCACATAACGGTGGATCACTTCTTTATAAGGGTGAATGGGATGTCCAGGAAAGCAGAGTGGGACCATAGCATCATGGGTAAATAGAAGTTACAACCTAGTTTTCTAGTATATACCTGGATGACAAGGGTACTTCACAGATAGACTTTCCTACAGTGGTGGATGGTTTTAGAGACTTATTTCCAAAGGACTTTTCAGATTTTCCTCTAGATCCCGAGGTAGACTTTTCGATTGATCTTGTGCCAGAGGAGGAACCTGTGTCTATTCTTCATTACATTATGGATAAACCATAGTTATAGGAGCTCAAGAATCAGTTAAAGGAGTTCTAGGAAAAAGGTTTCATCTGACCCAGAACATCTCCTTGGGCTACGCCTGTCCTATTTGAGAAGAAGTTGAATAGTTCCCTCATACTTTGTTTGGATTATCATAAGTTGAACTAGTTTACAGTCATGAACTAATATCCCTTGATGAGTATTGATGATCTATTTAATCATATTCAAGGATCCTAGGTGTTCTTAGTGATTTAATTGAGGTATGGTTACCATCAGTTCCACGTTATACCATCAGATATACCTCTTACATCCTTTCAGAGCAGGTATGGTCTATACAAGTATGTGGTTATGCCGTTCGGTCTCACTAACAGACCTTCAGCTTTCATGCCACTGATGAATCGAGTATTCCATCTATAATTGGATTCATTCATGGTAGTCTTCATGGATGATGTCTTAGTGTAATCTCACACTTAAAACGACCAAGACACAGATCTTGAGATCATTTTGAGTACAATGAGAGAGCATTAGTTATATGTTAAGCTCTCAAAATGCCACTTTTGGATGGACCAGATTCACTTCTTGAGTCATGTTATCTCATAGACAAGAGTATCAGTAGACCAAGAGAATGTCAGAGAAATAGTTTCCTAGGAGAATTCATGGAATGTATTTCAGGTATGGAGTTTTCTAGGGATTCCTAGTTACTAAATGAATTTTCTACAGAACTTTTTGCACTTAGAATCACCACTTACGGGCCTGACTAAGAAGGGAGTGAAGTAATTACAGTAAGATTCATTCAATTCATCCTTTCAAGATCAGAAATGGAGGTTGAATTTTGTGTCAATACAATTTTTTGGAAAGCTAGGTAAGATCTATATTGTTTAGTTTGATGCATCAGGTAACTGGTTAGGAGTAGTGCTTATGTAGGGAGAATGAGTTGTTGCATACGGGTCTCAACAGTTGAGGCCTCATGAGAGGAACTACTCGACACACAATCTTGAGTTGGATTCTGTTGTTTTGCCTTTACGCTTTTGGAGACACTCCCCTTTAGGAGACCATTTTCATGGTTTTCACCCACCGCAAAAGTCTCAAGTATATCTTCATTTAGCGCGATCTAAATTTGAGGCAGTGAAGGTGGGTTGCGTACCTTCAGTCTTTTGACATTGAGCTTGCCTACATTCCTTGGAAGGGAAAAGAAGTGTCTGATGAATTGAGCATGAAAAAATAGGTATAGGCAATTCAAGAATCCATCAATGAGTGATAGATTATGGCCATGTTCTCTGAAATGTATTTGGAGGTGCACGACAGGTAGGGGCATACATTTCAATATTTTGTTGCTATTACCTCTACTCTTCATGATTGATATAGAATGAGGAAGCTATCAGATTCACAAGGCCTAGTCCTACTGGAGAGTGTGTCAGGAGAGGACCATATTCCTGGATGGACAGTAGGGGAGGATAAGATCTTGTGTTTTCATGGACACGTGGGGGTTCCAGCAGACATACGCGTGGAGCTGATGTAGGACTTTCATCCCTATGTTTGGGCAGTCCATCCTGGTGTCAATAAGATATATCATGATCTACACCACTAGTATTCGTGTCCAGGTATGAAGATATGTGTTTCTGGGTTTTTCATGAGATGTTCAACTTGTTAGCAAGTGATGTCGGAGCATTAGCGACCAGTAAGGCTTTTATAGCAGTTACCCATTTTTTAGTGGAAATGGAACGATGTCGGAGTGGACTTCGTGATAGGTTTACCATGGTCACCTCAAGGTAAGGATGTAGTTTGGGCTATCATTGACAGACTCACAACGGTTGCTAACATCTTGCCGATCAATGAGACTTTCAGTGTTGATGAGCTAGGAAGGTAGTACATCCGAGAAATTGTATGTTTACATGGAGTTCCACACTCCATTATTTCAGATAGGGATGCCTGTTTTACTTTTTGGGTCTGGTAGGGGCTTTGGAGGGATTTGGGTGTACAAGTACCTCTGAGTACAGCTTACCATTTACAAAAAAATGGCCAGTCCGAGTATACGATTTAGGTTCTTGGGGACATGCTTCAAGCATGCATCCTATATTGTGGAGGTTTATCGGAGAATAACATACCTCTTGTGGAGTTTTCCTAGAATAATAGTTTTCAAAAAACTATTTAAATGGAACCTTATGAGGATTTTTACGGAAGCCCATGCCGATCACAATTATGCTGACGGGAGGTAGGAGAGGCATCTATGCCGGGATATTGACTTGTCTAGGAGACCACAGAGTGGATAGAGTTGATTTGAAAAAGGATGGCTATGACACAGCCACAATAGACGTCTTATGCTGATTGATAGAGACGAAATCTAGAGTTCATGGTTGGATATTAGGTTTTTCTACATGTCACACTGAGGATTTGATGCTGGAGGATTATGAGGCAGGGTAAGCTTTCACCATGGTATGTCAGACCGTTTGACGTGTTGGAGAGAGAAAGCCTGGTTGCCTATCGATTTCAATTACCTAAGAGGTACCAGACTATGCATGATGTCTTCCACATTTCTCAGCTTCGAATTTACTTCTCCGATCCTTCTCATGTTTTTCATCCCGAAGAGGTTGAGCTCGAGGTGTACACCTTATTTGAGGAGTGTCCTATCATGATTTTTGATCGTAGTGTGAAGGTTCTCTGTGGCCAGTCTATTCCACTCATATGATTTCTATTGTAGCATAGTTGAGTACAAGATGAGACTTAGGAGAGGGAGGCCGATGTAAGATCATAGTGGCCAAAGCTATTTGAGGTTTCTTCTTTTATGTCGTCTTGCTAGGGAAATTCAGGGACACATTTATTCAACATGGAATATTGTATGAACCCAGATCTTTCTTTTAGGTATGAATCATTTTTTGGTAGTTTTTGAGAAAAATAGTTGTTTCTAGATATTTCAAGAGTACACACCTTGTGTACTTAGTACACACCTTGTACTAGGTTTCTGCGGGTGACTGTTTTCTGGCCGTGTAATGGACAAGTACATGGCCTTGTGTGGTGACTTGGAAACCGCCTAAAGAGAAGGATGGAAAAGGAAAGTTCCCACCATGTACTTTTAAAATAAATACTATGTAAATTCTATTTTTCATTAAACAGACTATGGTCACATATAATAGACACAACACTCTTTCTCTTTGTTTGTCTCGTCTCGGATCTTCCATACGACAATATATTTCTATGAGCCCCGGCTCACCGTCTATTTTTTGAATCGACCGCCTTCGATTGCGTTAGAATCACAATTGGGGATTTATCCTTTTTTCTTGAACGTCATCTCTTTATTTATACTATCTCATGAGTTATCCTCATTTGAATGTTTTTAATTTTTTTTAAGATATACGACACTTTAGGGTGATTCAAGGCATGAAGTTCAAGTATATCAATATCAGGAGTGTTGAGGTAGGTGGTTTGGGACTTTCTGTAGTTTGTATATGAATTTTATGTGAAAAAGTGCACAATACCAAAGAACGAGGTATTGCATGTTTATGGTTTTTTCCCTATTATTACCTTCTATGAATTGTCTGTTTGGATAAAGTTTAATCGTTGTAAATAAGGATAACATTACTAGGATATGAATGTTTTTTCAATGTTTTCTTGTTTCAGACCATTGGTCTAGCTCTGCCTGTTAGGATGCTACTTTGCATTCCATGCCTAGTATTGTGAGGATGGAGTTATTATTATCTGACTTGCTATGATATGTTGAAGATTTCTTAGACATGTAGTTTTTCAGGTTTACTTTTCCTTCCATGTATCTTTTGTGCATGACTAACTTACCAAGAAGAGGTAATCATATTACCTGACCACTATAAATTAATTTCATCTTATACCTCCACTAAATACAGTGAATAAATAATAAAATAATGAATTATATTTCATTAAAATAATTAATTATTATAATAATGATGTAAAAACAAAACCTTAATTCCATCTATTAGAATATTATAACATCACTCATGCATAAGTGTAGACTACTACATCCATGAAGTGATGTGATTCATATTTCATTTCCACATTATATAGTCAAAAATAAGGATAGATTTAATGTATATATATAATATATAAATATATATTATAATAATGATTATGTAATGTTTATTTATTGTTTTACTTTCTTCCATACCATCTATTGAAAAATGAAATCATATTTCTTGTGTACATATGACCTTACATCTCCATGAATGATGTAATTAAATTTTCTATGTCTACCTTTTTGGATGAAAATAAATAAATAAATATATTTATATAAAGAATATATATGATAATTTTATATTGGTAATAATTATTATGATGATTAAACAATTTTCAATGTATAATGACGAAAACTGTAGAATCAAAACATTGTTGAAAAAAATGAAACAATAGAAACAAAAAAATGATTAATATCACAAAGAGTTAATGATAAATAGTTTTTTAAATCTACTAAATTGAAAATATATGATATAAAAATATTATTAATAATTATAGTATATATTTTTAATAAATATAAATTTATTATAGAGTGCGATAGATCATATTCATGGTAAATGAAATTTGAGGTAAGCGTTCCCCATCACACTTTATTTGTGTGAAAAACATGCAATATTAATCATTTGTTTATTTTATATGGTTTATATGATATTGAGAAATTTAATTATTTATTATTTTTTGGATATATATAGGAATATAAATATCCATATATGGTTCTAAAATTTATGTTTTTTTATTCATGGTTTTCTCATATAGTTAATTTTATGTGTTTCTATCAAATTGTTTTAAATTATTATTTATAATTAAGCTTTTGATATTGAATTTTTATGATCTAATTATATAATATTATATGTATTTCATTATGCTATGTTAATTTTTCGGTATTCAATTTTTTATTATAATTCTCCTCTCTTTATGGACTTCTGATAAAAAAAGAATTTTTTTTTCAGAAAATAAGATATATTTTACCCTTCGATTGTAAATAATATTCAATCATTATCTTTGTTTTATTAGATTGTTTTGTAAAATATATATAATATTATTAATTTATTGTTAAAATTAAATTTTAACCATTTTTAAATTTTTATAAAATTTATTAAATGATAATTGTATCATATTCTAGATGTGGAAGTCTTTATTTTCTTTGAAAAAATTGGAAGGAGTCTATGATTTAATGTAAATAGTATTAACAAAAAAATTTACAATCATAATCACTAAATGTTCTAAATATCCCTTTGAAATATTCCAAAATTATTTTCGTCTAAAAGTTCATCCTTATGATTTTTTAAATCATTATATTCTAATAATTTTATTTTATACTGAAGAGGTATTTTCCTCAATAAATAATACCTAGATCTTTCAAAGTAACTTTCATTAAAGATACAGTAATTTGATGTTACATCTGTTTTTCTATAGATATAATCTAATAATCCCACATTTATTCCTTCTTTAGATGGTTTATAATTATGGTGATGAGATTTTAATGAAACCGACTTCATTTTCCATGTGTTATGCTAAGATGACATATTGATATATTGATGAATCTCTTTCGTTTTCCATAGGTTATGATTTATAATAAATTTTTATAATATTTCGAAGATATAATAATGTATTATGATTACGTGACATGTTATCCTATTATTATATACTTATCTAATTCACTTGGAATAGAAAGGGGGTGAACCATTTTCAGTAAGGTTGTAATGACAAGAATTTTCCAATGGTATGAGTTGTTTTTTTGGTTTAAATTCATTAATGTGGCAATTATAATGTTTCCAAATGTACTCATGGAGGTCTTGAGGGTACATGAGATTTTATGGAGACCACGACCATGAAATTTGGAGGAGATTATTGGACTTCACTATTATGATACACAGAGCCACTTAGCCCACACAATTTCCCTAACTATGCAAGGAAATTCTAAAAGGAGCTGGGAGGCCACATGGTTTGCCTAAAACTGTGTAACCCCAATTCTAGGTCCATGTTGGATGGGAAGGTTATTTGAGACTATTAAATTTTCATGTCATTTACATGGAAATACAATCTATGAAACATTCCCATATGGTATTCTCCATGGAATGTTATATGGCCCAAAGATGGTGCACAGTTTGGCTTAATGTGCAATAAACCATGCTCCGCTATCTGTGTGTGTGAAATTGAACATTTTCCCATAATGAATCTTAAATTCAAAGCCACTCATTTCCTCCACCTTTGTAAATCATGTAACCCCTCCATCATTTCCCAAATTACATCATGCTCCCACTTCTAGGATTATGGATATCTCGCATATCCGGTCTACAAATAATTATCTATTAAAAGCATTGGATAGCTTGTGGCATGATATCGAATCCTCTTCAATACCTTATATGTTTATCTTGCCACCATTTTCTAGTATCATCATATAACATCATTCTCTATATTATTAGGGAGATGGAAATTACTTCTTATTTATTCTAGTCTATATGGAATACAATGATGATGTTATACAAGGGGTAATCCTTTACCCATTGGTAGGTGGTCTATATTTTATCACTAGAATCAATGATGTTTTTATATCTACAGTATTGTGCCGCACGCCGATCATAACATCAAATTTTTATAAAATGATTCATTTGATACTAAATAATTACTCAAATGTTATTACACTCTCATTTGACCTTGATATGTATTTATGAGGACTCAAAATTCATTCATGGACAGCCCAGCAGTGGATCATTTTGAATTACCAATTTATATTAACTGATTAAATGAATGGAACACCATATTTTTTTTCATATAAAATTTTAAATGGAATATCCCACTTTTTTACATGATTTACTAGTTTATAATGAACCTCCTCTGTTCATGGAAAACAAGAGATTGAATTTTCATGAATTTATTAATGAAATGGATTGTTTATATTGAAGATATTGCTTCTTGATGGATATCCTTTCTTAAATGAATTAAATATATAAATTGAACAAATGTTAAGGGTTGAAAAGAACTTTATTATTGATGTATGCATTATATTTTGTTCATATGATACGTAAAAACTTTATTTTATAATTTATTGATGTGTATTATGATAATTTTTTAATCCCAAATGATATTATTACATTTAATATATTGACATTATGATTTTATGTGTAATGATGGTTGAGCGACTTGATGAGCATGATGTATCACTAACACTTACATGGGTGTTGAGGAAAATGTATCTCACCGTTATACTATAATTTGGGTGATGGGAATGATGTCCCACAATAAAATATTAAGGTTATTGGTCTGGAAGAATCAACCCACCTATATCAAGTGTTTATCATGATGTCTCACATTAATTATGAGATTCTTCTCATATACCCTCTACACGAGCCAATCAGCTCATTTATACTGGTTATGGATGCCTGAGATAAGCCCCGGTCCACCCAGCACAAGTATCCATGTATATGTCTACTTCATTCCATTAATACATAGTTCATATTGTTGAATATTGTATATAACAACACTATATATATTATTACTTTATATATGGTAACATATAATAGTTATTTCGGACTTTTCAGATAAAGGGACAACTATCATGTATCTTATAGAAACCATAGATGGCTGGTACATATTCGATCAAAATTGTTTTTTATTCATATTACATGCATATTATTGTTTCTATGTACACTTCTAGGATTACTTCTATACATTGTTGGTGGTGTCCTACTAAGATTTTATCTCACACACTACTCAGTCGACCTTTGGTACTTGAGTAGATTTGTTTCCAATAAGTATGGATAATGGGATGTTTCCTACTACATATATATGTTATTATTTACTCATCTATGGAGCTTGGAAGGAGAGGAACAAACATATACTAGAGATGATAGGGGAACACTCATTTTTCCTTAATGTATTTTTGTATAGTATTTTTAATATGCATGTCAATTGTTACCTTTTTTATATACCATCTGTCAATAAAATCGTCTATATGATTCAAATTTTCGGATTTTTATATTATTTTTTTATTTCATAGTTATATACAATTATTCATTTTAGTATTATATCTCATTGTATTCTTTGTTCCACTACTGCATGTCACTTGTCCAATGTTTATTTTCTAATTTTTATTAATGATTTTGTTTTTGTCAATTTATTTATTATATCCCATGATCCTATTTAATATAAGGGTATATTCTCCCTATTTTACCACCTTTGAACCTTGATTATGATTCTTCAACATCTGGTATATGGGGTGGTGAACTTGAGGCCTTGTGACCCACCAACTCGGGGTACGAGTTACGAAGATTCTACGATCACACGTTATAAAGTGTCATCAGAGATTTAATTTTAATTTTATCTTATTGTTAGGGTATTATACATGAGACTAGGGTGTAACAATTTTTGGAAATGAACATGTTCTAGGGTGTATCTACCCCATATTTAGGTGAAAAAATAATCTCCTAGGTTGATAATTTTTAGATATTTATTATGCCTGTTAAAGTGGACACGACATCACCATTGATGTGGATTTGGATAACCTTTACCTTTTCCATTGTTTCCTCAACAAGTTCTTGGACTATGAGTTTTCTTTTACCAACATCATCACAACAAGTTGGTGTGCGACATCTCTTTCCATATAACACCTCATATGTTTCCATCTGAATACATGAATGAAATCTATTGTCATAGGAAAATTCTACCAGAGGTAAATATTGATCCCACATACCTTGAAAGGCTAGTGAGAAAGATCTCAACATTTCTTCTAAGGTTTGAATAGTCCGTTCTGATTGTCTATCAGTATGAGGGTGGTAGGTAGTGCTTAAAGGAAGCTCAATATCGAAGGCTTTCTGAAAACATTTCCAGAATATTGATGTAAAATGGGGATCATGAGTAGAAACAATCGATAAGGGTACTCCATGAAGTCGTACAAATTCATTAATATATAGTCTTGCTTTATGTTTATGTGGAAAATCTTCTATTATAGAAATAAAATGTACTGACTTGGTAAGAATATCAACAACGACCCATATTGTATCATTCCTTATATGAGACTTTGGTAGCCCCATGACAATGTCCATCGTAATATTATCCCATTTCCACTAAGTTATGGGAATAGGTTGCATGACTCTTCTAGGTTATTGCCTTATAGATTTTACTTGTTGACAAACTATTAATCATTACACAAAATCAGTGATCCCCGTCATCATGTTGTCCCACAAAAAATATTCATTCAAATACTTATACATCTTAGTAATTCCAAGGAGTATAGAGAAATTAGAGCTATGAGCATAATCCAACAAATCTATTTTTATATTCGGTTTATCGGGAACCAAAATTCTCTTCCCAAATTTCAAAATCCCATCTTCATATATTAAGTCACTCAATCTCCAATCATTCACAACTTTAATCTTCTTTCGAAACTCCTCATCATTAGCCTGAGAACTTTTTATTATTTATAGTAAAGATGTTTGGGAAACCATTTGAAAATTAATTGGTGTTTCACCTCCCATAATTATTTCCATATTCATTTTCACGATATCCATGAAAATAGGATCCCATTCAAATATCATATTGTTCAAAACTCCTTTATAATTTCTGCTCAAATCATTTTCCACCTTATTTTCCTTCTCTGAGTGGTAGTGTATTGAACAATCCTAAACATTGAGTAGTTCAAGACATCTCCTTTACCTCAAGTTTAGTTCTTTCTGTGAGAAAATATACTTCAAATTATTATGAGCATTATAAATCTCACATTTTTCACCGTAGATATAATGTCTATGTATCTTCAAATCAAAGATTACAACTGAAAACTCAAGATCATGAGAAGGATAGTTTTACTCATGAATTTTTGGTTGTCATGATGCAGAGGTAATAACCCTATCATTCTGAATAAGGACACATCCATGTCCTTCCTTTGATGCATCACTATAAATAACAAACCCATCATTCCCTGA
This sequence comes from Viscum album, assembly GCA_963277665.1. Lineage (NCBI taxonomy): Eukaryota > Viridiplantae > Streptophyta > Magnoliopsida > Santalales > Viscaceae > Viscum > Viscum album. The sequence goes on from OY728141.1 coordinate 1,143,840,329, forward strand.
TGGTAGAGTCAATATAAGAGAATTGAATAATATTCTCTTCAATTATTCAAAACATTCTTGACACTCTTTTTTCCAAACAAATTTAACCCCTTCACATGTGATCTTGGTTAATGGGTCAGCCAATCGGGCAATATTTTGGACGAAATTCCAATAATAACCTAAGAAACCAATAAAACTGTATACCTCAGTTATACTCAACGATGCTAGCCATTATTGGATTTCTCTTTCCTTAGAAGCATCACCAAATATTCTATCCATAGAGACAATATTTCCAAGAATAGAAATCTCATGAAGCCAAGATTCACACATGCTAAACTTCTCGTATAATTCATTTCATCGATGTGTTTTCAGAATGGTGCGCAAGTGATTTTCATGATTTTCATTGATTTTGGAGTATACCATGATATCATCAATAAATACCACTATAAATTCATCATGAAATTCTGTGAAAACTCTGTTCATTATATCCATGAAAATAGAGGGTACATTAGTCATTCCAAAAGGAATTACTATAAACTCTTAATGCCCATACCTAGTTCAAAATACTGTTTTTGGAATATCTTCCATCTTCACACACAATTTATGATATCCAGATCATAGTTCAATCATTGAAAAATATTGAGCTCCATGAAGTTGGTCGAATAAATCATCAATTTGAGGTAGGGGATACTTGTTATTTATTGTTATGGCCTTGATCTCCCTGTAGTCAATTCAAAATCTCATAGATCTGTCTTTCCTTTTAACAAAAATGATAGGGGATCCCAAAGTAGAAACACTATGGTGAATAAATCACTTATTTCTCAATTCCTCTAGTTGTTTCTTTTTTTCCCACTAATTCCACCATATCTATTATATAAGTGGTCTTCGATATAGGCTTTGCACTAGGAATTAAATCAATGGAAAACTCAATTTCTCATTCTGGAGGATGTTCATGTAAATATTCTATAAACACATCATAATATTCATGCACAATAGGTACATCCTCTATTTGAACATTCCTTTCCTCACCCACAATTAGTTCATTCTCTTCCTCCCCAATAATTAAATTTAGTTGAGCTACTGGGGGTGGATCTAGATATGAATCAGATGGTGACATTTCTTCTCTAAAGATAAGGTACTCTTTATCATCATCGAAAATTGTAACCTGCTTATTATTACAATAAATTTTCGTATCATGGTCTGAAATCCTATCTATACCGAGGATTGTATCAAATTTAGTCATGGGTATGATGATGTGACCAGAAGATAAATAATATTTATATGCCTTAATGGGAACTGATTCACAAAACATTGGTGCAATTATACTTCCATTAAGAGTTATTACTGAAAACTCCCTTGTTAAATAAAATTGGAAATACCTAATTTTATTAGAAAATTAGGATGATATGAAACAATGTGATGACCCAGAATCAAATAAAGCATTCACTAAACTTGAAGAAACCATTAAATTACTTGCCACCATGTCTTTCAGAGCTTCAACCTGAAAATTAGGGATTGCATAAGCTTTCCCTTCCTACCTTTTCCTTTTCAAGGGTATGTTCCCTTAGCGCCTAGGATATTCATTTGCATAATTCCACTTTTCTATAAAATTGTATCATTCACCAACCTCTTTCATTCCCTTGAAATCACGATCAACGTGGACTTTTTCACCACACTTGTAAGAGACTCCAATTACCTTTAGGCAAGTAACAGGGTGTTTCTTCCCACATTTACTGCATTATAGATATATAAATTTTCCCTTCTTCCACTTATTTATATTTCAAGAGTGTTATGCAAATCTGTTTTTCTCTTACTGTTCTTTAATGCCTTAAGACATCAAGAATTTGTTTTGTGTCTTCATAGTATATGAGAAAATATCTTCGTATGATGAGAAGAATTGTGAGACTAATTCTCAAAGAAGAAATAGTTTTTACCCATAAAATAATCAATCAATATTACTCTATGGGTTACGTATATAATCTGTTGCATTCCTTTCTAAGCTTGTAATGTTTTCCTCATACTTTGCGAAATTCTAATCCCCCTTTTGTCTCAAACTCAAAAATTTTCTTTCCATATCCGCTCGATGGTCATGAGGAAAGTATTTTTTCTAATAAAATATATTTTAAATCCCTTCATTCCATATTAGATACTTTGTCATCTTCCTTTGGTTTTTGGATTAATGACCCCCGCAGATCTTCATCTCCCGTGAGGTGATAAACATCCATGAAAACTTTTTCCCTTTCACTACTATCCAAAGAATTAAATATTTTCTCTAAAAAATTTATCCGTTGCTAAGATACTAATGGATTTGTACTCCCAATGAATATTGGGGGTTTTTTTCTCATGAAGCAGTCTAACATTGATCCTCTAGGTTGTGGATCAGGCTGCTCCATACGGGTAAGGTTATTATTCAAAACTACAGTGATTTGTGTCAATATGGTGATAAGATGATCAACACAAGTTTCTTCACCATATCTACTATAATTATCTTGAGTAGGATGGAAATTCCTCCATGGATTACATGCATTGATATATTTTCCATTCCTTCCACCAAGAGCCAATTCTAGACAATGGCATACACTAGATTAGTTTATGAATCACAATATATAATTCCAAACTTATAAAATAGTTAACATAAATTGAATAGTTTATTGATAAAATCCATAATCATAAAAATGTTTTCTTTGAAGATGTATATACTCATAAAAACTTCATATTGGATTGTAAATAAAATGAGAATTATCCTAATCATATCCCATGGGAGTGTCGTAAACAAGAGTGCAGAAAGGCCCGTTGTCGTGCACCAGTTCCCATTCGAGTTTAGCTCAAAGAGGTGTTTTCGTGTTTTGCCCCTAGTTACATATTTTCCAAAGCCACCTCTACCTATTCATATCCATACAGGGGTGTATTGATCAGAAAACTCAAAAAATATCTAGAGTACCAAAATTCTAGGATGTTCTTCTATACTAACCCTCAATGTCTATCTTAGTGTAATGTTCTCTGATAAAAGTTTTTTTAAAATATAGATTCAAAGGATTGAACAACACATTGTCTGATACCAACTATAATGCCACAACCCTTTCTACCCAGAGTCTCTGCATTAGTACATATCATTGGCAGGATCACAAAATATCAAATCTCGAAAGGCCGATTAGTTTAGTAGCCTTGGAAATATTAGATACATTCTTATGTTTTACATTACATTAGAAAATAAAAAACTATGGCAAGCTAGTCTCCATAAGCCACACACATATCCCTTAGACTATCCCTACAGGTCCTTTATAACATACTTATTTTAATTATGGGAAAAATAAAACATTGAAAGGGGTGAGATCAGATGCTCATTAAGGATAACAATATAGCATAAACTTTCATAAATAAGCATAAACAGATAAGGCAATGTATAAGACTAAAACAAAATCCATTTAAACATAAAAATAAGCATTATATAGAAAATTTAAATCAAATAATTCCATTTACTTATTCACATGGATATCTACTAGTAGAATAATAACATCTAATATCAAAATCCAATTTCATAATGATGGAATGTATACTACCGGACATACTAACCACATAGTCAAGGCCTCATGCCATGACTAAAAATAAGATTTTATCAAGGAATTATATGAAGACACTAGTTTGTTCAATGAAGTGTACTGATGCATCGAGGAGCTATAGTGGGCTCCACCCGTCACTTACTATGTCCAATGCATTCCTCATATGAAAAGGATTAAACATAACATAAACATTTTTATTAAAACTAGCATATGAAATGTAAATATTTATCCATAAACCAAGAATGGTATAAAAATAACACATCCATAGTCAAACATTTCACAAAATCATCAATACAATATGGATGTTTTGTGTCATAATAAATCAACTTCAAACAATCTTATATCCCTCAAATGATGTTGACATAGATGAAATCAAATAATTTTTAGAGAAATATGTCTTAATATTTTGATTTAATTTAAAATAATATAATTATAGAAGAAAACATTTATTTTTAAAATATTTTTAAAATCTTGTATTATAATATTTGAGGAAGTTATAATGGAAGAAAATAGTCGCACCCGACGTATAAGTTAAAAAAAGATATTCTTTCCTTAATTTTCTCAAAAAGGTCCTAAAGTACATTGTTTGGAAAATGATGGAATGATTCCTTTCAAAACATATATGCTAAAATAAGGGTAAAAATGACTTTAACCCATAGTATATTAAATAGTAAATTTATTTTTGAATACATTTTTAATAAACATAGATGTGGATGATAAAGAGGTCCCGGTAGATAATTACGTTAAAACAATCTCGGATAATAAAGAGATTGTGGAATTAACCATTACCTTAATCTTTTACTTGGCCAAGGGTATGTTAACCTCTTCATTAATAGTTAAACCATTGTTATTAAAATATACAATAACCATATCAGTAAATATGATATCATATATGATCTTCTAATATTACTTCGTTAATAATATTTTAGTATTATCATCGTTTCTGGTGTTAACTGATTATTTATCCTTTATATGATTTGTTACCTAATTAATGTTATTTATGGATAGGATGTATCTTATTCATATTAATAATGATATTAAGTCTTTATACATTATTTTTTTAATCATCAAATGAAAAATAGTCTTGAAGGGCTCATCACGTTCGTGGAGAGGGTAATCTGTACGTACACACGAGCGGCAATATCATTCCTTTGATATTAAAATTGTCTAAAATTGTATGGTATATAATATATAAAGAATCATTATCATGTTATATTTATTATTTCCATCATTTATACTCATTATTATACCCATCCAAATGATTAAGTGTTTGAATAACAAACTACACCACGACGTGGAGACGGTTATATGTACATACGCACGTATGATGACTTTGACATTTATAAGATGGATAGAATAATGAATATGGTTGTACCATTTTTATAGTAACATCACAGTATATAGAATATACTGGATTTAATATTTTAAAATGTAAACAACAAAGAAAGAGGATGTGAAAGATGAAAAGAACTTGAAAGAGGTGATGAAATATTTACCTTTTCTTTGGGTTCTTCCTTTTGATTTGATCAAAAGGGCTCATTAGGGTGGAATTATGACTAATGTAAGGCCTATAGGATGAAGGGAAGAATTTTGGGAGGATATTTTGGAAGTGGGTGGATTAGGGAAATGGCATTGAAGGCGTAAATTTGAGAGAAGTGGGTGTGTCCTTTTATAAGAGAGGCGAGGGTCACTTTAGGAAAATCATGAAATATTATTTATAATAAAATAATTCTCATTTTTTAATGGAACAAAAATAAATTATTTAAATGATAAGATAGGGATTTGTTGAAACACTATCTAACAATTGTTTTTAGATAGGTTTAGGGCATCATATTAACCTTATATTTTATATTTAACTTTTGGTTAAATAGTTTGACATTTAACATGTCTCATTGTATTTTTATATTATATGGTTAATAAAAATACTATAAACATATAATAGAACCTCAAGTGGTTAATTAATGACATATATATTATTATATAAGTCCTTTGGCAGAACCATATATTTTTAGGAATATAATTTCAATTACGAATATTATATTTTATTTAAAAACTCTTTTATGTCAATTTTGACACTATTTGGTATTTTGTTTTTGTTAAATTCATAAAAGCATTATTACTTCGAAAAAAATTATTTTTATCAACTATAACATGTCATATTAACCTAGAAAATTAGTGGAATATATTAAAAGTCTCAAATTTGATTTATTTCGATATTTATAATATCAATTATTTTAAATATTCATTAATAAGGTAATTACTGCATCATCATTCTGTCATAATTAAATATAATTATTTAATTTTTAAAAATAATAAATAAAATACCATTATATAGGAAATATTATTATCTTTCTATTGAATACTTATAGTATAATTTAACTTCTATATAACCTTATATTAAAAATGGTTTAGTTATTAAACATTGATTTCAACTCTTTTAACTCTGCTTTAAATAAAATAATAATAAATTTAGTAATCTAATAGAAGTGAACTAGAGGGAATAAAATTTTATTCCTAAAGTTTTTTGGTCGAATTATTCTTATCCAATAGATTTAGGGCATGTTTTAGGGTAATTATGATATCATTTTACCCTTAATTACCCAATTTACTTTTAACCGTGGTTAATAAAAGTCAAAAGTTACTAATCACCAAAAATTATTTTTATCTTATTGAACCAAATTTTACTTATTGATATTAACCGTGTCTCTCAAAGTTTGGAAATTCAACTCACAAAAGCTGATAAATTATGTTTTATAAAAATTTGCAAATGCTCCTAGGATGTGGGTAAAAGACGGTAAAAAGTTTGATAAAATTTTATATATCGAAACTTATTATAAAATGATTCCAATGAATTATTATGAACATATATAGGTATTATGTATCTATTTTGACTTAAATTATATTAAATTAAATTAAATTAATTATTAAAATAATTTCATTTTTAACCAATAATGCAATGTTTTTTTACTATTCATAAAAAATTGAATGTTTTCAGAAAAATACCAAAAATCCCCCCAAAGATAATTTCGATATTATGAATACAAAAATTAAGTCAATTTTGAAGGATGAAATTTTAAAAATTCTCCATCAATATTCATAATGACTAGTTTGATTGGTCGTAGTGAGTTAGAAACCCAAAGTTGCATACAATGAAATATAATGCATTATTCAAAGGGAAACGTACCGTAGAAGCTTGGTGTGTAACAAATATTATGATAAAAGCCATGATAGAATACCTTCTATTGATAGAGTATTGGTTCTGTATGTTTTTGTTTGAATGGATTCCAATCATTGGTTCTTGAGGTGGTATGGGCCCTCATGGATCAGAATTTTGTGGATCATTGTTATGTTTTTCCTTTAATATGTCATGTATAAGATGCCATGCATTGATTCGCGGGGAGTACAGGACCTCACAAATTAGAATTTGACACTTTACTATTCATTTCAGTGTTTTCATGGTTCTGAAGTAGTTTCTGAGGCATATTGTCCCAAAAAACCTAGAATACAAATCGTGTAATGATAAATACATGCCATGTGTCCTTCTATTCGGGAAGGAAATATTTTTCTTATGTAAATGTTGTGTACTACATATACACACCATGTAGTCCCTAACCATGTTACTGGCTATGTGGGCCGAGACATGCTGTTGGGAAATCATTTGGGGAACACGCTGTGTACCGGTTGTACATGTCGTGTTGTGTAGACCATGTGTGCATCCTTTTGTCTAATGACATGGATGGATAAAACTAAAGTAATACACAACGTGTCAATATTCAACACATTGTGTAGTGTAACCCTTGTATCTGATCATGTAACGATCAACATGGGGCAGTTGAGTCCTTCTAGTACACATTGTGTCTGTCATAAACACACCGTGTTGAGTCATCCGTGTAACAGGCCATGTAACTAACAACATGGGTCAGTGAAGTTTATCTTATACACACCGTGTCTGGCACTAACACACCATGTAGTCTAGTTCTAGGAGAACTGTGTGTCCTAGCAATGTAGAAGAACTCGGGCAGGGGAAGAGGATTCAAGTACATGTCATCTGTTAGGACAACACATCGTGTGTAAGGGGTGTTACACGACCTGGGTTGGAAGAAGTGCATGCCCTTGTGAAGGATAAAGGAACACTCCTTGTGGGTATTATACACATCCTGTATCCATATTTTGAGAAACAAGAATACTTTCTCTCTCCTATTCCCTTCTTACAATTATAAGTTTATGTCCCTATTAATCTTGATCTAAGGTGTGTGCTTGACCTTGCAGTGTCATGCCACCTAGATGTACTCTAGTTGTCATCTAGTTATATGGAAATGATTAGACACCAGATATGGCTGATCAGGGACTACCAGCAGATCCACCAGTTTTTCCAGTCTTGGCACGGGTTGTTATTTTGGACACACGTGTTGATGCGTAGTTTCAAGACATATTTATGAGGTTTATGCAGACCTTCAGAGGAGTACCACATCTATCCACTTATATGGAAGAGATGACATGGGTATTCCAGCATTAACATCCTCCCACCTTCATAGGGGAAGGAGGACCTCAGGCTGGATATTTATGGTTAGGAGCAATGCTTTCTATCTTAGAGCATCTGGATACGCCTCCAGAGAGGAGGGTGAAGCTCACTACGTATATGATTTGGGATTCCTCCAAGATATGGAGGGATGTGTTCTTACATGTGGGATGTCAGCAGGTTATGTCATGGAATGATTTCCCGCATGCCTTCTATGACTACTTCTACCTGATGACTTTGAGAGCTGATCGAGCCGGAGAGTTCATGAGTCTAGTGAAGGGTACTCTTTCTGTTATAGAGTATTCTTCTCACTTCACAGAGTTTCCGCACTTCACCCCTATTCTAGGAGGTGATGTGTTATTTCTGGAAAGGTAGTTTGAGGATGTTCTCATGCAAAAAATCTAATCCCAAGTGAACATCATAAGGTTTACTTACATCACTTCTATAGTCAACCATGCACTAACCATGGAGTGCAATGTGATGCAATTAGGATTGGTGAGCCATGGCAGTTTGACATTTGGAGTTGGTATCCCTCCTACTAAATATAGGAAGGTCCACAGAGAGTCTTCACGTAGAGATCATATTAGGTGGGATTCTTCTTCAATTGGCCAGGTGGTGTTCTACTAGTGTGGGATGAGTGGGAATACGAGACCACATTGCCCGAGAGACCCAGTGGAGTGTCGATCTTCCAAAAAAATGGGTCATCTTTAGTTATTCTGTCAGTTCTTCTCACTAGTAGCTGGTGATAGGAGTTCTTCTTTGATACTGCATTTAGGAAAAGCACCACCTCATCAGTTAGGGAACTGGAGCCCTTTGGAATATTTAGGATTTGGTGGAGGTCATGGCCAATGTAGCTAGTCACTAAGAATTTTGTAACAACAGGGTGGATCAGCTCAGAGTGGTCAGGAAGGGTCACATGGACACAAGGATTGTTATAATTTTGTAGTGGACCAGACCCAACAAGAAAAAGATCCTAGACCTTCTACAGTTTGAGGTACGATCCTAGTTTCCTCAATTTTAGCTTATGCTCTTTTTAACATAGGGGCATCCCATAGATTTATATCTGTTGCTGTTGTTGAGAGACTTAGGCTCTTTATCTTTTCTTCTGCTGATATCTTGACCCTAGACAAACCATTGGGGATAATAACAGCGAGTGTACATTAGTGCTAGGAGTACCCTCTAAAGCTTGGTGGGTGTCACATCATATGTGACCTTTATGTCCTAGATATGACATGCTATTATGTCATTCACATAACGGACTGGTTAATTCCCTTTTAGGTAGTTGTCGATTTCTATCGTCATAGGATGAGTTTCACATCACCTAAGGGTGGATCACTTCTTCATAAGGGTGAATGGGAGGTCCAGGAAAGCAGAGTGGGACCAGAGCATCATGGGTAAAGAGGTGTTATAACCTAGTTTGCTAGTATATACCTGGATGACTAGGGGACTTCATAGATAGACATTCCTACAGTGGAGGATGGTTTCAGAGACTTCTTTCCAAAGGAATTTTCATTTTTTCCTCCATATCCAGAGGTAGACTTTTTGATTGATCTTATGCTAGGGGAGGAACCTGTGTCTATTCTTCCTTACATTATGGATAAACCATAGTTATAGGAGCTCAAGAATCAGTTATAGGAGTTCTAGGAAAAAGGTTTCAACTGACCCAGTACATCTCCTTGGGGTTCTCTTGTCCTATTTGCGAAGAATGTGAATAGTTCCCTCATACTTTGTTTGGATTATCAGAGGTTGAACTAGTTTACAGCCAAGAACTGATATCCCTTGAAGAGTGTTTATGATCTATTTGATCATCTTCAAGGATCCTGGGTGTTCTACGTGATTTAATTGAGGTCTGGTTACCATCAGTTCCATGTTAGACCATCTGATGTACCTCTTATAGCCTTTCAGAGTAGGTATGGTCTATACAAGTATGTGGTTATATCGTTCGGTCTCACTAATAGACCTTCAGCTTTCATGCCAATGATGAATCGAGTATTCCATCTATAATTGGATTCCTTCATGGTAGTCTTCATGGATGATGTCTTGGTGTAATATCACACTTAAAACGACCAAGACACAGATCTTGAGATCATTTTGAGTACACTGATAGAGCATCATTTATATGTTAATCTCTCAAATTGCCACTTTTGGATGGACTAGATTCACTTCTTGAGTCATGATATCTCATAGACAAGAGTATCAGTAGACCCAGATAATGTGAGAGAAATAGTTTCCTGGGATATTTCATGCAATGTATTTGAGGTATGGAGTTTTCTAGGGATTCCTAGTTACTAAATGAATTTTATACAGAAATTTTTGCCCTTAGAAGCACCACTTACGGGCCCGACTAAGAAGGGAGTGAAGTAATTAAAGTAAGATTCTTTCAATTCATCCTTTCAAGAGATGAAATAGAGGTTGAATTTTGTGTCAATACTATTTTCTCCAAATCTAGGAAAGATCTATACTGTTTAGTTTGATGCATCAGGTAACTAGCTAGGAGAAGTTCTTATGTAGGGAGAATGAGTAGTTGCATACGGGTCTCGACAGTTGAGGCCACATCAGAGGAACTACCTGACACATGATCTTGAGTTGGCTTATGTTGTTTAGGCTTTATGCTGTTGGAGACACTACCTGTTAGGAGACCATTTTCATTGTTTTCACCCACCAAAAATGTCTCAAGTATATCTTTATTTAGTGTGATATAAATTTTAGACAGTGAAGGTGGTTTGTATACCTTCAGTCCTTTGACATTGAGCTTGCCTATATCCTGGGAAGGGAAAAGAAGTGTTTGATGCATTGAGCATGAAAAAATAGGTATAGGAAATTCCGGAAGCCATCAATGAGTGGTAGATTATGGCCTTGTTCCCTGAAATGTATTTGGAGGTTCACGACAGGTAGGGGCATACATTTCTATCTATTGTTGCTATTACCTCTACTCTTCATGATTTATTTGGAATGAGGAAGCTATCAGATTCAAAAGGACTAGTCCTACCAGAGAGTCTGTCAGGAGAGGACCATATTCCTGGATGGACAGTAGGGGAGGATAAGATCTTGTGTTTTCATGGACACGTGGGGGTTCCAGCAGACATACGTGTGGAGCTGATGTAGGACTTTCATCCCTATGTTTTGGCAGTCCATCCTGGTGTCAATAAGATGTATCATGATCTACACCATCAGTATTGGTAGCCAGGTATGAAGAGATGTGTTTCTGGGTTTTTCATGAGATGTTCAACTAGTTAGCAAGTGATGTCGGAGCATTATCGACCGGTAAGGATTTTGTAGCAGTTACCCATTTTTTAGTGGAAATGGAATGATGTCAGAGTGGACTTCGTGATAGGTTTACCAAGGTCACCTCAAGGGAATGATGTAGTTTGGGTTTTCATTGAAAGACTCACAATGGTTTCTAACATCTTTCCGATCAATGAGACTTTCAGTGTTGATGAGCTAGGAAGGTAGTACATCTGATAAATTGTAGGTTTACATGGAGTTCCACACTCCATTATTTCAGATAGGGATGACCGTTTTACTTTTTGGGTCTGGTAGGGGATTTAGAGGGATTTGGGTGCACAAGTACCTCTGAGTACAGCTTACCATTTACAAACAAATGTCCAGTCCGAGTATATGATTTAGGTTCTTGAGGACATGCTTCGAGCATGCATCATAGATTGTGGAGGTTTATGGGAGAATAACATAACTCTTGTGGAGTTTTCCTAAATAATAGTTTTCAAAAAACTATTTAAATGGAACCTTATGAGGATTTTTATGGTAGCCCATGCCAATCACACATATGCTGACGAGAGGTAGGTGAGGCATCTATGTAAGGATATTGACTTGTACAGGAGACCACAGAGCAGATAGAGTTGATTTGAAAAAGGATGGCTACGACACAACCACAACAGAAGTCTTATTCTGATTGATAGATACGAAATATAGAGTTCATGGTTGGATATTAGGTTTTTCTAAATGTCACACAGAGGATTTGATTCTGGAGGATTATGAGGCAGGGTAAGCTTTCACCATGGTATGTCAGATCGTTTGACGTGTTGAAGAGAGAAAGTTTGGTTGCATATCGATTTCAATTACCTCATAGGTACCAGACTATGCATGATGTCTTCCACATTTCTCAGCTTCGAATTTACTTCTCCAACCCTTATCATGTTTTTCATCCCGAAGAGGTTGAGCTCGAGGTGAACACCTTATTTGAGGAGTTTCCTATCATGATTTTTGATCGTAGTGTGATGGTTCTCTGTGGCCAGTCTATTCCACTGGTATGATTGCTATTGTAGCACTGGTGAGTACAAGATGATACTTAGGAGAGGGATGCTGATGTAAGATCATAGTGGCCAAAGTTGTTTGAGGGGTCTTCTTCTATGCCGCCTTGCTAGGGAAATTTCGGGACACGTTTATTCAACAGGGAATATTGTATGAACCCAGATCTTTCTTTTAGGTATGAATCATTTTTTGGTAGTTTTTGAGAAAAAATAGGAGTTTCTAGATATTTCAAGAGTACACACCTTGTACACTTAGTACACACCTTGTACTAGGTTTCTGCGGGTGACTGTTTTCTGGCCGTGTAATGGACGAGTATATGGTCGTGTGTGGTGACCTGGAAACCGCCTAAAGCGAAGGCTGGAAAAGGAAAGTTCCCACCGTGTACTTTTAAAGTACACACTGTGTAGATTATTTTTTCATTAAATAGACTCAGGTCACATATAATAGACACAACACTCTTTCTCTTCATTTGTCTCGTCTCAGATCTTCCATAGGCCAATAGATTTCTCTGAGCCCTCAGCTCACCATCTATTTTTTGAATCGACCGCCTTTGATTGCGTTGGAATCACAATTGGCGAGTTCTCCTTTTTTCTTGAACATCATCTCTTTATTTTTAATATATCATGAGTTATCCTCAGTTGAATTTTTTTAACGTTTTTTAAGATATATGGCACTTTAGGGTGATTCAAGGCATGAAGTTCAAGTATATCAATCTCACGATGTCGAGGTAGGTGGTTTGGGACTTTCTGTAGTTTGTATTTGAATTTTATGTGAAAAAAGTGCCCAATACCAAAGAATGAGGTATTGCGTTTTTATGGTTTTTTCCCTATTATTACCTTCTATGAATTGTCTATTTGGATAAAGGTTCATCCTTGTAAATAGGGTTAACATTACCAGGATATGAATGTTTTTCCCATGTTTTCTTGTTTCGGACCATTAGTCTAGCTTTGCCTGTTAGGATGCTACTTTGCTTTCCATTCCTAGTATTTTAAGGATGGAGTGATTATTATTTGACATGCTATGACATGTTGTAGATTTCTTAGACATGTAGTTTTTCAAGTTTACTTTTCCTTCCATGTATCGTGTGCGCATGACTAACTTACCAAAGAAGATGTAATAATATTACCTGACCACTATAAATTAATTTCATCTTATACCTCCACAAAATAAAGTGAATAAATAATAAAATAATGAATTATATTTCATTAATATAATTAATTATTATAATAATGATGTAAAAATCAAACCTTCATTCCATCTATTGTAATATTATAACATCACTCTTGAATAAGTGTGGACTACTACATCCATGAAGTGATGTGATTCATATTTCATTTCCACATTATATAGTCAAAAATAAGGATAGATTTAATGTATATATATAATATATAAATATATATTATAATAATGATTATGTAATGTTGATTTATTGCTTTACTTTTTTTCATACAATCTATTGAAAAAAGAAATCAAATTTCTTGTGTACATACGACCTTACATCTCCATGAACGATGTAATTAAATTTTCAATGTCTACCTTTTTTGGATGAAAATAAATAAATATATATATTTATATAATGAATATATATGACACTTATATATTGGTAATAATTATTATGATGATTAAAAAATTCTCAATGTATAATGACGAAAACTGTAGAATCAAAACATTCTTGAAAAAAATGAAACAATAGACAATTAAAAATGATTAATATAACAAAGAGTTAATGGTAAATTTTTTTTTAAATCTACTAAATTGAAAATATATGATATTAAAATATTATTAATAATTATAGTATTTATTTTTAATAAATATAAATTTATTATAGAGTGGGATAGATCACATTCATGGTAAATGAAATTTGAGGTAAGGGTTCCCCATCACACTTTATTTGTGGGACAAACATGCAATATTAATCATTTGATTATTTTATGTGTTTTATATGATATTGAAAAATGTAATTATTTATTATTTTGTGGATATATATAGGAATATAAATATCCAAATATAGTTCTAAAATTTTTGTTTTTTTATTCATGGTTTTCTTATATAGTTAATTTTATATGTTACTATCAAAATTTTTTAAATGATTATTTATAATTAAACATTTGGTAATGAATTTTTATGATCTAATTATATAATATTATATTTATTTCATTATACTATCGTAATTTTTGGCTATTCAATCTTTTATTATAATTCTCCTCTCTTTATGGAATTCTGATAAAAATAGAATTTTTTTCAGAAAATAAGATATATTTTACCCTTCTATTGTAAATAATATTCAATCATTGTCTTTGTTTTATTAGATTGTTTTGTAAAATATACATAATATTAAGCATTTATTGATAAAATTTATTTTTAACCATTTTTTATTTTTTATAAAATTTATTAAAATGATAATTTTATCATATTCTAGATGTGGTAGTCTTTATTTTCTTTGAAAATTTTGGAAGAAGTCAATGATTTAATGTAAATAGTATTAACTAAAAATTTTACAATCATAATCACTAAATGTTCTAAATATCCCGTTGAAATATTCCATAATTATTTTGAACGAAAAGTTCTTCCTTATGATTTTTTAAATCATTATATTTTAATAATTTTATTTCATACTGAAGAGGTATTTTCCTCAATAAATATTACCAAGATCTTTCTAAGTCACTTCCATTAAAGATACAGTCATTTGATGTTTCATCTGTTTTTCTATAGATATAATCTAATAATCACACATTTATTCATTCTTTAGATGGTTTATAATTATGGTGATGAGATTTTAATGAAACCCACATCATTTTCCATGTGTTATGCAAAGATGACATATTGATATATTGATGAATCTCTTTCGTTTTCCACAGGTTATGATTTATAATATTTTATTATAATATTTAGAAGATATAATAATGTATTATGATTACGTGACATGTTATCCTATTATTATATAATTATCTAATTCACTTGGAATAGAAAGGGGGTGAACCATTTTCAGTAAGGTTGTAATGACCTGAATTTTTCCATAGGTATGAGTTGTTTTTTTGGTTTAAATTCATTAATGTGGCAATTATAATGTTTCCAAATGTACTCATGGAGGTCATGAGGGTACACGAGATTTTATGGAGTCCACGACCATGAAATTTGGGGGAGATTATTGGACTTCACTATTACGATACACAGAGCCGCCTAGCCCACACAATTTCCCTTACTATGCAAGGAAATTCTAAAATGAGCTGGGAGGCCACATGGTTTGCCTAAAACTATGTAACCCCAATCCTAGGTCCATGTTGGTTGGGAAGGTTATTTAAGACTATTAAATTTTCATGTCATTTACATGGAAAGCCAATCTATGAAACATTCCCATATTGTATTATCCATGGAAAGTTATATGTCCCAAAGATGGTTCACAGTTTTGCTTAATGTGCAACAAACCATGCTCCGCTATCTGTGTGGGTGAAATTGAACATTTTCCCATAATGAAACCTAAAATCAAAACCACTAATTTCCTCCACCTTTGTAAATCATGTAACCCCTCTATCGTTTCCCAAATTACCTCATGCTCCTAATTCTAGGATTATTGATATCTCACATATCCGGTCTACAAATAATTATCTATTAAAAGCATTGGATAGCTTCTGGCATGATATAGAATCCTCTTCATTACCTTATATGTTTACCTTCCCACCATTTTCTAGTATCTTTATATAACATCATTCTCTATATTATTAGGGAGATGGAAATTACTTCATATTTATTCCGGTCTATATGGAATACAATGATGATGTTATACAAGGGGTAATCCTTTACCCAATGGTAGGTGGTCTATATTTTATCACTAAAATCAATTATGTTTTTATATCTACAGTATTGTGCCACACACCGACCATAACATCAAATTTTTATAAAATGATTCATTTGATACTAAATAATTACTCAAATGTTATTACACTCTCATTTGACCTTGATATGTATTTATGATGATTCAAAATTCATTCTTGGACACCCCATCAGTGGAACATTTTGAATTACCAATTTATATTAATTGATTAAATGAATGGAACAACAAATATTTTTTTCATATAAAATTTTAAATGGAATTTCCCACATTTTTACATGATTTACAAGTTTATAATGAACCTCATATGTTCATGGAAAACAAGAGATTGAATTTTCATGCATTTATTAATGAAATGGATTAATTATATTGAATATATTGCTTCCTGATGGATATCCTTTATTAAATGAATTAAATGTATAAATTGAACAAATGTTAATGGTTTAAAAGACCTTGATTATTGAAGTATGTATTATATTTTGTTCATATGATACGTAACAACATTATTTTATAATTTATTGATTTGTATTATGCTAATTTTTTAATCCCAAATGATATTATTACATTTAATATATTGACATTATGATTTTATGTGTAATGATGGTTGAGCGACTTGACGACCATGATGTATCACTAACACTTACATGGGTGTTGAGGATAATGTATCTCACCGTTATACTATAATTTGAGTGATGGGAATGATTTTCCACAATACAATATTAAGGTTGTTGGTCTGGAAGAATCAAACCACCTATATGAAGTGATTATCATGGTGTCTCACATTAATTATGAGATTCTGCTCATATACCCTCTACACGAGCCAATCATCTCATTTATACTGGTTATGGATTCCTGAGATAAGCCTCGGTCCACCCAGCACAAGAATCCAGGTATATGTCTACTTCATTCCATTAATACATAGTTCATATTGTTGAATACTATATATAACTACACTATATATATTATTACTTTATATACGGTTACATATAATAGTTATTTCGGTCTATGCAGATATAGGGAAACTATCATGTATCCTATAGAAATCATAGATGTCTGGTACATATTCGATCAAAATTGCTTTTTATTCATATTACATGCACAGTATTGTTTCTATGTACAATTCTGGGATTACTTCTAGACATTGTTGGTGGTGTCCTACTAAGATTTTATCTCACACACTACTCGGTCGACCTTTGGTACTCAAGTAGATTAGTTGCCAATAAGTATGGATAATGGGATGTTTCATACTACATATATATGTTATTATTTACTCATCTATGGAGCATGGCAGGAGGGGACCAAACATATACTAGAGATGATAGGGGAACACTCACTTTTCCTTAATGTATTTTTGTATAGCATTTTTAATATGCATGTCAATTGTTTCGTTTTATATAAACCATCTTTCAATCAAATCATGTATATGATTCAAATTTTTGGATTTTTATATTATTTTTTAATTTCTTAGTTATATACAATTATTCATTTTAGTATTATATCTCATTGTATTCATTGTTCCACTATGGCATGTCACTTTTCCAATGTTTATTTTCTAATTTTTATTAAAGAATATGTTTTTGTCAATTTATTTATTATATCCAATGATCCTATTTAATATAAGGTTATAATCTCCCTATTTTACCACCTTTGAACCTTGATTATGATTCTTCAACATCTAGTATATGGGGAGGTGCACTTGAGTCCTTCTGACCCACCAACTCGGGGTACAAGTTACGAAGATTCTACGATCATATGTTATAATGTGTCATCAGAGATTTAATTTTAATTTTTTCTTATTGTTAGGGTATTAAACATGAGACTAGGGTGTAAAAATTTTTGTTAATGAACATGTTCTAGTGTGTATCTACCCCATATTTAGGGGAAAAATAATCTCCTAGGTTGATAATTTTTAGATATTTATTATACCTATTAATGTGGACACGACATCACCATTGGGTGACACATATGCCTTCTAATGTTATTATTATTGGTGTTATTAAAATTGGTTTTAATTATAATTATATCATATGAAATGTGGGTATGACATCATATATATCAATTTATGAAACTTACAATTAATATTCCATTCATGTTTCTAGGCCACCTCTTCTTTAAGTATGCATTTCTCTATTTCAAATTCATAGTTAATTTATTATTATACAGGGAAATTTGATGACATTTATTACATATCTAAATAAAAATAATTGAATATTAAAGTGTCTTCCTTAACCAAATAGTATTTTCTTTCATAGGCCAAATCAGACATCCTGAATAGTCAGTTATGGTGGGTTGATCAACAATCCATGGGTCTCATGGGATAGAATGTGTTTTGATTATGATTAAATAGGATCCCCTATATTGTTTATGATGTGAATGGACCCTTATAAATTATAAATGGTTATATATATAAAGATATTACAATACATAAGTGATCAAAAAAAGGAAATGAATTAGACTTATAATTGAAATTATTATCTTACACGTGTCATACAAGACCTAGACCCAAAACAGAAATTAGTAATGCTATGATGGGGTTTCTCTTATGATCATAAGCACAGATATCATATTTACATACCCCCTAGATAAGAAATTCAATGAAGAAATAGTGTTTCAATCAATTCATTTTAGGGATATGTATCTCTTCTAGGTCTCTATATTTGATATTTATAATTTTTTAATTCATTTATAAGGTGTGATATTGGAATATTAGTATCACTGAACCACCACATCATTGAGTTGTATGACCTAAAATTATTGAAGACCATGCCCTAGAAGAGGAGTACCTTGAGATTTCAGTGATCCCTCATTTTTTTCATATATAAAATCTATTCATATTATTTATATGGTCACTGACACCAAGTATGATAGGGTTTCTTCCACAAGATGAATAGTATACAAGCTGTCGCTCAACCTTCCCCAACTATGATAGAGTTGGCTGAGGGGTTCCATCATCATTCCACCATTTCAAGGGATGACAGAACTCATGGAACTGATCCATATATAGAATAAATTATTTCTAAATTTGAGAATCTTGATATTCCCCCATAGTAGAGGGTAAAACATTCTATATATATGCTATGTTATTCTATAAAGATATGGTGTAATGTTATTACCCATTACGATTTGTATAAAGATATGATCTGGGGGACTTCCAGAAATAGACTCCATGGACTGACTAGGAAAGAGAGTCATGATCCTGAAACATGGATCCATGTCTATCATGGAGTATTATATAACTTTATTGATATGCATCAGTTCACAATGACTCTATCTATTGATGATCATTTGACTATCACAAAATTCATGGATGGGATGTTATAAACCATTCAATCATATGTCAATGATTTTAGGATGACTGTAACTTATAATATATTCATCTAGGTCCTTATTATGGAGTGATATATAAGGGAAGATGATGGGGTGATCTATGGTGTTTCAACACCTAGACCTATCAATTTTTATTCTTAGTGGACAAAACTTTCGCATTGACTGTTCTCACAGGGGTAGTAGTTGTTAGACTCCACATACTAAGATTTTCATGTTATTTTACCATATTGTGAAGTCAAGAAATGTGAAACCATAGTTCTTATGTGATCCAATTGAGTAAAGATTCTGTAGCATGATGGGTCATATCCAAGGATTCTGAATAAAGTTTCTATCATTTCTTAGATAGTAGGGACTTAAACCTAGTACACATTCAATGGTAAGGCATATAGTATCCTTCCAAGAAGGTAGCTGGAATACCACTAGATTTTCATGTTGAGGTGGAGGTCCTGGAAGAGGTATTCTGACTCATTATTCTCAGTGGAAGTAGAAAAGGATTTCTCAAGGTTATTCAGAGGTGACTCATGGCTACGATTCATTCCATTTACATGTATTAAAGCCTATTTCTAGGGATTAGAGTGCCCAACCATCTACTTTTTGAGGCACTATTCTTGTATCCCAAATTTAGTATATATTTATTTGACATATTCACGTCTTATTCCACTATATATGAAGAGTTTATGGATATTTTGGGCCTCATTATAGATGATATAATTGTATAATGATGTTTGAAACAATATTATGTAACTAATCTAAAGGTATAAACCATTGAATGGATTTTCCCATTGAGATAGGTGGATATCTCTTCATGTGGGATGTCTTATTCATTGTTAGGATATAATTTGATGTATGTATCATGATGGACTATTCATTTCCTTATCAAACTCATATTTGGTACTGTCAGTAGAGGGTTACTTTTATATCACTATATGGTGGTATGTTTTTATATAGGGGAAAATGGGAATTTCTTTCAACTCAAGTGGGTCCTATGATGCATTGGGTGAGTGGAGTGACCTCTCGTGTTTCCTGAATTTTAATGTATAACCAAAGGATATTAAATGATGAATTCTTTCCTATAGTTGATCAATTCGAGAACATATTATCTAAAGGATTTTTTGGGACAATTATAGAGTGATAGGTAAAATTCACAAATGAGCATGTCCCAAGAGAAGTACCTATGTTCATTCATCCGTATAGGATAATGCCTATAGATATTTTGGATATTAGTATGAATTTATAGGAAATAGAGGGCAAAGAATTTATATTCCTCAGCACATATCTTGGGAGTTCATCAATTCTTTTCTTTAAGAAGCATAATAGTACACTTAGTCTATTTATGGGTCAATATCATTTTAACTAGATCATAGTAAAGAACCTATATTGACTATCATGAATAATGAAGTAATACATCAACTACGAGGAGAGATGGTGTTTTTAATTATTTATTTGAGGTCGACCTATCGACATGATCATGTCAACTCATCAAACATACCTCAAAAAACATCTAGGATCTAGTATGATTTATATCAGTATCTGGTCATATAGATCAACCTCTTGAACACAGTTGTATTTTTTTATGGATCTTTTGAATTTGGTTCTCTAAACATATCTATATTCATTTTTGGCGGTATTCATTGATGGAATTTTTTTATTCACATTATCAACACTACTATTCATATATCCTTGAGATCATGCAAAATACACCAATTGAGAGCAATGTTAGGTTAAATGTAGAAAACACTACTTTTAGATTGATCAAGAAAACATCAAGGACAGTATTATCACAATTCTAGGAGTATAAGTGAACCTATAAAATTCAAGGACAATACTTTATTTGGAGATTCCAAAGTACATATTTTACATTAGGAGTTCCTTGGAGAATTCTAGATATTACCGAAGAATCATCTAGGATTTATTATGCATTGAAGCACCGTGTTTGAGATTAACTAAAAAGGGTTTGAAATTTTTATCATCATAAGAATGTAAAGAATACTTTTAGGTGTTGTAAATTCTATGTAATTTAGTTATAATACTGATTATTTTGGATCCCGGCAAGAGATACACTCCTTATAGTGCCAGATCAGGTTTTGGGAAATGAGCTATTATGATCCATGACAAGTGGGTCACCATATACTGGTATCATCGATTGAGTACTTAGGTGCATAATTACCCAATAGATGATCAATGTCGAGTTGATTTAGTTCATTATTGATGTTGATGGAGAATTTAATTACTTGGAGAGTGTTTTTTGTTATTCACTGAACTCAAAATTCTCATATATATCATAACAAAGTGTGATATGAATCTCAGAAAAGAAGATTGTAGAGTACCTATATAATCATATGGTATCAAGCATGCATATATGACGTGAAACTGAAATTAATTAGATGATGGTGTATTCCAAATAACTCATATATAGTTAGTTCAAGAGGCCATTAGAAAGTGGTTTCCCATGGCCTTATTTTCATAGATTCATGTTAAGGCTTTAGAGGATCATGGGAAGACACTACTCATAGCCCAAAAAGGGAACTATAACATTCTAGAGAAGGTGTTATTGATGTAAAAGTGTTATCTCAATGGCTTATTCATAAGTGATAGTGTTTCATATAACAATTCAACTTTTGGTTGGACCATGGATAAGATGAAACCCATTGCATGCATGGGTTTTTATGGGTCCTGACCAACAATAGAGGGGATTTGATGCTAAAATTAAATTACATAGTATAAGGAGAACATCCTGGTGTCACCTTGTTGTATTAAGACTTGTTTATTTAATATCGGATTCCTACAATGAATTGATATACCTCTAGTTTTATCTTAATTTGTTCCAAATATTAAAAGGTAAAGGAGGGTCATCAGCATCCAACATGAATTTTAGAGTCATTTTTCATTCATGAGTCAAAATGGGATGATGTTTCTTTGGATTTCATGGATGTTTTACTAATTTCACCATGGTTAAATGATATATTATGGGTTTTCATTGATCATTTGACAAATGTTTCACGTTTATTACACATGTGTGAGACCTTCCCAAACGATGATCTATGGAAGATATATTTTTTGGAGGTCATTTATCTTCATGGATCTCCATGATCTATTATATATTACTAGGATTCTCACATCTCATTTATCTTTTTTCATGTGGTTTAGGAGGGCTTAGTTACACAGGTACTTCTGAGAATGGACTATCACCCTCAGAACAATATATATAAAGAGAATAGGATTCAGGTGACAGAGGACCTGAACCACACATGATTTCATTATATCATGTGTTATTTGGAAAATCATATACCCATTGTCTAGGTTACTTATAAATATATATTTCACGATACCATCTAGATGGTTCCTTTTGAATACTTATATAGTATCCACTTTTATTCAACTTAGTGTTGGTTGGTGATGGGGGAAGCTACTTTTCATGGACTGTGTCCAATAATAGAGAGAACAGAGTAGTTCAAATTGATCATAATGTTCGTGATGATGTCTCAATCGAGAGAGAAATCATATTCCAACTGACATTGACATCATATTGAGTCTGAGGACAGTGATCGGGTTTTCTTACCAGTTTCACCTGGGTTGGAGCATCGACGAATTCAGAGCTAGCTATGATTTCTGTACAATTTATGGGACCCTTTGAGGTTGTGAACATATAATACTAGTGCCATACCAAATATCACATCCTCATAAATACTTATATATGCATGATTTCTTTAATGTATCTTAGATTCACTGGTATTATCAAGACCTCTTACATGTCTTTCACTATAATAATGTTGAGCTATATATGGATGCTTCATTTTAGGAGTATCATGTGTGTATTATTGATCAGTGTATTATGAAACTATGGGGCTTGAAATTTACATTGGTGTGACATATATTGCAACATGACTAAGAACAATACATGACTTGTGAGTGGGAGGAAGATATATGATACTAGTAGTAAGAACAATTCTTTGATGATACCTCTTTACCCTATGAGGGCTAACTTCGGGAAAATTTTCATTAAGTATGGGAGGCTGTAATTTCCAATTCTTTCTCAATAGTGAGGATCCTTTTGTTTCTATTGAAATTCATAAATGTGTCCATTTTAACATTTGCAACTAAATTCAGAGTGGTCATGAGGTTTTCTAGGTCTTGTTCAGTGCCAAGAACCATGAAATTTTTAGAATAAAATTGGGACTCATAGTTAGGAAAAACCGTGTGGGGAATGTTTGAAGAGAATAAGGGGTGACATAATTTTTATGTCACCATGGTGACCTAGGAAGACACCCATGAAAGTTCTATAGGTGTTTGAGATGGTGGGATCCACACTAATTGTTCATAGTTAGCCAAACCATGCACCAAACCCATTGGGGTCCTCCTTGGGTAGTTCCATGGAACAAAGATGGACCATAGTTTTTTCAAAAATATGGCCAAAACATGTTCCCCTATCTATTATGGTTAAATAATAAAATGTCCCTTAATGAATATAAAATTATAAAATACTCTTTTCCTCCCCCATTTTCCATCGTACATCCCCTCTATCTTCTCCTAAAGGATCTCCACCTCCCTCTTATAATTTGAAAGATACATCATATATCTGGACACCAGATAAATATCTTCATAGTGTTTGATATATTTTGGTAAGATCAGGAATCATTTTTATTCCATTATAAGTCTCTCTACTTATCTTTTAAGCTATTTTCGTGTAATCTCATGCACCTTATTTTTAA
Source organism: Viscum album (assembly GCA_963277665.1). Lineage (NCBI taxonomy): Eukaryota > Viridiplantae > Streptophyta > Magnoliopsida > Santalales > Viscaceae > Viscum > Viscum album. The sequence continues at coordinate 1,143,864,521 of OY728141.1, forward strand.
ATTATTAGACTATTATTCTGATTGATTCAAATCTTTATTGAATATGAATCCAATATCAGAATAGGAGTCATTCATGACACTATGTTTTGTGGAAAATATTTTATTCCTAAAATTATGATGTTTTCATAGGGGATGTCTTGTACTATATACCGACTATTTCCTATGTTTCCATAAAATTAGTTCTATGATCCTAATTTTTTTTCCACTTGTTAGTAAACTCATGTCAATCCTTGGTATGCATTAAATAGGATTCTTACATCTTTCATGTATAACCACTAGGGTGTTACTGCCTGAAGTTAACATTTATATTTATTTTATTAAATAAATGAAACACCTTTTAAGTGTTCGGCTTGGACTTTAAATGGATTCCACCAATCTTTTACATGACTTCTCTTTTTCCAATGCACCTTATAAGTTGTTGGATTCTATGTAATTGAATTTATATGACATGGTTATTTAAATATATAGTTTATATTGAATGGATTTCTTCATGACGATCTACCGTGCTTAAATTAATTAATTAGATTAACTGAATAAATTCTCATGGGTGCCAAGGCTTCGCATATAGGTGCAGGTTTAAAATAAAGATAATATGATATGTAATTACTTCATTATATTCGTAATTAATGATTATTATTATAAATTTGTTGTCCCAAATTATATTATTATTATTATGATCATTCAATTTTGATTGGATATGAAATAGTGGTTGAGGGGATTTTTGATCATGATGTTTCTCCCTCCCTTACCTCGATTGTTGAGCATGATGTTTGTCACTCAAATGTTATTATCTAGGTGATGGGGATGTATTTACACATTACATTTGTTATATTGTTAGGAATGGTTAGTCACCCAACCGATAATGAGTGATGAGTATGATGTCTCACAGTCATTATGAGGTTCATGGCATGTACCCTCTACTTGATCATATCACCCTGTTAAGACTATTTATGGATTCTTGGGTTACATCCCTTTTGATACATCACCTAGTATCCATGTAAATGTATACATACATTCATATTTACTTATTTCATATGTGTGGGAATAATATATAACTAAACTATGAACATTATTACTATATATACTGTAATTGATTAGACTAATTTTAGCATATGCTGAAGTAAATAGAGGTTCCAAGTTTCCTTTAGGTTCCTGATCTAGTTGGTATTTATTTTTTCATAACTTTTTATTATTCTAATTACCTTAACATTATTTTATATATATACACTACTTGCATAACATCTAGACATTGTTGGTGGTGGCCTACTGAGATTTTTTCTTACACCATACTAGGGTATCCTTTGGTACTCTATTAGATTAGTTTTCTAATTATAAATGTATAAGGAAAAATTCCATACTATAGATATTTGATATGTGTCACTTACAATATAAAGAATATGATCAAAGGACCAAGAAGATTCATGAGATACTAGTTGATCAATATTTTGTCCCTTTATATTTTTTATGGAATATAATATATTTATTCCCTATGGTCCCCTTTTTATATATAATCATGTCGTGACATCCGGTATCTGACTTATCCATCAAAATATTGATATTAGATTCAGTTTCATAGTTATTTTTTCATATATGGTGTCTTATTGTATCTATTTTTACTCGTCTTTCTACTATAATGGATTACTGGTCTATTATTTAATGGGACTATCTTTATATTATTCTACTGTTGTATTTTTCATTTTCATTTACATTGTACTTTGTAATACGAGGGTGTAGTTTTCCCAAAATACCACCTTGATAGCCTCACTACTTCTCAGTAACCCCTGGCATATGGGGAGCCACGCATGAGGCTATGTGACCCGCTGGATCGGGGTACATGTTAAGTGTATCCTAGGTTGGGATGTTGCAAAGGTTCTAATATCTTATACCAATTTTGTTCTATCACAGATCATGTTATTTTATTTCTTTACTATTCATGTCGTAAAAAATACTAGGATTTATACCATCATTCAATATTATGATTTTTGATATATTGGGGATTGATTTCAAATTTTATGTTCATTCTCTTATATTATTATAATCATTTTTTCATAAGTGTTGATTGAAAACACCATTATTTAAAATTATTATGAATATGATCTCACCCTTTCATATGTATCCATTCCAAATTATATGATGAAAAAAATCAGGAATAAAATAACAAAGGTGGGTGATGGTTTTTAATAGATATGTGGGTGATAATGTTAGTCTATTATGAATGTGTTTTTTATGTATCTTTGATTCCAATGACACAAAATAATTATTTTTATAGAGTGAGAAGTTTTTTTAATTCAAATTCATGAAAAATTATGTAATATTTATGTATGAAATTATTGGGTAATTATTGAAATTTAATATAACAATCCTATATTTTGGAATTTTAATGACCATGAAATTAAATAAAAATATATTAAAAACTATATTGTCTTGATTCATCATCATAATTATTGGTAATATATATAATAGACTGATTTAAATAAATTACTACTATTATACATTGATCATTCTCTTATTTTCTCAATTTTGAGAGATTTGTCAATTTCCAGCCTCTTTCTTTTATCTATTTAATATGGTATTAACATATAATCCATACTAGTATTGACAGAGATGGGAATAGTGTTATCAATTTTTGTACACTAATTTTTTTTCAAATATTCACATTATATATAATAGATAAATCAAATAAAATAAACAAAATTGATCAAATTATAGGAACAACCATTGATGATGTTTCTAATTCAAATTCCATGTAACATTTGATGTCCCAATGAAAGGATTATTGAATATTTATGGACAAATATTTGTATGATTTTTTATATCATTTACCCCTCTATGTATTTGAACCAGTACTCTAGTTAGTGTGAAGGAAGATATTTACAAATTACAAACAATCCTCAACATATTAAATGCATTTTCTAAATAAGAACAACAATAGATGATATTTTCACAATGCTCTATCCTAATGTTAGTGGCTATTTTGTAACTATTTTTGAAGCCATGTATAAGAAATATGTGTTACACTAATATAATAAATACAATACACATGGTAATGTCATCATCCTTTTCCATTGATGCAATCTCATATAAATTGTATACTATCGGTTGGGAGGCTATTTATAATATCTATCTATAATTTAAAGGGGATATATAAATTTATCTATGCAAAAATATCTTATGTGTAATATAGTATATCCTATCACTATTGTAAATCTATGATCCCATCTTATAGGTTTTATCCACAGGGTCACATAACCTTATTTGCACCTTCATATTGTTAGACATTATTGATCTAGAACGAGGATCTAAGACCATTATTAGAGACCCAATAATTCCACTATCATGTCATAGAAATAATAAATAAAAATAATTATAAATAGTTTAAATATTATTGTATCATGATGAAACTACGTATTTAAAAGTAGTATACATATCATTCAAGTAATAAACAACAAAATAAGTGGAAAAAATATAGTATATAATATGAATATAAATAGAATAAATAAAATAAATACAATAGTACCATCCTATAGAGTCATACGCTATCTGATAAGAACTATTTACTCCTTTTAACGCTAACAATAATAGTTCTTATTCCCTCAATCAGATTCTTATTTAAGAAATAAACATGTCAACTAAAATTCCCTAGAATCCTGTAAATAAGAGACAAATTATGAAACCACAAAATCATCTTTAATAATTTTGCTCATATAAAAATGGTTCAATAATGAATAAAAATAAATATTATATAAAATAAAAAATTCCAAATTGATCATTGGTGTGATAACCAAGAAACAATGATCCCTAGTGGTACCTTCTTCATCTATCTATTATATGGAATTTCATAAGATCAATCATTATCTAGAATTATCCATATGGAAAAAAATCACAATGCCTAGAATCTGGTAAACAAACTACATGGAATCATCTATGAATTATGTGAGTCAGGTTCTCATCATTCACTGGGAATCAAGTGATCATGCTACTCAAAACCCACTAGGATTCATTTAATAGGATCCTAATAATCTACTTGTGATCAAGTGTACCACAGGGAATCCATGTGGTATAAAGATATCCATACCATGTTATTTGGTCTATCATCTCTATCATATTGTATAGTTCATGCCCCACCTCTATGGATAATAATATCATGATGGTCCACCAATAATATTCTATAATAACAATATGACCAGAGGAACACATAACCAGGTTGAAAATACAATTAGTAATTACATATAATTATGAGTAATGTAGAAATATACTATAAATTTGATAAACATAAATCACAGATGAAAAATATATGGACATACATGTAGAATCAAGTTTCACATATGGTTCTCACATAAAAAACACCCATTCACATGAAATCATAAAAATGAATGACAATCTGGTATGCCAACATATGTGTAATATCATGGTACCATGTGTAATAGAGTTCCCAAAAAATGTAATTAAAATCCAACATAAATAAATTAATGAAGAACCCCATCGTTCATCAATGAAAGATCAGTCAAGTCATATCCACATACATTCCAGATCAAATCACATGGTAAGGACTCCTAGTACTAAGTCAAACTATTTTATTTCCAGGATGAATAAGCTATCACATTCAAAAAAAACCTCACCTATATAATTTAAATAAATAATAATAATAATAATAAGTCTATTCCATTTTTCTCGGTTTTTATCATTTTATGAGATCATTCACTATTTCTCAATGAAGATTTGGGGAGATTATTTCTCAGACATATTTGTGTAATCAATTTTCAGGCATCTTATATTTATTTAATCATTTCAAAAATCATATCCCATAATATAGGAGAGAGAATTATATTTTACCATGCCTCGAAACTAGATGATGAACTTATTTTGTCCAAATAATACTTCACAATCATAGAGAAAAGAATTTCTAGGCATTCTGAACATGAATGAATATCACAAATAATGGTCGAAGGATGGAAATGTATTAATTAATTAAAAGTCATGTATAGTTTTCATGAATTAAACAAAAAATTAAAAATCCTTATTTAATTTGACATTTAAGCGATATTGAATTATGATGTATTTATAATATTCAATAAAAATAATAAAAACACAAGAAAGAATTAGGTAATTTATATCCATGATTTATGGAATTAAAATTTATAATAACATTTAACAGGATCATGATATGGAATAATAAAAAATAGTTATTTTAATGAATTTCTCAAAAAGGGGGATCAATTTAATGGTAACATGAATTACCATTATGTAGCTCTAATGTCTTGTACAAGGGTAACATGTTTTAACATTAGATTGATTTTAAATCCACACATACATTCATGTAATCTTTGATTACCCTTATACAACCTATGAAAATTCAACCATACCCTCACAACACACCAATATGTGATCCAGTATACTTAAATTTCTGTCATAACACATGGTGGTACACCTAAGCATGCCATGGGTTTTTGTTATGACTCACATAAAAAATCCAGTATACGCAAACACAGTTCTCGTCTACCCTTACGTAGTGAATAATGTACCCTTACATTATACATGAAACCCATACGTAGTTCATGGATTAGTGCTATATATACATTATATATAATAATATTTCCCTAATTATTATTTTTAAACCCTTATAAAAAAATAAATACATGGGATTACCATTATACTAATCAATCACACCCTTACATTATGATAGGATACAATACATAGATCATAAGAAACCCCTATGTAATAACTTAAAACCCTTTTACATTCATATATGGAATTTTAAAATAGAAATACCCTTACTTAACACCAAAAAACATATGTAAGGGTAATATTTATTGTAGAATTGTATTTCAAAATTAAAATAATTATAAATAAAAAATAAATATAGATTCAATAAAATATAGATTGATAATATTACAACACTCTCCATAATAATGACTCCTCAAAAGTAAGAAGTATCTCTGGAATCCTTTTTCAAACTTATCATTCAACATATATTGAATATCATAAACCCACTCACACATCTCCTTAGATATATCTCTTGGTTTCAACTACATTAGAAAAAGTGTTATTATCTTCTATCATATAACTTCCTCACTATTGTCCATAATCATGAAAGTGAACTCGTCATAAAATGAATCTATAACAAATTGAATGTCCTCAACTAAAATAAAATGTGTCAGATCATCCATGCACCTTTGGATATGTGACACATGAAACAAAAAATGAATACACAAATAGTGAGAATGAAGATTTATAATTCATGCATGTGCCCCATCAAAATTGTTGTCTAAATGGGTCTAAAAAATAATGGTACATGTTTTCCAGGATTACTCGGATATCAGTTTCCTAAAAAAGGAGTCACTCTAAGGGAAACTCATTAAACCATATTGGCCTCAGAGCATCGTCGGGAATTCTCTACGCGAAACCTAGGGTTTCCCCCTTTTTCGATCTTGCTTCCCCCATCATGCTGGGATTTTCTCATGGCGGCGGCGGTTTTCGACTGGGTGTGGGCTCCATTGTTGTACGACAGTGTCCCTTCTCGGAGGAGGTTTTCTGGTTGGTTCAGCTTGGTTCTTCGGACAATGTCGATGACGTGTTGGCGTATCATCTTCTTGGCGGAGCTTTGGCGGTCAAATAGGTGCTTTCTCTCATTCCAATGGTGACGAGGATTGGGGTGGCCCGTTCTTGGTTCAGTTTGGTCGGTTCTTCTAGTGCACATAGTCTATGGATATGTCTGGTCTCTCGATTGTCTGGTGTGACCAGGGTTCTTTTCCCTCTTCCTCTCGAATGGTTGCTCGACTGTCCGACTAGCCGGCATGATCAGGGCTTGCTTCCAGCAATTTCTGGCGCAGCTTAGGGTCATATCTATAGAACACCATATGGGGAGGGACTTCTCTCTCTGTAATTTTCTTAAAAAATTTTAATTTGGACGCGTTTTGGTTTAGTTCTCTGGTTGGTTTTTGTCTGGGTTATATGGTTCGACATCGATGGTTGTTGGTTATGGATTTCGAAATTTGTGATTGATCTTCCACTTCATGCTTGACGAATCAGCTGCTCTTATTGCATTTTCTATGAGATATTTTGATGATTTTCGTGTTTTGGTATGGAATGTTGGCTGGTTGGGATGTGAGGGATGGTTCTACGATGATGATGAAGGATGAATTGTGGGTTTGGGCCAAGGTGGATCTTCTGAGTTCTCTGCGGATCAGGGTGTTAATGACGTCAGGATCTAGTCATCTTCACTATGGTTTTTCTGACATCCTTTGTGGATGGATTCTCCCTAGAGGTCCATCTCGCTTCTCTTGAAGGCTCGGTGAATTTTTCTGGAGTATTCTGACGGAAGGATTTGTGCTGGTATCGATGGTCGCGCTGGGGGACGTTCAAGGTAACCCTTTCTGAGGTTTGGCCAGCTTTTCTGATGTTCTTGTTCCCTAGTTCGTGGGTTCTTGGAAATTTCCATTGGTTTATGATGTTTTTGTGTAATGTTGATAGTGGTTTTATTGAAATCATGTAATGGGGTACCGGGAACCCATAATCCGGCATTTGATAATGAAAAAAATGATTAGCAGTATATAAACATCCAATGATGTCCTCTTATAGTTATTATATGTTATCTTCTTTCATTGAGTTGTGATCAAAATATCCTAAATTAAATTCACTCTCTCATTATTCTACTTAACTAAATAGGCCCCCATAAACATTACCTCACCTACCTCATCACAATAACACAGTGACAGATATGGCCACCCATAACGAGACATGTTGGTTACCCATTGATTCAAATCCTATTAAATATTTTTGTTTGTTTACTCAGCTACAGATATATGATAGCCCTATTATCCAATGAATTCTAGAATTCATTCTCGAATAATAGAATGAGTTATGTTTATTATCTACTCTGAATTTAAAAACATTTGAGTATAGTACATTTTCCTCAGTCTCATCTATATCCCTAGGAATTTCTAAAAGGCCTACCAAAAGATTGAAAGAAACATGTTTTTTTCATATATGATGATCATAAAAAATCTATATAATAAAAATTTACCATCGAAATATATCATTATAGGAACCTCATCTGAGTGTGTATCTATGATATTAATGATGTTAGAAAGATTAAATATCCAGTTGACTATAGTACTGATAGTTTCATTACACCTCAAATTAATAGGTAACCCCTTATAAAATGAAATAGTGTTATACTCCCACTACCACATGGGAATAATAATTGTCAGGTTAAAACTACCATGGTGGTAGTATTCTTTCATTACTCTACTGAGGTTAAGAAATTATGGATACCCCATATAACATCTCCCTTCTTCTCAAGAGACTGTAATTGAAACCTGATATTAATTTATTTAATTTTCAAACCATGATGTACCACTCACGTTGAATTATGGAAGTCTCTCAATATATACTATATTATGTAAGTCTAAAAAACTACTCTCCCATTCACAATGATCATGTAACCATCATCCAATGACATCTTTGATATCGGTTCACCCCCAATTAGTTCTTCCTATAATAAAACACACCCTCGATAAGACTTCGGTCAATTAATTATTCTATCTATAAAATGATATGTAACCACCAAGGGATTACATTTCATAAGTCTTAGATATTTAATCGAATCCATACTCCACCGAAGAAAAATATCATCAATCACCACATCCCCTATAAAAGATTGTGACTAACAGCTTGCTCAATGTGCATCATATAGTTAATATAATTTTCAAGTACATTACCTATCCCTAGAGAATAATATATCATGAATTTGAAAAACTGATGATACTCTACCCAACAGCTCTTCTTAATTATCATATACTGTTGTGTGAAGATATATCATATACACATTTTTTCAACGTGAAAAAAAAAACAATCACCAATGATATAGTGTCACCAACCATTTACAGCATGGAACATGACTAGTAACTCCAATTATTGGGTGGGGTAGTTCAGCTCAGGGTGTTTTACTTATCATGACCCAGAATCTACCCTCATATTCCTTTATACCATCTTAATTCCCAAAACCATACCTGAAGTATCAAAGTATATAGCATAACTATCCCCGAAATTGGGAAGTATCAACTGATCAACTACAATTAATCTCCTCTTTATCTATATAATAGAACAATAACATAGTTATGTTGATAGGAACATCACTCAAAATAATATTATCACTATCAATGGTTACCAAATTTTGAGGATATCCTGGATAAATTGTCAATAAAATAATGATAATCCTCAATATTTCCCAATATCAAAAATGTTCTGAGGAAATGTATTTGAAATCACTGCCTCTGCATTATTTGGATTATGTATATACTTATATCAGAGACACAATTACACATATAAATGATGTCTTCAATATATATTTCATACTTCAATGATATCAAATATAACCATTCAACATAAAGTATACTCAAGAACTATCTCAAGATTTTTTTATGCTTCACTTATGCTTGTGAGAATATTATTATTTCATAAAATAATACAATGAATAATGATCCAAGGAAATGATTAGTTATTATGTTATTTATGTATATAATGAATGTCCCTATGTTTTTCTATATGAACAACATCACCAGGTAGTCATACATATCATAAAATCTATCTAATTACATCATCAGAATGTCCTATTAAACCCATGGATGGTGGTAGACCGATGAAATATAAATCTTGTAGAGCCATTATGATCAATGTAATTAATAATTTTCTTTTTCAAATCCTAGATAAAGTATATCAGTTCTCAACAAAGAGATATTTTATCTTCCAATTATAAAAATAGTGTAAAAAATACCTTCTTTAATACCAATGAATAATGCATGTTATCATTATGATGTAATACTCATCCAGAAAAATCCCCTCTTCACCGAATCATCCAACTGTACCTAGATTTCCTTTAGCTCATCTAGAACCATTGATATGTAGGTATAAAAATGTGTTGTGAAACCTATAAAATCCGTATATCAAATTCAACTCCTATATTAAGAGTAATTATAAGGATTTCATCTGGAATGATGTACTAATTGGGATTCGTGACTGTGGTAAAATTCTAGGGGAATGTCAATAATCCTTCCCTATGATAAGACCACATTAACTTTTTTATGATCATTTTAACATGCTTGAGCCTAGACCAACTATACCTGAACCTAGTTCACATTATCTAGTACTCCATAACCACTCTTCATTCAAATAAGTAAATGATACCCATCTTTGATAGAACAATTGTGTTCTCAAATTTTTTTTGGAAAATCCATGTTGAGAATCACATCTATGTTCTACATCTCTATAATCATGAAGTTACACAGCTTTCCATATCCTATGGTGAGTATGATACACTATGGAAATCACTAATGTTGGATTAAATTTATTCTCATATTTTTATCAGGGTATAATTACTTAGATGATAACATGTCATGTATGGAAATTACAGTAATTAATTGTACACATATGAAAGAATGGGAATCGAGAAATAATGAAAATTGTAGTAGATAATATGAAATTGATCAATTTCATACGTAAAACAATATATTCCACCCAATCACCATATATTATAATTTAATCCACTAAATCAAATTTTCCTGCATTATCTTAATGACATTATTTATATGATAAATGACTAGTTATATTTCTCTTCCAATTCTATTATTATTTTCCTCATCCTAATCCTTTTCATTCAAACCATGTATACCTCAACCCTATATTGATTTCTACCAACAACTCTATAAAGAGAATCTACTGGATATAGAGAATCATGCCACACAAAGGGAACTTACTCTGAGGTTCTGTGTAGGCTCTATGGTAGTATCACATCTTTCCAAAATTAAAGCATTAAGTGTCACATCATATGGTACATACATGAACTACTATATTCTTTACCTTCATGGAACTAATCTACTACTCATCCCATAACATCATTTTCCATCCATCTAAACAGGTAGTCATTATAGTTGTAGGGGTACAATTATCTATGTACAAAAGTGGATAACATGAAATTATAAAAAACCATACTCCAAGATCAAATCGATGGTCATGGAATTCTGTAAATCATTAGGGTGTGATTCTAGTTCATTGATCTGTACCATATTTCTAATATCACAAAAATATTTATTTCAAACATCATATCTTTTGAAGCATTATCCCAATATAAAATAGGTGAAAAGATATGAATCTCAATAAATTAATTATAATATGAGTATACTATTAAAGAAGGCCACTGTATCTCAATGGACACCTTCACTTGGTTAATATTCATCTTATTAAAAAATTAATACCTAATGAAAAAATCCTTTAAGGACTCCAAGGTGAGACCGCAAAATCAATGAACCTATAATGTGACTCCCAATAAATGCATGGAGTGTAACAATAGCATTAAATCTTCTAGATTTAGAATCCCATGAGTCAGATTCTAGAAAAATGTCTATATTACCCTTGAAAATATTCTCATAGTATGAATAATCCTATAGTCCAATGCTTCCTTGAATTGATAGTGATTTTTTGAGATGAAAATACATAGCATAGTCAACCAAGGATATTGGATCAAGGAATCATGGTTGGAAAAGTCCCTCTTCCTGTTATACTATATCATTTTGGGGGATGAGATCTAGGGAATCCAAATACTCAGGTAGTGGTACACAAATTTTTCTAAAATTCTCAATATTTTGTAAAAAAATGGAATATTTGTAAAGTAAATATATCATTACTATTTAATGTGAGAAACAAAGAATACCATGGGATTATACCCACAACCAAACATATAATTCCTCTAACAAGAACCATGGTCCCATCCCATCACATTACTCATAGTAATCACATATATACTAACACAACATCATGCTCTAATCTAATAATTAAATAAAAATAGATATGTGTAATATAACTCAGTTTCTATTCTGAATAGATAGTTAAATTTAAGAAATTAAATTAATGAACTACTATGAACCAAATAAATCGTGTATATATATATATATGCTCTGTATGTGTTTGATAAAAATCATGATGCATTAATACACAATAAATGATCAAAGAACATTAGTCAAAATCCTATTTATTATAAATCATATCTCTTTGAAACTTGTGTCGACCGAAAATTACGAAAATACCCAACACAATTCCCACTTTCCTTAATTAAATTGTTATATTTTCTATACTAGTAACAATATAAATGAAGTAAATGTGCCTTGTTACCATTTAGTAAAAACATGAATAGAACCACTACGATTAAGTAGGAGGATTACATTACATTAGGAATGACTCCCCATAAAATATATACTATCAAAATGCATCGAGGGTATATAACTATTAATGTGAAGGCGACACACTCAATATCATCTCATAGTTAAAATAAAAGAATATAGTAAAAAATATAATTATAAATTAAACAAAAGGGACCCCTAGAGTCAATCACAATATGCTAACATATCCATGCTCCTCTAATTAAGAATTTGTCATAGGTCCATTTTTTTCATCAGATCCGTAATCTAGAAATCAAGAAACACACCAAAAAGAAATATTTGGGTGTCAGTAAAATACTCGGTAGTGCAACAAAAATTCATCCATGAATTTCATTTTCAATTTAGTAATTATAAATATATATAAAAATAAATTCACAAGAATCAGAAAAATAAAAAAAAATAAGAACATATGTGCTATAAAATACACCCTGATCCCTCACTCTGTCAATTTTATATCCATTTTTGATGGAATGTAAAGGTATCATGAGTAATCTTGAAAAATATATGAGGCTACAAACCATAGTACTCATAATTTTGTGAACACACTACATGGAATCCACTAGGAATCTGGTCAATCACTTTATATGCATCCTCTATGGATTGACTAATCATGACACTCAATATCCACTAGGAATCAAATAACATTGTCCTTAATATACAATTTATATATAGTGTATCATATGACATCTACAAGAAAAAATCCAATCCCAACCCTATTCTAGCATCTAACTCCTCTAACATTTCTTGTCGTTTGGGTAAATACTTAGAATCTACTAGCACATAGATGGTGGTTAATTTATTACATTGTAACGAGATATTTGGAATAACATTGTAATGCACCAAAAAAATTTATAGACATGGTAAACAAGATAAATACTTGAATCTAAAATACAGTTGATGATATTAAAACAAAAAAAATAGTTTTTTATTAGATCATATTTATTCTATGAAGCATATTTTAGAATATCAACAATAATGCTCATCATGGTATCCTAAGGAAAGTAGAAAAAATATGTGGGTATCTTATATGATTATTTAAAATTTAACACATTTGGATTTGACTTGAATAAATATATTATATACAAAATTTAATGTTAAACTATTGAAGACACATTCTATTGAATAGTGAACATGAGAGAATAGAATAATATGGAAAGAAGAAATGATGATCAAACAATCCAATATTACTAATCACATGATATTGAATCATATATATCCATATTAAAATATTTATAACAATTACTTTCTTGAAATTAACTAATCATATAAATATTGATGTAATAATATATGACATCACGAACAAACCATCAAGTCCTCATGAAAATACATCATACATAAATGGGTAACTCCTCATAAAAATTCTAATACATATTTTCCTCTTGAGACCTATCAATGCATCAAGGGGATATATATTTCCCCACCCACCACATAAAATGTCCAATAAATTCATCATATTATATGGTATAATTACAATTAAATACATAATAAAAATTGAATTGAAAAACTATTCAATTATATAATAATATATCCCTAGTAAAACTATGTAAAACCCGTCCATAGAAATAATAAGGGTGATATCATGAAAACATATAACATGTGAAGTATAAATATAATAAAGTGTTATTATTATTGTTATGAATTATTTTTTTAAAAAAATATCATTTACTTCATTATTTATAAACTACACTTTTAAGTTTAAATGCCTAGTTTAAAGTTCTGGTTTAAATGACTAGAACATTCAAAAAAAATTATTGAAAGAGTTTTTATTGAAAAAAACTATCTAGTAATGAAATAGAAGAATCAAATTATTAAAAACTCCAAGAATCCAGAAATTCATTTCATGATATTATATTTTCAATAACATTCCATTCATAATTTTGAATGAAATAAAAAATTTCACATTTTTCAGTAACAGATACGACGATTTGAGTTTTTTTCATTTGTTAAATGTAAACCATGTTTATGATATAATTAATAAATAATTGTATAAATGTAAAGATATTAGTTAATTTTTTTAATGAAAATATGGATATTGATGAAATGATTCTTATTCGAGTAGAAAGAAAAAGTCTTGATTACATAAAAAAATTATTTTAGTATCTTGGGTACCGAAAGAGAGGAAAATAATTGGGAAAATAATTATTTATAGAATTAAAAAAATAATAAGATAACTCTATAGTTTTAAGATCACAATACTGAATTAGTCCCACAATAGAGACATAAGAGAAAAGAATCCCAAATAATTTTGAGATTATGAAAAAAAAACCCATACAACATAGCAGATTTTAAATAATAACACCATTAATAAAATAACATAAAATGAAAATTTTTATACACTTGATATGAATAGAATAACGATATATCATATCCAATGGTAAATATATACACCAAAATATATAAGGTATTTGTATGGAAAATATATCATAGAATTAAAAGTGAGATAAAAACATCTTAACTCATGTAAGACTACCTTCATACACGTTAAAATATCATGTCTATAAAGTTTTGATTCCAAATATATATATTCCTAAAACATAAAACTATATATAATAAATATATGATTAAGTGATATCATTTTATCATCTTTTTATTTGCAATTCATCATTAAAATCACTATTCTCAGTTATATATTCTGCATATTCTATGTATGATTTGTTTTGATGTTTTTTTCCATTTAATTCTGCCACAATTAAATAATATATATTAATTTATACATTATGTATATATAATATATATATATATATAATATAAATAAATATATATTGATAATTAGATTCATATATATCAATGATAAAAATAGAAAAATGAATCAGGTTGTTCATCGAGACAGTGGGTCATATGTACATAGGAACTCATTTTTCAATTTTTGATTATTATAAATAAAGGTATGTAAAGAATTATTCACCAATAATGAATAATTAAAATATTAAGTAAATTAATTTAATGAATAATTATTATAATCCATGTATTTTGAAAATGATAAATGAATCTTATTACGTCAGAGAGAGTGTATTCCACACATATGACTGAGTGACGTTATCATTTTCGAATTGATTGAATGATAAGATTATAGATATAAAATTATAATTATATAATAATAAATATGTAATTAAAATAATATAATAAAATTAACCCCATAACAATACCTAAACACAAATTATAGTATATGAAAATTAATTGTATCATCACATTGATACGATAAGATATAAAAATAGACTAGTGATCCATTCACATCCAATTTGATGGAATAATGGTGTATAGTTGTGGATTAATAATAATAATTAATTTCTCGTATATTTAAGAAGCTGAATTAATTGTAATATTTATAGATATGACAAAATTTTATGATATAAAAGAATAATTAGAAAAATTCAGTTAAAAATATTACATGTTCTTTAAAAGAACATCAATTTATATACTCTTATGAATCAATCAGTTATAATTTTATGATGTCAATTACCTCTAAAATTTTTACAAGGATATTTATAAGATCATTTAATTGGGTTTTATCAATTTAATAATCAATATGGTGGAGACAATTGAGGTAATGGTTGTCCTTTTATAAGTGATGAGTGGGGTATTCTTGAAATTTCATCAAGCATTAAATTAATATAAATTATTTTTCATGTATAAATTTATAGAAACATATATAATTATAACTAAATATTATGATGATTTATAAAAATATAATATAATTAAATTTCAATATAGTTTTCATATTTTTTCACCATTCTCTTTTAGTTTTAACCCCTCATCAACACTTTTGACAATTACAACAATATTAACATTTTATACACATTAATGGTAATGAATGTTATAATAAATGAAAAATAGCCCATAAAGAGACTAGGGATTTCATTTAAAACAATATCCCATTCATGTTACATAATATAATATTTTTCGTGGGTTTTAAATCATTTTATAAAATATTATAAAATATAAAATATTATACAACTTCTTCTTTAAAATATTCATTTAATATGACATTAATTATGTCATGAAATAGGGAAATTTCAATATATTAATTTATTATAGTAAAAAAATGTCAAATGAGTAAAATATTTTAGAGGTAAACAATTATTCTATCAAATTATATATATATATTATCGTTAAAATCAATTAATTTATTCTTCTATTAATTTAAAAAATATTCTGTATGTGTTGCATTAAAATTTTATGTAACTATTTCAACTCTTGAAATTAGAAATTAATTACCATTATAAATAAGGTGTTTTTATATCAAAGAAATATTTATTACAAAACATATCTTCTTCTAATATTAATCCACAATTTTTTATGTTTATCAAACAATGGAAATGTTATTTTTTAATTCTCTTTAAATAAATTAATATAAATGTCAAAATCATATCCAATTGATTGAAACACATATATTCAAGTATTGGATGATTAAGGATGAAATAGTTTCTTCCAATGAAATTATTTCATGTGTTAGGTTCATTTTATTGCCATTTTTATTTTATTTGTTACCATAAATACTTCATTTATCATTACAATGGTAACAATTATTTACGATTTTTATTATAGATAATGAAAAAAAATAAATGTTTCCTATTTACCAAATTTTGAATCCATAATATTAAATATATATTATGTCTTTAATTATTAAATTTAATTATAGTTTTTTAATTAATTTAATATTAAAATGAAAAAAACATTTCAAGAATTTTTTTTTAAGTAATCAAATGTTTTTATATAAAATTCAAAAAAACAATTTATTCCATTGAAATTATTTGAATTACTATAAATATAATATAACTAATATCATTTTTTATTAAATATTTTAAAAAATTATTTATTCAATTCTATGTATAATTATCTATTTTCCAAGAAAACATTTTATAGTCTAGTAGTCACGGAAAAATCATTGTTTTACAAAAAATATGAACATTTCATTTGAAGAAAACTTTTATATTATGGTTTATAAAATTATATTTTTTATAAAATAATATATATATATATATATATGTTTAAAAAATTAATACTAACAGCATTCACATTAAGTAAAAATTATTTTTTTAAGAAAAAAATAGATTCATTAGATATTAAGTCAATCTTTACAAATCATAAATCAATGAATTTTTATTGATTATGAAATTTTATTTATTTCATAAATTTATTAAAACTATTCATGCACACTAATTCAATGAGTATGTTATAATAGTTATATTAAAATAATAATAATCCATTGTCCATTTAGGTTCAGTTCTTCTTATTGTATAAGCTATTGAAAAAAGTGTTCTTTTAATACCTCATGGTGTTACATTATACCCATTTATCATTTTATGTGAAATTTGAACTCATGGTTATTAATATAAAGATTTATATTTATTCCATCATTTTTGTAGGACCCACATCCTATAAAGGGTTAATAATAATTCCTCAAAAAATAATAGAAATAGAAATATTAGGATTATAAAATATAACATATGAATAGGTTTCCAAATAAGATATCATTAGTTAGAAGTGAATATATCATCAAGGAAGAGAGAACTAGTGACCAATGTGTGATAGTGAGTGATAGACAACATGGTTAAAAAATTAATATAAAAACCCATAAATACATGTTGGATGAAATGTCAATAAATTCATTATAAATAATGGTAATATGAATAAATTATTTGTTTCAATGTCATTTTTTCATAATTTTTTGGAATCTATCACCATATAGGCTAAATCAGTAAGGAAATATACATACTTCAGTAGTAAAATTTCATCCTATAATCATTTTCCCCAATAATATTTTATTTTTTAACAATTGATTAATATTCAAGATGAATTTTTTTTCCTTATACACTAAAATTAAATTATTTCATATCGCATAATACAAAAAATAACGACACGAAATTCCCCAAATTTTAAAATAAACATTAATTACTAACATAATATTATATAATAATCAAAAGGAATATACCATAATATGAATTAATAATAAAATAATAATATATATTCACCAATAAATCCAAATTATTAATATACTTAATTCTATAAATAAATAGCCATTTACCCCAAATAGTCACAATTACATGTACATGATATAATATATTAACCTAAATGGTTTTATAATACTCTATAGCTAATTCCTCCAAAAATTGAATAACCAGTTATTATTAATATTCCATTACATATATAAAAATGGTTATATATACCTTAACCAAATATAATATATCCTACAATATAATTAAACACCAAAAAATCCTAAATATTTAAAAAATAGTTATTCCAATAATTTTTAAAAAAAATCCAATTTATAAATATTCATCAAACAATTTATTTTAAAAAAATATCATACTAACTAAAACATCACATATTCTAATGGGAGGTGGTACAACATTACCACCATTATGTTGTGTGTTCATAGCCTAAAGCCTTACTGAATTGGATGGATTGTAACTCAAAATACTGGTTGTCCTTTTTCTAAAACAATATTAATACAATTCTATATTATTTTCAAAAATATTATAAACACCATAAAAAACAATAATAATAATCAATTCAAATTTCATTTACATGATTTATATATGATAAAAATTATGTTAAAAAATATTAATAATCCCTAACTACCTTATAATCAGTGATCATAATAACCATATATGTTATTAATTATATTAAACATGTTTCCATAAAATAATATAATAATTAATCAAAAAATATTTCCAAAAAATATATATTAAACCAAATTTTTGTATTGCCATTAATCTATCCAAAAACAACTATAATAATATTAAATAACCATCATAACAAACCAATAATTGGATATATATTATTTTAAATGTATAATCAACCACAAAATTATCATCCCAAGGTAATTTAGGTTTTTTTCATATTATTATGGAATATTATAGGTAGTCATATATTCTATTATGTAATTTACAATAATTGTTCATAGAGAAAATGTGAATGAACTCATACATATCTGCAAGGATTGTCAAACTAAAGGGATATTAAGGGAAAACTCCCTAGGCACCAAAATGGGTGATGAGGTATACTCGACCTAATATTTTTTCGGTTAATACACCTATATTCATTTATTCCAAAACAATGTATACTCTTATTATATCAAAAAGGATGCATTTCTCATAAAACCACGTAATATATATATTACTGAAACATTATAATGTTATCCAATACATATTATTATCCTTAAAATCTATCACATGGTTATACAATATTATCTATATATTCCCGTAGATGTAGTTCCCAAGTTATCTAATAAACATCATATAATACCAGTTGTAAAGAACACAAATCACATAGCATAGAGTTGGAGGATACATTATTACATTAGTATTTGATACAATGAATCATCTATAGATATAAAAAATGTATTAATTTATATAAAAGATAGGGAGACTAGTCTCACATACATTTTAAAATATTAGAAAACAAATTATTTTCATTGAGAATATTTTTATGCTCTCTAGAACATCCATTAATAACAACCATAGTGTTGTTCATAGTATCTTAGGGAATTATTAAACATAATGTGGGATCACTGATTATTAGTTAAGGTTATGGGTGGATTATGATATCATGATTAAATAATGAATAATAAATATGAAAAGGTAATTAATAAATAAAAATATTCATTCAATCAAGAAAAATACCCTTTAGAAAAATAATATAGGAATAGATGATGTTAAAATAAAATCATATGACTAACAATATGACATGGAAACTTATTGATGGACGTGAAATCAATTAAAATAATCTATTGGACATCAATAATTAATATCATAATGTTATGATACATAATAATAGGCACAAAAACATACAATAAAGAAATTGAGACATGACATATTTTATAAATGGGTAAGGCCTCTACCATATACACAAAATAGTTTTTCACATGAGTCATACTGATGCTTCAATGGAATATAACATGCCTCACCCACTACATTCTATTTCTAATTCATTCATCATATGAATGTGGAGAATTAATATTTATAACATAATAATCACAAACACTCATATTAAAATACAAGAATATAAAATTTAGATATTTAAAAATTCAACTGGAACCTAAATCATTTAGATAAATAATAAATATCGAATCGTTGAAAAATATTCTGAATATAGTATACATAGAATAAAGAACTATCTTATTTGAATGGTAGAAATACAAAAATAATATCATTTTAAACGTTCATGAGGATAATAGACTATTCATTTTTAAATAAACATTATAATACAAATAAGTAATGAACAATTAGAGGAAAATTTTCCTTTTAAAATAATATTGATAGCATAAATATGATGCCTCAAATCAATGAGTGCTCAGGTCACTAGGAAATTATGTTCTTGTTATATAAGTAAAAAACCATTCCAAACATTTATAAGAAATTTCCAAACATACATCATTCAGAATGCGACAACAGATTCATCTAAATCTAATTTTTAATAGAAAAACATGGGTAATTTTTTTAATAATTCTTTTTATTATAGTACAAATATTATTTGCACCATTTTAAATGAAATATGTACACGGAAGAAAATATTTTTTCACAATAATAAAAATTAAGTGGAATTTACACAAAAAATTATTTCTATTCTCTAATGCACATAGATAAAGAATATGAAATAATATATTATGAATTATGGAAATATCAAGAGGATAATAAAAACAGATTGGTTTTAAGATAGACATAGCATATCTTCATAAAAAAATATAGAGTTTCATGTAACTCAAAACCCAAATCAGTTTCTGTCATGGCCTAAAGAGAATTCATGATCCCCTTATGCAGGAAACTAGTGCATGGGTATCCATAAAATTATTTGGGAATGATTTCAACCATTTTAAAAACCATGAACAAGCAAAAGGAATAAACATCATCATAACATGTAACTAAATCTCAACAAAGAATGAAAATTTTAAAAATTACGGCTTAAAACAATAAATAATAATAAATAATGTAATAATAAAATGGAGTAAAACTATCACAAAAACCTCTAAGAAATTAGAGGAGCATCATACTCAAGCCACCACCACCACCCCCTTTAAGAGACGACCAATTGAAAACTGAACCACCAACACGATAAATATTTACATTACCCAATTCAATAATATCCAATTATACAAACACCCAATGTTGTATGAATAGTGAGAGAAAAATGATATTATGATTCCACCAAAAAAGGATATTTCAATCCAAAACATTATAAGATAAATTAATATGCAGTTTCATAAACAGAAAAGCACGAGATTTTTTTTTGAAAAAAAAATTATTTATAAATAAGTTTCCATTGAAATTTTCAACCATGTGTACCATATGCCTATGGGAAGTACAATATCAAAAAATAGAACTAAGTAATCATATAACTCCATAGGAACTAGCTAAAATGGGACACTAGGAACCTTTTATTTTGAAGAAACCTTGAATAAAAACTAAAACCCACAGTGTTCTCATGGATGAGCCATTAGAGGGGGACTCTTACGATGGTACATTGGTATCCAATCATTATCATAAATTTTTTATTATTGTAATCATCAAAACACCCAGATTAATTCCATCCATTCTACTTCTAGGTAAACTAGAGTACCGGTCATAGTCCACCCACATTGATAACACATTTACCCCTTTAATCAAAATTTTCATTTCCCATGTCACATATATTTAAACATCACCACTTCCGAATAAAAAAATATTAAATGTTAATAAGAAAATTAAACCACTATTTCTCATAAGAGAAACCTCGGTCAAATTAACTTGCACAACAAACATACTTTAAATGATGCTTCACAACATTTGTACAATTGATTAAACCAATTACATAATCAATAAAACACATTAGGGGAACACAATAATGTATCATACATGAAATGAAACCAAATTCATTCATAAAACAAACATTAAATCCATATGCATCTCAAAACCATTTTAAAATAGGTTTTCCAAATCATACACATTTCATCAAACACCTCTAAAAATAATAAAAAATAATCAAACAACAACGAAACACACATGAATCATCACCCATTAAATTTTTAGAACCACTATTCATAATAGTCATCGCATGATTACATGTCAAAAAATAGTTCATACAACACAAAAAATAAATATATCATATCTAAAAAGTAAATAAAGAATATGAATGCCACCAAATAACGTTCAACCATGGAACAACAAAAATCATTTTCCAAAACATCTAAAATCATATGTAAACCCACAACATTACATCTAAAAAACCGAAAAATTCATGATCAAACCGTAAATATAAATTTTTAATCTTAATGATCATGTCCTAACAATAGATATGTCACCCCACCCACTAAAGATACAAAATCCCAATAAATAATATGAGAAATCCATGAAAAATTTAGAAATCATGAAACAAGGGACTTATATGCGGTTTATTAGAGATATAAAAGGAAATCATCCAAATAAATTGAGATCCAATGGGTGAATGGAATGAGGGACGAGCCCCTAGGCAGAAGAATCTCTAGTGGGGAAGATTTTGGGTGTTTAGTGGTAAAAATAATAGGGGAAAAGGGTAAAAAACTAATTTTTAAAGACCTATATAGGTCACATTGTATA
Organism: Viscum album; assembly: GCA_963277665.1. NCBI lineage: Eukaryota > Viridiplantae > Streptophyta > Magnoliopsida > Santalales > Viscaceae > Viscum > Viscum album. The sequence continues at coordinate 1,143,887,286 of OY728141.1, forward strand.
CCCACATGGTTTGTAAAAGAGTGTGGAAACCATGGAGTTACCAATATCCAGTAGTTAAATTTCATTAGATTACTGTGAAATCATTGATAAATTATTCAGCAACTATGATGTTTCCAACTATCAAAAAATTCCAAAAGGCCACACTGTTTAAAGAGAAAGGGAAAAATATTTGACAGATTGAATGCTAATCATTATCCATCAACATCGATACAAAAATTCTCCATTTTTTCTGGAAATAATGGGGATTCCATGGGATAAAATCAGTAATGAAATTAAAAAATACCTCAGTATGAAAATACATAATTGACAATTTTCTCCACCAAAAAAACATTCCATCCTCTGAATGTTCAACAAAAGTTTGATTAGAGAAAAAAAATTAATATGCTTATTCAACTCATCACTTCCACTCACATGGCACATGAACATCATTTCCACGATTCCAATGAAAAATGTCAAATAGAATAGATTTCCCTTGAAGCACACTCTCTTGAAAATCTTTAATCTGAAATGGGTTCTCAAACATAGATACATTTTTTTCTAACTCCAACTCTTCTCATTTAAACATATGAGATCGATCTTGGATATAATATTTCAACTATGAAACATAGGAGATGTTATTAATTGACATCGAATCAAAGGTAAAATCTATCTTGTATTCTAATTTAGTAATTCTCTTTGGTAATATAAAATGTTATGACATACCTTTGGATTTACATCCCTTTCTTACTCAAATAATGGAGAACCATGTAAGGTTCCACTTTAATATCACCCAGTTGAAGAGAAGAAAACTTCAATTCTCAATGCCTCTGATTGGTTTAAGACTTGTAGTGACTTTGAGATGTCAAACAACACTTCCAGATTAGTTATTCCTTCTCATATGTCGCTTGTGCATGGATCCTTCTTAATAGCAAGGTCTCACCCACCTCATCCAACATAAAGTGAACCAACATATAAAACCATAAAGGTCCTCAAAAATATCTATTTAGATCAAATATTAGTAGAAATTTTTAAATTCATTCTCAGAAAATCCCAAATAAATATCCCATGAACCTCTAAAATTCAACACACAAGCCTAGAACATGTCTTCCTAAATTTTATTCTCCTGATCCCTTTGCCCATCCATTTGACGATGCTATACCATACTTAAGATATCCTAAAACCCCTCACCTTAGGAAGGAATTCCAAAAATTAATATAAAAATGTGTGTTCCTATAAAAAAATTACTAATGGAATACCATAAATCCACACAGCCTCTTGAACATATAATAGGACTAACTTATCCACTTTTGTGAATTTATGATCCTAATTAAATGGGATAATTTTGTTATATGAGTAATATGCACGATGATATAATTCATTCTCCAAGGTGTACTAGGAAAACTAACAATAATGTCAATAGTGATCTCATACCACTAAAATGAAGGAGTAGGTTGTGACAAATGTGAACTATATGACCTTTGGTTCTGTTCTTTAACCTGGAGACATGTATAGCAGTGCCAAACGAAGTCATCTGTATGCCACCTTATACCTGGCCACTGTAATTCTCAATTCACATCATAGTACCTCATGGTATCACTTGGATCAATAGATAATTGATACTGGTGGCTATCCCACATCACTCAATTTCTCATAGTAAAAGGAACCACAAAGGTGACCCTTGAAACACGACAGTCATTTGGAAGACAAATACAAATCAGAAGATATCTCTCCATGATGATGAAATGACATATAATGCTGGAATTACTCATCTGTAGGATTCTCCCAATGATTCAACTATAGGAATGATGGAGTCGACTAAACAAAATCTATGCAAGCACCTCCAATGTGATCCTTGGTCTCTAAATCATTTGAGAAAAGATCCACATCATAGTCCACTCATCACTAGACTTTTTCAATGTTTGGACTAGAACCTTATTTCATAAAGAATCTACAACAACAATAATATTTTAAGGGTATAGACTATAAAAAAACGAATGCCTAATGAAACACAATCCAATGATGCTGTTTTAGATTTAGATCATTCTCAGATATATTTTTTTCTAAGATCATAGTTTCATAATAGAACATAAATGTCTCTAGAAAAGGACAATGGATCCATGTCATCATGGAATGCATAACTGATTCTTTATCAAATTCATGTTTTGGGTAAATCATTTCATTTGGTTGGGGCTAGAATGAAATATAAACCACCACATGGTCATCCTTAATCAGTACACACTCAACACCCATACCAAAATCATCATAATAATCCACTTATCCCTTTCCATATTCTAGAAAAACTAAAACTGGGGTTGTGGTCAACTACTTCATAAGCTCCTCTAAGGACCATTTGAATTCTTGGATCCATTAAAACCAAACCCCCTTTTGAGTGTGTGTCATAATGGAGGAATAAATAAGAGATAATTCCTGATTGAATCACCTATAATATTCATCCAGGCCTATAGAGATCCTAATTTCAAACACATTCTTCAGTCGTTCCCAAGAAATCACTGCAAAAATAATCTTCAGGTCATACAAAATCCCTTTCTTCAATATTTCATGGCATATAAACTTCTCATATCTAATCCAAAATGTGCACTTAGAGAACATCACGTAGAAAAAATTTCATGAATCATGCTACACTGCCATCAGTCACAACACCCGACCCATTCTATTATAAGTCCCAAAGTGCATTCTTGATCCAAATGGATTGGAAACAAGTTCTCATGTATTAATATAATGAATAAGAATAATTTTTCATGATTTTATAAATAGAAGATCCACCTTTTAATATATAAAAACATGAAAATCCCAAAAAAGGAAAAAATATAGAATTCATGTTTTCACATTAAAAAAACTCAAAAATTCTTCATTATAATTGAAATAATAAAACTACCCCAAACCTACAAGTTACGAGAGGACCTAAATACTCATTCCACCACCACCACGATTCAAAAAGAGGTATACCACTGAGAACTCAATAGTCAACAAACACCACCAATCCATTAACTAGAATACACATAGCACAATATCCACATACACCTAATGGTTTATGTATTGTGTGAGAAAAAGACTAATATGATTCCACCAATGAAATAGGATCAATTACAAGACATTAATAACATAATCAAACATTCTCATTTAATTAAATGATTTTAAAGAAAATATTTCTAGGAAACCATTTGTGAGGATGTTTTTTTAATTAACAAACAAAATTTATAATGAAAACCAATACACATACATTTTCTTGATGTAAACACCGATTTTTAATTGTTCCACACTCACATCCACAGAATAGAGGTCAACTGTAAGGTGATGGATAGAAACCCATCATATAAGGTAGAGCACTATGGGAAAATACCAATGGTCAAACTAAATTTTATGGGATTCTTGAAAACTCACATCTCAGTGAAATGTGGCCTAGAAACCATGACCATTATAATTCTCAATCATGGTCCACAAGTTGGAAAACGACCACACCCTAAGGGTCTTAAATCATCATCCATGTTTGGATAGGGTTGGCAAGGCCAATCTCACTAAGTGAAGCTAAGCCGTATAAAATTCTATATCACTAGAAATCCAGTCTGATTCAAACCACCTCGTAAATCGAAATTCCCTTTTTATGATAAATCATATTTCACATGCCACATAAGACTCCTCTTCCACTATTCTTTAACCAAACCAATAATTATATATCAAAATCCACCTTTGGCACAATAAAAATCCATTTTTAAAAATAGACATACCCGAAAACTATTCCCAATCATGATTCAAATCTCTCACACAATTTAATAAATAATATAATATGTATATAAAATAATTCAAAGAATCAGTATAAGGATTTACATTGAAATCACATTCAAATTATTCTTTTAAAATTAAATTTTCACCATAATCTTTTCACATCATAATTCCCATCACATGCATGACTTCAAAAATCCATTAAACAATTTATAGAATATTAATAAATAGAACATTATGGGTATTCACCAATAACATACCCAATTTCATAATGAAATTCCACTGTAAAACCAAACATGAATCAAAACCATACAAAAACATACTTTCAATTATTGATACAATTTGAAAATCATTTTAAATGGTTCAAAAATTGTATAAAATGAAAATGGAGAAATATTTTCATTAATATCTAATTTCCAACACTTTTGTAGTATATGGGATTTTGAATATATCATTCAAACCCATCAACCCACAAATAAATCATTTTCATGAAACATTACGGTAAATCACACAACCAAAATGCAGTCACTTTTCCTTATAATATCAATTCACACCATATTAACCTGCCAAAAAACATATAAATACATTTTACACTGGAAAATTAAATCATAAAACATATTTATAAATTCAGATAAACATATTTAATTCATATAATAATATTAGGGAATGTAACAGTCTTCCTCATATGAAGAAATTTCCAGAATAAAATGCAGAATCTTGATCATCACCTCAACTTCACCTCAACGAAACCATAGTGTGGCAGAATTTACCAAATAAAATAATGATCAGACCCTAAATCACAATATTTATTCCGAAAACCAAAATCGTATCCATTATAAAGGAAACCCCTGAAGAAAACAAGTTGTAAAACTTACCTGGATGGGGAGAGGGTGTGGCTACTGGAGGGAGGAGGTGTGGCTACCAGAGGGGGGGGTGGTCAGTGGGGTCACTCGCTATGGAAGTTTTCATGTGGGGGTTGTGCACTGCAAAAGGGAATCAGCAAGTGGGGATACACGTGCACATGGTATGAGAGGTAGGTGGGAGAGAATACATATAAAGAGTAGCCGTAGGTGGAGAGCTCGTTATAGGGGAGTCTCCAGAAGGTGGACCACCAATTTGGGGGTCACTCGATAAGGACAAGAAAGGGGGACATTGGTTCGTAAGGGATAAAAGTGATAAAGAGGGATTTGGGGAAAAAAGAAACCGTAAAAAAAATAATGATGATGATCTTAATAATAATATTAATAATAAAATAATAATAATATTTTTATTAACATTATTAAGACTAAGAATAATAAAATTATTCTCAATAATAATTATGAAAATAATATTATATTTAAAAGATAATGTAAATTTTATTTCACTTTTTTCAATTCATTTTATTTTCATTTTATCACTCATTTTGTTTTATTTAATTATTTTGAGCACTAGGTAGGCCACATATTGAACTTGGAAAAGTCTCATGGTTTCTAAACCATGATCTTCCAAAGCATCGAATGATGCCAAGCCCAAAAGTCTCATTTTTTATAGAAACAAGAAATAATAAAACTGGGCTTCAACCTGAACTTCGAAAAGGATACCTGATGCTTATAAATTTAATAAGAAAAACAAATTTAAAAAGGGAAGGTGTGACAATTATCCACACCACAATGAATTTCTTCAATGGGAATCCACAACAAGGCCTAACCCCAGTGTAGAAACTAATACTCATTCATAGTAAAAGATAATTCCTAATGAACAACAAACGATAAATGGCCAGAACTCTATCAACCAAGGAATAGGTGTTCAATTCCAACTCAGGAGACTCAAAAAGGAATTTTATTGGTGTTCCACATGCCCCCCAAAGACTAAACACATCCAATATATTGATCAAAGGAAATAATTCACAAAATAGAAAATATATCCCCTTATACCAAACTAACTAAATCATTATCCAGAAAACCCTCAAAACATGATTAAAAAAAGAACACACATTTCCAAGTCACCATAGAATCAAAACCATGTTACTAAAAGGAGTTTCTTGAATAGACTCCCCACCACAATAGATAGGTTAACACCTATTCACCCCACAATAATTCATGTTTGACCCATGGTTGGAATCCCAAACATTAGAACCAACCAATCTACAAAACTTCCCTGAATAACATGAGATAATGACATGAGCCTACATGGGATCTTCCTGCACCAACCAACAAAGAGAGATGGGGAAATACAACCTATATCAAACTACCCACCCAAGGGTATTGATGAAAAAGACTCTAAACCAAACGAATATGTTGCATGATTCCGTACACCCACTTGGAAACACCATCCTCAGACAATCCCAAACCAAAATCTAGGTATATATATAATGATGTCCATATAAGGACCACCAAGAAGATGTTCAAATATATAATGGTATAATTACTAAGGATCAGGAAAATGAGAAAACCACACAACCCTTTAACCAAGGAGGAACTCTTTACCCATGTAGAATGAAATGAAGAAACAGTGTCCCAATGCATCTTTTCGTGAAATAGGGCCACATGGAATATAATAGCTATTCATGATGTCAAATATATCTTTATTTTCCATACTAAGGATATACATTAGAGAAATGTATTTTACACCATCGGGGGGTTCCTGACTATGATCCATCATAACTCATGGGTCTATGGCTACAAACCTATTTTTTGAAGCATCTCCTAACTCATAGCAATGCATTGAAAACACCAGAATGGAACCCCCCTACTAGTTCTACATGAAAACATATTGCGACAAAGGAAAAACCAACATACGTATCACACCTTTAAGTAATCACAACCTTACATGGAAACCTCATCAAAATATGTAATAGAATATACCTATGCATCACCCCTTTATACATCTAATGAGAAACATAATAATGAAAGACACATAAAAGATGTTATCCTCTAAAACAGAGGAATTCAGAATTTTCTGAAGGAAAACACAATTCTATCAAAACAGATGGGCTCAGATGATCTCCCAACCTACACCATTATTGTCGAGAAACCACACGACACCACAAGAAAGTATCTAACATGACCATTGAGGCCGATAATAAAAATACACAGAAAATAGGCCTTCAACAGAGTCTCAAAATGAACGTACTTCCTGAAAATGACTATAACATCTTCTTACAACTAGATTTGCTACACATGTGGATTAGCATGATCTCTTTCTTAGAAGGAAAGCAATTAAATTTTAAAATACATTTTAACAATATTATCCTACACAAAAATATAATTCTTCCCTTTCTCCCCATTAAATTTTTTTGTCACCTTTCTAGTAATGTTATTCAAGATGATGTGTTTCTAATTCCACCTTTGACAACCCAAATGGATCAGGGAAAATAAGATTTATTTTAACTGCATATTTATATTCCCTTTCTATGTGAGAGGATTCACTTAATATAAAATAAGTGAAAAAATTAACCCTAATACCTAAGAAGGAATTTCATACATTGATCAACCGAAAGACCTTCCAACGGTGAATCACTGGTGGCCGAATTTGGAATATGCATCAATTTCTTATTGGGTTGTGCAATGGTCAATAAGGGAAAGGCAAGGATCAATCAAACAAATATTTTTCCAAAAACAAACCCCAAACATACACTAAATTCTCAAAATGTAACATACTCAAAGGCATCCCAAACATTTTTAAAAAAACAAATTTACCATTATCTCAAACTGACCCACCAAAAAAATGCAACTCCAAACATCTCTCAAACTATAAGAGTATTTAATCCCTAAATACAATGCATGTAAAATCCAAAAATAATAAAGAAACTTACCACACATGTACAAACTACCATGAAATCTATATTTTGTTAAATAAAATCCATTTAAAATAAAACAAGATGGGAGGGTTGAAGATTCACCATTGGTACCTCGTGAAGTCTCACACATTTCCATCCTCATGCCATCTTGGGTATCAATAAATTTTCTACAAGTATTATGTGAATGTGGTCACTCATGATAGTACACAAGTTTAAGACAAAACCTTTTCAGTTTCTAAAACAATCATTCATCCATCGTACATAACATTCAAAAAATCAATTCTCACAAAATCAAAACCCATTTTGAATCTCACAGAACATTTTACGAAAAACACCCATCATTCAAATAACAATTAAATTTCAAATATTACACATAAATTTAAAAACCTTTCATTTTACTTTAAAACAGTCCCAATTTCCTAAAAAACTCCATTTCTCTAATACCAACTCATTTTTAAAAGACTCATTTATCCTAATTTAGAAAAAGATTTAATTATTTCATCAAATATTTCAAAAGAGCACTGAATACAAAATCCAAATCCTTTTCAAATAAAACACTTTTTTTACTCTACACATTAATTCCAAAACATTTCACTCCTGTAAAAACACTTCCAATAGGATAAAAAATATCATTTCATCAACAATTGTTTAATTAAAACTATATCCTTTTTCATTTTAAACATGATTCCTAAACCTATTAGAATATAAATTCCATTCTTTAAAAACAACTAATTATCAATAAACACTTAGTTTTTATTATAAAAATACAATATCAATAAAATCATCACCATTTACTCTAAAAAATGTATAAAAAATCAAACTTTTCAAGGTTTTATACAACACAATTCTGAAAAATTATTATCCACCTTTGGAAAATAAACCATATTTACTTTGAAATCGTGATTTTCAAAATTTCCAAAAAGAGGTTCTTAAAAAAATATTCAAAACCCAAGATGATATAAAACAATACAAGAAGAAAATAGTGTTGATGGGAAACATGGACATATGGTTGGCGTTTATACACCAATTGAACCACTATCATAGAGAGTATTCTTGGACAATGTATCCATCTCTCCATGGAGGTCCAAGCCATGAAATCTCACTAAGAGCATCGACATAACACACATTTCATTTACCAATGAGAAAACAACAAAATGGATCAGAAGAGTCAGATGAATCCCAAATTACCCTAGTGACTTGGGTCTCATCACAAGGTGTGTTGGCTAGACATCACACTCGTAGCTATATCTTTATGTCCTGGTAATCCTATATCTTTTCTGCCCAGATTCTTCCCCAATGAAAAAGACCCAAAAGAGCATGACCAACTCCAATACCAGTTTTCACAAACCAAGACAAGTATCCATCAAATATGGATTTCAACTTGATTCATGGAATGTCTCATAGGGTATTCTGAACACCCACTGGCTTGTTAAAAGTCCTCTAGTATCAAAATAGAGCACAAGAATGATTTTTACTGGTTTCATAAAAAATATAACAAAAAATTTCAAATAAACCCAATCTAAAAATTCCCAACCAAAAAAGGCATACAAGTTTTACATAATTAAATTTTACACTTTAATAGAAACCCCAAAGTATTACAATAGAATGGAAATAAAAAAACTACCCTAACCATCCAAGAGACGAGAGGAGATACATCCTAAAGAATCATCCACAATGTTCCACATGAGAGAGACCACTAGGAACCAAACCTCCATCACAAAGCACCAAAACTTTACTTGGAATAAACATAGAACAAGATCTATATTCACCCAGAGTTTTATTTAGGTCATAAGGAAATGATAGTAGGATAACACCAAAAAAGAGATTTTATTGCAAAACATTTCTAAGATAATCTAAAATGATCATTTAAATAAATGATTATAAGAAAAAATATTAATGTGAAATCATTTGTGAGAAATTTTTTTTATGAAAACAAACCAAATACAAAAAAATATATTCATAACCATTTTCCTAAAAGAAAAAGAGATCACTAAATGTTCATGTATACACATCAAAACACAATAGGTCCACCATATGCCGATGGTTGGAACCCCATCATCTAATGTAGATAACCATGGGTAAATCCTTATGGACAAAGTAGATTATATGGGATTCTAGGAACCTCACATCTCAATGAAACGTGGCATATAAACCGTGAACATTAGTGTTATTGTGCACACAAAACTTGTATGGAACACTCTCATAACCTAGTGGTCTCCAATCATCATGTATCTTTTGTTAGAGTTATAAATGTCAGTCATGCAAAGTGATACTGGGTTGTAGTCACTTCCTAATCTCTAGTAAGATAGTCATAGTTTATCCACCTATTAGCCCGTGATTCACTTTTTGTGCACAATCACGTTTTATAGGCCACATAAAGCACCACTTTCACATTTCATCAATCAAACCAAGCAGTACATATCATAATCACCACTTGAACACTAGAAATTGGGTTTTAAAAATATACGCACACCAAAACCCTTCCGTAACATGATTCACACCACTCACATGATTAAAAAATAATTTAAAATGTTTATAAAATTATTCTATGAAGACCCCAAGTATTTACACGAAAAACACAAAAAATAATCCTATTTTAAAAAATAACACACACCACAAAAAATTCACATCATAATCCACATAACAAGAATGACTTCATAAATGATTTAAAAAAATAATACAACATTTATAAATAGTATATCATGGGTTTTCACCAATAACATACCCAATTTCATATAGAAATGATACATTAAAACCAAGCACAAAACAAAATCAAAATCAAAACATGATTTCGATTCTTATATAATTTTAAATTAAATTTCGATGTTTCGCAACAAGATTAACATGCTAATTGAACAAGATTTTCCATAAAATATCATTTCAAATGCATTATCACCATGAGTTATTTTGAAAACATGGTTTGAACCCAAAAGCCAACCCATATAACAATTTTATGAAACATAATGCCAAATCACACACAAATAATGAAAACTGTTTCCATATAAAAGCCATTTACACAATCGAAATATGAAAAACAACATATAAAAAACATTTACACCACATAATAAAATCATATAGCATATTTATAAATTCAATGAAATATATTAAATTCATCTTTTAATTTTAGGGATAATAAATCCCTACATCATATGAAGAAATTTACATAATATGGTGCAGAATCCTGGTCGTACATCATCCCCACATCAAAGGAACCCTAAAAGGCATGATTGACCCATAAACATGTAGATCAAACCGCAACTGATAGGATCAAGCCCTCAAACGAAAACCCATGTTACTAGAAACTAAAACACTAAATAAGACGAGATGAAAACCTTTCCTCGAGGGGGAGAAGGTGTGTCTGCTGGAGAGAGGAGCTTTCACAGCTGGAGGAGAGGATGTAGGCAGGGTCACACACTAGAGAAGGGTGCCTTCAGGGGTCATGTGCTAGTGGAGGGATCTGATGAGTAGTGGACCACGCATAGGGAAGGAGAGGGAGGAGGGTGAGGAGCCCTACGAGGAGGAGAGTAACCAGAAAGAGGACAACCAGTAGGGGTGTCCTACGATAGATAGAGGGAAGGGGGGAGTAGGTGAGTGAGGGTGAAAATGGGGAAAGAGGGAAGAGAAGAAAAGAAACCCTAAAAATATTTATGACTAACATAATAATTATTAAAATAGTATTCATACTAATAATAATAAGATAAATAATAATTATATTCCTAATAAAAATAATAATATTAATAATATTAATAATAATGATAATATTCTAATAAATAATAATATCAACAATATTCATAGTAATAAAAATATATATATTATTAATATTATTAAAATAATAACTTTTATTTCAGTTTCATCATTTTATTTTATTTTCATTTTATCAATCATTTGATTTTCTATTTTTTTGAACATCGGGCTGGCTGCACAGTGACCTAGGTAATGACGTATCATTTCTAAACCATGCTCAACTCATCTACAGATGCTACCAAGACCAATAAAATAAATTTTAATAAAAACTAATAAAATTAAAACTCGGATTCATCCCAAACCTCGACAAACCTCGCAAATGGAATGAAGTTTAATACAATAAAATAACTTAAAAAGGTTAGGTGTGACAGATGATTATCCAAAAGTGGTTCCAATACAGTTATTCAAAGATGAGCATGCTTCTCTTTGGTCCCTAAATAGAACATGATGTCATCCATGAATACCATAATGAAAGAATCAAGATACTGTTTCAACACAAAGATAATAATTTCCATAAAGAATTCTAGAGGTTTTTTTAAAACAAGGGTAATGACCAAACACACAAAATTCCCATACCTATATCATATGGCCCTTTTTATAACACCCGCCACTATCACAAAAATGTAATGACAATTAGAATTCATCTCAAATATAAAAAACTTCATTTACCCCTTATATTTATCAAATATGTTTTCAATATTGGTAAAATTGTTCTTATTCTTAATTTTCTCCTTATTCATCTTCCCGAAATCAGTAAATAAAATGATAGATCCATCATACATTTTTGGAAATAGAATATAGGGTTCAAGGGGAGATTCTAAGGAGAATTAATTCTTTGGATTACAAATCATATAGATGTATCTCTATTTCCCTCAACTAAGTGGGTGATATACATTACAAGGGAAGATTTTTTATCCATGTTCACAGTGCCAAATCAATTGAGAACTACACATCATGTTCTATAAAAAATCCAAAAAATCCTCTGGGAAAACCTCTAGGAATACATAAAAAAAAGGTAATTCAGCCTCAGGAGAACCACCATCATCCTCCAATGAAAGTGATGATTACTAAAAAGGGATATTTCCCAATTCCAGAAATAGATGTCCATTACATCCCAATCAAGGATCCCATTCACAATTAATGATCTGGGTAATCCCATTAGGTTCTTAAAAACTCCCTCAATGTCTATTAAAATTGATGTGCACATAAAATCACACTATCTAATTCATACCAATGATCATGGTAAATATGTCTACATCATGAATAATGAAATACTACTCCAACTCAAGCCCTGATTTCGTGAGTGAGTAATATAGACACCTGAAACATTGTTTTCTATTCATAGCAAGGGGTGTTACCAACTAAATCGAAAACAACATAAGTTTAGTTGGAAACATCAACACATCTACAAGACAAGAAGAAACAAATTAAATGGATGAATCAATATCAAAATGATAAATAGCTAAAATTATTTAATAAAAACAATTCCATGGACTATCACATGTCTTTAATTTGATTATACTAGTGCCTAATGCATAGCATGAAGATGCTTCATCTATACATGAGTAAGAGAAAACACACTATCCAAGAGTCCCACCCTGAAATGACTCATCCTAGAAGATGATCCAGCCCTAGCGGCATGACCAATGAATCAAGAACCCACTGACATGGATGGTTCATATTGGTTTAACTTTCCCTTGAATCCACAAATATTTAACCATTGTGATATAGGTGTTCCACAATGAAAAAATATAGTAAGTTCCCTATATCTTCAGATTAGTGGTATGATATGGGAAGATATTTGAATTCATTTCATATGTTCCCAACCATCCCCTACTCGACATGCTTCATATTTTTCTTAAAAAAACTACCACTACCAATAACCGTCATTGATCAATGGAAACTCGTCCAGATACTATGATCAATATCAACTATCATGGAATGATTAACCACTTTGGAATATGAATTTTTTTAAACAAGAAGGCCTATGATATGATTTCTACCCAAAACCCCCTCTCGAGCATTTGTTCTTTCCATTAATTATTAGAAAGGAGATCAGGTGCATAACCAACTAACTCAGCAAAAAGATTAACCCATTCCATCATAAACTAGTCTCTTTGGATCTACATGAGAATCTCTCGGGATTAGGCATTAGAATAAACCTCATGACAATAATACTCATATAAAATTACCTTTTCTATTGAACTTGTATTTTGGTGACTCCTGGATTGAACGTCTAAGTCCCACAAAATTCAACTAGGACCACTCAACATGAACACATAAAAATTTTCAATAACAAGCTCTAGTGTATCATAGAATTCGAACATTTAGCCTATCTTCTCAAGACACTCCTATGCTTCTTGAGGTTTTATGCTACCTTAGAAATAAATATGATTCCTATTAATGAATTCACGATCCTTTTCCCTTATATGACATGAATCAAAATATCTTACCTAAGAAGGACCAGCGCCCACTACTTTTAAAAAATATTGGAAAGACCAAACCAAAACATTCAATAATACTGACTTATTTGTGAGGTATAATTCAGTCTGACCTCTTCTAATGGATGTGTAAGAAATCTTCAGGGAAGAATTTTTATACACAATAAATAACCCCACTAAAAACCATCAATAAAAACATCAAAAATATTTCTAAAAATTTTCTGCTACAGAAAAATTCTATAATCACTTATGAAAATTAAAAAATAAAAAAATAAATAATAATAATAATAATAATATAGAAAAACTGAACCAGTCCACCCTAATGTTGTGTCCAAATATAATCTCCAACATGTATATCTCAATATGAGTATAAGTAAATTCAAATTCAAATATCCCATAGAGACTCGATATCTATCATGAGGTGTTCTACTCATCAATTATACTCATGACCAGTACCTCAATCCCTGACAATACTAGCTCATATCTATCCAGATTGATCTGAAATAACATAACCCAAAAACTGCATGACCTGACCTAATACTTTTTTGTTAAGAACCAAGACAGATTTCCATCTCCAAAAAACATGATCCAGTCTGTGTAATGTTCTAATGGGTGTTCCCAATCCCAATGGGCTAGAAACTAGTTCATGGATATCAACAATATTCATTGGAAATGATTTCATCAATTTTTATAATCATAAAAACAAACCGAAACAAAAATCACAATAACCAGTAACCAAATACAAAAAATGGACAATAATTTATCGATTCAAGGATTAAAAATGTAGAAACAAAACCAAAAATTATACATCAATAGTGAAAAAACTGTCCAAAAAATCCGTGAAACAACTGAAGCATCATCCCCAATCCACCACCATCAATACATAAAATAAAAGACCACATGCAACCTGAACCACCATTATGATACATCATTCCTCTACTTGAGTTAAAAATATCCAAGTCTATATACAACAAAATATGTATATAGGGTGTGACCCAAAGCCTCATATAATTCACCCCAACAAAAGATATTCCATTCCAAAACATGATAAGACAATTTATGATGCATGTATTATAAAAAAAATCTAGAGGCATTTTTATATAAAATATTTTTAAAGGAAAACATGATTTTCTTTTGAAATAACCAACAAAGTGCATCGTATACCGATGATAATAATGATATTAAAAAAGATAAACAAGTCATGGGAACCCCCCATTAGAACAATGTAAAATGGGATATATAAAACTTTATATATCAATGAAATTATGTAACATCCATATAAATCATGCTAGCTTGAGAGGGTGGTGAGGTGTTTCTAGCCAGTATGTGACATCCTGAAGGCACTAAAGGTATGAAATAAATTCCAAGGTCTTTATTGAAATGTTGGGGAAAGATATTACATTGATGTATCAAACAAAAACCAACCATTACATAATATATAAGAAACCATATGATCCATGAAACAAATTAAATATGACACAACATTTCATTTTTGATGTTCATAAATAAATCAAGTACCAAAGTGGATGAATGAAATTTCAAAGTGCACAATTGAAAACTATAAAACCATAAAGAATCAATGAAAAATTTAACTCCATTGTGCCACAGGAAACAAGATCAAACTTCATCAAACATCCCATGTATCATGAGATATTTATAAATATTTATGATAAATTGACATATACCATATCCCTATATATGATATTTGAAAAACCACCAGTGTTCCAATATAGGGGTGAGTACTAAGACATAGTTGTTTTCCCCAAATGACTTCCCTACTCACACCATTGGGATAGAAATTTTATAAATATTTATATAAAGAAGTTAGTTTACAAAATTTATAACAAATATTGAAACTAATTTTTAACAAATAACATTATCTACTAGTTTTCCATGAAAATATCTTTTTAAAAGAATGAAACAAAAAAATTATTTTAAAAAAATAAACAAGATCCCTTTGGAATGTACATTCCATTCCAGATATCCACGCCATTACACATGAATGAATTGCTATGAAAATTACATACAAACAAGTGTAATCTGGTCAATATACCATGTCATTACAAGTTTATTATATCCCATGTTCCATTAAACATTAGGAATTATGAAAAAGTTTATATTTCAAATAGGCCTCATAAATTCATTATGAACACGCACACTATGTACGCACATGACCATGCCAAAACTTTTCCAATAAAAAACCATTTGATTGAAAAAAATATTCCATCACAACATTTCCATACTAAAAAAATTTCAATAAATCAATATTTTTAACGAAATCATTTTTACCATAAACCAAATCAATAAATTATTTTAAAATAATCATGATAAAATCGTTTATCAAAGCACATTTCACTCCCAAATTCCCAAATTCCCCAATTATTCAAAAAAAAATAAATCATCACATAAGAGGAGTTATACATGATTTACAGCATAATTAGACAATCAATTCCATGCAATTAAATCAATTTTAAACTATGGAAATCAGTTTTTTAAAGGGGAGATGAGAGTGAAACCACTTACCTCAAGGGTTTTGGTGGAAATGATAAATGACATGACTAAAATCATAAAAAAAGGGGTTGAATCTTCAAGAACACACCTTCAGGGTAATCCCCTATAAAAAAATTGAAAAATAATCATATTTGGGAGCCATAACCATATATCTACCCACTACTGATTTAGATCTATGAAAACAAGAGAGGGAGTGAGGTAGATAAAACAAAAACATCAAGAATGACCAAGACAAATAAATTATTATGATGAATCAACTTCTAATCACCAATGGAATCATCTGAATCAATTCTAGATCATCAGAGAACCTTCCTTGGCCTTTGAGACATTAATATCCCGAGTTAGGGATGTTTTGGTCAAAACTAGGCATTAAAACTTAAGGCCAAGATAGATCATATTTTATAGGATCCAGATTTTTTAAAACAATATTTAGTAACATAGTAAGTCAAATCATTTTCTAACCTTCCGAAAACCCCAATCATTTTGAAGCCCCCCACATAGTCAACTCATAATGACTCGAAACCATGTGCCAACCATGCCAAATCCACTACCACAAATGAACAAAGCATATTTTCAATGTTCACGGTTTATCTTATGTGGATGCATGGTTTGGGTGTACCTTGTTCTACCCATGAGACTTCACTTTTCAACTGTCCCAGTAAGAACATTTTCATAGAGATGTTTCACGGTTTTCCCAAACAATACACAAACCATGAAACTATAGAAAATCCCCAAACACTCTCCAAAAGTTCTCAATACTATCCCAAACACCACCCATAAACATTACATACATTAAAAGCAAAAAATAAGGGTTACATACTTGAAACAAGGGTTGATACATTCTCCCCACCAATGGACATTCCATCCCCCAAAAGTATAATACCATCGATTACTAACAAGTGTTCCTTCCGTTACACTTTATTTTCCTTCTTTCGATACAAAGACTCTTCCTAAATCCAACCATGATCCTACAAAACACGGACTATTCCAATGATTTTTACAAGAATGTATTTCTCTTCCCTTTCAAATATCTACATCTGGTATATAAAACTAAATCATCCAAATATAGTTCAATGTGATCCCATCTGTTCACAAGGTAATGATTAGGCTGAAACTTTTTCAACTATGATACATGTAACACATTATGTACTGTAATGAACTAATGTGGAATTTACAAATGATATGCCACAAAACCAACCCATTATAGTATCTCAAAAGGTCACATGTATCAAGGATATAACTATACATTTTTTTCCAAAATGTCAACGTACAATCCTTGGAGAAATTTTAAAGAACAGATGATCAATAAACACGAATGAATGTCATCATTTATGATGATCCACAAAAGATTTATGATGCCTTTGAGCTATCTCCATCTATTTCCTGATCAACCAAATCTTATGTGTTTGTTCATGTACAAAGAACATACCAAAAAATGAATTCCCACCTTTATCCACACAATAAATTGTTGAATTATATAAAAACCTGTAAAATTAATTAAAAGGATCCATATGTGAGGAGGCCTAATATATTTTCTTATATGAGAACTAAACCAATAATATGTTGTCTTCCCATGAGCAACTAAACTACATTACACAATCCTGCATCATGAATTCCTACATTTGAATCTTCTGTTTGGATTTCTCATATATCTTAGGAAGATATTCTACACTCATAGACAAATTAATATGTAGGGAATTCTATAAGGATTTCTAGAAATAATATTTGAACCTTGGATCTGTATCTGATATGATCAATAAATCTATGCCATTTTTCTTTACTACATCATGGATATAAATCTTAGAAAGATTCTCCAATATATTAGTTTCATAAATATGGATGAAATGGGAATGAATTTTGAGTCAATCCAAAATCAGCTATATAGAATCATGTTTCTAATAACTCACAGGATACCTATTACAAAATCTATAGATATATACTCCCTTTTCCATAGTGTAATTGGTAAATATTGTAACATAAATTTCAGTCATTGATGCTCATCGTTAACTTGATACCAAGTTAATAAACTTGAAAAAAAACTCATCCACCTTCTTTTTAACGGTGACCCACCAAATTGATCTTTCAACATAACATACATCTTTTATATTCAATTATAGACATCCTATCACAAATGTTTGTATGAATAATGATGTTGTTCCAAATAATCCATATGTATGACCATCCTTTTTTTGAATGAAAACCATGAACTCCCATCCATCCTCTATCCCTTAATAGTCTCCCCACCATTGTGTTTTGACCTCATAGCCACACATTCTACACCAGATGTTTATTACTCCTTTACCATGTTTAACAAATCATTAACCACAGAAATTGATGAGAAAACTACCACACCACCTCGATCTTCACATTTTATATGCATATCATCTATGAAAAACATCAACTGCCACTCAGAAGAAGCCTCTTTCACCAATCCAACACATAAATTTATGCTTAATGCATCTTCTACCAAATTGTCATTACATAGTATATACAACAAGTCGGAGTCTAAAATTTGGAGATACATCATCCAACTGATTTTATTCTAGTCGAAATCTCTATGTGATAAAATATGTGTGAAGATATTCTGATCTATAAACATGGTTAATATATCACCAAATAGGTAATAGTACCATGTTATTAAATCATGGATGACAATAGCTAACAAAAAATCATCTGTTGGGTAGTTTTTCTCATGTATAGATAACTGCCTTGAGTCATATGCAACATCATGGTCTCTTTTCCTAATAACACACCCCAAATATTATTCTGAAGCATGATAATTCATGATATAATGTTGTTCTAATTTTGGAAACATCATGATAGGTGCTGAGGATAGGTTAATATTAATCTCTAGAAAATATTAATGGCATTAATCAATCCATTTGAATAGAACATCATTCTTTTTAGAGTTATCATAAGAGAATCTACAAGAGATAAGTCACATAAAATCATCAATATTAACTACCTAGACCAAGAAAAATTCATATATCGAAGACATTTTTTGGCAGTAACCAAGAGAGAACAACTTATATTATCTCTAGATCCACTACAAAACCTATTTCATAAATTAGATGGCCAAGAAAGAATACATATAGTATCCAAAAATCACACTTCGGTCTATTGGAATACAAAATATGATCTCTCAAGATTCCCAACAATGTATCCAAGTGTTTCAAATCATCAACCATTGTCCTTGAATACAACAATATGTTATCATAAAACACCACTATAAAAGAATCTTGATAACTATAAAAATCAAATTCAATAATTATATAAAGACTCTGGGTGCATTCATAAGGAAAAAATGCATTACCATATACTCATCATGTTCAGACATGGTTTTAAAATACTAATTTTGAATAATTTCCTTAAAAACTCAAAATTAGTGATATTCTAATCACATGTCTATTTTGGAGAAACATTGAGCTCCACTAAATTGATTGAATAGATAATCAATCCATATATGTGGATACTGATTCTTTATCGTAACTTATTTATGCTTAAAATTATTCACACATATCCTTATTGTTCCATCTGATTTCTTTATGGAAAAAACATGTGCTTCCCACCGAGAGGTTATAGGTCGAATGAAACTATTTCATTCTAACACCTCCAAATTCACTTTCATGTCTTTTAATTTTTTTAATCCACCATATATTGCAAAAGGGGAATAAGAATGATCCCCAGAAGGAGATCAATCATAAACTCTACTTCCCTTATATGTTGTAACCTTGAGATGTTTTCAAGAAAAAAATTTATAAACTGGTCAACTAGTGTTGTAAAACTCATGTTCTCAAAATCTTTCATTAATTCAAAAGTCAATGCAGCCAACATATAATACACCATTCCCATTATAGGTTCCAACAATCATGTTATACCTATCTTAACACTCCTTTCCCGTCAAAATACATTCTTTGAAACAATCCTTAGTCATGAATGTAATTGTTCTAATTTAACAGTTGATGTGGTCCATGATCATTTTCAACCAATCCATACCCATGAATCGATCATAGAAATCCATCGCCAGTATAAATAAATCCCATTTCATATTAGCACCATCAACAGTTATAAAACATGTTCAATAGAGAATGGATCAACATTCTCTTTCCTCATAAAGTGATTAATGATTTCTCAAAGAGGCATATTCTCTTGTTTTAAACATATAAAATAATCAATATGAGAAGAAATAATGTAATGTGATGCATGTATATCAAACAAATTATGAATAAGGGTAGAATTCAAAATAATTGTACCTCTCACCATTTATGGTCAATCATGATCATCTATAATCACTCACACAGCTCCATATAATTTCTTCCTCACAACACTTTTTTCTTTGGAGGCCTACTGATATTTCCCTTAATGCTGATTCATTATATTCGTATAATCCCCATGGATACTTATTTTCTACAAATGACACTGATTACAGGTCATCACCCCATTGAATAATATGATTTCCTTGATATTAAAGAAGTGTCTCAAGCACTTCACCTCAACGAATTGTTATAATATTGGTAAATATGTCCCATTTCATTGAAATTATGACATGATATTAGTGATTTTTTACACAATAATTTCATGTGGTTGAAGGAACCACATTAGAAACATCCCCCTTTTGATAGGGCTATCAAAATAAGGTTTACTAATTTTGCAGTTTGGTTCTAATTCATGATACCACCTTGGAAGTAGGTGTACCTCTTCTTATATCCCAATGAACTAGAGATACCACTAGTTCCAATGGATATAAACATATATCCTCATATTATAGTCCTTTTTATATCCCTTTCAACCACCATCACTCTGTTGAAAATCTCTATATTGTCAGTAATATAAACCACAATAATCGTTGAGTGATTCTCCTATATCCTCCTTTACTCCAATGTGATTTCCTTTAAGGATGTACTATCCATTACCTTGGGTGAAAATACAATTGAATTCATGAATATTGACATATCCACTATGACAGAAATATTTTCCTGCTTCAAGTTGAATAAATCTATCATTATTTAAGTCTTTAATGTATGATGATAGAATATATTTTTTAACAATTCTTCAAAATACTCCCAACCAATGCATTAATCAACTTTATATTTCACTTCTAGATCCCAATAGGTGACTGAAATATCCTTGATCATATATGTCACTAGATTGGATTTCATCTCAGCTAGTATACTAATGAAATAGAAGATATGAAGAATCATGTTCTGCCATAACACATCCTTCTATAGTTCAAGATCACCCCATAAGATGGGTGGGTTCAATATTTTTGTATAGAAAAAATGATCCACATATATTATCTCATACCTCCAGTTCAATTTTTCCACAACTAAGAACAATTGGTTGAAACTTTAAACTAGGTGTTGTTTCACCTAGGGCTAAGGTGCATTCACATTCTCCATATCTTCTTCAGGTTTGTTTCAACGATGCCAACCGGTTTACATTTTCTATAACCAAAACAACTAGAATAATTCTATATCACTATATCAACTAAATTCAAAGACATTAAAATTATATAAAATCCAGTACCGAAATATTTCATTCTAAAATAATCCATTTACCTTTTCAACCATTTTTAAAAAATATAAACTTTATTTTGAAATTATACTATTTTCAATATACAACTAACATGATCCTCTTAAAATACATTCATTTTAAAACACATAGAAAATTTTAAAAAATAAACATGTCTTCACAACCTTATAAAAGATTAATCAAAATGATATATTCACTCATAGTGTAAATTAATTACAGTAATGCAAGTATTGATAATCATATTGGATAAAACCATTACTATGAGATTTTAAAATCCTATAATTTCTTCAAAATTATTATGAAACAATCTTTCTGGAAACTTCATGTTCTATATAATAATGTTACCTATGACTTTTTATTCTCTACCATTAATTTATCATCCATAATACTACATTAAATGATCTCAAACCAAGGTAGATATAGGTATAAAATTATACTCCAAGGAGACCATAAATAATGAATAATTGTTCTTCAATGAAATGACCAAGCTTATACCACCTATATAAAACAATATTTTGGACTGAACAAAATAGATTCTATTTGTAACATTCCTTTACTTATCATTGGATTGATTGGGTAGTGGGATGTTAGTAGGCCTTGAGTGACTTCCCCAAGGAACTAAATGGTTGAATGAAATGCTAATGGATTCCTTATATTTTTTGGGGATTATTTTTCCTTATTGAATAAAATAATAACCAAAAATTCCAAAACCATGAAAAATATATATGATTCTTAAAAACAATGAATGAGAACAAAAAATTTCATTTATCAAAATCATTCTAAAATCATATTCGCAGGGGAAGACTGCAATATCAATGTACATAGTAGGAATCTATAAAAAAATGACTCAAGGATAGAATCAACTTCAATGCTCTACAATCTCCTAGATCAAACTTCACCAAAACCCCACATATCACATATCAGTGCTAAATATTTATGTTTCATTACCTTTTCCCATATATCGACTCATGATATCAACAAATGAAAAAAATCTCCAAATAAGTGGTGAGTACTAATACTCGGTAGGTTTTTCTCAATGACTTCTCTACTAACACCACTAGGAAAGAAAAGTTATAAAAATTTATATAAACCAATTTATATAAAATAATTTCTAATACCATTTAAAAATAAATATAAATAAATTGAAATATAAACCATTTTTTCCAATATATATTCATTTATCAATGAATGTGACCCATAAACTATTTAAAACAATTACTAAAGTTTCATTTTGAAGAATCAATCCACTCCACATATCCAAACCATTACCCATGCATGAATAGTTATTATATTTTCATATTCATTAGAGGTACCTCATAGATCTACCATGTCATTGGAAGGTAATTATATCCCATGTGGCATTACACCATTGGAACCAATGACAAGGTCATATTTTAACCAAAACATGAAACAAAAATATGAACAAAAACAATTTGTATCATCAAAAACCATAGAAAACCAATTTCAAGAGAAAACATTTTATTTAAAACCATTTTCCATAAAACCATTTCCATGTCTAAAACATTTCAATATAAAAACCATTATGTAGGAAACATTTTCCCCATAAACCTAATTATGTAATTATTTTAGAATAATTATTTAAAAATCATTTATTAATGCACATTTCATATCCAAATGCCAAAATTCCAAAATTTCACAAGAAACCATAAATTATCACAACGAAGGATTTAGACATGCATTTAAACATGATTACATATCAATATATTTAAATTAAATCAGTTTTAATCTATTATAATCAATTAATTCAAATGTAGTTGACGGTGAATCCAACTACCTAGACTGTTTTGGAGAAATCGATATACATCATGAAAAAAACATCACAAGACAAAGTTGAATCTTCATGAACCAGCCTTATATCTCACCCCTTATCATAAAACAATCCAAATATATTCATATTTTTAATCCACAACCATTGATCTGACCACATCAGATGTAGGTCTATTAAACTAAGTTAGTGGGAGAAGAATATCTAAGAAAAAATCTAAGGATGAAGTAGAACGATTACTTTCTGTGGGGAATAGGTTTCTAATCATGAAGGGAAGACTTTATATTTCCATAGGATCCATGGGATATCCTTCCATGACCATTGATATAGAAATATCCAATGATATTGATGTTTTGGGATAAAAATAAGGAATGAAATCTCTAATCCTACCCAGATCCACTTTTTAAGGATTTAGTTTTTTAACCGTGCATGGTTAAGTCATAGATTTAGTCAAAACTTGCACTAACCATTCACTATCCCCTCCTTAATGGAAAACCCATCCGCAATCAACTCATATGTCGGTCAAACCATGAGCTAAGTGTGTTGAATAAACTCCTTCAATTGAAAAAACCACTTTTCGATGTACACAAATCCTCCTAATTGGACACACGATATGGGTAAATCATGCACCACCCGTGTACCTTCCCTTTTACCCATTTGTCACAATAAACAATATCTTGGTGATGTTTCTTGGTTTTCACAAACTGCGCAGCAAACATTCACCAATTTAAAAGACCCCAAAACCCTATAAAATTTCATCATACTCTCCCAAACATCAACAGTAATCTTTAATAACAGAAAACACATACTAGATTGGTTACTTACATGAAACATCCAGTTATACCCATGTTTCATAGAAAACAAAATCCAAAATATTCTCATGAAGAAGACACTAGAGGGGAACACTTTCCATGGTCTTGTGGTATCCAATCATTATCATAATATAGCTTTTTTAATCATCAAAACTTCTAGATGAATCAAGAAATATCACCTTTCGAGTAAACTAGCGTACTAGTCATAGTAAACCACCTATATACCCATGTAACCCCTTTCAAATTAATTTCAATTTATCATTTAATATATATATATATATATATCACACCATCACCACATTCACATTAACTCACAAGAAATGTGAAAATACAAATGAAAACACAATTTATGAAAAGAAAAACCTCTTTCAAATTCACATGCACACCGAATACTAATTAAAAAGTGTTTCTAAAGAGATATGTAATTGATTAATCCACTTTCACAATTTATAAAACTCATTAATGAAACACAATAACAAAGAAAGCATGAAATTAAATAGATTACCTTTAGAAAAACCACATTCAAGGAATACGTATCAAAAAATCATTTTAAAATAAGTTTCTCTCTACTTAAATATTGTATTTAACACCTTTTGGGAAAATCATGAAGGAACTAATAAAGCACACATGAATCATCACCCATTTCACTTTGGAAATCAACTATTCAACACAACCACTCCATGAATAATTTTCAAGATAGATTTTGTATAAGGCCCCAGCCTTAAACCTTACTTAATCATGAGTTATTACAAGATTACACATTGAGGATCTTTTCAGGTTTAGAGTTTTAGAGAATTAGATCATAAAACTTACATTACATTCCACATTTAAACAAAGTGGTTACATAAAAGATAGTATTCATTTTTTTCCAATAAATGGAAACATAATTAAAATAAAACATGGATTATTTCTTGACACTTCCTTGACACTATTATTATATCATGTACCTTTCCCTTGACCTGTGAAAAACATTTCAAAAAAACATGGGATGAGAATAAAAAGCTTAGTAAGGGTTATAAAAATATGGAAATGGAACATGAGTTCATATATACAATAGAATGAAATCATACATTACCCATAAAACATGGGCACTTTAACATACCTCATCAAGTCATGAATAAATCATATAAATCATAAGTCATAAAAGGTAACTTGAGGCATTCATAACATTATTACGTAGGGAGTAACCCTCTTGGTTACGTTTGGAATACCCACCACAGTATATTCCCTAAATCATTTCAGAGAAACCTTAACGTTTCACTCCTTCGCGTTACCCAATGCATTGGAGAGATATATCGGGCTCACCCACCCTTAGTTTATCACAGAACCACCCATCTTCATAATAATGCCCAAGAACGATAATATAATTGTACCGGATAATACATGCATAAAGGAAACATAACATTTCCACATTTCAGTCACAAGATATCAATAAAACACATTGATATAAAAAACCTTATGAAAACCATTTTCAATACCAAAATAAAAGAAAAGTAAAACATGGTATTTATTTTTCTTTTAAAAAGATGGTATGGCTTGTAGAGTAAGCCGAAACTCAAATAATGGTCATGGCGGCGGAGAAGTCATTGTCACCGCATACGTATGACAAAAACATTCCCTTTTTTCATTTTGTAAAACACTTCGTATAAAAAGATTCCTTTTGGAAAAATTTAAAAGTCAAAGGGGTTTATACACCGTATAAAAGAAAGTTGTGTATAAAACAAAATATGCCTCAATGAAAGGAGATTGAGACGAAGTCCCTTAAAAAGACGGTATCCTTGGTTTAAGGATAAATCAATTACATAATTATGTGTGACAAACCAATACACCAAATATAAGTGGATATTAAGTGTAAAAAAATCATAGGATATTCACACATATTCATAGAACAACATATTCAAGGACTACATGTTTATCCCAAAGAATCAAATTTGGGATAAGAAGTTCCCTTGCAATAATTTGACAGCCTAACGGCATCACTACAAAATTCATAAAATGAGTTGAGGAGAGATCAAAAGGGTATCTCATCACATGGACATAAAATTTAAATCAATAAGGATATAGAAGGACATATCCCAACATAATAGTATGTGAATTAAAATACATAACAAAAGAAGTCTTTTAAAAAGAGGAGGGTTAAAGGTTCCCTTACCGACATGGTTACCTTTCGAAACATACACCCTGTGAAAGAAGGAAAATAGAACATTGATGTAAATACTCATAAATGAAATAATATTTCACAATGAGTAAAATAATGGGAAGTACATACACCACTCAAAGGAAATTGTGGCAAATGTAGCATAAATCTCATGGGAATAAAAGTGAGATGAAAAATATCTTACGAAGACTCGGCAGCCTAACGGCGCCACTTAAAACATCCAAAATGGATTGATTAGAGGAAATTGGGTCTCTCATAATATCAAAATAAAGTTTACAGAAAAAGGAATATAAAAGAACATCCCCCAACATAACAAATAGGATCTTAAAAGAAGTGAAAAGAAAGACAGAGGTTGGATCTCTTGCGAAAATTCGGCAGCCTAACGGCGCCACTCAAAACTTCCAAAATGGATTGATGAGAGAGAATAGGGTCTCTATTCATATGAACATAAAAATTACAGTAAGAGTAATATAAAAGAATATCCCAATAACAAGAAAGATGATCTTTAACATGAATTACATAAAAGAGTGTACTTTAAAAGAAAGAGAGGAGTTGGATCCTTTACCTCAAGTCCAACATGTCTTATTCGTTTTATTATATTCATGAATAATAATCTTTGGTCAATTTATAATTGCCTAAGTAAATCCTATAAAGATTATTATTCAGTTAATATCACATATTATAATGTTATAATAGTTTTTTAATAATGTTATTTCATATCAGACGTTTTTGTAGATGTTTGGTACATGAGTCAAAAATGAACTTGTTTGAAAAATGATTGTCCATGTAGTTATAAGTAAATAATTTGAAGAATATTATTAATGATTATAATATCATATATATCCAGTACATATTCATTTTGTACTATTGCATATCATTTGGAGATAAAAAACGAAAAGCACCGTTCATGGAGACGAAAGGCCGTACGTACGCATGAACGCTACTTTCATTTTTCCTTTGTCATATTAACAGAATTAAAAATAAATGATATATATATATTATAATTAAAGTATAATATATATGTTATATAGGTCACATAGTTTCATTAATTTCATTTTTTATATGTTTCATGTATTGCATGTACGAGTCACATCACTTGAGGGGGCGGTAGTCCACACTTCCTCATATGAAATTATCGCATTTACAGAACATGAAAAGAATAAAGGTATGGTTTAAATATAAAATACAGAAGCATATAGTAAACATAAATACCATATATATCATATATAAAATTCAGTGACATCATAATGTCCACCTTTAAGGGTGTTAAAAGAATATTGAACAATCATCATTTCGTGAGGTAGAAAATCACCAACCACAGAAATAGTATGTTCTTTAACCATTAGACGAAGGAGTGTGTAAGTGTAGCTCGAATACTTCTTATAAAAAATCCTAGTATATTTAAGATACTAGATTTGTTACAAAATAAATGAATAAAAAGAGTTTAGGGGGTTGGAGAAGCAAAATAAAACAAAAGGACACAAGTGAAGACAGTACCTTAAAATCGGGTAACTCCCACTGGTTTGTGCTCAAAGGCTTTCTTGGGAAGACTTCTGCCCAATGTGAGGCTTCGAGGAGTTATAGAGGGATGTGGAGAGACAAAATGGGCAGGGGTTGGCCGATCCAAAGGCTTTGGAAGTTTGGGTAAGGAGGTATAGGTGGGGGCCTTTTATAAGAGGAGAGGAGGGGCAGTCTTGGAAAGTAAAGAAATGTTACTTTATTTTAGAATGAGATTCGGATTTTAATGGTCCCACATTGATTTGTTTCGAGGATAAGGTGATAAGGGTTCTAAATCCACCCATACAATAGGTTTTTGACATGTGTAGGTCTTATATATTACATTATCCTTACATTTTATTTAAATCGTTAAATAATGCGGTCATCACTTCATCATCATGATGTCATCAATAATTTAATGCATTTAATGTATAAAAATTATAAAAATATATTAAGATGTAGGAAATATTTTTATCTTTCCAATGACTATTTATAGTGAAAAATCTGACTTGTATAACCCCATGTAAAAATTGTTTTAGTAAAACATTTCATGTTTGTCTCATTTTTACTTTAACATTAAATAAAAAGGTATTTATGTCATTTTCCAACCAAAGTGGCTCCATGGGGTCCCCAAGTTGACCCATGGATTTTCTTGGTTGGACATGACACATCCAATGAGGGTAGTACATGTTTCTAGGTCATTTAATTTTACTAAAACATTATTCTTACAATAAACTACACTAATTTCCTCTAATCGCGATTAAAAACTTAATAAGTTATTATTCACCAAAAGATTATTTTATTCCCATTGTACCACATTTTACTTCTTAATGACAACCATTTATGTTTTATTTTTTAAATTCAAAACACAAAGATGGAAAAATTCCATTTAAACGGAAAAATTAGTTTTTATATGTACCACTTAGTGGTTTCACTATTCATCAAAAATTGACGTTTTTCAGAAAATTACCAAAAGTTCACCCTAAGCTATATTTGATATTCTTAATTCAAAAATGATGTCTATTTTACAAAATTCAAATCATATAAGTTGCATTAATTAATTTAATAATTAATTTCCACTGTCAAAACAAATAGCGTGTTTTTATGAAACAAAATGTATCAAAAGATTGACACTAGTTTAAGTCTGATTTCAAAGTGAAATTAATTCCAACGGCCACTATTGGATTAAATGGTAAAAATATATTCTAATTTAACTTTAAAACCAATTCAAAAGATAAACTAATAATATAAATAAATTATATTAAAAGATGTTTTGAATTAAAATACAAAATTTTCACTATTCATTAACAATTGAACTTTTTGGGAAAAATACCAAAAATTTACATAAAGTAAATTTTGATGTCCTGATTCTAAACTAGAATTTTATTTTGTCAAATATAACACATAATTTTGTCAAAAATTGGATTTAAAAGAGGTTCTCCATCAAAAGGTGGTTAATCGACCTTTTAAAGAATATTAGAATGTTTACGCTTAAAATTAGATTCATTTGCATTTTTAATACTCTAACATTTATTGTAAAAACTAAAAATATTTTACAAACATATATAATGATTTTGTAGTTAGATCTGTTCATTCCCTCCATTACAACGGCTAGGCGTTAACTACTATTTAAAATAATATTATTTTATTATTAGAGTGCAACGTAAGATTCCCAAGAAACTCGTTGTTGCGTGTTGGGTACGCCATCGAGCATAGCATCCCCTTTAAAGTAATATTAATATTTTATTCACAAATATGGATAAATATAAAAATGTCATATTCTTTATTTACCTGGAGTGTTACATCCTTCCCCCCTTTTGGGAATTGCGTCCTCGCAATTTTAAAATTGAGCTTGGAAACATCCCTGAATGTCCCACATCGGAACAACAGTCAGTAAAACAAACACTTTAAAATAAAGAATGAGAATTACAGAGGTCACCCGAGTTAATCGATACTAGGATTCCATGTAGGAAAACATGGACATGGAGGAGAAAACATAGGGTCATGTTCTAATGTATAGTGATAGAAAACATGTTTAGGATAAAGTTAACCACGTGAAAATCACAAACTTGTGATGGGTTAAACGGTATTCGATTCCCCAGTAGGAAAAGTTATTAGACAACATTTTTGTTTTAAGTTACTTTTTATTGTGGAATTTATTCATAAGGAAACATAATCACTTATCATGTTGACTTTCAACTTTTATTAGATTCCTTACACAAACTCATATTTCCTCCAAAAGACGAGTATTTAGGAAGACTTGTTCACATTAAGAGTACTATAATCAACTTCTAGAGAATCTCCTAACACAAAAAAGAGAACAATATACTTCCCGTGTCTTTAGACTTTAACCAAAACCAAAACCAAAAAGATTAGTACAAGACCAGATAATCCAGCAAAGGATAACCCTATATAAAAAGAAAATCTATTTTTAATCTCCAAAATTTATCCAACAAAACCCAAAGTTCAACGAGGACCATTTGATAAACAATTTGTCCATAAAATTCATCAAAGTGAACCAAAATAAGATTGAAACCAAAATATTTGAAGGATTTAGCCACATAGTCTTCCAAGGTACAAATTAACTTTTATCTCCAAATAACATCAGTTGCTCTTAAATTCTCATATTGAAAAGTAATTAACCTAACCAGGGACTTCATGTAGTCCAGTGGTAGGCGATAAATACCAGTCACACTTTGGTTGTGGGTTCGATTCCCGCAGCTTTGTCCGACGTGACGGGTTGTCACACGGTCTACGTGTTGTCCTTTTTCCAAAACTATATAATTCTTAAAACATTCCCCAAAACGAGGTAAAATCTTCAAAAATGATCATAACATATTTTAACCTCAAGTTTATCTCATGCCTTTCATTTTCCATCATAACATATAATAACCCATAATTACCTCAAAAGTAAGGATCATATAAAATCTAATTTTAAAATCCCAGGTAAATAATGAATAAAACATTTTCGTATTTATTAATATTTACGAATTAAATATTAATTTTACATTAAATGGGTTGCTATGTTCGATAGCATACCCGATACGCAACGATTAGTTCCTTTGAAAACATACGCTGCACACTAGTAATATAATAATATTATTTTAAATGGTAGTTAACAAGTAGCTGTTGTATTGGTGGGAATGGATATAAATAACTAAAATCTGATTATATATGTTTTTAAATGTTTTTACATTTATCCAATAAAAGATAAAGGCTTAAAATACGGAAACAATTCAATTTTAGGCATTTATACCCTAATTTTCACTAAGGGTTCACTTATCACCTTTTGATGGTGAACCGTCATTAAATATAGTTTTGATCGATCTTATAAATTCTATTTGACCAAATATAACTCTTCTTTAGAATCGGGACATCAAAATTTACTTTGAGTAAATTTTTGGTATCTTTCCGTTAAAGTTCATTTTTTAATGAATAGTGTAAAATGTTGTATTTTAATTCAAAACCTCTTTTTAATCTAATTTATTTATATGATTAGATTATCATTTGAATTGGTTTTAAAGTGAAATTAGAAAATATTTTTACCATTAAATCCAATAGTGGTTGTTGGAATTAATTTCACTTTGAAATCGGACTGAAACTAGTGTCAATCTTTTGATACTTATTGTTTCATAAAAACACGCTATTTGTCATGACAACAGGAATTAATTATTAAATTAATTAATGTGACTTATATGTTTTGAATTTTGTAAAATAGACTTCATTTTTGAATTCAGAATATCAAATATATCTTAGGGTGAATTTTTGGTATTTTTCTGAAAAACTTCAATTTTTGATAAATAGTGAAACCACTAAGTGGTACTTATAAAAACTGATATTTCGTTTAAAATAAATTTTAACACTTCTATGATTTGAATTTCAAAAATATGACATACATGGTTTTCATTAAGAATTAAAATGTGGTTCAATGATATTATAATAATTTTTTGGTGAATAGTAACTCTTAAGTTCTTAATCGCGATTAGAGGTAATTAGTGTAGTTTAAGGTAAGAATAATGTTTTAATAAACTGAAATGACCTAGACACATGTCCTACCCTCATTGGATGTGTCATGGCCGACCAATACAATCCATGGGTCAACTTGGGGACCCCATGGAGCCACATTGGTTGGAAAATGACATAAATACCTTTTATTTAATGTTAATGTAAAAAATGACACAAACATGAAATGTTTTACTAAAACAATTTTTACATGGGGTTATACAAGTCATATTTTTGACTATAAATAGTAATTGTAAATCTAATAATATTTCCTACATCATAGTATTTTTTTATAATTTTTATACATTAAATAAATTAAATTATTTATGACATCATGATGATGTAGTGATGACCTCATTATTTAACGATTTAAAGAAAATGGAAAGATAATGTAAAATATAAGTCCTAAACATGTCCAAAACCTTTTTTATGAGTGTATTTAGAACCCTCATCACATTATCCTCGAAATAAATCAATGTGGGACCTTTAAAATCCGAAACTCTTTTGAAAATAAAGTAACATTTTGTAACTTTACAAGAGTGACCCTCCTCTCCTCTTATAAAAGGCTCCCACCTCTACCTCCTTACCCACACTCCCAAAGCCTTTGGCTCAGCCAAACCCTGACCATTTTGTCTCTCCACTTTCCTATCTTACTCCTTGAAGCCTCACATTGGGCAGAAGTCTTCCCAAGGAATCCTTTGAGCTCAAACCAAATGGAGTTGCCTTATTTTAAGGTAATGTCTTCTTTTGAGTCCTTTTGTTTCATTTGTCTTCTCTAACCCCCTAAACTCTTTTTATTCTTTTCTTTTGTAACAACTCCAGTATCCTAAATATACTAGGATGTTGTTATATTAAATATTCGAGATAAAATTACACACACCTACGCCTAATGGTTAAAGAACATACTGTTTCCGTTGATAGAAAATTTCTGCCTCCCGAAACGATGATTGTTCAACATTATTTTAAAACCTTCAAAGGTGGCCATTAAGATGAAACTATATTTATATATGATATATAATATTTTTATGTTTCTATTAATCTTCTGTATTTTTCATTTTTGGCATACCTTTATGGTTTCCATTATGGGTAAACGCGATATCTTTATTTAAGGAAGTGCGGACTACCGCCCCCTCAAAGTGATTTGATTCGTTAATACCATATGTGGGATGTATAAAGGATGGATATAAAGTTATTATATATGATTTTATACTTTAATTATAATATACCTCTATATCATTATTATTTCTTCCCATTAAAGTAAGAGATAGAAATGAAAGTAGCGTTCATGCGTACGTACGGCTTACCGTCTCCATAAACGGTGCATTTCATTTCTTATCCCCAAATGTAATGTACTATTATAAGTACATGTATATAATGGATATATATGATGAATGATACATCTAAATGATGAATAAAAATCTGGAATAAAAATATACGTACCTCTCATTTAGTTTTAATTCCATTAATATGACAAAGAAATTAAAGTAGCATTCATGCGTACGTACGGCTTACCGTCTCCATTAACGGTGCATTTCATTTCGTACCTCTAAATGATTATGTAATATTATAAATGCATGTATATGATGGATATATATGATATATATGATATCCAAATCAGGAATTTCATTCTGGATATAAAGAACCTTTGACCACATTAACAACATGTAATTTTAAGAAGTCCACTTTCGACTTAAGAACCAAATATCGACAAAACAAACATTATTAACTTAATGATTACATAATGTTTAGAACATGGAAATAAGTGATATAAAAGGAATAATAAGCTTGAAAAATTTTCTTAAGAAATTAGAAATTAAGTCAAGTTTATTATTATGGACGTTAAATAATGATCGAGTCAAGTCAGACCCGAGGTAAGGGACTTCGTCTCAATCTCCTTTCATTGAGGCATATTTCGTTTTATACACAACTTTCTTTTATACGGTGTATAAAACCCTTTGAATTTTACTTTTATACAAAAGTAATCTTTTTCTACGAAGTGTTTTACAAAACGACAAAAAAGAATGTTTCTTTTAACGTACGCGGTGACAACGACCTTTTCCGCCGCCGCGAGTATTATTTGGTCTTTGGCTTCCTGAACAAGCTGTAATGTTTTTTTAAATGAAATAAATACCATATACTCTTTTATGTATTTTGGTATTGAAAATGGTTTTTATAATGGATTTTTAATGTCAATATATTTATGTGATATATTGTGATCAAAGTGTGGAAATGTTTTCTTTCCATTATATTTGTTTTATGTCTTATGATTTTATAATGGTACTTGGACATTTGACAGGTGGTTACGTGATGAACCATATGACGGGTGGTGCCGTGAATACCAGGACGAGTGGTTACGTTATAACCTCCAATGCATTGGGTATGGAAGTCGGACGTATGGCTATTCCATTAAGTATGTATGGAAGTTGTCCATATGGCTATTCCATTAAGTGATATGTGTGGAAGTAGACCATATGGTTATTCAACTTATGTATGTTTATGTCCCAAGTTACCTTTATATGTTATGTGTTCTTTATATGGGTTTTATGGTAATCTTTTTGTTACAAAAGGGTAAGTAATGATCTTTTATTCAGTAAACAGTTTTTACTAATTCATAAAGGTGAAAAGTATTTCTTCGATAAAGTATACATGGTTTACTTTTTGTTTTGATAAACTAACAGTTTTTATTCTTTGTGTATCCCTTACTGAGCTTTTTATGCTCACCCCAAGTTTTTTTGAAATGCTTTTCACAAGACTTAATGTGGAATAGTGTCAAGGATGGGATCAAGGGAAATTCATGCTATATAAAACATTGAACTAGACATGTTTCTTTTTAAGAGTTTTTGTTATTTTATGGAATCTTAGTAGAAGTGTCTACATTGTAATCTTTTGAGATGTAATAGTAATGTAATAATTCTCTAAAACTCTAAACCTGAAAAAATCCTCAATATGAATTATTCATTTAATTCAATAATAAGTAAGGTTTAAGGCCGGGGCCTTATATTTGGTATCAGAGGTCAGTTTAGACAACTTTAGGAGTTAGAAAAGTGTTAAATTATAATATGAATTAAATGATTTGAATTTACGGATTACCATGTTGGTTCACCTAAGATATTTCTATGTTCAGAATGGTTTTCCGCAGAGGAAACAAAGAATCTATGTTAGGACGACATCAGGATGAAGACAACCATCCAAATCAGCAACTTGAGATGGTCGGAATCGGAACTAAACAGTTTGTCACAGTGATGGCTCAGTTGACTTAGGTGAAAAATGTTGGTTGTTTTATTGATGACATTTGGTGTTTTGTAAAAGTAAAGAGGAGAAAGAAAGTCATTTAAGGTTTATCTTGAAAACCTTAAAATAAAATAATGTATATGGGAAATTCAGCAAGTGTGAGTTTTGGTTACAACAAATTTCATTCCTGGGTCACATTGTTTCAAAAGAAGGCAAAATTGTTGATCCTGCTAAAACAAAAGATGTTGAAGAATGGCCAAGACCCACCAATATAACCGAGATCCATAGTTTCCTTGGTTTAGCAGGTTACTACCAAAGTATTGTTGAAAATGTTTCACGATTATCTAGTCCAATGACTATACTAACTCATAAGGGTGTTAAGTTCATCTGGACAAAATAATTTGATGATTTTTTTCAGGAGTTGAAAAGAAGATTGGTGAATGCTCCAGTTTTGGCACTTCCTTCTAGGAATGGTGAGTTTGTTATATACAGTGATGCTTCATTGAAGGGACTTGGTTGTGTCCTTATGCAGAATGATCAGTTAATTGCTAATGCTTCACGTCAGTTGAAAACTCATGAGATAAATTACCCTACACATGATTTCGAATTAGCTGCTATTGTTTTTGCTTTAAAAATTTGGAGGCATCATTTGTATGGAGTAAAGTGTGAAATATATACTGATCACAAAAGTTTAAAGTATATATTCTCTCAGAATGAATTGAACATGAGACAGAGGAGATGTCTGGAATTAATCAAGGATTATGATTGTACAATTCACTACCATCCGGGAAAAGAAAATAAAGTGGCCGATGATTTGAGTCGAAAAAATAATGCTTCATTAACCATGATACATTTGGAACGAGATCTTATGGTTTTTGATTTGATGAAATTTGGCATAGAAGTTGTTGGTGCAAGAAGTTCTTCTGTTTTGTTTTAGGTGTCAGTGAGATCATCCCTATCAGAGAGAATTAAGCAAGCACAGATGGAAGATAGTGAGTTGCAGAAAAAGGTAGAGCTGGTTCAGAAGGGTAAGTTGCATGAATTCCACATTGATAGTGATTGTGTTTTGATATTTGGGAAGAGATTATGTGTGCCTTGTGATTCACAGTTGATGAATTAGTTGTTATGTGAGGCTCATAGTTCCCCGTTTTCCATTCATCATGGCAGTACTAAGATGTACAGAGATCTGTGGGAGTATTACTTGTGGGATGGAATGAAAAGGGATATTGCTGATTTTACTGTGAAGTGTTTGACTTGTCAGTAGGTTAAAGTAGAGCGGCAGTTACCGAAAGGGATGCTTCATCCCTTACCAGTACCAGAGTGGAAATGAGAGAATATATCCATGGACTTCATTGTGGTATTACCGAGGACATCTCGAGGTAATAATGCAATCTTGTTTATTGTTGATCGCTTGACTAAATCTGCTCATTTACTTTATATACGAGATACTTTTTCCCTAGATCTACTTTCCCGTTTGTATCTTAAAGAGATAGTCAGGTTACATGGATTTCCTCTCTCCATTGTGCCTTATCGTGATCCCAGGTTCACTTCTAACTTTTGGAAAGGCCTTCAGAAGTCGTTGGGTACTGAATTAAATTTTAGTACAGCTTTTCATCCTCAATCAGATGGGCAGTCAGAACGAACAATTCAGACCATGGAGGATATGCTACGAGCTTGTTCGATGGATTATCAGAGATGTTGGGACCAACATCTTTCTTTTGTTGAGTTTTCATATAATAACATTTTTCATTCCAGTATACAGATGGCACCATTTGAGGCATTATATGGGAAGTGGTGTCGAACTCTAGCATTTTGGGATGAAGTGGGTGAAAGGAAGCTAATTGGACCAGAATTGGTAGAAGAGATGGCAGAAAAAGTACAATTGATTCAGAAACACATGAGAACAGCTCAGAGCAGGCAGAAGAGTTATGCGGATAACCAGAGGAAGGATCTATCTTTCGAGGTAGGTGATCATGTTTTTCTCATGGTTTCTCCATGGAAAAGTGTGATGAGATTTGTTAAGAAAGGAAAGATGAGTCCAAGGTTCATTGGACCATATGAAATTCTAGAGAGAGTTGTATCAGTTGCATACAGAGTGGCATTACCTCATAGTTTATCTCAGGTACACAATGTTTTTCATGTTTCGATGCTGAGAAAGTATATGCCAGATCCATATCATGTTTTGAGTCCAGAGGTAGTTCAGCTGGAAGAGAACCTACCTTATGAAGAACAACTAGTCCAGATTCTTGATCGAAGAGAGCAAGTGTTGAGAAATAAGTTAATCCACTAGGTAAAGGTTTTGTGGAAAAACCATATGGTTGAAGAGGCAACGTGGGAATCTGAAAATGCTATGAGGGATAAATACCCCCACTTATTTTGATAAGTGAATAAAATTGCAAGGACGCAATTCCCAAAAGGGGGGAAGGATGTAACATCCCCGGTAAATAATGAAATAAACATTTTCATATTTATTAATATTTATGAGTTAAATATTTATTTTATTTTAAAGGGGTTGCTATGTTCGATATCGTACCCGATACGCAAGGATGAGTTCCTTTGAAAACTTACGTTGCACACTTGTAATATAATAATATTATTTTAAATGGTAGTTAACATGTAGTCGTTGTATTGACTGGAATGGATAGAAATAACTAAAATATGATTATATACGTTTTTAAATGTTTTTTCATTTATCCAATAAAAGCTAAAGGCTTAAAATACGGAAAGAATTCAATTTTAGGCATTTATACCCTAATTTTCACTAAGGGTTCACTTATCACCTTTTGACGGCAAACCGTCCTTAAATATAGTTTTGATCAATCTTGTAAATTCTATTAGACCAAATATAACTCTTCGTTAGAATCAGGACATCAAAATTTACTTTGGGTAAATTTTTTGTATCTTTCCGATAAAGTTCATTTTTTAATGAATAGTGTAAAATGTTGTATTTTAATTCAAAACCTCTTTTTAATCTAATTTATTTATCTGATTAGATTATCATTTGAATTGGTTTTAATGTGAAATTAGAAAACATTTTTACCATTAAATCCAATAGTGGTCGTTGGAACTAATTTCACTTTGAAATCAGACATAAACTAGTGTCAATCTTTTGATATTTATTGTTTTATAAAAACACGCTATTTGTCATGACAGCGGGAATTAATTATTAAATTAATTAATATGACTTATATGTTTTTAATTTTGTAAAATAGACTTCATTTTTGAATTCGTAATATCAAATATATCTTAGGGTGAATTTTTTGTATTTTCTGATAAACTTCAATTTTTGATGAATAGTGAAACCACTAAGTGGTACTTATAAAAACTGATTTTTTGTTTAAATGAAATTTTACCACTTATGTGTTTTGAATTTCAAAGATCTGACATACATGGTTTTCATTAAGAAGTAAAATGTGGTTCAATGAGATTAAAATAATTTTTTGGTGAATAGTAACTCTTAAGTTCTTAATCGCGATTAGAGGTAATTAGTGTAGTTTAAGGTAAGAATAATGTTTTAATAAAATAAAATGACCTAGACACATGTCCTACCCTAATTTTATGTGTCATGACCAACCAAGACAATCCATGGGTCAACATGGGGACCCCATGGAGCCACTTTGGTTGGAAAATGACACAAATACCTTTTATTTAATGTTAAAGTAATATATGACACAAACATGAAATGTTTTACTAAAAAAAATTTACATGGGATTATACAAGTCATATTTTTGACTATAAATAGTCATTAGAAATATAAAAAGATTTACTATATCATAGTATTTTTTTATAATTTTTAGAAATTAAATAAATTAAATTATTTATGACATCATGATGATGCAGCGATGACCTCATTATTTAACGATTTAAATAAAATGGAAAGATAATGTAAAATCTAAGACATACACATGTCCAAAACCTATTGGATGAGCGGAATTTGAACCCTCATCACCTTATCCTCGAAATACATTAATTTGGGACCATTAAAATCTGAAACTCTTTTGAAAATAAAGTAACATTTTGTAACATTACAAGAGTGCCCCTCCTCTCCTCTTATAAAAGGCTCCCACCTCTACCTCCTTACCCACACTCCCAATGCCTTTGGCTCGGAAAAACTTTGCCCATTTTTTCTCTCCACTTCCATCTCTTACTCTTTGAAGACTCACTTTGGGTAGAAGTCTTCCCAAGGAATCCTTTGTGCTCAAACCAAAGGAAGTTACCTGATTTTAAGGTAATGTCTTCTTTTGAGTCCTTTAGTTTTATTTTTCTCATCCAACCCCCTAAAATCTTTTTATTCTTTTATTTTGTAACAACTACAGTATACTCAACATACTAGGATTTTTTTATAAGAAATATTCGAGCTACACTTACACACACCTAAATATAATGGTTAAAGAACATACTTTTTCCGTGGATGGCGAATTTCTGCCTCCTGAAACGATGACTGTTCAACATTCTTTTAACACCTTAAAAGGTCGCCATTAATATGACAATATATTTATATATGATATATAATATTTTTATGTTTTCCTTAAGCTTCTGTATTTTTCATTTTGGGCATATATTTATGGTTTCCATTATGGGTAAACGCGATATCTTCATTTAAGGATGTGCGGACTACCGCCCTCTCAAAGTGATTTGATTCGTTAATTCCATACGTGGGACGTATAAAGGATATATTTAAAGTTATTATATATGATGTTATACTGGAATTATAATATACCTCTATATAATTATTATTTCTTCTCATTAAAGTATGAGATAGAAATGAATGTAGCGTTCATGCGTACGTACGGCTTACCGTCTCCATGAATGGTGCATTTCATTTCTTATCCCCAAATGTAATGTAATATTATAAGTACATGTATATAATGGATATATATGATGAATGATACTTATAAATGATGAATATAATTTTGGAATTAAAATATACTTACCTCTCATTTAGTTTTAATTCCATTAATATGACAAAGAAATGAAAGTAGTGTTCATGCGTACGTACGGCTTACCGTCTCCATGAATGGTGCATTTTATTTCGTACCTCTAAATAATTATTTAATATTATAAATACATTTATATGCTGGATATATATGATATATATGATATCCAATTCAGGAATGTCATTCTGGATATAAAGAACCTTTGACCACATGAACAACATGTAATTGTAAGAAGTCCACTTTCGACTTAAGAACCAAATATCGACAAAACAAACATTATTTACATAATGATTACATAATGATTATAACATGGAAATAAGTGATATAAAAGGAATAATAAGCTTGAAAAAGGATATTAAGAAAGTAGAAATTAACTCAAGTTTATTATTCAGAACGTTAAATAACTATCGAGTCAAGTCGGACCCGAGGTAAGGTACATCGTCTCAATATCCTTTCATTGAAGCATATTTCATTTTATACACAACTTTCTTTTATATGGTGTATAAAACTCTTTAAATTTTACTTTTATACAAAATGAATCTTTTTCTACGAAGCGTTTTACAAAACGACAAAAAATAATGTTTCTTTTAACGTACGCGGTGACAATGACTTTTTTCGTTGCCGCGAGTATTATTTGGTCTTTGGCTTCCTGAACAAGTCGTAATGTTTTTTTTAAAATGAAATAAATACCATACACTATTTTATGTATTTTGGTATTGAAAATGGTTTTTATAATGGATTTGTTATGTCAATATATTTATGTGATATATTGTGATCAAAGTGTGGAAATGTTTTCTTTCCATTATATTTGTTTTATGTCTTATGATTTTATAATGGTACATGGACATTAAACGGGTGGTAACGTGATGAACCATATGACGGGTGGTGCCGTGAATACCAGGATGGGTGGTTACGTTATAACCTCCAATGCATTGGGTATGGAAGTCGGTCGTATGGATATTCCATTAAGTATGTATGGAAGTTCTCCGTATGGCTATTCCATTAAGTGATATGTGTGGAAGTCGACCGTATGGTTATTCCACTTATTTATGTTTATGCCCCAAGTTAACTTTATATGTTATGTGTTTTTTATATGGGTTTTATGGTAATATTTTGGTTACAAAAGTGTATGTAATGATCTTTTATTCAGTGAAGAGTTTTTACTACTTCATAAAGGTGAAAAGTATTACTTTGATAAAGTATACATGGTTTACTTTTTGTTTTGATAAACTAACATTTTTTATTCTTTGTATATCCCTTAATGAGCTTTTTATGCTCACCCCATGTTTTTTTGAAATGTTTTTCACAGGACTTAATGTGGAATAGGGTCAAGGATGGGATCAAGGGAAAGTCATGCTATTTAAAAATGGAACTATACATGTTTCTTTTTAAGAGTTTTTTTTATTTTATGGAATCTTAGTAGAAGTGTATACTTTGTAATCTTTTCATATGTAATAGTTATGTCCTAATTCTCTAAAACTCTAAACCTGAAAAGATACTCAATGTGAATTATTTATTTAATTCAATATTAAGTAAGGTTTAAGGCTGGGGCCTTATACTAATGGTTACCTTTATAATTATTACCTGAACTTCCACATCGATTGGTCATCTCGTACATGATGCATTACAAATCATACCAAGGTTCAAGTGGTTGATCATGACTCCTTGATAGTTGGTTTAGAACAACCATGAGTTTCCTCATTGAATCCCCCATTTTATCTAGTATCTTAATCAGAGAACCACCACAGTTTTCTTCAAACCTGTTGTCTCTTTGTTGCCTGATAGATCCATCCATTCACTGAAAATAGAAATGTCAGTGTGATTATATCAACAAAACCATCATGTACTAATGAGGAAGGTAAACACTAAGATATACTTACTCATTCACTTTATCTAAAGCTAGGACTCTTTCTGAAATACTAACCATTATGGTAATGTCACTTGTGCTTAGAGAATACCATAACCTCTAATGTTATCTAAACCGACCTTTGATACCAACTATAAGGCCCTAGCCTTAAACATTACTTAATCTTGAGTTATTACAAGATTACACATTGAGGATCTTTTCAGGTTTAGAGTTTTAGATAATTAGATCATAAAACTTACATTACATTCCACATTTAAAAAAAGTGGTTACATAAAAGATAGTATTCATTTTTTTCCCATCAATTGAAACATATTTAAAATAAAACATGGATTCGTTCTTGACACTTCCTTGACACTATCATCATATCATGTACCTTTCCCTTGACCTGTGAAAAACATTTAAAAAAAACTTGAGATGAGCATAAAAATCTCAGTAAGGGTTATAAATATATGGAAAGGAAACATGAGTTCATATATACATAAGAATGAAATCAGACTTTACCCATAAAACATAGGCACTTTAACATACCTCATAAAATCATGAATAAATCATAGAAATCATAAGACATAAAAGGTAACTTGAGGCATTCATAACATTCTTACGTAGGGAGTAACCCTCTTGGTTACGTTTGGAATACCCACCACAGTATATTCCTTAAATCTCTTCAGAGAAAACTTAACATTTCACTCCTTCGCGTTACCCAATGCATTGGAGAGCTATATCGGGCTCACCTGCCCTTAGTTTATCACGGAACCACCCTTCTTCATAACAATTCCCATGAACCATAACATAATTGAACCACATAATACATGCATAACGGAAACATAACATTTCCACATTTCAATCACAAGATATCAATAAAGCACATTAATATAAAAAACCTTATGAAAACCATTTTCAATACCAAAATAAAAGAAAATTAAAACATGGTATTTATTTTTCTTTTAAAAAGAAGGTATGGCTTGTAGAGGAAGCCGAAACTCAAATAATGGTCACGATGTCAGAGAAGTCATAGTCGCGGCATACGTATGACAAAAAAATTCCCTTTTGTAGTTTTGTAAAACGCTTAATATAAAAAGATTCCTTTTGGATAAACGTAAAAGTAAAAGGGGTTTATACACCGTATAAAATAAAGTTGTGTATAAAACAAAATATGCCTCAATGAAAGGAGATTTAGATGAAGTCCCTTACAAAGACGGTATCCTTGGTTTAAGGATAAATCAATTACATAATTATGTGTGACAAAAGAATACACCAAATATAAGGGGATATTAAGTGTAAAACAATCACAGGATATTCACACATATTCATAGAACAACATATTCAAGGACTACATGTTTATCCCAAAGAATCAAATTTGGGATAAGAAGTTCCCTTGCAAAAATTTGGCAGCCTAACGGCGTCACTACAAAATTCAGAAAATTAGTTGATGAGAGATAAAAAGGGTATCTCATCACATGGACATAAAATTTAAATCAATAAGGATATATAAGGACATATCCCAACATAA
This sequence comes from Viscum album, assembly GCA_963277665.1. Taxonomy (NCBI): domain Eukaryota; kingdom Viridiplantae; phylum Streptophyta; class Magnoliopsida; order Santalales; family Viscaceae; genus Viscum; species Viscum album. The sequence continues at coordinate 1,143,930,812 of OY728141.1, forward strand.
TTGTATGTGAATTAAAAGACATAATAAAATATGTCTTTTAAAGAGAGGAGGGTGAAAGGTTCCCTTACCGACATGGGTACCTTTCAAAACATACACCCCGTGAAAAAAGGACAATACAAAATTGATGTAAATACTCATAAATGAAAGTATATTACACAATGATTAAAATAATGGGAAGTACATACACCACTCAAAAGAAATTGTGGCAAATGTAGCATAAATCTCATGGGAATAAAATTGAGATGAAAAATCTCTTACGAAGACTCGGTAGCCTAACAGCGCCACTTAAAATTTCCAAAATGGATTGATGAGAGGAAATAGGGTCACTAGTCATATCAAAATAAAGTTTACAGAAAGAGTAATATAAAAGAACATCCCCCAACATAACAAATAGGAGCTTAAAAGAAGTGAAAAGAAAGAGAGATGTTGGATCTCTTACGAAAATTCGGCAGCCTAACGGCGCCACTCAAAACTTCCAAAATGGATTGATGAGAGAGAATAGGGTCTCTCTTCATATGAACATAAAAATTACAGTAATAGTAATATAAAATAACATCCCAACAACATGAAATATTAGCTTTAACAGGAATGACATAAAATAGTGTACTTTAAAAGAAAGAGAGGAGTCGGATCCCTTAACTCAAGTCCAACTTGTCTTGTTCGTTTCTTTATATTCCTGTATAATAAACTTTTGTCAATTTATAATTGCCTAAGGACCTCATTTAAAGATTATTATTCAGTTCATATCACATATTATAATGTTATAATAATTGTTTAATAATGTTAGTTCATATCATACATTTTTGCCGATGTTTGGTATATGAGTCAAAAATGAACTTGTTTGAAAAATGATTGTCCATGTAGCTATAAGTAAATAATTTCCAAAATAGTATTAATGATTAAAATATCATATATATCCCGTACATATTAATTTTATACTATTCCATATCATTTGGAGATAAAAAAAATGAAAATCACCGTTCATGGAGACGGTAGGCCGTACGTACGCATGAACACTACTTTCATTTTTTTCATATTAATGGAATTAAAAATAAATGATATATATATATATATTATAATTCCAGTATAATATATATGTCATATAGGTCACATATGTTCATTAATTTCATTCTTTATACGTTCCATGTATTTCATGTACGAGTCACATCACTTGAGGGGGCGGTAGTCCACACTTCCTCATAAAAAATTATCGCGTTTACACAACATGAAAAGAATAAAGGTATGGTTTAAATATAAAATAAAGAAGCATATAGTAAACATAAATACCATATAAATCATATATAAAATACTGTTACATCATAATGTCCACCTTTAATGGTGTTAATAGAATATTGAACAATCATCGTTTCGTGAGGCAGAAAATCGCCAACCACAGAGACAATATGTTCTTTAACCATTAGACGAAGGTGTGTGTAAGTTTATATCGAATCCTTCTTATTAAAAAATCCTAGTATATTGATGATACTGGATTTGTTACAATAGAAATGAATAAAAAGAGTTTAGGGGGTTGGAGAAGAAAAATAAAACAAAAGGACACAAGTGAAGACATTACCTTAAAATCGAGTAACTCCCTTTGGTTTGAGCTCAAAGGATTCCATGGGAAGACTTCTGCCCAAAGTGAGGCTTCAAGGAGTTAGATAGTGATGTGGAGAGACAAAATGGGCAGGGGTTGGCCGAGCCAAAGGCTTTGTAAGTGTGGGTAAAGAGGTAGAGGTGGGGGTCTTTTATATTAGGAGAGGAGGGGCACTCTTGGAAAGTAAAGAAATGTTACTTTAATTTAGAATGAGTTTCAGATTTTAATGGTCCCACATTGATGTGTTTCGAGGATAAGGTGATAAGGGTTAGAACTCCACCCATCCAATAGGTTTTGGACATGTGTAGGTCTTAGATATTACATTATCTATCCATTTTATTTAAATCATTAAATAATGAGGTCATCACTACATCATGATGATGTCAAAAATAATTTAATTTATTTAATGTCTAAAAATTATAAAAAATATACTAAGATGTAGGAAATATTTTTAGATTTCCAATATAATTTATAGTCAAAAATATTACTTGTATAACCCCATTTAAAATTGTTTTAGTAAAACATTTCATGTTTGTCTCATTTTTACTTTTACATTAAATAAAAAGGTATTTATGTCATTTTACAACCAATGTGGCTCCATGGGGTCCCCAAGTTGACCCATGGATTGTATTTGTCGGCCATGACACATAAAATGAGGGTAGGACATGTGTCTAGGTCATTTCATTTTATTAAAACATTATTCTTACCTTAAACTACACTAATTACCTCTAATCGCGATTAAAAACTTAATAAGTTACTATTCACCAAAAAATTATTTTAATCCCATTGAACCACATTTTACATCTTAATGAAAACCATGTATGTCGGATTTTTGAAATTCAAAAGGCAAAGATTGAAAATTTTCATTTAAACGGAAAAATCAGTTTTTATAAGTACAACTTAGTGGTTTCACTATTCATCAAAAATTGTAGTTTTTCTGAAAATTACCAAAAGTTCACCCTATGCTATATTTGATATTCCGAATTAAAATATGATTTCTATTTTAAAAAATTCAATACATATAAGTTGTATTAATTAATTTAATAATTAATTCCCGCTGTCAAAATAATTAGCGTGTTTTTATGAAACAAAATGTATCAAAAGATTGACACTAGTTTAAGTCCGATTTCAAAGTGAAATTAATTCCAATGACCTCTATTGGATTAAATGGTAAAAACATATTCTAATTTAACTTTAAAACCAATTCAAAATATAATCTAATAATATAAATAAATTATATTAAAAGAGGTTTTGAATTAAAATACAACATTTTCCACTATTCATTAAAAATTGAACTTTTTCAGAAAAATACCAAAAATTTACACAAAGTAAATTTTGATGTCCCGATTCTAAAGAAGAATTTTATTTTGTCAAATATAACACATAAAATTGTCAAAAAGTGGATTTAAAAGAGGTTCTCCATCAAAAGGCGGTTAATCGACCTTTTAAAGTATACTAGAATGTTTACGCTTAAAATTGGATTCATTTTCATTTTCAATCCTCTAAAATTTATTCTAAAAATTAAAAATAGTTGAAAAACATATATAATCATTTTTTAGTTAGTTCTGTTCATTCCTGCCATTACAACGGCAAGGCGTTAACTACTATTTAAAATAATATTATTTTATTATTAGACTGTAACGTAGATTCTCAAGAAACTCGTTGTTGCGTGTTGGGTACGCCATCGAGCATAGCATCTCCTTTAAAGTAATATTAATTTTTTATTCACAAATATGGATAAATATAAAAATGTCATATTATTTATTTACCTGGGGTGTTACATTTAGGTCCCCAAAAACAATATATAGAACATAACCAAGAATCAAAAAAATCATATCAATGTCACCAAATAATTTTTAAGCATTGAGAAACCTACCTCACGTGTAAAAAAATCTATAATCTAGAGGAAATCCATAACCACACCTGAAGAAAACTATTAAAAGTCGTGATATAACCATAAACATGAAGATTTAACCCTATATAATAAGGTCCAACACTAAATAGGTAATCCAACCCACTAGATATATCAAACCCTATGACATTAGAAGTGAAACCCTATAAAATAGGATAAATCAATAAATGAGGGAAATACATAATGTTTCATATATATTTTCCCACAAAATTAACCCCAAAAATAGAGATTTATTGTTAAAAGGAGAGAAGGATGAGGCAATTAGTCTAGAGAATCTCGAGTGGGGATGACTTGGGGTGTTCATGGTTAAAAATCGAAGGGGAAAAGGATTAAAATATAATTTTTAATGTCTTGGATAGGTCACATGGTTTTCCCACATGATCATCTATATCATATCAAAACTGTACAGTTAGCACTATCCAACAAAGACATTTTTTATTTCTACCTGTATGAATTGAATGACCATGCATAAAATATATTGTTTCCCACTCTCAAAAAATATAATAATGCCGCACAGTTTCCTTGGAAAAGGTGCACAGTTTAACAAACCATTTCCAACTGTGCACTAAATACTGCAATTCCAAAATTCTCTATTTTTCATCAAAAATTCTTAGGGAAACTAACAGAAAAAGGAATTAATAAAAGTAAAAAAATAATACCACAAAATGAAAACACATATGTGAAAAAACTAATTCCCATAATTGAAACATTACACAATCCATTATGCGTAATTATGATATTGTTAAATAAGCACTTATCAGTTTGCTATCTTCTAAATAATAACCCCAATCAATGAAATAATATAAAATAAACTATTTATTATGAGGAATATAAATTAAGTAATGATATATTATATCAATGGTTATGTATATAAACCACACAATATAAATAAGTGGTGAATATGACATATGTCACATGGGAAAAAAGTGAGATGAGAAACCCTTACCTCATGTTTAAATTTCTTTATATATGTTAAAACATCCTTATACTCACCTTTCTACGAAGTGTGAAAAACATGGGTTGAACCACCCACATTTGCACTGAAGCACCCTTAAATGTATTGATTCCAACTACTTGAGGTCTGAATCAAGGGCCTCAGGTCCAATATTTTTGGATGGTGTCCTGTAGGAATCAGCCATTGCCTGCCCGGTGTGTAGCACATCAGAAGGTACAGTGTGGAGAAGTCTGTCTAATGCATCAATAATTATTATTGGTGATAACATCTTCAACTTCTATGTATGTTTCAGTTCAATATTTTTTGTACTTATAATCTGATCATGGTTCCATAATTCTGAAAATATTATTCATGATATAAATATATTATACATAAATATATCCCATAGTTTAATATTTAGGTTCATATATAATATATAGGTATCAAAAAACTAATTACACTATTCATAGAGATGTTAGGTTGTATATATGCATGACTGAGGATTTCAAATTTTGATGAATTATAAGAAATAATGGAATATAATTATTCACAATTCGATATTTTTTTATACCATATATATATATATTATATATTCTTCAATTACTTCTTTACTTTAATCAATGTAATTAAAAAACATAAAATGATCCACATCACTACGTGGATGTGGTAATCCCCACGTACTCATGATCGACATTATCATTTTCTAATTGTTTGTAAGGTATAAAGATAGATATTGTAACACGCCGAGATTTTATGAAAAAATATTATTTTTAATGTCTTGTGTTGTACGCTACACCAAAAGAAGCTTGCACAACACACATCCTTGACTTGCCTTGCATTACACGCAATCGCAACCTTCCTCGATAGCATGTGTAGTACGTAATACTGAGTTTCACAAAACAATGATATGCTATTAAAATATTATTAAAACTAGCTGTTATGAATAGTAATAACCACTTTTTAAATTTTAGAAATTTTATCTCTCAAAATGGACTTCATTTTTGGATTCGGAGTATCGAATTTAGCCTAAGGTGAAATTTTGGTACTTTTCGGATAACTTTCATATTCTGATGAATAGTGAAAATTACTAAATTATAATTAAAAACAACTTTTTTAATCGAAATAATTAATAGTGATAAATAATTAATTTGAGTGGTTTTAAAGTATATTTAGAATATATTTTTACAATTTAATACAATGTTGTTCATTGGATGTAATTTCACATTTAAATCAGACATAATCAAGTGTCAATCTTTTGATAGATATTGTTTCTTAAAAACACGCTATTTGTTTTAACAGCGGGATTTAATTATAAAATTAATTAATGCAACTTTTATGTTATGAATTTGGGAAAATAGACTTCATTTTTGAATTCGGAATATGAAATATAGCTTAGGATGAAATTTTGGCATTGTTCTGAAAAACATCAATTTTTGATGAATAGTGAAACTACTAAGTGGTAGTTAAAAAAACTGAATTTTTCATAAAACTTAATTTTACCGCTTCTGTGAATGGAATTTCAAAAATCCGAGAGACACGGTTGATTTCAATAAGTAAAATGTGGTTCAATGAGATGAAAATAATTTTTGGTGAATAGTAACTTTTTACTTTTATTTACCACAGTTAAAAGTAAATAGGGTAATTAAGGGTAAGAATGATATTAATATTACCCTAACACATGTCCTAATTCTATTGGACAAGTTTATCTCGACCAAAAACAACCTTAAGTGTAAAATATTATCATTTAGGCCCACTTGGATTAGATTAGGACATTTATTATTATTTAATTCAAAGAAGAGTTAAAAGAGTTAAAATCAAAGTTTATTTACTAAAACATTTTTAATATAGGGTTATACATAAGATAAATTCGATTGTAAATATTCATTAGAAAGATAAAACTATTTCCCACATAATGGTATTTTATTTGTAATTTTTAGACATCAAATAAGTTAATTTATTTATGACACAAAGATGATGCAGTAATTATCTTATTAATAAAATATTGACATAATTGATGTTATAAACACCAAACTAAATATAATTTGAGACTTTTTATGAATTCCACTAATTTTATAGGTTACTATGATATATTAGTGTTGATTTAACCAACTTGTTTTGAACATATAATTCTATTATGACTTTCACAAAAATCATATATCAAATAGTGTCAAAATTGACACAAAATAGTTTTTAAATCAAATATTATATTATTAATTGTCATTTTATTCCTAAAAATCTAAGGTTCGGCCAAATGACTTAGATAAGGATATATATATTAATAATAAACAATTTGGGGTTCTTTTGGCATGTTATAGTAAGTGTATTAACCATATAGTGAAAGAAAACAAAAAGACACGGTAAAAGTTAAATTATTTAACTTAGAGTTAAATCTAATTGATAAGGTTAAAATAATAACCTAAACATGTCTAAATCCTATTGGTTGATAGTATTTCGACCCATCCCCACTTTAGCTTCGAAATAAGACCCTTTGGAACCATTATAAACCGATTTTGACTTTAATATAAAATAAAATTTTGAGATATTCCTAAGGTGCCCCTCTCCTCCCTTATAAAAGGACACCTCCTCCCCCTCCTCCTCACACCAATTTGAGCAATCAAGCTCGGCCAACCCCTGCCAAAATCTATTCTCCACTTCCCTAGAAACATCCTAGAGGTTCTGGTATTCCTCAAAGACCAATTTTAGTGCCCTAAGAGGAGGTCTCAAAGAGGCGCTTTAAAGAAGAGGTAATTACCGTTACCAATTCTTTCATTTTTATTTCTTCTTCCACTTATTCTTCTTAGGTTGTTTCATTATGAAGTAATAACATCAGTATCACTCATATACTTATATGTTATTATAAGTATGAAACAACCCTATTTGACCATCTATCCATCCTACGGAAAAAGAAATCACCGCGCGTGCGTACGTACGGAATACCGTCTCCACGCCGTGGTGTAATCTATTTTCCACCACCACCTTACATGGATGGGTATAATGGTGTAAAGAATAACTATACATAGTTATTACAACATCATATTGATTCTGATATATTGTATAATCCACTCCAATTCAATTCAATATTTATGGAAATGATATCATCGCTCGTGCGTACGTACGGACTACCGTCTCCACGACGCGATGCGACTCATTCTCCATGTTAACCATTTAAGAATGATTAAAAAGTATATATAAGAAATAATAATGAAATATATGACATTATAAAGCTACTGGATTTATGTATATATGTATATGTATGTCATCTACTTACTTCCATTCAAGACAATAAGGAAAGGAAACAGCGTTCATGCGTACGTACGGACTACCGTCTCCATGAACGGTGTTTTTCATTTCATTTATCTATCTTATATATATATATATATACTGAATATATATGATATAAAAATCATATTTTATATTCTGGAAGTAAGTAAATAATGATATAAGTAATAATAATGTCAAGAACAACAAGTCAAAACACCTACGATAAATGAAACGATTTTACCCAAAACGCTTCTTTAACATGGAATTTACAAAAGAACGGGTAATATAAAGTCATAAGTGAACCATATATGATATCATAACAATGAATATGATTCTGTAATAAGTCAATGACATTATTTAAATCATTATACAGGAGTTTCGGACACATATGAAGCAAATCAGACCTAAGGTAAGGGAAAATATCACAATCTCATTTTTATTCGAGATTGTTTATTCGTAAGTATTTACTGGGGTGTATTTTATCATCCACATCCATGTTCCCTCAATATGTAATATTGTTTCCATCCACTTTCAATAGTTTAAATCCAATTTTACCCTTAGGTGAGTTTTTAGTAAAGAATATGAAAGGAATCTTTTGTCGTTTTTCCGTACGAGGTACTTTTTGACTTTTCCGACAAAAGTTCGAAGAATGTTTTTTTTAACTTATACGGCACGAACGGATTTTTACGGTTTTAAAAAGCCTTATTTTCATGAACCTTCCTCCAAAATATTTCATGACTATTTTTCATAAAATCTCTTTCTTTTAAAATTGTATGATGTTTTGTGAAAAGAAATTGATTTTGAAGAAGAAAGGATATTTTCCTCAAGAATTCATTTCAAGTGTTTTATCAAAATTATTTTCCATCTAAGATAATAAAGGGTTCTGTTTCTATCCATATTTTTACATTGATTTGACTATGTTGTGATGGAAATATGTTTATGAATTCCTTTATCTTATATGAATGGTTTTATGATGTCATGTTGTTTACGAATCCCATTTTAATTACATGGGTTATGCAATGATGTATGATTTATGATTTTGTGGCACACATAAGAAAGGATTCATTAAGAGATGGGTGGGACCTATATCTCCCTCCAATGCATTGGGTAAAGATTTTATATCTCATGAGATTGACATGGCTGGAATGGTAGGTTATACCGGTTCAGTGAAACAGGACTGAAACGAGGATTACTCGATTCAGAAAGGGACTTTGTCCACTAAGATAGTCTTGGCAATGAGTCTTGACTAACAAGAAATGATTCTCTATGATTATGTGTGTATGCCACAATGAGTAATGTTTTAAGTTATGATTTCATTTCACTACTATGATTTATCCCATGTTATGAAATTATGCTCTCTTTTGCAGGTTAAGATTTCCAAAAAATGTTATGTTCTTATGAAAATTATGTGATTGATATTTCTTTTGTTTACCCTTACTGAGCATTTGAGCTCACCCTTTTATGTTTCCTTTTCCCCAGGATATAAAGAAAGGTTTTAGGTAGAAAAAAAAAGAAGATCTTTATGGGAGATATTGAAGATCTTTCTCCACGATTAGAAGATTACGTTCCGAGTTTCCAAAGACACTAAACTATTACGATCCTTGTGTGTGTATTTTTGTTATGTATTAAGCATTCCGCAAAAGTAATGTAATGTCCATGTACGTCAGGCTTCGGGTCTCTACAGTTGGTATCAGAGGAAAGGTTTAGTCAACCTTTGGAAACTAGGATGCGAAAACGTTAGCGAGATCCCTAGAGATATTTCTAAGGTATGTCTAGGGATGCCCCTAAGGATAAGTATACGTATAGGATATAGTCCTAGAACTATGGTAACAATATTAGATTAAACCAAAGATGATAGATATTTAAGTTACTCCCCCTTTATTATGATTTTTGCATCTAACACTATTCTGTTTGGGTTTTAGAAAATGGCTGGAAACAAGATGATTCACAATAATGGAGGATATGATGGACAATGGAATGATATTCTTCTTGAGCAACCAAATGAAATGGGATTTGGATGTCCAAACATCATTATTATGCCGAATCAGCAATCTCACAACATGATCAATAAAGTAAAATTTGGTAAGTTTCCTGACTCGGCTAATAAGAGAAAGATGGAGTTTCATGATGATCATAGAGGAAAGAAAGTTCAATTTCCCCTATGTAAATCATGTGGGAAGAGGCATCAAGGAGAATGTTTCAAAGGAACTGGAAGATGATTTGGGTGTGGAAAAGAAGGACACAAAGCCAGTAAGTGCAAAGGAAAAGGTTCAGTTAATACCAGGGATGAGGATAATGGTATTGCTACGACATCAAAAATGGTTAAGTGTTTTAAATGTGGAATGTATGGGCATTGTGCAAACAAATGCCCTAAGGTAAAAACTCATGAAGAGAATCAGTATGGTCATATGGGTAGTATTTATGTGGATGATGATGAAGAGACTACAAATGATATGTGAGATGAAAGAATTGTTGAAGCTCGGTCAATGGTTTAAGAATGTTGTGGAATGATTACATGTTTATCATGTGTAATGTTGTATAAGAAATCTCATGGTACTATGGAATAAAGAGACATCTGAGGATTGTTACACTGTTGTCTTTCCTTGTGTTTTGAAAGTGTATGATTAATGTTACCAGTATCCATGAAAGGTTATTCAGATATTTTTGGAATGTAGATGATATGCGCATAATGAAGGGATAAGGAGAAAATTAAATGTTTGATAGTATTCATGAGCTCATGATTGATATAAGGACTAAGTGATATCATGGTTTGAGTATATAGAATTTTGAGGATTTCGGTATGTGAAAAGTGTTAACTTTTAACTGCATTCAAGTTTTCACTAAGGTTCAATGGGTATTCAAGAGAGTACAAGATTAAGGCCTTTGAATGTTTGGAATGTGACCAACAAGATATATCTTATGATATATGGGGATCAATGATGGTATTAAATCTCTGGTAATCGTTTTCACTATGTTATGAGATTGGACTACAGTATTATGTATAAGCCTAAAGATTAGACTGGATTATGTTGGACATAAGTTAGTATTGTTTAAGGATAGAAGATTTTCGATATTATTGATGGGATGTTATAGTAACGTAGTTTTAGAAAAAGGGACAACCTGCCGGACGGGCGACAGCCCATCGCTTCGGACAAGGCTGTAGGAATCGAACCCACAACCGAAGTGCGACTGGCCTTTATCGCCTACCACTGACCTACATGAAGTCCCTGTTTAGTAGAAACTAGTTTTATTATATTAAGCAGTATGATATATGAAGTATAAGTCCATTTTAGAAACCATATGTGATTAATCTCACTATAGATCGACTTATGTATATAATTTTGCTAACCTTTTGTTTGAAACAGATGGAATGACCCGTCATTCTATCACATGATCTGCTAACACTTCACGAATAACAAATTCAACTTCATTTATTTAAGAGATGAAGTGGAAATTGTTAAAGGCACGAACAACAGTGAGATTGTACCAAAATAAAGTAAGTATTTATTCTAATTCAAATTCTTTAACTTTAGGGAAATGATCTTGAAAACCAAAAAATGTTGTCCTAGTTCTCTTATACCTGATGAATCAGATGGTACCTTAGATCGTCACAAATTTATGGATTTGTGATTACTGGCTTTTCCATAGCCATGTTCTCTACCACTCTCCATCAGAACATGATGGTTAGATTTCTCTTCCATATCCATACTTTCACCTATGTGGAAACCCAGTGATTAGTTTATTTGGGTAATCGTTACATTTCATACTTTAGTTTTTAAAGCCAAGTTTTGGTATTCCTTTTTACGATGTGGGTTTCTATTAAAGAAACTTTCGAATAGTAAACCATTTATAACACCGACGAATTTCGAGGGCGAAATTCATTTTAAGGGGGGTAGAATGTAACACCCCGAGATTTTATGAAAAAATATTATTTTTAATGTCTTGTGTTGTACGCTACACCAAAAGAAGCTTGCACAACACACATCCTTGACTGGCCTTGCATTACACGCAATCGCAACCTTCCTCGATAGCATGTGTAGTACGTAATACTGAGTTTCACAAAACAATGATATGCTATTAAAATATTATTAAAACTAGCCGTTATGAATAGTAATAACCACTTTTTAAATTTTAGAAATTTTATCTCTCAAAATGGACTTCATTTTTGGATTCGGAGTATCGAATTTAGCCTAAGGTGAAATTTTGGTACTTTTCGGATAACTTTCATATTCTGATGAATAGTGAAAATTACTAAATTATAATTAAAAACAACTTTTTTAATCGAAATAATTAATAGTGATAAATAATTAATTTGAGTGGTTTTAAAGTATATTTAGAATATATTTTTACAATTTAATACAATGTTGGTCATTGGATGTAATTTCACATTTAAATCAGACATAATCAAGTGTCAATCTTTTGATAGAAATTGTTTCTTAAAAACACGCTATTTGTTTTAACAGCGGGATTTAATTATAAAATTAATTAATGCAACTTTTATGTTATGAATTTGGGAAAATAGACTTCATTTTTGAATTCGGAATATGAAATATAGCTTAGGATGAAATTTTGGCATTGTTCTGAAAAACATCAATTTTTGATGAATAGTGAAACTACTAAGTGGTAGTTAAAAAAACTGAATTTTTCATAAAACTTAATTTTACCGCTTCTGTGAATGGAATTTCAAAAATCCGAGAGACACAGTTGATGTCAATAAGTAAAATGTGGTTCAATGAGATGAAAATAATTTTTGGTGAATAGTAACTTTTTACTTTTATTTACCACAGTTAAAAGTAAATAGGGTAATTAAGGGTAAGAATGATATTAATATTATCCTAACACATGTCCTAATTCTATTGGACAAGTTTAACTCGACCAAAAACAACCTTAAGTGTAAAATATTATCATTTAGGCCCACTTGGATTAGATTAGGACATTTATTATTATTTAATTCAAAGAAGAGTTAAAAGAGTTAAAATCAATGTTTATTTACTAAAACATTTTTAATATAGGGTTATACATAAGATAAATTCGATTGTAAATATTCATTAGAAAGATAAAACGATTTCCCACATAATGGTATTTTATTTGTAATTTTTAGACATCAAATAAGTTAATTTATTTATGACACAAAGATGATGCAGTAATTATCTTATTAATGAAATATTGACATAATTGATGTTATAAACACCAAACTAAATATAATTTGAGACTTTTTATGAATTCCACTAATTTTATAGGTTACTATGATATATTAGTGTTGATTTAACCAACTTGTTTTGAACATATAATTCTGTTATGACTTTCACAAAAATCATATATCAAATAGTGTCAAAATTGACACAAAATAGTTTTTAAATCAAATATTATATTATTAATTGTAATTTTATTCCTAAAAATCTAAGGTTCGGCAAAATGACTTAGATAAGGATATATATATTAATAATAAACAATTTGGGGTTCTTTTGGCATGTTATAGTAAGTGTATTAACCATATAGTGAAAGAAAACAAAAAGACACGGTAAAAGTTAAATTATTTAACTTAGAGTTAAATCTAATTGATAAGGTTAAAATAATAACCTAAACATGTATAAATCCTATTGGTTGATAGTATTTCGACCCATCCCCACTTTAGCTTCGAAATAAGACCCTTTGGAACCATTATAAACCGATTTTGACTTTAATATAAAATAATATTTTGAGATATTCCTAAGGTGCCCCTCTCCTCCCTTATAAAAGGACACCTCCTCCCCCTCCTCCTCACACCAATTTGAGCAATCAAGCTCGGCCAACCCCTGCCAAAATCTCTTCTCCACTTCCCTAGCAACATCCTAGAGGTTCTGGTCTTCCTCAAAGACCAATTTTTGTGCCCTAAGAGGAGGTCTCAAAGAGGCGCTTTAAAGAAGAGGTAATTACCGTTACCAATTCTTTCATTTTTATTTCTTCTTCCACTTCTTCTTCTTAGGTTGTTTCATTATGAAGTAATAACATCAGTATCACTCATATACTGATATGTTATTATAAGTATGAAACAACCCTATTTCACCATCTATCCATCCTACGGAAAAAGAAATCACCGCGCGTGCGTACGTACGGAATACCGTCTCCACGCCGTGGTGTAATCTATTTTCCACCACCACCTTACATGGATGGGTATAATGGTGTAAAGAATAACTATACATAGTTATTACAACATCATATTGATTCTGATATATTGTATAATCCACTCCAATTCAATTCAATATTTATGGAAATGATATCATCGCTCGTGCGTACGTACGGACTACCGTCTCCACGACGCGATGCGACTCATTCTCCATGTTAACCATTTAAGAATGATTAAAAAGTATATATAAGAAATAATAATGAAATATATGACATTATAAAGCTACTGGATTTATGTATATATGTATATGTATGTCATCTACTTACTTCCATTCAAGACAATAAGGAAAGGAAACAGCGTTCATGCGTACGTACGGACTACCGTCTCCATGAACGGTGTTTTTCATTTCATTTATCTATCTTATATATATATATATATATACTGAATATATATGATATAAAAATCATATTTTATATTCTGGAAGTAAGTAAATAATGATATAAGTAATAATAATGTCAAGAACAACAAGTCAAAACACCTACGATAAATGAAACGATTTTACCCAAAACGCTTCTTTAACATGGAATTTACAAAAGAACGGGTAATATAAAGTCATAAGTGAACCATATATGATATCATAACAATGAATATGATTCTGTAATAAGTCAATGACATTATTTAAATCATTATACAGGAGTTTCGGACACATACGAAGCAAATCGGACCTAAGGTAAGGGAAAATATCACAATCTCATTTTTATTCGAGATTGTTTATTCGTAAGTATTTACTGGGGTGTATTTTATCATCCACATCCATGTTCCCTCAATATGTAATATTGTTTCCATCCACTTGCAATAGTTTAAATCCAATTTTACCCTTAGGTGAGTTTTTAGTAAAGAATATGAAAGGAATCTTTTGTCGTTTTTCCGTACGAGGTACTTTTTGACTTTTCCAACAAAAGTACGAAGAATGTTTTTTTTAACTTATACGGCACGAACGGATTTTTATGGTTTTAAAAAGCCTTATTTTCATGAACCTTCCTCCAAAATATTTCATGACTATTTTTAATAAAATCTCTTTCTTTTAAAATTGTATGATGTTTTGTGAAAAGAAATTGATTTTGAAGAAGAAAGGATATTTTCCTCAAGAATTCATTTCAAGTGTTTTATCAAAATTATTTTCCATCTAAGATAATAAAGGGTTCTGTTTCTATCCATATTTTTACATTGATTTGACTATGTTGTGATGGAATTATGTTTATGAATTCCTTTATCTTATATGAATGGTTTTATGATGTCATGTTGTTTAAGAATCCCATTTTAATTACATGGGTTATGCAATGATGTATGATTTATGATTTTGTGGCACACATAAGAAAGGATTCATTAAGAGATGGGTGGGACCTATATCTCCCTCCAATGCATTGGGTAAAGATTTTATATCTCATGAGATAGACATGGCTAGAATGGTAGGTTATACCGGTTCAGTGAAACAGGACTGAAACGAGGATTACTCGATTCAGAAAGGGACTTTGTCCACTAAGATAGTCTTGGCAATGAGTCTTGACTAACAAGAAATGATTCTCTATGATTATGTGTGTATGCCACAATGAGTAATGTTTTAAGTTATGATTTCATTTCACTACTATGATTTATCCCATGTTATGAAATTATGCTCTCTTTTGCAGGTTAAGATTTCCAAAAAATGTTATGTTCTTATGAAAATTATGTGATTGATATTTCTTTTGTTTACCCTTACTGAGCATTTGAGCTCACCCTTTTATGTTTCCTTTTCCCCAGGATATAAAGAAAGGTTTTAGGTAGAAAAAAAAAGAAGATCTTTATGGGAGATATTGAAGATCTTTCTCCACGATTAGAAGATTACGTTCCGAGTTTCCAAAGACACTAAACTATTACGATCCTTGTGTGTGTATTTTTGTTATGTATTAAGCATTCCGCAAAAGTAATGTAATGTCCATGTACGTCAGGCTTCGGGTCTCTACAGATATGATATTATAAATTTAGAAGCATAGTTCTGTAATCAATATCATATAAAAAAATTAAATCCATTATAATACCTATCCATTCGATATAGTGATAGAGAATAAATTCTATCACTGTGTATAGAGGGTATATGTTATGTAAACACTAGCAACACATTCCCTTTACATTTATTGTAAAAAGTCTGGATATTGTTGGTTTCATCAAAAACTTTATTTAATATATTTTGGATATTATTATTAATATTTTATAATAAATACAACTTATTAATAATAGATAAAAAATAATTAAAATAAAGGATGTGTTATGTTATGGTGGTTTTTCCTCCATTGAATAAAATTATTTAGATCACTTATTATGGTTCATATTGTTTGACTTTTGGGATTTATATATCCTCTAGAATGTCTTTTTGGATATTAAAAAGAAACATTTTTTAGGTTTGTTAATCAAGATGGCATAATTTTTTGTAAATAATACTGTGGAGGTGTGTCTATTTATAAGTGAGTTGAGGGAAATTATCAGATTTAATTAATGTTTTTAATGATTATAATTTAATTTTTTAATATAAAAATTCCTTTAAATTGAAATAATTCACATTTATGATGTGTATGGGTCTAAATGAATCATAAAATATAATTTTAATATTTTTTCATTATTTTTTCATGATTATCATTTAATTTTAAACAATCACTGAAATTTTTTGAAATTATTGAAATGTTTAAATTATATAAACATTAAGGGTTAATAATGTAACTTTAGAAGAAAGAATACCCATAAAAAACATGAATTATTTTTAAAAACTATCATACTAATTAGGGATGACCAACTTTTTTTAAAATTATAAACCATCTAATTACTATTATTCATTAAAAAATATTATTAATTTTATATTAAATTTTTTAATAATAATTACATTAAATACATTACTCCACAAGGGGATATTAAATTTAATATTTTACCACGTCCCTACCTGTTTATATAGATATATAAAACTAATTGTATATTGTATATAATTCCAAATATATCAAAATTTATAATTTTAAAATCATTTCTTATATATTTCTTTTAATCAAAATAAATATTGTGTCGGCGTTGTACAAGAAATAAAGGCATTTTTTCATTAATAAAAATAGTAAATTAAATAAATTAATTAGAAATTTTTTTTATAAATTTAAAATAAATATTTCAAATTGAACATATACTCTGTTTTTTGATATATCATAAAATAATTTATAAAAACCCCAAGAGAAATAAATTTATAAATGTTTTTTAAATAAACTATTATAATTGTAGAAATATAATGAAAATAGAAGAAAATTATCATATGTATTAATATTTGATGATAATGGGTAAAATATGACTATCTAATTTAATTTATTCACGTGTTTGTGTCATTTTCCAGTCCTCATCAAATTATTCTTAACCGTAATTAAACAATTTACACATAATATGGTTATAATTGTTTGTATTTGTTATTATTTATAACAAAAAAAATGTTACCAATATATAAAATATGAAAAATGTAATTTAAAATATGGAATGTATTTTTCATGAATCAATTTATAAAATTTTGATTAATTTTTATAAAATTTAAAATTTAAATTTCACTTCTAAAAAATTTAAATATATATATAAATGCATTTATAAAAAAACTAAGATTAATATTTAATCAATTTAATTTAATCAAATTACTCACAATATAATTGATTCGATTTTATTATAAAATAATTTTTAAACTAAAAAGAACATTTTAAATTCATGACACAAAAATATAGATTAATAAAGCTGAGATTTTTCAATATTAACTTAAAAATCATTCGTTTCTGAAAAATATTAAAATTCGACCAGAATATAATTTTGATATAATTATTTACAAAATGTTATAATTTTTATAAAATATAATTTACAATGGTTCACGAGATATATTATAACATTCATTCACATGAAGACAATAAAATATTTTTTGAAGATAACATATTTTTTATGAATAAAATTTCATTCAAAAAAACGTATACTTATGTCTTAATAATGGATCAATTAGTAATAATATATTTTATATATTTATATATTTAACTACATTTTAATAGTATTCATACCCAAAAATTTAATGACTTGTTTATAATGGTGTCAGTTAAATAAAAAACATTTTTGGTTCATTAAATCATGTCATTGCATGTTCTATATAATGCCAAACATCGTGTGATTTTAAAATCTTGAGGTGTTATAGTACCTACCCATCTAAGGGATAATGATTGTATAGTTCTCTTCCTAACATGGGATCCATGAATAAAACATCCCAACACAATCAAAATAAGGTATTACAGACAAGAAAACATATCATATCATTTTTAGTAAAGTATCATCATGATTTACATGTAATCAACATAAACCATCAATAAATAAGATAAGAATATTCTCATAGAATCAATTATCATATATAGTTATCAGAGGATAAAAATAAACCCAAAGGTGATAATATTATATAATAACTATCATGTATGTAAACACATGTGTTATATCACGGTAATAATTGTTAAAAATAGCCTCAAATTGTACGGATAATCAAAACAATATTGACCAATAATGACTCAATATTCATTTAGGAAACATCTTTAATTTCACATACACATACTGTAGTGATAAAAATATTACTATGGATTTATATAAGAGAATCCAACTATTATATTATAAAAATGATAAAAATCACATGTGATAATCAAATATCACTTCAAGATTATCTAAAATTGAAAAGAATAATTATTATTACCCTTTCTCACAGTTTTATGTTATTTTCATTTGAAAATCATTTTTAATTTTCTCATAAAAATAATTGTCATCCTTAATTTAAAAAAGTATTAATTAAATAATTTTATGGAATTGATAAATTTAATTTTCCATTTTCAAAAGATCCAATTGTAATGGAATAATTGGAATGAGATTCTACCATGAATGCAGTGTAGAAGAAGAATTCATAGTGTCCCAGGAATACATCACATGTAAATCATACTATAATCTCCATAATAGCTAAGGTTAAAGGAGTATCAAGAAAAACTGAAGGAGTTATATCAAGTATTATTTTATTAAATCAATCCACATACAAGTTCAAAATCATAAAAACAACAAATTGATATCATTATTTAATTTTTATTTTAAATGGTCCTTAAATAAGGTGCTATATTAATATTCCATAAACTCATTCACATATATGTACGAGTAAAATAATTGAATTATATGATTTTTTTAATTAAAATTCCTCAAAAAAAGTTATATGAGGGTTATGGGGATGAATGAATTCCAAAAGGTCTTCAAATTAATTTTAAAAAAATGGGTACTATGTATGGGAAACATGGTTTGTCCTTATACTTCTCATATGTATTTCATAAGGGTTATATGTTTTGCCAATTTTCAGATTTCTGAACCAGCCATACCACTATATAACTATAGAGTATCTTTTTATATCATTCAAGAAGTCTATAAAACCTTCCAGAAACACCATAACATGATCCAATAACCTTACAAAACTACTTTTAGGGATCCTGATAACCTAATACAAGGCTTCGTTTACTATTTTGTTTTCTTATAAAATATAGTATACCCTTACATAGTATCTAGAAATGTCTATGTAGTGCATAAACTACACTTATATTTCTAGAATACCTTTATTCAATACATGGTTTACCTTTACACA
This sequence comes from Viscum album, assembly GCA_963277665.1. NCBI lineage: Eukaryota > Viridiplantae > Streptophyta > Magnoliopsida > Santalales > Viscaceae > Viscum > Viscum album. The sequence continues at coordinate 1,143,950,308 of OY728141.1, forward strand.
TCCTATTGAAAAAGGAAACTCCATTACACACACTATGTTTACCCTTACTCATAGAGTGAAAACAAGATATTGCTTTTACATATGAAAATCATATACATTCATTGCATTAGGAAACCTAATTCAGTTCATTATTAAGTGGTTTTTTATAAAAGAACTCTTAGAAACCCCTTTTTTCATTTATTCTTGGCCTTTAACACACCAATACTCTTATATAAGACAATTATAATTAAGTAAGTTTTTTATTTGAAATTCATATTTTCACATATAAATAAATATATATATCAAATACAATATGGTTTTAATTTTTTTTAATAATAATAAATATAACATATATGATAATATATCATCTTCCTCCAGCATTGGAATTTGAGTACTAATTTAACACATACTACATTCATATGAAATCATCATATTTTTTTCATTAGGATCGTCAGAATATTTATGAATCATGTGACTTACATTTTTTCATTTCCTAAATCTCCTATGGTCCTCAATAACAAAAATATAATGAAATAATAAATAAATATGTTTCCCTACCTCAATAATCTACTTCATGACATCCTGATAGTAGTTCACCTAAGACATTGGTTATTTTGTTATAATGTTTCAAAATACATAGATCAAAATAAATATGATAAAATAATTTTCAAGTACCATAAATTGATATTTATAGATGGATATTAAATTATACAGAACCTATAAGACAAAATTATTGAATATTTTAACTTTAATTAATTATTCATGAAAATTCAAATTCCATACATAATAATTTTCAGTGTTTCACATAGAAATTGGAAATAATATAATTTGGTGAGATTACTTTATCATTAAGAGTTATTTTCTAGTTGAAACGTCCCTATATATAATTGGAGTTAAATTACCTAATATGTAGAAAACCTATAAAAATGGAATAATGATCATAAAATATCATTTAATTACAAAATTATATTTAAATTCATAGATAATAATAATTGATATAAAAGTTAGTGAATTCAATTTTATTGAGATCATAAACTTAATGTAATGTATACTAGAAAATATATCAAACCAAAATTTGATTATATTATACCAAAAATAAAATTATATTATGTCATTATAACTTCATGATCATCGAGGGTTATATAATTATGAACCCATATTGTCATATAATAAATTTAATTCATTAATCATATGAATAGAATAACTATATAATAGATATTATAATGATCCCCAAGGAAAATCAACATATTCAAGGAATTTAAATAAATAGTTTTCCCTATAGTAATATGAATATATATAATATATTTAATTCATCATTCGATGGAATAATATGACCATATGGGTGAATATCTTATAGTACAATTTGACACAATAAGACTTTCATTGTGTAATGTTCTGTTAACCTATAAAATGAATGATAAAAATGTATTAATGATGTTTAATTTCTTGGTCAAGCGATATCTATAAGAAATAGTTCATCAATTTGGGATTTACAAACCATGTGTATTATACAAAGAATATACCACAATATTTCAAAACAAGTTGTGTTGTTAGGCCAATTGGTTGTGCATAGGGTGGATATTTATTTAATACCAAAGAAACTTTTTTCAACATTACTATCCCAAGTTGAATAAATTAAATATCCAATATAAACATGTTCATAATTATATTCATATTTCGTGTGCAATATACCCACAATCTTTACATAACCAAAATAATTGATGTTTTTGAATTTTCCACTTTTTTAACCAATTGTTTTTTCCATATAAGGGATAATGAATATAGAATAATAAGAGATAAATGGGGTAATACAGTTTATATTTGGTAATGATATTATTACAATGAATCATAAAAATATATAATGTTAAAATATAAATTAATTGTAGAGGATTAAACAAGTAAAGGACTAGAAGGAATTTGGGACCCTTATATGAGAATAATAAGGACATGGAAAAATTCAATAATGAGAGATAATGTGAAATAAATAGTTAATATTATATCAAATAAATGATAATATATTCAAAATAAAATAATTGAATTATAGGAATTTTTTTAAATGATATCATAAAAAGGAATGAATTTCCAAAGGATAAGATAAGGATTGAGAATCCTTATCATTCAAGGTAAATTCAAACAGATTTAAAAGGAAATCATAGAATCATTAAAACTCCATGGAGGGAATCCAATATGTGAAATGAAAAGGAATTTATTATATATTAATATTGATGGGAGAATAATGTGAAAATGGGATGGTCTTTATAGAATGTCGGGGGAATTTATTTTTAATTTTAGTGTAGGGCCATGGGATGTAGTTTATAAAATATATAAAATAGTTGGTATTATAATTTGTTATGATTAAATTATTTAATAAATAAATACATTTTTAGTATCATAACTATTAATGAAAAGCCCTCGATAAAAATATATTATTTTTTAGGGAGAAATTTTTTTATTGAAAAAAAATTAAATTTAAAATATTAAGATATAAAATATGTTTTTGATGATTCTTTGTAGGTTTGGGAAATTAATTTTAAAATACATTATTTAATGGAATTACTCATTATTGGTCTACATATCTTTTATATTAATTATTAAAAAGAATTAAAATCATTATTATAACAAAATACACATCATATATTCATACCATATTCTACTTGTTAACCAAAAATACCAGTTTTTGTGAAATTTTGAAAAAATCCCTAATAGATACCTATAACAGCATGATATCAAATATTCCATCCATTTTATCAAATATATATTCTATGAAAATTAATTTTATCTTTTATACAATATTTAATAAATTATTAAATATGTTTAATTAGAGTAGCCTCCATTTTAATTATAAAAAACATTATATTTCCTTAATATATATCCCCATGATACATAACACCATATCACCGTAGTGAATATCTTAATTATATAGAATGAATTAGTTGCACATTAAATGGATTTTTAATCAAACATAAATCTGGTAGTGATTTATAAAAACTAAATCTTCACTCGTAGATGATTCTTCGTGGACATCACATATTGAGGTCTTTATTGGGCATGATCATGGAAAATGATAGTGATGTTAAATTCATCCCAAGGAAGGATAAATGAGATTCATAATGTACGATCATATTGGTTATGTACATGGATTTTTTCTTATTCTTTAATTATTTCATTCATCTCCATTAATATATCCAAATTATTTATATATATTTATAAAGATTTTATTACAAATTTTTCTAATGCCCAATGTTAATAATTCATAATGGTCATATATCCAAATGGTAATAATTCATAATGTTCATAATGAAAAATTATAATAATGGAAAAGGTTTATCATTCACAATGGTTATCATGTCCAATGAAAATAATTCCCATTTTCTGTAATTTAAAATTCCTATATGGTATATTTACATCATATGTAATTATTAATAAAATCTACTAAATACTATGTCTCATTTATAGTTGATTCAATATGTGGATACCTTATCCTGATTTATAATTCATTTATACAATTTTGTTTATAGTTGAATTGTTCATTGAGGAATACGATCAAGGACACATATACATTTTACAAGTTCAATTTATGTTAGGTTTTTGACCATTTATAGATAAATAAATCATTATAAACATGTATATATAATTTTACTACATCATTTATAATAAAAATATCATTATATTTCATCATTATTATTTATGATCATAAAAAAATTGATCATAACAAGATATAGTTTTTGAATCCTTCAAAAAATAATTAATTCATTATTCATATTCATATATTTAATCTTTGATTATTGTCAAAATATATCTTAGGTAGTTCATTTTTTATCCTTACACAGTGATCATGTATGAAATTTTAGACCTGCAACAGTATCATTCCACATTACGTAATCACATTTATCCATGAAAAAAACGATATAATATTTTATTATTTCATTAGATTTTAATTAATATCTACAGTAAAAAATTATATTTTATAAACAAAAATTTCATAATTAGTATAATTTGATTTTTTTATTTTATGTTTTCTTTTAACCGTTTTTTATTATACCCATCCTCTAGATAGATTGCATAGGTTTAATAAAAAATATATTTAATAAATAATAAATATTTTGGAATATTTTCATTTGATCAAGTATTATTCCAATTTTGTTAATAATTGTATACAATATTTGAAAAATAATCATATCATTTATCACTTTAATATGTTGAATAATTACACTTATAATCCATTGAAATAAACCAGATATTTTTTCTGACAAAACCACCATTTTTTATCTTTAGTTTTTATTCCATGTAAATATATTTGAAAAAAATATATCCAGTACTCCGGGATCTTCTCAATATTCCAAAAAATTTCTTTTTTAGTTATTCTCAATTACATCAATTAATTATTAATTGAAATTTATCAAAAACAATAGTCACTTATCCTTTTCCACATTATCATGTGAATTAGACCAACCATATAATGACTTTATCGCATAAAAATTATTTTTATTGTATTTAGAAAAACATGTTCTCACTTATGGATATTTAGTATATGTTTTAGGAAGTGGTTATAATATTCGTAGTGAAATAATTGTTCCCCATATTATTCAAGAATCACAACATGAAGCATTAAGAAATTTATTATATAATCAATTAGGAATAAAATTATTTCATCACATTTAATCAAATTAATATCATTAAAAACATTGCCTCACTATAATCTCAAATGTATCACATAATTAAAAATTAATTATATCAAGTATTAAATTTTATTTTTTATGTATATGATAATCAATATGAACATTTCTTTACATATATTTAGATGCATTTTTTTATTTTCAAACTGATCTTAAGTATTTTAAAGAACATCAATATAAATATTTCCCAACATTTATGAGATGTAACATATCACGTTTCTAATATTATATAGGATTTAAATTATTTTATGTATCCTACAATAGAGTTACCATTTAGATAGTAATGAACTAACTCATAATTTATTATTCCAATATTTTAGGAGTTATTATGTATGGTAAGATATATCTTACATATAATATGAAATTTGTTACATGTTACATTGTAAATACAAATGTTTTTTACATTTGATCAATATAAATTACATACTACAGTGAGAATTAGTACTATAATAATATAATATAATATTATATGTTATATTAATTATTCTGTTATAAATTTATTTACATCATCTTACGATTCCTTATAATCTATAACTATACTAATTTTTTTGAATGCATTATAATGGAATCTCCACCCGATTCAAATGATCTCAAAATAACACAAATGGCTTCACAAATGTACCAATAATTCAAAAATATATTCTGAATAATTACTAAAGTATATGTTACACACGAATTTTATTCTTTAGTATTTATATAAATATCTACTCACCCCATAATTCATTATTAAATTACTTATAGTAGTTAAATAATTAATTATTTTAATAATGAAAAACCATTCCCAACCATATAAATAAAAACTATTTCATCAATATTTACTGTCATTTAAGGTTGTTTTCATATATTTTATTTTATTTTGTATTATAGCACTGGGATAAGAACACACATTAACACCTTACAGGATTTATTCTTTCACTCAATTAGAATTAATTTTTTATGAACAATATTCATTATTTAAAGAATCCTTATGATCAGAATCAGGAAGTTATTATTATTTTCATGGAACAATAGTTATCTTAATTTATGTGATGTATGTTTGTATCAATAGTCATTTTAATTAGAATTATGTGAAATGAGGGACCTTTTATTAAAAAACTGTTTGTAGTTGTTTATTTTGTATCAGCATTCATTTATAATGATTATAAATCATGTAAATAATTCCATGCAATAATGTGGAAAATCTAGTGGAAATACATTATAAATATCACACTTTGTTCCTATTCATTTTCCTCTTTATCAACTCCTAAAACATATTCTAATATTTCTTTCTTATAAAATTCAATACAGCCATAAATATATATTACTTCATTAAATATATATTTCTTCTTTCCAAATGATTCAATATATATGAAATAAAAACATTAGTAATCTAAATGAAACATTAATAGTTCAATTTGAAGTAATATATATGTATTTTAATGTGTATCATCATGTTCCCATAATTGAAACATTACACAATCCATTATGCGTAATTATGATATTGTTAAATAAGCACTTATCAGTTTGCTATCTTCTAAATCATAACCCCAATGAATGAAATAATATAAAAGAAACTATTTATTATGAGGAATATAAATTAAGTAATGATAGATTATATCAATGGTTATATATATAAACCACACAATATAAATAAGTGGTGAATATGACATATGTCACATGGGAAAAAAGTGAGATGAGAAACCCTTACCTCATGTTTAAATTTCTTTATATATGTTAAAACATCCTTATACTCACCTTTCTACGAAGTGTGAAAAACTTGGGTTGAACCACCCACATTTGCACTGAAGCACCCTTCAATGTATTGATTCCAACTGCTTGAGGTATGAATCAAGGGCCTCAGGTCCAATATTTTTGGATGGGGTCCTGTAGGAATCGGCCATTGCCTGCCCGGTGTGTAGCACATCAGGAGGTACAGTGTGGAGAAGTCTGTCTAATGCATCAATAACTATTATTGGTGATAACATCTTCAACTTCTATGTATGTTTCAGTTAAATATTTTTTGTACTTATAATCTGATCATGGTTCCATAATTCTGAAAATATTATTCATGATATAAATATATTATACATAAATATATCCCATAGTTTAATATTTAGGTTCATATATAATATATAGGTATCAAAAAACTAATTACACTATTCATAGAGATGTTAGGTTGTATATATGCATGACTGAGGATTTCAAATTTTGATGAATTATAAGAAATAATGGAATATAATTATTCACAATTCGATATTTTTTTATACCATATATATATATATATTATATATTCATGAATTCCTTCTTTACTTTAATCAATGTAATTAAAAAACATTAAATGATCCACATCACTACGTGGATGTGGTAATCCCCACGTACTCATGATCGACATTATCATTTTCTAATTGTTTGTAAGGTATAAAGATAGATATGATATTATAAATTTAGAAGCATAGTTCTGTAATCAATATAATATAAAAAAAATTAAATCCATTATAATACCTATCCATTCGATATAGTGATAGAGAATAAATTCTATCACTGTGTAGAGAGGGTATATATTATGTAAACACTAGCAACACATTCCCTTTACATTTATTGTAAAAAGTCTGGATATTGTTGGTTTCATCAAAAACTTTTTTTAATATATTTTGGATATTATTATTAATATTTTACAATAAATACAACTTATTAATAATAGATAAAAAATAATTAAAATAAAGGATGTTTTATGTTATGGTGGGTTTTCCTCCATTGAAAAAAAATTATTTAGATCACTTATTATGGTTCATATTGTTTGACTTTTGGGATTTATATATCCTCTAGAATGTCTTTTTGGATATTAAAAAGAAACCTTTTGTAGGTTTGTTAATCAAGATGGCATAATTTTTTGTAAATAATACTGTGGAGGGGTGTCTATTTATAAGTGAGTTGAGGGAAATTATCAGATTTAATTAATGTTTTTAATGATTATAATTTATTTTTTTAATATAAAAATTCCTTTAAATTGAAATAATTCAAATTTATGATGTGTATGGGTCTAAATGAATCATAAAATATAATTTTAATATTTTTTCATTATTTTTTCATGATTATCATTTAATTTTAAACAATCACTGACCTTTTTTGAAATTATTGAAATGTTTAAATTATATAAACATTAAGGGTTAATAATGTAACTTTAGAAGAAAGAATACCCATAAAAAACATGAATTATTTTTAAAAACTATCATACTAATTAGGGATGACCAACTTTTTTTTAAATTATAAACCATCTAATTACTATTATTCATTAAAAAATATTATTAATTTTATATTAAATTTTTTTAATAATAATTACATTAAATACATTACTCCACAAGGGGATATTAAATTTAATATTTTACCACGTCCCTACCTTTTTATATAGATATATAAAACTAATTGTATATTCTATATAATTCCAAATATATCAAAATTTAAAATTTTAAAATCATTTCTTATATATTTCTTTTAATCAAAATAAATATTGTGTCGGCGTTGTACAAGAAATAAAGGCATTTTTTCAATAATAAAAATATTAAATAAATTAAATTATTTAGAAATTTTTTTTATAAATTTAAAATAAATATTTCAAACTGAACATATACTCTGTTTTTTGATATATCATAAAATAATTTATAAAAACCCCAATAGAAATACATTTATAAATTTTTTTTAAATAAACTATTATAATTCTAGAAATATAATGAAAATAGAAGAAAATTATCACATGTATTAATATTTGATGATAATGGGTGAAATATGACAATCTAATTTAATTTATTCACGTGTTTGTGTCATTTTCCAGTCCTCATCAAATTATTCTTAACCATAATTAAACAATTTACATATAATATGGTTATAATTGTTTGTATTTGTTATTATTTATAACAAAAAAAATGTTACCAATATATAAAATATGAAAAATGTAATTTAAAATATGGAATGTATTTTTCATGAATCAATTTATCAAATTTTGATTAATTATTATAAAATTTAAAATTTCATTTTCATTTTTAAAAAATTTAATTATATATATAAATGCATTTATAAAAAAACTAAGAATAATATTTAATCAATTTAATTTAATCAAATTACTCACAATATAATTGATTAGATTTTATTATAAAATAATTTTTAAACTAAAAAGAACATTTTAAATTCATGACACAAAAATATAGATTAATAAAGCTGATATTTTTCAATATTAACATAAAAATCATTCGTTTCTGAAAAATATTAAAATTCGACCAGAATATAATTTTGATATAATTATTTACAAAATGTTATAATTTTTATAAAATATAATTTACAATGGTTCACGAGATATATTATAACATTCATTCACATGAAGACAATAAAATATTTCTTGAAGATAACATATTTTTTATGAATAAAATTTCATTCAAAAAAACGTATACTTATGTCTTAATAATGGATCAATTAATAATAATATATTTTATATTTTTTATATATTTAACTACATTTTAATAGTATTCATACCCAAAAATTTAATGACTTGTTTATAATGGTGTCAGTTAAATAAAAAAACATTTTTGGTTCATTAAATCATGTCATTGCATGTTCTATATAATGCCAAACATCGTGTGATTTTAAAATCTCGAGGTGTTATAGTACCTACCCATCTAAGGGATAATGATTGTATAGTTCTCTTCCTAACATGGGATCCATGAATAAAACATCCCAACACAATCAATATAAGGTATTAAAGACAAGAAAACATATCATATCATTTTTAGTAAAGTATCATCATGATTTACATGTAATCAACATAAACCATCAATAAATAAGATAAGAATATTCTCATGGAATCAATTATCATATATGGTTATCAGAGGATAAAAATAAACCCAAAGGTGATAATATTATATAATAACAATCATGTATGTAAACACATGTGTTATATCACGGTAATAATTGTTAAAAATAGCCTCAAATTGTACGGATAATCAAAACAATATTGACCAATAATGACTCAATATTCATTTAGGAAACATCTTTAATTTCACATACACATACTCTAGTGATAAAAATATTACTATGGATTTATATAAGAGAATCCAACTATTATATTATAAAAATGATAAAAATCACATGTGATAACCAAATATCACATCAAGATTATCTAAAATTGAAAAGAATAATTATTATTACCCTTTCCCACAGTTTTATGTTATTTTCATTTGAAAATAATTTTTAATTTTCTCATAAAAATAATTGTCATCCTTAATTTAAAAAAGTATTAATTAAATGATTTTATGGAATTGATAAATTTAATTTTCCATTTTCAAAATATCCAATTGTAATGGAATAATTGGAATGAGATTCTACTATGAATGCAGTGTAGAAGAATAATTCAGAGTGTCCCAGGAATACATCACATGTAAATCATACTATAATCTCCATAATAGCTAAGGTTAAAGGAGTATCAAGAAAAACTGAAGGAGTTATATCAAGTATTATTTTATTAAATCAATCCACATATATGTTCAAAATCATAAAAACAACAAATTGATATCATTATTTAATTTTTATTTTAAATGATCCTTAAATAAGGTGCTATATTAATTTTCCATAAACTCATTCACATATATGTACGAGTAAAATAATTGAATTATATGATTTTTTTAATTAAAATTCCTCAAAAAAAGTTATATGAGGGTTATGGGGATGAATGAATTCCAAAAGGTCTTCAAATTAATTTCCAAAAAATGGGTACTATGTATGGGAAACATTGTTTGTCCTTATACTTCTCATATGTATTTCATAAGGGTTATATGTTTTTCCAATTTTCAGATTTCTGAACCACCCATACCACTATATAACTATAGATTATCTTTTTATATCATTCAAGAAGTCTATAAAACCTTCCTGAAACACCATAACATGATCCAATAACCTTACAAAACTACTTTTAGGGATCCTGATAACCTAATACAAGGCTTCGTTTACTATTACGTTTTTTTATAAAATATAGTATACCCTTACATAGTATCTAGAAATCTCTATGTAGTGCATAAAATACACTTATATTTCTAGAATACCTTTATTCAATGCATGGTTTACCTTTACACATCCTATTGAAATAGGAAACTCCATTAAACACACTACGTTTACCCTTACTCATAGAGTGAAAACAAGATATTTCTTTTATATATGAAAATCATATACATTCATTGCATTAGAAAACCTAATTCAGTTCATTATTAAGTGGTTTTTTATAAAAGAACTCTTAGAAACCCATTTTTCATTTATTCTTGGCCTTTAACACACCATTACTCTTATATAAGACAATTATAATTAAGTACATTTTTTATTTGAAATTCATATTTTCACATATAAATAAATATATATTTCAAATAAAATATGGTTTTAATTTTTTTTAATAATAACAAATATAACATATATGATAATATATCATCTTCCTCCAGCATTGGAATTTGAGTACTAATTTAACACATACTACATTCATATGAAATCATCATATTTTTTTCATTAGGATCGTCAGAATATTTATGAATCATGTGACTTACATTTTTTCATTTCCTAAATCTTTTAAGGTCCTCAATAACCAAAAAATAATGAAATAATAAATAAATATGTTTCCCTACCTCAATAATCTACTTCATATCATCCTGATAGTAGTTCACCTAAGACATTGGTTATTTTTTTATAATGTTTCAAAATACATAGATCAAAATAAATATGATAAAATAATTCCTAGTACCATAAATTGATATTTATAGATGGATATTAAATTATACAAAACATATAAGACAAAATTATTGAATATTTTAACTTTAATTAATTATTCATGAAAATTCAAATTCCATACATAATAATTTTCAGTGTTTCACATAGAAATTGGAAATAATATAATTTGGTGAGATTACTTTATCATTAAGAGTTATTTTCTAGTTGAAACGTCCCTATATATAATTGGAGTTAAATTACGTAATATGTAAAAAACCAATAAAAATGGAATAATGATCATAAAATATCATTTAATTACAAAATTATATTTAAATTCATAGATAATAATAATTGATATAAAAGTTAGTGAATTCAATTTTATTGAGATCATAAACTTAATGTAAAGTATACTAGAAAATATATCAAACCAAAATTTGATTATATTATACCAAAAATAAAATTCTATTATGTCATTATAACTTCATGATCATCGAGGGTTATATAATTATGAACCCATATTGTCATATAATAAATTTAATTCATTAATCATATTAATAGAATAACTATATAATAGATATTATAATGATCCCCAAGGAAAATCAACATATTCAAGGAATTTAAATAAATAGTTTTCCCTATAGTAATATGAATAAATATAATATATTCAATTCATCATTCGATGGAATAATATGACCATATGGGTGAATATCTTATAGTATAATTTGACACAATAAGACTATCATTGTGTAATGTTCTGTTAACCTATAAAATGAATGATAAAAATGTAGTAATGATGTGTAATTTCTTGGTCAAGCGATATCTATAAGAAATAGTTCATCAATTTGGGATTTACAAACCATGTGTATTATACAAAGAATATACCACAATATTTCAAAACAAGTTGTGTAGTTAGGCAAATTGGTTGTGCATAGGGTGGATATTTATTTAATACCAAAGAAACTTTTTTCAACATTACTATCCCAAGTTGAATAAATTAAATATCCAATATAAACATGTTCATAATTAGATTCATATTTCGTGTGTAATAAACCCACAATCTTTACATTACCAAAATAATTGATGTTTTTGAATTTTCCACTTTTTTAACCAATTGTTTTTTCTATATAAGGGATAATGAATATAGAATAATAAGAGATAAATGGGGTAATACAGTTTATATTTGGTAATGATATTATTACAATGAATCATAAAAATATATAATGTTAAAATATAAATTAATTGTAGAGGATTAAACAAGTAAAGGACTAGAAGGAATTTGGGACCCTTATATGAGAATAATAAGGACATGGAAAAATTCAATAATGAGAGATAATGTGAAATAAATAGTTAATATTATATCAAATAAATGATAATATATTCAAAATAAAATAATTGAATTATATGAATTTTTTTAAATGATATCATAAAAAGGAATGAATTTCCAAAGGATAAGATAAGGATTGAAAATCCTTATCATTCAAGGTAAATTCAAACAAATTTAAAAGGAAATCATAGAATCATTAAAACTCCATGGAGGGAATCCAATATGTGAAATGAAAATGAATTTATTATATATTAATATTGATGGGAGAATAATGTGAAAATGGGATGGTCTTTATAGAATGTCGGGGGAATTTATTTTTAATTTTAGTGTAGGGCTATGGGATGTAGTTTATAAAATATATAAAATAGTTGGTATTATAATTTGTTATGATTAAATTATTTAATAAATAACTACATTTTTAGTATCATAACTATTAATGAAAAACCATCGATAAAAATATATTATTTTTTAGGGAGAAATTTTTTTATTGAAAAATAAATAAATTTAAAATATTAAGATATAAAATATGTTTTTGATGATTCTTTGTAGGTTTGGGAAATTAATTTTAAAATACATTATTTAATGGAATTACTCATTATTGGTCTACATATCTTTTATATTAATTATTAAAAAGAATTCAAATCATTATTATAACAAAATACACATCATATATTCATACCATATTCTACTTGTTAACCAAAAATACCAGTTTTTGTGAAATTTTGAAAAAATCCCTAATAGATACCTATAACAGCATGATATCAAATATTCCATCCATTTTATCAAATAAATATTCCATGAAAATTATTTTTATCTTTTATATAATATTTAATAAATTATTAAATATGTTTAATTAGAGTAGCCTCCATTTTAATTATAAAAAACATTATATTTCCTTAATATATATCCCCATGATATATAACAACATATCACCGTAGTGAATATCTTAACTATATAGAATGAATTAGTTTCACATTAAATGGATTTTTAATCTAACATAAATCTGGTAGTGATTTATAAAAACTAAATCTTCACTCGTAGATGATTCTTCGTGGACATCACATATTGAGGTCTTTATTGGGCATGATCATGGAAAATGATAGTGATGTTAAATCCATCCCAAGGAAGGATAAATGAGATTCATAATGTACGATCATATTGGTTATGTACATGGATTTTTTCTTATTCTTTAATTATTTCATTCATCTCCATTAATATATCCAAATTATATATATATATTTATAAAGATTTTATTACAAATTTTTCTAATGCCCAATGTTAATAATTCATAATGGTCATATATCCAAATGGTAATAATTCATAATGTTCATAATGAAAAATTATAATAATGGAAAAGGTTTATCATTCACAATGGTTATCATGTCCAATGAAAATAATTCCCATTTTTTGTAATTTAAAATTCTTATATGGTATATTTACTTCAGATGTACTTATTAATAAAATCTACTAAATAATATGTCTCATTTATAGTTGATTCAATATGTGGATACCTTATCCTGATTTATAATTCCTTTATACAATTTTATTTATAGTTGATTTGTTCATTGAGGAATACGATCAAGGACACATATACATTTTACAAGTTCAATTTATGTTAGGTTTTTGACCATTTATAGATAAATAAATCATTATAAACATGTATATATAATTTTACTACATCATTTATAATAAAAATATCATTATATTTCATCATTATTATTTATGATCATAAAAACAATTGATCATAACAAGATATAGTTGTTGAATCCTTCAAAAAATAATTAATTCATTATTCATATTCATATATTTAATCTTTGATTATTGTCAAAATATATCTTAGGTAGTTAATTTTTTATCCTTACACAGTGATCATGTATGAAATTTTAGACCCGCAACAGTATCATTCCACATTACGTTATCACATTTATCCATGAAAAAGACGATATAATATTTTATTATTTCATTAGATTCTAAATTAATATCTACAGTAAAATATTATATTTTATAAACAAAAAATTCATAATTAGTATAATTTGATTTTTTTATTTTATGTTTTCTTTTAACCGTTTTTTATTATACCCATCCTCTGGATAGATTGCATAGGTTTATTAAAAATAATATTTAATAAATAATAAATATTTTGGAATATTTTCATTTGATCAAGTATTATTCCAATTTTGTTAATAATTGTATAAAATATTTGCAAAATAATCATATCATTTATCACTTTAATATGTTGAATAATTACACTTATAATCCATTGAAATAAACCAGATATTTTTGCTGACAAAACCACCAGTTTTTATCTTTAGTTTTTATTCCATGTAAATATATTTGAAAAAAATATATTCAGTACTCCAGGATCTTCTCAATATTCCAAAAGACTTCTTTTTAGTTATTCTCAATTACTTCGATTAATTATTAATTGAAATTTATCAAAAACAATAGTCACTTATCCTTGTCCACATTATCATGTGCATTAGACCAACCATATAATGACTTTATCGTATAAAAATTATTTTTATTGTATTTAGAAAAACATGTTCTCACTTATGGATATTTAGTATATGTTTTAGGAAGTGGTTATAATTTTCATAGTGAAATAATTGTTCCCCATATTATTCAAGAATCACAACATGAAGCATTAAGAAATTTATTATATAATCAATTAGGAATAAAATTATTTCATCACATTTAATCAATTTAATATCATTAAAAACATTGCCTCACTATAATCTCAAATGTATCACATAATTAAAAATTAATTATATCAAGTATTAAATTTTATTTTTTATGTATATGATAATCAATATGAACATTTATTTATATATATTTAGATGCATTTTTTTATTTTCAAACTAATCTTAAGTATTTTAAAGAACATCAATATAAATATTTCCCAACATTTATGAGATGTAACATATCACGTTTCTAATATTATATAGGATTTAAATTATTTTATGTATCCTACAACAGAGTTACCATTTAGATAGTAATGAACTAACTCATAATTTATTATTCCAATATTGTAGGAGTTATTATGTATGGTAAGATATATCTTACATATAATATGAAATTTGTTACATGTTACATTGTAAATACAAATGTTTTTTACATTTGATCAATATAAATTACATACTACAGTGAGAATTAGTACTATAATAATATAATATTATATGTTATATTAATTATTCTGTTATAAATTTATTTACATCATCTTAAAATTCCTTATAATCTATAACTATACTAATTTTTTTGAATGCATTATCATGGAATCTCCACCCTATTCAAATGATCTCAAAATAACACAAATGGCTTCACAAATGTACCAATAATTCAAAAATATATTCCGAATAATTACTAAAGTATATGTTACACATGAATTTTATTCTTTAGTATTTATATAAATATCTAATCACCCCACAATTCATTATTAAATTACTTATAGTAGTTCAATAATTAATTATTTCAATAATGAAAAACCATTCCCAACAATATAAAAAAATTATTTCATCAATATTTACTGTTATTTAAGGTTGTTTTCATATATTTTATTTTATTTTATGTTATAGCACTTGGATAAGAACACACATTAACACCTTACAGGATTTATTCTTTCACTCAATTTGAATTAATTTTTTTATGAACAATATTCATTATTTTAAGAATCCTTATGATCAGAATCAGGAAGTTATTATTATTTTCATGGAACAATAGTTATCTTAATTTATGTGATATATGTTTGTATCAATAGTCATTTTAAATAGAATTATGTGAAATGAGGGACCTTTTATTAAAAAACTTTTTGTAGTTGTTTATTTTGTATCAAAATTCATTTATAATGATTATAAATCATGTAAATAATTCCATGCAATAATGTGGAAAATCTAGTGGAAATATATTATAAATATCACACTTTGTTCCTATTCATTTTCCTCTGTATCAACTCCTACAACATATTCTAATATTTCTTTCTTATAAAATTCAATACAACCATAAATATCTATTACTTCCTTAAATATATATTTCTTCTTTCCAAATGATTCAATATATATGAAATAAAAACATTAGTAATCAAAATGAAACATTAATAGTTCAATTTGAAGTACTATATATGTATTTTAATGTGTATCATCATGTTCCCACCATCTTCATCAAGATATATTACAGGAATAATCGTGTCTATAGATATTATATATCATATAAAAAAGAATAATATACTGGACTCTTGATTATAAATGATATTATTATTTCTCTTCTCAAATGATATTTCAAATAGTTGTCATCAGAATATTATATTTTCCAATAATATTTTTATTTTTATATACTCATATATGAATAAAAATAATCTTAATTATAAATTTTTATTTTTCAATTAAAATTACTTGAATAACATGTGGATGAATCAGATCCAGACTCTCTATTATTATTATTGATATATTTTCAACCATAATGAAATTTGTACTCTTATATATAAGAATTATAGAGTTATCATGTGATAGAATATTTTTTTGGAAATGAAAATTTATATATAGGTTAAATTAATGAGTATGAAATCATATACAAAAATACCATATTTATGATTTTACTATTTATAAAAAAATAAATTTTCTCTTTATATATAACTAAATGTGAAAAGAAAAAATATAAAAAAAATAATTAAAAAGTTTTCGATGCTAAAAAAATTATCTAAGAAATAATTTTAACATAACTATGATAATTTAATGGTTATTATAAATGTATATCAAGGTATTTAATTATATTTACTAATGTGTTGAGATAATATAATGAAAAAAATAAAAAATGTAAGAATATATTTTAGTTTTAAAGAATATAAGTCCACTACCACAAAAATCTATTAACGACCTGTATTGTATTTTATGTTACCAAAACACATAACATATGATCAAATTTGTTATGAGGATAAATACTCAACTATTAATTAGATAATTTTCTATAATTACAAAACATCAAAAAAATTATTTGAACTACTAGATGTTCCGCTTTTTTTCATTAAAAAATTCTGAAATATGTACTTAACGAAAGAATTATTCTTCAAAAATAATTATAGCAATGGATCATGTCCATGAAAGTAATTAAAAAATAGATTATCAGAGGTAAAATTATTAAAAATTCGTCCTAGAAATATAATAATTAACATTCTAATAACTGAAGTATATATATCACAAAGAATTACAAAAAAATCAAAGTAATTTAACTAACATTTTTTTAATCATCCCTCATTATTTCATTAATAAGAATATAAATGACTTTTAATTGTCATATAGTATTAGAATTTGGTTTTAATAAATAGATAAATTAGTTTATAGATCTTTATGATTATAATATTCCATATAACTATTTCAAATACACCTCAAAATCTTCATCCATTTATATAATACTAACATGATTCTTCAATTTGTTATAAGTCATTCTAGTTTTAATAAATATAATTTTTAATGCATATTTTATTTTAGATATCATTTATTCAAATGAATATTGATGATATATATCCATTATAGGTGTTTTAGGTGGTTAGGGAGTTCTATTTGTAGAATAATACTCGGTATGAAGCTAAAATTCTACTACAATTAGTTCTAAAAAATATGCGGACTATGGATCAGTGTGTGGAAAATGGAGTAACAGAGGCTCAATGTGACACCATGGGGGATTCTCTATAATATTATTTGAGGTGTTTGTCGTGCATAACAACACCAAAAACCATAGAAAAGGTTGTATTTATAGAGTTAAAGACACCTCTTATAATTTTTTGGGTGCCAATATTTGGGCCTACCGTCCACCCCACACTGTTTTGTTAGGGGAATGTCACATGGTGAAAACAAAATGGTTTCTATGTGACTCAATAGTACGATGTTTAAAAAAATATATTAAATTATTAGTTTTGAAAAAAATAAATCATAACATCTCCATGTCTCCCTCAAGTGACACTAAATTTTGGTGATGTGAGGGATTCAATTTAGGTGATATTAGATACACCGTTTTTTATCCTTGACAATTTGAATTAATAATAATTACAGACAGTCTCTATTTTTATGTTTAAGGTTTTTTATTCACCTGATAACATTTTCTATCTATAATTCATGTATTTCATCATAATGAAATGAAATTTTATTGTCTGGATATAATTTTATATTTTCATAGGATTAATATATAATTTTTGAGTTTAGTTTGTTCTGTACAGATTATTAAGAATTAGGTATGAAGTCCTCACAATAATTTAGATTTAAAATGAAGTAGTATTAAATTTCATCGATGATAGTGTGTTTAACCCTATGATATTATTATTTGGTATCTACACTCTTGGGTAATTCAATTTGGTTATGGTTAAATCCTTATAAAGGATGTGTGGGATATATAATATAAATATGATAGGATCAAGTCTCATTCCATGGTTATGGGTATGGAGTTACTAGTTAGTGTTAGGGACATAGGGTGAGATATCGGGATAAGTTTATTTATTTAATTATTCTGTATTGTTTTCAATGATACTTTTTGGAATGTTTTTTCCTCATCCTGAGTTAGAGGACATTGATGGGGATATTTGGGTGGGATTATGAATCACCTTACCTATGTGAGAGGGGTTGTTTTGATTTAGGTTTTGTGACCTCCCATACATAAAAATGGATGTTATGTAATTACTGGGATAGTGATTATGGTTACGAAAATATCATGAGTGATTGGTTAGTGATTCTGGTATGAAGTACCTTTATATGTAGGGGATGATCTGAGAATATTTTTACGGGGTACATGGCTTGCATTTGTTCAAAGAGGGAAAGGGAATTGGAAATGATTTGGGTTATATAAGTGACTCAATTCATCACATACCTTTGGAATACATCTGGATAATTCATAGATAACAATTAATGGAATCATTGATGTCACAAGAGGTACTATACAAAACATTATCGATATTTTTTAATTTTTCATGTTTATAATTTTCTTACATCTTATAAAAATTGGATAATTTTTTTTTGGTGATAACACATTGAGTTTATAAAACACCCTTCATGTATATCATGGTTTATATAGAGATTGTATAGATTAGTATCTGTCCAATGTCAAGAAACCTATGATAGACTGCAGAGTAGATAGAGGTGAGTGAGATATAGGTTATATAGGGATATACATTTAAATAACTTTACATCATGCCTTAGTATTATTTTATTCCTAAGTCATTATATACAAATATGTATATTTAATTAAATATATTAGTTTACACTAGTTTTGGGTCTCTATTATATGGGTAGTATAGTTATTATTTGAAATTATAATATTTAATGAGATGAAGTTAATTATTTCTTACAAGAAATTCACTTCTAATGGTTATTATTATATTTATTTAACAACTCTATGTATTTAAATATATTATTATTATATATTTAAGTAATTTTCTCCCTAAACAACCAGTCATCAACCTATATCTTTAAGGTAATCTTGCAAGAGGAAATTATGTCACTAGATAAGAATTGGGTATTCTTATAGAGGAATTTAAAAATGGTATCACACCCAGTTATCATTTTATTTATTATTTATATATTGTAAAAATGGATAATAGATGGTCAAAAATAATCCAGGGGATATAATTGTGTCTGTATAACCCTTGTAAATTTCCCAGATATGATTAAATATTTAGAAGGGTGGAGATGTAATAAGTAATCCATATTATGAATTATTTAATTTTTATTGATACATTGAAACAATTTATTAATAGAACCCCACAATTTGTACATCACATCATTACATCATAACATGAAAAGTAAATGACAAATTACTTTATTATTTTAAAATGGTTTAATCAAGATGTATGACCTTACTCCTAATTTTCAAAGCATAAATTAATTTATCACTTATTCAACAGTATTAAACAATGTTTTTGAACCAATTATATTATCAAACAAATTAGTATATAGTCAAACTATATATATATATATGTACAAGTGCCCCCTTTAATCTATAACATCTAATTGTGTAACCAAAAATAAATGTTCAATAAAAAACAATAAATATCTTGTATACTCAGTGTTCTTTATAAACTTCATGAAATATATCAACTTCTTGACACCTTGAGGTCTATATACTTGCATATAGTCGCCTATAAAATAATATGAGTTTATAATATTCATTATAATTTTTTACCCAACACAGTATCTTCAGTTATTAAATATTTACATTCAGAATAATTTCTTTAAATTATCAATATCTTCACTATTTAATATGACACCTAGAATTAGTCTTCATCTAATTCTCTTAGATTTCCACTTATAAACTATTTTTCTCAAAGGTAAATTATTCCGTCACATATTTCTATCAATTTATATAATTTTTTGGTAGAATATAATTTTAAAATCTATGTTATAAATCATATTTTCCACATGATACTAAAAAAAATATTTAATATCTTTTATGTGGAATTATTTCCATTAATCTTTTATAAATTTCATGCAATCCACATAACACATACCTTATAAAACTAATTATTCATTATCATTGAATCATTAAATATTCATGTACATCATGTATCAGCCATCATATTAGAAAAAATCAACGAAGAAACATTATTTAGGAAGTCATACATAAATTAAATAACTTATTAGAAGATTATTCTAATTGAAATAATGCTTCAAGTAAACCCCACATTACATAATAGTATATTATATTGAAACATTTGAATATCGTCCCAAATATATTCTTAATCATAAAAATATTTTTTATTACATATAGTCTTCTAAAATTATGATTATACCGTAATATAATTCCTATAATTTCTTTCCATTAATTTCCATATAACAATGTGAAATATGACATATATATTTTAAAAAAAAACTCATTCCCATTTCAGACATCACGATTATTATAAATTAACAATGTTCAAATCTAATCCATTGATGTCATTAGAATATAATATCACAAAGTGACTTCTTCATTCCAACAAAAAAACTACTATATATATATATATATATTTAAGCTCATTATAATTTCACTTATAGAATTCTTGAAACACATACATCTAGATCATTTATATAGTCTGTTTTATATATCATGCTTATATAAAAAAACAATGCATATAAAAAAATAAATAGTAATTATTTTTCATTTACTATATAGTACTGCCTTTGATCACACATATAACATTAATTGGGATGTTTTCATGTGTTTTCATTGAAATGGGAAAGTCATAGTGAAAATATAACACAAATCATATATTCCATTATATTGATGGATAAAGACACATTATGAAATTATTTATTTAATCAAATGTGGTCCAGTTTATTTTTTGAAATTTAAATGGCTATCTATTATACTATATTGATTTTCATAGATGAGTGAGTTGTCTAATTAGTCAAATTGATCTATAGAAGAAACATTTAAATCCATTAGAGGAAACCAACAAAGCATTATAGTTCTTCATTTATTATTAGTTCCACTTTATACAATCCTCAAGTTCTTCACGTTTACACCAATATAAATAGGCTCTTTTCTCCCCATATCAACTCTCTCCATGTATAACCCTTTTGATTGGAATCCTTTCCCTATAATACCTAGCTACTTATGTCGATCTGACAATTATTTTTCCCACTTTTTAAATCTCCATCTAAATATTTCATTTACAATATTAGTTATTGAAATCTGTAATAAAACATAATATGATAAGCCCAATAAAAATTAAATCAAACATATATAATTCCAATGATTCCATATCCAATATAAGGTTATCTCAACCATTCCTATCAACCAATACTTCCTCGTTATCATCTTCAACACATGATTCAATGCCCATTTTAAAAAATTACAATAAAAAGAATCATCAAAGTGTATTTCAATTATAATTTATTCTATCATCATTCTAACTATAACACATATTGATATATAAATATATCATTAGCAAGATACTGAAGTACATTTTTTCACGATGTTGATATTGTACAACTCCCAATAATGAAAACATGAATTTATACTATGTTTTGAAAAAAAAATAATAAATATAATTTACTACTTTATAATATTTTTAAAATTTTAATTAGAAAAAAAACAAATCTTCTCACAATATTTTATAAGATGTAGCTTCATATGTTATTCTAATATCAATCAACACATACAAATAGAATTAACACAATGAAAATATTTAATATTTACAAAAAATATATATACACGGTCTTAACAATCTCCTCCTTTTGTTTTTTACCAATACCTAAATATATTTATGTGAAATTCATGTAATTTTCTGCTAGTACACAATGTTAATTTAAATGATATAGTATCACGGGTTAGTTTTTTTTCATTTTTAATGACATTAAATTAATTTAAATGAATAATATAAAATAATTTTTTTCTATATTACAACTTCAAAAAATACATTAAGGTAACGATAAATTAACAAGTATCGTAGAAATTTCCCTTTAATTATTGATCTATATGTCTATATTGGAAATCCTTGTTTAGAAAAAATATGGAACTAATAAAGACCTTATTGTCATAGTATAATCTATCTAATTTGTGATTAAATGTCAATAATTTCATTATAATATGGTTAATATAGTTTCATAATGCAATATATAAAATTCAACCATCGTTAACCTATAAATTAAAAAAAATCATGTGTATGATTTAATAATTGAATTTTCATTCTCATAATCCATCTATAACAAATTATAGATATATTTTTCATGTCAAAAAATTTAGTAGAAATGTTTTGTTACAATACAACATATTTTAATTTTGTAGTTATTATTAATTTTATCCAATACTAAAAATAACTTATCATTTATTTCTTCCACCACATGAATTCTCCCCTATTGGATGCTACCAAATCTACAACTTAGTAATTGTTTAATTCCATGATGGTTACTTCATCTTAATATGAAACATATAAAACACTAATTTTGCTTCATTATTTATACATATAATTTAATTTTCTACATGTTATTATAAATACAATAAAAATGATAATATGCAACAATATCTATGTTCTTTAGTTAAAAAATAAACAATAACAGTTTCTAATCAACTAACATCTTCAATTAATTATAACATTTCTATTCATGTGACTATTAATGATTCCTTTAAAATCCTGATCCTTTATTGGTTGCATGTAAATTTTATAACCTTCAACTAATTTCATGTTTGTATTTTTCTTTTAATAACCATTTTCTCTTAAATTTATCATTAGTTTAAAGTATTATTATACTCTCTATCATACCATTCCCACTGTGTTTAAACATTCCAAACATATTCTATTTTAATTTGTTTCATAATAGTTATACAAGACATTAATTAATTATTAGTTCACTTCAACATTAAAAAATATGTTTCCCTCTTGGATAATTTATTTATTTTGATAATTATAAATATTTTGGCATTTTCAATTTTTTTTTTCGAATTAGTTTCAAAATCCTTAACATTACATGACTTATAGAAGGTTTTACATAATTTAATAGTAAAATTACTATTATGCTTCTATAGAATGTCCTTCAATATTTTTTATGATATTTCATATATTAAACTAAACCCCTATCCTTATATTTAAATAATTACATTTTAATTTTAGATTTTATCCATTAAAATTTACCTATATAAAAACTTTTTAATGGTCTATGTTATAGACCTTCATACAATCATGGAATCATGTTTACATTTGATTCAAATTAATTACAAATATCATCTACAATCATTAAAGTAAATTTAATTTATCTTCTGATTTTATTATTCTCTAATGATGATTTATATCCCATCAAAACATACTTCTCTTTATATTATGGTATTTACGTCATAAAATCATATAATTAATTCATTTGTTTTACATGAATGTAACCATCATAATTATTACCAGTTCACGTGTAGAATCATAGATGTTCTACAATAAAAAATCATTCATAATACATAGATTCTTATTGTTTATTAAATATTTAATCTATAAAAATTGTATTATATTATTTTTACATTTCTCATTAATATTTAATTGGAATAATTTTCTAATAATTAATTTTTTTACTAAATACCATTCAAGATATATGTTTTTAATTATTTAACTATTAGATAATAGATGATTTGAATTTATTTTTGGAAATAATTTTGAATAAATATTTAATTTTTAAATAATTATTAATTTTAATATTTCAAATCTGCATAAACTCAATTATATTATTGAAAAACACCCTAGTAACTGAATCATTTTAATAATTATAATTATAATTTATATTTTTTAAATAATCTAATAGACACATGAGAATTAAAACTAGAACATGGTTATTAAAAAGGATGATTTTTGAAATACATTAAATATATAATATCACTTTGAAAACTTTTTATTATAGGATTCCTATGTTTCTTATACAAAAAATTCTGTAACATCTTAACCTAATTATTGTTTTTATTTTTCATAGTTCTAGTGGAAACATTTCTGTTTATACTGAAAGGTACAACATCATTGATTACTATCTAAGGAATCATTAAATATTAATTTCATGTTTCATATTTCAAATAAATCTAGTTTAATATTGATACTCTTTAAAGAACCCATATATGGTTAGAATACATAGAGAGGTTGTTAAAAACTTGTCACAGTTTTATGAATTATTTATTTTTAATTTACATATTTTTAATCTGTAGATATAATTTACCGCTTATTATTTTCTCTCATCCATACAAAAAACATGAAAAAGGTAAATTTAATATGAAACAAAAAATTATACTAATATAGAGATTTAATTAAGATCCTACACCTATATGAGATTTCTAACGACCCAATATTTAATCAATGAAGTTATTTCCATTCTTTTAGCTTTTTATATAGTATATAACACATACATATCATGGAGATCACAATAAAAACATTATTATCATAAATTAAGAATTAAATATGTAATATTTTAATAAATTAAGGAACCTACCCCAATGGGATAATAACCAAATCCATGGAATTGTATCATGACCATTATGAATATTAATTCATCCAACATAATAGTGACCTCATCTAAGAATCTGTTAATAAATTATATTCATTTAATAAATGATAATTTTTTATAATTATATCATAGTTTAGTTAAATAAATG
The DNA here is from genome assembly GCA_963277665.1 of Viscum album. Taxonomy (NCBI): domain Eukaryota; kingdom Viridiplantae; phylum Streptophyta; class Magnoliopsida; order Santalales; family Viscaceae; genus Viscum; species Viscum album. Next base: position 1,143,976,072 of record OY728141.1, read on the forward strand.
TTTCAAAAAATATTATTATTATTTTGTAATTTTTATAAAAAAAAGTTCTAATAACAATTTTATAATTTATATAATAATTTAATGAAAATTTATTTTATTAATATAGGTTTATAAATGAATATTTTTTTCTAATATGATTAAAATATAAATATTACGGGACTTGAATTGAATTTTCATAGTTTTATAAAATTAGTTATAATTTTAAAATAGGTAGTTTTCATGTAAAAGTGGGATTTGAATTTGAAACTAAATTTTCCATATTTAGTAAAAAAAATTCAAATAAATTTTTTATTTTTTAAATTATCCACCTAAAAAATGGTTATGTTATTTTTTTGGGATTTTTCAAAAATGCTTGAGTTTTTGGTAAATAGTGAAATATGGTAATTTAATATATTTAAAAAATATATGAATTAATAATTCATAGGAGATGTATGGCTGATGTAAGACCCAAAAATTGGAATTTCATTAATTATATAGTATTTATAATTATAATTTTCAATATATTCATTGTTTTTAGCCAAAATAACAAACTAATAATTAAAACAATCAAAACAAACCCCTTTCCTCCACAATAAATATCACTGCTCACCACCTCTTTTCCACAGACCTTCTAAGCCATTTATATTACATAATTTAATCAAAATACTCTTCAAAATACCCTTAACCAAATATAGGATAATTTTCTACCATCAACATTATAGAAAAAATTCCCAAACAGAGTTATCATTGAGAAGAATTTAAAGAGTTAAAATACTTTTCTGTTTTCAATAAATTTCTATTCATGTTATTTTCTTTTCTTATTCACATCTTACCTCCCCTCATCAAGGTATAATGATAACTCTACTATCATATATATATATTATGTTAATAGAAAATCCATCATCAAACCTCTTCTCCCCTCACATTTATTCTAAAAAGGAAAACGTCATCTGTGAGGTGTTGATTTATTACCTTTGAGGAAAACATGTTTTCATTTTCTTTGATTACATTAATGGATGGTCATTTCAACTATTATAATGGTTGAAATAGATTTTAAAATTTATTTTATAACCATTTTATGTTTTGTGAGTATTATAGATAGACAATATTAAATAATATAACAAAAAGAGTTTGTTGTGATTGAAAACCACCAAAATAAATCTAAATGACTGTCTTTATCACATTATCTAAAGAATCATAATCATGCATAGAAAAAAAATACAATACCACTTAAACATCATGAATATTAATAGTAACATCTAATTTAAATGTTTTATAATTTCCCCCATTTTACATTATCTTATATACATGTATACAGGTGAACTGATCCACAAAATAATCAAAAGAAAACTCCTCTGAATGATGAATTTGACCTATATAATTTATAAAAATATAGATTAACCAACCTAAAGAAAAAATAATTAATGAAATGATTTTATAAGTGGAATTTGATTTATAAATTAATAAATCTAATTTGATTATCCATGATATTAATGTAAATTCATCATTTGTACATAAGGTAAGGGGATTCTCAAACCCAATATCCTTTCATTGTGTTATTCATCATTTATAAAATATTTTAGTGTCAATAATATTTTGAAATTACTAAAATATAGTTTAATTTTTCCAACATTTTTTTATATTATATATATGTTTCCATTATGATTTTATTATAAATTAAAATATTTTTCAAAAATAAATCATCATTATAAATAAAAAGATATTTTACTTCTTTTGAGATTGGTTTTGATTCACTCGGGATTCATGATTCTTGTATGATGTATATTTTCTCTTTTTATTTTTGGAACATCAACATTTCTTTACTAATTTATTACTCATGAAATTATCATGAAACTAAATTCATTTCCTTGGGTAATTTTATTTCTATGTTTGGGATATATCCAATTTGAAATTCATGATTATCAAAATCTAATGATATGAAGGGTTCATCCAAAATTATTTTGGGATCTCATGCTATTGTTAATGTGATGTTTCTAATGAGATAATGTGAAACATGTGTGACCATTATTTTATCTATGATAATAATGATGATGAAGTTACTATTATTTATATATATTATTCTTGAACATGACTCTGGCTTTTTTCACAACTATGTGTAGTATTTTACCACTAATCCAGGATGTTTCATTTTTTTAATTTCCACATTCCATGAAATTATATATTACCTTCTCCCATTATTATTAAAATGATCCCATTATTATGTTATTATGATAATGATGACACACATCCATGTTATATTGATTCATGTTCTTGTCTATCATCATTCTAGGCTTTAGCTCATCCCATTCTTTGATGTATACCCTCACGTGACTTCTTATAATTATGAGTATATAAGGGACATTATGATAATATAATATAAGGAATTTAATAATTTTCATATCCTATTCTGTAAATTTTATGAATTTTCCTAATTTTCCCATGACACTAAACCTTGGTATCTTGATTCTGTAATTCAATTATATTATCTATCATTAAAATGATTTATTAGTTATTTAAGGAAAATTATGGTCCCTATAGTGTGTATCATAGCAGAATTTAGTTAATTTGGGTAAATTTATTAGAGAACACTAGTGAAAACTTTTATTACAAGTCTATTTGTATGAAATCACCGAAGAATCATTTTTAGAAAAAAAATAAAAATATAGGGATCCCACATGATATTCATTAGAGTAAATTTCCAAAGTAATAAATTATTTAATCAGGAATTGATGATTATTTTTGTTCAAATAATTACAATTTTTTAAATTGGTGGGAACTTGGAGAACCCAGGACAATAAATTCGGTGAGGGAAAATGTTTCAATTTTCCAAATGACATCCCCAATTCCATGGTAGGTGGATTTCAAAATTTTAGGGATACTCGTACATAATTTTATCAGGATATGGACAACAACATGAGTAATTTAAAACATCTACCACCCCATAATTGGGAGAAACAATCTATCATGTTTTTATGTGGAAATGATCATGGATGTTTAGTGATGGTTCTGATCCCCTAGTCATGGAGATTTGGTTCAACTCAATGGAGATGATATTTTTGGTACATCACTATTCTAAGATGGAGAAGGTTTCCCTTTAGCTTTATCATATAGATGGAGAATACGACCCATAATGGGTATTGATTTAAAACACTAAGCTGAAGGATGAAATTGAAGAGATTGAGTGGGAAATGGTTTTCAAAATATTTCATAGTAATTATTTTCCTCAAACACATTAGACAAAAATGATTATATAATTCATAGAGCTCAAAAAACATTTGAATTAGTCATGACTAATGATGAAAATTTATCTTGGATATTAAGGTATGCATCATGTATTGTTATCAATAATGATGATGAAATAGATATATTAAATTTTGGGTTTAAACTACACCTTCAAAAGGAACTTTAAATTTTAGACTTTGCGTGTTACGAAGAAGTTGTTCTATGTTCTCTCAGTTTAATGATGGTTTTTAGAGAACGATCCGATGGATATGGAGATAAAAAGATAAAGATGATGTTTTGATCTAGAGAATCAATTAAAAAAGGGGTAAAAGAAACCCAACTGGATACATGTAAAAAATATGGGAAGAGGCATCATGGTAAATTCATCAAATGGTTAGGGAAATGATTCAAGAGTTGGAGAAAGGTCCACCAAGATTATTAATGTTAAAGAGACATGAGAATGTAAGAATTTTTTTAGGAAATAAGATAAGATGACATGGTTCAATGCTATAAATGTATGGAGAAACAGCACTATGAAAGATATTGTACTAAATGATGACTCTATGAGTTTAATAAAAATCATCAGCCACCTAATCCAAAAGATAATGTGAAAGGTTATGAACTCACTTATTCTTAGGTGGAGACCGACAATGATATTGTGATATGTATTCTAGTAATTCATTCATGAATATATAACATACTATTTGATTCTGCTTCAATAGATTCTTTAATATCTTTTTAGGATAGTATATGTATTGAAATAGAACCTTATGTTGTAGAGGCCGAGTTACATGTGAGAACGAAAAATGAGAAAATTATTGAATCCAATGTATATAAATCCTCCTTATATATTGTTGGTGGAATGAACCTCCTATAAAATCATGACTTACTTCCTTTATTGGAGTTTGATGTTATACTATGAAATTATTGGATATCTTTATATAAATCCATCTTCAACTATCATGAAATAGAGATCACTCTTCACATCCCAAGGAATCCTCCATTTTTGTACAGGTGTAGTGAGGAGGATGAATCTTTTTTAGAATCAACATCTTAAGAGTGAATATTATCTCATTTGGAGAAATAATATCTATCTGAACTGATTTAGATAAATGAGAGAATCATAATGGAATGCATTTCGACTGAAATGAAAAAAACATATGGGTTCCCTGAAGAATGACATGGACTTCCTCCCGACTGAGAGGTTGAGTTCTCAATTGAAATTATTGCAGAATATCTTCTTATATTAATGAACCATTATAGATTTTCCACCTTTGATTTAATGGAACTTAAGGAGATATTACAAGAGAATTTTTCAAGGTTTTAGACACTCGATTTCTTCACCATGGGGTACAGCAGTCCACATCCTCACAAAGAAGAATGGATTGATGCCAATAAACCTTGATTACCATGATATCAAAAAAATAAAAATAAATATCAACTATCCCCATCCATGGATAGATTACATGTTTAATCAACTATAAGGTCCCAACAATTTATCTAAGGTGGGAATATAGTCGGGATGTCAACAAATAAATGAGAGTAAGGAAGACATTCACAAGACATACTTTTGAATTACATATGGTCACAATTTGTTCATTGCGATTATTTTTGGACTCACTAGTGTTCCAGAAATTTTCATGGATATAATGAATAGATTATTTAGAGATAAGATCAAAAAAATTATAGTCATTAATAATGATACATTCATATACTCAAAAAGGAATGAGGAACATGTGGAGACTTTGAATATTGAGATAATGATTTTTCGATTGGAGTTATTTTATGAAAATTATAATAATGTCATGTCCAGTACGGAATATGTATTATTCTTGGTGTGCATTATAAACAAAAAAGGCATATATATGGTCTATTACAAGACAAGGGAAAGAGAATATTGGACCAAGACTACATCTTTTGTGGAGCTCTGTAGTTTCTTGGGACTTGATGTGTATTATTTGATATTTTTTATGAACTAATAAATATTGAAAAACCATTAATCCTTTATGAATCAGAATTTAAAATTCTTTCTCTATACCATTGAATGTGAATGTATCTTCAAAAAGTAAAAAAATAGGCTTATCACCACACTAGTACTCACAATTCCGACAAGTGGGGAACTATTAATTATGTATAACGTTACTTAAAAGAATTGAATATTTTTTCTAATGAAGAAAAATGTTAAATTGAAATCTTATTCCTTAAGGTAGTTAAAATTCAATGTGAAAAACAGCCACCCAAATGATTTGGATTTGTGATAAGTGATTTTCACGTCAAAAATCTGGCAGCATTATCTCTATGGGGAGAAGAATAAGCTATATACTAATCTTAAGAACCAAAAATAAATATATTCACATATAAAGAGTTTAATATACATAAATGAATATGGCTATATCTCATGATGTATTATAAACACTCAATAGAATTTACATACTACATTGGATTTACATACTACATTCATGTGTCATATAATTCTTGTTCATTCTCATAGAATTAAATACATTCATTCTTCTAATAAGAAACTAAATATGTGAACATTATGGATTTTTCAATATTCCATAAATACATTATAAAATCTTTGCTATTTCATTTCATATTAACATGTATATTTTCAAGTGTTTTCCTGACATTGATTATAGTGTGTCACAAAAACATACGAGCATTGTATATTCCACTACTTAGAAGAAAGATGAAAAATTATAATTTCTTATAATTATTTATGTTCATGCTTATTTAGTTTGTGAAAAATATGAGGGATGTTTGTATCTCAAAACATTTGAAATATCTAATGGTACTATAAAATAACCTATCATTATTGATTATAGGGTTATTTAAATACCTATGAGGAAAACCTGTATAGGGTTTCCTTGAGACATTCAAAACTCTAATTCCTTCCTTATATTAGGACATGATCATCATGTTTGTGATTAACAGTTTGGATGATTTTATTATTGAATCCACTCAAATCTAGATAAAAACTTCTTCTTAGTCTGTTTACAATGTGATGGATTCGTTCTTGAGATGACATTTCCTGAGTTTTCTCTTTATTTAATTTTCCATTTATCATATGTATTTCTTAATTGTATGTCAATAAACAAAAGAACAAAAATCCTTCCAAAATACTAAAATTATTTATAATCATATATCAATATTTAAATTCCTTCCCTATATAATATAATTTAGTCCCAAAATTCTTCTCGACCATTAAATTTTCACCGATATATATATTTCAAATCATAAAACCCAACTTCATAAAACATAATCCCTATTTATTCTATCATTAATTATCACGAACTGGATATGGTCACCATAAAATCTGGAACCCAACCTAGACCACAACAAGTCCCAAGGGCGTTCCAGATCCACATGGGCTCAAACAAGTGCCCGAGAATCATAAAATGATTTTTTCGAATGATTTACCCAGGTTTATATACATTAAAGTACAAATAAACTCAATAAAACAAATCTGGATTTTTTTAACTAAAAATATCTTTTACAAAATTTCAGAACAGAATTACATAAGTTAAAATAATGTTTAAAGATCATTAAAAATGTAAAAATGAAAATAAGGACATACCAAGACCCTCCATATGCCTAGAGCCACCACCCTCAAGACATCTCCACAACACAACATCACGAATGACGGGTAAAAACCCTAATGATTGGCACAAAAGTTGTTCCCAATAATGCGACAAAAAAGTAACCATGTCTACTTACAATCAAATGTGTAAGTAGGGTGTGAGAAAAAGCCTAGTAGGATACCAGCAATAAGATAATCCATGCGATAAACATTCAAAGATGAAAAGCACGCAAGTATTCAAAAACATGTAATTTCTAGTTACAATTTCTAAAAGATGAAACTAAAAAAATTTCAAGTGGTATTATTTAAAGAATCAAAACACTAAAAATAAATTCCAATGATACTGAATTTTCCAGACAAGTATATCGTATGCCGACGGTATGTATAAAAGATCTAATGAGCACAAGGAAAAAAGAAATAACCCCTAGGAACTACCTAGGTGAGGGTCCCAGATACCTCATATCTCGGTGAGAGTATCAACCAAAAATATCTGTTCTCATGCACAATACACTTGTAGGCAACATACCAATAACCTAGTGGTCCCAAATAATCATCATCATAGATTATTTAAAGTTGTAAGTGTCAATCTTGGTAAGTGAAACTATGGCCAAACCCAACAGATTCACTAGCATACTAGTACATGTCCACCCACCTAGATACCCATGTTTTTCCCTTGCTATCAAACAAGTTCAACAAGTATATAAATATAATTTGCACATGAAAATATCATTCCAATATCAAAAATTCACCAAAAATCCCACATGTATACCACACAAGTCACAATAGTCCACTATTCATTCAAATTGATTTTGAAATCCGAGTCACACACAAATAGACCACAACACAATTCACATTTCATTAACACTTTCACAAATCCTTTAAATAATTTTTATAAACCCTTACAAGACATTCTAACTCACATAAAATCCCACCAAAATATCATATAATACCTCTTTCATCAATAAATATCATTTTTCACAACAGACTCACACAAAACAACCCACAACCATGATTTGCAGCTCTCTTTCCCTTTTTTAAAACATTTCAGCACTTTATAAAACATTCTAAAAAAATATTTCACATCTTAAATGACCTCCTGACCTTTCCGAAACCCATATTAGGTAAACACACCCCCCAAACAGTACGTATACACCGTTTTCCCACTTTTTTTAACCAAACAAAACATTCAAAATTTTCATAAAACAATCTCAAGGGGTGTAACCATGTCTTGCATAGAAAACTAGTTTCAAAACCCCCATTTAAGACCAAAACAATACCAATTCCTATCCAAAACAGAATTTTCAGCCCTAGATACATTTATAAAACCACATTAAACTGTTATAAAATAATATTGAATAACACAACAAAAGATACAAATGAAAACACACATTTTCATAAAATGCCCTAAAGAAGTATAACAATGTTTTACACATACAACCTATTCAAAATCATTATTTTTAGGGCCACGTGACAGTAATATATTACCAAACCAGAATTTTCAGGCCAAAAAAGATTTAGTAAACCAATTCCATATGTTATATAATACACCCAAATAATACCCCATGAGTTACACGTGAAAACCTAGTATTTCAAGATAAAAAGCAACAAGAAAATGTAACACTTAACCCAATCAATCATAAAAAGTTTTTCACCACACCCAACATATGATGAATATTATAAATGATTAAATACATCGAGCTAACTCATGAATTACTGTTTACATATGGAACCACTAACCTTTTGAATCATAAACCTTGAATCTTGGGGTCAACCATCAAGAACACCTCCACCGCACCACAATGAAGTGAAAACAATCCATAAACAATAATATTTCACCCAAAATACACCATATCAACACCTATGTTTTTTCCATAACTTTTGGAAACTCTATAAATTTATGATTGTGGTAGGAAACCCTATGGAGAAGGATGGAATTTAGTAGGGTAACACATACCCAAAAACAATCTTGATGAAAACGACCCAAAATCCACCAGTATTCGAATTTTGAAATAGCTAAAAATTTAAGGGAGGTTCGAAAATGGATGAGGATATAATGTAGGTAATGTAATGGGGGAAAATAGTAAACTTGAAGGAGTTATGAAAGGAACAATTTACCTCTTCAAATCATTATGATGTGTGAAATCTAGAGAATTTTCGCCCAATTTATAGATTCTATTTACTTCCAAATTGTGGGAGGGTAGAATTGGTGCGCCACTTAAGTAAGTGGTCTCTGGTGAGAGCTGGAATATACAAAAAAACATAAAAATATAATGAGTTATAAAATAATTAAAAATTATTTTTGATGAAGGAAATGGGATTTCAGGCATGCCCAATCCCTTAAATAAAAACACAAATCCACCATGATTATATACTTATAAATGGTCCAAAATAATTTGGTGGTGTTCATATGTTAGAGGATTCCAAGTAGAAATTAGAATAGATGAAAAATGTTGAAAAATAAAGGAGTTATAAAGGAGTAAATATTTATTTTTGAATCTGTAATTGGGCTCAGGGTTTGGCCCAAATCATGAAAGATCACCCATTTCGCAAAAAATGGATAGGAAACCACTAAAAAAAGAAATAATGGAAATTAAATTAAAAATACTTTTAAATTATTTTATTTATGTAAAAATTATCCCCACTATGAAAACATTCTACCCCCATATAGTCACAACAATGAAAAAAAAAGCACCAAACCCAACTGAGAAGCTAAGAGGTACTCCCTTGCCAGGTTCCACTGCCAAAGGCCAAAACACCTCCAGTTATCAATTAAGGAAGGAATTCTCTCATAAACCAAAATTACACCACTTTAATGAAAAAATCAATAATATTCATATTTTATCACAAAATAAAACTCCTCAAACACTATCTAAATATGATTCGTGCAATTTACCCAAACGAACAACAACAACGAACAAGGTTACACTTACATTGCTTTAACTAGACCATTGGGCATTCTCCACTCTTATATTTTACCCAAGGAAGGAGTAGTTAGTTATATAGCTCCAAAAATGACTACCTACTACCAATCCAAGACCGAGGACAAATCTGAGTCACTAGTATAGGGAGACAGAAATGGGCACCCCACCATAAGAGAAAACTCAAAATTTCTGGAGATAGAATCAAGACAGTAACTGGTGGAGGCTCGAACAGACTCCCGATACAAGGGGGAAGGCTGCCATAAGACATTTCAATAATAAAACACATGAGACTCTTAGTGGGTATCCCCACCATAAGAGAATACCACATTAACAACCAGCATGGGCAGGCACAGAAAGACCCAAATATTTAAAACGTTGGGTCGATTGCATGGTTAGTCTGCATGGTTTGGGAACCATGTAAAAACCATGGGGATCATTCTTTCGACATGTTTTCATTCACATGACCACTAATAATCATGCACAAACTATGTTCTCAACCATTAAGACACTAGAGTATTGAACTATTCCCATATTTCATACTAAGTATAGGACTGTTACAATAGTGTAAACTACCCTGGGATTTCCCATTACTACGAACCAACTACTCTCCGAGACCTATGGATGGAGCTCAATGATGGACGCATCTAGGTGCTCACATTTAGGCTTTGGAAACCCCATGAACATGAATTATTCCTTCAATACAACCAATAACTACACCGCAATCCCTGATATTCTTTCCAGGACATAACACATTCCAAACTCACTTTACCCTAACCAGATATTTCACTGAAATAAGGGCTTAGAAGATGTACACACATCACACCTTGTTTGTTCAGTTGAGAAACAATAGAAGTAAAGAAAACCTATACTCACCTTCCTAAAAAATGGAATATTTTTATGTTTTTCCAAGGGAGACATTCTCCCAACATAACATAAACTCTCAGATGATTTCACGACAATCACCATTCCGTTCAACCGAGCACATGCCATCCCAAGGCGTCACCAAACATGACCATTATGACTAATATAAAAAATTCATAAAGAGGGACCATATACAACATCCTCAAAGAACACACAATTCATGAAAGTGCCCACAATATCCTATCATGACCATATTTCCCGCACTGGTGGTTTAACATGAACTCATGCTTTAATGAAACTGTGAAGAACCCAAAAGTCTCCTTAGACACCATCGAGACACTCAACCACACTAACAACCCAAGACCACTTTCCCCTTCGACGAATCAAGTATCTTAATAAACTAATGTCTCATTAAACCTTCCACATGCACTCTTCTTCTATAAGAGTGTTAGAAAAACCATTAAAGGAAATGGTGTATACTAATATACAGAGCTCAAAATAAATATTCCATATATTGATCAATTAGAGGATTTTCCAATTGTGAAACAATCTGGGTTTCACTTCAGTCATGAAATAACTCTTAACAGGGAGTACCTTATCCAACGATTAAACTTATGGACCCAACCAAGATGGTCCGTTGGTCATGACACAACAAAAACTAGATACAAAAACATTAATGTAACCACTGTAAAGGCATCCCAAAACATTTCTTAGAAGAGACCACAAACCAGCCATTCAACAAAGATTACCGACCAAACACAATCTCAACACACATTTCAAACAGGAGGGGTTCTTGGACTCAATACATCCCACATCATCAACATTTTCAAAAACACAAAATACACACCATCCCAATCTAGTCCTCAAGACATAATGTTTTTACTTTAAAATCATCTTTTTAAAAACAAATGGTTCAACGGTTAGCGTATCCACCAATGGTACCCCATGGGCCTTACACATTCATGTTTTTGTGCCATACTGAGCACCCTCCTCATATCCATCCTGACAGTCATCCATTAATGCCATCATCCACCCATATTCCTATATAACCCCATTCATGTGGTTCCTCACAGAAATAAAAAAGGTTAAAAAAAATTGTTTCGATTTTCAAAACCAAAACAGTCAAGAAACACATCCTTTTTCTTAAAACATCTAACCACGATATTGGAATCCCAGTTCACATCTTACAAAACTTTTTAGAAAGTCACAACCATTTAGAAAAGAAATCACCTTCAAGGTATTATCATAAATTTCAAAATATCTGATACTATTAAAATACCATGTGATTGTTTAAAAAACTCTATTGGAAACACTTTTCAAAACCAACTTCATCATAGTTCTTGATTTTAAAAGAAGTGTATGCACACCATTTTCCATTTGAAAAAAATTCTGAAAATTCAGATCCACCATTTCATAAATCAATCCAATCCCTCTTTATTTGAAAAAAATTTCACAAAAACATTACACTTCTTAAAACCAAGTCACCTAAAAACCAAACTACCATGTTTTCAAAACTAAAGCACAAAACAATTCGAGAGGAAGCTAGTTTCAGTGGGTTACTTGGACATATGGTTGGAAGCCATATTCCAATCACATAACCATTATATATATTGTTGAAAAGAATATCCCTAGCTCCACATGGATTTCTAGGCCCTGAGATCTCACTGATACCATTAACCCAACTCTCTTTTGATTTCACCTAATCATCATCAAACCAAAAAAACCAAGGGACTTAGATAAATCCTGACTTCTCCTTGAAACATGAATCCAATTATTAGGTGTGGTGATCTGGCACACTACCCATAACTGTAATACAAAGCCCCAATAACATTAACTCCAGACAATCATGAATCTTCATCAAATAACGCAACACAAAGAGTTATCATGAACCTTCTCTATTACCATTTTGTCACAAACCCAATATGGTTGCCATCAAAACCACACCCGACCTGGCCCGCAACAAAGCCCGAAGGGCATTCCCGATCCCCATAAGCTGACACAGGTTCCTAGATATCATAAAATAATTTTTGGGAATGATTTACCCAATTTTAGAAACATTAAACAACAAACAAACTCAATAAAACAAATATTTTTTTTTCAACTAAAACTGTATTTTAAAAAAATCCAGAACTGAATTACATAAGTTAAAAATATGTTTAAATACCATTAAAAAAGTAAATAACCAAACAAGGATAGATTAAGAACCTCCAGATGGAAAAAGGCATCACCCTAAATCCATATCCACAACACAGCATCACAAACTACCGGTAAAAACCCGATCGGTTGGCACAAAAGTTGTACACAATCGTGCGACAACAAAATAACCATGTCAAATTACACCAAATGGTGTAAGTAGTGTGTGATACAAATCCTAGTATGATACCACAACTTTGAAATTCTATATGATAAACATTCAATGATGAAAAGCATGTAAGTATTCAAAAACATGTAATTTTTAGTTACAATTTCTAAAAGATGCAACTAAAAAAATAAGTTTTCACGTGGGATAATTTAAAGAATCAACACATTTAAAAAAAATCTACTGAATTTTACAGCCATGTATACCTTATGGTAATGGTATGTATAAAAGATCTAATGAGCACAAGAAATGGGAAATAGCCCCTAGGCACTAACTAGCTGTGGGTTGGAGGTACCTCGCATCTCAGTGAGAGTAACAATAAAAAAATATCAGTTTTCATCCACAAGACACTATTAGGGAACATACCCAAAACCTAGTGGTCCACAATCATTATAATAATAGATTAGTTAGAGTTGTATGTGTAAATCTTGCTAAGTGAAAATGAGGCCAAACCCTTGGGATACACTAGAATACTAGTACACTTCCACCCACCTAGATACCCGGGATTTCCCCTTATGCTCAAACAAGTTCAAAAAGTGAAGAAATATTATTTAAAATTGAAAATATCATTTCCATATCACAAATTCACCAAAAATCTCACATGTATACCACAGAAGTCATAGAAGTCCACATTTCATTCAAATTGATTTTGAAATCTGACTCACACGAAAATAGCACACAACACTTTTCACATTTCTTTAACACTTCCACAAATACTTTATTAAAATTTTATAAACCATTACAAGAAATGATAACTCACATAATCGCCCTCCCAAATAGCATATAATAGCTCTTTCATCAATAAAAATCATTTTTCACAACAGACTCAAACAACACAGCCCACAACCATGTTTTTCTGCTCTCTTTCCATTTTCTAAAACACTTCAGCACTTTATAAACCATTATAAAAAAATATTTGATATCTTAAATAACCACCTGACCTTTCCAAAACCCATATTAGGTGAACAAATCCCCTGAAAATTACATACAAACCCTTTTCACACTTTTTTTTACCAAAAAAACATTCAAAATTATCATAAAACAAACTCAAGGGGTGTAACTATGTCTTGCACAAAAATCCCTTTTCAAAACCCCCATTTAAGACCAAAACCATACCAATTCCTATCCAAAACAGAATTTTCATCCCTAGATACATTTATAAAACCACCTTCAAGTTTTATAAAATAACCCTTAATAATACCACAAAAGTTACAAATGAAAACACACATTTTCATAAAATGCTCTCATGAATTATAACAATGTTTTACACATCAATCCTATTAAAAACTTTATTTTTAGTCCAACATGACACTAATAAATTACTAAAACACAATTTTCAGGCCAAAAAAGATATAGTAAACCAATTCCATATGTTATAAAGTACACTCAAAGAATATCCCACGAGTTACGCATGAAAACACCTAATTTCAAATTAAAAAGAAACTGTAAAATTTAACACTTAACCAAATCAATCATAAAATTTTTTTCCACCACACCCAACGTATTAAGAATATTAAAATTGAGTAAATATATCAATATAACTCATCAATAACTATTTACACATGGATCCACCAACCTTTTGAGTCAAAACCATTGAATCTTGGTGAAAAACCTCAACCGCACCTCTGTCGCACCACATGGAAGTTAAAACGAACCCTAAATCATTATATTTCACCAAAAATACAACAAATAAAACACTAGGTATGATCCCTAACTTCTTTAAACTCTATAAATTTTTTATAGTGGGAGGAAACTCTAAAGAGAATGATGGAATTGAAGAGATAAAAAATTATCCAAAACAATCTATAAGAAAACGACCAAAAATCTACAAGTATCTGAATTATAAAATACCTAAAATTTAATGGAGGTTTGAACAAGGATGAGGAGATAATATAGGATCTGGAATGAGGGAAAATAGTACAAATAGAATGATTATTTAATGGATCAATATAACACTTTAAATATATGCGATTTGTGGAATCCAGATATGTTTCAACCCATTTAGAGATTCTATTGAGTTCCAAATTGGGGGAGTAGAGAATGGGGGCGTTCCATTCCAAAGTGGTCTTGGGTGAGAGTTAGAATCAACGAAAAAAATAAAAAGAGAATGCGTTATTAAAAAATTAGAAATTATTTTTTATCCATGAAATGGGATTTTGGGTAGGCCCAATCCCTTGAATAAAAACTCAAATCCACCATGATTGTTGATTTATAAATTGTATAAATTAATTTTGTGGTGTTCATAGGTTAGTGGATTCCAATTAGAATTTATAAGGGATGAAAATGTTGAAAAATGAAGGAGTTATAAAAAATCAAAATTTATTTTTTAATCTGGAATTGGGCACATGGATTGGTCCAAATCATGAAAAGTCACCAATTTCTCAAAAAATGGATAAGAAACCCCCAAAACAAAGAAATAATGGAAATTAAATTAAAAATACCTTTAATGTTTTTTATTAATGTGACAATAATTATCATAACTTTATTATAAATAAAAGAAGGATCCATTCATCAATTTACCTACCTATATTAACATAAAATATATCATGATTTATATATTTTAAATTTCAAGATAATTAACATCTATCTTTATAATTAGTACTTTCAATATTTTCATCAGATATCGTGATATTTCAATAAAACCTATGAATCTATATTTTTATCTCAACAATATAAATTTCCACAACTAACATAGAATACTATGAATTTTAATCTTTTATTCTGAGTTCATTCAACTATAATTTATATTTCACCAAAATTTGTAGTAGTATATATTTATGAAATAAACATTCAATAAATGAGTTCTCCATCCATTATTATGGATAACTGTGTTACAAAAGAATTAACTTTTTTAATTATTTTTATTATAGCTTTTTGTTTGTTACATTGTTTTTATTATGATATTATAGTATAAGGGATTTCATCTTATACAGATTGGTGATTCTAGGTGAATTCATGCATTAGAAATTGGCATATAATGTCCCATATTTTATAAAAAAATATCAATTATTGATATAGGATTATATGAATTATATAATTTCTATAATATATACATTTTTTCAGGTTAAATGTTTTGTTATCTAATTAATTTAACCTGAGTAACCCAATTATTGTTATTGTTACTGAAGTTAAAAAAATAGGTTCCCAAGACCCAGGCTTACACCTTGGGTGGGTGATGGGTGGCCAAGCATACTAGATATGGGTATACATCTTGTGAATTTTTTCTAGAATTTTTGTTTGTGTATTTTTAGGTAAAAAACATAATTTGTTTCATGATCGAAGTTAAAAAGCTGATTTTTGTGAAACTATTATATAATTTCATACAAATTTATATTAACTAAAAACCTATTATTCTAAAAAGTTACAAAGGTGAGTACAGTTTCAATGTTATAAAATTTCTATTTGAGCCCAAAAATATATAGGATGTTCAACCTATGTAATATTCATATTCACTCTATGTGTAAAAAGAGGCAATGTGAATTTAGTTAGAGGTTTTACTCTTAGAACAAGTGTTATGAGAAATCATCCATCGGGGGAGCCTATAAGTCTTGATTTTATATGTTATTTACATATACAACACCCTCAAACCATTAAATATTTTATAGGTTTATAGGATTATAATTGATGGATCACTATTTTTTGGGTGGTCTTCCATCAAATAGATTCAACCAATATCGACCTAGTCATGATTATATTGTTTATGATATAGGGTCCTATACTGAGGTTGTGGGGTGTGTCACTTCTTTCTCAGAGTCATGAGAGTATACCATTATATTCATTCAATGAAATCTGTTTTCATTATAACCACATACCTTGTCTTTGTGTCACTCAATCAATATTATATAAATTCCCTAGTAAACAAGTATTATTGTATAATATTCCATATTTTTGGAAAATAAATATTTTTTAGTACCCTATTTTCATGATATAATTCCCAAATGGATAAAATTATTTATTTCTGTATTAAATGAGAAATTAGGTGTCCTATATGGATGGTTTAAAAGAAAACATTCACATATTTTTTCTGTAAGGTCCATTCTATTGAGAATTTCATGGTGGAGGATAGTGAAAAGGGATTCTTCTTTATTAAGGTGTGTTAGGTGGAAGCCTTCGTAGTGGATATAAATTTACCTATTATAGTGAAGAAATGTGGAGATATATATTGAAACATTATGGTGGTGATATGATGTTAGGGAACTGTAGGTTTTTTTATTACCTATTAGTGGTGGAATTTCCATAAAAAGTAATCAATGATGTCGGATCAAATATTTTATCAATAATTGCAGGATCCTATGAAGAGATTTTATTGCAAGATGAAAAATGGGCAATCTCTATTTTTTGTATGACTGTCACTTAGACACACTCAGTAAAAATATCTAGGAAAATTCAGTACACAATGTCTTGGATAAGAAGACCCGAGGTGGATATTAGGGTTACACCTAGGAGGTGGGGCCTCGAGTTAGATGAGGGTCTCACATGCAGTCATAGAAGAAGATGCCTAAAGTATTTTTGTTGTAGATTATTGAGAGAACAAGGGAGATATTCCATGTATATAATGAAGGCTATTTATATTATTTGGGTATGGATAAAATATTAAATTTTTTAGTCAATACATTTTCAAGGGTATGATTTGATTGTCCTAGTTTTTATTCATTACCTGACAATAATGCTCCACATTTATTTGTTTCATCACATGGTGTATCATGATATGGAATGACTCTGGATAAAACCCCTTGTTGTATAGTTTTTGATACACCTCCTAGGAAGAAATTAAATTTAGTTATGTGCCCCATAGCATGTGTTGTATTATTTGGGAATATATTCAACTATGTGATTTTGTGGTATTAGATATTGATTACACTAACATGGTCTCAGGGATGGATTTGTTGACATAATTTTGGGATCTCATTGGTTGATTCTAAGGGATAGTCTTTTAAATCCCATAATAGAGTGGATTATGTTTTAGTGTTTGAGTTGGATCTATACGTAGTTAGTGTTATAGCTTAAATTTTTAGTGAAAGAACCATTATATCATTGGGGGTGGGTATACTTCTAATTTTAGTTCAAGAGATTGTCACATAAATATTTACTCTTACGGTGTATTTCTTTTTTATACATATTTTTCATTGGTTTCCCATGGAAGTATCTTTAGAGGGAAACATATTTTAGGATATACCCTTAGATAGGTGTAAGTCCTATAATGACTCTCTTTATTATATGGAACATGTTAAGCAGAAAGATAAAGAAAAAATTTTGAGGTCCATGAATTAAAAGAAATAATTAATGAAAATACAACTAATTATTGAGTTCTAAAATTTTCCCTAACATTTAGGATTATTTCCATTCGATGTTCTCAGATTAAAAAATGACGAAATGGGATTTGGTGAATATATAGTATTTTTTCCCAAGGATTGACAACATGTTTTTCCAGCTAAGGGGAAATGTCCCCTCTCAAAGGATTATATTTTATTGGGATACAATATGTAGTGGGTGAAGGAGTATGATGTAATGAATATTGAATTTAATAGTGGTTAATGTATATATGAGTACATTGTGACTCTATTCTACATGTTTAGTACATTAGTGATGTTCATTGATCTAATAAAATATATTTCTAAACCCTATATGGACCCATTAATTTTGGTGTTTGTTGATGACAGATTGGTATATTTTTATAACTAAGTTTTACATTTCTTGAACCTTAATACTGTATTTAGTACACTTCCAACACATAAACATTATTCCAAGTACACAAAGTGTGAGTTTTGTATTCAAGAGGTGAAATTTTTTGGATTCTTGATCTCAAAGGATTTGATCTTAGTTGATATTGAGAAATAATGGGTGATGATGTGTTATTATCAATATATGAATGTGTATAATATACAATGATTCTATGTATTTGAAATAAATTATATGTGGTTGAGTCAATATTTATCTTTCCTTCAAACATAAATTACACAAATAAAAATGAATGGTGTAACATTTTAGTTGATTGATAGTTGCGATGATGCCTCCCAAAATATATAAAAATTTCTTATAGTTTTCTATAGTTACAATTAATCAAGAACCAGGGATCAATTATATTGTTTATTGTGATGCCTATAGTATCAAATTTGAAGTAGTTCTAATAATACATGAAAAGGATGTCATTTTTTGGCCTCACCTTCCATTAAACAAAAATAATAACAATCCTACCTAATATTTTATGGAAGAATTTTTTTTCATTCCCTAAAGTATTGGATACCTAAACGATTGATTTTTCATCAAAATGGACCATAAGAGCATGGGGTATACATAATTATATTGGAGAAGAAAATTTTCAGATAGAAGCTTCTTTTACTACATTCAAACATTCTACATAGTAAAAGAATGTTCCCAAGGGATGTGGGTTATCATTATGGATTTTCAATATATGAAGGCTTATGTGAGATTAGTTTATAAATATATGAGGGAATAGATAGAGATGAGCCGTCTCAGTAATGAGTAGATCCATTTTTCAAATAACCAAAATGTGGTGATTTTTTATCTATTAATGTTGAATGCTTCTCTAGTAGACTTGGTTAAGGCAATGAAAAATCATGATTTTGGGTGTCTAGTGAGAGTGTAATTGTTTGTGAGAGATGATCATTTATCTGGAATTAATATTAATGGGGATTATGCATTGTACATCCATGTTTTGGTAGTATTACCAACACCCTTGAGTAAATATCTGATTAGGGACTAAGAGATTTTGATGTTTTTTGAAACCATAATGAAATTGTTGTATAATGATGTTAGTTAATGATTCTATTTTTCAGGTATTAGAATAGATATTGTGAAGTTTTTCACTAATTTTATAACTATTCAAGAGTACCGAATGATAAATAGTTATAAAGTGTATTACTCCAACCACATCCAATTTAGAGAGGGATGTGGGATAAGGAGACTATATACATCAACATGCGACTATCCTTGACCCTGAGAATTTATATTATTGGGTAGGTGATAGACAAATGGTTGGTAAATTGTGAACATTTTACTCCGATTTTGGAGAATCATTAACTGAATGAGTTTGGAATATTATTTGAACATGCTATGTTTTGGTCAAATTATATAACATTCATCAAAATATTAGATCATGATATATGAATCATAGTGAAATTTAGGAAGAAACTATTGGATTCTATGTTGTCTTAGTTGAATCTGAGTAAAACATATCACATGTAAAACAATGATAAATTAGAGACACGATTACAAAAATTTGAGGATGTACCCAGGGAATGTGTAATCAGTTTTTTAATAGATGGGATGAAAATCTGGAAATTGATGATTTTTTTACAGGTACAGAAATCATAATTATATAATGATAAATATCTTAATGTATAGTAATCGTTGGTTATGTAACTTTTTAATGTGTTATTGGTTAGTTTTTGAGTTATGAGTGATCAAAAAAGCATCATACTAGAGACCACCGAGTGGAAAAATTTGATCCAAAAGAAGTTATTGTATTATTATTTTATACAAAAAATTTAGGATTATTTTTGGAGGAAATCATTATAATTCATTGTGATGGATATAATATTCTGTTTGGTTTCTTCTTCAATATGGGATCTGTCTTTTAAGTATTCAAGGGAAGCCCCTTCCCAAAATCATTAGTCATTATGGGACTCTAGATCATATTGGTATTCTATCACCCCACTTGGATTTTACAACTATACATCATTGTTTGAATGATGCATTTATCATTCCTTATCTCTAGGTGTATGAGACAAAATGTTTATATAATATATTGGATAAATATAACATTTTGGGGGTCGATTCCCACTTTGAGGACCTCCAAGTAGAGAATGTACTGATATTTAAAAATTTATTCCAAGGGAAGATTGTGAATCATGGTAGGGTGTTGTGGAAGCACGGGTGGATACAAGTTTGGAAGTGAGCTATATATATATATATATATATATTGATGTGCTAGTTCAGTGGCCAGTGGTGTTCATCCATGATTCGTCAAGTCACTTTCTTGGAATGATAATTCCATAGTGGGGGATGTTTCTAAATACACATGAATAAACATGTATATTATATTTTAAAATTTACATATTCAATTCTATAATTGTAATATAGAACTGTTTCATGGGATGATGATGGATTTAATTTTTTTTTAGAGAAATAGATTTGATATTTTATTGGATTTCTTATTTAGGTTGGATATCAAGGTATGATAACTAGGAATAATGGCATGGTCACTAGAGTGGGTGATGATTTTGGAATTACTATTAGGTATATAGAATTTGGAATTAAATATTTAATTCCAACAATTAAGCCCTAATGACCATGTCGTAAGGGATGATCCCTAAAGGGGTAGACTACTTAGTCATTTTTTATAGTGCATACACCATTATTTAGGAAAAACTCCAAAGTTTTTCTATAAGAACCCAGCCTTAAAACATAACATAATATTGAATTAAATGAATAATTCAAACTGAGGATCTTTTTAGGTTTAGAGTTTTATATAATTAGGATATAACTATTAAAAAAATATCAAAAATTACAAAGTAGAAACTTCTACTTAGTTTCTATTTTTTTCATAAAATAAAAACTCTTGAAAAAATAGTCATGTCTAGTTTCATGTTTTTGACAACATGACTTTTCATTTATCTGATCCTTGACCCTATTCATCCTTTAGTCCTATGAAAAACATTTAAAAAACATGGGAAGTTCATAAATAGCGCAGTAAGGGTTATCAAATAATGAAAGAATACCTTAGCCCATCAAAACATAATCTTTTTAACTTACCACATGAAATCACAATATTTTTTAATACACATATAAATCATCAATCATAATGTTAATTAGTGAAATCCATAACACACTTACATTGTTGCTTTCACAACTACATAGGGAGTTACCTTTGGAATACCCATTATAGAGTATTCCCTAAATCGATTAGGAGAAACATTCATGTTTACCTCCATCATATTACCCAATTAATTGGAAGGATATCATGGGCTCCCCTGTCCTAGGATTATCGTGGAACCACCCATATACATAAAAAATTCCCCAGAACCATAACACATAAAACAATCATAAAGAAAGATAACATCTCCACATTACAACAACAATATATCACCTTAAGATATTGAAATAATCAATGAATTCTTGAAACATTTTTTAATACAAAAATACATAAAAATGGTATATGGTATTTATTTTTCTTTTAAAAAACTATGGCTTGTTAAGGAATCCAAAGATCAAATATTACCCACAACATCAGAAAAGGTCATTGTCACTGCATATGTTAAAAATAAACATTCACTTCGTCATTTAGTAAAATGAATCATAGTAAATATGATTCCCTTTGAATGAAATGAGAATTCAAAAGGGTATATACACTTTATAAAAGAAAGGTCTGTATAAATCTAAATATGCCTCAATGAATGGAGATTGAGACGTTGTCCCTTACCTAATGTCTGACATGACCCGTTCTTTCTTAAATCTTCTGAATAAAAAACTAAAGTAAAATTATACTTTCTTTAAAACTTTTTTGATGTTTAATATTCTTTTTATATCAATTATTTCCATGTTTTAAACATTATGTAATCATTTTTGTTAATAATGGTCATTTTGTCGATATTTCGTACATAAGTAAAAAATGAATTTCTTTATAAGTACAAGTTGAACATGTGGTCAAAATTCCAATATATCCCAAATTATATTCAATATTAATATATCATATATATTATATATATCCATTATATATAGGTATTTATGACATTACATAACATTTGGAGATAAGAAATGAAATGCACCGTTCATGGAGACGGTAAGCCATACTTACACATAAACACTAATTTAATTTATATTTCATGTTTAATGGAATGAAAATATTATGATACATAGGTATATCATAATAATAGTATAATATCACATATATAATTTCATTAACTCCATTCTTTATACATTCTGTTTATGGCATGAATGAGTCATATCACTTTGAGGGGGCGGTAGTCCGCACTTTCTCAAATGAAATTATCGTATTTACCCATCAAGAAAACCATAATGGTATGATATAAATAATAAATAAAGAAGTATATAGACAATAATAATATAATATATAGCACATGTAAATAAATTTCCATCTTAATTTCCACCATTTGATGTTGTAGGAGAATACTGAACAAACATCTTTTCGTGAGGCAGTAGTTCACCATCCACAAAAACAGTATGTTCTGACCCATTTGATAGAGGTGTGCATTAGTGTTGTTATAATCCTTCAGATAACAAAAACCTAGTAGATAATGGGGTTGTTATAAAATAAATAAATAAAAAGATTTTAGGAGGATGGAGACGTAAAATAAAATAAAAGAACATAATAGAATACATTTCCTTTAAATCGCGTTACTCAATTTTGGTTGAACCAATATGATTTCATGAAGTGCCTTATGCATAAGGTAAGGCTTATAGGGGGAATATAGTGATATTGAGAGATTAATTGGGTAGATTTTGGACAAGCCAAGAATCTTTGGAAGTGTGAGTAATGGGTTAGAGGTGAGGACTTTTTATAAGGTGAGGAGAGGTTCTTTAAGAATGTTGGAAAATATTATTTTATTATATAATGATATTTGATTTCAAAAAGTCCAAAACTTAATATAGTCAAAGATAATATGACTCTTTTCTGAAATAGAATCATCCAATAAGAGTTGGATAGGTTTTGATTTTTTTTACATTTTATATAATCTTATTTATTTAAATCATTCATTAATGAGGTAAACACTGCATCATTATTGTGTCCTAAATAATTTAATTTATTTGATCTCAAAAAATTTTAAAAAATACTATGATGTAGGAAATATTTTTATATTTATAATGAATATATATAGTCAAATATATCAATTATATAATCCCACATTAAAATTGTATAAGAAAAACAATAAAAGTTTATGATATTTATATTTTTACATTAAAAAAAGATATTAATGTCATTTTCATACCCAAATTTCTTTGAAAGGAAAAAAATCTTAAACATGGATTTTATTGTTCATCCATGAATAATAAAATATGGTTACATCAAGTTTTATGGTTATTTTATATTGTTGTAATATTATTTTTACCATGAGTTGCACTATTTACCTTTAACAGCATTAAAAAATGTCAACATTTAATATTAACCAAACATTATTTTCATCTTATTGAACTAAATTTAACTTAATAATGATAATAATGTATGTCAGATTTTCCAAATTCAATACTCAGAAGCGGTAAATTTTAATTTAAATGAAGAAGTTGGGTTTTTAACTTCTACTCAGTGTTTTCTCAATTAATCAAAAATTGATGTTTTACAGAAAAATATCAAAAATTAAGCGTAACCTATATTTGATATTCCGAATTCAAAAATGATGTGAATTTTACTGAATTAAAAACCTAGAAGTTTCATTAATTAATTTCAAATTAATTCCTATTGTCAAAAAAAAGATGTTTTTAAAAAATAATTACTATCAAAAGATTGACACTTTTTTATGTCTAATTTCAAAGTAAAATTGAAATCAATGACCAATATAAAATTAAATGGTAAAAATATAATGTAATTAAAATTTAAAAATATTAAATGGGTAATTTAACCATATAAATATATTATAGTAAATGGAAGTTTTGAATTAAAATACAATATTTTTCACCATTCATTAAAAAATGAATTTTATCAAAAAAATACCAAAAATTTACCCAATGTAAATTTTGATGACCAGATTCTAGAGAAGAATTTTATTTTGTAAAATATATTACATAAATGTATCCAAAACTATATTTAAAAAGGGTTCCCCATCAATAGGTGTTAAAACAACATTTTATAGAATATTATAGTATTTGAGCTTAAATTCACATATTTTGCCTATAAATTTTATTGAATAAATGTAAAAACATTTAACAAAAATGTATAATCATTTTGTATTTAGTTATGTTCATTCTCTATATTACAAAGTCTAGGCATTAACTACCATTTAAAATAATATCATATTATTATTTTTTAGTATAACTCAGTATTGTGTGGAACATTAGTCTTTGAAGAAACCAATATTGTGTGTCAGGTATGCCATCTAACATAGAATCCCCTTTAAAGTAAAATTAATATTTCTTTGAAATTTTTTAATATATATGAAAATGTCATATTATTTATTTACATGGTAAGTTACATCCTTCCCCCTTTTGGAAATATCATCTTCAAAATTTTATTAACTTATCAAATAACTGGTGGTATTTCTCCATCATTGCTTTTTTCAGATTTCCATGTTGCCTCTTCAACCATTTGGGTTTTCGACAAACCAATTTTTTGATTAATTACCTTATGCCACAACACTTTCTTTCTTTAGTCAAGAATCGAGACTTGTTGTTCCATATAATAGATATTCTCTTCCAATTGAACTACCTCTGGGCTCAAAACAAGAGATGGATCTATCATATACTTTGTTAACATTGAAACGTGAAAAACATTTTGTACATGGGATAAAATGGGAGGTAAATCCAATCTATAGGTAACTGATCCAATTTTCTTCAGAATTTTATAATTTCCAATGAACCTATATCTCAAATTTCCCTTCTTACCAAAACACATCACAGTTTTCCATGGAGAAAAATTTAGAAAGGCATGATCACGTAATTCAAATGAATGGTCCTTCCTCCAGTTATTCATATAACTTTTCAGCCTGCTCTGAGCTGTTCTCATGTGATTTTGAATCAACTGATCATTTTTATTCAATCTCTTCTACCAATTATGGTCCCATAATCTTTCTTTCGGATAATTAATTCCAAAATTCTAGAGTTCAACACTGCTTCCCATATAATGTCGTAAATGGAGAAATCTATATAATGGAATGAAAACTGTTATTATAAGAAAACTCAACCAAAGAAATATGGTGGTCCCAACTTCTCTGTTAATATAGTGAACAAACATGTATAATATCCTCCAAGGTCTGAATTGTTCATTATGACTACCCATCTGATTGACAATGAAAAACTATAATAAAATTTAATTCAGTACCTAACTACTTATGATGGCCTTTCCAAAAGTTAGAAGTAAACCTGGGATCACGATCGGATACAATAGAGAGGGGAACTCCAAGAATCCTAAAAATTCCTTTAATATAAAACCGGGATAGTTGATCTTGAGATATATTATCTCAAATAGGAAGTAAATGAGCATATTTATTCAATAGATCAACAGTATCCTAGATTTCATTGTTACCTCGAGATGTCTATGGTAATCCCACAACGATGTCCATGGATATATATCCTATTTCCTCTCTGGAACCTGTAAACACTGAATCATCCCTATCAGTAACTGATGCTCTGCATTAACATGTTGACAAGTCAAACACTTAATTATAAAATTAGTAATATGTCTTTTCATTCCATACCTCAAGTAAAATTATCAATGATCACTATACCTCATAATACATCCTAGATGGACTGAAAATGGAGAACTATGAGTGTAACATAATAACTATTTCTTAAACTATGAATCCCAAGGCACAATTAACCTCTTCCCAAACCTCAAAACACAACCACTGTCAATGTTAAAATTAGGAAACTTCCCCTTCTAAAGAAACTCTACCTTTTTCTGAAACGCACCGACATCCTTCTGTACTTTCCTAAATCTGTTTGGTAAAGATGATTTCACATAATCTTGAAACAAAATAGAGGAATTTCATGCACCAAAAACTTCTATTCCAACTTTCATCAAATAAAAAATTAATGATCTCATTCCAAACAAATCATACTTAACTAAGACTAACATTGTTCGAGTCGAATTATTAGCCACATTACTTGCCTTTCTGGGATGGTAATGAATCATGCAATCATAATCATTTATTAATTACATCCATATTTTTTTCTCGTGTTCAATTATTTCTAGGTGAATATATACTTCAATGTATTGTGGTGAATATGTATCTTTCAGATTTTACTCCATAAAAATTATGCCTCCAAATATATAATGAAAAAAACAACAGCAATTTCATAATCATGTATAGGGTAATTTAACTCATTTGGTTTCGATTGATGAGAAGCATAAGCAATTACTTAATCATTATGCATAAGGACACAACCAAGTCCTTTTAACGAAGCATAATTTTAGATAAAAACTAACTATTTCAAGAAGGTAGTGCCAAAACTAGAGCATCACCAATCTTCTTTTCAATTTTTGGAATCAATCATCACATTATTTTTTCCAGATGAACTTAACACATTTTCATGTTATCTTTCTCAATGTTCTCGATAACTGTTAAAAATTACCATCAAACCTTTGGTAATAACCTACCAAACCATAAAAACTATGGATATCAGTAATATTTGTGGGTCTTGGACATTCTTTTCCAACTTTTGTTTCAGCATGGTCTACTATTATGCCTTTTTTTAGAAGCAATGTGACCAATGAATGAAATTTGTTGTAACAAAAACACACACTTTCTAAATTTCCCCAACAGTTTCTTCTCTTTTATGGTTTTTATGAAAACCCTTAAATGACTTTCATGTTCCACTTTTGCTAGGGATAAAACCAAAATATCATTAACAAACACAACCAAACACTTATCAAAGAACTCACAAAAAATTCAACACATAAGATCCGTGAATACAACATGTGAATTGGTTAATCTAAAAGGCATAACTACAAATTCATAACTTCCATATGTAGTATAAAATTCGGTCTTAATAATTTATTCTTTCTTTAAATTAATTTGATGGTTCCCCAACCTCAAGTCAATCTTTGAAAAATACTGAGCTCTTTGGAGCTGATCAAAAAAATTATCTATATGAGGCAAAGGATACTTGTTCTTAATAGTGATGTTATTAAATTATATATAATCAATGAAAAGTATCATTGAACCATCAATATTTTTAACAATCATAAATGATGCACCCCATGGTGATGTGCTAGTTCAAATGAATTTTTTATCTAATAACTCCTACAATTTTTTTAACTCTAAAAGTTTAATTTATTCCATTATATAAGGGGGTTTTGAAATTGGCCTAGCATTTGGAACTAAGCCAATAGTAAATTAAACTTACCGATCAGGTATTATAAAAGGAAACTCATTTGGAAAAAAATCAAGATACTCATTTACCACTAGAACATCATTAATCTGAAAAGTTAATTTGTTTTCAACAATATGTTCTAGGTAACATTCATTTCTTTATTTTACTCATTTCTCTTCTTCCTGACAGGTCATCAAAAGTAACAATTCATTATTGTATAGAAACTAAAAATCATTCTGAAAAGAAACCTCTTTAGGTCTACATTCAATCATTTCATGATAAATAAAATGCCAATCTATACCCATAATAACTTCAATCATTACTATAGGAAAAAATATGTTTTTTGGAAGATTCATTCCGCACACAAGGATAGGAAGGTTCATAAAATTTATTTTTTTCTCAAGATCTCCTCCCCGTGTTTTTATCATAAGTATAGGATTCCTAAATATAGACGAAATTACCAATTTACTAGGAAATGTATCACAAATGAATGAATCTGTAGACCCTGAATCAAAAAACACGTTGACATAATCGGAACCAACAAAAAATATACTTGATACTAGTTCATTTGAAAGCCCAACATTTGTTGTAGTAGCTTCAAAGGATTTTACCACCCCTTTATACTTGTAGTGTGACAGATTTCCCTCAGTTGAGTTCATTATTCGACACTCATTTGCATAATGACCCATTTCATTTCACTTGAAACATTGTACTGATTCTAAATCAGATTTTTTCATACCATACCCTGATCTTTTTTAGTGCTGTTACGAGCCTAGTGTCGCATTTTACCACATCAGTAGCACTTACTATAATTCAAAATACATTCCCAAAATGATTTTTATTCTTTTTGTTTTTCAAAGAACACATGATTATCAAAAAACATCAGTTCCACCTTCTTCACAGATTGATTTTCTTTCATAACTTTTGAACTCACAAGAATCTAAAGCCCATGGTTACATTGGCTTCAATCCTGGGTAAAAACTGTTGATATTACTATCAATATCTCATATGAAATTTGGATCATATATTTCTAATAAAGTGAATTTTTCTTCATATGCATCCACTGAGTCATCTTCATACCTCAATACCATGAATTGTTTTTCCACCCTATGATGAACCACCTTTGGAAAATATTTCACAAGAAACATAACTTTAAATTCATCCTCATCAAGAGCATCAATTTCTTCACTATCCATGATATTTTTCACCATTGACCACCACTAATTAGGTTCACTGAAAAAATGGTAAATAACGAGAATAACCATTTGATGTTTCGAACACCCCATGACATCGAAAATCTTATCTATTTCATTAATACACCCTTCAGCTAGAATATAGTCAGATGATCCTCTAAATGAACGGGGTTATTGACTCATGAGATTCCCCACTACTAACACATTCCTCTATGGTTGATCTGGCTAATCTAGTGCATGTATAACACCAAAATATATAGAATGATTCAATTGATCCATCACTACAACAAACTATTTAGTTCTGATTCTAGTCATCTTAGGTTGCTGATTTTGAAGTTTGTCTTCTTCCTAATGTCATCCCATTACATCATCGCTATTTCCTCTACAAAAAACCATTCCAAACAAAGAAATATCTTAGACGAAGCAACATGGTAGTATGTAAATACTATATCATTTCAATAATAACAAAAATTTATTTATGTATTTTAATGTAACAATATTATAACTCCTAATGTTGCCTAAACCGAACTTTGATACCAACTATAAAGATCCAGCCTTAAAAAAATACATTATATTGAATTTAATGAATAATTAACATTGAGGATCTTTTTAGTTATAGAGTTTTAGATATTTAGGCCATAACAATTACATTACGTCTTAAAAATTACAATGTAGAAACTTCTACCCAGTTTCAATTTTTTCCATAAAATAAGAACTCTTAAAAAATGGGTCAGGACTAGTTCTATGTTTTTTACAACATGACTTTTCCACGATCCTATCCTTGACCCTATTCACATTTATCTCTCGTGAAAAACATTTCAAAAAAATGGGATAAGCATATAAATATCAGTAAGGGTTATAAAATAAATAAAGAATACATTAGTCCATCAATACATAAGTTTTCTTAACATACATCATGAATTTATAATATTTATAAATAAAACAAACAAATCATACATCATAATGATAACTTATTTCATCCATAACTTACTAATGTTGTATATTTCATAGCTACGTAGGGAGTAAAATTTGGAAACCCCATCACAATATATTTCCTAAATAATGTATGAGAAATTTTCACACTTACCTCCATCACATTAACCAATGCATTGGAGAGCTATCTCAGGCTCACTTTCTATAGGTTTATTATGTAACCCCCCGTATACGTAAACAATGACCAAGAACCATAAGATATAAACCAATCATAAATGAAACATAACATCTCAACATTTCAATCACAATATATCACCTTAAGAAATTGAAATAATCAATGTTTTTTCAAATCCATTTTTAATACCAAACTATGTAAAATGGGTATATGGCATTTATTTTCCTTTAAAAAACACTATTGTTTGTTAAGAAATCCAAATATCAAATAATACTAGCAGTGGTAGAAAAGGTCGTTGTCACCGTGTACGTTAAAAAGACACATTCATTTTCTGTTTGGTAAAATGATTTGTATAAAAAAAATAGTCCCTTTGAATGAAATTAGAGGTCAAAGGGGTTTATACACCATATAAAATAATTTCGTGTATAAATCAAAATATTCATCAATGAAAAGAGATTGAGATGAAGTCCCTTACCTCATATCTGACTTGACCCATTCGTTCATTAATCTCCCCAATAATAAACTAAAATTAATTTCAACCTGCTTAATAATATTTTTTAAAGTTTATTATTCTTTTTATATCACTTATTTACACGTTATAAACATTTTTTAATCATTTATGTTAATAATGGGTGTTTTGTCGATATTTGGTAATTGAGTAAAAAATGAACTTCTTATAATTACATGTTGTTCATGTGGTAAAAAATCCTTTATCTCAAGAATGATATTTAGGATTTAGATATCATATATATAATTTATTTTTATTATATATAAGTATTTAAAATGGTACATAACATTTGGAGATAAGTAATGAAATGCACCATTCCTGGAGATGGAAAGTCGTATGTACGCATTAACACTACATTAAGCTCTATTTCATGTTTAATGGAATGAAGAATTAATGATACACAGGTATATTATAATTCCATTATAATAACACATATATAATTTCAGTTCCAATAGCCTTTAAACATTCCATGTATGTCATGAATGA
Organism: Viscum album; assembly: GCA_963277665.1. Taxonomy (NCBI): domain Eukaryota; kingdom Viridiplantae; phylum Streptophyta; class Magnoliopsida; order Santalales; family Viscaceae; genus Viscum; species Viscum album. The sequence continues at coordinate 1,144,007,295 of OY728141.1, forward strand.
GTTATATCACTTTTAGGGGGAGGTAGTCGACACTTCCTCAAATGAAACTATCATTTTTACCCATTATAGAAACCATAATGGTATGATAAAAATTTAAAAAAAAAGAAGTATATAGGCAATATAAATATAGAATATATCACTTGTGAATATAGTTCCATCTTAATGTCTACTATAAGAGGTGGTAGGAGAGGATTGAACAATCATCGTTTCAGGAGGCAGTAGTTCACCGTCCAAAAAAATAGTATGTTCTTTAACCATTACATGATGGTGTGTGTAAGTGTAAATAGAATCCTTATCATAACAGAAACATGGTATATTGAGGATTTTTTTTTTGATATTATAGAAATTAATAAAAATATTTTAGGGGGTTGGAGTAGTAAAACAAAAGAAAATATCATAAGAGAAGTCAATATCATTAAATTGGGATACCCCCTTGGTTTGAACGAAATGGATTTATTGAAGTGCATTATGCCTATGGTATTGCTTCATGGTGGAAGATATGGATCATGAGAGACTATTTGGGAAGATGTTGGACGATCCATGGGGCTTGAGAGGTGTGAATAATGGGTTAGAGTTGAGGGATTTTTGTAAGGTGGAGGAGGAGATATTTAGGATTGTTTGAAAATATTAAATTATTATATAATGATATCCGGTTACAGAAGGTCAAAACTTATTAAAGTAAAAGATAAGATGACTATTTTTTCTAAATAAAATCATCCAATAAATATTTGAGAGGTTTGGGATATGGTTTTAATATTTATAGTCTTATTTATTTAAATCATTCATTAATGAGGTATACACTTCACCATTATTGAGTCATAAATAATATTTATTATTTGATGTCTAAAAATTAAAAATAATATTCCATGATGTATGAAATTTTATTATCTTTTTAATGATTATTTATTGTTCAATATATCAATTATATAACCCCATATAATTTTTTTTCAGCAAAACAGTACATTTTTATGCTATTTTTAATTTTACTTTAAATAAAAAGTTATTAATTACATTATCTTACCCAAATGGATTTAAAAGTACAAAAATATCACCAAAGGATTATATTGTTGATACATGATTCATGCAATATGGTTAGTACAAATGTTAAGGTAATTTTATATTATTATAATATTATATTTATCTTGAATTACCCTATTTATCTTTAACCGCAGTAAATTAATGTCCAAAGTAACTATTCCAAAAAAATTATTTTCATCTTATTAAACCTCATTTTACATACTAATAACAACCTTGTATGTCAAATTTTCAAAATTCATTTCACATAAGTGGAAAAATTTTATTTAAATGAAGAAGTCCGTTTTTAAATACTACTTAGTGTTTTTACTATTCATCAAAAATTGATGTTCATCTTAAAAATACCAAAAATTCATCCAAAGATATATTTGATATTCCAAATTTAAAAAATTATGTCTATTTTAACAAATTAAAACATAGATGTTGCATTAATTAATTTATTTTTAATTCATGTTGCCAAAACAAAAATCTTGTTTTTACGAAATAATAAATATCAAAATATTGACACTTATTTTTGTGCAATTAAGAAGTGAAAATACATTCAATGAGAAAAATTGGATTAAATTTTAAATAGATAATCTAATTACACTTTAAAACCAATTTATAAGTTAATATAACCATATAAATAAATTAGATTAAATAGAAGTTTTGAATTAAAATATAGTATTTTTCACTATTCATTAAAGAATGAATTTTATCAGAAAAGTACTATAAATTTTCCCAAAGTAAATTTTTATGTCCCAATTCTAAAGAAGAATTATATTTTTTTCCAATTGAACATATAAAAGTGTACAAAGATATATATAAATAAGGTTCTTCATCCAAAGGTGATGAATCTCCCTTTTAATGAATATTAGAGTATTTATGATTAAAATTAGGTTCGTTCACTATTTAAGCCTCTATATTTTATTGGATAAATGTAAAATCATTTAACAAACATGTATATTCATTTTTTAGATAGACTTGTTAATTCTCACTATTACAATGGCTAGATGTTAACTACCATTTAAAATAATATTATATTATTATTTTTCAGCATGACTCAGCATTGGGTGCCACATTAGACTTTGGGGAATCCCATTGGTGTGTGTTAGGTATCCCATCAAACATAGAATCCCCTTAAAAGTAAAATTAATATTTCATTTCTAAAAATTAATAAATATGAAAATGACTTTTTCTTTATTTACATGGGATGTTACAATTTCCATGTAGGGATGACTATGTGAACAAGCACATTGGATTACCTATGACCCCACACTAGGTTTCTATTTTAATATTTTATGTTCTTAAATATTTTAATAGATCCTCGTATAACTGTCTACTATGTTTCTCGTAGGCCAAAATCATCATGGATGAAATTATTTCTTTTTACAATGTATCATAACCTCCCCCATACTCACTTCATTTCTATTGGGAGAATATTATATTTTTAATGTTATATTTTAATAATCCTAAAGACTAATAAGGCCAAGATGTATCTATGTAGATTTATTTCATTTATTTATTAACTAGTCCAAAAATCAGAGGATTTGAGGATGATTTTATGTAACATCCCATTAACATTTTTTTTATTTCTAATATATCTTTTTGTTTCAGTCATGGTATGGGTGAAATTTGAGTATTAAAAGGATGAAGAGTGTTTTTGGGGGGAAATCACATATTATACAAGGATGTATGTTTATTAAAATTAATTTATTATAGTAATAAATTTTAAAAAAGGATAAGATGATACCTATTTTCATTTAGGTTGACATTGGGGTCCATTGAAAATATTTTTGAATAATTTTATTACCCATCAGTTGTATGTCATGAATTTATTAAATGATGTGAAACATTTAATATCACAATACTACAAATTAGTTTATAGTGTGAAATAATTTCACATAATAAAATAGTATCATGAAATGGAAATGATGATATTATCTTCATAGCCTTTTTATTTATTTTCAGAATACAAGAAAAATGTTTATTTCATTTTATGAAATAGGGATTCATGTTTTGAATAGATTAAGGCTTTTATATTTTTATGAACAACACACCTGAAAATATTTTACATGACTACTGTATTTTCTCTAAAATATTATCAGATATAATATGAGATAACAGAGATAGCCATTATATATAGATAATTTCAATCAAAGTCTTATCATAATCGTTGTGGGGGTACATCCCTTTGGGTAAATTCACTTTATTTTTCTTTATTTTTTATGGTCACAACAAAACTGTTGAACTTCATTTTCAGAATAGTTTACCTTTTGGTGTTTATTCTTCAAGATTCATTCTATATCCATTCTAAAATATTCTAATAGGGGATCTCCTTTTGTTTTTTTGGTGTAGCATTAAATTTTCATGAGGTATTAATTGTTTTGAATTCATTACCGGCCATTTTTCTTGATGAATCTTTATGACCATAAAGGATTTATTCTCAGGATTTTGTTGTTTTATTTTTTCATCTGTATTGTTTAATCTCATTATTGAAATGTGTGACCAGATTTTGATGTTAGTGTTTTATTCCCAATACTATGTTGGATGATATGTACTTATGAGTTTTTAGAAATAATTATATAAATTAATTGGATTTATTGAATTATGTGTATGAAATTACATTTTTTATAAAACTTATTTTCACCATGTTTTGTCAAAATAAAAGTTATTTTTAGTAATTTATGAAATTGAATTATTAAATTGTTTTGATATCATTGTTGTGATTAATTATTTTGGAAAATCTAGTACATGGTAATGCTTTAGTATTTAAGTGGAATGTGTGGTAATAGACATATTTTATTGATTCACTCAGAGGGTTGAGTCATGTGACGTTCCACTACTCCATAAGTCTTTTATTATAGCTGATTTTAGACTTTTTAAGTGGTTCACATTATATTGTTTCCGATAATATATATATTCTATGCATATATCTATAGTAATTAGGTGAACAGTTATCTATATTTTCTTATAAGTGTTTTTCTATCATAACCTATAGAGATCCTTTTAATTATTTACAAGATCGTTACACTGTACTGCTGTGGATTTGATATTATATGTGATACATGGTTTGGACTGCTATGATATATATATAACATGAGTTGGACTTTATTAAAATATATAATTTGGAAGTATTGAAAATGGGGAAATATATTACCGTGTTATTGATATAAAACACGTTTATCTATTTTCCCTATCTTGTTTTCTTTTGTGTTAAGCATGATCTGATTATTCTTGATGTTTGTTACTACAACCCCGAACATAATGTCATGATATTATGATGGGTTCTTATTTTAAAGGAAAAGAATAATCTCATCAATATAGTATAATATTTATATTATTTAGGTATTTTTCAATTTTTTTAAAAATCTATTGTCTGGATGATAAATGAAAATTTGGATGTAAATTTAGTAAAATGTTACTTTGTGGATGTTCACATCCACACAAAACATGATTAATTTTTTTTATTTCATAGTTCATGGAATTGAAGAAATAATTTTTGTTCTTTTAGTATATAAATGATAATGAAGAAACTCTATTAAATGTGTAATGGTAGGTTTAGAAGAGAAATGTTATGTTGAAATGAAAAGGAGAGTGTAATACTCACATCGGTGACTTTAACATTTTGTTGAAAGCCTCCCAGAAAATGAAGTGATCAAGATTCCATATGGTGACCAGGGGATTCATGAAAGGGCATTTTACTTCTAGTAATTTAACATTCGGAAGATTATTATTGATATTATGACAGTAATTTTTTATAAGTGATGGAAAGATAACTTTTATGAACACCAATTATTTTTCAACAAGTGAATGATATTATTCATGATTTAATGGTTAAAAATCATAGAAATGACGTTTTTCAAATTTAAATAAGGTCTATAATGTATCATCCAAAAAACATTCCACGTGTTCTAAATGTGTTTTATACTTTTTCCCAATTTTCTAAAAAAATTAACAGTTAGGTTTGTACCATAATAATTACTTTATATCCTTTTAGTTTATGTTTTAATAAATATATATGGAAATACCTTTTGGAAAATATTATTTTGATTAACATAATTATTATAACCCTATAATCTAATTCAACATATTAATAATTGAAAATTATAATTTTAAATAAAAACATTTAATATATAGAAAATAGTTGTATATAAAAATTTTGTTTTCACAATTAAGTGTTCATAATTTTATTTAGTGATTATTTCCATTTTAATGAGTGGTAGTATATTTACCGATATATATATATATATTTAAGAATTACTTTATATTTATTTTTTAGAAGTCGTAAATTTATTTCATTAGATATTAATTGCACATCATTAAAAAAATACATTGAATATAATCTTTTTTTTTATTATCAGGTTCATTATCATTAATCATAGTAACGATAATTTTATTGAAAAAATACATTTACATAATTAAATAATATAATATAATTAAAATGAAAAATTAATTCCATTTCAATATATTTAATTTCTTCATGTCATGATTACAAAATATTAATATAGGTGAATAAAATTGTTTTTGAATAATAAATAACTTATGTTTCAAAAATATTTAAAAAAGGTTTTAAACATTCAGTACAGTAATTTTAATTGATATGAATACATACATACATATATATATTATTTTAAAACATTTTAATTTATTTAATAAATTCTAATATTATGATAATTTAATAAAAGATACGATTTAAGAAATATTAGTATGCTTTCACTATCCACCTAAAAATTAATTTTGTTAGATGGAATTAAAAATGTTTCCATAATATAATAATAATGTTTGTAATTAAAAAAGGATTTTAGTTCAATAAAATTTAATTTTAGAAATTTATATGTAGATATTTTTAATAAAAATACTAAATAAATACAAAAAACATTTTATGAAAAATTACATTTTAAAAATTCGTTTTCTTTTAAATATAAATTTGTGAAAGTATATAATAAAATGGTTGTGGAAGTACTAGTTAATATCTTGAAATATAATATACTATGTTAAAAATATTTTAAAATTTCTGAATTTAATTTATTACAATAAATTACACAACGCTATAAATAACATGTTATTTGGAACAAACTATCCTTTTTAATATTAATTATTCATCTTCTAAATTTTATAAATTTTAAATGATTAATATAAATTTATTTAATTATTTATTTATTGTTTATATATTTTTATTTAAAATATTAATATAATTTTTAACAACTCAGCTTAATCAAATGTTCCATTTTTATAGTGTTCCATGCGATAGAATTTATCAAATATATTAATCATTAAATGGTTCAAAAATTATTGATCATTAAATTCACCGCCCAGAAATAAATTTTTACCACACATTTTTAGGTATATCCAACCAATTAAAGTATTTTAGTTTATTCATATCATATTTTTTATTAATGATAAAACTCTTAATATAATATGTACCTTGCTCACTTAGGATATACTATGTTTCTTATCCTTCCCCAATCATCATTAAACATTCATACAATAATATAATAAAATATGTATATGTTATACCATTCATTATTTAATTAATACATTTCCCAAAACAAACAATATATCCAATACATTATACCAAATCAATATAATTTAATTTTTCAAAAACATACACTACCATTATACCTTTAATAAAATTACCACATGTTTATAAATTCAGAAATTTCTCAATATATATAATAATCTCAATAATTTGATTTAATTCACCAGAAATATGATGGATCACTTTTTCATTAAATAAATATTACATTTTAAAGTTATCTACACCACCTAATGAAAATTTCACAAAATTAATTATCCTTTTATTACATCAACATCATGCATATATTATACATATTTACATCCCATGCCTCAATCAGGATTTCTCTAGTAGTTCTCAAAAAATATTTATACCCCATATAAAATAAAAATATTTAGGATACTAAAACCATTTATTATATATTTCCAAACATATGATGAAAAAATAATAAATAAATATATATATTTTTTATATTATCCTCATTAATTTAATAAATTAAAATAATATTATCAATATATATCACAATATAATGAGAATAGATAAGTGTATGAAGAATTTTATTAAATTATTATTTTAACCAAACTACCTTAAGGATGACTAGTATGCTTAAATATTCAATAATAACCTGAATATGATAAGATTATCAACCATTTCCCTATGATTCATTGTTTAGTTATTATAACTCCCAAACACATAGTACAAAAATAAAACCTATGTGGAGAATGTATGAGATGTCATGTGTGCATCCCCAAACACAAGAGATCATTCACATACATTGAGTGTCTTGGGTGTAGTGGGGTGACTGTAACTTTGGAAATCATAGTTATAGACATTAACAAACAAAAAATAATGACATAAAATATCTCATAGGAAGATACGAAAACAATGTGTAGAAAAAAATATCACCCATTCCATGAATGAAAATTTAATCATTCCCCCAATGTGGGATGAAAAAACAAATCATACTTTGTGTAAGATGATTAATTATGAAAATATTTGGAATTCCATTGGAGTCAATACTAGTACAACCACCAACTATATAATCCTAAACTCTTATTTTTATCATTTTCCCCTTACATATATATAAATTCCTTACCCTAGGGACTATAGGAAAAATGAGATTCCCTTATATGGTGTGATTAATAAAATGAATCTTGACATAACAAAATTATCATCAGAATGACTAAAAAAGAATAATGATCTTATTTCATGTAAAAAATAAATTTTTTACTAATGAAATAATAGAAATATATGGATTATTATTATGATAATGAAGCTACAAAAATCCCTGACAATAGCTTCTTAAACACTTTCTCAATAAGGTAATCGTATAGTATGCTAGGTTTCATAAATATTTATCCACAAGGATAGTGAACATCTATCTCAATAATCAAAATTCATCAATTTATGTCAGCAAATAAGCTCCCTATCTCTTTGCTCAATCGTGATTCATAACTCAAGAATATCAAAACACTTCTTGGTCATAGGTCATGACCAAAGTATATTATATCTAAACAATGCATTGTCTCATGCCACAATAAAATCAAAAAACCTAATAACATTTACATAGAAGTGGACACATGGCCACATTTCTATTATATAATGTTCTGGATCATCATTGTAAACATAACATACTATACACAATCCCCCTCTAAAGTATAATAATATCATGATAAAACATATGTTTAAAATAAAAATTGAAATACCTCCAAAATTATGATAACAAAACATAACAAGGTAAATCATATATAGGTAATATATGACAATTATTCATTATATTATGTAGTATCATAAAATTACATTAGAAAAAACATAAGAACCATAACACGATACATAGGAATATATATGAAATCATACATATTATATGGGTCTCAAAGGACCTAGACGCACCAAAAAGATCAATATCATTCATTTTCAATCTGGATATGCTGATGAATGTGTCATATTATGAAAAAATAGTATCCATGTTACCATGATAGTTAGGTAGTAATAATTATTATAATGATGATGAAAAATTCTAGGAACCATGAAGATATGATACTCAAGTCAGATCAGAGAACAAATTGGACCAACGCCTTACAACTAGGATAATTAGAACTGAGTCTAACATAATCAAATCAAGGTTATATAATGACATTAAATATGTTTGTAAGATAATTTAATATATCTAATGAAAAAAACTATCAATATGTGCCATTGAATATATATTTTAAATTAAATAATGGGGATTCAGCTGCCAAACTATATCTTCCATTCTTGTAATAATGATCTAATAAATCAATGATAGAAATATTCATACTCCATATATATATCCATAAAAAAACTATATATATTATTATAGGAATAATGGACAATTTAGATGAAAATAGATTAATACATTTTCATGGATCACATACATAAATTCTCAGATACCCAACATGATTAGATTCATTAGACTAGATCTTTTAAGAAGAATAAATCAAAAATAAAAACTACTGTAGTATTTAGATTTGAGATTGATAAAATGAAGAAGAATGGGTGTAATAGAATTTTTAAGGTCATTAAGAGGGATTTATGGATTTGAAAAACACACCCAAATTTTATTGAATCATATTTAGAAGGCATGTGTTCCAATTTTAATATACATACATATTTTTATAGGGAACCACAAAGTCTCATTTAAATATTTTAAAAAAATTGAATAAACATTTATTTATTCACTAGATTATGTTACATAGATTCTATGTGAATGATACATGCTTTCATAAAACGATGTTCCTAAATATTCATCTAACCCAAGTTTATCTAAAATAATACGCATGGTTTAATATAGGATTAGAATGTTAGAAGAGAAAAAAACTTCATGATTAAACCATAAACGGGTGAAGAAGTCTTAAAAAACATCCAGAAACCCCAAAAACTCTTCCAATTAAATTTATATTTCCAAAACAACATGAATAAATGATTAATTTAACTAATAACATAATTAAAAAACCTATCAATGATATATTCCCAAACATTAATGATATGTATTCTATGAGAAGCATCTCTGGTAATCCTACTCAAACATCTTAGGCCAAGAAAATGAATAAAATATTCCTATTAAAATATTATTATTGAATTCATCCATTCATTAATAGGGCCCATAAACATGGAACAATAAAGTCCAAAATACCTTATTACATTGGTCTACAATTCACATAGGACAGCACATGTTTGATGTCTTGTTCAACAAGTCAATATCATCACAATCAATCACATTTATTGGATTGGGAATGTACCAATAGAGGTAGTCCATATGAAACTCATTGTCAATACTATATTAGAAAGGTGGAAGATCCATGTAGTGATCAACTATCCTTATTTAATTTGAAATCTCAAATAGCCCATCAAACTAGGGAGTTTTCTTTCCTTGATACTGAAACAACTGATTCCATAACCAATAAACCATCAACAAGAAAACATTATTTGAATAGGTAATTCAAAATCATACATCCTTTGGTTTTCATATGATCAGTTCATAATATGATTATTGGTCAACCACTTATTCCCACATGTACTATCTCAAAGGTCTCCATTGTGAGTTAAGGCCAAACCACAATTTCATTATGAAAATTTAGTATGAAATGATACATTTAGTAACAGAGATCCTCAAATGGATCTATATGAATAGATTCTAGGAATAAATTTTTTGAAAATATCATCATATTAATGATTATTTTCCCATGATCTAGTGATATCGATGATACAAGGACAAAATTTATTCTCTGATATTTGTATCATCTACTCTAATTGACCATCATTCTATAGATGATATAATGTACACAAGTTCAACTGAATACCCAATACGTCCTACATGAACATAAAAAGCTAAAACATTTAATTCCCATCTATTTCAAATAAAATTCTCCTAGATAATCAGAGTAGGAATATAGTTTCATATACATATAATTTCTCCAACTCACCCAAGTAATGGGCCTCCTAGATTTGAAGGAAATGTTAAATCCCCATCAGCCACTAAACTATCACCCAAACCACATCATTACTATACATGGTTAATTACTTCCACATTACAAATCCTTTCATCACATCATACAACTCACACATTGGAACTTGATGTGTCTGACTAATCATACAAGGATGTTAATATCAGTGTTTACCATCATTGTGGAATCCCATTCTTATACAAAACTAGTAATATTTTGTATCATTATATGAATCCAAATATAACCTCAAATTTCTGGTTATATCACCATTGATACTAGATCCATTTAATATATTAATGGATAAGTTTCTCTAAATATGTCCTCTATCATGGTGTCTATAATATCAAAAATCCCATGTATTTTTATCATGTCTCCAAAATCTACAAACCAACCTTGGAATGGGATGATAGTTTCCAATAACTCCTATATCACCAAACTTAGGATATGACTCCTAAATTGGTATAAATTATCCCAATAATGAAGAAATGATGAAAAATTGAGCATAATTAATGGAAAAAATATCCCTATATGTACCCACATTCCATTCCTCCCTATAAAAAATCTTAGAAAATTCCTCTAGAAATCGATTCTCACTAATGTCCCGCAACATTAGTATTTTTTTACTATGTGAATCTAAAACTACATTACCCTTCCCCTGATTGTGTCCTATCATAAACTTGAATTTATTAATATATTCCAAAAAATTCGTTTGTATCATTTTTACTAATAGAAAATATTGAATAGGCTATCGTGGTCACTGTAATCAATAAACATATCACTAAAGAGGAAATTTATCCCACACATTAGGGAACATACCATCGAAACAAACTATTATTCATGTATATAGTAGTTCCACTCATTGAGTAATGGATTAATTTATTCATAAGAAACTACCTGATCATTCCATGTTAAAACATATCCTAACTAAACACATGAATAATCCTAATGTACTACATATCTGATCAATGGTTTGGAAAAACTCTCAACAGGATCTATCTGTAATCAACATTATATCTCAAAAATTGCCTCATCACATCAATTATTATATTTAAACATCAAACACTTATTGATATTCCCATTCAACATATATTCAATGAACTATAGGACATTAATGAACCATTTATATTATCAATCCAACCTATAATAACTCATAATGTCAAAAAAAATGTGATATCACGAAATCCCGCATCCACCTACTTATATCTCACATAAATTACGTCATTAGAGTTAATATTTCAATGAAAAATAACATTATTGACCCCAAGTTTAAACTTTTAATGATTGGAATAAAGTTTAGGCTCTCAAATTATACTCAACACTATCTCACATGGTGGTACTAAATATTATCTCATAGTTTCTATAATGTTACACATTAGTACATGAATATACATGGGTATTTTTAATAAAGTCCCATAATGATATATTCATTATAAGTATTCAAGATCTTGTTCATGAGATATATTTTCAATGATGGGAATTTCATCTAATTTTGACTCATGGTGAGGTACTCGTACATCCATATATACTCATGATGTCAATCATAATGATATTCTATAATTTGGACCTCAACAAGGAGAATCCTAAATGAAGATCAATCATGGAGAACCACTTAACTCCCCATAATAGGTCAAATAGTTATTAAATCCTAGGTAAATAATACTTGTTCATCAAACTCCCCTAAATTAGATTATTTTAGTCAACATATGTCCCCAATATAACATCTACAGTCTTATTAATGATAATATATCACTCCCTAGAGAATGTTTTTTCATCATGAAACCATTAGTCTATATGTTCTAAATATGATTATTATTCTCTTAAAATTAAAAAGACTCAAAATTATTAAGAGACGTATAAATTAGATGTGATCCCATTATATGTTATATATCAAACATTGCATCTTTGTCGAGTAAAGAAACAGAGAAGAAATAAAAAGATATATCCATAATTATATTGACAACATGTTGAAAATGATAGGACCATTTATCCTATTAAATTGCAAGAGATAATCCTTAGATTTATAATGTATGAAATAATTAAACTATTTAATATGAATTTATAGAAAGATAGGTGCATCCTCTTTAATTTCATGTGGTGGAACGAAAGCATCAACCCTTTTTAGAGTATTATGTATTACCACTCCTAGATGACTAGTCATACATATCTGATGAGGAATTTTTTTATATTTAAAATAAATGTTTATGATTTTAAAAACATTTTCTTAAGATATATTCATAAGAATCATAATGTACTAATGTGAATATATATTCTAAAATATACCCCCAAAGAAGGTAAAACCTTCATTGTTCTACCCAAGGATCCTGCCTAATAATCAATACATGCATGTAATTCACAATGATATATATGTACGTAGTATGAATTATTAGGTTAAATTAATCTAATGTTATAATTGTGTATCACAGGTGCACACATATATAACTGATGTCGATAATACATAAACATCTCAATGTATAAAAAAGGAATTTTATATCAAGATTATCATGTAGCAAATAAGAGTACATATATATATACATACATATGTAATATGATTTTATTTCCATTTTCATGATGTATGATCACAACCAATCCCTTTAACATGTAATAGAAAAATATAATCAAGATCCTCATTTACTTATAATATGGAAACAAATAACAATAATATCATCATTATTAACTCATAGGTCCACTGTACAAGGGATTTATAAGAACACACTGAACTCATAAAACACTTTTCTATTAATTCTATATCCATTCATTAATGAACCAAAAAATCTATATAAAAGTAATGTAAAACTCTAATTATAATATGTTGTAAATCCCTATCCCATATTTGATGAAATACACTCATGTGGTGATTATAGAAGACCCCATGAAATCCCCCCTCCCATATGCAATAGGATAATGACTAGAAGGGACTGTCTAAGGTTAAATATGGTAGCCTACACCATCTAAAATAATAGTTATAACCCAATAAATGAAAAATATATATTTTACTACCATATCATTGTGGATGTTCAGGAAAACATTGGAGAAGAAAAATCTATCCATGTCGTAATAGTAAATTGATCTATGCTCCTAATGTGGCATTCCAAACTAGAGAATATAATGTGAATTTTGATTCATAAATATTAAATTTCTGATATCCTAAGGAGGATTTCCTACAACATTCAATAACTCTTAATCTTTTATATAGCTATATTTCATGGGACACATTCACTTACCAAGATCAATAATCAAGCATGTTATAAGTACATCGAGATTATAACGTAGGCTAGTTGTATTAAAACCTACTAGGACGCCACTATTTCATCCTTAGAAATAAATTACAAGTAAAATAAGAGAATAAAATTTTAATGATAAATGTGGAATGAGTAAATATCAATCAAAGTTCAATTGATCATCTTTTAAAAATGTTACCACAATCCCCGACTATTACTTCTATGGATCCATTACCAATGTATAGTCCTAAAAGATGAATGGAGAGATCAATAAATATGAAAATGTCTACTAAACATGTCTCTCAGTATCAATAAGGCATAAAATCAGGTTGAGACACATGGGCATGACATTCTACCTCTATAAAAAATCAGGCCTGAAGACCTTCATACCCCATCTCGATCACATGTTAAGCCTCATGTTTTTTGTATCCTATATATGTCTTGGTTCTATCCAAAAAATCATCGAACCCATGATTATACTATCATGGGTCTACATTCATGGTTATCATACAACAACCCTGTAACTTGGTCCAACATCTTCATTAGTTCATGTCTTTTGAACTACCACTATAAGAGATAAAGACATCTCATCAATCTACCATTTATGAATACTAGTACAAATACATCCAAATTATTGATAACTATAAATAAAAGGGTCATGTATTTATATTTATAATATATCTTGTCAATATGATAATTAGTTTAAAAATAAATGTAAATGTGATCAATATCAAACATAGTAACAATATATTAATTAAAGTAATAATCTAATATATAAAGGATTACACAATCATAGCTATTAGTATCACCCAATGATGCGTGATCGAAGATTGATCAATATAAGAAACAAAATTAACTTTACCCATCACTATTCTATCAATGATCCATGATTTCTTAGATAGATGGAATTTAAATCTATAAATAAATACTTGGTGTGCTAGATCTATTACTTTTCTAATGTTAATAAAGGTATATCTAGAATAAACATTAATAAATTATGTTTATGGATCAAATACCATAATTCCCATATTAAAATCATTCTTGGATCTAATAGAATCTAGATTTTAAAAATAGGTAATAGTTGAGGGAATACTATAGTATATAACTATTTTATTGGTCTATAATGAGGAATAAGAGTGTTTCAAAATAGGTTTTTAAGTTCATTAATGATGATTTGGGATCATTAATCCATGTGAACATTTTTTGTCATAAAATTAATAAAACAATACAACAACCATGTGATGTTTACTACCTTCTCATAAAACCCATATTATTTATCCACATGGTTTGTCAAATAGTGAACCATCTAATTTTTTACATTAGAATGAGTTGGATACCTTTTAAAGAGAGTGAGAACAATTTCATCATATCTTTAACCTTAACTATTCTCCACCTTAAGTCCCTTGAAATCAAGATTAATGGTATCAAAGAGAATCGTTATGATTTAGGAAGACCATCCTACAAACATAAACCCATAAAAGTTCTTAAAAAATATCATATTCCATCCATTGAGTATCTAATAACATCCATGGAATTTCATATTCAAAAAATTCATTAATTAAAGGTAAATTTAACTCTTAACTCAACTAATAAATCCAGGGTTGTTATAGTTATATAATATAGTGGTTTCTAAATGAAATCATTTTTAGGCATCGATATCATTTACACATCTACGAAATTAGTAACGATATAATAATTATTATAATAAGGAAAAATTTACATTAAACCATGGATATTATGTTCACTTCCACATAGAAAAAATTGAATTTATCTTAAGAAAATCATGATTTATCTTATGAATTTATTTGTTGAAACCATGGATATCTAGGAAAATTTTATTGTTACATTCCCTATCCAAATAGGATAACATTATATTATAATAATTAATATTGTTACATTAAATAGAGATTTAATATACCATATTATATCCACATTAGTGTCAAAATATGTGGAAATTTATACCTCAATCCCACACACATGTAAAATTTATTTGAATACCAAACAATTATTTTTAATGATTATTTCCCTATGGAATATATTTTCTATAGCCTAAATATATTTGAAATATTCAAAAAGGTATGGAATTTTTATGAATAAAATATACACAAACCATTACCAAAATTTAGGGATGTTAACCTATACGTGGACATGTCCATCAGATTTGCCCCTCATTTTCTTACTAATGAACTCTTATCCCAACACCTTATATATTAAAAAGTAGTTCAAATGACATAACTGTCTTTTCATTTTTAATTATGATAAACATTAGATTATTATTATATAAAGATATTTTTATATATTAAATTTTCTTTAACCTACATCAAAATATATAATGCTATCTAAATTCTATTATGATGCCAAATATAGTGGCCCACAAATTTGACTTTCACACTCATATGAAATAAAAATATATTTAAATTAAAACAAATTCCCAAGTATTTATATAAATATAAATTCATAATGAATATTTTTTAAACAATATAAAATACTAATAAACTAAAAAAATCTCAATCATTTCTAAAAACATTCTAAAGGCAAGTTACTCTTCTAAAAAATTATATGTATTACTTATTCATAACATATGGAAATGAAATTCTATGAAACACAAGAGATAACATACTTTATAAGGGTAAATTTGAATGTTAATAATAAATGAAAATTTCTGATTATAGTGTATTAACATGGTTATAATAATGTAACATAACAAAATTTTAACCAATGATGCATAGGTCATAAAACATTAATTGTGGAATACGAACTAGAATTAAATAATAAATGAATCAAATAACTATGTAAACATGAGTTAATATGAATGGTTCATTAGAGAATATAATAATTATAAGTATAAGAATAATATAGTGGAAAAAATTAATCATTTGTTTCATTATATTTTATAAAAATATAATAATCCACATGAATATGTTTTTTATCTTATACCAAAAACCTCAAAATGTAGTTCGAGTGGATATCACAGAAATCAATAAATTAATTTTTGATATTATCAAATAAGGATCAATCTAATTTATCTCATGAGATATAAATCCTCAACCAATATAATTGAAAGTGATATATGTCCCCACCCACCATCATCTGTACATATGAGTTTTACAAAAAATCAATTCATCCATCATATTGCAATGAAACCATTCCGCTAAAATTGGTTTCATTAATAATTCATTGAAAACCCATGAAACCAAAATAGGATTCATCCTTTTCAAATTCACTTTCATATGAAAATAATTTATATATCCATTAATTATCATAACATAATTTTCCCATGAAATATAAATGGGAACACAATGACGGAAATTAATTTTCATACTAAATACAACTAAATCATGAATATAATTCATGTTTAATTGACACATTATATTTAAAGACTGTATTATTATGTCAAAAATTTACCCAATAAATAAATATATTGAATCAATCTGAAATCCCTTGAATAATTGTATTAAAAAGTTTATATTTATAGAGGAATTGTATTAGAAGAGAAATTTTTTGATACATCAAAATTGAATAGGAAACAAAAAGGTAATGATGTATCATTACTGTCATAGAGAATAATGTTTTCATTTTGTGAAAACGTATTTCAATAATCAACATGTAGATAAAGAATAATTTTAGTGGAATATTTTCATTTTTCTTTTAAAAATTAGATTAAAATGGTAAATTTTATATGGAAAATATTTTTTAAAATAAAAAATATCGAATTATTATAATAAAATTCATTCTAAAACATGAATTTCGGTAACGAAGATTCAATATAATGGGAAATTATGACTTTGGAGATCATTTTAAAAGGAATGTTCTTTTAAGGATTTTTAAAATATAACCATAGTGGTAAAGTCATGAGTCTCTATTAACAATAAATATTTATAATAATCAGAATGATAAAATATCTTATATATTTAATCATTTATTTTAATATAATCAATTATAATGGAGACTTAAAAAAGTCATAATTGCTTTATATATATGATTTCAATGAGAATATATGGATGATATCTTTGATATATAAAACCATTTTATATTAAAAATACATTATCGAATACCAGTTTTGTATATAGGATAATAGAATTCATCAAAATACAGATTATGAGAAGTAATTGGAGCACATGAATAAATTCACATTTTAGATAAAAAATATAGGAAATGATTTTTGGGAAGGAAAATATAATTTTTGAATTGATATATCTATTTTATATTGTTGACAACAATTATTAAAAATATCAAATGTTTATTTGAGAAGTAATTTCATAAAATAAAATCATACCGATAAATCCATGTGAAATTACTCTATAAAATAGGGAAATTTACTTTTTCAACATTATGTAAAAGGATAAGTAGTGGCCCAAGTTATCATAATCAAGAAGACATTTTATGACTCATAGGTGAAGAATTTTAGTCATTAAATATATTATAGTATGAGGAAATGTTTTTTATAAATCACATGATAAACAGTGATCATATGATATATTTCATGATATATTATGAAAATTTTCAAATATATAACCCTTTTAATATTAAAAATATGTGTAATAAGAAATAATTATCCTAAAATATTAATTTACACTATAATACCCTTTCATGTAATACAATCCTTGTGATAGTAATCACATGATAATGAGTGTATAAGTGGGATTTCTAGAAGACATGAATAAAAGGAGGCTATATAATAAAATTTATTAGTTAAGTATAAATAGTAAAACATAAAAGAATCGAAGATAGTGAGAATGTTTTTAACTCAATGGATGAAATTTTTTTAGTAGAAACACATAGAAGATTTATTGTTTTTTAGTAGATTAAAATGATGTAAATAATGTTGACATGAAAATTGAATATCATGAAATGTATTATAATAATGTTTAAAACTATTAACAAGTCATTAGATACCCCATTATAATGAAAAAATTGTGTATAAAACGAAATATGCCTCATGATGTCAAAATTTGAGACAAGAAGCCCTCAATGGGTCCTCTTTCACTATGAAATAATAATTTTATTTTGAAAAAATGTAATTTTAGTTTATTATATAAATTATTACGAAACGTATTCATCCATTATTTATTTTATAGGGACCAATTATTATGTTATTATATTAAAATATGATACAGCCGTTTCTTTTGAATGTGTGAAGAAGGAATCACTGTGTGATATTTTTTAAAATTTTAGCAATCAAATATGATATTTTATGGTGTATTCAATAATTTATTGAAACCATTATGAGAAGATAAAGTGGGAATTATTTTAAAATTATCTTATAATAATATTATAATTTATGATTCCATTGTCATCGATGATAGAGTTTTAAAACACTGAATACATAGATTGCTTAACTAACAAAAAAACATCAAAATGTTATATTTTGGTGTTTTATATTGTTAAATATGTGTGCAAATATAGATATAATATATCAATAATGATATAATTTAATTATTCATAATTTCTATTATTTTATTTCTTGTGATTGAGACAAATTAAAATCATAACGAAACAAATATTACTTCATGGAGGTGGTAATTTATTCAATTATTATTCATGATATTTCATTTTAAACAGTTAAAAATGTAATAAATAATGGTAGTATCATTAATATTTAAACTATTAATTATTATAAGGATTTAGTTTTCATTATATTAATTTGATTATGGTTGGTGTGAAAGATAATGATTATGAAGAAAAGGTATGAAGTAAGAAATACATACATTGGTAGCGTAAACATATTCTTGAAATTCTCCTTCTAAATATAGTGATTATAAAATATCATGGTGAACATTGTATGTATGTCATAAAATGTACATATAAGAGAGGAAAATTGGGTTGGGATTCATTTAAATTTTTACTGGAATGGAAATATTTGAGAGGATGAATGTGGTCTCCATTTATATGCGATAAAATCAAAACATTTATGAACACATAGATTATTCAATTCTGTAAAGACAATATTCAATGTACAATGGATAAAAGAGTGATACATAATATATTTTTTAGTGTAATTTCTCCATCACCCATTTTAATACATTTTTTAAAAATGTTTCATTCATTTTACAATTGTATTGTTATATTTTACTATTTTAGGTTTTACCTTGGTAACATGTTTTATGATAATAAATATTATCCAACATAAAATATAAATTAAGCACTAATAAAATATATTTTTGAAATTACACTAAATTTATTCCTAATATATAATATTTCAATTTATCAATAATATAATAGTAAATTTATCATTAAAATATTTAATATAAAAAAAAAATTAATTGGGAAATATATTATTTTCACATTAAGGTGTAATTAATATTAGTAACCTTTGATTACCAATTAAATTGGTCAAAATATAATTATAAATACATGTAACAATTATATTTAAGTCATTTATTAGAATTTTTTTTGAAGATAAAAATTACTCAATATTAATAATACAATAGTTTGGAAAAAAATTATTTTACTCTAATGATGACCATTAAATTTAATAATTGTTATCAATATTTTATAAAAAAAATGATGTTGAAATAATTAAAAAATAATATAATTATGAAAAAAAATTATTAAACAAATTTACATATTATTAATTTATAAATCTGATCAAATAATATTTTTTATATAAGCGAATAAATACCTTATTTTGAGAGAAATATTACCATGGTTTCCAAAACATCAATAATGTGTTTTATAAATACATCATTAAAATTTTAATATATATATATATATATATTATAAATAAATTAAAAAAATTAAGACATTCTTTTTTTATTCGAATGTGAAAAGTGTGATTATTTTAGAAGAACAATTATTTTTTCACTCTTCTCCTAAAAATCACTTATTTAGAAAAATGTCAATAAATATACTATAAACTAGTGATGAAATATTGAATTAAAGTGTAATATTATTCTAAAAAATATATTTTTTAAATAAATATTATTTTTATTTTATTGGAAATTCAAAATATAAAGATAAAATGATTTTATTTAATTTTTTTATATTTGGTGATTCTGTTTATTTAATATTATTCTTTATCAATATAATAATTAATTAATGTTAAAAAATTAATTCATATATTATAATATCATATATTATTATAATAATAGTTTTTAAATTTTCAATTTAATTTATTAGACAAAATTTCAAAATACTTTTAGAAACTGTTGTTTTAAAAAGAAACTATCCTTCGTAATAGTAATTAAATATTACCTAAATATAAGTATTTTGAAATGATTAGTAACATTTAATTTACAATAGGTATTACTATTATTATATTTTTCCAATAATAATAATCAAATAATTCTGTGTTTATATAAATCCACACTTTTCATACCCTAATATATCATCATTTTTTTCGGAATATTTAATACAATGCACAAATCGACTCTCACAGACCGTATTAGTTTTGTGCCTTTAGAATAATGGAAAGGATATATGGGTGTATAAGTGAGATATATTATCTCCCATTATATTCTTAATTACTAGAAACCTTATTAGTTACATCATTATAAATATTTATCTTCATAACTTGTGGAACAGAACCATATAATGGGGGAGCTTAGATTCCCGATAAGGGGAAATAAGGGACATATTTAAGCATAACATGAACGTAAATATTTGATAACATGGTTCTGAAAATATTAGAGAATACCCACCATAAAATTTATCAACTACATGAGTCATTTCATAACTATTTTTTATAATACATAAATAATAAGGGAATCAAGAGGATAAATCACGAAATCATAACATAAGAATATTCCATGTAATTTGTGGGAGACACATCAACATGTAATATAATTCAGTATATGTCAATGAAAATTTCAAAAAACAATATGGGACACTTGAATGGGATTAAACCTACTGAAAGGGAAACACCACCATCCCAATTCAAATATATTTAGTTTTAATAGTTTAGTTTTCCCCATTTACCTATAACAGATTGGGTTTCCCCATCATCCATAGTGAATTGGGTTTACCCATCTTCTATAGTGGATCAAGTCCGTCGAAATGATTCACATAATTATCTCATGAGATATATTATTAACCCAATGAATTGTATATTGATATATGTCTAACAAATCACATAATAAAAACCATACATACATGTTCCGTAATAACATATATCACTCATCAAATCAGAACCCATGGAATGAAATGGGTTTCATTAAAATCATTCAATCATAACATAACTCATAGAAAATAAATGTCTTTCATAAATATCATTCCATCATAAAAATAAAAAATTTATAATAATAATGAGAATTTCAATATTGAATATTATCCCTAGAAAAAAATAATTCTAATCAAATAATGTTATCTTATATGGAAAATAATTTTGATAGATCACAAGAATCAATTCTTGAGGAAAATACATTTTCTTCTTTAAAAATGTTTTGTTTTTGTTCATGATGTGAAATACTAAAAGAAAACATTTTATTTGAAAAAAAAAAATATTTTAATGTCAACATAAATTCATTAAGGAATCATGATAGTCGAAAATTCATTTCATTCCAAATAAGTTAAAACCAATACTTTTATAATTTTTTTAAAATGTAAAAAAAATTACCTTGTTTAGAAAAAAATGATTCCATTTAAACTATGTAGTAAAATGTAAAAAATGGATAGAAATGAAATTTTAATACAACATGAGGATATTAAAAAAATTGAAATTATTTTTTGAAAACATGGACATGGAAGATAATTATTCCCCAACGATGAATTAAAATGATACAATACCAAATATTGATGAGATTGTGAGATAAAAAATCATTACTATATAATCCATAGAATAATATTCCCCATTAAATATAAAAAATTATATAGATATTAATTTCTCACAAACTCTTGGAAAATAATATTAAAATAACTTCATGAAATGAATATATTCCATGTAGAGGAAACACCAAGTGTATTAGGCCTGTGTCCCACAGAAATAAAAGTGAGACATAACTCCATTAACTTATATATTTACTTTCTATATTCTTATTAAAAAATCCTCTAAAATAAAAATATTTCTATGATAAATTTTTAATAGAACCATATTCATATATATATATATATATATAATACCATATAGATTTATATATGAAATTATATTTCTCTATTATTAACAATTCCATGTTAATGTTATGTTTCATGTAATAATTGCTTTATTTTTCATACATGTTTTGACTTGTTATCCATTATTACCTCACACAGATCATGACTAACTAATATAATGATTTATAACCAATATATGTATATTATTTATAAATATATTTAATTTATTCATAAAAGATAGAGGTATAAAATAAAATACACATTTCATGGAGGTGATAGGGTGTACTAACGCATTTTACAATATTTTGATTTGGTTATTATATAAAAGAAAACAAAATAATTGATTTATTATAATTCCATATTAATTTATATGTAATTTATTAAATATATTTTTAGAAAATTCATCATTATTACCATCCATGGGAAAAATAAAAAAAATCACATCGGATAATGAAGATGGTATCCATACATACGTAGGAGCAACATTAGCATTTCCCAAAATATCAAATGGTATGATCATATATATGATATTATCACTACATATGTATAATTATATCCTTAATATAATATATAATCATTATTAAAATAATAATTCAAACTCATAAGATATGGTGAAGGAGAATGAATTGTAACGATATGTGGAAACAGTAAGATGTGAATACGCACGAGCGATACACTCCACTGTTGTTCGATGAGAATGGGGATTTTATATTGGTGAGATGATAATAAAAATGATGTTTACTCATATCTTGTATGTTTATGTTATTTTTTCTGATATTATCAGAGAAGTATTGGTGGTATATAGAAGTATAAAAATATAGTGATCGGTTGTTGTGAATACATCTTCTTCAAAATGACACAATTAGATATCATCTAAATGACTCTAGTGTTGGAACATTGGGAGAATGAAACCAATATAATGTTTATAGGTAATTTTATAAGAGAATATAGTAGATTATTGTTGATCAATAAGACTTAATGTGATGAAATGTGTTAAGGGGGTATGTATCCTTTTATATTTAAGGTGAGGGGAAATTTTGGAATCTTTAAAATTATTAATCGATAAAATATTTATTTTCAATTAAAATTCCACAAAAAAGAAATTTATTCTAATATTAGATGATATATGGTTGTAGTATTATCATACATTTTATTTTAGGTATGTTTTTTATTTTTTATTAACCTTATGATTTTGATAGACCTTTAGTTAACCTATTTTTATTTTAATTATGGTAACACATATATCTATATTAAAAGGTCATAATTTTTAACTATGTAATGTTAAATAAATAGTAAATTCATTTTTAATAAAAATTTATAACATATTATAATTTCATTCTATTTTTAAAGATGAATTATTTTTTAAAAAAAATTAATGAAATATTATATTCAAAAAATATCATATCTGTAAATTTCAACACCACTCATTACATTGATTTTTGAAATTAAATACATTAAATTATCATCAAACCAAATTATTTAATACACCCCTACCATATCATATTCAACAATAATATTTTTTGATGACATTTATTATGACAAATTATATTTATTTTAATACTTCAAAAATCATTTAATTTATTAATTCATAAATTTAATAATTACTACATCACCATTTTTAATTATTTATGATAATTATTTATTCTACTAATATTATAAATAAATATATATTATGTCTATACACGTTTTATATTTTAATTAAAAATATATATTGTATCATATACTCTATTTATCTCCATATTAAAAATATTAAACAAATTAAAAGTAAAAGTGTGACATTATGTCACTCAGTTTGATGTCAATAATATCAGAACCATTATAATTTAAAATTTTCCATTAAATAATTAAATTTCAATTTATTATGTTATATTGGTTGAATAAAAATAATTCAGTAACATTTTATCATGTGTTATATGAGGTTTATTATATTTATAATACCATTTTAGGCTCAATTACATGAGTTTACCATCTACCAAGGCAATAAAATTAAACAATATTACTATTAATATTTTTAAAAAATAAAAGGGACATAATTAATAAAATATTAAAATCTTATTAAATTATTTAATTAAATTTTAACAATTTAGATCATATTAATTGCTAAAATTAGTTTAAAATTTATCCTATTGACAGGGTAAGAAAACATGTTTTTTAGTGAAAACATTCAAACGATTAAAATGTTTGTATATCCAAATTCAACGTGAAATTTATTACAATATCCAAAATTATATTAAATTATAAAGAGATGATCTAATTATATTTTGAAAAAAATAAAAAATATAATTTTGAATAGAAAATAATTTTAATGAAAAATCTATTTTATATTAAAATCCATTATTTTTCTCAATTAATCAAAAAATGAAGTTTATTATAAAAGTATAAAAATGAATAAAAAATTAAATGTATACATCTCAATTTCAAATAATTAAATCAATTTTTCAATTAAAATTTATAGATGTGTGAAAATCAATATTTAAGACAATTGTTCAATCAAAATGTGGCAAAACTGTCTTTTTAGAAAAATACTTATTCTATGTAAAAAATTGGATTATTTCTTATATCTTGTATAAAAAACACATAAGATGAATGTAAATATTTTGATTAAATATAATATATATATAATTAATTAATTTAATATAAAAATATGTTTTTATTTGTATGAAACACCTTTAGAAACATTTAAATAATATTTTAGAAAAACATTTCCTTTTATTTTAAAAAGGTTTTTACATTCATTTATATGTAATTGTTCAAGGTATTTAAAATAAACCATAATTTCATAATTTAGAATATCATTTTCATAGATACTATACTAATGGATAGGTTATTATTTAATTTTTTATATATTTATAAAAAAATTATGTTTTGTAGATGATCATTGTAGTGTGTAAATCTAGCTAAATCGGTTTTGTGTGTAGTGAAATCTTAACTTGTTGTAGCATATATGAAATTTTTTTAATGAAATATAATATATTCAAAATTTCAATTCATTAAATCATGGGTTTTTACATCTTACCCTGCTAAAATGAATGTCTCCCTCAAAATTCTTCATTATGATGCAAAAAAAACCAGGATAATTTTGCCTCATCATTTTCCCATGTTCCAACATAGATTATTCTAACAAGTGGTTTATCCAAAAATTACATTGAACATGTCAGTGGTCTTGTTATGTGTAACATTATCTATTAAATCCAAATTATAAACTAGTTGATCCTCATAAGAAATATCCTACTTGAGTGTTATGACCTTTAATAACAGTACATGTGATAGTTATGTTATGCAATTTCTTAGGAGATATACATGAAAAACATCACAAAATTGATAGTGATTTGAAGGCTATTCTAATCTATATACATCCATCACAAAGTGATAGATAATAGCAAAGGGACTGATAAACCCATGTCTTAAATTCCCTTTCATCCTATACCTAATATCCTTTCTCTATAGAGAAATTCATAGAAACATTTTCTCACCGACATCAAATTCTAGGTAACACCAATGGTTACCAACAAAAGTTTTCTGCTAACATTGTGCTCCACATATAAGTTTCTGAAAGGTTATAACCTTCTCGGCCATATCTTCAACAATAATAGCTTTTAATAGAATTCTTTGTCTAAATTCAGCACATCACATTGGATCTATACATTTCTTATGACATAGGGATTCAAAAAAATCCAACTAAATGCTTGATTGAAAGATATTAGTGTATGAAAACTAAACTATAATATGGCATTGATTCCAAAAACATTTGAAATCTAGAGTACAATATCTAAAAATATCGATTAGGTTTTGAATTATACTTTCAGACAGACCACTCATATGAGGATGATATGTAGTACTGATACTCAATTCCATAACAATTGGTTGCTGATGACTTTTCCAGAATTATAAGGTAGTCCTTGTGTCCCAATCACATATATCAGAATGTGATACTCAATGAAAACAAAAAAAATTCATTATTTATATCTTGGAAACATGATCCAAATATAAATCTTCTCTAACAATAATTAAATTTACTGATTTATTGTGGTGACTGAATACCACCCATAATGAATTAATCCCTTTGTAGCTTTTGGGAGTCCAATGAAAAATTCCAAAGTGATGTTCTCCCAATTCAATTATGAAATGGGTAATGGTTTCAATATCACATTACATTTTTTTCTTTCAACCTTAACTGTATTTCATTCCAAGCACCGAGATTCATACTCTATGATATCATTATTTATTTCATCCCAATAGAGTCATTCCTTTAAATTTCTAAGCATCTTCACAATTCCATGATGAGTAGAGAATGATGAACTATGAGAATCCTTTAAAAGACCCTTCTTTAAATCTGGTGAGCATTGAACACATAAATAGTTATGAACCATAATATTCCATCCCAGTCAAGGATAAACTCAAGAAGTATTATAACCATATTTTTCAACCCTATATCATCATTATGTGAATCTTTAATAATTACATGGATTGAGGATTGAACATTAAATTTAGAAATATTATACTTTTCCCTTAATTTAGGATTTCTAGATCCTTCATTTTCAAATCTATAAATATTGTATCCTTTTAGATCCTCATCATGTATAATCTAGTATGATATTTTATACTCATATAATTGGCCACCTTGTTTTCTATACAATGGTGATAATTTATAGAACAGATATAACTCATTATCATATGTAAACATCTCCTCTAGAACATGTTCAAATCCTTCTATGTGAATATATATTTAATACATTTATAGACGATATGTTTATCACTGCTTTATAAACAGAGATAATTCCTCCATATATTTAATTAAACAATTACTATAGATAACTCCAAATAATGGGTTGGGTAATTATTTTCATGAATAATCCTTTGTCACGTGGAATAAGTCATAAAAATTCTATTTAAAATTAGGAAACCTCCCATTAAATTAATTGATGATTCAATATAGATTACAAATAATTATCAATTATAGGGTTATGATATCATAGGTGCACATACCAATCTTCTATTTAGTTCCTTAAAATTTTCCTCCCATTAACCTATCTAGAGAATCTAAGAACGCTTCAGAGTTTATATGGTTATAGGATCAATGTTTAATGAGAAATTCTACACAAAAAATTGATAATATCATGAAAACCATGAATATTGTGCATCATAGTCACCATGGATAATCTTGAACATAATTCAAAAACCATCTTCTTTGATGGATGTACTAGTAATACATCCCTTAGCATTATCCGACCCAAACAATGAAGCATCATTCAGCAAAAATTTGAAATTTTCAAATTTCCCTAGATTTTACCCTTCCTTAGGGTCATTGACATAATTCTCAAGTATTCTTCATGCTCTTCCTTTATCATTTAATAAATAAGAATATCATCTATATATACTACCACAAACTATTTGAGTTAATCTCTGAATACACTATCCATAAAATCCATAATGATAACTGGGTAATTAGTAAGACCAAATGGCATGACTATAAATTCTTAGTTCCTATACAATGTATGAAATGTCATCTTTGGTATATCCTCTATCATGAACCTCAATTTATTAAAACAATAACCAAGGTCAATTTTATAAATGTATTTAGATCTAAAAAGTTGATCAAACAAATCATCAATATGGGAAGGGGATACTTGTTCTTAATTGTGATATTTTTCAACACACAATTATCATTACATAGTCATATTTATGCATCCTTCAACTTCATTAAAAGAACTGGTGAACCCTATGATGACACACTTAGCCGAATAAATCCCTTATATTGGTTTATTGAAGTTACTTGTTCAATTTTTATAAATTCATTTGGGATATTCTATAGTGATTACTAAAATTGGTGTTGAACCTGGTATGGGTACTATTATGAAATCATCTTCATGTCTTGGTGGAAGACATGGAAACACTTTTGGGAAGATATCCAAAAAGTCTCAAAAAATTGGCATATATTCTATGTCAATTTTCTCTAAAACTATTTGAGATAAAAAAACCATGTAAATGGGAATTAATACCCATACACCGAATATTATATCCATTGGTTGTTATGACTTATCATCACATTGATACATGATAATATGTTGGTTTGAATCATCATAAGTAACATCCCATCCCTAAAAATTAATGTGTTATTTATAAATATAAATCCAATCCATGCCTAATATAACATCAAATTCAATAATAAGAATAATGATAAGATATGATGAAATTAGATTCCCACAAACATCAACTATGGAAGAGTCATATAATTGAGATGAAATCATTGAATCATTATTGGTTTTCACTTTTAATTCCACATATAATCATTTTTTAAGAAACAAAACACATTTATAAAATTCGTTAGATATTAAATAGTGGGTACATCTAGAATCAAATAAGACATTATAAGTTCTAGAGTGGATAATATGCGTACCATTCACCACATTGTTGTCTCACCCCTCAGAATAAACAGTGACCACCAGAGATTTCCCCTTTTATATTGACATAAAAGGGTTTTAATTCTTACAATCATCACAAACCATTGGGTTTCGACATTACATATCATAATTACCATTATACTCACACTTAAAACACTGATGTGTGGGTGGATTATTCTATTTGGATTTCCCACTATTCACACCATTAGAAAAAATCTTTCATTCAGTTTGGAAATAAATTTCATTATGTACTTTCCTTCCACCCTTAAAAAAAATATTAGTCCCCATAATACAATTTCCTCAATGCTTTATTCCATATATAGAGCATATAAGATGGTTTATCTTCTTTTCTCCAGGATTATTATAAATTTCCATTGATGTTAATCTTTATTTTCATTCTATAACCATCAGATTGATACATCACACAATCCTCTATTTCAACCATTATTTCATAACACACAATCCTTTAATATATACAAATGACTCTTATGTCTAATGCCCTTATGAGACATCTCATTAACCAACTAATGAATCAGTCAACCATACATTTAGTATAGATGATAATTTAATAATCATACCTAACAAGTCATATAAAATTATCCTCTTAGGAATTGACATATTCATCATTTTTTCTCTAATTCAAGGAGAACCTTTTCCATATTCACATGATTCAGACAACAAATGTACTTATTAAAGAATAATTTCTTGAACTTGACCTTATTCGAATATGTAATTTCAAATTTCTTCGTAATATTCTCAATTAGTTTCTACTACTGGACAACATTACCATTTAACCTATAAATAGCCCAAATTCCATTTTCATGTTCAAAAAAATGGAGAATAGATAATAACGTTTTATTTGTACTAGTCAATTGTTCAGTTCCATGTGGATAATAAGACCCACTAAAATATAGTGGATGTTTCCATAAGACGGAGTGAATAGAATTTCGTCCCCTTGATTTCTCATTTGGAAGTCCAACATGAATTATATATTGAGAAATTATGGTGATTAGAACAATAATATTTTTCTAATCTAGCTCCCATATAATTTAGTGTAACTCCCCCGACCCGGAAGCTACTAAACCGATACTCTGAGCCGGGTGGTTACATGACCTTTTGTTCGCCTCCCCATACGCCAAAGGTTGCTGACTAGTAACAGGGGTCTATGTAGTCAAGTGGGGAGACTATACCCCCTTTTTATCAGAGTAAGCCACAACTGAATAACCAAAGAGCAGAAAACCATAACCAATAAACAAGGAACATTTATAACAACATTTCTAACATTAAATATGTTATGTCATACTAAAAGTGAAAAAGTGAGAAAAGCACAAAATAAAGACAACTGCCAAAATCCCCAAAATGGTCCCGACTTCAAGACTAGACCCTCCACCAAGGGATACCCATGTCCACACAACTATCTAGAAAGGACCCTTGATTTTCTCCTGACCTGCAAACATGAAGTCTGCTCGGGTACCCAACGGCAGCCCGAGCAGGGTGTTAGTACAACTCAGTAGGCCACCACCAATGGTGTCTACAAAATAACTGGTACAAACAGGTATTGCAAGAAAAAAGGAAATGAATGATAATTGACAAGAAATTACTCAAGGTTCCATTAACCAGTTTAGAGACAAAACCATTTCCATTCCATTACCATTCATTTATTACCATTGAAAATCACTTACTATTTAATCACATTTCAATGGGTTAACACATACATTATGATACATGGGTCTAGGGACAAAAATCACCTGAAAAAGTGTAAACTCATCGTTGTCCTATCTCACTACGACCAGCCCCCTCATAGAAACAATATCCTCACCTTGAAGCCTCAGTCTGGGTGGATTCAACTGATAGGGAAACAGAAATCAGTCTTATCCCTACCTCGTGCATTTATGGTGGAGTTGAAAGCATCAGTCTTCACTCGACCCATGGACGTAGATCCTCAGTCATATCACACACTACCAAGCCATGTGCACATGCTTATATATATATATAAGTAACCATCAACCTTCCATAACATTTCCCCTTGGACAAAGCATTCACAACACACTAGAAATTCACATCATGACTTAATCCATTAACACATTACCATTTCACATTGTTTAACCATTCACCCAATTATCATGTTTTATGCCTATATCACAAAGTATTCAACACTAGACCAATAATTCATCCCATTATAGTCTTTAATCATTTTACACATTAACCCATTTAACCAGTTCATCATTCCCATGAATCAACCTGTAAACCCATTCTAATTAGCCCTTAGGTTATTGCCAAGTCTAGGTGAATCACCTAACTTCTATTCCAAGTTCAACCAATCATGCCAACATATTCGTCAAGGGATCTGTAATTAATTACACCAAGTTCACTTGTTTAATATCAGTCCCTAATTCCGGGATAGGCCGACACATCCCATGGATGGCCCCAATTAGGTCAAGTCTATCCCATCACATCCCACGGGGATCGTGAGGGTTTCCATTTGCCATTTTACAAACCATTATTTCTAAACATGCCAAGTTTATACAAAACATAACCAAAGGAAAGCAAGAACACAATTAAACATGCACAAAACCCTAATTAACCATGGGATATAACATGTAGACCACCTACATCGAAACCGCGGTTGAACACACCCACAATCGAGTCCTTATACCTCGATCCCACAAACCTTTGAATCTTAAACCTAAAATTCTCCCAAGAGATAGGGTTTTAGAGCTACGGAACAAGAGAGGGAGAAGATACAAACCCAAAACCAAAAGCAGAAGCAAGGATGAGGTTAGCCTTACCCAGAGCTTCGATCCACAACCAACTGTACCAAAAACACCTTAAAATCAATGGAAATCCACCCTTGGGATGTTTGGGTCGGCCATGTTCGTCGCTAGGGGTGAGAGGGGAGGAAATGAGGAAAATCCTGAGTTGGGTTTAAAAGGCCGTAGTGGCAATTTTGTAAATTTTCCCAACTTTAAGTGGCCACACGGTTTGGAAAACCGTTCGCAAACAGTGCCCATGCCACCACCCAGAGGAGGAGTCACATGGTTTAGCTGCACCGTTTTCCAAGCTGTGTGAAAACCATGCACTCGCTTCTGTCCAGAGGAATGAGGGTCGCACGGTTTCACCTGGGCAGGCCGCACGGTATGGCTGACCGTGCGCAGGCCGTGCACCTTGGTCTGTATTGCCCAGACTTCCCTTCTTCCATTCCAGGAGCCCCCAAAACACCCCCAAGTCTTCTCACAATGTCAAGAAAACTTTTAAAGTCCCAAAATCAAGGGTTTAACCTAGAACAAAACAAAAACATACCCTTCAAAAAATAGGGATCTTACAACTTCCCCACCTTATAACGGCTCGTCCCCGAGCCGAGTTCCCAACCTCATTGCTCCACCGAAGAGAATATTTTGGTCCACTTATCACGAACATCTGATTCCCGCTCCCATGATTCTCCTTGAACCTTCCCATGCTGCCATAGTACTCTCACTAATGGCACAACCTTGCCTCGCAAGACATTTTAACTGTGATCCACCACACCAAAAGGATGCTCCTCAAAGGACGCATCATCCTAAAGCTCCACATCCTCAACCACAACCACATGAGATGGGTCAGGGTGATACCGTCGAAGCTGTGACACATGAAACACATCATCCATCCCACTATACCACTGTGGAAGAGCCAATCGGTAAGCCACTAGTCTGATCCTCTCCACAATCTCAAAAGGTCCCATAGACCTGGGCTCCAACTTACCCTTCTTTCAAATCTGACGGTGACCCATCCTTGGCGATACTCGAAGAAACACTTTATCACCCACCCCAAACTCAAGAGGTTTTCGCCTCCGATATGCAAAGGACTTCTGCATACTTTGAACCATACCCATTCGTTTCCTGATCAACTGAACTCTGTCAGAAGTCTCCTACATGAGACTTGGCTCCAACAACTCAGATTCACCAGCCTCTAGCCAACAGAACGGAGATCTACATGGTCTCCCATAAAGTGCCTCAAACGGTGGAATCTGAATTGTACCCTGAAAACAGTTGTTGTAGGAAAACTCAACTATGGATAGATTCCTCTCCCAAGAACCAAAAAGGTCCAGGACACAAGTTCTTAACATTTTTTCCAACACTTAAATCATACGGTCCGACTTCCCATCTGTCGGCGGGTGGAAAGCCGTACTCAGAAACACTTGTGTACCCAGCCCCTTCTGCAACCCTTACTAGAGAAGAGATGTGAAATGCGGAACTTGGTCCAAAAATAAGGTCCGAGACACCCCATGCA
Organism: Viscum album; assembly: GCA_963277665.1. Taxonomy (NCBI): domain Eukaryota; kingdom Viridiplantae; phylum Streptophyta; class Magnoliopsida; order Santalales; family Viscaceae; genus Viscum; species Viscum album. The sequence goes on from OY728141.1 coordinate 1,144,040,704, forward strand.
ACAACACTATCTCCTGAATGTACATCTCACCCAACTGGTCGAATGTGAAGGTCTCTTGAATCGGTAAGAAATGTGCCACTTTTGTTAACTAATCCACAAACACCCAGATTGCATAATTCTTTCACGGAATCCTCGGAATATCCACGACAAAATCCATCGTTACATCATCCCACTTCCATTCCGGAATAAGAAATGGATGCAACAAACCACCTAAGCATTGATCCTTGGCCTTCACCTACTGATAGGTAAGACACTGTTCCAGAAAGCCTGCAACATTCATTTTCATTCCAGGCCACCAAAACTACCTTCGGAGATCACGATACATCTTGGTAAAACTAGGATGCACTGCCCACCTTGATTCATGGAACTCTCGCATCAACTCTTCCTACACACTCTTTGGCACAACCACACGTTCACGAAGACGAACAAAACCGTCCACGCCGACGGCCCATCCAAAAGTTAGCTCCCCACCTTTATGCTTTTCTCCCATGGCCAAGAACTCATGATCATCAAGATGTCCTTCCTTAACTCTACGGATAAGCGTCGAATCCATAGTTATGGTAGTAAGAGTGACCTAACCATTCTCCTCTTGCGCCTCCAGGTGCATCTCTGCAAACAAAACCATCACCTTCCACTCGATGTTGGACTCCTGAACTGCAAGCTTCTGAACCTTTCTTCTCAGAGCATCAGCAACACTATTTCCCTTTCCTAGCATATACACCAACTCAAAGTCAAAATACTGGAGATATTCAACTCATATCTGCTGTCGAAGATTCAGATCCTGCTGGGAGAAGATGTACTTTAAACACTTATGGTCGGTAAACACAGTAAACTGTACTCCCAACAAATAGTGCCTCCAGCACATCAAGGCATACACCACTGCAGCTAACTCAAGGTCATGAGTGGAATAGTTCCACTCATGGGGTCTCAACTTCCTTGACCCATAAGCCACAACAAGCTCATCCTGCATCAACACAGCCCCAAGTCCGATTCCAGATGCATCACAAAATACCTCATAATTCTTACCCGGCTCAGGTACGATCAAGATAGGTGTGGTCATCAACCGCTTCTTCAACTCTGGAAAAGAATTATCACAAGCCCCAGACTACTCTATCCTGATTCCCTTCCGGGTCAAGCCCGAGAGTGGTGCTACCAAGAGAGAGAAGTCTTGAATGAACCTTCGGTAATACCCGACCAAACTCAAAAAACTCTGAACATCAGAAGCACTCTTCTGTTGTTCCCAAGATACAACCTCTAGCATTTTCATTGGTTCTACTAACACACCTACCTTAGAGATGATGTGACCCAGAAAATGCACCTCACCTATCTAGAATTGAAACTTTGATAGATTGGCGTATAGCTGATGCTATCTTAGCCTACCCAGGACAATGTCAAGATGTTGGGCATGATCGCTGTGAGTTTTCGAGTACACTAATATATTGTCAACGAAGACAACCACAAACTAATCTAGATATGGATAAAAGATTCGGTTCATCAAATCCATAAACATTGTCGGTGTATTGTTCAATCCGAAAGGCATTACCACGAACTCAAACAAACCGTACCGACTCTGGAAAGTTGTCTATGGTATGTCATAAGACCTCACTCTTAACTGGTGATAACCCAACCTCAGATCGATCTTAGAAAACATTGATGCACCCCTCAACTGGTCAAATAGGTCATCAATTCAAGGAAGAAGATATTGGTTTTTCACTGTCATCTGATTCAACTTTCGATAGTAAACACACAGCCTTAATGACCCATCAGCCTTCTTTGCAAAAAGAATGGGAGATTCCAAAGGAGACGTACTAGGATGGATAAACCCTTTACGCTCCAACTCCTAAAGATGAACCTTTAGTTTCTAGAGATTAGTTGGTTCCATTCGGTATGGCTGAATAGAAACTGGCTCTGATCCCAGCAACAACGCGATTGTGAACTCAACATCCCTCTCGGGTGGTGACCCTGATAAATCCTCAGGAAAAACATCCTGAAACCGATCCACCACAGGAGGGAAATTAGTTTGTTACCCTCCCTCATCATAATCAAGAATGATACATGCCACTTGAGCCGCAAGTCCATTCATCTTTAGAAACAATGGCCCCACACGTGCTGCTTGAACATCCAATTCACCACAGTGGACATAAGAGTCATGCTCAAGCGACCTGAATGATACTTTGCGACGATAACAGTATATGTGCACCCGATACAACACCAACCAATCCATTCTGAATATTATGTCCAAACCTAAAATCTCGAGAACGAAAAAGTCCCACAGAAAATGATACCCACCAACTTTCAAGGCACATCCCTTGCACTGCTTGATATCCTCAACTACACTCCCAATGAGGTATCAATTGAAATCACTCCACACACTACCTATACATGTAAACCCAGCACTACCAAAAGTTGAGTTGAGATAATATAGTGTGTGGAACCTGTGTCAAACAATGCACTGGAAAATGTAGAAGCTACAAGGATCATACCTCGAATAGTTGACGGTCCGGCTTCGCCATCACCAGGCGCAAACTGAACTGCCTGAAGCTGACCTGCCCCTCTACCCTGGGCAACAGCCTGAGTACTCTATGCTATACTGCCCTGCTGGCATGAGAGATCTTGCCCTGGAGTTCCACGTCCACCGCCCCTGCCAGTATGGCCTGTAGAGCTCCAACTCCCTGCCTGATACGGGGCAAATAATCCTATTCCCATGTCTGTAATCTGCTTTCCATCATCATGCTCCCCTACCTACCGAGGATTCCTTCAGAACCTCTTCACGTGTCCCATCCTTCCACATGAACGACACTCCAATGGAGTTCTAGGACACTGACCACGCATATTCCCCGGCCGACCGCACTGACAGCAGAACACCATATTTTCGCTCTAAGAGGATTAACCTCTCTTCTAATCACCTTGCTGGAAACATTCCAAATGACGCTTCCAACCTTTGGAATATGCACCACTTGTCCTCCCAGCTGGCATGACAAGCCCACCACCCTAAGATCCTTTTAGGTTCCCTTCAGAGATGAGTGCATGATCCATTACCTTGGAAAACCTCTTTAAGTGAATGATATTTACTTGAGACCGGATCTCATGTCTCAGACCATGCATGAAATGCCTTGCTAGTGCTTCCTAATCTTCATCCCATCCTAGAAACACGTTGCTACTGCTGCCTGATCCTCATCTAACATTAGGAAGAAGCGTCACAGATCAGTGAAGCGACAATCATAGTCCATCACTGACAATGATCCTTTATTCACGCTCATAAACTCTGCAGACTGCTCCTGCCTCAAAGTCTCTTGGTAGAAATGATCCAAAAACTTATCCTGAAAAACCATCCATGACATCCCCTCAGCCTGCTCAGTTTGAGCCTGAATGTCCCACCAATGCCTAGCCTGACCCCGCAATATGTAAATGGCCAGCTTTACTCGCTTTTCGACAGGGGTCTCTAGATGATCAAATATCGTCTAGACAGAGTCTAACCAGAAATTCTCTACCTCTGTCCCACCCTCTCCGGTTAATGTCGGAGGGTGTTGCAGGTGGAATTCCCTGGTCAGCTCAAACATACTCGGTGCAACCCGCCCTGGGTCCCAATCCATCATCTTTATAAGGAGAGCCATGTTCTCTCTGAACTGTCCTTCTCTACCTTCATTGATCACTGCATTTTCTTACTCTTCTACCGGAGGAGTGTTCTCAGCAACATCATATTGTTTCCCAACTGGCAACCGACGTTGTGGTGGAATATTTCTACAATTCCCAGAACTAGATTTAGAATGCATACCATAAAACTTTCACGACTTCACCAAATGTTCTTTACTAGCTATAACATCCCATTTTCATATACTAATTCAACAAAAGTAACCCCTCAAATTCACCGCCCTGACCATCCCTACCGCGGGCCATGGTCCACATGGGATAAGTAACCACACACTACCACCAAACTCACACAACATTTTACCAAACATTTTACACTTCATTCCAAACCCTTATATTCTGTTAAACACCATTTACCCACTTATCTCATTTTATTCTTCTAATCATTTCGTGGTATCATAAAATTAATGATGCACCCTACCTTCCTTCCTCACACACCCACCCCGTGTGTGTTCCTAACACAATGCATGTCACCTATCTGCCTGGGTGCCTACAATAATGTATGGATGAAAATCCTCATGTCGTTAAGACCGCGAGCCAAATATCATAAAACAGTCACATCAGACCACATGTGCATCACCCAACGATGAAATATCGTTAACTGTAACAACATACAACCAAGAACAACATTTCCCACCCATGGTGACTTGGGTTTTCCCTTATACATGGGTTAGCTACTCCCAACCACAAGCTCATTACCAAGGCCTGGCATGTCTTAACCCTTGGCTACCAATCCCAAATAACAAGTCCTCAGAGGAGGAGAAGAAAGACCTCCTCTGATACCACTTTTTAACGTCCTCGACCCGGAAGCCACTAAACCGGTGCTCCGAGCCAGGTGGTAACATGACCATAAGCGTGCCTCCCCATACTCCATAGGCTTCTAACTAGCAGCTGGGGTCTATGTACTCAAGTGCGGAGATATACCCCCTTTTTATTAGAGTAAGACACAAAATAATAACAAAATATCGGAAAACCAAAACCAATAAATAAGGAACATGTATAACAACATTTCCAACAGTAAATATGTTATGTCATACTACAAGTGAAAAGGTGAGAAAATCCCAAAATACAGACAACTGCCAAAATCCCCAAAATGGTCCTGACTCTGAGTCTGGATCCTCCACCAAGGGCTACCTGTGTCCACTAAACTATCTAGCAATGACCCTTTCCATTATCTTAACCTGCAAACATGATGTCTGCTCAGGTACCCAACGGCGGCCCGAGCAGGGTGTGAGTATAACTCAGTTGGCCACCACCAACGGTGTCTACAAAATATCCAGTACAAACAGGTAGTGCATGAAAAAATGAAATAAATGATAATTTCCAAGTAATTACTAATGGTTCCATTAACCAGTTTAGAGCCAAAACCATTTCCATTCCATTACCATTAATTTATTACCATTGACCATCACTTACAATTTCATCACATTTCAATGGGTTAAACACATACATTATGATACATGGGTCTAATGTCAATAATCACATGCAAGAGGGTAAACACATCATTTTCCCATCTCACTAGGACCAACCCCCTCATATCAACCATAACCTCACTTCAAAGCCTTAGTCGGGGTGGATGAAACCGATAGGGAAACAGAGCATCAGTCTTATCCCTACCTCGTGCATTTAGGGTAAAGTTAAGAGCATCAATCTTCACTCGACCCGTGGGCATAGATCCTTTGTCATACCTGACACTTCTAAGCCATGTTAATATGCTTATATATATATATATATATATATAAGTAACCATCAACCTTTCATACCGTTTCCCCATGGACAAAGCATTCACAGCACATGGGAAATTCACAACATGCCTTATCCCATTAACACATTACCATTTCATATTGTTTAACCATTCACCCATTTCTCATGTGTTAGGACTATCTCACTAAGAATTCAATACTAGACATGTAATTCATCCCATTATGGTCTTTAATCAGTTTACACATTAACCCATTTAACCCGTAAATCATTCCCATGAATCAACCTGTCAACCCATTCCAATTAACCCTTAGGTTATTGCCAAGTCTAGGTGCATTACCTAACTTTTTTTCCAAGTTCAACCAATCATGCCAACATATTCGTCAAGGGATCTTCAATTCATTACACTAAGGTCACTTTTTTAATATCAATCCCTAAATCTTGGAAAGGCCGTCACATCCCATGGTTTTCCCCAATTTGGTCAAGTCTATCCCAACACATCCCACATGGATCGTGAGGATTTCCATTTGCCATTTTAAACACCATTATTATCAAACACTCCATGGTTATCCAAAACATAACCAAAGGAAAGCAATAACACAACTAAACATGCACAAAACCTTAAATAACCATGGGATATAACTTGTAGACCACCTACCTTGAAACTGCGGTTAAACGCACACTCCATCGAGTCCTTAGACCTCGATCCCACCAACCATTGAAGATTCAACCTAAATTTCTCCAAAAATATACGGTTTTTGAGCTTCGTAACAAGATCGAGAGAAGATGGAAACTTTAAACCAAAAGGAGAAGCAAGGATGAGGTTAGCCTTACCCGAAGCTTCGATCCGCAACTAATGGTACCAAAAACGCCTTAGAAATGAGGGAGATCCACCCTTGGTATGTTTGAGTCGGCCAATTTCATCGCTAGGGGTGAGAGGGGAGGAAAGGAGGAAAATCACAAGTGGGCTTTAAAAGCCCGGAGTGGCAATTTTGTAAATTTTCGTAACTTTAAGTGGCCGCACGGTTTGTCCGCACGGGTTGGCAAACCATGCACAAACCTTGTGCATGCCACTACCTGGAGGAGGAGGAGTCACATGGTTTAGCTGCACAGTTTGGCAAACTGTAAGCAAACTATGCACTCTCTTCTGTCTAGAGGAGGGAGGGTCGCACGGTTTCGCCTGGGTAGGCCGCATGGTTTGGCTGACCGTGCGTAGGCCGTGCGGCTTTGTCTTTATTTCTCGAACATCCCCTATTTTGTACCCTGAGACCCGGAACACCCCCAAGGCTTATCACACTTTTGAGAAACCTTTTAAAGTCTCAAAATCAAAAGGTTTAACCCAGAACAAAACAAAAACATACCCTTCCAAAAACCGGAATCCTACATTTAGATTCTCATGAAGAAAATTGTTTCAATTTCCCTTACAATTTCCATTAATTTGGTTTCTTAAAGTTCCATCCATTGAATAAAACCAAAAAACATTGATTAAGAAATAGATTTCATTGTGAGGAACCACATATTCATCAAACCCACATAAATCATATCTAAATTATTACACATTATATAATATATGACACCTTAGTCTTATTCTTTGATACATATCAATCAATATCCTTTGAAATATCTATTAGTATATCACAATAGTTTTCTAATACTATTTTCTAATGATTAGATATAATTTTTCACTCATTCCAGATATATTGACCATCACATTTCATAAATTAAAATTATATATTTTTAAAGGAATATTTAATACTTTTCACAAATAGACAACCCCTAAACATACTAGTTGTCTACCTTTAGAATCAGGGAAACATAAACACTGGTTCATATGTGAGCTACTGTTTCATATGGAAATGTGGAACTGATGCTACCTGGGTTGAAGATCCTTATAGTTTTACATTTCCAGAGTCCAAAACTATTTTTAGGAGGTTTTTGAAGAGAAAACACTCATGAATGGGATGCCCCAACATCTAATGATATAGGCAATAGTTGGGGTGGTCTTCATCTCCTTCCTTGTTCGTCCTTTTGGGCCTGGACCACTGAACCATATTGTTTTCCAGAACTGAGATGATGTAACCACGAACTTGTTCATTCCAGAAAGAATATACATTGTTATTTAAATCCTCAAAATGTTTGTGCCTATGATCTCTTTGATCATCTTGATGAGGCGGTCATAGTTGTTGTCACTCAAGAGATGGAGCCCTTCGATACGATGAAGTTTTTGAAGTGGAAGAAGGTATAGGTTCTTGTTTAAGTATAATTGTAGCAGTCTATTCTTTCCTTATTCTTCTTCCCGGAGATGATGGAATTACACCGGACTTAGATCTTGTTTCTGCAATGAAATTTTCTACTTTTTGGGAAATTGAATCAAATTCCCGAAACCCTCCTGTGTATTTCACATGGATCAATGATGTACACAATTCATCATGATGATTTTCCACTCAAATGGGTAGAAAAACCTCATGAGGGAGCAGTAGATTCAAGGAATATGATAATTATTTCCCCCAATCAATGAATTATGAAACTCTTTCATCTCCTTTTTTTTGAAATTTTTGAGATCAAATACTGTTGTTTTCTGCAGCGTTGATCAGAACTAAAAAATTAATTTCTATTAAAGATCTTCACATCCAACAATTTATCGGGATTGAAAACTTGTATACTAGACCAAGGTTGTTCCTTGCAATTATTGCACAAAACACCTGAGTTTTGCTACTTCTTTTTGTTGAGGAGTTCGCATCATAGGATCTCAGAGAGAGAGAAATTGTTTCAAATGCTACTCTGGATCTTTTGAACCATTAAAAATGGGGAAGGTGACATTTGAAAAAATTGGAGGAGGATAAATTAGATCTACCCATTCAGGGTAAATTTCATTCTCTGGTTTCACTAGTTCACGTCATCCTTCCATATCTTCCAACTGAACTGTTAATGACTTAATGGTAGTCATTAATCATTTTGAAACATCTGGTTGATCTTGGACTTGAGCAGGTGAAATAATTGGATATTGGATGGGTGTTGCATCTGCTACTGCCACTGATGGTAGTATTGCTGGTTGCAGTCACGTATGACCCATAGGATTGGACCTTTTAGGGTGTACTTATAAAGGGGGATATTCTTAATCCATCCTAGTAGCTGCAACAAGTTCTGTTGATTGATTAACTCCAGCATGCTTAAGTGGAAGACTACCTTGAATTTGTTCTGTATTTGACCTCCTTAACTCATTCACTTCTTCTTCATTATATGTGATTCTTTTCTCTAATGAGAGTGATTGGACTTCCCTAGATGTAGGGTGGGATTTTACCTGACTTTTACCCTTATCCTTGGCATGTGCCTTTCTAGAATATGGAAGGGTATTGCCCAAAAGAATGTATTGCATCTGGGAAACCCTCTAGTTTCTGGTACACACACCTCCTTCATTTTTTTGTGTGTATACAAACTCTTGAACATGAACATCTTCACATTATTCCCCTGAGTGAGCCTCATGTTCTAGGGATCAGTGACAATGACATTGATGACATTTATAGATTCATAACACATTTCATCCCTTATTTCAGCATTTCTTCAATACTATCTTCTTCCTTGTTCTTTATGAGAAATTTCATTTTTTATTGTCGACCTTTAGGAACTTCTTGAATAACCATAATTTGGAGGGAATTTCTTGATAATTTGGATCTAGGTTCATCTTGTGGCTTCTTTTCTAATCAAGAGCAGACAGACTTTCACGAAGGAAGAGATTGAGAATTTGAAAAAGTTCACATTCTAGTAGATTGGGGTTGCTCCTATTTTTCCTGATCAACTCCACAAATAATGTATGTTGATCTCATGGTTTGAATTAAAATAATCCCCCACCTAAAAGGATGAGGTGGATCTTGAGCTGCTACATCTGAAACATTCATAAAAGATCTCTTGATTTTGTAGATTGTAGTCTAGAAATTGGCCAGATGCATTATATGACATCCACTAAAATCACTTGGGTGAGATGACCATTGGATTATTTCTGACACCTCTATCACCTGATGATGCACATGATCTAAAAGAGTAGCATGTTAAATATTCTCATTTGCTTGATGGAAGAGTAATTCGACAACTTTTTCATTATATGCCTAAATTTAGGAAGAACTAGTTGAGGCCTATTTTTTAACAAACCTTTGATTAAACACAAAACCAGTTAGTTGTGTCCATCCATTGGCAATAACATTGCACGACACCACTTTTGGCGGGCTTTTTTTACTACAGAGCACAGTGAAATGCAATGCTCCATGAACACCCCATTCCATGATATGAATACCAGATAAAGAATTGGTAATTAACTGACACAACCTTTTTAATGCACCAAGGTATGTATGATGAAGGGATCTCTGTTGCTTTTCAACCTTTGGTTGTCTGGAAACGGGGAGAGATTCCAAGTCAATTTTGCGTTGCAACTCTTCAATTACCTTTACATGATTTTGATATTCATCAGAAGGTAATATTTTTTATTTTAAGTGAAAAAGAGTTTTTCATATGTTTAAATGAATATCGTGAATACAATATTCTATTAACTTTTCTGGAATATCATACAGTGAGTCTGAAAAAGGCTAAAACATGACTGATATTTCACCTTTCTCTAAATATTTTCTCATATTTATCACCTCCTCCTTTTCATTTGATAATGATTATTCTACCTGATTTGACAAAAGTTGGTGCTTCTTTGTTTATTCATCATATTCAACAATATTGGTAGAGAATTCATTTGTCAAATTAGATGTTGAATGATCCAGGGGGTGGTTCAGAGAATGACCTACACCCCATGATAACTTCATATTGATAAAGTATTTAACTTACTAGCGGAATGGCATGAGACATGAATGGAATCGCATTTTCAAGTGCATCAAGATAATAGGGCTTTCTCATTACTCCATTTTCAATTGAATAGTTTTCCAGGAAATGAGAATTATTACAATGAAGAGGACTTTCACAGCTAAATTCATCATCATGGGGAGGATCACCATTGTGGGTTATACCAAAAGATGATTCCTTTTTCTCCTTGGTCTTCTGGCCACGCAGAGGGTTGTCATGGATCTCATATAAAGATCATGCTTCGAGATTGATCGAATTGTCATAAATAAATCCTTAATGAGGATGTGTCTAATGAAGACCTTCGAAATTATTATTGTTATTTCCAGAATTTGGAAATGAGAGAGTATAATCTTGAGTTGCAATAGATAATTGTCTGATAGATTAAAAAACACGAGCATTTTTCAAGGCCTTATTGAAAATTGGATCTTGATTTTTTAACTGTGCTGGAAGGGTATGTTTATTTGACACCTTCTTACTCACATTGGAAACCACTTGTTGATGAAAGTGGTTATTATGTGCATACGTATGTTTCTTCTTAGAAGAAATGGCCAGGTTAGGCTGACTATATCCATTTAAATTTGGTGTATGTGCCCGACGTGATTGTCTGTATAACATGGGGGAGAATGGTCACGACCCTCTTGGACTGGAAGTGATGTGTGTATCTTCTCCAAGATGACTTGTTGACAAGTGAATCCACTGATATGGATAGATATATGTTTATTTCCATACGGTGTCACTGAAGTTGTAATAATATTCAGACTGGTTACCAGAATATGGGCATGGGTTTTGCTTCTATATTTTCACCATTGTCAGAATGTGTTTGGTGACATCATCTACTAGAACATGAATATATGTCAATTCCATGTTTGGAGCAGGTTTTTGTTCCTACTCCTATCCTCTATTTCCTGTTAGTGAACACTCACAGTCCTCATGTGTAGGGGTAGAAAGTTGTGTCTGCCTCGTGTTTGTCATTGGAGATTTCCAATTGACATCTCTGAGTTCTACCAAATGAGACAGTTGGTTGGATTGATGAATAGCAGGTGTATGCGCCTAATTATTGTTCTACATCAAATATGATTGATGAACTTTGTTCAATACTGGCTGATGAGATAGATGGAAGAATTGATGAGTGTATGTAACTGTATGTGCTTGTTTACAGGTGGTCACCACATTTGGTTGGAGGGCTTCATTGAATGCAGTCAGACGAGCCTGCTGACTGGCTGATGATTTATAAACAGGTGTATGTTCCTACCTATAGTACTCTTCCAAAATTTCAAGGCAGGATTGGTGTGTTACTACCAGTCGAGTCTACTGGGAAATAAAATTTGGACGGGCAGGTCTATATTCGAGACTGTTGTTTCCCATCAAGTAAGGTTGATGGACTTTTCCGGAGGGGGAAGAGGTATGAAACTACTCCCTATTGGAAGAATTTTTCCTCTGACGGTTTTTCTTTCCTTCTCTGGTATGAGGAAACTGATCTGAATGCCTAGAGGAGATACCCTCATCATGTTGAGGGTGCATTACCGCACGAGTTTGTTTCAATTGTTGGTGGGTGTCCCCATGAAAGAGTCATGTCTTCTTGAACTGATTCCTTTAGTGACCTATTGATTCACCTACTAGTAATATGGGAGGGACTGGTTGTTGCCTTCTAGGGATAAAGCACCAAAATGGTTAGAGATGGTGATTGGAACCACCTGCTTCTTGACCACTGGTCGTCGCTGTCCGGACAACCAGGGTGAGTTGTTAACTTGGAGGGCTTGTCGAGGGGCCTCTAGTGTCTGGATGGTACCGTGTTGATGGTATTCCATCACCAATTCATTTTAGAATCATCGTTAAAGACATTGTGTAAGTGATGTAGTCTTCAAAGAGGATGAGGATCCAGCAAGAGTTGTCATTGAGGCATTCACATGTCTGAATCTTAATGAATCCATTTTGTATTTTAGAGAGATCTTGGAAAAGAGTGCATGTTTTATATAGCAGACATAATCAGGAAATGTCTGACCAGACTACATCTTTTGGATGAGAACATATGTTATTGATTGCTTTTTTGGCCCTCGTATTGAATTTAATTGGGGCCAAACAAATGCATAAAATATCATTTAACTTTCTTAAGGATTCACGCCTGGTTCACCATTTTTTGTTTCATCTGGAAATAGGGATGACCTTGTTTGTTTAAGGTTCAAACATTCCAATTGGTTTGTAATGGGTTTATTAATAGAACCAGAAACTCCCCATGATTCCATATCCATTTAGACCTACTTTTAAAATGTAGGTGCTCATTAGTTGTGGACCGATGAGGCTATAGAATATTCATTGGTCGAGAGGATGGGAGGTCAGACTCATCTCACCTTTTGGGGGAAATTATTGCTTACTCTGTGACTCTCTTATAGATTTAAGATATGTTCACAAATTTTTATTAATTCACCAAGAATTAAAATGATTTTTCATTTAGATTTGGCAATCGATGATTGATATTTATGGGATTTAGAAAATATCTTTTTTGTATTTGAGACTCTTCATCAATGGATAATCATCTGTATGTATTAGATATTCATAACAATGGTATACTTCAATAAATTATATAGAATACTCTTGTTCATTATGATGACCATACTGGTTTTACATATACTCAGTGGGGCACATGAATTTTACTATCATTCAGAAAGACATGGATTATTTCATAGTTGGGATCGTACCCGTAGAAGGGGATACCTCGGTATCATCATTAAAAAGTAACCAGAACCCACATCGTTCGATAATAAGGATATAGTTTGACGTCATATGTGACGGAAAATAATTAATGAATGATTTTCTTAAACATTATAAAGGATTCCTACATACTATAATTTTAAGGAAGAGATCATATTACACGTAGATCAAGTGATGAAATATGGGGATTAAGCATGGATAATCGCCCAAAAAGAGATGTCGTGATTACTTTTACACTCAAAGCTCACGTGAGTCGTACTCGGTGGGAGAAACAAGAGGTATCATTAAACCTGACGATTGTTCCACGAAAGATGCATTCACAAGAAATGATGTGGGGATTACATGTGTATGACTTTCCATGTAGATGAAGACCAGGACATACTTCTAGAAAGAATCCAAAAAATAGGAGTCATAAATTTATTTGTACTTTATGGAGATTTGGATTTTTAACCAAGGGCTTACTCTTATGGAGGATTCTCAAATTAAAGGGCATGTATTACTTGGGACTTACTCCTGAGAAAGTGGCCCAATGTTAATGCAAATTATTAATGGGGCTTACACCTTAAATGGAAGCCATGTTTAAGGGGACTTGGGGATTACTCGGGAGGAGGATGCCCTAATTAAATTATTTATGATTGGGGCTTATTCCTGAGAAGGAGGCCCGAACTAAAATAACTTGGGTGTTACTCCTAAGAAGGATTCCCTAAATCCAAAGATCTTCTCATCATAAAGGATGATGTTATATAGAAGAAACCTCTTACCGTAGTGACATAAAGCTTGTATGTCACGAGGTTTTGGGAGAGGTTCTCACAGAATTCCTTTCAAATAACAAAGCCAATAAAGGAAGGATTCCATAAATGGATTTGAAAAGGGGTTTGAGGGAAAAGATCATGAATAGGAGAGGTGAACAGGTGGGAGTCACACAAATGATGTTGGTACGCAAGTCTTGGTCACACAAGTGTACTTTCATGGCATGGGTTCTACTAGGTGATAAAGAATATGTAGGGTAATACTTGGGAGAGACTTAACTCAAGCCTTTAGTATTATCCTATGATGTTTCCAAAATGGCGGCACACAAGTTTCATCGAAAGGGTAGGGCGATGCACAACTGTTTCCATTTGTAAGAAGGGTTGGACTCATAGGCGCTCAAGTGTTGATGAATTCTAAACACTTATGCCTTATTCTACTCATTTTGGTCTTCCATTATATGTAAGTTGTTACCTTAGAAGCTTTTGGAAGAGTTGAGATTAAGACTAGGGAGACCAGAGCTTGAATTTGACTTTCAGAAAATCTGCCCATGAAATGGGGGCCCACAGGGGCTATTTATAGGCCACATTAATCCGTGTGCGAATAACCAAATAGGGCGCACAAGTGAGATGCGTGATCCATAGGTGGAGCACATGTGACTTGAATTCATAACTCCAAATGGGCTCTTAGAGCATGGCTTCGACAATTTTTTGATGTTATTCAAAGGGTGACCCTCATGGTGCTTAAGGTATTCTCCTTTTCCATTCATTGGAGTCTGTGATGGAAAAGAGTGTCAATAGCTACATTATCTAAAAATATATTTTTCATGACTAGAACCCTTATTTAAAACATCATAAATAATATATATCATTATTACCTTGGGGAATAAAACATAATAAGGGGGAGCTCAGTGTCTCATTAAGAGTAAAGAAGGGATATGTGTAAGGATATCATGATCAGAAAGGTGTGAGATCATGATAATGATAATTCATGGTCAACCCCTATAAATGAATGATTATATACATGAGTAATTGTATAAATATTGAAAAAATTTAGGACAGAATCACAAGGTAATCATGAACATAAACCATAAAATAATAACATAACAATATGCCATGGAGTTCATGGATGACACATAATCATGTAATATCATTCTCTATAAATAAAGGTGCATTTCCAAAACTCTTCAGGGAACTTTATGGGGTGTAAACCTACTAGGGGACACACCATCATCATTAGTCACATTCATTTCATTATAAGTGATTAGGTTTTCCCATCTTCCAATGTTGATTTATCCCAATGACTTGATTCCCATTATTATCTCATGAGAAATAAATATTTAACCAATTAATTGGAGGGAGAAATAAGTCACTCTAATCACATAATTAAAACCCTTAATATATGTAAAATAATAACATAAAACATAATCATCTTAAAACCCATAAAATGAAATGGGATTTATAAACATCATTCAATTATAACATATACAATTGAAAAGAAATTTGATTCATAAATATCATTCCATTAAAAATATAAACCATTTATAATAATAATAATAGTGGAATTGAATCATATCTATACTAAAATATATGTAACAACAAATATTTTTTTTTTCATATATAGAAAATAATTTGTATATATCACTTTAAATCAAATATTGAGTAAAATATCTTTTCAAAATTAAAAATAT
The DNA here is from genome assembly GCA_963277665.1 of Viscum album. Taxonomy (NCBI): domain Eukaryota; kingdom Viridiplantae; phylum Streptophyta; class Magnoliopsida; order Santalales; family Viscaceae; genus Viscum; species Viscum album. Next base: position 1,144,056,038 of record OY728141.1, read on the forward strand.
TTTCTTTTCATAAAATGATGTAAAATTTTATAATAAAAAATTTTCATCGAAAATTAAACCATAATTTTTCCATGTAAACATCAAATAATTAAGGATTAATGATGGTTTAAAATTATGATCATGTCATACAAGTTGAAAAAAATTCCATTCAATAATTTTTTCGAATAGTCCCAATGTACCTTCTTTAGAAAACGAATAAAATATTCCTATTAAACTATGTTGTGAAGACTTATAAATGGGTAAAAATTAATTTAAACATACATAACATATTAGTAAAATCATTTTGATTTTTTTTTGGAAACATGGAAATAGAATATAAATATTCTTAAGTGGATACATAAATTGAAACAATCCCTTATATACAAGAGATTCTGAAATTAACACTCATTGCATTATTATCATTACAATCAGATTCCTCATGAACTGAAAGAAATTATATATATATAAAAATATAATAATATTATATAAAGGCCTCATAAAACACATTCATGGTTAGTATATGCAATACATAGATTAAACATGTTGTGTATAAGGAAAGTGTCAAAAACAATTAATAGTGATTCACAAACGCCTTACCTCATATGTTGACCCAATTTTTAATCCGTGAAACCTCTTATTTAATAAATATAAGTTTATTATAAATTTATAATATAACAATATTAATATATATAATACCATGTATGATTCACTTATGACATTATATTTCTCTCAGTTTAACAATTAAAAGTCAATTTTAGGTTTTCGTTAATAACTATGTTTTTATCCATGTTTTGGTTGTTATCCGTAGTCCACTAACAGATATCATGATTTAATAATCGATTTAATGACACTGATATATATATATATATATATATATATATATATATTAATGGTGAATAAAAAAACATAGAGGTATAAATTAAAATACTCCTTTTATGGAGATGGTAGGTTGTACGTACACGTGAACACTTTTTTAATTTTTGTGGAATATTAAAAGAAACAAAAGAATACGATATAATATTATTATAGAATAATTTTTTTAAAAATATCATATATATTCAAAAAAATTCATCCTTATTACCATACATTTGAAAAATAGGTGAAAATGTATCACATCCCATCGTGGAGATGTTAAGCGACACATACGCATGGGTGATGTTATCCTTTTTTTAAAAGATTAGATAATAACAATGTAGATATGGAATTTTCATTAATCAATTACAATTATTATATAAATATTATATATAAATATTTTATTTATCATCATTGAAACTCATAAAACATTGGGATAGAAAATTAATTGTATCACTACGTATAGACGATAAGTCATACGTACGCATGGGCAGTACATTAACTTCTTTATTGATGGTTAATATCCATTATAATGGTGGGTTCATAATCATACTAACATTTCAAAATTATGTGGATGGATAATTTATTATTTTACTATATATATCATAGATTTTTACGATTTATAGAAGAGTTGAAAAAGAGAGTAATCATTTAGGGTGATTTCCACTTCTTTGAAACACATCCATTAGATACCCTCTAAATAAATATAGAGTTTGTCCTTTGGGAATACCAACACTAATAGAATGTGTATTGGGATGTTTAGAAGAAATTTTTTCAAATTTCAATTCATTCTATAAGACTCAATGAGATTAATTGAGATAAGGGAGGACATTTCCTTTTATAATGAAGGTGAGGGGAACTATTGGAATCTAAAAAGATTATTAATTATTAAAATAATTTATCAAAATACATATATCTAAAAAATGAAATAAGTTGAGTTATTTGATGATATAGGGATTTAATATCATTAACTAATACATTTTTGAGATGTTTTTTAATTTTTAAAAACATTTCATTTCTGTTAACCCTTCAATAACCTATTTTTATTATAACTAAGGTAACATCTTTTTCTATATTAAAAGGTTGTAAGTTTTACTTTTTTGTAATGTACCAAACCCGTACATCAAGATTCCACACTAAATCATGTTTTGTGTTTTTTTAGAAATTGAAAAATTAATTGAAAAATAAAAAATATATAATTAAAACAAGGATCTTTTCCAGTTTAGCTTTTGTATGATTGGGAAAATACCAAACATAAAATCAGTGTTAATAAAAAAATACAAAATAACTAATTAGATTGATTATAAATTTCATCTAAATACCCTAATGATATTATAATGAACTCTATGAAAATCATTTTATGACAATTTTATGAGTATAAAAATGTTATTAATGGACATAATAAGAAGGAAATAAACCATTATTCCATGAGTACTTATAAACATATTAAATCATTTTCGAAATGAAATTATTCATACCCATAATGTATTATATAAATAGTTTTTGAAAAAATAGATTTACATAAAACATATAATGAATAAATAAACCATTATAATAACATGGGGCATTACATTTGTTCGATTTTAACCCTTGTGGATACCATATGATTTGGAACCACCATTGATACCGAACAATGTAACCCTCACGCCTACCTTATGATGTAACCCACATGGATAACTTGTGGTGAAACCATCATTGTTACACAAGGAATAACCATTATAGTAAAAAAGAAATTGAAAAATGACCAATGAAATATATGGAGAAATAGGTACCACTATTCATCAAAAAAATACACATGATCTAGAACATAATCATTAAATAATAATACATTCATCAGAAGAACCATTCCTTGAGAAAAATCACATATTAAAATGATATTGTGCAGATTCAAGGAAAAATATTTTCTTTAAAAATTACCAAATATTATTGAGATTAAAAAAATAAATAAATAAGGTGTTATGAATACGAAAATGGATTCTCATGACGTATATGTAAAAAATTATTCCTATTGTATTTTGTAAAAATCATAATTAAAATAGGATTTTTGAAGAAAGGTCCCTAAAATAAAGAATTGAAATGATCCCATATTGAGAAAATTTGATATAAATTACAGCATAAACATTTTAAAAAATTTATTTCCATATATATATATGATTCATTTTGAAAACAAGGACACAGAATAGAATATTTAGATTAACAAATCATTAAAACATTTAAAATAAACTTTTTGATAAAGAGTCCATTACATCAAGTTCAATATCCATAAAATTTGTTCAAAACACCAATATAATATTTTTAAGAGTGTTATTAACTTATTAGTGAACTATATTCATATTTATAATAATTAACATGATCTTTTTAAAACTAATTTCAACCCATTTATTAATAATATAATTTTTATATCCATTGTTTTGGGTGTGTTTTTTCATGGTTTCCATGATCAGTTCTTTATGGATTTTCTTATGAAAAGGAAAGAATACTCTAGAAGTGGGAACATATAAATTTATAGGTCATTTAAAACAATTATATGTGAATTTATACAAGCCATTAATTTGGTATTGGGAAACAAAAACTCATCATCTATAAAGGCGATGAGTTGACACACCATGGACGTCTATTTCACTTTTAGGAGTAAAAGAATAAAATAAGTGATTTCATGTTGAGTATACCATTAATAAATAAAATTATAGTATAAATATATATATGATAATGGAATTTTCAAGAAACATTTTATAGGACGTTTGGGTGAGGAAAAAGTGAGAAAGAATATAAAAGATAAAATGAATCAATTTACCACCTTAATATTTTCTCATCGAGAATATTATTAAGGATCTTGGAACTTGTCTTATTGTTAGACTATCAACACTAGAATTTTGAAATGGGTGAGTGAAGGGAATTTTTTAATAATATATTTTACAAAATATTCCTAATGGTGATGACATTAAGTGATGGAATGAGTACCTTTTATAATTGTGGTGATGAGAAAATTATGGATTACTTGAAATATTAAAATATTATAATCCTAATATATGTTTTAAGACATTAAATGTCCTAAAAAGTATAGTAGAAAACATTTAAGTCATAATATTCTCATCATTTCATATTTAATTTTTTTTTTATTTTTAACAATTTAATAAAATAGTTCATTCATGAAAAACAATTTTTGTCAACATAAACAGTATTCATAAAATATGACATTAGAAAATTAAAAAAATGCTCCTAATTAGAACCAATTTATTTATAATATCCGAGAAATGTAAAATAAAATAATAAAATTTATGAATTACCTACAAAATAACAAAATATATTTATTTTAATATTTTTTATATCAATTATATAATATTTTAATTAATTTAATAATAATTCTTAATTTTTGGTGAAAGAATTTATTTTATATATTTCATTACTAACAATTGAAAATAAATTTTTATGAAGATGTTAAATTTCTTTTCATTAAAATTGCTAATTTTTTTGAAATATACTTTTGTAAATCTTTATATTAAAATATTATACTAATTAAAAACTATAGTGTGAACAACATGCCTTTTTTTAAATATAATATTAATATGATATAAAAGTAAATCTTGTGGGTCCAAAAGTCTGAAACTAGATTCAAAATATGATATATTTTGAAAAATACACATCCAAGTAGATTTACTCATATATTTGGTTCATTTTTTGGATCTCATAATTTTTATTAAAATAATTTAATTTATTGTTCTTCTGCTTGAAAAATCAAAACATCATCATTGACCAAGAATTAATATTAATTATTTTAAATAAAAAAAGTTACTTCCATAAAAATGAAATTATAAGGTGAAATAAAAAAATCTAAATATGTTATTTATGTAAATTTACTCATATCCATGTTAAGAAAAAATCATTAATTTTTTAGTTTGACTTCTCTTGCGTGGTGCAAGTATTGAATAAGTAATTGGTTAAGACTCTAGTTATGTTATAGAGAATTATAAAATATCTATAAAAATCAATTATATAGAATAATTAATATGAATGTCCTGAATGTAATTTTTAGCACACAATTGTTATATATAAAGAATCCAAATCTGACTTTGTTAATGTTGTGTAGGAACTATATCAGCACTTATAATGATCATTATACTTATCATGAAATGGATTTCAATTTTAATTTTTTGAATTATTTTATGGGAAATATTTAAATGATAATTTCGTTATTTATACATTATATATTTTAAATAAAATTTATATCATAATCATTTCGTCAAAATGTCACAAAATATTTTTATTTTTAAAAAAAGTTCTTTTTACTATGCTCAAAATTAATAATTTTTATTGAAAATAAAAAATACCTTATAATAATTTAGATATTACTATTCTAAATATTATTTATATTTTGTAAAATAAATTTTCTTCATGATCTATAAATTAATTTTTTTATTTTCAAATAAAAATTATTAAAATTTAATTTTGAAGAAAACATATTTCTGATTATTAAAATGAGGGTACTATAATTTTTTTTATTTTATAATAATTTACCTATAAATTAAATTTATTTAGACCATTATATTTATTTTGAAATCTATTTATTCTTATTCATACCATAAAACCTAAATACTATGTTATTGACGTCACCTTTAAACAATAATATTTAGTTATACATATGTGCTCGATGTGCCATAATTCTTCCCTTAAAAATATCAAGATGTTACATTTTTCCCTCCGTTAAATTATTTTACCCTCAAGATTCAATAATCATACATTGAATTCTGAATTTACATTTTCATAATTATGAAAAACTATAAATTATTAGGAATATTAATTGCCTAAAACTACAAAAGATGAAAATTATAATCTCTAATGTTCCCTAGATTATTCATCTAATAAACAATTTAAATCCCTGAACCCGGACATCCTAAGTTAACAATTAAAACAATTTAAATTTTTAAACAAAATAAGAAATTACTTTTAAAATGCACACTAAATTATACAATCGATTATCCCTTCCAGTCAAGGAACTGGAGGAGTAGAAAAATACTTTAAAAAAATTAGATGTTATAAAAAAATAAAAAATAACTAACATATTTCATCAGTACATTAAACACAAAAATCCTTATGTATTATAAGTATTCTTATGAAAAATATCACTAAAATTTGGCATGATTACAAAAATATCATTAATGGTCATAAAATATGGAAATAAACCATTATTCTATGAATACTTATAAACATATGAATTCATTTTCTGAATATCAAAATTCATACCCCAAAAGTATCGTACACTTACATAGTTAAAAAAATATATTTATATAAAATTTAGAATAGATAAATGAACCATTATATATATTTGGGAATTAATTTCTTTAATATTGTAACCCTCTTGACTACCATATGATTTGTTACCCGCACGACTACCTTACCATGTAAACCTCACATGTAAATTTTGATGTATTCCACACAACTAACTTGTGGTGTAACCATCAAATTTAGAAATGGAATAACTATTTTGGTCAACATCTAACATAAAAATACCCAATGAATTCATGGGAGATATATGTACCACCCTTCATTAAAAAAATTCCCTCGAACAATAACATAAGCATAAATTAAGAATACCAGCATCATTAAAATCATTTCATGAGAAAATGCTCATATTAAAGGAATACTACACACAAACAAAGGAAATAAATTTTTTGGAAATTGGAAAGTTAATCATGTAATTAAAAAATTAAAACTCAGTGGAATTATGAATGTATTAATGTAAACTAATGTCATATTTGTTTAAAAAAAACATCCTTTTTATTTTTTATAAAAAACGATTTTAAATTAGGGTTTAAATGAAATTTATTTTAAATAAATCCTAAAAAGATCCATTTGTGAAATTTTTTATTGAAATTAGAAAATTTAAAATTTAAAATAATCATTTCAATATATTTATATAAAACATTTTGAAAATATGGACATGAAATATAAATATTTTGAACAATTATTTTTGAAATGTTTTAAAAAAATGTTTTAGTTATAGTCTCTTACCTTTGGATCAAATTCTTTAAATATAGTGAAAACCTCCTATATAATGGTTGGAAGAGTGTTTTTAGTTTATTAATGAACTATATTCATATTTATAATACCTTATACAATCTTTTATAACAACATTCAACCCATTTATTAATAAAATTTTTTACTATAGTTTCGGGTGCATCATATTAATGGGTCCTATGGTCTTTTCATTATGGATATCCATTTTACAAAGGAAATAATAATGAATATGTGATAAAATATATTTTTTTAGGTCATATTAAATAATTATTAGTTAATTTATTCATCCCCTTAATGTGGTATAGGGAAACAAAAACACATCTTCTATGAAGTTAGTGAATTGACACACCATAATCAACATTTTCACTTTTATGAATAAAAGTATAAAATCACATATCTGATGTTGAATATACATTATAATTTTAATTTTAATATATATATATATATATGATAATATAGTTATAATGAAGAATTCTATAGGGTTTTTTGAAATGGTAGAAGTGAGAAAATTTTCAAAATTGAAAAATAAGGAATTTACCATTTAAATTTTTTCTCCATAAGAACATCCATATGGATCATAGAGTTGTTATTTTTAATAGAACCAAAAAACTATAATGTGGAAAGGGTTGATGAGGTTTGAATATGGAAGATTATATTTGATAATGAAGGCTCAAAATGAAGAAATTATTTGACATAATGAGTCCCTTTTATAATTGATGAGTGGGAAAAATTAGGAATTACATTAAATATTAAAATATAAAAAGTCTAATTTTGGTATTAAGATATCCAAATTGATTAAAATGATAAGCGATCAAATTTTATACATAATATTTTTATTATTTTTTTTGTTTCATATTTTTTTTATTTTACAAAATTTAATAAAAAAATTATTTAAAAAAAATTGTCAAATTAGACACTATTCAAAACTACTACCATAAAACATGAAAAAATTCAAGTTTTTTTTAAATCGTATAAATATAATATTTATCTAGATAGCTCTGGAGTTAGCTTAAAAATATAAAACTTTATTTATTTTAATATATCTAAAACCATTGATTTTATTTTTTATATTAAAATTATAATCATTGTATCATTGGTGTACAAGCATTTGTTTTATATATTTGTTTCCAAAAATTTAGAAATATATGTTGACAAAGTTGATATATTTATTAGGTCTCATAAAAAAATTATATTAGAAAAAAAACTCGAGGAAACAATATATTAGAATATTATACAAATTAAACAGTATAATGTGAAAACCATTACTTCTTTATAAAATATATATTCTAAAGGTCTTAATGTGAATCAAGATGTAACAAAAAGTCCAAAATTCGAATAAAAATAAGAAATTTTCATTAAATTAGACATACAAGTATACTTATTCTAGGTTTTTTGTTCTTTTAGGGTAATTAAAAATTTAAATAATATCATTTTATTTAATTTCATTCTTCTTACTCAAGCACTACGTCAACATTTTTTAAAAATTAATGTTAATTATTTAATATATAGAAATTAAATTCTAATAAATATTTAAAAAATTATAATGTTAAGTAAAATTATTTATATCCTTTCGTTATTAATATTTAAATATATCCATGTCAAGATAAAATCTATAATTATTTAATTTGTATTTTCCTCGCTCGCACGATCATTGCACAAATGGTTCGATGAAAGTCTTGTTATATAACTCAATAATTTAAAAATATCAACAAAATATTTAAATTCTACATAATAATTAAAAATACATTTATGAAAATAATTTTTATCACTCAATTATTACTTATAAAGAAGCATATTTCACATTTTTAATGTAGCACATACAATTCTTTTTCACTGAAAATAATTATTATACATATTATGAAAAAGATTATAATTTACATAATATTAATTATTTGATAGGAATATTATATTTTAAAATTCCATAATATAATAATTATATAAGCTTTAAAAAATTTATATCTTAATAATGTAATTATGATTTCAAAAAAATAAATAATTTTTTAAAAATTGTATTTTTTACTCATAACCAAAAAATATCATGTTTAGTGAATTCACAAAATTTCACCATATTATAATTTTTAAATGATGATATAAATAATTATTTAAATTTTGAATTTTTTTTATTAAATATCTATAAATTAATTATATTATTTTTACATAAAGAGTAATACTATTAAACATTAAAGAAAACATAGTTCGAAACACTAAAATGTCTTTACTACAAATTATTTTATTATTATATAATCATTTAACAATAAATTCATAATGATTTATACCATTATATTTATAAAATAAATAAATTATTTTTATAAATACCCTTTAAATTAATTAATTTTTTACAATTCCTATATTTAAATAATAACATCTAAGAGTCCATTTAAGTTCGATGTTGCATAGTGTTTCCCATTAAAATCACAGGATTGAACATTATTATGTTGTAAATAAAAATAAAAATTAATTATTAATTACATATTATACAATATTATAATTTACATTTATTTTTAAATATTTTATTTTTATTTTTAAATAATTTAATAGAATATTATTTCTATAAAACATCATATTTTTCAATTTTGACAGTATTCATTACATTTACATTTAGAAAATAATTAAAAAATATAACATCCAAAAATTCAATTTCTACTCACCTAACACGTCATATTACCCCATATAAATAATTTATCACCTTTCTTATGTAAAAATATATTTCATTTAACAGTTATATTATATTATTATTGATTGTTTCAGATATTCAAGAATTACTCTATCAATATTTTGAAATTATTTATGACAATTATTTCATCTCCAAAAATTAAAAATAAATTTATTGTATTTAGATAAAAAAATTATATTTCATTATATATATATATATATATTCTATCATTTGTTTATTTATCTCTATATAACAAATATATTATTTATATGAGGTAATAATGGGACATTTTGTTGCTCTCTTTGATTTTAATAATATCAAAATAAATCTCATGGAAAAAATTCCATAATAAAATTAAATTGTGAACACATAGATGATATGGGATAAACTAACATCATCCAATAACTTTTTATCAAGTGTTGTGTATGTTTAATATAATTGATAATATTATTTTTCCCTTAATTAAACATTTTACACTTACCCATGGTAATAATAATTAACAAAGTTAATATTAATATTTTACAATAACTAGATCCCTAATTAATTAATTTTTACCTTTTAATTCCAAATATGCTTCCCAGTTTTCATAATTAATAATAGATAATTGTATAGAATTAATTTAAAATTAATCTAACACACAGAGTGAGAAAACTAATTTATGAAGTGAACACATTCTAAAGAATGAATCGTTTTTATATCCAAATTCAATATTAAAATGATTTAAATAATATAAATTAGATTAAATGATAAAAATATGACATAGTTATACTTTAAACAAATTAAATATATAATTGATTTTAATAAATTATTATAATGAAAAATATGTTTTGAAAACAAATTCAGTAATTTTCACTTTTCCTAAAAACATAAAAATTTTCATAAAAATAAAACAAAATCAACCAAAGTAAATGATGATATCTAAATTTAAAAAAATAAATATATAATTTTCAAATATAAAATTTATTAAATTGTAAAAAAGTATTTAAAATTTGTATGCAATCAAAAGGTAGAAGAAATTCATTTTTATGAAAATATTTCTTTTATGGGTAAAATTTAATATGTTTATATATCATGTCCTGAAAACACATAATATGATTGTTAAAAACTAGATTCATTATATTATATATAAATTTCATTCATATAATTTAATTAAATTTAATGTTTTTATTTATTAGCATAAATAAAACTTTCTCACATTTAAATAATTTTTCGAAAAAGATTTCCTATTATTTTTTAAAGGGTTTTAAATTAAATTATAATTAATTGGTCAAATAATTCAGTATAAGTCATAATTTTTTAATTCAATAAATATTTTTCATTCCTTCCTTTTTAACAACGACATTATAATTTTTTTGGTTAAATAAGTATTTTAATAAAATTATGTTTTATAAAAAGTCATTATTGTGTGTAAAGAAGGTTATGTAGGTGTTGAGAGTAGTAAAAGCATAAAAAGTTATAGATTATAAGAAAATTCATGAAATTAAATTAATTTATTCAAATAAATTTTCATAAATTCATAAGTTATTACATCATTCATTTTAATTTTTAATTTTTTTGTTCAGTTTGGCATGTGAAACAAGTTATTTATGATTATATTATTTTTATAGACTCAAAATATCATTTTGAAAAAAGACATGAACTTTTTTATGTACTAATAAATTGTCATACATCATAGAATTGGATTTATACTAGTTAAGAACTACAGTTCTACATGTAATTGTTTTTAAAACTTTTACATTTATTATACATTAGAAACCATATATAAATAAACATCCCAGGAACATAATGGTTTATTGTAATTATAATCTATATATATTAGAAACTTATATTTACAAAATTGAGGACATTTCTCTACAATAAAAGAACTATAAAAACCATTTTATTATTCCCATAATTGTTAATCATTATCATAACATAGGTAGTGGAAACAAAATAAACTTGTGCACTTAAACACTGATTAAAGAAAAAACACCTGAAATTTCATCTAGTGTTGGACAATAATAACATGTGTAAATATGAATAATTGAGAAATATCATATTAAAAATAAAATGAAACAATTTTGGCTTTCCATATTTCATGATAGATAAGTATTTAATATATATTTAATAATAATTTACTATGATGTCTGTCTCTATGAAATTAAACATGTTCAATTGATCACAATAAATGATAGATAAAATTAATTGTGGTTTTCAGGGAAAAATCATTAAAAGGAAATATGGAATAATCATAATAATAAAATATAATAACATAGTGGACTAGGAATCACACTCTCACCATCCATAATATTGTGTTTCGGGAATCGTGTTCCCACCACCCATTAAATAATTGATATTGAATCATGTTCGAACCATTAATTATATATTTAATATAGAATAAAATTTCTAATCCAACACATAAATCATTGGTACCGTCCTTTACCAATTTCATTTGATGGATATATAAATAAGGTCCCACTAATCACAGATTGAGAACCCAAAAAATATGTTCGATAAGAAAAGGAAAACATTAATCTTTAAAACATAATATAATTAATGTATGGGAATTATTTTGGTTTCATAAAAACATCCATAAAAAATATCATAATCCTTATAAAGAATTAAGGTATATGGTTTGATAAGTAAAAATCTCATGTGATGGTGTAAAAACCCACAGAGGATGTTGACATTGATGAAATACATCATTCAAAATAAACACTAAAAATGATACCATATAAGATAATATGTATAAATGGATCATTTAATACCATAAGTTTAATCCCCCTGAAAAAATATTCTATTATAATTTAAGGGTTAATTTGGGAGGGAACATATCCATCGTAACAAAAAAAAATTTAGATAGAGAGGAAGATATAAGTAAAAAAATTCATAAGAATACACATTCCACACTTATATAAGAGATGATGTTTCCTGTCAAATTCAAAAGTAATTTCCAAAATAGATAATTTAAAATAAATGAAATTAATAAATTTAAAAAAATAATATTAAAAAATAATGTCAATAAAATGACATATAGTTTATATAATTTAAATGTGTTGTGGAATACAGAAGATAAAATCATGAAGGGAAAATTATTTTTCTTATTCTAGAAAAATACATTCATTGCAATGACATTAAAAAATAGAGTGAAAAATAATCAGATTGAATATTGTAAAATACAATACAAATGATCAATGGATATATAAAATATTTTTATTTAAAATTATGATGGGTGAAATAATTTGGATGAATGAATAATGATATGGAAGAAAAATATCTCATTTATGAATATTATAAAGTACTCTTAGCATAATCAATTTTTTTAAAGAAATGAAATAATATATTTAATTCTATAGAAAATAAGGAGTAATACATACATAATATCATCATTGGGTATAATATGTGAATCCTTCAGGAAGAACAGTTAATGAGGAACCATTATCACTCAACAAAAAAGTTGTGTTTGAGAAAAATATATAACATTTACATCGACTTTATAAAAATAATTATAAGGATAGATTCCTGAAAAAAAATTCAATTAATTATGAAAGAAACAACAATAATTTGATATAAATTAAAATATAGTAGTTCGTATACCATAAAAATAAAATTTTATTCACATTTAAAAAATATGTTCAATGAATGGATGTTGAGACATAAAACATTAATAACATCATTATTCAAGGAGGAATTATCACTTGAAAGATGATTTATAAGATTGAAATGTAAATCAAAAATTTTATTGTAAATAAAACATAAATCAATAATACAGTTTTATTTAAAAAATATATAAAAATTATTTTCAATAATAAATATTATAACACAATAAAAGTGTATTATGTTAAGAAACACAATTTAAACCTTTATATCACTAGAATTTACAACTATTGAGAGAGAGTTGATCAAATTTCATTATAAATAAAATTAATTATTGATATATTAATGATATAATATGTTAAAATGAATTATAAAAACAATATAAATGAAAATAGGTGTATAAAATTAAAGATATCTTATTAAGGGTAATTTATGTTGAATCGCTAACCTTGTGACGCATCTTAGTTAAACATGCTAATATCTTATATAAAAAAACATAACCACATTATTTTGTTAATTAATTAAATTATTCATATATATTTTATATTATACAATTAAATTATTATATTCATTCAAATATATTATTTAATTAATATTTATTATGTGTGTTAGATGTTTGTAATTTTAATTAATTTTTACATGCTTGTAACGTTGATGAAGATCATAATTCAATTAAAATATGTTCATAATTCTAATATTTTAAATGGTAATCAATTATACTTTTATGAATTATTATGTCTGTTTCAATTTATTTTAACATAATATTTGTTTACATTTCATGGAGATGAAATCTAAATCATTCTTGTTTTGGTATCATTTAATTGAAAAAATTATTTTGATTAATAAAAAATTAAATTATAATATAACCTTTATATATATATTTTAAATATTTTATCATTGATTTAAAACTATATGAGTATATATTTTTGTCTATCCATTTAATATTGTGATTTTTAACAATGTTTATGTAGGTTGTTAAACATACATTAAAAATAAGTTATTATAATCAGTCGATTAGTATGATTATGAACATGATTTCTTTGGATTAAAATAATTCTTATAGAATAATAATGATATTATTTAGATTTTTATAAGGTTTTATTCACATTTCAATAATGAAGGATAAATATGATAATACTTGTGAGATGAAAAAAGAAATATGTCACATTATTGTGGTAGTTGTCTTCACGTATAGTTGAGTAATGATTCCAATTTTTATAGAATAATTTGAAATTATAATGTGCATTTCCATTAATAAAATCAAGTCATAGATATAATAATTATTCATATACTAAAATATTTGAACTGTTTTTTCATGATAGTGAAATAATAACAAAATGTCTCTTCAGGGAGGAGAAAGTATGCAAATATTAACAAAATTTGATTTTATTTTTCATGGGGAAAAGGGAAAAAATGGACAATTATTATTCTAAATACATAACATTTATAGAAATTTAAATTATACTTATTTAATTATATAAAAATTATAAAATTATAATTTTGATTGAAATATATAATTGAAAATATGTTACTGAGTTAATATTAACCATGTTCAAATATTGAGTAATGTCATACAAATCTTATTGGAAGCATGCAACACAAGAAGAAAATTTTTGACCAGAGACTTATGGTTGTGGATGTTTATTTTTAGGAAAAAATTGGTATATTTTCATGGGTAATTATTATTTTTTAGTTACTCTTAATGGGTTGTGGTAGGCCTCTTTTATTCATGAGGGAATGAAATTTTTTGTAAATACAAACTCTTAATATAAATGAAACAACTATTTTACTTGGAAAGTGGAATTGAATGTATAAATTAATAGAGATGAGATCTATTTTTTATGCACATAATGAAAACTAAATTGTATAAATATTACTTGTTTTATTTTAAATCATTTAGCCTTATATATTTCATATTTTCCATATTTGGTTTTTACCATTATAACTACTATTGTCTTATGTAAACGTTTTATGACTAAAAAATGAACATAATTACATAATTGTTTTCAACTATTTTAAAATATAAATTCTAATATATAATATAATATGCATTGATATAAGGGAGAATAATTTTCATTTCTGCGCAGATAATATTTTATAACATGTTTATATAAAATGTGTTTTATTGAGCATAGAAATTATCAATATGATATAATTATCAATTAAATTTATTTATTTGGAATTATATAGATTATTGTTAGATTAATGTAGTTCTCCAACACTAATTATCCTAGATCCAGTTTTATGCTACCATTATCTTATCATGATTATAATGATTAAAATCCTAAAGGATTTATTTGTTTAGTATTTTTGGTTACATAGACAAATACATGAGTCCTGTATCGCAGAATAATATAAAAAGTAGAACATTATTTTTTCCATGATAATGTATTTACGCATAGTATATCATGGAATATTATTCTTAGGAAACTTCAGGGTAAATTGGGGAAATAAAAAAATTATGGTGGAGCTCAAATTCTTAGTAAGGGTTAAGTATATTATAAGTATTAATAAATCATTGAGCATAATCAATATCATAAGGTAAATAATTGAGTAGACCATCCATTTATATAAAAATATTATTAAAAATCAATATATAATGGGATGTAACTGAAATACAATCCATTAAACCAAAAAAAATAAACTATATCCTTAGATAACATCAATGAAAAAATATCAGTGATAATTAATAACTCAATCATAATTAGGTAAATGCCTAATTATTGGACTTTATGTTTCCTAGGTACATGAACCATTACCATCACGACCTTTCCAAATACGTTTTATAACATGTTAGGTGAAACCCATATGATTGTCTAAAGGATTCGTCTCTGGACACTTCTAATGACTTGTGATGTTATATATAACTAGGACCCACATATGTCGTACCAATTAAAATCATTCCTTAAATATCTAATAATCGATTTAATTTTTTAACAAATTTCCTTATCAAATACACATAATTTATAAAATATATGAATTTTACTATACATATACAGTTAATCAAGTAACAATTAATTATAAATTATATGTAAAAATGGTATACAGTTGTGGAAATAATGTTTTAAATTACATAAATTAAAAATATCTAAAATATATGTTATTTACGATGGAAAATATTAATAAGGACGTGATTGTTTCGGGATAATTTTAAACATCACAAAAGAATGTGAGATTGAAAAGATAAATTCTACCACATGGAAATTTTCATGTTAAATACCATTGGATGAGATAATTAAAATTTAAGACATATTATAAAATGAAAAATGATTGAATCATGACATTAAATGAAAAAGGGAATGTATATACACCACATTAAATTGAATTTCTTGAATAATAACAAATAAATATCAATGGAATATAAAATTAGATGTTATCCATTACCTTACAATCCTTTTTCGGATGATAATTTTATAGTCTCATGTAATTTTTTTAGCATTTTTATCTTATTACAGAACCATAGTTATATTTATAATATCATATATGATCTTTTAATAACATATTATAACCTATCTGTATATAATCTATCATTATTTACATCATTTTGGGTTATTAATTTTCATGTTTTTGGGGTATGTTTAGACTTTTTTTAATGCATAGATCAAAATTTCATAATATCCAAGATGTAAACCATGATTTTTATATGATTTATATTTAGTAAATATATTCATTTATAATAATACATAAAATATAGATATAAGAAATTAAATTCACCATTCATGGAGACGATGGGTCGTTTGAACACATGAATGCTACAACCATTTCTGTGTAGTATGTATACATTTTGTGATATATATATATATAATCATTTAATTATAATGTTTTTATTATATAAATCACATATATTTGATAAAATCATCCATAATATATTCTATGTATTTTCTTGAACGAATGACGTCACTTTGTGGTGGCTGTTGTCCACACATCCCTAAAGGAGGTTATCATATCTCCATAAAATGGAAAAAATGATGTTATGTTTTATATAAAACATATATTAAAATAAATAAAATATAAATAAAATATATCATATTTAAAATAAAAATCCATCATCATTTCTAAGCATGGATGGTGGTAAATGATGAACGAACCACATCAATTCGTGAGATGGTATTCCTCCTTATATATGAATGATTATTTTATTTCTGATTTGATGAAAGTGTTTTAAGGTTTAGTCCATACCCATAAAATAAAAAAATAATCTCATCATATTAATGATACTGCATTTCTTATATAAGAATATATATATAAATAACTGAAGGATGAAAAAAAATTAATAAAATGCGATCCTTGCAGAATGTTACCTCTTATTCAAGAAACTCATTTTGGTTTGTCCTAAAACCAATACATACGTTACTTTCATAAAATTGATGAATATAGGGTAAGTTTATGGATATTTTGGAAATTTTTGGAATTGTATTTTTTTGATCCAAACCTCCTTATATGAATGAATAAGTGAGAGGGGAGAGTTCCTTTTTTAATGGTGGAGTGGCATTCTTTTAAATATTAGAATGTAAACACTATTTGGATGTCTAACTTACATCAAAAGCCTCCAATAATTAATGAATAGATAAATTAGATGATATTGTCTATAAATTTCCATTCAATAGGTTTTTTCACATGCATCTTGGTCCTTTTTTACCATTAAGATTATGGTTTAGTCCCTCGTTAAGTTAGTTTTTCTCTTAATCATTGTAATTAATTTTAATTTTTGACACTAATATTTTTGGTTAAGAACTATTTTGACCTTAATATGATTTATAGATTATTCTTATTCCAAATATGGAATCCATATTACCAAATTCAAATTATATATGGTGTAGAAATTTATATAAAATTAATCCTATAAACAGAATGGGAAATTGGGGTTTTAAAGTGAATAAGTTTAAT
Source organism: Viscum album (assembly GCA_963277665.1). Lineage (NCBI taxonomy): Eukaryota > Viridiplantae > Streptophyta > Magnoliopsida > Santalales > Viscaceae > Viscum > Viscum album. Next base: position 1,144,074,000 of record OY728141.1, read on the forward strand.
AATTCACTAATATTTTATAAATACATTCTATATAAAAACCATTAATTTTTTTTTAAATTTTGTTAATAGATATGAAATTTATCTGAAAATTCTTTAAAACGAATTTAAAATGTAATTTAACAATATAAATAAATTAATTGAAAATGAATTATTGAATTAAAATTAAGTATTTTCTCCATTCATAAAAAAATTAATATTCACATAAAAATAATAAAATTCATCCTAAGATAATATTTACATTCTTATTTTGAAAAATTTTTTCCTATAAAATCTAAAAATTCCCAAAATTTTATTTTATAATAGTTTTTTCGATAAATGGCAGCAATACTGTCTTGAAAAAAAATATAGATTTGTATACATAAAATGGTATTTTTGATTATATTAATCATATAAACCCTATTGGATGAATATAACCATTATTTCATTGAATTTAAAATTTAAATTTCGATAAAACTATTCATTAATAGAAATTTATTTATTTTTTAGGTAAAAAAGTCCATTGAGTTCTTAAAAATAGTATTTACTAAAAACATTTTCTTTTCATTCAAATGGTTTTTATTTTCATTCATAATTAATTAAAAAACATGGATATAATTTTATATTTTTATAAACCATATATTTTCATTGTTTATTTGATAAAATTCATAAAATATAATTTAATGTCAAGGTGGTATTAGAAAATTTTAATAATAATATTGTATTCTATAAGACATGGTCTTGCATGGGACAAATACAATCAAATAAATTCATTGTTTCTTATAATGAAAGTTAACCTAGGGGTTTGATGTAAAGAATCATAAATATTATGAAGGGTGTGAGTCATGATAAGTTCATTATTTCATTAAATATATTCTATTTCAAAGGATGATTTATCTTTATATTAATATATCATAAAATCACCAGTTTTTATTGTCTCTTCTATGCTTTGTGTTTCGTGTCATTAATTTCATCAAATAAAAATTTCTTTATTTTTGAATTTTATGGTATTGAATTCTCCACACCATAAATAAATATAATCTATTAAAAATTAACATTATCATGTTAATCTAGTGTTTTAAATTTGAAAATACTATTATTGGAATCCCACATCATGAGAAGGGATCATAAAATATATATTTAATAAGAGACATATTAGAGTAAGAACGTCACAACGCTAAATTTCTATGTATGAAAACCTTGATCAAATGTGATGATATGGACTTGGAAGAAGAGATTAAATAATAATAGGTTGTAATTTGGGTCATTTATCAATAACATGTAAATGATCAATGGAATTTTTATGGTCTCAAAACCATAAATCTATTATGATATAAAAGACAATATGTTAAAAAATATCATGTTATTAATATTAACATTTTTATATTATTCTATTAATGTTGAGTAATTATTTTAGTTACTGTGTATATAATGAAATATACTTACAATATATATTTATATAAACACAATTTCATCATTTGGATTTTCATTGATAAATTTAAAATTTATCCCTGGGATCCAATAAATAAAAAAAATATTATGACTGTAACACTACAATTAACTTTTTATACATTGTAAGATCCATTAAAACAATTCATTATATTGTTCAGTAAGTATTTTAAAAAACCAATATAAAAAATATATTAATATTTAAAACAAAAATAAAAATGAGTGGTTCATCATTAATAAGTACTCATTAAATTTTTTATCAATAAATATTTAAATATAAACCAATACATCATAGAGGATAGTTTTAGGCCCGAAACCCATTTCGTCTTTTGATCATGGGTTCAAGCCCTTCCACCCCACTAAACATAATGGTTTTTCACCCTACATTAGGAATTTTCCTTTGTCTAAACTATATTATTATATTTCACATGACATTCCAAAAAATGTTATAGGTAACCGTGAAGATTAATAATTAAATAATCTTTTATTCTATGCTTATTAATACAACCTTTTTAAAAAATGGATAATAATATTATTTGACTATTACTGTGAGTCCATTTTATTCAAATAAACTCAACTGTTTATCAATTATAATAATATTAAATTTATATAATGTAAAATACAATTATTCCTCAAATAACATTCTCCACTAAATCATTTAAATTCAATAATTTTCTCTAAAATTTCCTGGATCATGGTAGAATAAAATTAAATAAAACCAAAAAGTGATTTTTATGATATAGAACATATGATCAACCATAATCACAAAATCCTATGATGGTATCCATAACTCATAAGTTTAAGAATATATTTTTCATTCTATGTGATTTCTCAAAGTAAATACTTGGGTTATGTTTCCTAAATGTATGCTTTCTAAAATCATGTTTCTAAGGTTTATACTTAACATAACATAGTAATAACTATATCACCAAGACCCCAGAAAATCCAAATATTTATTCATGATACCATTACATTAGGATTATTACAAGTAATAAAATCTTAAGGGATTGATCAGTTTAGTAGTATTGGTAATGTATATAGATACATGAGTTTTGTATTAATAATTAATAAAAAAAGTGCTACATAATTTTTGTTCAGGGATAATTCAATCCCATATTAAATATCATTTATATGAAAAAATTCAATTAATTTCACATTTCAGTGCATTTGGGTTTTTTAAATTTGTGGATAAATGATGTTTCCTAGGGATGTTTTTGAGTTCCATAATCATTTTTGAAAATATACGTTGAAAAAGATGCTAGGAAAATGAATGGATGCTCTGGAGGATTTACCAAGAAAGTGTGTATACAAGGTGGCCTCATATCCAAGTGCTTAACAATTTTTGGCCTAAAATTTAGATGTTGGCTATATCATCGCGAAATATGTATTTTCAAGAATTCCCCATAATATTATGTAAATGTAATGAGTTTCAAAATGATAAGAGATTGTAAAAGGTAACGAGATTCATAAATATATTCATTGTCATGAAGGATGGGTTTCATGAAGGTGTCGAAAATAGAAAATGTATGAAGGGTTGAAGGTAATATTTGAAACTAAGAGAAGCTTTGGTAATGGTGAAATTATCTTGGAGCTTCATGAAATACAGATCATTTCAAAAAATAAAGGTGAGAAACATCAAGAAAAGGGGATGAAATGTATGGAAGCCTCTAAAAAGGGATGATAAACCTATAAATAGGTATCAAACACCCTTATATAATAATTTAATGAGTTAATGAAAATTATAATTATCTAAATTTAAGATGGTGTTTTGGGAAGGTTGTTCTTGTGAAAATGATTATGAAAAAATGATATTCACAATGGCTATAAAATGCTAATCGAAAGTTGTGTTCTTCCTGAAGACTGAGTGAGCTTCCCGAAATTATTGTTCTTCATTAAGGCTATGAGAGGTTCACATGATGAGGTTGTGTTCTGTAGATTGTTTGATCTTCCAGAATGAGTGGAGCATAGAGAATGTTGTGAGAATCATGACAATATTAAAAAAAGGACATCCTAGAAAATCTGTGTTATAGTGAAATTCATCATCAATATGAAAGAGGGATTTGAAGAGAGTATATACCTAATGTTGAGGATAAATTATTTATTTCTAAATAAGGGACCAACATGTATATAAAAATAATGTGAATACATTTTAGGGAATTTAGAAAATTAAGAGGATGATGTTGATCCATTCCACTAATAGTGAACCACATATGGAATATTGAGGGTGGAAGCATTAGAAAGCAGTGACCTTTTTTAAAATATTTTAATACAGTATATATGGTGGTAGAAGTGATCTATCGTAAACCATGTGAAGGTAATGATACAAGGTATATATGTGATTTAGATCAGATATTAAATTTTTAGTGATCCATATAAAATTTGGTACATCAACAAATTATTGTTCCATGATCCTTGGATGTATCCTAATGAGGGTAAACCAATCATAATTGATGTTTCACGTAACACCAAAGCTTCTACATTACATTTCCCTTTGAATAATACAATAGCTTGTGTTGTACGCAAATTCAAGTTCAAAAACACCACGACCAATCAAACTAACAGTTATGAATAGTAATACCCAATTTTTGAAATTTTATAAATTTTAGCTTTTAAAATGGACTTCATTTTTGGATTCAGAATATGGAAATTAGCTTAGGGTGATTTTTTGGTATTTTTCTGAAAACAATCAATTTTTGATGTATAGGGGAAAAACACTGAGTTATTGGTTAAAACTTAATTTTTATTCAAATAATTAGTTATTTAATTGTAATTTATTTTAGGTCAAAATTGATACTTAATAACTATATATGTTCAATTTAATTTATTGGAGTCATTTTATAATAATTTTAGATATATAGAATTTTATTGAACTTTATTCCGTTTCTCCCACCTCCTAGGAGAATTTTCAAATTTGTATAAAACAAAATTTTACTGCTTATTTGAGAGTAATTTCAAAAATCCGATAGACACAGTTGATATCAGTAAGAAAAATGTGGTTCAATAAGATGAAAATAACATTTTGTGAATAGTAACTTTTTACTTTTATTTAACACAGCAAAAAGTAAATACGGTAATTAAGGGTAAAAATGATATTAGTATTACCCTAAAACATGTATTAATTCTATTGGATAAGTGAAATTCGTCCAAAATCATCCTTAGGAATAAAATATGATTCTTTAGGTACACTTTGATTAGATTAGGACATTTTTTATTATTTTATTTAAAGAAGAGTTAAAATATTTAAATTAAATGTTTAATAACTAAAGCATTTTAAATATAGGGTTATACATAAGATAAATTAGACTATAAATATTAATTATAAATATAGAACGATTTCCTAAATAATGATATTTTATTAATAATTTTTGGACATTATATAATTATATTTATTTTGGACACAATGGTGATGTCGTAATTACCTTATTAATGAAATATTAAAATAATTGATATTATAAATATCCAAATAAATATAATGTGATACTTTTAAGGAAATAAACTTATTTTTATTATTAATATGATATGTTAGGGTTGATGAAATGAATTTTTTTTCTAAGTAATAATGTTTTTATGAATTTAATAAAAACAAAATACCAAATATTGACAAAATAGACATAAAAGAGTTTTTAAAAACAATATTATATTATTTATTGATATTATATTGCTAAAAATATAAGGTTTGGCCAAAGGTATAAAATAATATTATATATGTCATTAATGAACCACTTGATAATCTCTTGGATTTTTATAGTATCTTTATTAACCATATAATATAAAAATACAAAGAGACATGGTAAATATCAAACTATTTAAAAAAGAGTTAAATATAAAAGATAACGTTAATATGATGACCTGAACCTATCTAAAACCTATTGGTCGAGAGTTTTTTGACACATTTTCAACTTATCCTTCATATAATTCATTTCTGATCAATTATAATCCAAAAATATTTTTATTATAAAATAATATTTCATTTTTTTCCTAAAGTGACCCTCACCTCTCTTGTAATATAGAAATTCTTCTCTCAAATTAACACCATCAATTCCATTTGTCTTGGCTAAACCCCAAACCAAATATCCCAACAAAATTCCACCCTTCATCCTAGAGTCCTTCCTTTATTTACAAATCCTCCCTAATGATCCATTTTGATCAAATGAAAAGGAAGAACCCAAAGAAGAGGTAAATATTTCATCACCTCTTTCAAGTTTATTTCTTCTTCCACTTCCACTTACATTGTTGTTTCCATTAAAAAATAATAACTACTTTATCTTTTATATACTCTTATGTTATTATAAAAATGGTACAACCATTTTCATTATTATATACATACTATATATTACAAAGTCATCATACGTGCGTACGTACGGATTACAGTCACAATTTCGTGGTGTAGTTTTTTATTCAAAAACTTCATTATTTGGATGGGTATAATAATTAATATAATAATTTAAATAATAAATATAACATGATAATGAGTCATTATATATGATATACCATCCAATTATATACAATTTTAATATCAAAAAAAGATATTGTCGCCCGTGCGTACGTATGGATTACCCTTTCCGTGAACACGATGAGATTCATTCCCCATCGTTTCAATTCAAAACTAATTTTCATTTGATTATTTAAAAAAAAATAGAGACTTCATATAATTCTGAATATGAATAATATACATCCTATACATGATAAACATTACTTATGTAACAAATCATATAAAATAAAAAGAATCAATTAACACCCGAAACGATTATTATAAAAAAATGTTATTAACAATTAATATTAGACGATCATATATTATATCATATTTACTTATATGGTTCTTTTATAATTTAATAACAATGATTTAACTATTATACAGGAGGATAACATACCCTTGTCCAAGGAAAGATACAAGTTAAGGGTTAATTTCACAATCTCTCTATTATCCGAGGTTGTTTTTACGTAAATATATATTGGGATATATTTATTATCAATGTTAATGTTTCATGAAATATTATTAAAAGGTTTTATTTAAATGGATTTTTTTACAAAAACATTATTTTGAATGTTATAAATATTTATTCATCAATATCATTCTCATTAATGTCCCTGTTTCAAAATGGGTATTAATGATTTATTTATATAGACATGAATGTTTTTAAAATGTTAATTCCATTCAAAAGTTTCAATGTGGTATGAGAAACTATGATTCAAAAATTTCTTTAAATGTTTTCCTTTCTAAATCATGTGACTTTTAAATGTTTTCATAAAAAACAGATATTTTTCTCAAAGTGTTTTACATATCATTTTCATCACTTTCAACATCCTTTGATGGATTTTAAATAGTTTTGAAGATTATTTATTATGATAAAAATCTTCCATATTGTATTGAAGGTTTTGTGATATGTTTGACTGTGGATGTGTTATTTTTTACACTATTAATGGTTTATGGATAATGTATTGACATTTTATACACTAGTTTTAATATGAATGTTTATGTTATATTTAATCCTTTTCGTGTGAGGAATGCATTATACTTGGTAAGTGATGGGTGGAGCCTACTATAGCTCCTCGATGCATCCGTAGGTCTCATGAGACAATCTATTGTCTTGGCACAAGGCCTTAACAAAGTCTTATTTGTAATCATGGCACAAGGCCTTGACTATGTGGTTATGATGTCTAGCATTATGCATTCCATCATAATTAATGTGGATATTGATATTGCATGTTATAATTCAACTAGTAGAATATCCAAGTGAATAAGTAAATGGCATTATTTGATTTTATCTTTTCCATATTATGATAATGTTCAAGTTTAAAAGTCTTATGTTTTAGTCATACATTGTCTTAAATGTTTATGCTTATTTATGAATGTTTTTTCTATATTTTTATCCTTACTGAGCATCTAAGATCACCACTTCATAGGTTTTATAATTCCCAGGATGCGAGGAATTATATTATGATTGACCTGAACGGATAGTATAAGGGATATAGGTGTGGCTTATGGATACTATGTTGTTGTAGTTTATCATTTTATAATGTAATGTACAACTTATTAATGAATATCATATTTCCAAGGTAACTAAAATGATCGGTCATTTGGGATTTTATCCCTTGAGATCATGCCAATGTTATGTAATAAAGCACAAACTTTTTGTAACTGGGGTCGGGGTGTTACAATTGGTGTAAGAGAATGTTTAGTACAAACCGTGGAACCATGATTTAGAAAATCTCTGATTAGAGAGCATTACCTTATGATAGACTTTGAGGATTAATATATAAGAACTTAATAGAATTTTGGTATTATAGTGATTTTTTGATATTTCCAAGAAATATATCCCTATCTAGATAGGAGCATGTATAGGTGGATCTAGCATAGATGTACATAGAGGTAATACCCAAAGACACCGCTTTGATCTTGACTCGAACGAGAACTAGTGCACAACAATGGGCTTTGTTGCACTATTGGTTAAGACACTCCCAGGGGATATTCTTAGAATAATTCTAATTTTCTTTAGAAAAAATTATAAGGGGTTTATGAGTATATAATTCCTACAAGAAAAGATTATTATGATTATGGATTATATTTGTAACATGTTTATCTTATGTTAACTGTTTTACATGTTTGGAATTATGTATTGTGATTCATAAACTAATCTAGTGTATTCCATTGTTTAGAAATGGTGCCTAGTGGAAGGAATGGAAACTATACAAATGAACATAATAAATGTAGGTATTTTCCTCCCACTCAAGATAATTATAGTCGAGATGGTGGAGCAACTGGTGTGGATCATCTTATCACCATATTGGGACAACTCTCTCTGGTTATGATTAACAACCTTACCCGTATGGATCACCCTTCTCCACAATGCGGAGGATCAATGATAGAACTCTTTATGAGGAAACAACGACCAAACTTCAATGGGAGTACTAATACATTAGTAGGTGAGGAATAGATAAATTCCTTAGAGAAAATATTGTACTCTTTATGGAGTAGAGAAAGGGAAAAAGTTGTCATGGTAGTTTATCGCCTCAGGAAAGATGTAGAACAATAGTGGTCATTGATTCAAAACAAAAATGAAGACAATGAAGTATCAAATACGGAATGGAGGGAGTTTTTAGAAATTTTATTAAAATCTCGTGATCATCGACCAGATATAGAAAGACAATTTTTGAGTCTGAGGAAATAAGAGGATAAGAATGTCACAATGTATGAGGCTACCATTACAAGGTTAGCAAGGCATGCTACAAATTATATATGTCGCCATGAATATTGATCATTTATTTTATGGGTTAAAACCATTTCTCCGTCGTGCATTAGTCTCACAATCCTTCTCGTCGTATGAGGATACTATCTCATGTTCTATCAAGATATAAAGGGAATTCTCTATGTCTTATGACTTTATAGAAAAGTATGAGAAGAAGAGATCTACTGAACACTCTAGAAATTGAAATAATGGGGAGAAGGTAAAAGTTGAATATACATTATTCAGTAATTGTGGGTAGAAACACCTTGGTACATGCCTGAAGGGAATGAGAGTCTATTACAAGTGTGGTGAAAAAGGACACAAAGCTCGTGATTAAAAGGGGGATAATGAGGCTATTGAATGCTACAATTGTAGAGAAAAAAGGATTTATACAAATGATTATTCTAAGTTCAAATGGAACTTACCTCATAAATGGCCAAGCGAGCAAGTCCATGCTTATGTTATCACTACTATTGAGGTTGGAGCTCGAAAAGACTTGGTGGTAGGTAATTAAATGGTTTATTCATATTTGGGAAATGATTTATTTGATTCTAAATAATTGCATTGTTTCATATCTTCCTAGTTTTTATTAAAATCAGATATTTCCAATTTGATTTAATAGGGAGGTTGTTAGTCAAAAACTTATAAGGGAAGTATCATTACAACAATGTTCTGTGAATCAGTTCCCAATAAGGCATATGAACATTATTTATCTGCTGATATCATTTTCATACACACAAATGAATTTGATATAATCCTTGTAATGGAATGGCTTTTAGACCATGATGAAAAAAAAAATTAAGAAGAAGGTGGTTACAATTTTTGATGATGATAAAGAGTACCATATATTTAGAGAAGAAACGACACCATATGATTTTTATCTAGATCCACCCCTAGTAGATCAACTATGTCCACTTATTGGGTAAGACGAGAATGCAATACTTGTGGGTTTGGAATAGAATTTTCAAATAGAGGATGTACCTATTGTGGATGAATATGTTGATGTGTTTCGAAAATATTTACCTAGACATCCTCCAAAAAAAGAAATTGTGTTTTCCATTGATTTAATTCCTGGATCAAGGCCTATATCCTAGAACCTATATATAAGGGGCTCTATTGAATTATTGGAACTAAAGAAACAACCAGTTGAATTGAGTAATATTGGATTTTTTCACCCTATTATTTCTCCATGGGGAGCCCCTATCTTTTTTGTTAAGAAGAAAGACATATCTATGAGTTTGTGCATTGAATACAGGTAGATCAACGCAATAACAATAAAGAACATGTATCCCCTACCTCAGATTAATTATTTATTCGACCAACTTCATGGAGTACCCCTAACGATTGTTTCTGATCGTGAAACCCATTTTACCTCAATATGTTGGAAAAGTCTTTATAAATCCCAAGATACTGAACTTCATTTGAGCATTTCCTACCACCATCAAACCGATGGACAATAAAAACAGACTATTCAAACCATAGAAGACATGTTGAGATACTGCTCACTTGACTTCAATGATACGTTGGATTAATATTTACCTTTATTAGAATTTTTCTATAACAATAGTGTATATTTAGGTATTCAGATGGCACCATATGAAGCGTTATATGTCAAGATATGTCCCACACCAACTAGTTGGGATGATTTTGGTGAATGAAAACTCGTAGGCCCAGAACATGTGGAGGAAACAATGGAAAAGGTAAAGTCTATCCAAACCCACATCAATGCATCCCAGAGCATGCAAAAGAGCTATACCGATAAACTAAGGAAGGATTTGGAATTTTAGATAGGAGACTATGTTTTCTTAAAGGTATCTCCGAGGAAGGGTGTTATACGTTTCGGTAAGTAGGGTAAATTAAGTCCCTGGTACATCAGACCATTCAATATTCTAAAACGAATTGGTGTTGTAGCTTATCATTTGGAAATGCCTCAAATTCTCTTCAAAGTTCATGATGTGTTCCATGTATCACTGTTGAGAAAATACATGTGTAAATCAATCCATGTACTCACCTATGAATAATTATAACTGGAACACGATCTATCTTATCGTGAAGAGCCTATCAGAAATATTTATACCATAGAACAAGTGCTGAGAAACCGGATAAATCATCTAGTAAAAGTTCTATAGAGAAATCATAAGATAGAAGAGGAAAAATGGGAACCCGAGGAATTTATGATGAAGAACGACCCGAATTTTTTTATTTAGTAATATTCTATAAATTTTGAGTAAGAACTTTTTTTAAGGAGGGGAAAATGTAACACCCAATGCATCTAGAGTGCATTTCCATTTGAATAATACAATAGCTTGTGTTGTATGCAACTTTGAGTTCAAACAAACCACAACCAATCAAACTAGTCGTTATTAATAGTAATACCCACTTTTTAAATTTTATAAATTTTATCATTCAAAATGGACTTCATTTTTGGATTCGGAATATCAAACATATCTTCGGGTGTATTTTTCGTATTTTTCTAAAAACTTTCAATTTTTGATGAATAGTGTAAAAACCATGCGTTATTGGTTAAAACACACTTTATATTTAAATAATAAGTTATTTTATTTTAATTTATTTTAGGTCAAAATATATACATAATACCTATATATGTTCAACATAATTCATTGGAGTGATTTTATAATAAGTTTAAATATATAAAATTTTATCGAACTTTTTACCGTCTTTTACCCACCTCATAGGAGAATATGTAAATTCTCATTAAAGACTGCTTCTATTAGTGGAATTTCAAAAATTATAGAGACATGATTTATATTAGTATGAAAAATTTGGTTCAACATGATGAAAATAATATTTGGTGAATAGTATGTTTTTACATTGATTTACCACGGTTAAAAGTAAATAAGGTAATTAAGTGTAAAACTGATATTATTATTACCTTAACAGAAGTCCTAATTCTATTGTATAAGTGTAATTGGACTAAGAACAACCTTAGAAAAATATATTATACTTTAGGTCCATGTGGATTAGATTAGGACATTTATTGTTATTTTATTTAAAGAATAGTTAAAAGAGTTAAATTCAATGTTTATTAACTAATCCATTTGTAATACAGGGTTATACATAATATAACATCGACTATAAATATTAACATGAAATATAAAAATAAATATTACATAATGGTATTTTATTTATAATATTTAAGGATTAATTAATTAAATTTAATAATGACACAATGATGACGTCGTAATTACCTTATTAAAGAGCGATTAAAATAATAGATATTATAAATATCCAAATAAATCTAATTTGAGACATGTAATGTATTCTGATAATTTTTTGTTTTAATAAAACATGTTAGGGTTGATTAAACATTTTTTTTTGAATTAATAATGCTGTTTTGAATTTAACAAAAAAAAACCAAATAGTGTCATGATTGACCTAAAAGAGGATTTAAAACAAATATAACATTATTTATTGATATTCTATTCCTAAATAGCTAAGGATCATAAAAAGGGATTGAATAATATTATATATGTCATTAATTAACCACTTGATGTTATCTTTTATTTTTATTGTATATTTATTAACCCTATAATATAAAAATACAAAAAAAACAAGGTAAATATCAAACTATTTAACTAAGAGTTAAATCTAAAAGATAAGTTAAACAGGATGACCTAAATCTGTCTATAACCTATTGGTTCAAAGGTTTTAGACTCATTCCCAACTTATCCTTTAAATAATTAATTTTTTATCCATTAGAAACCGAAAATTATTTTTTTATAAAATAATATGTCATTATTTTTCTTAAATGACTGTCACTTATATTATAAAAGGGTAATCTCCCTTATCAAAAATTAACACCTTAAAATCCATTTATATACGCCAAACCCTGACCAAATATCCTCCAATATTTTCTCCCTTCATCCTAGAGTACTTAATTTATTCATAAACCCAACTTATGGATCCATTTTGATCAAATTATAATGATGAACCTGAAGAAGAGGTAAATATTTCATCACCCCTTTCAGGTTCTTTTCTTCTTCCACTTCCTCTTTCTTTGTTGTTTCCATTCTAAACATATAAATCCAGTATATTATATATACTGTGATGTTATTATAAAAATTTTACAACTATATTCATTATTCTATCTATCCTATAAAAAAAGTCACCATACGTGCGTACGTACAGATTACTGTCTCCACGTCCTGGTGTATTTTGTTATTCAAACACTTAATCATTTTGATGGAAATAATAATGAGTATAAATGATATAAATAATAACTATAACATGATAATGATTCTATATATATGATATACCATCCAATTATATTTTATTTTAATATCAAAAAAATGATATTTTCGCTCGTGCGTACATACAGATTACCGTCTCCACGAACGCAATGAGATTCATTCCCTAACGTATACATTCAAGACAAATTTTTATTTGATAATTAAAAAAATAATGTTTAAAGACATAATATCATTTTCAATATGAAAAATATACATCTTATCCATAACAAATATTTCTTAAATAACAATACATATAATGGAAAATGAATAAGTTAACTCCGGAAACGATTATTATACTAAAATATTATTATCAACGTAATAGTAGAATATCATATATGATATCATATTAAATTATATGGTTCTTGTATAATTTAATAACAATTAATTATCTATTATACAGGATGTTAACATACCCTCGACTAAAGAAAAGTACAAGGTAATGGTTAATTTTACAATCTCTTTATTATCTGAGTTTGTTTTTACGTAAGCATCTACTTGAACATATTTATTATCCATGTCCATGCTTCATGAAAGAGTTTTCTATGGGATTATTTTAAAGGAATTTTTTACTAAAACTTCATTTTAAATGTTTGAAATATTAATTCTTCTAAATCATTCTCATTAATTTCTAGGTTCATTAAATATTTTTAAGGATTTATTTTTATGGAAATGAATGTTTTTGAAATGTTAATTCCATTAAAAAGTTTCAAAGTGTTATGTGACACTTTAATTCAAAACAAATCATTAAATATCTTCCTTTCTAAATTGTGTGACTTTTAAATGTTTTCATGTAAAATGGATATTTCTCTCAAAGAGTAATACAAATAATTTTCATCTAGGTGAACTTCCTTTGGTGGATTTTAAACTTGTTTAAAGTTGATTTATTATGATAAAAATCATCCATAATGTATTGATGGTTTGTGGATATTTTTAACTATGGATGTGTTATTTTTACACCATTCATGGTTAATGGATAAAGTATTTACCTTAAAAATGAAAATTTTAATATGAATGTTTATGTTATGTTTACAAATTTTCATATGAGGAATGCACTGGACATAGTAAGTGATGGGTGACCCTGCTGTAACTCCTCGATGCATTGGTAGGTCCCATGAAACAAACTAGTGTCTTGTCACGAGGCCTTGAAAAAATATTATTTGTAGTCTTGGGACAAGGCCTTGACTAGGTGGTTGTGAATTCTACCATTATGCATTCCATCATTATGAAACTGGCTATTGACATTTCATGCAGTTATTTGACTAGGATAATATCCATGTGAATAAGTAAATGGCATTATTTGATTCTATCGTTGACATATTATGATGAAGTTCAAGTTTAAAAGGATTTATCATTAGTCTAAAATTTCCTTAAATATTTTTACTTATTTATGAATGTTTCTTCTATATTATTATCCTTACTAATCATCTGACCTCACCCCTTTCTATGTTCTATTTTTCATAGGATGCAAAAACGTATATTATGACTGACCTGTATGGATAGTCAATGGGATATGAGTGTTTACAATGGAGACTATGTTGTTTTTGTTTATCATTTTATAATGTAATGTAAAACTAATGAATGTATCTAGTAATTATAAGGCTACTAAACTAATCAGACTTTTAGGATTTTATCCCTTGTGATCATGGATATGTAATGTAATAATGCACCGAATCAGGGTAACTGTGGTCGGGGCATTACATTTCTTGTTAATTAATTTATTTCTCTTCAATCATTTATATGGGAATGTAATATTAGTGAGTTTATTATAATGATAAAGCATATTATGAAGGGGCAGTTGTTTTAATGTTTCATACCTTCATTCACCCCCATCTCTTAGGGTATTTTACCTTTTCGGGATAATAAATAGTATGATAGCCAAAAGATAATTTTATTATTTCTCTATAATGCATATCAAATGTTGTTTTCAATCACCAAGGTATTTTTATATTTCATGAGAAAAAATTTCAAATATTGAAAAATTATATGAAACACTTCTTCTTATATTTAGGAATAAATGTCTTTCCCAAAATTCTTCTTGTAATTTCATCTCGTATCGACAATGGTGAATTATTTGAAGCTCAATGAATGGAATTAAATGATGATGAAAAAAATAAAATATACTTTTACCCATATCTAATGAAATATATACAATTGTGGTGTAATGTAATTCATCACATGTTATTTATAAAAATATTCAAAATATTTATAACGGTGAATCAAAAAATCATGAATTAATGATGTAGGTTATGGGGTACATGTATTATGATCTCAAAATGCATGCTAATGTGTATATTGATGCATTATATGATCATGTATTTTTTGGAAATCATTATCGTTATAAGATAAATTATTGAATATGTAATGACATTTAAAATAATCTTGATTAAACATCAACCTTTGTACACTCAATTATTTCTGTATTTGAAGATAATGATATAAAGGAGATAACGTTGGATAGATATCATTGATCAATTGTCAGATACGAGATGAGAAATGATGATAATGAGGCTATGGAAAATGTTATGTATAACCATGTGGAATTCAGGTCCATGAAGTAGCCCCCTATTTAAGATGGACATGAAGAAAAATAGAAAAATTAGGTTTAGTCATTCGTTTCCTCAAATCATCAATTTGGAAGAGGAGATTTTAAACTAAAACTATGACATTCATGCTTCATAGATGAATGGTTAAACAGATTTGATAAAGGTTCCAGATCATGGTTAATGATGGTGATGAGGAAGATGTTGAAAATCAAGCGATGATGTTTTTAGCCAATGTGAAATGTAAGAAAATGTTCATGAAAAAATTCATAAAAAACAAAAAAAAATCATTCACATGGAAATCATACATCCTGAGAATATGAGGTTGAAGATATAGAGATCATTGAATATCATGGTGAAAATTCAATTGATGATATTGTTAATAGATCCCATAAATGGGAATAATTTTACATTGATGAAGAAGAAGTTGATTTTATAGTTGATATATGCTTAATTAGAAGACACTATTGAGTGGAAACATGATTGGAGAGAAAAAATGAATAAATACAACAAATTGGTTCATGATGATAAACATAATAAGTTTTAATATTAACAAGAGAAGTGTGAGATTAATTATAAAATTTAATAACACAAGTCATTAATGCTAGATAGCTCAAAAAAGAATGTTATTTACAAGTTTGAAATTCAATGTAAAAAAAGAGAAATTGATAGTTTAACTAATACATGAAAATATGAAATAAAATGTAATGAATAACATGAAGAGGAATTCATCATCCATTGACCAATTTTTAATGACCATGAAAAACTCCTGAAACTCAATATGACATTAGAAAAACATATCATTCATGAAATAGAACAGATGAAAGAATAGCATTGAGGTACAATAGAACTAAAGAAACAAACAAATCCAAATGATAAAAATGGTATATGTATCAATCGATAATAGAAGGATGTAATGGATGAAGTCATACCAAAATAACCTATTCTGAGAGTGAAGATCAATTTTGGTATGAATTAGAACCAGAAGTCTTAGATTACCAAAGGGAAAACCAGTGGATCATTTTTGAGACATATGAGTATACCATGAATGAGATGATATTAGTGATGAAAGTTGGTAGAATAAAAAATATAGATTCCATTGACAAGAGGTACCAAAGGGAAAAAGACCATAGAAACTTACATATAGAGATCTATATTCCAGGACATCATTTTATGATCATTATTTCAGTTGTAGAGGATTAAGTCATATGGAAAAAAAATTCTAAACAACATTATAGAGAAATATATGGAAGTAGAATTATTGTGGTCATAAGTAGTAGTTTAATGTATCATTAAATGATTTAAAAATGAAAAATGTATTTTAATATTTTCAAGAGGAATCCGGTCCATTATATTTTGGGGAAGAACCTGATTATCATTCCATTATAGATATCAAATTAAAAAATGGTCAAAATAAAAAGAGATCATCATGATGTTGTTGTAGATATTACCCTTAAAGAAACATACAATTCTGATGTATTGATCAATGATACCAAATGAACTACCCATATGATATGTAATAAGTATCTTGTTATAAGAATAAAATTTAACAATGAATGTGTTGTCAAATTTGGAAACAATGATGGTCTGGATGTTTCATGTTCAAGAAATTCCACATTTTACAAGAAATGAAATAATACCTACTTCTGTAATTGTTTTTAAAAGGCTCAGTCACAACTTGTTCAGTGTCAGAAAACTATATGACTTGGGGAATGCTATAGAAATTATAAAGAATATGTGAATGATCAAATTATTAGATGTTATATCTGTTCAAAAGGGAAAAAGAAATAAGGGGAATCTATACCTTTTGTGTGGAGAGGAAGATACAAGAATATTTTAAGTGAGGAAAAAGAAGGTTGTAACAAAAAATTGTAGAACATATATTACAAAAATCAATAGAAATTTTTTTCAAAAGTGATGTAACTAAATTTCTCACTATTAAATCACATGATCATACTCATATGTTTGATTATTGATAATAATGTATGATTATCAGAATGGAATGCACTTAAAAATATACAAATTCAACTACAGTGCTTGAATTGGTGCATGCAGATGAATGTTGACATATATAATGAAGTAACATTCAGTGGAATAGGTATTACATTTTTTTTGTTAATTATTTCAGGATGCAATGAGTATTTGTCATTTCCCAATCAACAGATGTGTTTGGTTATATAAAATAACATCATAGGGAATTTGAAAGGACTTAGAGAAAGAATATTTTGTAGTTTCAAACTAATAATGGTACATAATTCTCAAATATTTTTGTTTAATATTTCCTAAAAAATAATGCGATAAGGAATAATGTTTCAGCAATAATATCTCCTCCTAAAATGTTGTCATTGATAGAAAATAGAATAATCAACAACAGGAACAGAACAGTGCTTATTAAAAATGATCTAATAAGATAATTTCAAATGGAATAAGTATTGAAAATGGTATTCATATATAGTACTTATTTATTATGTTTGAAGAAACAATATAAAAAATATAGGATATAGTACAGGAAGAATCCAACATAAAATAAATTCAAATCTTTCAAAGTAAATTTCACTTTTTTAATTAAGATAAAAACAAAAAATTTGAATCATGTATTAATAAGGGTATATTTATTTTATATTTAGGAAAAATAAAATAATATAAATGTTTCAAAAAGAGGTTTGGAAAGGTTTTGGAATGAAATGATTTCACTATATTTTGGAATGAACATAATCTTCTGAATATCAATGATTAGTTTCAGCAAGTTAGTGTTGGTGTGGTAAGAACCATAGTGAGAGTTGAAGGGACAATGATATTCAGAAGTAGATATTGATGATGGAATAGGATAAGTAAAATTTGAATCTACATGAAAAATAATTGTAGAGATGAAATTGATAGAAGGAACACAATTAATGAAAAGGAAATTCCAATTCAAAAAATAATAATGAAGTCATTATAGTAAAAATCATTCCTATCTAAAATAGAGACTAAATATTTTGATGACGTAGCTATAGATGAAAATTGGGTTCGGGCTATGAAAAAGTAATTGACTAATTTGAGAACAATCAGACATGGAGTATTGATTTGAGACAAACTAGTATAAACATTATTGTGACCAAATAGGTTTTTAATATGAATTAATATGACATATGGATTCAAAAAAAATCTTTATTTTTGTAAAAGGTTAATGAAAGTTAGATTTTATTTATATGGATGATTAATTTTCGTATATTTCATAGTTGGGAAAAATCATATTATTCATTTACATGAAGTGAAAAAAAAGTTCACGGTTTTCTAGAAATACATCAGGTAATCTTTTTGGAATGGTGTTCTAGAGTAAGATGTTTATATGTATTAGCCTGATATATTTCCCATTCACAATGATGATATTCTAGTTTGTTGGCTGAATAAGGATATATATGGTCTGAAATAGGCACCATGATCATGGAATTCAAGACATTATTTGTTTATATAAGAACTTGGGTTTCAACATGGTTGTGTTGATTACAATATAAATTTCTACCATGAATTTATTAATATAGTGATAGTGGTGGGGTATCTCAATTTCATAATCCTGGTGGGTCAAATGCATCTCATTGAGAGAAGTACACAAAAATTATAAATAGTGAATTTGAAATGTTATATATTAGTGAACTGAAATTTTTATTTGGTTTATAGGTGTCACGAGGAAAGAATGGAACATTCATTTCTCAGACTAAATATTCAACAGAGGTTCTAAGAATATTTAGAATGTATAATTACTTGAATATGATTAATAAATATTATTACCAAATGAAAATGATATGGGGTGATGAAGGGAATGAAATTAATGTCAAAGAATACAGGGAAATTGTTGGAAGTGTATTGTACATGACAATGATAAGACCATATAATGTTTTCTCGACATTCCAATTATAATGATATCAAATAAATACCAATTATATCAACTTTACTTTAGTATAAATAATTATATGGTATATCAATGGAATTGATGATTTTGGTTTTCTATACAATGAAAAATTTGAAGAAGGGTCATTGGGATATATATATGCATATTTGGAAATATTATAATATGATTGAAAATCAATCTTATCTCGTGCATTATATATTGGAAGATTGTGTATTTATTGGGAATGAAAGAAAAAATATTTCATTTAATTAAGAACTACATAATATGAATATATTGATTCCAATCCAGCATTCACATATTTATTATGGACAATGAAGTAGCTTGATGGTACAGAAGTTATAGTGATGTCTCTAATCATAATCCATTATGATAATTCAAGTACTATAAATATTTTCCAAAATACAACCCATCACTCGAGGACAAATAAAATTGAAATAAAGTATCATTTTATCTAGGTTAAGTAGGAGAGGGATTGTGATGTTGGAGTATATTCATACATAACTATAGGTTGTTGAAATTATGATAAATGCCTTACTCAATGTGTCGTGAAAGTGGAATTTTATGTCTCGGGGAGCTTTTTCGACTCGCCAATCATCAAAAAGGGTAGATGTGGGACCCCATCTCCTAGATGTATGAAATGTTTTACCCTAATGTGATGACCTGTGTTCTTTACCATGTTACAGACCCTAATAAAGTGACCATCTGGTTAGCAAAAGGGGGGAGAAATTGTGGCTATAAAAGGGGAGAACATTCAGAAATATAGAATGTTGGAGAAGCTAATAGGGGGAGTACTAAAGTAGGTGGTGTTTTGAAGATGAAAATTATAAATATGTAACCAAAATATATATTTTACGATTGATGTTGTTCATGAAGAAATAAGATTAGTTTTTTTGGAATGATGTGATTCATTATTGAACATTGTATGAAAATATTATTCATTATACATAGCGTTTATCAAGAGGGATTTGATTTAGTGTGGAGTAAATATTTTATCACTATTTGAAATTCAAGTAGGCAATTGATGAAGATGATGGAATAATATTTAATAAGGCATTAAAAAGTGATGTGTTTTCATCAAAACCAAAGGGAGAGATAGATGGGAATAAATCCCAAATGTTATCAAAGCTTGATTTTTTAGATTGTTGTTTTTTTTTTGAAAAATCTGGTTTCCAAGGGCAGTTGTGGTGTTATAGAGAGATTTTTTAAATGTTTTGTTGATAAATATCCATGAAAAGGAATGGATGGTATGGAGGTGGTACAAAAAAAATTTTATACAAGCTGATGTGATGGTTGGGTTTCATAAAGGTGTGGAGAATATGGAGTGCTTTAAGGATTGGTGCTAATCAATGTGAATATGATAATCATTACAAACTGTGACATTTCCATTGAGATTCATGAAATAGATATCACTGTGAAAATTGTTGTGGAGAATCATGAGAATATGATGCTGTAGATTAACTCTTTGATAATAGGAGGAAACACCTGTAAAAAAGCCTCTAATTTCTTTAGAAAAATAGAACATTACTTAATCAAAATTCTAAATCTATAGATTCATAAAGCTAATTTTTTAAGGATTTTCATGTGAAAAATTTTATTAAGAATGATTGTTTAAAAAGGCTATAAAAAGAGGACTCAAAAATTTCATTGAAAATTCTAACTAAGCATCTCAAAAATTGTGAGTCTACAAAAGAAAAACTAGGATTCTAGAAAGGATGATGGTTCTTAAATGTTGTTTGTTCTTTAAAAAATGGTTGAGCATCATACAGGTAGTAAGAATCATGAATGTTTTAAAAAGGTATTGCCTGTTAATTTATGGTAATCTGATATTCATCACATGGATGAATATGAGACTTCAATAGACAATATTCATACATTCATGGATTCATTAATTATATATAATAAATGGATGTACATGTCCCAAAACAATTTGTGATTCTTTTCAAGAGTACTGATAAAAGGAAGAGGATGGATGTGATCCTTTCAATCGGTAGTGATTTACAGAAGAAAGATTACTAGAATGACTATTGGGAATCAGTGATCGGTCCATAAATCTTGTAAATTAGTGAGCATGGGAATAGATGTAATATATCCAAATAATCTAAAAGGAAGTGATCTTGGGCATAGAAATGATTTTCCTAATACTTGAATTGGAAGTGATCCATTATAAATTTATTATATCAACACATTATCTATGTATGATTATTTTATGTAACCTAGTAATGGTGAACCATGTAAAATATTTGTGTCTTGTTCATGAATTCATTTATATTCATATATTTCTATGAGAATGAAAGAGATGAGTGTTTATATTAATGATTAATATGTTTCTCAAGGGGTTGATGTTTTAATCTGTTCAACCCGGATTCATGCCCCCCTCAAGGTAGTTATCCTAGTTGGGCTAACATCCATTCAAATAATTCACAGAAAAATTCATGGAATCCCATTTTATGAAAACAAAATAATGGTAAGATAAAATTATTGGTAAAGGTTATATATAAAGGAATTAGTAGTGAATTTATGAGAATAATCAACATGAAAAGTTGAATAATATAAAACACATTCCCATTATATAACTAGATAATGGAAAATCAATATGGAAGGGTTTGTAACTAAACCTCAAGTCATTTAATCTATAAATGTGAATAAAATAAATCTCTTGATAATTTCTAATTGAAATTTCAATGTATAAAAAATTTATGAATATGAAATATATAAATGATTAGTCATGGGTCTCTATGTTTCATAGGTACATGGTTCATTTTCAATCAAGACATTTCACAAGTTCGTTTATAATATATGAGCTAAAAAACCAACAGATTGAAAAAATAATTCATCTCATGAAACTATTGATGCATCAAGGGGATATATATAACTATGAACTGACAATGAAATAATGTTCCAAATCATTAGTCATATATCAAATAATTAATTTAATTCATCAAAAATTATCCTAATCAAATATATGTATTGAGTAAAACATTTTAATATACCAATATTTACCCAAATTATACAAAAATTATCAAGTACATAACAAATTTATAGATATTATATGGTCAATAAAATATTTATAACCATCCCATAAGTTTATAGATATCTAAAAAAATTAATTTACAATTTAAATGATCATAAGGAAGTTGTTTTTCAAGATAAAGTTAAAAATAATGAATTTGACATTGAAAAGATAACATTTCACCCATGGTAATTTTTAAATAATATATCATTCACATGTATAATTAAAATTGAACGATAGAATACCCTGAGAAATAATTGAATCGTTATATTAATAAAAAAATGGGATCTATATGTAGAAAATTAATTTGAATTGGTTATTAATAACAAGGCTCAATTGAAAGAAAATTGAGATGAAATCCCTTACATTATGCTCCCTTATTGTTGAAAACCTATAAAATTAATGGATAATGGATTTAATCATATTATTAACTTATTAAATTTTCCTTATAATATTTAAAATATCATATAAGATCATCTTATAATATCATATTACACAGTTGTAAATAATTATTCATTATTTTCACCATTTTAGGTGCATAATTGTCATGTGTTTCTAGTATGTTTTGAATTTTTTTTACTATAAAATAGATCAAGATTTAATCATATGAATCATTTAAAAAATTATTTTAATATCATATATATTAAAAATATATTTATTTATATTATTCTATTTAATTTTGATATAGGAAATGAAATGTAGTATTCATGGAGATGGTAGGTCGTACATACGAATGAATTCGACATCCATTTCCTTATCATATTTAAAAATTAAGTGACATATATATATAAGAAAATAATCATTCCAATATCATATTTATGTTATATATATCACATATTTTTTCTAAACCCATATTTAATAAATTATTTTTAATGTGTGAACAAATCACATCGTTTTAAGGAGGCGCTAGTCCATACGTCCACAAACAATGTTATCATATTTCATAAGAATTGAATGCAGGGGGGAATGTGTTATATAAAAAATATATAAAGATATAAAATTATAAATATTTTATATATCTTATGTGAACTATAATTCAATCATTATTTCAGACCTTGATATGTGGTAACAGAAGAATGAACGACATAAGTTCATGAGATAGTAATTCGCCAAACACTATAACGATGATTGTGTCTCTCATTTGTAGGATATTTGTGTGGGTGGAGGACATTAACTTACGATAAAAATGTTTAAATATATTTAGTGTTTTTATTTTATTATATAGTAATGATATATGATGAATTTAATTGTTTAGGATATAAATTAAAAAAAAGTGATTCTTGAAGAACATTACCTCTAATTCAGGTAACTCCTTTTAGATTATATCAAAATACTTTTTTGGTTATTTATGCCTAAATATAGGAATATAGGAAAAGGGTAGATGTATTTTGAGTGATTTAGCTATGGTTTTGATGATCCAACATTTAAAAACCCATGTACTTGTATAATACATTTTTTGTTATTGAAATAAATAATTAAACTCATTAAAAATGTGAAATGAAAGAAGAGGTATTTATATAAAATAATGAATCAATACTAATATAATTTTAACATAATAATCAATTTATGAATATTTTTTATCTTATAAGTGAATAAATTATATATTTATATTCTGGAATAATAAATTAAAGGTTTTCAAAATGATAAATTATGTGTTGTTTTTTTGACACACATTTCTTGTATTTTGAATTTTACAATTAATATAATGATTTAAAAGATAAATAAAACATCGTAAAATAAATTCATAAATTAATATTTTTTTTCTTATAATTAATAGATATTTCAATGAGACCTTCATAAATTTATCAGTGAATAATAAAATCAATTATAATTTTAAAATTTGTTGTTTTAAAATAAATAATGATTTTAATTAATAATTAAAATTCAAAAATTTATAAAATTATTTTCATAAAATGGAGTTAATTTTGGAATTATACTCCTAAAAAATTATAATGGTGAATTTTTGGAATTTTTCTAAAATAGATGAATTTTAGGTGAATAGTATAATATAGTAATTTATGGTATTTTACAAATACAAGATTTACTGAGTTATAAATGATATGTGGATGATTTAACACCATAATATAGAACTATCATTAATTATTTTAATATATTTATTGATAATTATCAAACTCTTCATAGTCATTGCCCATTAATAATGAACTAATGAATGAAATTACGAGAAAACACCTTTCTCCGACACTATAAATACCACCCTCACAACCTATTATTCAAACACCTACAAATCCTTGTATAGTGTTTAATTTCTACCAAATTATGTTACCAATAACCTTCATAACATCCACTAACTTGTAGTATCACCATAATTCCAAACCGAAGGGCCTTAATAAGGTTCTCAAGGTAGAGGAATCAAGAGATAAAATCCTCTTTCATTTAATTATATTTTCTTATAAATTAATTTTATTTTCTTATTCTATTCTCACCTCCCCTAATAATATTACATGACAACTCTATTTCCATACATATACTTTATATTTCAATTCTTAATGGAATAACCATCATCAAACTTCTCCTCATCTTCCCTTATTTTAGAAAATGAAAGCATCATTCATGACATGTTGGTCCACCACCTTTGGGGAAGATTAATTATCATTTTATTTTACCTCCAAATAAGATGGTAATAAAATAATAATTATTTTTAAACTTTATTATATTATAAATATTATAATTAATATTATTTTCATGAACCAAAATATAAAAATGATATAAATTAAATGATATATGTTCGTAATGGTCATAAAAACTGAAAAAAAAAATTAAATCTCCTTCATTAATGATTTATCTAATGAATCGTCCTCATAACTAGGAAAATTATATATGGAATCATTTAAATTTTTTGATAAATATTATTTCCCTTTCATTCTACCTCTATAGTTTTTCTTTCATTCAACAAGAAAATCCATAAAAATTGACCTTGGAAACCATTAAAAAAACACACCCGAATCAATGGAAAAAATATTATTAATAAATGGGTAGAGAGTTATTACAAAAAGACCATATAAGGTATTTTAGATATGAAACAGTCATTAAATATGTTAATAAAACTCTATGAAACAATATAATGTATTTTATGAACATGTTTAATGTATAATAACTCGAGGCAAGGAACATTTCATTAAAATTACTCATTTAAATTTATCTTTTTAGAAAATTCAAAAAGTAATCATTTTATGACTCAATTATTAATATTTTATGATTATTTTATAGTACATTGAAATTTATTATGATGAAGAGTAGAACCTATATCTATAACAAAAGAATTGGTTATGTTTATGATTGTGGTTTATCATATGGTTACTCCATGTTATCTATCATGGTTACACCATAAGGTACCCATGAGAGTTACATTTTAAGTAAGTCCTAATGGTTTCAAATAATATTGTATCTGTGAGGGTTAAAATATAATACAAGTAAAGACTCAAGTTACCTTTATGGTTTTATTTATTTCTCTTCGATTTATGGAATTATCATGTTTCAAAATGTAGGTATATGATACGTTAAATTTGAAAAGACTATCTTTGTGAAAATTATTTCATATATTTAATATTATTCATAGAGTAATGGTTTTATTCACTAAATTAATGTCACTTACTAATAATTTAGTTCTGATCCCAAGTTTCAAAAAAATTTCACTATGTTAAATGAAGGGTAAAATAAAAGAAATAGCCATGATGATTTTTGTGGTGATTTTTCAGTAAGTGATTTAATGTTTCATTAATAACATATATATTATAGAATAAAGGATTTTGTTTAAGTAGTGACCACATTGTGTGATTGTATGATGATATGTATGAATTATTTATTAACAACTAAAACACTAATCTAAAAATATATTTTCGAATTTATGAATGTGAATTACATTTGAATTAACTATAATATCTAATGCTTAGGTATGTGTCCTTATAATTAGTATTAGAGAAAAATATAGACAACTTTAGTTATTGGGATGTTGTTAATAACATTACTTTTTTTACCATATTTGTTTTTTGATATGATACTAAATTTAATTGTTACCATGTTACATCATCTGTGTTATTTTTATTTAGAACAAATTTCTATAGAACAAATTGGGAAACATATGTATGAAATAACTCAAAGGATGGTATCTTTTTGAATTCACAACATTGAATTGGGGTAATTGGAACCAATCCTTTATGATATTGATGGATTAGTTGACACGGGGTTTAAATGTAGGTGTAATCCATGAAAGAGAACATTCAGTGCTACCAAAAAGTAATATGAATAAATAGGATCATTTTATATGGAAACACCAATATATTCTGACCCAATTAGAGTTGAAGGTTATATTAAATCCCTCAAAATAATATATTATGTCAAGGGGTGTTCAAATAATAAAATTTATGCTATCTATATTTATAATATTTATTGTAAAAAAACTAGTGGTTTCCAACGGTCAAGAATATCAGATATAATGACGATATTTATGCATTGGAATGGGAGGAATTAAAGAATCTTTTAGTTGAAAAATATTTTCCTTTGGTGGTTAAAAAATGCATGGAAAATCCATTCGTTGAATTAAAAAAGTGTATGAATCAGTGTATGTTCATGAAAAAAAATAAACTGAATGGAAAGTTATTATTGAATAATTATCCGAGATCTTGATCGTAAAATCATTCATTATTATAGAATACTGAAGCCAAGATATCAAAGGGAATTGGCTTACCATGAATTAAAATAATATTGAGAAACATGTTTGAAGTACTGAGAGGGAAGACATAGAGTTTTCCAATGATCACATGTAATTAAAAAACATGAATAAGAAATTTTCCACACAGAATGTAATGGGTACAATAAATCTAACAAATCTGATGGTTGGAAATTCTAGTTTCATGTTTGTGGAATGTGTGGAAACAAATAACTGTCACTAATTCCATATAAAATCTATTAATTGTTTATGATGTGGTATGTTTGCACATTTGGATAGAGATTTTAATGAAAATGAAATTATGTTTAATTAGGATAATAAAACTATAAAGTGTTTCAAATGTTTTGAGATGGGTTATTATAAAAATATTGTCTCAATGAATGATATAAATAATAAAATGCAAACCAATTATATTATTAAAGGTGTATTGAAATCATTTATGACAACTTTAGTAGATTTCATTCCATATAATGAATTGGTATGAGTTTCTTTTCTTTTTTTTTCTCATAATTTTCTATTGTAATTTTTTATTTGGGGTGTATAGATTCGTTTATTTCTGATAATTTTTAAATAAAGTAGAAATTTCACCTGAATAATGAAACCAAAACATATTATTAAAACACATGGGGTGTATATTAAAGAAAAAATTCATTGTATGAATCATCCTATTATTGTATTGGGAAAGACATTACATCAAATATTGTTTTTTTCCTTAGTATTTTTTTATTTTATTTTGGGTATGTATTGAATTTATGTTTATCATGAGGAGATTTACAAGAGAGATAATGTATTTGTTTTTCATAAAGAATTTTAATTTTTATTATAGAATGAAACCATAACATTGACAACATTATTGATCACATATTATTGAAAAAAGGTAATTGTTTATATTACTGTTCTGCATTTGGTAAATAAATATCTAGATGTTTTTAATGTGTTTTCAAAGGTTATCCCCAATCGGGATGTATAATTTACTATTGACTTATCTCCTAATCAGAATCCAATCTCAAAATAGACCAAAATAATGGATCAAGTGAAACTTATAGAATTGAAAAAGAAGTATTATGATATTCCCAATAAAGGATTAATCCATCATTGAACTTCATCATGGAAAGCTCATACTTTATTTTTTAAAAAGAGAGATGGATCCAAGAAAATTGTATTAATTATAGAGATTCAAATTAGTTTAAGAGTAATTATCCATTTCCTCATATCGATGAATTGTTTGATCATCTATAAGAAGCTTAGTATTTTTCAATGGATGAATTGAGATCCACGTAACATCAGCTTAAGGTGAAGGAGGGTAACATCCCAAGAAAATAATTTTGAATTAGAAATAGATATTATGAGTTTATTGTTATGACCTTTTATATAAAAATTGACCCTTTTATATATAATAATGTTTAGAATAGAAACTTCCTTGAATATTTTTATAATATTAATGTTGTTTTATTGATGACATATTTTTTGTTTTAAAAAAGTTACTAAGATCAATAAAAAATTAGGTATTGCCCTGCAAACTCTCAGTGAAATGAAGTTATAGGGGAAATATAGAAAATATGATTTTTATTTGCAACATATTTCTATTCATCAAAACATTTGTAAATTAGGATGTAAAAACAATTGATCTTGTAAAAAACAAAATTCATTGATAAATTCCCTAGACCTATAAATTCTATAGATATAAAAAGATTCATTGGATTAAAAGTATTTTACCAATGGGTTTCAAAAAACATTGTGAGGATATTTTTCCCGTTTTCAATGTTTACATGAAGAGGGGTTAAATTTGTTCAGATAAAATAATTTGATGTTAATTTCATGATTTAAAAAGGATATTGATGAATTATCTTGTTTTAGATATCCTTTCAAGAACTGTTAATTATTTTGTCTATAGTAATGCTTCATTTATGGTACACGGTTTCAATATGATGATAGTGATAAGGTAATTAATTATTCATTAACACAACTAAATACTCATGAATTAATTTATCTCACAAATGATTCTGAATTAGAATTTATGATTTTCACATTATAAATATTATGTAATAATTTATATTGATCAAAATGGGAAATATATACCGACAGTTAAATTTTGAAGAATACATTTACTCAGAATCAATCGAATATAAGGATGAGAAAATGGATGGAACATATAATGTATTATGAATGAATAATCAACTAACATCCTGTAAGATAAATAATGTGTTTTATTTCTTGAGAAAGAAACCAAATTCTACGTTAACCATATTAATTATTGAAAATGACCGCTTGATTTTTGTTTTGCAGTGGTTTGTCTTGAATTTCATTGGTATAAGAAATTATATTTTTTTGTATCATGTGACAGTGCATTCACCACTCTCAAATAGAATTAAGAAATCCAAAATGGAAGATCATGAATTATAGAATATGGTTGTATTGGTTAATAAAGGAAAATTTCCATAAATTATTGTTGATAATGATTGGGTTTTGATATTTGGAAACACAATAAGTGTTCCTAGTGATACCTATGCGAAGAAATAATTGTTATATAAAACTCATAGTTTTTCAATATCAGATCATCCTGGCAGAACTATGATGTAAAATGACCTTAGAGTGTTCAACTAGTGAGATAAAAATAAAATAGATATTATAGAATTTACCAAGAAATGTTTTAGTTGTTAATAGTTTAAAGTTGACTGAAAAATTTCAATGGGGATGCTTCATCTTTTTTCAAGTGCAAGAGAGGAAATTTGAAAATATATCCACGAGATTAATTGTGAGACATATAATGAAACATCGATGTAAAAATTCTATTTGTTTCATAATTGATTAGATGACAAAATCAAAATATTTCATTTCTATTCAAGACAACCTTTCTCTAGATTAAATTTCTCTACTATGCCTAAACTAGGTTTTAAATCTTACATGGTGTTCCTCAATACATTATATTTTACCATGATCACATGTTCATTCAAACTTTTGGAATGCCATTTAGAAGGCATTGGGAACTGAATTAAATTCCATCCAGTTATTTATCCACAATATGATGGACAGACTGAGTGAACATCTTAGATATTTTAAATCATGTTACATGATTGTTCATTTGATTACCAAGTAATTTTTGATCAACATATTTCATAAGTTGAGTTTTCAAATAATAATAGTTTTTTATAGTATTATTTTTGAATCTTCTGATTCATTATAGGGAATGTAGTGTGGAACTCCATCATTTTTGGATGATTTCATGGAGTAGATGTTGATGGGTCTATAATTATTTCTGTAAGAGGATGAAAGGGTGATGATGATCCAGTAACACATGAGGACAACACAATATAGGAAAATATGTTATGTATATAACATAATGTATTATTTTTATCTCTATGTCGGTGATCTTGTTTTGATTAAAATATCTCCATGGAAAATATTATTGAATTAGGTTTGAATAAAAAAATTATTTCCATGGTTTTTTGGACCTCTTGAAATCTTGTACAATGTTTGTAAAATTGCCTACCGAATAGCTTTTCCTCTATGTTTATCTCAAGAAAATAATTTTTCATGTATTGATGTTAAGAACGTTTGTTTTAGATTCATCTCATGTTTGGATTCAATAAGTAGTTCAACTGGAAGAGAATCATTCGTATGAGGAAAATCCTCTTTAGTTTCTTGATCATGGAGAGCATGTATTTCAGAATAACATAATTAACTCTATTAAGTTTTTTTTGAGAAACCAAATCATTGAAAAAGAAATATGCTGATATAGAAATTCTTTAAGGAAAATGTATTCCCACTTATTTAATTATTAAATAAAAATTTTTATGATGCAATTATGAGAATATTTGGATAATATAACTACTTCATTACTTATAAAGTAATTTATTTTCATTCTATATTTAAATAGTTAAACTCATTCAAAATGAATAATATAAAAATCGTATTTACCAAAAGAAAAGAATCAATACTAATTGAATAGTGACATACCATAAGATAGTATAATTAGATTATTTATATTTTATAATTGAAAATATTGTATATTTATATCATGGAATAGGTAATAAAATCTTCTGAAAATGATAAATTAAGAATTAGTGATTTTGTTACACATAAATATTCTAATTTATAATTTTATAATAAATATCATCATTTGAAATAAACTATATTATAATAAAATACATTCGTTATTCAATATTTTTTGTCTGGGTATTATAATATTATATAATGAGACCTTGATTAAATGATCAATTCTTTATAAAATCACATATAATTTTTAAATTGCTATTTTTTTGTATAAAAGTAATTCTAAATAAAATTTAAACATAAAAAATTTATAAAATTATTTTCATATTATTGAGTTTATTTTTTAATTATACACATCAATAAATGTTTAGGGTGGTGTTTTGGAATTTTTCTAATATAGTGGAATTTGTGGTGAACAGAAAAATACAGTAATTTACATTATTTAACAAATACATGATTTTTTTAGAAAAAGATGATGTATGCATGATGTAATCCCACAATGAAGATTCATCCATCATGTTTTTAATATATTTATTAATAATGCTAAAAATGTACATATTCTGGACCATAAAAAAATTAATAAGTAAAATAATGAGAAAATACCCCTATCATTCCTTATAAATACCACACCTCACCACCTCTTTTCCTCACATTGCTAAATCCTTGTATATTATTTCAGTTTAATCAAATTACATTCTCCATCCACTTACCTACATAGATAGATAGATATTATCACCAAAATGAATAAAGAAATGGCTTTAAGGATGTTCTCAAGGAGGATAATTCAATAGGTAAAATCCACTTTCATTATCTTTTATTTTAATTTGAATTTATTTTATTTTCTTATTCTCTCCTCTGCTCCCCTCATCCAAGTGAAATGATTACTTTATTATATATCATATACATTAATTTCTATAATATATTGGAATATACATATTCAATCATCTCATTCTCACATATTATTCTAGAAAGTGAAAGCAACATTCGTGACGTTTCGATTCATCCCCTTGGTAGTTGTGAATTTTGATTTTCATTTACCGCCTTCAAGGAAGGTATTACAAAATATATATATTTCGAATCATATTTTTTTATACTTGTGTATAAGTTATAAATTTTTTACAAACTAATATATCAACGTGATACTAATTAAAATTATATATGATTGTGATGGTCATAGAAAACCAAAATAAATTATATCATTTTTCTTAAGGTTTTATCTAATGAATCATCCTCATATTAGAATAAAATGATAAGTGGTATTAACTAATTTCATTGAAAATTATAAATACTATATCATTCCACTTATAGGTTTTTTCATTCATTTGACCATAAATTTCATAACAAACTGACCATTGAAACAATTAGATGAAAATGCTCGAAATAATGGAAGTAACAAAATAGTAGTATTAAATTTTTCAAAAGTTGCTATAAAAGATAGTATAAGGTATTATAGATATAATTATAGTTTTTCAATATGTTGGTAACATTTTTTAATCTAATATACATGTGTTTTTAATATCTTTAATGTAATAAAACCCCGAGGTAAGGGACTTCTATTTAAAAATCATCTTTTAAATTTCAATTTTTTTAAAAAAATATTTTAATGTTGAATGTATTCCTAATTAATGATTATGATATATTTTTTGGGAATTTTTTACGATGATGGGTGAGACCCATATTTCCTTCCAGTTCATTGGGTATGTTTAAATTGTAGGTCCATCGTTTTGTAACTATTAGAGTAGCTACAGTTGATACTCTATAACATAGCCACAAGGGTTACAATATAAGGTATCCTTTATTGATGAAAATATATGATAGGCATGAGGGATACAATCATATATAAATAATTACAAAAAGTTTCATAATGATTTTATTTATGTTTTCTATGTTTTTTATGGATATCCCATGTTTCATAAAGTAAGTATATGATACATTATTCATTTATAATATATGTTTTTCAAAATGATTTCAAAATGTTTATAAGAATTCATGTACTTTTATTTCATTATTTTTTTCCATTACTGATATTTGTGAGCTTATCACATGTTTTGAAATGTTTTTTATAAGGTATATGGATGGATAATATAAAACAAGCATCCATGAATAATATTGTGAATATTTTCATGAAAATATTTAATGTTTTGTTATAAATGATAGCATTATAGAAGAAATAGATGATATTTTAATATTATAGACTTTTTATGCTTCTGGGTTGATATGTATTAATTATATCCTAATTCTAAAAAACTAAACTAAAAATTTATTTTGGAATGTAAGAAAGTGAATTCTAGTTAAATTTACCACAATATGTAATTTTTATGTCTATTCTCTAATACAAAGGGATAGAGATGTGTGATTAGGTGGAAGAGGTGAGTTATTTTTTTTGGATGAGTATAATTTGTGTAAATATAAAAATAAAATAATATTGGGAGTTTTCTCTTTAACAATTTACCATTAATAATGATACAAATTCTATCTAAGGGATTTTATGGTCATGATATTTCCATCCAATAGGTATTTAAAATGTGAATAAATCATTTTGTAACATAAACATAAGATTTATTTTCATGTTAAGATAGTTTATCTCTTAATCACTCTAATTAAAATTAATTTATTTCAATAATATTTATTTGTAAAATACTATATTGAAATTTCTAGATATTATAAATTATTTTTATTCTAAATATGTGATAAATTTTACCGAATTTCAATCACATAAGTACCAGAAATTAATGAAAAAATAATCCCTCTAACGAAATGGGAATGTGGGTTTTCAAAGTGAAAATATAGAAATGGTCACTATGTTTGTATATATAAATTAAATATAAACATTTATATAATGAACTAAATTGAATTAATAAAACAATCATAAAATAATATTTTAAAACTAATTAAAAATATAATTGATCACGGTAAATAAATTTTATAAAAAAGTAGTCTCCAATTAAAATTATGTCTATGTAAATATTCCTTAAAAATTAAACATCACATAAAAATACCAAAACATAATCCAATGATAAAATGTCCTTATTGGTTTATAGTTACATAATTATAATTTTATCCCATTATTTTTATTACTTATTCCAATAATTTTTATTTCCTTGAATATTTTATAATGTTGTTACCTAAATTTGTAAGACTAACATAGATTCTAAAAAAATTTATATATATATATATATATATATCTTCATATAATTTATGTCAGGATCATGTTCCAATTTAGTGATTCATGTGATAAAAAATTTAATCTTATATTTATATAAATTTAAATTGACACTAATTAATATTGGATTTTCATTCGAATCCCTGAAAATAATTCATCCTCATACTTTTAATTATCACTCAAAAATGAAGATAAAAATATGTATATTGAATATCGGAATGCATCCTGAAATAGTTGAAATTGATATATCTACCTTACTATGATAAGTAGGTCTAAGAATAGTAATAGTAATATTCATCATATAGAGTTTCTATTAAACATTTTCATCAAAACAAAAGTTATTATTTGGTATTAAGAAAATTGAAAAAGAATTATATTTCTTGTGGAATTATTAATCATCCTATCCTAGATAGATGATTATTTTATTATTAAGAATGTGAGATATGATTTATCTATTTTGGTAATTAACATTCATTCAATGAGAAGATAGATAATTCATTTTCTAATTCACATAAAATTCATTTAAACATGTAATAATTATATTTCACCAAAGAACATTTTCATAAACAATAACAAGTGACACAATAATCACAAAAATAGATTACTTAATTAATTATTCATCATCTAATAATATGTGTATTGATATATTTTTCATAGAAAATATTCATTTTATAATATATTTCATTAAACAAGATACAAATAATAGACTCATAGGGAATCATTAGATTATCAGATTCTTATTTCATGGGCAATTTTGAATTCCACTAAAGTTTTTTCTGTTTCATATAATTTACCTTATTTCCATGAACTTTGAAGTATTTTACTCTTATTATCATTGATATGAAATATGGTTATGGTACAGATCTGGATAATTCCAAAACATCTAACATTTAATACATTAAATTATTATGTATATCCTAGTACGAACTCTATTTTTTTCATCAACTAAACTCTTAATTTTTCCTCAAAACTATTTGAATATGTTCCCATGTTCCAACACATAATAGTATTTATCTTTAAATTTATACATTCTCTCTGGTGGTTCCTACAATAATTATTGATACACATAAAATTTAATATTGATTCCTTCGTAATCATTGTCAGTAGAACATCATATATATTCCATACATCTATTCATTGGTGTGATTAGGACATCCATAATGTTTATTTAATTCATCAAAATTGACCATATATTTTTTAATATTCACATGAAATATCAATTAATATATTATATATTAATTTTTATAAATAAAAAAATCTATATAGTGTTGATGTAATAAACAACTAACTTGGGTTCATTAGGCCTCATCAATTAATAAAACACAAAATCATAATGGTGATTGAAGAATAATTTTGATCATATAAAAATTTTCATAAGTAATATCATGAAAAATTAAAACCTGAAATAGAATACTCTTCAGAGATCTCACATTTGGTTTTATTTAAAAATAAATCCCTCTAGAATATAAAAATGGTTAATTGAGTTTTCTTTATCTATTTTGGATCTAACCACATTCCATAATATAATATATCTATTCTAATTTCTCATAAGTAGAATGTGATTAACAAAATACTATCCTCCTGGACTGTCAAACATGGCGTTTAGTTAAATATATTTTTCATAATCTATGTGAAGATGGATTTAATAATCATTCATCCACTATAATGTTATTACCTCTTAGTTAATGTTTGTAAGAGACTACATTAACATATAATATCGATATATAGATTTAATTTATAAATAACCCCACAATCAGTAGTTTACCACAATTAATGGATTTTATCCTATATTTAAAAAATTAATTAATTTTTAAAATAATGTTTTCTAACTCCAAAACCCCAATATAATTAATAATTACTATGATTCCCACTAAGGCACCACATACATTCACTTCTAAGACCTATTCTTGAAAAAAATACTCTACTCACTAGAATTGATTCTATGCTATATTACCCTAGCTATATGTTTTTTTCTTTTAAATCATTTTCCTAAGTTATTAATTAAATCTGTTTCATTAATGCTTTATCTAATGAATCATACTCATAACTAGGAAAAAATATATGGAATCATTTAAATTTTTTGATAAATATTATTGCCCTTTCGTTCTACCTCTATAGTTTTTTCTTTCATTCAACAAGAAAATCCATAAAAATTAAACCTTGGAAACCATGAAAAAACAGACCCGAAACAATGGAAAAAATATTATTAATAAATAGGTCGAGAGTTATTACAAAAAGATCATATAAGGTATTTTAGATATGAAACACTCATTAAATATGTTAATAAAACTCTATAAAATAGTATAATGTATTTTATGAACATGTTTAATGTATAATAAATCGAGGTATGAGACGTTTCATTAAAATTCCTCATTTAAATTTATCTTTTTAGAAAATTCAAAAAGGAATCTTTTTATGACTCAATTA
This sequence comes from Viscum album, assembly GCA_963277665.1. NCBI lineage: Eukaryota > Viridiplantae > Streptophyta > Magnoliopsida > Santalales > Viscaceae > Viscum > Viscum album. Next base: position 1,144,110,613 of record OY728141.1, read on the forward strand.
TTAATATTTTATGATTATTTTATGGTACATGGAAATTGATTATGATTATGTGTAGGACCTGTATCCATAACAAAAGAATTGGTTATGTTTATTATTGTGGTTTATCACATGGTTACTCCATGTTAACTGTCATGGTTACACCATAAGGTACCCCTGAGGGTTACATTTTAATTATGTCCTAATGGTTTCAAATCATATTATATTCGTGAGGGTTAAAATATAATACAAGTAAAAACTCAAGTTACCTTTATGGTTTTATTTATTTCTCTTCGTTTTATGGAATTATCATGTTTCAAAATGGAGGTATATGATACGTTAAAGTTAACAAGACTATATTTGGGAAAATTATTTCATATGTTTAAAATTATTCATAGAGTAATGGTTTTATTCACTATATTAATGTCACTTACTAATAATTTTGTTCTGATCCAAAGTTTTAATTTTTTTAACTATGTTAAATTAAGGGTAACATAAAATAAATAGCCATGATGAATTTTGTGATGATTTTTCAGGAAGTGATTTGATGTTTCATTAATAACCTCTATATTATAGAATAAAGCATATTGTTTTAGTAGTGACCACATTTTTTGATTGTATGATGATATGTATGAATTATTTCTTAATAACTAAAACACTAATCTAAAAATATATTTTTGAATTTATGAATCTGAATTACATTTGAATTAACTAGGAAATCTAATTCTTAGGTATGCATCCTTATAATTAGTATTAGAGAAAAATATAGATAACTTCACTGATTTGGATGTTGTTAATAACATTACTTTTTTTACCATATTTTTTTGATATGATACTGAATTTAATTATTACCATGTTACTTCATCTGTGTTATTTTTATTTAGAACAAATTTCTATAGAACAAATTGGGAAACTTATGTATGAGATAACTCAAAGGATGATATCTTTTTGAATTCACAACATTGAATTGGGGTAATTGGAACCGATCCTTTATGATATTGATGGATTAGTTGAGGCGGGGTTTAAATGTAGGTGTAATCCATGAAAGAGAGCATTCAGTGCTACCAAAATGTAATATGAATAAAGAGGATCATTTTATATGGAAACACCAATATATTCTAACCTAATTAGAGTTTAAGGTTATATTAAATCCCTCAAAATAATATATTATGTTAAGGGGTGTTCAAATAATAAAATTTTTAGTATCTATATTTATAATATTTATTGTAAAAAAAACTAGTGGTTTCCAATGGTCAAGAATATCAGATATAATGACGATATTTATGCATTGGAATGGGAGGAAATAATGAATCTGTTAGTTGAAAAATATTTTCATTTGGTGGTTAAAAAATGCATGTAAAATCCATTCGTTGATTTAAAAAAAGTGTATGAATCAGTGTATGTTCATGAAAAAAACATAAGCTGAATGGAAATGTATTATCAAATAATTATCCGAGAACTTGATCGTAAAATCATTCATTTTTATAGAATACTGAATCCAAGATATCAAAGGGAATTGGATTACCATGAATTAAAAAAATATTGAGAAACATGTTTGAAGTACTGAGAGGGAAGACATAGAGCTTTCCAATGATCACATGTAATTAGAAAACATGAATAAGAAATTTTCCACACATAATGTAATGGGTACAAATAAATCTAACAAATCTGATGGTTGGAAATTCTAGTTTCATGTTTGTGGAAAGTGTGGAAACAAATAACTGTCAGAAATGCCTTATAAAATCTATGAATTGTTTCTGATGTGGTATGTTTTCACATTTGGATAGAGATTTTAATGAAAATGATATTATGTTTAATTAGGATAATAAAACTATAAAGTGTTTCAAATGATGTGAGATGGGTTATTATAAAAATATTGTCTCAATGAATGATATAAATAATAAAATGCAAACCAATTATATTATTAAAGGTGTATTGAAATCATTTATGACTACTTTAGTAGATTTCAGTGTATATAATGAATTGGTATGAGTCACTTTTCTTTTTTTTTCTCATATTTTTCTATTGTAATTTTTATATGGGGTATAGAGATTCGTTTATTTCTGATAATTTTTAAATAAATTAGAAATTTCACCTGAATAATGAAACCAAAACATATTACTAAAACAAATGGGGTGTATATTAACGAAAAAATTCATTATATGAATCATCCTATCATTGTATTGGGAAAAACATTACATCAAACATTTTTTTTTCACTTAGTGTTTTTTATTTTATTTTGGGTATATATTGAATTTATCTTTATAATGAGGAGATTTACAAGATAGATAATGTATTTATTTTTCATAAAGATTTTTAGTTATTATATTAGAATGAAACCATAAAATATAAAAAATTAGAGGGAGTTGAGAAATTTTTAAAATATAGAAAGGAAAATTATTGATCACATATTATTGAAAAAATGGTAATTGTTTATATTAATGTTGTGTATTTGGTAAATAAATATCTAGATGTGTTTTAATGTGTTTTCAAGGGTTATCCCTAATCCGGATCAAGAATTTACTATTGACTTATCTCCTAATCAAAATCCAATCTCAAAACCGACCAAAATAATGGATCAAGTGAAACATATAGAATTGAAAAAGAAGTATTATGAGATTCCCAATAAAGGATTAATCCATTATTTAAGTTCATCATGGGAAGCCCATATTTTATTTTTTAAAAACAGAGATGGATCCATGAAAATTGTAATAATTATAGAGATTCAAATTAGTTTAAGAGTAATTATCCATTTCTTCATATCGATGACTTGTTTGATCATCTATAGGAAGCTTAGTATTTTTCCATGGTTGAACTGAGATACACGTACCATCAGCTTAAGGTGAAGGAGAATAACATCCCAAAAAAATAATTCTGAATTAGAAATGGATATTATGAATTTATTGTTCTGATATTTCATTTAAAAATTGACCCTTTTATATATAATAATTTTTAGAATAGAATCTTCCTTGAATATTTTTATAATATTAATGTTAATTTTATTTATGACATATTTTTTGTTTTAAAAAAGTTACTAAGATCAATAAAAAAATTAGGTATTGCCCTGAAAATTCTCAATAAAATGAAGTTATAGGGGAAATATAGAAAATGTGATTTTTAGTTACAACATATTTATATTCTTCAAAACATTGTAAATTAGAATGTAAAAATAATTGGTATTGTAAAAAAAATTCATTGATAAATGCCCTAGACCTATAAATGCTATAGATATAAAAAGAGTCCTTGGATTAAAAGTATTTTACCAATGGGTTTCTAAAAACATTGCGAGGATATTTTTCCCATTTTCAATGTTAACATAAAGAGGGGTTAAATTTGTTTGGATAAAAGAATTTGATGTTAATTTCCTAATTTAAAAAGGATATTGATGAATTATCTTGTTTTAGTTATCCTTTCAAGAACAATTAATTATTTTTTCTATATTAATGCTTCATTTATGGGACCCGGATTCATTATGATGATAATGATAAGGTAATTAATTATTCATTAACACAACTGAATCCTCATGAATTAAATTATCTCACAAATGATTCTGAATTATCATTTATGATTTTCAAATTATAAATATGATGTAATATTTTATATTGATAAAAATGGGAAATTTATACCGACTGTTAAATTTTGAAGAATACAGTTACTCATAATTAATCGAAAATAAGGATGAGAAAATGGATGGAACATATAATGTATTACGAATGAATCATCAATTAATATCCTGTAAGATAAATAATGTGTTTTATTTCTTGAGAAAGAAACCAAATTCTACATTAACCATATTAATTATTGAAAATGACCGGTTGATTTTTGTTTTGAAGTAGTTTGGCTTGAATTTTATTGGTATAAGAAATTCTATTTTCTTGTATCATGTGACAGTGCATTCACCTCTCTCAAATAGAATTATGAAATCCAAAATGGAAGATCATGAATTATAGAATATGGTTGTATTGGTTAAGGTAAATTTCCATAATTTAATGTTGATAATGATTGGGTTTTGATATTTGGAATCACAATAAGTGTTCCTAGTGATACCTATGCGAAGAAATAATTGTTATATAAAACTCTTATTTCTTCTTTATCAGTTCATCCTGGCAGAACTATGATGTAAAATGACCTTAGAGAGTTCAACTGTTGAGATAAAAAGAAAATATATATTATAGAATTTTCCAATAAATGTTTTAGTTGTTAATAGTTTAAGGTTGATTGAAAAATTTCAATGGGGATGCTTCATCACTTTTCAAGTGTAAGAGAGGAAATGTAAAAATATATCCACAAGATTAATGTTGAGACAACTAATGAAATATCGATGTAAAAAATCCATTTTTTTCATTATTGATTAGATGAAAAAATAAAAATATTACATTCCTATTCAAGACAACCTTTCTCTAGATTAAATTTCTATACTATGCCTAAACTAGGTTTTACATCTTATATGGTGTTCCTAAATAAATTATATTTTACCATGAGCACTTGTTCATTTAAAACTTTTGAAATGTCTTTTAGAATCCATTGGGAACTGAATTAAATTTCATCCAGTCTTTTATACACAATCTGATGGACAGATTAAGTGAACATCATAGATATTTTAAATCATGTTACATGATTGTTCATTTGATTACCAAGTAATTTGTGATCAACATATTTCATTAGTTGAGTTTTCTCATAATAATAGTTTTTTTATAGTATTCTTTTTGAAACTTATTATTCATTATAGGGAATGTAGTGTGGAACTCCAGCATTTTCGGATGATTTCATGGAGTAGATGTTGATGGGTCCATAATTATTACTATAAGAAGATGAAAAAGTGATGATGATCTATTAACACATGAGGACAACACAATACAAGAAAAAATTTTATGTATATAACATAATGGATGATTTTTATCTCTATGTAGGTGATCTTGTTTTGATTAAAATATCTCCAAGGAAAAGTTTATTGAATTAGGTAAGAATAAAAAAATTATTTCATTGGGTTTTTGGACCTCTGGAAATCATTTACAATGTTGGTATAATTGCATACCGAATAGCTTTTCCCCTATGTTTATCTCAAGAAAACAGTTTTTTCATGTTTTGATGTTGTGAACATTTGTTCTAGATTCATCTCTTGTTTGGATTCAAGAAGTAGTTCAACTAGAAGGGAACCATTCTTATAAGGAAAATCTTCTTTAGTTTTTTTATCATGGAGAGCATGTATTTCAGAATAACATAATTAACTCGGTTATGTTTTTTTTTGATAAACAACATCGTTGAAAAAGAAATATGCTGATATAGAAATTATTTAAGGGAAATGTATTCCGACTTATTTAATTATTAAAAAAAAATTCGATGATGCAATGATGAGAATATTTGGATAATATAACTACTTCATTACTTATTAAGTAATTTATTTTCATTCTAGATTTAAATAGTTAAACTCATTCAAAATGAATAATATAAAAAAGCGTATTTACCAAAAGCAAAGAATCAATACTAATTGAATAGTAACATCCCATAAGAGAGTATAATTAGATTATTTATATTTTATAATTGAAAATATTGTATATTTATATCATGGAATAAGTAATAAAATCTTCTGAAAATGATAAATTAAGCATTAGTGTTTTCGTTACACGTACATATACTAATTTATAATTTTATAATAAATATCATAATTTCAAAGAAACTATATTATAATAAAATACATTCGTTATTCAATATTTTTTTGTCTACATTTTATAATATTATATAATGAGACCTTGATTAAATTATCAATGCTTTATAAAATCACATATAATTTTTAAATTGCTATTTTTTGTATAAAATATAATTCTAATTAAAAATTAAATATCCATAATTTATAAAATTATTTTCATATTATTGAGTACATTTTTTAATTATACACATCAATAAATTTTTAGGGTCGTGTTTTGGAATTTTTCTAATATAGTGGAATTTGTGGTGAAGAGAAAAATATAGTAATTTACATTATTAAAGAAATACATGATTTTTTTAGACATAGATGATGTATGCATGATGTAATCCCATAATATTGATTCATACATCACGGTTTTAATATATTTTTTGATAATACTAAAAATGTACATATTCTGGACCATACAAATAATCTAATAAATTAAATAATGAGAAAATACCCCTATCATTCCTTATAAATACCACCCCTCACAACCTCTCTTCCTCACACCGCTAAATCCTTGTATATTATTTCATTTAAATAAAATTGCATTCCCCATCCACTTACCTACATAGATAGATAGATATTATAACCAAAAGGAATAAAGAAATGGCTTTAAGGATGTTCTCAAGGAGGATGATTCAATAGGTAAAATCAACTTTCATTTTCTTTTATTTTCATTTAAATTTATTTTATTTTATTATTCTCTCCTCTGTCCCCTCATCCAAGTGAAATGATAACTCTATTATCTATCATATAGATTAATTTCTATAATATATTGGAATATACATATTCAATCATCTAATTCTCACATATTATTCTAGAAAGTGAAAGCATTATTCGTGACGTGTCGATTCATCCCCTTGGTAGTTGTTAATTTTGATTTTCATTTACCGCCTTCAAGGAAGGTATTAAAAAATATATATTTATAAAATCATATTTATTTATAATTGTGTATAAGTTATAAATTTTTTTTATCTAATATATCAACATTATACTAATTAAAATGATATATGATTGTGATGGTCATAAAAAACCAAAATAAATTATGTCATTTTTATTATGGTTTTATCTAATGAATCATACTCATATTAGAATAAAATGATAAATGGTATTAACTAATTTCATTGAAAAGTATAAATACTATATCATTCCACTTATGGAGTTTTTCGTTCATTTGACCATAAATTTAATAACAAACCGACCATTGAAACCATTAGAAGAAAATTCCCGAAATAATGGAAGTAACAAAATATTAGTAATAAATTTGTCAAAATTTGTTATAAAAGATCGTATAAGGTATTATTGATATAATTATAGTTTTCAATATGGTGGTAACATTTTTTAATCCAATATACATGTGTTTTGAATATCTATAATGTAAGAAAAACCCGAGGTAATGGGACTTCTATTTAAAAATCATCTTTTAAATTTCAAAAAAAATTTAAAAAATATTTTAATGTTGAATGTATTCCTAATTAATGATTATGATAAATTTTTTGGGAATTTTTTACGATTATGGGTGAGACCCATATTTCCTTCCAATTCATTGGGTATGTTTATATTGTAGGTCCATCGTTTTATAACTATTAGAGTAGCTACAGTGGATACTCTATAAGGTAGAAACAAGGGTTAAAATATAAGGTATCCTTTAGTGATGAAAATATATGATAGGAATGAAGAATACAATCATATATAAAAAATTACAAAAAGTTTCATAATGATTTTATTTATGTTTTCTATGTTTTTTATGGAAATACCTTGTTTCCAAAAGTATGTATATGATACATTATGGATTTATAATATATGTTTTTGAAAATGATTTCAATATGATTAAAAGTATTCATGTACTTTTATTTTTTTTCCATTACTAATATTTCTGAGCTTATCACATGTTTTGAAATATTTTTCATAGGTTATATGGATGGATAATATAAAACAAGAAGCCATGATTAATATTGTGAATATTTTCATGAAAATATTTAATGTTTTGTTATAAAGGATAGCATTATAGAAGAAATAGATGATATTTTAATATTATCGACTTTGTATGCTTATGGGTTGATATGTATTAATTATATCCCAATTCTAAAAAACTAAACTAAAAATTTATTTTGCAATGTAATAAAGTGAATTCTACTTAAATTTACCGAAATATGTAATTTTTATGTCTATTCTCTAATACAAAGGGATAGAGATGTGTGATTAAGTGGAAGAGGTGAGTTCCTTTTTATTGGATGAGTATAATTTGTGTAAATATAAAAAGCAAATAATATTGGGAGTTTTCTCTTTAACAATTTTCCTCCAATAATGATAAAAATTCAATCTAAGGGATTTTATGGTCATGATATTTCCATCCAATCGGTTTTTAAAATGTGAATAAGTCATTTTGTAAGATAAATTTAAGATTTATTGTCATGTTAGGATAGTTTATCTCTTAATCACTGTAATTAACATTAATTTATTTCACTAGTATTTATTTGTAAAATACTATATTGAAATTTCTAGATATTATAAATTATTTTTATTCTAATTATGTGATAAATTTTACCAAATTTCAATCACATAAGTACCAGAAATTAATGAAAAAATAATCCCTCTAACGAGATGGGAATGTGGGTTTTCAAATTGAAAATATACAAATGTTCTCTATGTTTGTATATATAAATTAAATATAAACATTATTCTAATGACCTAAATTGAATTAATAGAAAAACCATATAATAATATTTTAAAACTAATTAAAAATATAATTGATCACGGTAAATAAATTTTATAAAAAAGTAGTCTCCAATTAAATTTATTTCTATGTAAATATTCCTTAAAAATTATACATCACATAAAAATACCGAAACATAATCCAATGATAAAATGGCATTATTGGTTCATAGATACATCATTATAATTTTATCCCATTATTATTATTACTTATTCCAATAATTTTTATTTCCCTGAATATTTTATAATGTTGTTACCTAAATTTGTAAGACTAACATAGATTCTAATAAATTATATATATATATATATATATCTTCATATAATGTATGTGAGGATCATGTTCCAATTTAGTGATTCATGTGATAAAAAATTTAATCTTGTATTTATATAAATTTAAATTGACACTAATTAATATTGGATTTTCATTCGAATCCCTGAAAATAATTCATCCTCATACTTTTAATTATCACTCAATAATGAAGATAAAAATATGTCTATTGAATATAGGAATGCATCCAGAAATAGTTGAAATTGATATATCTACCTTACTATGATAAGTATGTCTAAGAATAGTAATAGTAATATTCATAATATAGAGTTTCTGTTAAACATTTTCAGAAAAACAAAAGTTATTATTTGGTACTAAGAAAATTGAAAAAGAATTATTTTTCTTGTGGAGTTATTTATCATCCTATCCCAGATAGATGATTATTTTATTATTAATAATGTTAGATATGATTTATCTATTTTGGTAATTAACATTCATTCAATGAAAAGATAGATAATCCATTTTCTAATTCACATAAAATTAATTTAAACACATAATAATTATATTTCACCAAAGATCATTTTCATAAACAATAACAAGGGACACAATAATCACAAAAATAGATTATTTAATTAATAATTCATCATCTACTAATATGTGTATTGATATATTTTTCATATAAAATATTCATTTTATAATATAATTCATTAAAAAATATACAAATAATAGACTCATAGGGAATGATTAGATTATCAGATTCCTATTTCCTGGGAAATTTAGAATTCCACTAATGTTGTTTTTGTTTCATAAAATTTTCCTTATTTCCATGAACTTTGAAGTATTTTACTCTTATTATCATTGTTAAGAATTATAGTTGTGGTACAGATCTGGACAATTCCAAAACATCTAACATTTAATACATTAAATTGTTATTTATATCCTAGTACGAACTCTAATTTTTTTCATCAACTAAACTCTTAATTTTTTCTCAAAACTATTTGAATATGTTCCCATGTTCCAACACATAATAGTAATTATCTTTAAATTTATACATTCTCTATGGTGGTTCCTACAATAATTTTTGATACACATAAAATTTAATATTGATTCCTTCATAATCATTTTTAGTAGATCACCATATATATTCCATCCATATATTAATTGGTGTTATTCGGACATCTATAATGTTTATTTAATTCATCAAAATTAACCATATATTTTTTAATATTCACATGAAATTTCAATTAATATATTATCTATTAATTTATATAAAAAATCCATATAACGTTGATGTAATAAACAATTATCTTGGGTTCATTAGGCCTCATAAATTAATAAAATACAAATTGATAATGGTGATTGAAGAATAATTTTGATCATATGCCAATTGTCCTAAGTAATATCATGAAAAATTAAACATTGAAATAGATTACTCTTTAGAGATCTCACATTTGGTTTTATTTTAAAATAAATCACCCTAGAATATAACAATGGTTAATTGAGTTTTCTTTATCTTTTATGGATGTAAACTCATTCTATAATATAATATAACCATTCCAATTTCTCTTAAGTAGAATGTGATTAACCAAATACTATCCTCTTGGACTGCCAAACATGGCGTTTAGTTAAATATATTTTTTATAATCCATGTGAATATTGAGTTAATAATAATTCTTCCACTACATTGTTATTACCTCTCAGTGAATCTTTGTAAGAGACTACATTCTCATATAATATCGAGATATAGATTTAATTTATAAAGAACCCCACAATCAGTAGTTTACCAAAATTAATGGATTTTAACCTATATTTAAAAAATTACATAATTTTTTAAATAATGTTTTCTAACCCCAAAACCCCAAAATAACTAATAATTACTATGATTCCCACTAAGTCACCACATACATGCACTTCTAAGACCTATTCTTGAAACACATTCTCTACTCACTAGAATTGATTCCATTCTATATTACCCAAGTTATACATTTTTTTCTTTTAAATCGTTTTCATAAGTTATTAATTACATCTCATAAATAATAACAATATTCATAGACTCTATGATATTTTGACTTTGAGGAATAGACATGTGTGATATTAAATATAAAATAATTGATAAAATTTTTATATAATAATGATACACTAGTCACACTTATATATGTATCATTATTTATAATCATCTTCATAACCTGGGGAATGCAAATATAAGAAAGGGGTTATCTAAATTGTTAATAAAAAATTATCCATCAACATGAAATAAATGGGTAGATCATAAAAATATTATGAAATATGAGAATGGGGGGATATATTACTAAATTCAATATTGAAAAATAATATTTTTCATTAAATCTCAATATCATGAAATTTCATCTCAAATTAACAAACACATACGATGTCATTGACATGCGATATAATATACTTGATTATTAGAGAATAAACATATGTATATGATATTAAATGACAGATGAAAAAGAATCATATCACTAGAATGAAATTTGAAATAAAAATCCATATAACATTATTTCATAGTAGATCATGAATCATGTTACTACCTATAATAACATAGTGGATCGGGAGTCACATTTCTACTACTCATTACATCCAGGATTAATAATCATGTTCCACCCCATCACATAGTGCATAAAAAATAAAAAACCACCCCCCAAAACCATTATTAATAGATATAATACAACAACCAATTAATTGAATGAATATATAACATCAAGCCCACTTATAACATAAATTAGATAAATTAATATATATTCCATAAGAACATGAGAAGATTATGCTTTAAAATATAACTTAATTTCACCATGGAAAAGATATAGTTTATTAGAACCATATATATAATATACTTATATGGATGGTATCATAAGTAATTAATCAAAGAGAATCATTAAAAATATATTTAATTATATTGAATGAAATGAAAAAACCATTCAATGTTGTATTCAATAAACAAAATAACATAAGACGAGATAATCAATTCAATTGTTAGATATCATAAGTTTAATCCCCATAGAGAAAAATATTGTATGCTAAATTCATGATTAATTTTGGTTGAATAATTTTATAGTTAATTAATATTTATTAGATAATAATAGTAATGTATGAAAACCCGTAAAATATTTTTATTTTTTAAAAATCATTTTGTTTTTCAAAATATTTTTTGATATATGTAACATACTAATATTTTTTTCAAAATGGTAAAATAAAGAAATAAAAAAATAACTATTAAAAAGGATCATCCAATATAGAGATAGAAAAATTACATAGTTATTATATAATGTTTTTTTAGTATAAAATATGACATATAAACATGAATGGAAAACCATTCTAATTTTGTTAACAAATATCACTATTGAAATCCACATTTTATTGAGAGTTATTATTCATTCATTATAATATGTGGAAGGATATATATATTTGAAATAACCAGAAATAAAACATATTTTTATTTTAATAAATGAAATAATTACATTATATGGATGTGATAAAATTAATATTGAAGAAGAAGTTCCCATATATAAATAATGGTAATTATTCTTAAAAAAAATTATTTTGAAATAAAATAATTAATGTAATTATATATAAATGATTTATCAAAAGAAAATTTATATCATTATGGAGATAAAAACCCAATATTTAATAAACCATAGTAAATGAGGATTCATTGTCACTCTAGAAAAGAAGTTCACTCAAGAAAATCCTTCAGAAATTTTGTATCAAATGTATCTTAATGATTTAAAGGGTGGAATCATGAAAAAAATTTATATTCCAAGAATGAAATATTAAAATTATGAACAGATTAAAATGGGTAATTAATTACCCCATATAAATCAATAATGGGTTCATAAACTGAATGCCTTCTTCAATGAATGGATATGGAGATTTATTCATTTATAATAATTATAATTCATGAATTAAGAAACAACTAAATGGTTGTTTAAATGATAGAAATATAAATATATTGAAAACATATTTTTTATATCATAATAAAATATTATTTTATAATTTACACATATTATAAATATTATGTTCATGATGAAACATTATTATGGAATGGAAGGTTACATAGTTAAGAAAAAACCTGAAGACATTAATAATATTTGAATAGAATCCTCTTGAGTTATATGTGTTCAAATAAAACATTAATTATCATTAAAAAATATTGAAAGAAGATATAATATGTCTAATATGAATTTTAAATTGAATCATAAACTAAATAGGTATATAATAAAATTTATTACCAAATGAAATAAATATGAGATGAAATAATTACCATTCATTATGACATAGTTAAATGAGCTCTAAAATTCTATCTGAAACATAGAATAATAATAATAATTTTAATAAAAATTATAATCATATTAAAAAATTTATATACCCCAATTATAATTTTATAATATAAATATATTATTCGTTTATAATTTATATTTTTCATTGGGTGTTATTAAATTTAACTATTTTGTCCATGATTGTAATTTTGATGTCAAACATCATTCCATTACTACAAGTTCATTATTTTCAAATTATTCAAACTATGGGACTAAACAATTTAAAATTAGTTATACATTTATCAGTTCACTCAATGAGTGTTATAAGTTTTTTTCATTGAGAGGAAATCGATGGAATGCTAGATTCCATAATTTAGACATAATAAAAGGAGTTATGTTATTAATAAAAAAATATGAATATAAATAATATAGATTCATTAAAAAAAAATTATTTCCTAATTTATTTCTATTAAAATAATTAGTTATATTTCCATTTTCATCCACGATAGTAATTTTAATAATTTTTCATATATGTGGTAAAATTTATTTAAACATGAATAAGAAATAATCAATTAACGAGTGTGGTTATGAAATAAATTAATTTAAATAATAATATTATTATAAAATAATTATGACATTATTTATATATTTTTATTATTTCAAATAAAATTTAATGAAATTTGAAGAAAAAATAAAGGACTAGATAGATGTAAAAAATATTATTTCACTTTGTAGAAGAAGTATTTCGCACGTACGTAATGATGTAGTTTTCAAATTCTATATAATGAGTGTAATATAGAAATAGATTTATCAATTGATTATTTTCACCAAGGTTATGAATATATTTTTTAGTTATATACTACCCCCATTTTAAAAATTTGATTAATATTGTGAATGAAAATGGATCACATAACTTAATGGATTAACTATTCTATAGGTACACACAAATAAAATGTTTTTATAACAGAAAATGAGAAAATATAGATAAGAATTATTAACTAAAAATAATAAAATTATGTATACTAATAAAATAGATTAACATAATTATGAATCATAAAATATGATTTTGAATTGAATAATATTATGACCCATTTTTTAAACAAACAAGAATTTGTGATTTATAACATAATTCACGAAATTACAATGCATATATCTAAAAGTATCATGTCATTAGAGGATTAGATACATAATTATTTCATCGTAAACAATAAAAAATATTAAATTGTAAAATAGTTATCCAGTCTCCCATAGAACATATATAACTATATAATATACTCTAGTAAAATAAATTAGGAAAATGGAGATATGGAAAGATAAGTATAGTAATTAACATGGTAATGAAGTCAAACATGAGATACATGTGGAGTAAAATTGTATAACAATGATTGAAATCATAAGCATGGAAAAATGGAATATGGGGATGAAATCATAATGTCACGGTATCACAATTTGTGATGAAAAAAAGAATTAAATCATAATAATATATTAAGTCTAAGATCCAAGAAAACATATAATAGGCTATATTCCATTGTGATCATTGCATTATAAGGCTATACTCTATCAAAATGCCGCATTATTTGGATTACTACTCATTAACCATAGATGGTATCTAATGAGAAATTAGAATTACCTAATTTGTTTGGATATATATATATAATAGTCTAATATTTACATAAATTAAAATAATTTATATATGTGCCACATTAGGTAAATAAATCATAAAAAATTAATAGTCATGATAAAACCATTTATAATGAACTAGGATAACTATTTCTTGTTAAAGTAATTATAAAAATATAAATAATAAATATTCAAAATATATGAAGAAATTAAATCATTTATTTGTTTACATTACAAAATGGACCCCAGTTATTAACCATTTAATTCCAATAAAATGAATTCATAGTGATAATTTAGGAAAAGATTGATTATAAACATACCACATGGGTGGTTATTTATAAAATAAGTAATGGATAATATTTATGATGGAAAGATAATATTGTTTTCCTTAAAACAATAATTAGAAGAAAAAAATTACTCAATAAAATAATGAATTTATTAAAAAAAATCATTCATAAAAAACATTTTACTGTGTTCACGCATGACATGAGATATACATTGGAAAATATACCATTCACCATGATTACTTAATAATGATAATTTGGAAGTGAACTAGAAACATGTATAACCCACATAATGGTAATGATATTTCAGAAGGAATATATTTAAAGTGAATATAATAAAAAATATAATATTCTTATTATAAAATAATTTCTTTAAAGTTAAAAATAGTGAAATATAAACTTATAAGTAATTATTGTTATATAGAAGCTCCAATTTTAGGTTTTAAAATTATATTTTTAAAATCCTACATCATTAGATAAGATATAAAAAAAATATTTTTTAAATATGATAAATAAAATATTATGTTCAAAAGAAATATAAGTTAATAAGGATTCCAATTAAACTTAAGAGAATTGGTGAGATTAGAAATTATGGAAAATGAGCTGAAACTGACATTTTAATTGATGTCAATTATTCTTAACATAGTTTCATTTTAGTAAAATCATTAAAAAACCCATAAATACTATTTTAATAATAAAAATTCTACCAATATAGAAATATTGTGTACCATTTCTTAATAATGATGAAAATCGAGGAGAAACATTATAACTATTGAAATTAAATTTAAAAATAGAAGCCTCTAATATTGTATGGGAGAAATCAAATACAAAAATGAAAAGGTATAGAATTAATGGATGTGAAGATTACATGTTCAATATAAATTATGATATTATAGGTCATGGAGGTAGCAGTTAAACTATATATACAATTAATGATTCACAATATCAATCCATTCCCCAATAAAGGGCGATTGTAAAAAAAACCATTCCTCCTTTCTAAAATAACTCAATGCTAGAAAATAACATCGAAGATAATTAAATTTTTTTCATTATATATATATATATATATATATATATCATTGAAATAAATTAATCTATATTTAATTTTTTATGTTCTATTTATTATCTATTAGTACAAATTTTAATACATTTTCCTCTTTCCTTTATTATTCGTTGTTTTTTGGATAATGTTATAACAAAAAAATCTATTTGTTGGATATGCTAAAATGAAAAAAAATGAAAAAAAACAATGATATCTATAATTTTGTAGGATTTCATCATTTATTAACATATTAGGAATATAATTATAGGGTTTCAAATATTATACATAAGCGATAATAATTATGAAATGTTCTTCAAAATGTTAATTTTACTTGGCTAATGTTAATAAAATAGTTTATTTTTTTAGTTGATTTAGATTCTAAAATATCATCATTAAAAACAAATAATACTTCCAAAATTTAAATTATTACAATATAAATAAATTGTTTTATATTATCCCATGTTAGGTTTTCTGAGAAAATAAAACTTAAGGTTCCTAGAGACGGTAGTCCGCAGACACACATCAAAATAATTTGTTTTTTCACAATTATCATGGAGGAATATATAAAAATGATTTTATAATAGTATAATAATATTTAATAATAGTAAAATTTGGATTCATCATACCTACAAGGGTAAAAAAGTTTTTTCGGGGTCTAGAATATGAAATGACCATTGAAATGTTATTTTGAGATTATTTCCATTCACTTACATGTTCTCGATTGGGTAATTCTTTATTACACCATAGCTTGGTCATAAGGTGAGACCATGACCCATAATTAATCTATAGGTTATTTAGATAAATTTTGGTTATATATTTTAATGATTAATGTATTTATAATTAGTTGATTAGTGGGAATGATATTTTATCCTTTTATAAGTGAGGCAAATGGAACTATTATAAAAACTCTATATTTATAAATATTATTACCAAATTATTTAATGAAAAAAGGATCAAAAAATAGAAAATATTTTTCTGTAAAATATAAAACAATAATAATACCATCACCATCATTTGTGATACTTTTTTACCCATTTTAACCACATAAACTATATCAAACCCCCATTAATCTGATTTACACATACAAAAATAACTCAACTTTTACACTTGGAAAAAATTTATAAAGAAAAATAAAATAAAATTTAACATATATATAAATTTGAAAATTATATTTTTAAATATACAAAAAAATTTCTAATATAAAATTTCTAATATTTCGTGCAATTAAATTTAGTATTTTTCTTACATGATACGTAAAAACTGTTTCCTTGAAAAATATTCAATTTAAGCATTCATTTATTTGTTTAGGATAAAATTTTCAATTTTATTGATTAGTTTAAATTATTAGATTTAATATTATTCAAATAACATAATTTTTACATAAAAATATATTGATAAGCTAACTCCAATATGTGAAACATATATTAAAAGAAATATACGATTATAGTTTATATTACAATATTGCCTATATTTCTTTTGATGTTATGTGTTGATTTTATATATCAATATAGAATATTAATGTAAATTATTCAGCATTATAAAATATAGTTTTAGTAATTTTTTTTATTTAAATTCATGGAATTTTTGAATAATGATGTCATAAAAGTGGTAGTACTAAGAAAATCAAAAAATTTCAGAATTCACCAAAAAATAATTATTTTAAAAATATCAAAAAATATTATATTTTTTAAATATATCTATTTTTTTAGATTCATATATTAAATTTTAAATATTTATTTATAATTAAACATATAAAATAGTGAAACAAATGTTTTCAATGGAATACTACTTTGGATATATCAAATATTTTATTTTTAATAAATTATTTATTATTCATACATAAAATTTTCATAAATGATATCAAAAGTATCTTTTTGTTATAAATTTATAACAAAAATTTATTTTTTAAATTAAATAAACATTACATTGAAAATTATTTTTTACTAAAATTTTGAATTTAAGAAAAATAGTTTTTGAAAAAAATAAAAAATCATCATATATATCTACATATAAGTATTAATAATATTTATATATATAACTATAGACTCTACTTAAATAACCATATATGATTTATTGATACGAAATAATTATCATATATTCTATGATTTCTGTTTTGTGTAGTGGTTCATAAAAAAACATATATAGATCTTCAAGAGATTGAACTTATTCATTAAATAGATTTACTCAAATGATGATTTCTCATGGTTATCTATGGATTCATACATTATAAACCCAATATAATATACCTCCCTTACCATCTTAGATGTGGGGTATTCATAAGGGATAATTTTTCAAAAATATTTAGTTTTTTCATTATTTTATTATTATTTATACTGTTACATCAAATTATACTATATAATTTAACAACATTTTTATAAATATCATATAACATATTAAATATAACATAGGTTATTATTATTATTTTGGTGCATGTGGGATGCATAGAATATGATTAATTTTTTATTTTTCGAAAAAATTCATTATTTATAAGGTTATTACATTCTCAAAATTAAATAAATTGTATCCACACAATTTAAACTATTACTTGACAAGGAGGCTATCAATGTAAAAAAATATGGCTACTCATGATTTAATTTTAATATGAAGTTAAAAACATATATATTATATTAAAATAATAATAATATATAAATTAAGTTTCTTTTTATAAATTTATGTTAAACAAATATCATGGTTAGTGTTATGAACTGTTTTATCTTCCCTTTAGATATCCATAAAAGTTGAAGTGATAAATTATCATAACTTCATTAGAGGTAATATTTTTCACCCAATTTTTGTATAACATAAAAAACATACCCAACTATATATTGTTCTAAATACATTATCATCCTAGAATATCTAGTTGAAATTTTATATCAAATGATGAAGGTGAGGACAAATGATTCACATCCATATAACACTCCTTGAGATCCACACTAAGACACATCAATTCCCATTTTGGAGTCGTCACCTACCTCAATTATCCAGTTACCTCTCTAACATATCTCTCATATATATTTTTATTCTCCTTAGATAACCGAAAATATCCTCACCCAATTATTTCATAATTCTCTATGTTTCACTCTTTATGAACCCCTTACCATTAATTGTTGGTGAGTGATAAAATCCCTTCTACATTGTCGATGGGTGTCTCTTTATATACACAAAAATAACCCTTGAAGGACCATATTGTATTTTCCAAAAATGATTTATTAGATCATGAACTCTAGTTAATTTTAAAATATTCTCACACTATTGAATGAATCCTAGTTACAAGGTGACCTCTCCTTTTTTCCCTACATGACCATGTCCAATTGCACTATTAGTGGAAGAGTTGGGTTATATTTATACATCAATAAATTTGTAGGTTTTGCAAACCATTCATGAAATTTGTAGGCGTACACATTTTATATATAATTTAATTTTTATTAATGATGATGAAATATTTCTGGAATCTATTTATTATAGTGAAATAATGTTATCTCACTAAAAATAGCTGTTTTTTTCTCACCGCTATATAGTTTTATAGTAATAAGGATGATTAGGTCAATATAATCAACAGTAATTAATACGAATTATATTTTAAGATTTTTAATCCATTACTAGAATCTCATAAATTCCATTTAAATTCCTCATATTGAGATTTATATTTCCAGAAACCAAAATTCTTGTGTGAAACAATAATTCAACTAGATGTTTTATTTGGTAAAAAATAATTTGCATTATACATTTAGTAAAAAAATATTTTAAACATAGTTTTTAGTGAGGTTAAAATAACTCCATGTGGGATTTTAATTATTTTCTTGGCCCCAAACAATTCTAACAATAACGGGTAATTTTATGGTAATCTTAGCATAATTTCTTAACAAAGTGTCCATATTGAAATAGTTATTCAGTTAGTATATTCACAAAATATCTATCTAAAAACCCATTCAAGGATTTGTATTCCACTAAGAATAAAATTTATAAGAAAAAATAAGAAATCTATATGTTTTATTAGAAAATAATAATCAGGTTTGTACACATAAAAACATTCATGAAAAAGATAGAGCGTGTAGTATAATGATCACATATTCACAAATCCATTGTGCTAGATTAAGTTACTACAATCAACCTATTCAATAGAAATTGACCATGCTCCATTATTTTTTATTATATATATTGATTCAACATTCATATAATTCTTACAATTTGTAGATTAATTAAATTGTCTTGGTAAATAATTAAACTTTCCATTTTCAAGGAATATTTTCATTTAGTGGTGCTTTTGGATGCACAATTTATTAGTCCAATTAAAAACTCTTCATATTTTTATTGAAGATTATTTATTATTGATCCCCTCTCTCATAGATATATATATATATATATATATATATTCACGTTTGATGAAATTATCTTAGTACATCATCCAACATTTTTAAAATATATGATGTTGAATGTCCTTTATTTCATCAGCTTCATTTCATGAATACTTATGGGACTACATAATTTATTTTCCTACACCTATGTTTTTTACTGTGAAAACATCTTTAATCATGTTTTATGATAGTATAATTATCATAATCACCAAATTTCATAGTCTGTCTCCCATTCTAATGGTCCGATCATTGTGGAATTCCTTAAATTGTCCTACATGCCAATTTTTAACTCATTTTATTCTAGTTCCAACCATCAATTAAAACAAAAGTGTTCACATGAGTGATTTATATCAAACACAATATGGTTATTATCATGATCAATAACATATAAGTTATTCATAAAATACATTTTACCCCTTTTACATCATCACAATATCCCATTATTCCTTTAGATCCTTCTATATAATCATTATTATAGACTACACTAATTTATACAAGATTATAATTTAATTCACAACATAATACCCAAATTTTACATGGAATTGAATCTTTCATTGTGATTCATAATAAAAATATGATCAGACAAAAATTATCCACCAGGAAATTCAAACTTGCTATGATTTTAGGCCTCTTTGCTGTGAACAAGTTGAAAACTATGTAAATTCCAAATCTACCCTGTTAGGGTTATTTCCCCAAGTAATATCTATCCTATAGACAACATATATTTGTATAATAATAACAGGGATTTAATTTATAGGAAATACTGAAACACAAAACATAATAAAATTTCAAAATATTATCCTATGAATATAAATATCCCTTAGATATGTCAATAGAGTTTTCTATAATATTATATAATAATTACCTCAAAAAATAAAATGTCATTTATTTGACACATAATATTGTGACTTAATTCATAACAACTAAATAATTTAGTTTCTATAAAATAATTTCCAAATAATACATGCCATTAATTTTGAATAATTAATCTTTTGGAATATTATATATAAAAAACATCATATTTAGTGTCAAAAAATAATATTTTTATTTAAAACTTCCACATGGTGCTCCAAAATTATACACTTCATTTAAAACTAAATATTTTTATATAGTTATAATACATAAGTATAAATGTTACCTATAAAACCCATAATGTTATAAAACAAAAAAATAAATCATAATGACTATGTCGGGATGCATAAAAAGACATCATAACGTCAATGATAATAAGATTTGAAACACGGAGAATGGAAATGAAATCACAACATCATCGAATCATAAATACTAAGAAAAATCACCAATCATGTCATCATGTTAACATTTCAATGTGAACCTCCAAGAATCAATATCAAAGGAATGCCATTATCATAGTAAAATTTATTATCAAGAAATCCACAATCAAAACATAGTGGTCTTAGGATAACCAACTACACACCAAACCTACTGTATTATGAGATATTTAAATTATAAAATGTAGTCAGTAGAAAAATAATTTAGGCCCAATTCTCAAATAAATTTATATTATCCATATTTTTTCCACATAGAAAAAATAATAAATATATAGGTCATATGCATGAACAAACCCATGAGAATGATTAGGGTTTTATAATTTTCATTCAAGTACTAATAAGAGGATAAATCATTAGTATTCCCAATATAAAATGAAATTATATAATTATATTTTTCTTATTTTAAAGTAATAATATTTTTAATCATATTACTCAGTTATTGAGATATCATATGAATGATCTTGGGGAATAAAATTTATAAATTTACCTCTATGGTGATACATTGTGAAATGCATTAAGGATCCTTTTATAGAAGGGAAGATAGTGTTAATTTCATTAATAAAATAATAATACATAGAGGGTTATCTATAAAATAATAAGGGTTTTTTATATTTTATTCATGACATATAATTATGTAATCGGGTTATTCTCTAATTAATTCATGTAATTAAACAATCCCCTTAATCGAAGACTACATACAATTAGTAATTTTAATGGGACATAAAAACATATATATCATAATTAATGAATATGATATTTAACTATGAATATATATAATTTAAATATAAAACATTGCAGACTTTATTGAGAATAGTATTGTGAAAATGGTCAAAATGAATTAGAACATGAATACCGACATGTATCTAGGGTGTTATGGATGATCCTTTTTTATGTTATAGAACTCATTTTTTGAAACCCCTCGTCCTAAAAAGATGATAAAAATTACATTAAAATTATTTAAATGTAAATATTATTTTCAAAAGATATAACATATAATTGGGTTTCCAATTGAAATGGGGTATATTTTTGTGAATAGATATCACAAAAAAGGAAGGGAAAGCGACATTAGAATATATGGTAATTTTTGTTAATGTAGTTGAATTCGAAAATAACATTAGAACTCACTAAAATATATTATTTGAAAAAATAAAAATCTCCCAAGGTAAAAACAAGGTTTATCATTTGATATAAAAATAACATTCAAAAATAAAAAATAAAACTCAGGAAATAAAATATAGTTATAAATAACACTTATATTTTACAAATGAAATTAACTGTATCCCTTAATAAGGATGAGCATAAATGAAAGTGAGTGTTCAAATTTCAATTATAATTTAATATATTATAAGACATGGGGTATTAATTTAATCATTATAAATAAATATATTTTCATAATATCAATGCATGTCTCTATTAAAGGTGATTTAGATGGAACCCTTAACCTATGCACAAAAGTGATATGAACATTAACATAACATCATAAATAATATAATTATGTTAATTATATATATAAGGAAAATATTTATTCACATATATTATGTTGTCTATAGTCCATATATTATATTTCAATACATTTTTATGATATATTTCTCTTATATTGGTTACTCAGTGACAGTCAGTTAATTTCCTAGCATCACTTTTGTTTTTCTAACCACTGTCAAAGTTGTTATAAAATAATATCTTTATCTTTCAAATTGTACAGTATTATCGTATCATCCCAGGAATATAATGAATATGAAATTTTCATATTT
Source organism: Viscum album (assembly GCA_963277665.1). Classification (NCBI taxonomy): domain Eukaryota; kingdom Viridiplantae; phylum Streptophyta; class Magnoliopsida; order Santalales; family Viscaceae; genus Viscum; species Viscum album. Next base: position 1,144,133,876 of record OY728141.1, read on the forward strand.
ATTAATATTTGTGAATTAAATATTAATTTTACTTTAAATGGGTTTCTAGGTTCGATAGCGTACCCGATACGCAACAATGGGTTTCTTTGGAATCTTACATTGCACACTAATAATATAATATTATTATTTTAAATGGTAGTTAACTCCTAGCCATTTAATTGGCAGGAATGAATAAAACTAACTAAAATATGATTATACATGTTTGTTAAATGTATTTACATTTATCAAATAAAAGTTAGAGTCTTTAAATGTGAATGAATCTAATTTTAAGTATAATTTACATTAAAAGGCCAATTTATCGCATTTTAATGGAGAACCCTTTTTAAATATAGTTTTTTACTTTAATAAATTTTATATGAACAAATAAAATCCTATTTTAGAATGGGGACATCGAAATTTACTTTGTGCAATGTTTTGTAATTTTTCTTATAAAGTACATTTTTAATGAATAGTTAATATTATTGTATTTTAATTCAAAAGTGCCTTTTAATCTAATTTATTTATATGGTTAGATTATCTATTTAACTGGTTTTAAATTTAAATTAAAATTTATTTTTACCATTTAATTCAATGTTGGTCATTGGAATTAATTTCACTTTGAAATTGGACATAAACAAATATTAATCTTTTGATAGTTATTGTTTCATAAAAACACGCAATTTGTTTTGATAGAGGGAATTAATTTTAAAATTAATTAATTCCACTTATATGTTTTTAATTTAGAAAAATCAAAATAATTTTTTAATTTGGAATATCAAATATAGCTTACGCTGAATTTTTTGTATTTTTCTGAAAAACATCAATTTGTATGAATAGTGAAATAACTTAGTGGTAGTTATAAAAACTGACTTTTTCATTTAAATGAAATGTTACCACTTCTATTAATTTCATTAAAAAATTCCAACATACATGGTATTTATAAAGAAGTAAAATGTGGTTCATTAAGATGAATATAATTTTGGTGAATAGTTACTTTTGACTTTTATTTACCACGGTTAAAGGTAAATACGGTAATTCAAGGTAAAAAGAATATTTTAATAATTCACAATTACATTAACAGTTGTCCAAACCTTATTTTTTGAGTCATTAACGACCTTGGAAATCTTTAGGTCGATTTTGGGACCCTATTGAGCCACTTGGGAGTGAAAATGACCATTTTGATTAATTAATTTAATGTGAAGACAAAATGCACATTAACAAAAATATTTTGGTAATTAATTTTTATATGGGGATATATAAGTTATAATTTCGACTATAAATATTATTTGTAACTATAATAATATTTTCTACATCATGGTATTTTTTTATAATTTTTAGACATCATATAAATTATATTACTTTTGACACAATAATGATGCAGTATTTATCTTATTAATAAATGATTTAAATAAATAAGATTATAATGATTAAATTATTATCCAAAACATGTCCAATTCTGATTTCATGATTTTATTTCAAATATTAGTCAGTTTATCTTCGACCATAATGATTTTTGGTCCATTGGAAACCGAATATCATTATATAATAAAATACTTTTTTCACACATTCCTAAAGAGCCCCTCCTCTCCCTTATAAATGGAGACCACTTAAAACCAATTCCTCACACCTCTCAAGCCATTTGGATCATCCAAACACTGACCAATTACACTCCCTAAATCCCTATACTTTTCATAGAAGTCTTACCTTAGGTAGAAAGCCCTTCAAAAAGTCCTTTTGGTTTAAACCAAAGGAAGTTACCCCAATTAAAGGTAACAGTTTCTCTTAAATTGTTTTCTTTAATTTTTCATCTACAATCCCTAAAATCATTTTATTCCTTTTTTTGTAACAAAATATATATCCTCAGTATACTAGGATGTTTTTATGATAAGTATTCGAGGTACACTTACACACACCTCCATCTAATGGATGGAGAACATAATGTTTCAGTGGATGAAAAACTAACACCTCATGAAACGATGATTGTTCAAATATCTCCAACCGCCTCTCATGGTGTCCATTATGATGGAACTATATTTATATATGATATATATTATGTTTATGTTTTATTTGTGCTTCTTTATTTTCCATTTATTGCACGAATTTATGGTTTCCATAGTGGGTAAATACGATAATGTCATTTGAGGAAGTGTGGACTACCGCCCACTTAATGTGATTTGATTTGTTAATGCCTTATATGGGATGTATAAAGGATATATTTAATGATATTATATATGATATTATACTGGAATTATAATATACCTATGTATAATTATGTTTTATTTCCATTAAAATAAGAAATAGAAATGAAAGTAGCGTTCATGCGTACGTATGGCTTATCGTCTCCATTAACAGTGAATTTCATTTCTTACCTCTAAATGTCATGTACTATTATAAATACATATATATACTGGAAATATATGATATATATGATATCCAAATCGTGAATATAATTCTGGATATAATGAATCATTGACCACATGAACAACATGTGATTATAAGAAGTCCATTTTTGTCTCCAGTGCCAAATATCGACAAAATAGACGTTATTAACATAAATGATTATATAATGTTTATAATATAGTAATAAGTTATATAAAAGGAATAATCAAATTTAAATTTTTTTTAAGCAAGTCGATATTAAATTTAGTTTATTATTCGGGAGATTAAAGAAAGATCGAGTCAAGTCGGACATGACGTAAGGGATCCGACCTCTCTCTTTTTATTCAAGTACTTTGTTTTATGTCATTTCATTTATGCTCCATGTTATTATGTTGGAGGATGTTATTTTATATTCACCATACTTTAATTTGTATTTTAATATTATTAGATACCCTCTCTTACTCTCATCAATTCATTTTAATAATTTTTAAGTGGTGCCGTTAGGCTGCCAAATTTTTGTAAGGGATTTTCTTATCTCACTTTTAATTCCGTGAGATTTCAATTGTTTGCCACTTATTCATTTCATTTGGTGTTTTGTGTACTGAAATTTGATATATACTATCACGATTATCATTATATTTATGTTATTCTATGATTCATTTGGTGGTTATTAACTTTCGGTCATACGACTCAGTTGATTACAACGTGGTAAAGGGTTTCGTCTCACTTTTTATTCCCGTGAGATTCATGCTATATTTGCCACTATTTCCTTTTGTGTGGTGAATTTAATTCCAATGATTTTACTCTTTATGTAATATATTTTCATTTATGACTATTTACATCTTCATTTTATTATCCTTCCTTCATGTGACATATGTTTTGTAAGTTACCAAATGAGAAAGAGAACTATTCACCCTCCTCTTTATAAAGACTTCTTTTTTATGTATTTTAATATACATATTATTATTTTGGGATATATTCTTATATATCCTTATTGATTTAAAATTAGTATCCATGTGATGATATTCACTTTATTATCTCATCAACTCATTTTCTGAATTTTAAAGTGACACCGTTAGGTTGTCGAATTTTTACAAGGGAACCTCTTAACCCAATTTCAATTCTTTTGGTTCAACTTATACTCATTGAATATGACATCCGATGAATATGTGTGAATGACATATAATTTTTTTACACTTAATATCCACTTATATTGTGTTTATTTATATTTGTCACACATAATTATGTGATTTATTTATCCTTCATTTAAGTATACCATCTTTATAAGGGATTTCATCTCAATTTACATTTCCATTCAGACTTCATTGTTGTTATGCACCAATTCACTCTTATATGGTGTATATACTGTATTTTGACATATTATATCATGATTACCTTTATTCTCATGATATTATATAAAGTTATTATTAAAAGTTATTCCGAAAATATTTGTATTAAACAGTCTCTCATTTTGTTAAGAACTATTTATCAAAAATATAATTTTTAAATGTTTTAAAGATTTATCATTATAAATATTTATCTTTAATGTACATGTTTTAAAAATGGTTTTGAGTATTTATTTATATGGATATTAATGTTTTAAAATTATACTTCCATTAAAATCATCAAAGTGGTATGGGACACATTGATTCAAAAATCCATTTTTTAAATGGTTTTTGAAGATTGATTGATTATTTATTTATCTTGAAATTACTTATTGGGATTGAAAATTAAATGTTATTGGTGAAATGTTTATATTTAAAATATTTTATGTTTTATGATGGTACATGGACATTTGACGGGTGGTTACGCATTAAACCAAATGATGGGTGGTGTCGTGAATACCAGGACGAGTGGTTACTTTATAACCTCCAATGCATTGGGTATGGAAGTTGGTCGTATGGCTATTCCATTTAGTGATATTTGAGGAAGTCGACAATGTGGTTTTTCCATTTATGTATCTTTATGTCCCAAGTAATTCTTATATGTTATGTGTTCTTTATATGGGTTTTATTGTAATATTATGGTTACAAAAGGGTAAGTAATGATCTTTTATTCAGTAAAGAGTATTTACTACTTCATAAAGGTGAAAAGTATTACTCATGTTAAAGTATTAATGGTTTATTTTTTTGTATTGAAAAAATAACTGTTTTACTTCTTTTTGTATCCCTTACTGAGCTTTTTATGTTCATAACATGTTTTTCAAATGTTTTTCACTGGACATAATGTGGAATAGGGTCAATAATGGGATCAAGGAAAATTCATGTTGTCTTAAACATTGAACTAGGCATGAATTTTTTTAAGAGCTCATGTTTTGTAAAAAAATTGATTCTTGGTAGAAGTTTATACATTGTATTTTTTTGATATGTAATAGTTATTTCCTAATTCCCTGAAAATCTAAACATGATATGACCCTCAATGTGAATTAATAATTTAATTCAATATTATGTAATGTTTAAGGCCGGGTCCTTATAGTTGTTATCAGAGGCTCAGTTTAGACAACTTTAGGGATTAGGAATTTTTGTTAGACATATGGTTAGTACCTATCTAATATTTCAGTTAAATAATGGTTTTATAACTTTTTCAGGTCAAGTAAAGCCAGTTACAAATGGAAGGAAGATGATCTCAAACAAAATTCTTATCTCTTCTTAATGACATGCTTGCAATAATTTTTGAAATGTCTTGTTCAGATGATCATGAAACATTTTCTATCAAACAACTCACTTGAAAGTAGTTGTTAGAGATATCAAACACCTCTACTATACCTCGTTATCATCGTGGGTCATGGGTTGTATTTAGAAAAATCATAATTTCCCAATATTCCCATATTTTCAAAAAAGTTAAAAATTATCAAGCCATTTTCAAATATTTTACCTTATGACAAGATTTTGAAGAATATTATGATTTTAAAAAAGGTGATGAAGAAGGAGACCCCTGTATAACCTATTTATATTTGATTATAAAATATAGTCTCTCATCACATACTTATGGTATTTTAAATAGACCATTAATTGAAAGTTTCAACTCAAATTAGGTTTGACTGGTTTATAGAAATCGTGTTTTATCAGATGTTTTGAAATTATCTGTCATACATGATTATTTTCAAAAACTATTTTTCTGTGAACACCCATATGACCCATGTTGTACAAGGTGTATTTTTATGGAGGAATCAAATGATTTTGAAGGATCTCTAAATCATTTTTTCAATGCATGGACCTTCTACCTACGTGAACAAGATAATGATGAAACCAAATGGACACCATGATCAAGGTATGTTGTTCTTCATTTTGGGGATTGTTTTATTTTATCATATAGTGGTGAAATAAGACTTCAAGAATTAAGATGTTGATATCATAATGAATTTGGATTAAAATGATAGGTATAAGGAAAAAATTGAGGATAAAACATATTAGTGTTATTTATGAGTTTTATAATCAGAACAACCCGTAGGATGGGTGAAAACCCATCACATCCGGCAAGGCTACTGGAATCAAACCCACAACCGAAGGGCGACAAGGGCGCATCGCCTTCTACAAGCCTATTTGAAGTCCATGGTTAGTTTGACTTATTATTTTAGTAAAATTTTAATATGGAACAAGAATAAGTTGATTTTTGGAACTTATGTTTTATCAAATGGATATACTTAGTATTGAAAAATTATTTATTTATTAAGTGATAAAAGGTTGGTGTGGAACTCGTTCTCTCTTTTGAGGAAAAACTATATGCCTAAGGAAGATATAATACTATGGGATTTCAATTGTGGAATAATGGTTGAAATTTTAGTTTGGAAGAATCTATGTTTTTATTATTGACACATAATGATTTGATTTATTTATGAAAATGATTAACCTATCATAGGGAATATGTGATTAGGTTCATTACTTTTCAATAAGATACTTTATGAGTAAATAGTGTTACTTGGAGATATATGATAAGATATATCTGGGAAGTCTTTGTAATTAAATCCTTATGATACTTGGCTTACAATCAATGTTTGGATTACTTTTGAAAAAATTTAGGGACAATAGTTTTTTGAATGGTCTTTGTTGAACTTTGGGTTTTATTAAGACAATTTTTGGAGATTAAGAGTAGTTTCTCTTTATGAAAAAGTTTATCCTATTTGGGGATTATCCGATCTTGTACGAAACATTTTGGGTTTAGTTAATATCTAAAGACAAGGGAAATATATAGTTTATCCTTTTTGTATTATTTGATTCTCTAGAAGTTGATTATAGCACTTTTAATGTAAACAAGTCATCCTGAATACTCATCATATGGATGAAATATTAGTTTGTGTTAGAAATATTGTGAAGGATAAATGTCAACATGAAAATTAATTGTGTTTCCTTATGTTTTTAGTTAATCTCATAAATAAATTCCTCAATTAAAAGTATATTAAAACAAAAAAACTTATCTATTAGATTTTCATACTAGGAAATGAAAGATTGTTTAACTCATCACATGTTTGAGATTTTCTGGTGGTTAACTTTCTCCTAAACATGTTTTCTATCACTCTCTATCAGAACTTGATGGTTTGTTTTCTCCTCCATATCCATGTTTTCCTGGAATCCTAGTATCTGTTGTCTAGTGTATCCTTTGTACTTATCTTCCATCATTTTAAAGTGATAGTTTTATTGACTCTTTTTTTCGATGTGGGGATTTCAATGAAGTTCCTGAGTCCTATTTTTCAAATTGTGAGGATGCAATTCCCACAAATAGAGGAAGGATGTAACATCCCACGAAAATAAAGAATATAAAATTTTCTAATTTATTAATATTTGTGAATTAAATATTACTTTTACTTTAAAAGGGTTTCTATGTTCGATAGCGTACCTGATACACAACAACGAGTTTCGTTGGAATCTTACGTTGCACAATAATAATATACTATTATTATTTTAAACGGAAGTTAACACATGGTCGTTTTATTGGCGGGAATTAACAAAACTAACTAAAATATGATTACACATGTTTGTTATAAGTATTTACATTTTTCAAATAAATGTTAGCGGATTGAAATGTGAATGGATCTAATTTTAAGCATAATTTACATTAAAAGCCCGATTTATTGCCTTTTAATGGAGAACCCTTTTTAAATATAGTTTTGGTCACTTAAATACTTCTTATATGAACGAATAAAATCCTTCTTTAGAATGGGGACATCAAAATTTACATTGTGCCATTTTTTGGAATTGTTCTGATAGAGTTCATTTTTTTAATGAATAGTGAAAAAGATTGAATTTTAATTCAAAAGTACCTTTTAATCTAATTTATTTATATGGTTATATTATCTATTTTATTGGTTTAAAGTGAAATTATAATATATTTTTACCATTTAATCCAATTTTGGTCATTAGAATTAATTTCACTTTGAAATTGGACATAAATAAGTATCAATCTTTTGATAGTTATTGTTTCTTAAAAACACGCTATTTGTTTTGATACCGGTAATTAATTTTAAAATTAATTAATTCCACTTCAATGTTTTTAATTTGAAAAAATGGAAAGAATTTTTGAATTTTTAATATCAAATATAGCTTAGACTGAATTTTTGGTATTTTTCTGAAAAACTTCAATTTTTGATGAATAGTGAACCCACTTAGTGGTAGTTAAAAAAACTGACCGTTTCATTTAATTTAAATTTTACCACTTCTGTGAATTTAATTTCAAAAGTCTGATATACATGGTTTTTATTAAGAAGTAAAATGTTGTTCATTAAGATGAATATATTTTTTGGTGAATAGTAACTTTTGACTTTTATTTACTGCGGTAAAAGATAAATAGTGTAATTCAAGGTAAAAATAATATTTTAATAATTCATAATTATCTTAACACTTGTCAAAACCTTATTTGTTGAGTCATTAACGACCATGGGCATAATCGGGTCGATTTTGGGACCCCATTGAGCCACTTGGAAGTGAATGACAATTTAGATTAATTAATTTAATGTGAAGACAAAATGGACATTAACAAAAATCTTTTAGTAATTAATTTTTATATGGTGTTATATATGTCCTATTCTCGACTATAAATATTAATTTTAAATATAAATAGATTGTCAACATCATGGTATTTTTTTATAAATGTTAGACATCATATAAATTAAATTATTTATGACACAATAATGATGCAATATTTACCTCATTAATAAATGATTTTAAAAAACAAGATTATAATGATTACATTATTATCCAAAACATTACCAATTCTGATTGGATGATTTTATTTCAAAAATTACTCATCCTATCTTTGACCTTAATGATATTTGGACCATTAGAAACAGAATATCATTATATAATAAAATAATGTTTTCACACTTTCCTAAAGAGCCCCTTCTCTCCCTTATAAAAGGACACCACTTCTTCCCAATTCCTCACACCTCTCAAGCCATTTGGATCGTCCAAGATCTACCCAATTACACTCCCTACATCCCACTACTCCTCCTAGAAGCCTTAACTTAGGGATATTTCCCTTCAAGAAGTCCTTTTGGTTCAAACCAAAGGAAGTTACCCCAATTAAAGGTAACATTTTCTCTTAAATTGTTTTCTTTTATTTTACTTATCCAACCCCTAAAATCTTTTTATTCCTTTATTTTTTAACAAAATAAGTATATTCAATATACTAGTATTTTTTTATGTGATTTATTTGAGCTACACTTACACACACCTCCATCTAATGGATGAAGAACATAATTTTTCTGTGGATGCAAAACTAACGCCTCACGAAACGATGATTGTTCAAATATATACAACCGCCTCTCATGGTGGCCATTATGATGACACTGTATTTATATATGACAAATATTTTGATTATGTTCTCTTTATCCTTCTGTATTTTTCATTTATATCTTGCCTTTATGGTTTCTATAGGGGTTAAATACGATAATCTCATTTTGAGGAAGTGCGGACTACCGCCCCCTTAAAGTTATTTGATTCGTTAATGCCTTATGTGGGATGTATAAAGGATGGAGTTAATGATATTATATATAATATTATAATATAATTGTAATATAACTATGTATCATTATTTTTTATTTCCATTAAAATAGGAAATATAAATGAAAGTAGTGTTCATACGTACGTACGGCTTACCGTCTCCATGAACGGTGCATTTCATTTCTTACCTCTAAATGTTATGTACTATTATAAATAAATTTATATACTAGATATATATGATATATATGATATCCAAATCATGAATATAATTATGGATATAATGAACCATTGACCACATGAACAACATGTGATTATAAGAAGTCCATTTTTGACTCGAATACCAAATATCGACAAAATGGATGTTTTTAACTTAAATGATTACATAATTTTTATAACATGGTAATAAGTGATATAAAAGGAATAATAAACTTGAAACATGTTCTTAAGAAAGTATAAATTAACATTAGTTTACTATTCAGGATATTGAATAACGATCGAGTCAAGTCGTTCAAGAGGTAAGGGATATGACCTCTCTCTTTCGTTTCAAGTACTCTCTTTTATGTAATTTCATTTATGATCCATGTTCTTATGTTGGAGGATGTTATTTTATATTCACGACACTGTAATTTTTATTTTCATATAATTAGGGACCCTATATTACTCTAATAAATTCATTTTAATAATTTTTAAGTGGCGCAGTTAGGCTGCCGATTTTTTGTAATGGATTTTCTTATCACACTATTAATTCCGTGAGATTTACATTGTTCATCACTTATTCATTGCATGTGGTGTATTTTGTACTGACATTTGATATATATATTATCATTATTATAATTATATTCATGGTATTCTGTGATTAATTTGGTGGTTATTAACTTTTGGTCATACGACTCAGTTGATTACAACGTGGTAAAGGGTTTCGTCTCACTTTTTATTCCCGTGAGATTAATGCTATATTTTCCACTATTTCCTTTTGTGTGGTGTATGTACTGCCCATTATAGTACTATTTATGTAATATAATTTCATTTATGAGTATTTAAATCTTCATTGTATGATCCTTCTTTCATGGGTCCTGTGTTTTTTAAGTTACCAAATCGGTAAGGGAACTATTCACCCTCCTATTTATAAAGACTTCTTTTTGTTATGTCTTTTAATTTACATATTATTATGTTGGGATATGTTATTATATATCCTTATTGATGTAAAATTTATATCCAAGTGATGAAATTCACTTTTTTATCTCATCAACTCGTTTTTTTTAATTTTAAAGTGACGTCTTTATGCTATCGATTTTTTACAAGGGAAACTCTTATCCCAATTTCAATTCTTTGGGTTCAACTTGTACTCATTGAATATGTCATCCGGTGAATGTGTTTTAATGACCTATGATTGTTTTAAACTTATTATCCACTTATATTGGGTGTATTTATATTTGTCACACATAATTATGTGATTAATTTATCCTTAATTTAAGGATACTATCTTTATAAGGGATTTCCTCTCAATTTACATTTCCATTGAGACTTTATTGTTGTTATGAACCAATTCACTCTTATATGGTGTATATACTATCATTTTAAATATTATATCATGAATCCCTTTATTCTCATGATATTATAATGTTCTGATTAAATGTTATTCCACAATTATTTGTATTCTAGAGTCTCTCATTTTGTTAAGAACTCTTTAACAAAAATATTATTTTTAAATGTTTTAAATATTTATCATTTTAAATATTTATCTTTAATGTCCATGTTTTAAAAATGATTTTGAGTATTTATTTATATGTACATTAATTTATTAAAATTATAATTCCATTACAAATTTCAAAGTGTTATGGGACACTTGGATTCAAAAATACTTTTTTAAAATTGTTTTTGAAGATGGATTGATGATTTCAATATCATGAAATTACTTGTTGTGATTGCAAAAGAAATGTTATTGGTGAAATTTTTATATTTGAAATATTTTATGTGTTATGATGGTATATGGACGTTTGATGGGTGGTTACGTGATAAACCTAATGAAGGGTGGTTGTGTGAATACCATGATGGGTGGTTACATTATAACCTCTAATACATTGGGTATAGAAATCGACTGTATGGCTATTCCATTAAGTAATATGTGTGGAAGTCAACCGTATGATTATTCCATTTAAGTATGTTTATTTCCCATGTAACCTATATTTGTTATGTGTTCTTTATATGGGTTTTACGGTATTATTATGGTTACAAAATGGTAAGTAATTATCTTCCATTCAGTCAAGAGTGTTTACTACTTCATAAAGGTTAAAAGTATTACTTATGTTAAAGTATTCATGGTTTACTTGTTGTTTTGAAAAACTGACATTTTTACTTGTTTGTGTATCCATTACTGATCTTTTTATGCTCATCCAATGTTTTTGAAATGTTTTTGACAGGACATAAGGTGGAATAGGGTCAAGGATGGGATCAAGGAAAATTCATGGTGTCTTAAACATTGAACTAGACATGACTTTTTTTTAAGAGTTTATGTTTTGCAAAAAAAATTATTCTGGGTACAAGTGTCTACTTTGTAAATTTTTTTGAGATGTAATAGTTATGTCTTAATTCTCTAAAACTCTAAACCTGAAAAGATCCTCAATGTAAATTATTCATTTAATTCAATATAATTTAATGTTTATGGTCGGGTCCTAATAATTATATCAAATTTTATTCTATTATAATAATACCTATATTATTTAATTACTATCCTAAAATATCCAATTTATAAAAGGAGTATTGAATATCCAAAAAAACATGGTTACATTTAAAATAACCATTTGATATTGTATTGACTTATATATTTTAATATATTATTATTATAGGTTATTGAATGTGTAAAAAATATATTCTTAAAATAAAATATAAATTTTATAGTCATCTTTGTTAGGTGTTCATGGAAAATAAAACATGTCATTCATAGAGTCATTGTTCGACACCTGTCTGTAATGATGATATAATATTTAAAAATTTTATTGTAGGAATGAATAAAATAAAATTTTTATTATTTTATTAAATTTTAATAAAAGTAAAAATTATATTGTTATCATTAATTTCTGGATATTTGGGACTTGATGATTCTAAATATATAAATGAGCTTTGAAATATTGGGTTGAGAGTATTACTTTTTCCTTGAATGTTCTCCATTGAGAAACATTTTATGACACATTTTCTTGTCCATTTTATGAGATTTTCTTAATGTAATAGGGAGGTTATTTAGGGGTGACTGGAGTATAATTTTTGTCAAAAAAGATATGAAATCTTTTGAGAAAATGTGAGGATGCAATATCATTGTTTTAGGTAAAAAAATAGAATCTTATAAAAAATCATTATTTCCTAATAATATTAATCTATTAATCATTAGAAAAGCTCATAAAAAGGATACTAATGATGTGTGGAAAGTGATAATTCCAAAATTACCTCCACTATAATGTTGTAACAATTCTATCAACATTTTTTACCAATATTCAATAAGTTAAATCAATTTTATCCTAACCTATATAAACTATGATAACTTTGATTTTACCTTGTTAACTAATTTCAATAGCCTTGTTTAAATTGATCATATTTAATAATTTGGACATGATTTCATATGTTTTTAAACAATTATTTCAATAAAATTTCAATGAATTAATGAATGATTAATTTTACAATTTACACACATTACATGTCAAAACTATTTCATAAAAAATAGTATATTTATGAATATTTCTTTTTATTATGAAAAAATTATAAATTTTATAGATTAAATTATAATCCAAATGATTATTATTATATTAGTAATCTATAATTTACCATCCAATATGTTGAAAACCTAATACCACTAATATAATATTTTTTTAAATGTATATAATCAATATAAATTTTTGCTAAAATATTACATAAATTTTATAAGTTGTTAAGAATGGATTTTATATATTAACATAATATTTACAAAAAACCATTTTTCTTGATAAATATTTTCTTATGTATTTTACAAAAATTCATCCTATTATTGTATAATAATTTCATACATGTCACAATATTAGTATATTAATTATTTATCACCATTCTATTGAATTTCAATTAATTTAGAAACATAGTAAAAAAAAATTACAAATATATTTTTAAAAATATAAATAAAAAAATGGATCTTCCCTTTTCAATTTTACATTTAATATCATTGACATTATTTTCTATTCATCATAGTAATTGTTTTTGAAAATAATTTTTTAGTTATATGATTTTTGGTATATGAAATAATATTTTCTTATTAGATACTAATTGGTCTAGTATTTGGTATTTATTAATATTGATAATATATATTTTTAATTTTCTATCATGTTAATATTTATTCTTGGAAATAAAATACCAAATTTAAAAAAAATTAATTTTATAAAAATATTGTTAAATTTCTTATAATGTTTCTATAAAATGAATAATTTTTTTCGTTATATTTAAATTTACATTTCATATTTAATTTTAATATAGTGTAACATTTGAATTACATAACCACTTATGACATCCACATAATAATTAATTATCAAAATAGTTTTGATTAAATGTTTAGGTGGTGGCTCAACTAATAAAGATATTTTCAAAATCAATATAATCATTGATTTCTAAAAAATATGTTCTTTTTCAAAATCACAATTCTTGAAGTTCAACGTGGGATTAGTCTACTGAAAACCGTATAGATGTAACCTCCAAACCCTTCTTAGACTAATGTGGTACATAAGGAAGACATTCTATTTAAGATTCATTTTATACTCAAGTTATTTATAAATTTGAGGACATGGTTATTTAAAATTAAGATATAAATTTTTATGGATATGTTTTAATGGTCCTATTAAGTATTTAAAACAAATCATGTTTCGTCATTATTTTTTATAACATGTAAAAATCACTATTTGATATATTATTTTTTGTAGGGAAAATACTATGTATTCTCGATTCATTTGAAAATAATGAAAATAAAAGAGACTAGAGAGTGATTAATTCTCAAAATAAAAACATTATTTTAACCATTGATGGATCAATGTATACAGGGTACATAATCCAATTTCATATGACTTGAGGTTTATGGTAGAGTATAATTTATAATGTAGAAGAAAAATATTTACTTATTCAAGAATAATATGAATGTTTAGTCTGTCCTTGAAGGGGTCATTGAAATCCCCATTTTAAAGTAGAGGGAGTAATATTTTTTACAAATATTTCTATAATTTTTTAAAGCATAACATTTTTCACAGGAAATGAAAAATATAATGTCAAAAAATATATAATAGGTATACTTGTTTGTACACACCTCTACAACCAATTTTTAGACATGTTTGGTATCATTTACACTTAGATGATATAGTATCCCATTTTTTGTTTCAAAATGGTAAATGAATTAATTCATATTAATTTTGTTTATTACCAAATACAAAATTGAACACATTACATATTTTGGAAAAACTGACATCAAATATAAAATTTCTTTTTTTGAAAAATTATATGGCTGATAAAAATTAATATTATTTTGGATCACATAACATTTAAAACCCTGGTTTTTAAAAGTGAATTTTTATGCATAGAAATTATCATTAGGATAATATTCCCAATGTTATTTATTTCTATGATAATAATTTATTTTTTTATTTCATATTTAAAATAATATTAATATATCATTAAATGTTAAAAAATGTTGGAATTTTAACGATGTAATAACTAATTAACAAATAATTACAGAAATTATTAGAAAAAACATTATAATATCAAAAAAGATAACCATAGGTTTTAAAAATCCAATATTGTATTTCATTTAAAATAATAATTTAATTAAATAAATTCGCCCATAATCAATTAAATTGTTTTCTAATATTCTCTGTATTTTTTATATAATTAAATGACTATAAGATATAATGTATTGGTCAAAACTGTATTCTTTAAATATTTACAATAATTGAATTATTTTAGAAATAAATATCAATAATTGATCGATAGATAATAATTTTATGATGAATAAAATTTTTTTCTGTAGTTTCTCATATTATATTTCTCATATTTTTGAATAAAATGTTTAATAAAAACTATAAAGAATTTTTTTAATTGGAAATGAATTTTTAATATTAATTTTTTAATCAATATCCATAAAAATTAATAATTAGTTTCAATATAATAATCATATAATAAACATTTGTTATCAATATTCAACCAGAATATATTTATTTTATAGGAATATTTATTTTTCTATTATAATTGAATTTTTTGGGAAATGAATTTTTATACATAAAATGGCTTTATTAGTTTTTTGTCAATATTTATTTGAATTAACCGATTTAATATCATTGAAACAGTAATTTATTTTTATTAATACATTATTTTAATACATTAACCAATAACCATGGTTTTGTTTTAGTTAGTTTGGTTATGCAATATATGTTATTCACTATAGACATTATTTAAAGGGTAATCAATACAATCAATCTTTGAGCATTACAATGAATTCAAAAAAATTATCAATCCTTAATATACTATAATATATTCTATATTATCTACATTACATAAAATCTATAACATGCCACAAAATTATTTTATAAAAATAATACCTAATATTATAATTTCATAAATAAATAATGAATTAAAAAATTTTATATACCCCAAATATCTAATGTAAACAAAGAATGGGGTGAACAATCGGTAAAAATCCATTTTCCTATAAAATTTTATAATATAAAATAGTAAACATTCATATTGAATTAGGTCCAACAATTTCAGAAATTGGAATGGGTTACACCCCCAAATTAAAAATAATCAATCTCTGTGTTTTATATATAATTTCTTTTCCTCAGGAGCAACCCGTAACTCTTCGATGTCTACCTTTATTACCCTACTTCTAAGACTATCAAGATTTATCTTTATCATCCATGATTGATTATAAAAAATCCTCATCATCTGTATCAATGTATTACCTTTCAATGGATTAAGGTTTTGTTATCAGAATTGGACTCTATCCCTAGACATCATCAATAACTAAACATTTTATTCATCAAGAAGAGATAAATGAAAAAAAATTTGTCAATGAAAATTTCAATAAATATTGATCTTTTTTAGATGAAATATATTCTATAAGTATTATCCCGCAAATAATTTTTTCCATTCGTAACCTATGAATTAATTTCATTTCACATTCCCTCCTTAGAATCCAAGAGATCTGGCCCATATTCAAGATCCCTTCTTGGTCTAATCACAAATAGGGGAAAGAGATTCCATTCTATATCCAGCCATAGCTTCACCTAAAACTAAATTTTCTCCCAATATATGATCATTGATTCATTAGTAGGTATGGAGGAAAATATTACACATCGCATTTTCTGTTTTGTAATCCATATATAAAATGCCATCCCTGAAAATACCATTTCCCTTTACTTCCACCATAATATTAGTATGAAACCATTATAAAATCTACAGGATCTAGGGTAACCCATGAAGGTACAACCCATTGTGTCATACAATTTCATGGGAGTGATCTATAAAGTCTTCAACATCATGTATATTTGGTTCAAGAGAAGAAACACATGTAACATGAACTAATACTACATTAAAAGTAGATTCTCTCCCAATAATGGATAGTTTCTTGGTCAATAAATCTTGTTTATTTTATGGTGTGTTCGATACTAGAAACTATTTATCCTAATCACTAATACATGACAATGATCTAGCATTATCCTATTGAAGAGTATTCATTCTATAATTATATAAGAAATAGTCAATATAGTGACCCATGTTTATATAATTTGTTCACATTATACTCCGGTAAAAATTCACAACACAATTGTCAAGATTTTCTACCATTGTTAAAAAATAAGATGTTTTTATAGGGTAATTGAGACAGAAATTATGAAAACAATGGTCACCAATATAACTATTTATAAAAGGGGAGAAATTATATCAACCTCAACAAGTACCATGTTGCTGTGACCAAACCATGTTTCTCAATTTATTTTCTAAACATGATTGGTATATCTAATGATAATGAATTATACCATTGTATCATTGAGTTTCATAATACCCATTTTAACCCCTTGATCTATAAAAAAAATAAACATTGTGTTAATGATAATTGAGGGATTAAATAATTGAACCTTGCCCTAGATCCAAAGACTGAAAAGCATACGAGACACCATTTTTTCACCCCAAGGCATTGGATTTTATATTTCCTAATGATAAGATGATATTAAAGAATATATTAACTTTTTATTTCATGATCCAATATTTAAAACCATTTATTTATGTGAGACCTCTATGAAGACCCATGATCATACAAGGCTTCATGTGTAGAAAGGGAGTATCCCGAGTGATAATGGAGTGGTAACAAGTCCTTATCTAATCATGAAGAATCACATGGCCATCATCAACAAAGGAGAGGGTTTCATTTCTATAACATTTCCTGATGTTTTATTAACATCGACTAACTAACAACCCTTCTTGCATTTTTGAATCATGATTTGGGCCTCTTATAATTAGTGAGTGGTACGGTGTGGAACAATTATATTCTCTCTATTCGTGGAAATTTTATCTTGTTCAAACATCGAATTGCAGATGAACAAATCACGTAGATCCAAGTGTTCTTAGATGGAATCCATTTCGATTCAGATCTCAATGATATGAAGATACTGAGAGAGATGATTCCATAATGTTCCCATAATCTATCATAAATCAATCTAATGTATTTGTAAACTATATCATTGTTTTACCAAAATTGAACCTTATGGTAAACATTACATCTTGAATCCAGTTGGGCATATCAGTATCACTCTTTTGTACAAACAATTTCTATTTTACGCTTATTCTATAAAAAAATTTAAATATTTAATTCCATTGAAAATTTATATTTTTAGGTTAATAAATTAGAGACCCAATAAAAAATATTACATACATGGAAGTCTTCTTATATAATTATAAAATACATGGAACAAGATTCACAAATAAATCTATTCATCTTCTATTACTACAAATAAATCATATATCACTAAATATTAAAAGGAGTTAAAAATATTAAAATTTAGTTTCTTATTCACTCTATCGAAATAACTAATCTATGTGATCCCAATGATACATTAAGTCGAGAATCATATAATTAAATAATATGTTACTAATAATTAATATAATCATTATCCACATACCTCAAATTTTCTTAATAAAAACAATCCTTGTAATGGTTATGATTGTCAGTAACTATAGAAGAGATCATTTTTTCTACCATAGAGTTTTTATATACATAGTAAAGAAAATTGAGAGGGGGGGAATTAAAATAAAAAACAAATTAAACTTTTCTTTAGTGAGAACTCAGTAGTCATAAGATGTTATATCCACATTGAATATAATATCACAATATATGTCATTATCATTCAAATTAAGTCACATATAATATTTAACATATATAAATAATTTTATGTGTATGAAAATAATAATTAAAGTTTTTTCCCCAAAATTGGCCACACATATTATTCAAACACACAATGATATGTCAATAAAATAAAATAAAATAATTTAAATGATTGGTGGATTGATGTTTTTTTGATATCCTCACAATATTTCAATGCCCCATACCATAAAAATATTTTGATTTTCTTCATTAATCACCCAATTTATACACGATTTGGATCCATATCCATTAAATGTATCATGTCATGAATCAATTTATTGACTAGTATGTCTCTTTTGAATTAAAAACATTACTATATTATTTTGAATTATAACATAATAATTGATGTGACATTGAAATATTATACACTATTATTATTACCATATTCTATAAAATAAATAAATTACAATTTCCTTAGTTTGTTATATATATAATCTGCATATGACCACCAAATCTATAACCATAACACTGAAGCAGAATAATTAAACACTACAAATATAATTTCATTTCTATTTCCTCTTATTCATCATCAATATATAATAATATAAATATATAAATTCTAATATTACATTAAACACTACATATAGTTTATATTTATTCTATTTCATAGCTCTATTACTCAAGATAACTATTTTTTATCTATTTCTATTCTGTCATTTGAATAATCCAAATATGTTAATTTATTTTTTCATCCTCTAGGATAACCATTGTAGTCGTTACAATAAATTGAAAATCAATTACAATTAAATAAGACATTAAGATCAATATATCTATCACTAATATTATTAGTCTATCCCTATAATACCATAGGATTTAATGTGATCACATACTACAATTCATGTGGATTGAAACTTCAAAATAATTATCCAAAGCTTCTACATTTGAATGTAATCTACACATTTATTATTATATATGATAAATTTCTAGATATCTTTCAAAATAACTCCATGTATTTTTGTAATCTACCTCGGGCTAAAACTCAAAAAAAAATATAATAAATTACGTTTATGAATAAAAATTTTTATTTGGAATTTTAGAACATATCATATCTAAAATCTAAATTGTATAATTACTATATAAAAATGATCTAGATTATCAAAGGGTCAAAGGGTTTCCTCTAAAACATAAACCAATGATTGTTTCATATATCTAGTTCAATGATGAAAAATATTTATTCATTATGGCCTTTACAAGAAATTATACTATACTATAATAATTAAATATTTTGTCAAAATATTAATCACAAAACACATATTAATTGAGTACTATATAATAGGACAATACATATTATAAAATATCATTCTCTCAAATTTTGAGAATTTTTTTTATAAATCACTATATATTGTAGCATCGTAGTCATGGACATTAGATGATATTACTCTAAAAATATTAATATATATATATATAATATATAATAATTATATTAAGAATTTCACAAACTCCTCCCCACAAGGTGTACCCATCCAAGGATAAAAATGGGGGAAGGGAGATAGTGACACTGGACTCCCCCATCAAGTAGGTCATATGTCGGTGACTAGCATTGAGGGTATAGTAAACACATCGATGTGAGTCATTAACCTCAAAAAGAATACATGATAAAGAGAGATAAAAAACACACCAATCAACTCCTAATCTGAATAAAACTTAAAATAAACCCATGTTCTAATATGTAATGACATGGAATAATTACTACAAATTAATGGATAAAATGTATGTACCCAAAGAATAGTAATGGAAATGATGACAAAAAATCCCAATAAAATACCAAAAACTCAATAAGATAGTAGAAACCGTCTTATTTTCCAATATTCTATTACTAAAATAATTGAAAATATTTACAGAACTATAGTTTGATTATAATAGTATACCCATTAGGATACTCCCTGATGTATCTCATGTAAAATATAATGAATGAATTCTAAAGCCCAGTGAAAAAATTGGGAATCTAACTCATCACCTAAATAGGTATATTAAGTTGATGAAATCCCCATGGATACTCTATCCAAATATCATGTATAAGATCATATAAAATAAACATCATATCAAGTGTAATCAGCTATAACAATCCCACTATATTTCTTCTCTACCCTAACGTCATAGATCCTAAGCATCTCACTCTAAAAAAGGCTACATCATAGACACCTAGGCTAGGCACTACATTGTGCACCTCATGTAACAAACAACCACATCCACATAACAAAATGTCACCAAGTAGTTTATTATACCCACCATATCTTATATAACAAGTCTCATATATAAATTATTATACCTCAATATATCATATCTCATATAATGAGTAAGGATCCTAAATAAATCATAACCTATAAACCTTATACCAATTTTAGTCCACAATAAAATATAACCAAACAAGATGTGTGTGAAATACACAAAATACATTACACCCCTCTATAAAAATATATGTGGAAAACTAACCATCATTCATATAAGAAAAAATGTAACTACAAAGAGATGTGACAAGAAAGAAATGGGGTAGTCAAATTTTTATCCTCTGACTGGGATTTAGTGAAAACATTCCCCGAGGGACTATAATCCCTAGGGTGTAATTATCCCAAACTGATTGGGTGAAGTAGATTTTGATATCATAAAAATTACATGATATAATATTTCTTAAAACCATAATATGGTCATAACCTACTCTTAGGTTTTATTGTAATGAACTTCTCTCGAACACCTAGATGCCACTAATAAGAATAAAAATCCTATATGCACATGACCATTATATGAACTAAATAAAATTATTTTATTCCTTTTATTCAGTTTCAAATTCCATTAATTAATTCATTAAATATTACATAACCACTAGATTTTTCCACATTACATTACATTGACTTCATAATAATGATCTATTCAATACAGACATAAGCAAATCTATTCCACAACATCCTATAATTATAACATCATAATTTCATCCCAGAAAGCTCAAACAGCATGGATTAATCATTTAATAATTTATTAACATTGTTACCTTATATATTATCATTTATTATTGAAAAAAAAATCTTCCAAAAAAGGTATACAACTAAGAAAATTCATCTGCCTCAATCATTATGGAATGAAAGTTATCAAAATAATCAATTGGGATATCTTCCAAATAATAAATTAAGACAATAATACAACATTCATATCAATAGGTAAGGGAAACCTCAACCTATTCTATCATATCGGATGTCCTAAACAACTATTAAATTCATATATCAATACATTACATCATCCACATATTCAACTACTACAAGAAAATTATGCATCCCTACCCCACATTCCACAACAATCCAAGATGATCAACACTCTAAGGATTACATCACATCCATTCTTTTCCACACCATATCATAAACACTAGGAAACAAACATAGAAACTGTGAGCTCAACCCCATGCAATGTATCCAGTCCTTAAACAAAACAATCTATCATGAAACCAAAGAAAACATACTAGTCCATTACAAGAATAGGGGAAACTCATGCCCTATAATTCAATGTCTTTTATCACAGAATATATTCTTATTCCAACATGAAATAATTGATACATTACTCAGATATTCCAATTACAAGACACCTATGAAGAAAGCAATAAAAATTTATCATGATTTAATTAAAATATTAATATAACATGTCATTAATTATTTTATAAATAATAATCAATAAATTGGAATATTTATTAAACCTTATTGACACCTGGATAGTCAAATCGTTTAATATGAAAGGAACATTAATATCACAACACAAAATATTCATTAAAAATTAAAAATTAATATTCCATCAAACTAATTATAAATTATATCCAACTTTATATTATTTATCAATTCTTTTAGATAATATCATAATGAAAAGAATAGAATAGAGACCATAATATCTAAAAAAACAAGAGGTTACCCATTATTATAGTACAAAAAAAATTCATGGGATCAATAACTATTCTTAATTTTGTATTAAGTAATTATTAGCTTAATTATGTTGGTATACAAGGAGATATTCCATGATAAATTTAGAATCACACATAAATAAAAGAGATAAAATGAATCACAAACCTAAAAATGGTGCCAAGGTTCTTAACATGAGAACTAACCAACAAAACAGATCATGATCACCTATCAAACAAGAACTACATCCAACCTAGATCACCACACCAAAAATGTGGAAACAAACAAAAAAACAACAATATAAATATATAGTTTAAGGTCAATCATACTAAAAAGTGGAATATAATGAAACATATCAATGAGACAACATGAAAATAGGTATAACATACATTGGATTAATGACAGATCAAAGGTGGAAATATAGGGAGCGATCCATGACAATGGAATCCCTAATAGGTCTAAGTGGGGGTTGTTTGGTCACCATGAATATGGGGGAGCTGTTTTTGGTCTTAGGGTGTGGGAAACCCCCAGTTTTGTATCATTACATTTTTATTTTTAAGAAAATATTTATTAAACATTATGATCTGATCAACATGATCTAGGAAACCAACACTCACATAATGTAAAAGTCTACATTGGGTGAAATATTTATTCTTCTTGATTTTAGTAACAAGACTCTTCCATACATCCTCTAATCCTCATTTGAGAACATCAGTATTTTGAAATGCTCAATGCGTCAATACAAATGCATTAAATCCCTTAAATTGTATAACTTTTAAAACATTTTCATTTATGGGAATCCAAAACAATCTCGAAGAGGAATCAAGAAAGGGTTCATTCGAACATACACCATCTATGATACGTCTCATGGATCTCACAACAATATGAGATCCACCACCTCATCTATAGATCAATGTGAAACCATACAACAACCACATCCAACTCTTAAACACTCTCATGTGGAATATACCTCCCTAAAGAGAGTAGGACAAAAAAAGAAACAAGAGAAAGACAACTCATAAAATAGAAAAGGTATACACACACAAAATTAATAGTATATCAATGGAATAGATAAAAACTAAAAAATTCGGGTAATGAGTACTTTTCTATGACTCATGTTCCTAGATGAATTCCTCTACACCACTAGGTTTCCACAAGACATGAAGTAATAGGATGGATTGCTAGTGAAACAGCTTCTCTTATTTTTCCTGGTTCTCTATAATCCACTCCTCGAAGGTTGAATAATCATCTACATTTATATCACCCTAATTGATTATGTGAGAGTCACTATGAATATATTGATGGATCAATAAGATGTTAAAAGCATATTGTATTCTGATCATATGTGTGAGATGTTCTATTTGATATTTTATGGATAAAACACAGTGTAACACCCAAAAAAGGACTAACAAACCCAAAATAATTCTTAATCCCATGACAAAACAATCACTTCCCATGAAGTATAGTCACTATCAAAAACACATAATCCCCAAAATCAAAATCTATATGTCTCCTCCAATGATCATCACGGGATTTATGATGATCATGTGCTACTTTAATTCTATCACAAATCACTTAAACTATCTCTATCATATTTTGTTCTAGTTTGGGATAATAATTGAAAAATCTTCAAATCCATTATAGAATAATGGAAAATAAAAAATTTGGACATAAAAGTTATAAAATGGTTACATATGGACAGTGGACTGAAAACTGTTATTGTATATTGAATCAGCAAAGGGAAGGTTCCCCATCCACGAACCACAAATATCCAGGTCACTAGAGTGAAACTATACATCATGAATTTGGATCATCCACTTGATCAAACCATCCATCTGCAGATGAAAAATAGTTCAATGACATGGATTATAAAGAAAGTTATATTGGGAAATTATCCACAGTGGGGAGGCAAAACACGGATCATGATCGAAAATTATGATCCTCGGAACCCTACGGAGTCGTACCACCTCCTCTAGATATTTACTCAACAAGACCACCACTGACCTTGTATCCTTGATAACTATAATGTGGGATGATTTTTTTCAAATTATCCACTACCACCATTTTTGAATCATTATAGAATAGAGCTTGAGTTGAAATGATAAAACATTCCATCGTGAGGTAGTCCCACATCCATTGATTAACACTTAACAGTTAGAGACGTCCTCCAGAAACACATTGCACAATATTCACCACATGGTAGGCCATACATCGAGACACAGAATCTGAAACATCAATCTACATCTATGGCTACCAAAACATACACCTAGAAGATCATTACATCTCTTTCACGCCAAGATGTACTGCCAAAGAGAAACTATGACACTATTGGTAAGGATATTAATTAGATATATATGTGTTATATTCGTAATAAAAATATTTTTGATATTCATCCAATGGATATTTTAGTCATAGGTTATGAATAAACCCTATTTGATGTATAAAAAACATATATATTTTTAAAAGGGGGATTTTACGCCTTTGATTGGAAACCCCCTTTTAAATTAAGATGTTGACACATTAATAATGTTTATATGAAAACATTAAAATAGTCTTTTGAAGCAGGAAATCAAAAAAAATTGTTGAATTTTTTATTTTTCAGATAAAATTCTTTTAAATAGTTCAAATACTACTATTTAATTCAAATATCCATTTTCATCAAAATTATTTATAAAGTTATATTTTCTTTTTAATTGGTTTTAATGTATAAATATATTCTTATTTTTATTATTTAACCCAATTTTTTTAAATTAAAGTAATTTGAAATTGAAATTCTATTCAAACAGACATCAATAAATTAATTGTTTTTACTTTTTAAATACTAATTTTCTCGTTTTGGTAATTGGAAATAATTTGAAATTATTTACTGAAATTTTGTGATTTGAATTAGAAAAAATGTATTCAATATTTAGAACTATTGAGTCCAAATTATGTTTACATGTTACTTTTCTTTTTGGGACATTATGATTATTAACTTCGGTAATTTTTATTTACCATAGGTAAAGTTAAATCAAATAAAATAGGGTAACAAACAATATAATAAAGATAATTAAATTTCCCTATTACCTACCAAAATAATATTGGATGAATAAAATTTGGCCCATATCACTTAAGGGGTTTAAAATTATTCCATGATTATATTTTTTTTTTCTAGGTAGTGATGAAATTTTTAGTAAAACAAAAGAAAATGATAACATGTCCCTTTATTATATCATATAAGTATAATAATTTTTAATGTTGTGATAATAATTAAGAAACATTGAAAAACTAGTTTCCATAATTATAATGAATTTATTTAAATAATGAAAATTTATTTTGAATTTCAAAAAATCATATAATTAATGGAAATATTGACACAAGAGTGATATAATAATTATTTTATTAAGAGAAATATCAAATAACTGATATTATAAATTTTAAAATAAATATTATATGACACCATTTATATTATCCCTAAATTTTATGCATTACTATGACATATTAGTATTGAGTTAATATTTTTTTTGAAGTAATAATGTTATTAGTTTTTTAAAATGTCATGTATGAATAGTTTCAAAATAGACATAATTCATAACATAAAATATAAAATAGTTTATTAAATGTTATAAAATTCCTAAAAATAAATTATTTGACCAAACTGTTAATATAATTCCAAGTATTTTACAAATTCCTTATTTTTGGTTGTTTGATATGTTTTGATTATTACATTAACACATAATGTATAAAAAACATGATATCATCGTAAGATAAAAATGGGTAAAATAAGGGTTAATAAAAAACTATAAGGTTTTAAAAATATTAAAAACATGTCGAAATATTTTTGGATTTTTATTTTTAAACCAAAAATGATATTATATTAGAAATAAATGTGTTCTGGACCATTAGAAATTTAATATAAATATACAATAAATTAGTATTTCAAGAAATATTTAAATTTCCCCTCAAAACTCATATAAAAGAAAGCATCAACTTTCCTTCTAATAAAACATCTAAAATCCCATTTCACAGCCAAAACATACCCATTTCGTCTCCAAAATTCCCTCACATAATTATAGAGTCCACACATTGTGATGAAATCCATCCTATTGAGAGATTTTGTAAATATCAAAAGGAGATACTGAAAAAAGAAGTAATTATTCTATCAACTTGTTCAAAATTCAATTCTTCTTCTACTTCTTATCCTTATGTTTTTCCATTCAAAAGTAATACATACATATTAAAATACATTATAATATGTTATTATAATTATTTTACAACCTCATATTTCATTTTATCCATCCTACAAAAAACAATATCACAATGCGTGCGTACATACGGTTTACCATCTCTATGTTGAGTTGTAAATTGTTATTCAACAATAATTTATTTTTTTTGGTATAATGATGATTATACTGGAAGTAAATAATTAATGTAACATAATAATTATTTAGTGTAATTAAAAAACCATCCATTTCCATTACATTAAACAATTTTTTGAATTATATCGCCACTCTTGTGTATGTACGATCTGTCGTCTCCACAATGCAATGCGATTTATTCTATATGTTCATCCTTAATACATGATTATATACATGAATTGAATGAATAAATATGGTATATATTATATTAATATCATTTTTTAAATTATATAACCATATCTTAAGAAGTATAATATGACATTATCTCACAAAACATGCATAAGAGCATAATGTAGTTAATATATGAATAATGTGTGAGAATTAAATATTACCAACAAATGGATAAATATATAATCATATATGATATCATAAAAATTATTAGGATTCTGGAATACATCAGTAACATAAATTAAATAATTATATAGGAGGATTAGATACATACAAATTACACTATACATAAGGTAGTGGATAATTTTCTAATCTCATAATTATCTGAGATTGATTATATGTAAGTATTTACTAGGGTATATTAATCATATGCATCCATGTTTCTTAAGTATGTAATATAGTTTATATACATCTAAATTTTTTAAAATTTATTATTACCCTTTATGAAATTTTTCTTAAACAGTGTGAAATAAATATTTAGTCATTATTTTATTTGAGATACCTGTTGAGTTTTCTAGAAAAATTACGAGAAGAATATTTAATTAACTTATAAGTCATGAAAATATTTTTATGATTTAACAATGCCTTATTTACATGAATATCCTTTTTCAATATATCATGTCTATTTTAAATTAATTTTTTTAAATTAAGCTATATTTTGAGGAAAAAAATCATTTTTGATAAAGAAAGTATATTTACCATAAGAATTGAGTTCAAGTGTTTTATCAAAATTATTTTCCATCTAAGACGATGATATTTAAATAGGGTTATGTTTTAATTTTTATTGTTTCCATGATTATAATTTCTTAATACTGGAATGAAATTTCATATTTATTATGTTTTCATGGAATGATTCTTAAGAAACATATTTTATTTCTTCAGTTATGCTCTCATTAATGATTTATGTTTTTGTGGTAAAAATAATTATGATTTCATTATGATATTGGTGGGACTGATATATCCAACCAATTCATTGGGTAATGATTTATATCTCATGATATATAAATTATTGGAATAGAAAGTAGATTCGGTTTGGTAACACCAGGATAGAACGTCATGTGAACCCGGTTCGGTAATGTACTTTCTCTGCTATAATGGTCTTGTAAATAATTCTTAATAAATATAAAATTATTTTATAAGATTATGTTTATGCCAAATAACATCATGGATTATGTTTTAACTTTTGGGATTATATTCCTTAATTCTTAAGAACTTTTATCCCATGACATGTTATCACGATCATTCATATGCAGAATATGACTTCCAAAGCTTGTTTTCTTATCTATTATGATTATTATATGATTGATATTTCACTTTTTTACCATTATTGAGAATTTTATCTCACCCATTCATTTTTTTATTTTCCCTAGGTCATTAATAAGGGCATTGAGTAAGATATGTCAAAAAGTGTATAGTTTTGAAGAAATAGGTGGGATAAAATGAAGTTGTTTTATGACCAAGTTGTTTATGATTCACATTTATTATAGGAACTATATATATTTAGTCATTTAATGGCTTTATAATATGTTTAAATGAATATATATTAAATTTTATTTAAAATTAATGTTTCTAATGTGTGGGTTGTTATAATATTACATTATCGAGGATATTAATTTTGAATTCTTTCACGAATTTTTTTTTATAAAAAATATGTTCAAATTATTAGATATTATAAGTTATTATTCAAAAATTAGAAATAAGTTTTAAAAATTTAAATCAAATAATTTGGAGAAAATAATTTAAATTTAATCCCACTGACATGATGTCAATGTGGCGATTTAATGTAAAAATGTTCAAACCTCTGTGATGTTTTTATATTCAATTTCAAAGTGTAATTGATTCGAATGAACTATTTAAGATTAATTTATAATTTCATAATCTAATAAAACAAAAAATCATTAAAAAATATAATATAATTATATTAGTTAATTATACAAAAACATAGTTTTCAAATTAAATTATTTATTTTTCACAATTTAATGAAAAATAAAACATCACAAAAAAAATAACAAAAAATAACTCTAAAATTATTTTTTGTTTCAACATAAAAAATTAAGTATATTTAGAAATATAGGATTTATAAAAGTTATAAAAAGATTATTTATAACGTGTTCGTCGTTAAAATTAAAAAAAACTAACTTTAGAAAAATATTTACTTCTATATGAATTGTTGGGTTTAATCCTATCTTATGCTTATTAATTATATTGGTTTAATATAATTTTTTTATTAAATATATAATATAAGAAATAAATTAACATAACTCACTAACATTCATTTGTTTAATTATTTAGACTAAAACAACATTGTGGGAATGCATACAGTTATACGTAAAAAAATCTCATTAAGTTCAATTGGTTCTTATATACATTTATAATTAATTTGTAATCAATTAACTGTATTATTTATTTTCATATGTTATTTAATAATATAATTACCCATTTAAATTCTCTTTTATATATTATTATATATAATTATATTATATTTAATAATATATTATTTTTTGTTAAAACTCGATCTCATGTGTAACCAAGCTTACCTCAGTGTTCCATGTAGACTAAGAAAAATATTATATTCTTAACTTGGGGTTTAATAAAAATAAATCTAGTTAAAATAATTAAATTTAATGTAAAGGTAAAATATATTAATGTATTGGGGTGTTACATCCATCCCCCTATTCATTTTTAATCTAGAACTTGTGGGAATGTTTCTCCACACATTTTTTTTGAAAAAATAATCCATGTTCTTTTTAATATTTTATGCAGTTAATTTACAATATGTAAAGGCTATATATCCTAATAATTATTAATATTATCTTTTATTCTATTAAATTTTTACCAAATATCATTTTATTTTAATTTAAAGTTCATGTATTAATATTATTAATTACATTAAATTTCTTATTAATATATTGTTGATATATTACTATTACTTCTCATTATACCACACTCATTATTCATTATAAAGGAAATTTATATTCATATCCTATAACACCATTATCTAAATCACAATTTATTCCATGAATTTTTATAATTATGGATTCATTATTTGAAATAGATGGATAATTTTTATTTTTGGGTGATAGTGATAAGTCTATTTTATCTTCTTTGAGGTCACATTAGCATTAAACATGTTTTTTTCTCATTTTAATAGTTTCTATCAAATAATATATACCTAAGAAGGTTATTATTATTGAAAATTTCTTTCAAATATCAATATCATATAATTTATTCATATTTTCCAATTATTAACCCATATTTTCTCGTCATGGTTACAGATGAAAATAATTGAAAAAATATTTTACTTAATTATTTCTTCTTTTTGATTAGCTTATATCATGAATTTACTCTATAAATACTAATTGTAATCAATAATATGATTGAGAAAAAATTCTCTATCAATATGAATTTCAGGTAGTTTATTATTTTTTTAGTGGATGTTATCATCAAAAGGTGCATTATTACTATTACTAAGTTAATATTAACAATATCAATATGATTTATTTATATATACAATACTATTAATTATATATATACTATTATGTTTGAGGATCCTTATGTAATCATACATATTGTTTTGAATCTATACTTTATTCATAAGGTAGATGCACGGGACATGATATGTGATGGGTGGAGTTCCAAAATATATTGCCCCTCAAGAATGTGATTTGTCTCATGAGACAAACTATATTGGATACTTGGTGTTTTCCACACGATTAATAGATTTTGTCTTGGATGAAGTCCATGATTGTATGGTAATGTATTATGTCATTATGCATTCGAACAACGTGAGATCAATTATTTTTATTCATCTGACTATTTTATCAATTTTTAGATTATCCATGTGTATATATTATATCCCATGTTATCACTCATTTATTTTTTTTATTATTTATTCCTTCTATATAACTTATTGATTTTTTATTTAAATATAGATTTAATTACATGATATGTCATATGTAATGTTGGATCTCACCCAATTTATATTTTTTATTATTAACCTAGATTTAAATGATGATTAAAATATATGTATTAAGCATAATAAATTAAAAATGATGTATTTTCATAATGTTATTTTAATTAATAATTCATTTTCTTGATCAGGTATATATATAATACTATAAAACACCAATATTTTTGGATATTGATTATTATTATCTATATTTTAATAACATTTTTCATAAAAAATATTCTTGTGATTGCAGTCTTGGGGGTAATGATTGAATTATTTAATACATATAATAACCCTTAAAATGAACATTTATTTAAGCATTATTAGATAATAAATCTCTATAAAAATTTGATATTATATTATCGATATATTTCTTTGATGTGTAATTTACTATAGTTACATTTCAAAACAATAAATAGAAATTATATATTATGATTAATTAATTAATGTGTCATTAATGAACATATTTTATATGTTCCCTGATTTGAATGTTCATTGAAATAAAAATAATTAAATCTATGCAGAATAATTTAATTAATGTAGGGATTTTCCTCTATTAAAACCAATAGAGCATGTGTGTGAGAATATAATATTATCAATATATTTATAAATTAAATAATGATATATAAATTAATCATGGCATATTAGAAAACCTATTTCCCCTTCACATTGTGTAACAACATTGGATTTCATCAAGATGAATCATCTTCCATATTTTAATGAAGAAAATTAAAAAATATCGTCATAGTAATAGGACATAGGTTTAGAGAATATATTCATTTATTTTAGATGTATTTAAAGGTTGATGGTTATCATGGTTGATTATAGTATCATCTATTCTTATGAAAATTAGTTTTATTTTAACTGAATAATATACAAGGAAAGGGGTATAAATCATGGTGTGGATTTCATGACCCGTCCCCTGAGGACTATACCCTGACTACCTCTAGCCAGCCTTCCATTGGCCAGGGTTTGGTAAATAGCACCAGAAAGGCATATCCTTAAAATGTGTAGGGATTTCCTTTTAACCTGTATAGGCACACAGTCTCAGAACACAACAAGAAGCAACCATGAAGTAAAATACTGTAGTAAAATTATGTTGAATGTAAAGGGGAAAGAATACAAGCCCAACTACAAGTACAATACAACTTAAAAGTTAAAAACAACTCATGGATCATCCACCAAGGATGCCACCTGAAGGGTAGGTGAATATCATGATCATTAGTCCATGTTTCCTATCACATCAAATAGTCCACCTCCGGGCACCATCCAGTCATGGATCTCTCAGCCCCGATCAATGTTTTCTGTCATCTACACAAGACACAACATGGTGCCGACATATCTCGTGCAGGGGTGAGTATAATGATACTCAGTAGGGACCCCATGACTCATGTAGGTCTCCCATAGTTCTGCAATGGAAAAACCACAATGAAAGACCTACATGTCAATCACGAATCAATAGAAATAATCTATACTTGGTATATACCCATACATGTACCTATGTTATCATGATATAATCATCGTATACATGAGGGAAGAATACCAAAAAGGTAACACCTTGATGATATAAGTACCACACAAGTTACACCATGAAGATAGAAGTACCATACAAGTAACACCACAGTTATTACACCATGATGGTAGAAGTACCATAAATGTATCACCATGAAGAAAACACCATGAAGGTAGAAGTACCACACATGTAACATCATGAAGACAAAAGACTTATCTCAGAATCAGGTATAACTAAAGTACAGAACTATAGATGATTAGTCGGAAGGTAGATAAACTTATTCTATTAAGAGGAACTACTACTGACCCACACAGTATCGATAGGTAATAACCCCCGCTAACCCACACGGGATCTGAGATACAAAATATTGGTATGCACTGACCCACACAAGATCACTGAGCGAGGACCCACACAGGATCTGATAGATTTTTACCCACACAGGATTGATAGATGCTGACCAACAGAGATTGATGTTTTTTCATCACATTACAGCCAACAACATGATTCCTCTCACCTGGTGTGTGTGAGCTCTATTGAATATGCCCCTCGTGATATTGTTTATACCTCGACGACCACTAATATCCACAAAGGAGTAAACAAAAGTACCGCCTTATCGTAAGGGTTCCAACGTGATAAATGGTGCATCAATCGGTTTCCCAGTCTTTGTTTTATAAGCGTTTTTGTTTTGAGGGCCCGAATGGAATTGGGTTCGATCCAACCAGGACATAATCTGAATATTTTTAAAACACTAGTGGAGAATACCAAAAGGACCATCTCGATCCATGGATCCCAATACCATAAATGGTTCGTTAAACAGACATCCAGTTCTCAGGATATGTCCCTTTAAGTGATTCTGTTCCTAGTTGGGTTTAGGTCAAGTCTGACCAGGCCCAACCCGGCTGGGCCGGGCCGCAGCAGGCTCGACCCACTAGGTAACATTTTGGCTCGACCAGACAGGGGGTGGCCCCCTTGACTCGTGTGGCCTGGGTCATGGAGGCGTGGCCCGAACCGCTGGGTTTGCACGACCCTGCCTGACCTGGGGTAGAGCGCGGCTAGTTCGCTTGTGTGGCGCGGCTAGTTCGCTTGTACGGCACAGCCCGTGGAAGGGCCCACCATAGCCAACACCAGTAGTGAGGTCCCTAGTCTTCTCAAATGGTTGAGGGTCCATTCTGATTGGTAAGAAGCAGTGCCACGGGAGAGCTTCTCGGTCGCTCGGAACCCACCATAGGCGCATGTTCTTCCTCTTTTGTGGTACATTACTCAGCGATGGTGTGCCAGTCATGCCACCGTCCTCATTCGCGGTCGGCCGATCTGTCAGATGCCTCCTTCGACCACCACTTATGATGAGCTGTGGCTGGTTCTTTTGGTGATGTGGGTGCGCTACCTCCTCCCTCATGGCCGCTAGTGCTGGCCACCGCCTGCGTCCCCACTAGCACTAGTCAATGGTACCACCATGTTAGCAACCTTCCATGTGTCACTGATTGAGATATGGGGGCCTATTTTACCTTCCACATGCATTTTTGAACTTCTAGGGACATCATAGTCGCTTCTAGACCATCAAAATTGGGTTTTTCCATCCCAAATAATTTCCCGTGATGATTGTAAAATTTAATCAAGATATCAGAGGGACTGGGCATTGTTTGTTTGGCCCGCGTCCTCCATGTAAGCTTGATTGAAAAAAATTAAGCAAGGATTCAAAAAACACTTGAAAAAAAACCCCTACCAAAAGACTGATAAAGAACGCCCGCAATCGAGGGAGTGTCAGTTTTCATCTTTCCCGTAACAATATTCCAACGAAGCCTCTTGTACGTCGTCATTCAGTTCATGGTTCAGTGTCGCCCATCAACTCCCACTGGAACATTCTCCATCCTCCTATTTTTTTTCATCTCGTACAAGGTCAGAACTTCATTTCTTGGTGAATAAGTGTCGATTCCTCTCCCCAAGATCCATATTAATCGAAGAGGGGGAGGGTGTCTAATGCTCGTGGGATTAATGGGGTTTCATTAATTAGAAACCTTCCCCATTCAAAATCATGATCTTACTTAAGATTAATGTTTCAAAAAATTTAATAGATTGACACATTGCTGGTCCCACTCTCCCACATAACAATTGGAGGAAAGATAGAAAGAAAATAAAATAGATATGTTATTTTATTATTCTTTTAAAAGTACCAAAATCTATCTTTTTCTCCCACCTACAATGGTTGAAGTGAAGCCTCCCATAAGAAAATATCGGTGTTGCAGATTTAATGGTGCCTTTAGATTTTTAATCCAAGCACCGATTCAAATGTTCAAAAACACCACTTGGGTGTTTAATAAGTGTAGCATAAAAATGTTCAGAAATTCACTCTAGGAACTCTGGTCCTCGGAATTACACAGTGTAAATTTTCAAAGACTCATAATAATTCCATATAATTAAATAAATTACATGGAAAATATGGGTCATCACATTCTTCTTACCTTTTGTATTTTCTTCCCCAAAATCTACAACATAGACTAAGAAAACAAATGGGGGTACAGAGCATGAATCTGAGCCTCCCACTCCTAATTGCTCTCCTAGAGGTTCCTATGCTACCAGCGAATGTGCACCAGAGGAATTGACTGCACACGAATGACACCCTCCAATCGATCCTCAATCTCTACTAGGACCTCTGTAAATGTCTCCACATCATCAAAGTCCATCTTTCTATGGTCGATGATATGAGATGGGTCAAACATGTATCTCCTCAGTTGGGATACGTGGAAGACGTCTGGAAACCTCTCTAACTATGGTGGAAAAGCTAAATGGTATGAGACCACACCTATCCTCCAATGTATCAGAAATGGTTTGATAAACCTCATTAATAACATGTTGCCTCATCCAAATCTATGTAATCCTCATTGAGGTGAGACTCATATGAAGAGATAGTCTCCCTCCACGAACTCCAATGGTCTCCACCTTATGTCATCATAAGACTTCTGTCTGCTATGTGTAGCCTTCATCTGCTCTGTGATGATCTGAACCATCTCAGTGGTAGCTCGTTCCAACTCTGGACAAATATGTGATGACTCCCCTGGGTCTGTCCATCATAGAGGTGATCTATATGGTCAATCATAGAAGGCCTAAAATTGTTCCATACCGATGGTGGAGTGATAACTGTAACTCCACCAAGGGAAATTGATCCTCCCAACTGCATCCAAAATCTTGGATGCAAGCACATAGCATGTTATCCTATTTCTGAATGGTCTGCTCTTTCTAACCATTCATTTGAGGTTAAATGGCAGTGCTTAAATATAGTTATGTCCTGAATGCCTCTAGTAATAAATTACACAACCGAGAGCTAAAATGTGTGTCACGGTCAGAGATTACCATCGATGGAACCCTGTGAAGTGGTGAAATCTTATGTATGTAAAGGCATCACTGGACCTCTATTGAACCCTGCTCTCGGATGGGTAGGAAGTGGGATGACTTGGTGAGTTGTTCAATGATCACCCAGATTGAATAATGTCCCCTGGATATACATGGAAGCCCTCTCAAAAATCCCATGTTGATTATAACCCACATCCACTATGGCACCTCTAGTGGCAGCGCTAAACCTTCTGGAACCTAATGCTCGGCCTTCAGTTGATGACAAGTGAGGCATCATGAAACAAACTCTGCCACTACTTTTTTCATCCCTGAACACCAGTGCTGATGCTAGTGGTCCTGATACATATTTTCCACCCAAGGATGTACCACCATATGGGACGTTTGGAACTCCCTAAAAACCTCCTCCAGTAGCACCACCAGTTCAATGGTACGTCTTCAGATGAGGATGACGTGATCCCCACCTATAAAAAAATCTTCAGGTTCCTATCCTAAGGATATCATAGCATTTTGAGCCTCATAGTCAATGCCACCAAGCATGCCTCCCAAACTCGCTAATGATGTGGGGAGTGATAGTCATAGACTGGAGGTAATATTCTCCATCGTTGTCTTTGAAGGATATATACAACGCGGCTAGCTACACTATCACCTCACTCAGAAAATGTAGACCAGACAGCCAACTATGTGTATCTGCTACCACGTTCCACTTCCTAGGAGTGTAGACTACATCAAAGTCATAGTCCTCGAAGAACTGTATCCATCACCGTTGTCTCAGGTTCCGTTCCTTCTGAGAGAAGGTATAACTTAGACTCTTGTGATCTGAGAATACAGTAAAACGTTCGCCCATCAAGTAATGTCTCCTAATAATCAAGGTGAAGAACAATAATGCTAACTCTTAGTCATGGGTAGCATATTTCTGCTCATGTTGTCTCAAATTTTATAAACCAAAAGCGATACATGCCCACTATTGCATCAAGAAACATCCATGATCGGTACCTGATGTGTTTCCGTAGACTAGATACCCCACACCCTCTTCTGGTAGCCTGAAGATGGGGACACTCAACTGTACCTGCCTAAGCTCTTGAAAAATCTTCTAGCTTCTCTCTGTCTATACGAAGGGAAATCCCTTCTTGTTCAATGATGAAAAGGGTGAATCAACTCTTGAAAAGTAAGAAACTAATCCTCGGTATTAATCATCCAAACCCAAAAAATTGTGCACCTTGGTCACAGTCTTAGGTGGATCCCACGAATGCACAACTTCTATCATCACTGGATCCACTGAAACTACATCCTCCGAGATAATTTGTCCCAAAAAGTGGACCTACCATATCCAAAACTGGCACTTCGAGAACTCAACATAATGCTTATGCTCTTAGAGTGTATAAAGATCTATCTGTATATGGTAGGCAAGCCCCTCTCATGACACTGAGTATATCAAGATTTCATCAATGAAGACCACTAAAATGTGATCGAGGTATGGCTGAAATATGTTGTTCAAGAGTCCCATGAACACTTCTAGCGCATTGGTTATAATGAATTGATAAAAAACTCATAGTGTCCATACCAACATCTTATGTTTGGCATATGAATATCCACATCTCGTACCCTGAGATTATGATAGCCTGATATGAGGTCTATCTTTGAAAACCAACGAGTTCCCTTCAGCTCATCGAAAAGATCATCAATCCTCAGAATTGGGGACATGTTCATCACTGTCACCTGGTTCATGCACAGGTAGTCCACACAGAGTCTCAAACTCCCATCTTCCTTCTTGGAGAACAATATCAGGGCTACCCATGGGGAAACAGTGGGCCTTATGAACACTTTCCTCTACAATTCCACCAACTATACCCATAAATCACGAATCTCTGTGGGAGCCATCCGATTTTTTGGTGTACATATCAGTGACATCTCGGGGAATATTTTGATGTAAAAGTATAACTCCTTGTGTGTAGGTAGTCCCAGATTGTCATCTGGAATGATATTGGCATACTGGTCCACCACAACGAGATAGTTGGGACATTCAACATCAACTACTCCAATGGTAGGGATAGAAAACAGATGTGGTATCGGTTGCACCCTTCTCTGGGAAAGATGATTATATTCTTAATTAGTTCCCTTCTCTCTAGTGAAGTATAACCTGGTCCCATCCTCATAGACACAACGAACATTGAGCCCAATACATTCAATATGAGCATCGACTATGGATAACTGGTCTATACCCTTGATGACATCGTAAGGCCTTGACACAACTACTATAATATACCAACCCAAGTTCTTGCCTCCTAGAGTATCCTCACATTACATCACCATTGTGTAATCATAGAATCCCCTCCCGTAAGAGTCTCTTACCATAAGGATCAATCCATTGAATCCACCAGAATTGTTGATATCCGAATGATGATTTTTGAAATAAAAGAGTGACTGGAACCTTGGTTTACAAGTACTGCATCTAAGATGGAGTTGACCCAGATCATTACTCTAATCATCTCTAGAGCATTGTGGTCATTGGCCTTTGCTGCTTGGAGCAGAGCTTTTCCATGTCCACAAGCTCCCTGTGGTCAGGGTGGACCACCTAGAGGTTGTGGTGGTAGAACCTCAAATCACAGCCCATCCCATGTTGCATAGCCAACTACTCTGACACGTATGTCTTCTCTCTGCAGACCTCCTCGATCTAATCCTTGCCTCTTCCTCTATGGTCCCTCAACTGTCTGTTGATCTTCCGTACGAAGGGTCAGGAGGTCGTGAGCCATGTGATCATGCACACCACACGAGTATAATTGCATACTCCCCAGCTATCCTCCTCTTTCCTGTGAGCCCCACACCACCGATCGTATATCCTAAGGTCATCCACCAGAAGGTCTACCTACTTGGGACCCTATGTCATCTATCTACTTTCTATTGCAGACGAATATACTACCTAACATCCGGTGGTGGCTCTCATTGTCAGAGCCTGCTCCGCTAGGATGATCTCCACCAAAAGTTCTCACTATAGCACCCCAGACTAAGTTATATTGCAGGGCGATATCATTGATGCTCTTATCTCCCTTTGAAGAACAATCTCTATGTTCTGAGCCATGAAAAAAGGGTTTTGTACCATGTCGGTGGAGTAACGAGATATATTAGTTTTAACGCCCCGACCCCTGTTACCCAGAGTCTGTGCATTATTACATAACATTGGCATGATCACAAAAGATCAAGTCTCGAAAGACATATTAGTTTAGTAGCCTTGGAAACACTAGATACATTCATAATGTTTACATTACATCATAAAGGGAAAACTACAAAAATAACATCTTGTCTTCATATCCCCTCATACTATCCCTACTGGTCATTCATAAATTACTTCTTCACATCCTGGGAAAAATAAAACATTGAAAGGGGTGAGCTCAGATGCTCAGTAAGGATAACAATATAGCGGAAACTTTCATAAATAAGAATAAACATTTAAGGTAGTGTATATCATAAACAAAAGCCTTTTAAACTTGAACTTCAGTATAATATGGAAATGTTAAAATGAAATAATGCCATTTACTTATTCACAAGGATATTCTACTAGTCGAATAATAACAAGAAATATCAATAACCACTTTCATAATGAAGGAAATGCATAATGCCGAACATTAATTTCTATGTCAGGGCCTCATGCCAAGACCTAAGGGATAACTTTAACCGGAACACAACCTGAAGAGCCTCTATAACCGGACTACATCCCAGAGAGCCTCTCTGACCGGACTCCAACCCGGAGTGCCTCTAATAACCGGACACCAACCCAGAGTGCCTCTAAAAACCAAACACCAACCCAGAGTGCCTCTAATAACCGAACACCAACCCGAAGGGCCTGCTATAACCAGACCCCAACCCAGAGGGATTACTTTTACAGGTCCCCAACCCAGAATATACTGGTCCAAGACATTCATCTTAAGAAGAGGATGAAATATAACATAAACAATCCTATTAAAACTAGCATACGAAATGCCAAAACATTAATCATAAACCATTAATGGCATAAAAATAACATATCCATAGTCAAACATAACACAAAACCATAAATACAAGATAGAAGATTTGTATCATAATAAATCAACTTCAAACAAGTGTAAAATTTATCAAAGGATGTTGACATAGATGACTTCAAATATATTTGAGAGAAATATCTCTTTTTTTAAATCATTTAAATGTCACATAATTATAAAATAAAACAATTACTTTGAAAATATTCTTATAAGCTTGTAAGGGAATCTTTGAAGATTTTATAATGGAGGAAAATAGTCGCACCTGCCATATAAGTTAAAAAAAGTCATTTTTACCTTAATTTTGTCAAAACGGTTAAAAAGGACCTTGTTTGGAAAACGAAAGTAATATTCCTTTATAAACATCTTATAAAAAGTCAAAAAAGGGTATAAATGACTTTAACCCATATTCTGTAAAATAGTAAGAATTTTTTGAAATACATTTTTTAAGAAACATGGATGTGGATGATAAAGAGGTCGCAGAAGATAATTTCGTATAAACAGCCTCGGATAATGAAGAGATTTTGAAATAAACCCTTTCCAATTTGGTGACATACGAAACATACACCCCATGAAAGAGGAATCATACAATGAATATGTAAATACACATATATTAATGTGTATTACATGAAGAATACAATTATGGGCAGTACATACACAAAAAAATGGTAATAGTGGAAATATGGCATGAATCTCATGGGAATAAGGAGTGAGATGAAAACCCCTTACCTTGTACTTTTCCTTAGTCGATGGTATGTTAACCTCCTATTATTTGGGTATTTCCTTTTATTTTGATCAAAAGGGCTCCTTAGGTTGGCTTTATGACTAAAGGAAGGCCTCTAGGATGAAGGGAGGATAGTTGGGAGGGTATTTTGGTAGAGTTTTTCCTAGCCAAAAGGCTTTTATGGTATGAATTTGAGAGAAGGGGGAGTTCCCTTTTATAAGAGGGGCGAGGGGAACCTTAAGAAAAGATAGAAATAATATTTTATAATAAATTCATATTCAGTTTCTAATGGCTCCAGAGTGGATTATTTAACGTTTAAGGTGGTTATAGGTCGAAAACAACTCAACCAATATATTTTAGACAGGTTTGGGTCATTATATTAACCATATCTTTTAGTTTTTACTCTTAGTTAATTAGATTGACATTTACCATGTAACTTTTTATTTTTATATTATATAGTTAATAAAAATAATATATACATCCAAGCGACCCCCAAGTCATAAATTAATGATACACCTCTCAGGATATAAGTCTCTTGGATGTACCATAGATTTTTAGGAATAGAATATAAATTAATAATATAATATTTGTTTTAAAAACTCTTTTATGTCAATTTTGACACTATTGGGCATTTTGTTTTGGATAATTTTATAATAGTATTATTACTTTGAAAAAATTTTATATAATCAATACTGATATCTAAAATTAACCTATAAAGTTAGTGGAATTAATAAAAAGTTTTAAATTACATTTATTTTGATATTTATAATACCCATTATTTTAATATTTCATTAATATGTTAATTACTACATCAACATTGTGTCATAAATAAATTAAATTATTTAATGCCTAAAAATTATAAATAAAATACCATTATGTAGAAAATCTTTTTACCTTTCTAATGAATATTTATAAAGGAATTTATCTTATATATAACACTATATTAAAAAAAATTTAGTTATTAAACTTTGTTTTTAACTCTTGTTTGAATTAAATAATAATAAATGTCCTAATCTAATCCAAGTTAACCTAAATGATAATATGTTATCCCTAATGTTGTTTTTCGTCGAGATATACTTGTCCAATAGAATTAAGACATGTGTTAGGGTAATATTAATAGCATTTTTACCATTAATTACCCTATTTAGTTTTAACCGTGGAAAATAAAAGTAAAAAGGAACTATTCACCAAAAATTATTTTTATTTTATTGAACCAAATTTTACTCATTGATATTAATTTTGTCTCTCGGATTTTCGAATTTCCACTCACAAAAGCGGTAAAATTAAGTCTTATGTGAATTTTCAAATTCTCCTAAGAGGTGGGTAAAAGACGGTGAAAAGTTTAATAAAATTTTTATATATCTAAAATTATTCTAAACTAACTGTAGTTGATTACATTGAACTTATATAGGTATTATGTATCTATTTTTGCATTAATTAAATTTAAATAACATAAATAATTATTTAAATAGAAATTTGTTTTTAAACCATAACTAAGTATTTTTTTCACTATTCATCAAAAATTGAATGTTTTTAGAAAAATACCAAAAATTCACCCTAGGATATTTTCGATCTTACGAATCCAAATATTATGTCCATTTTTAAAGATAAAATTTATAAAATTTAAAAAAGTGGGTATTACTATTCATAACGGCTGCATTGATTAGTTGCGGTGTGCTAGAGTCTCGAAGTTGCGTACAATGCAAGCTATTTCATTATTCAAAGGGAAACATATCGTGGAAGTTTGGGGTGTTACATTCTCCCCTACTTCAAATAATGGCATCCTCGCAATTGGAAATTCTTCTATGAAAATAAAATGTTGAAAATAGAGAATACGTTTGTGGAATACCCATATCAGAAATAGGGTTTATAAAATTTAGTTTTAATAATAGGGAAAGGGAAATGAGAATGTCACCACCAAATTAGGGTATAAAATATTAGAACATTGGTGGAAATTATATACATGTAATTAGAGGGAAAACGTAAATATTTATAGGGAGTGATTGAGGTCATCAACCACAAAAAAGTGTAGAATTGAGGGCCTCAAAACCATCAATCAATGATGATTTAAAATATCAGCAGTTCAACAAAACATAAGGTATTAGGTTAAAAAAAATTTGGTCTTAATATCCCTTTCCTAAAGTTCAAGAATTAATTTCTTCATTGAATAATATATATATATATATATGTATTCATCTTGACAAGTAGAGTTTTCATCCTTCAACTAATTTCTACC
The DNA here is from genome assembly GCA_963277665.1 of Viscum album. Classification (NCBI taxonomy): domain Eukaryota; kingdom Viridiplantae; phylum Streptophyta; class Magnoliopsida; order Santalales; family Viscaceae; genus Viscum; species Viscum album. The sequence continues at coordinate 1,144,176,801 of OY728141.1, forward strand.
ACAAAATCATCTTTCACTCCAAAAGATAATAGAACTCAAAAATATTATATTTATCATAATAGTATTAGGTTCCAATCATTAACACATACCATTATAATGAAAAAATATTTTGTAATAATCAAGGACATCCTCTAGGCCAGTGGTAGGTAATAAAGGCATGTCTCACTATGGTTGTCGGTTCGATTCATGCTACTTTGTCCGATGCAACATGTTATCGCCCGACCTGCATGTTCTCCTTTTTCTAAAACTATAGTATCATAATATTCCAAAAATAATCATAAGAAATGTATTAACCTTGAACAATACTATCCAAAGTTCAACTTAATCCATTCCAAAACATTATAGTTATCCAAAGTACCTCTATCCAGACTCTCTGTAAAAGGTATCTAAATTACAAAAATCAATCGCAACGTCAGATTCTCTAAACAGAGTCATGATTCACTTATTGTCACATACTGAAAATATGATTACCTTAGTCATATTAAAACATTAATGAAAACAACAAGTACTGTAGTAAAATCCTTATATATATCACGTTATTCTAATAACCAGAATATAATCCATTAGTCCAAAAACAAAAATACATTAATTATTCCTCTTCAACTATAGTAACAACATAATCTTGGCCTTGATAATTTTTCCTTTTATGAGGTAAATTTCCTTGAATATTAGGACATTTATTAACATAATTCCCCATTTCTCTACAATTGTATCATTCAACATTAACAACCTCCTTCTTTCCCATGAAATCATGAGTCTGGTGACCTTTTTCTCCAGATTTGTAACAAACTCCCATTCCTTTTAAGAAAGTACCGAGGTGTTTCTTCCCACAATTTTAACATAATGGAAATAATTCTTTCCCTTTTTCCCTTTATCTATCTCCTTCTCCATCGTTCTCTTCTTCTCTTTCTTTACTTTATTGTGATAATATTTATATAATTCCTTTTCTGTCTTGATAGCACATGAGACTATATATCCGTAGGTTAAGAAATATTGCGAGTCTAATGCTCGATGAATAAATGGATTTAACCCATCAAAGAAACAATCAATCTTACATCATGGTTTACGTATATAATCTGCATCATTCCTCGCTAACCATGTAATGTTAGCCTCATACTTTGTGACATTATCATCATCTTTTTGTCTCAGACTCAGAAATTTCCTTTCCATATCTTCTCAATGGTCACGAGGAAAGTATTTTTCTAAGAAAAGATTTTTTAACTCCCTCTATCCCATATTTGATACTTCATCATCTTCCTCCATGTTTTGAATCAATTACCACCATTGATCAGCATCTCTAGTGAGGCAGTAAACTGCCATGACATATTTTTCCCTTTCACTACTCCCCAAGGCGTGAAAAAATTTCTCTAAGGAATTTATCCATTGATCATATAATAAGGAATTTGTACTGCCATTTAATGTTGGTGGTTGATTCCTCATGATGATATCTAACATTGATACTCCACACTGCGGATCAGGGTACTCCATATGGGTAAATTTATTATTCATAACCCGAGTGAGTTGTCCCAGTATGGTGATTAGCTTATCAGCACTAGTTGCATCACCAACTCCACTATAATTATTTTGAGTATGATAGAAATCCCTACATGGAGTGTGTGCATTGATACGGTTTCCATTTCTTCCACTAAGAACCATTTCTAAGCAATGGCATAAAATAGATCTGTTTATGGATCAAAATACATAATTCCATACTTGTAAAACACATTACATAAATTGAACTATTTATGGATATAATCCATAATCATTAAAATATGTTTTCTTCGAGAAAGTGTATACTCATAAAACCTTCATAATTATTTGTAAAGAAAATGAGAAATTATTTAATCATATCCCCCAGGAGTGTCGTAACCAAGAGTGCAGCATGGCCGGTTGTCGTGAACTATTTCTTGTTCGAGTCTAACTCCAAGCGGTGTTTTCAGGTTTTACCCCTAGGTACATTTGTGCCAGAGCCGCCTCTACCTACTCGTATCTAGAAAAATATGTATTGCTCAAAAAACTCACAAAATCTCTATAATACCAAAATTATAGGAAGTTCTTATATAATAGTCCTTAATGTCTATCTTAGGGCTATGTGCTCTAATCAGATATTATCTAATTCTAGCTTCCAAGGTTTGTACTAAACATCCTCTAATTCCAACTATAATGCTCGATCCCAGTTACCCAGAGTCGATGCATTATTACATAATATTGGTATGATCACAAAAGATCAAGTCTCGAAAGACTGATTAGTTTAGTAGCCTTGTAAACAGTAGATACATTCATAAAGTTTACATTACATCATAAAGATAAAACTACTACAACAACATCTTGTCTTCATATCCCCTCATACTATCCTTGTTGGTCATTCATAAATTACTTCTTCACATCCTGGGAAAAATAAAACACTGAAAGGGGTAACCTGAGATACTCAGTAAGGATAACAATATAGCCAAAACTTTCATAAATTAGTATTAACATTTAAGGCAATGTATAACTAAAACAAAAGCCTTTTAAAATCAAACTTCAGTATAAAATGGAAAAGATAAAATTAAATAATTCCATTTACTTATTCACATGGATATTCTACTAGTATAATAATCACATTCAATATCAATAAACACATTCATAATGAAGGAAATGTATAATGTCGAACATTATTTTATGTGTCAAGGCATCGTGCCAAGACCTAAGGGATAACTGTAACCAGAACCCAACCCGGAGATCCTTTGTAACCAGACTCCATCCCTGAGAGTCTCTGTAACCGGACTCCAACTCGGAGTGCCCCTAATAACCAGACACCAACCTGGAGTGCCTCTAATAACCAGACACCAACCCGGAGTGTCTCTAATAACCGGAAACCAACATGGAGGGCCTGCTGTAACCGGACCCCAACCCAGAGGGCTTACGTTTACCGGTCCCCAACCCGGAACATACAAGTCCAACACATTCATCTTAAGAAGAGGATGAAATATAATATAATCATTCGTATTAAAACTAGCATACGAAATGCCAAAACAATATGGAATATTTTTATCATAATAAATCAACATCAAACAAGGGTAAAATTTATCAATGGATGTTGACATAGATGAAATCAAAACTCATTTAGAGAAATATCTCCTTTTATGAAATCATTTAAATTTCACATTATTATAAAAGAAAACATTTACTTTGAAAATATTCTTATAAACTTGTAAGGTAAGCTTTGAAGGTTTTATAATGGCAGAAAATAGCCGCACCTGCCATATAAGTTAAAAAAAGACATTCTTGCCTTAATTTTTGTCAAAAAGGTTAAAAAAGACCTTGTTTGGAAAACAACAGAAATATTCCTTTATAAACTTCTTATAAAAAGTCAAACAAGGGTATAAATGACTTAACCCATATTCTGTAAAATGGTAATAATGTTTTGAAATAAATTTTTAAGAAACATGTATGTGGATGATAAAGAGGTCCCAGTAGATAATTGTGTAAAAACAACCTTAGATAATGAAGATATTGTGAAATAAACCCTTACCAATTTGGTAACTTACGAAACATACACCCCATGAAAGAGGTATCATACAATGAATATGTAAATACACATATACTAAAGTGTATTACACAAAGAATACAATTATTTTCCCGACCCATCCTCAGGGCCCATGCCGTGACTACCCCAAGCCCGCCTTCCATAGGCTAGGGGCTGTTGACTATCACCAAAGGCGTAAATCCCGATAAAAGGGAAGGCATTGCCTTTGAAAAGTAAACAATGACCACAAAGTACGCAAGATGAAGTACACACTAATTAATTGAGTACAAAAGTAAGTGATGAAATGTAAATGGGCAAGAATACAATCCCAACAGTAAGTAAAGTACAACTGAAATGAAAGTACAACAACTAAAAAGTAAAGCAGCGAGTCCGAGCCATCCTATAGAAATCCCACCTAATGGGTGGGTATAGATTGTCTCCTCTGCTCCTCGGATCTAGTCGTCTGATCCGAGTACGTCCCATCCAGTGATCCACCTCCAGGTACCATCCAGCTCTACGAGCTCCCACCTTGATCAGCTATGTCTTTCGTCTGCATCCAACACAACGTAGTGCGGGCATATCCCGTGCAGGGGTGAGTATACGCTACTCAGTAGGGACCCCGAGACCCCTGAATGACTCTCAGAATCCACAAAGGATAAACCACAAAGGAAAGATACAATCACGAAGTAACAACCAACTCTCCTTAGGTATATGCACATACATATACCAAAGTCATCACTTCCAGCTCATCTCTAGCACACGAACCCAAAATACAACCCAGTCCACACAGGAATAATATAACCCATTCCACACAGGAAAGAACAACCCAATCCACATAGGAAAGAACAACAATCATATTGATGATATTGATTGTAAGTTAAGACTCAACTCACATAGGTATATACTTCGTAAGACGATAGAGATGATCAGATGTAGCCACTGATTCATCTAAGCTGTCAGACCGACATAGGATACAAGACCAACTAAGCTATCAGACCCACAAAGGATACAAGACCAGCTACTCTGCCGGACCCACATAGGATACATGTACAGAGTCAAATACTGTCAGACCCACATAGGATACAAGAATAGTATTCAAGTACTTTTGGACCCACATAGGATACAAGAATATTAGTCATCTCTGTCGAACCCACGGAGGATTCAAGTACAGTCGTCGTCGCTGTAGAACCCACGGAGGATCCTAGTACAGTCATCATCGTCATCACAATCGCAGCCGGCTCTAGGGTTCCTGCACACAGCATGCTCGATTCTGGGAGGGTCTGCTCCACGATCCAAGGGGGGTCGATACATCAACTGACAAGAAGTCTGGAGTTGATGTGACCCAATGTTCCGTATCATCAATAGGAACTGAACACCACAGACAACGCGTCAATTGGACGCCCGGTCTAAGAGTATTTGGCTTTTTCGTCCAAGGGGCCCGGTTGGTTTTTAAGCTAAAACCAACCCAAACATACTCCATCTATGTCCAAACCTCGAGCAGAGTAACCCAAAAGAACCTTCTCACTAAGAGGAATCCAAAAAAGTCGATGGCACGTCATTCGGACGTTCGAAGCTAAAGTTATAATTTTTTCCGCTCCGAGGGCCTGGTTGGTTACGTGTTCGAACCAACTCAGCCGTACAAAAGTTCTCCGAAACCTAGAGTGTAATATACCAAAGCTACCGTCTCAATCCAAGGATCCCAACGCAACTAACGGTGCATCGATTGGAGGTCTATAGCCCATGTTATGGGTGTTTGAACGGAACTGTCCGAAAATAGGGGGTTTGGGCCGTGTCCGACCCAGCCCAATAACCCATGGGTCGGGCCGAACCGGGTCGACCCGACTAAGGTCCGGCCTGGTTGGGCTCGGCCCGGCCCAGTTGGGTGCGGCCCAGCCCGGTTGAGCGCGACCCAACCTAGTTGGTGCGGCCCAGCCCGACGCGGGGGTCCAGCCCGGCGTGGGCGGCCTGAACCAGTGTGGGCGGCCCGGCACGGGCGGTCCGGCCCGGCGCGGTCGGTCCGGCCCAGTGCGGGTGCCCACGTGCTGAGCCGACACGGAAGTGGGGGGCCTGCCCCCCTCATTTTTGAACGGCGGCCCCCACGTGGAGGGGCCCACCCTTACTTGCCGCCGAGGGTTACAACCCCCGAACATCCTAAACCGGCCGGCCATGTTGGTCGGCTGGTGTCGCTACCGCGGGACCCACCAGTCCCGCCTAATGCTGGTGTTAGAGGCCAGCGCAGCCTAGCCGCCTTTGTTGAACCGCCACGACCGTAGACACGGCTCATATTCGTCCGTCGCGGCCCGCCCCGGCAGCAGCCTCCTTGTGCTCCGGCACCACGCGACGGCACCGTGCTCCTCCGTCGCGGCCCAGCTTCCTCCACCGCCTCTTTCCGCCTCACCGGGGCAGCACGCCGGCACCACGTTCCTTCTCCGCGGTTTCCCTTGTTCCCACATGGTGCTATTACATTGTGCCGTCTCCGTTCCAAACCACGATGGTGATCAAAAACAAAGGGGAGGAGGATCCTTCATGTTTTTGCGGTCCGACCTCCTCCGTTAAATTGATAACAGGCGGCCAATTTATTAACGACGAAAGTCAAAATAAAACTAGAACGATGATACAACCCCTACCTTGAAGATGTTCATGGAAGCATGCATTAAAGAAGACGGCGTCACTGGGTGAGGCTCTGTATGCATCGATGGAGAACATCTGAGGAGAAAGTAATGTCTCTCTTCTTTGACGTGGAGAGAAGATGGAACGACATTCTTCGTTGAAGCCTCGGTGCTCTTCAATGTAGAAACTGAATATCTTCAAGACTTTGAGTATTCTCTCCCAAGACTTCACACTACGAAAGAACCAAAAATAAAATAAGGTTTTTTCCTTATTTTATTACTCATGCCAACACTTCCCAAAATTCAAATGTCTTAACACAGTTAATTAATTAGTCTTGAATTGACAAAATTAATGGTGAGATAGGTTGGTATGCATTCATGAGTGACAGGGGTAGCCACAACATTTAATACAAGGGAGGTTTAGAGGGGTTAGAGAATTTTAAGGGGGTGGGGCTCGTGTGGGCCCCACCTCACTAATATCCTAACAAGAATTGAGTGGGTCCCACCCCAACTCCCACACATGGGATAAAATTACTTAGAATGGAGAAATAAAATTTAGTACAATTTTATTTCTCTTACACTTAAACCACAATTTTAAAAAACTCTTCCCGAGAAAACGGAACCACAGTAAAAGTCATGTCAAGAAATTACCAGCGTTGTGGTTTCATTGGTACCCTCGGATTTTGATTGCAAGCACCAGTTCAAAAGTTAGAAAAACCCGCTCATTAGTTCACTGAATGTACCTGAGCTAAACTTCAGAAATTCATTCTGGGAACACTGGGCCTCGGAATCAGGTGCTGTCAGAAACATCGTACTCGTAAAATCCCAAAGAAATTAAGAAAAAAATTTCCTTAAAATTTATGGTTCTTTAAAATTATGGGCAGTACATACACCACACAAAAGGTAATCATGGTAATATGGAATAAATCTCACAGGAATAAGGAGTGAGATGAAAACCCCTTACGTTGTACTTTTCCTTAGTCGATGGTATGTTAACCTCCTCTTCTTCGGGTTCTTACTTTTCATTTGATCAAAAGTGATCCTTAGGTTGGATTTCTAACTAAAGGAAGGCCACTATGATTAAGGGAGGATAGTTGAGACGGTATTTGGACAGATTTTGGTTGAACCAAAAGGCTTTGAAGGTATTAATTTGAGAGAAGGGGGAGTGTCATTTTATAAGAGGGTGAGGGAAACCATAGGAAAAGATAGAAATATTTTTTTATAATAATTTCATATTCAGTTTCTAATGGCTCCAAAGTAAACTATTTAAATCTAAAGGTGGGTATAGGTCGAAAACAACTCAACAAATAGATTTTAGACAACTTTGGGTTATTATATTAACCTTATCTTTTAGTTTAAACTCTTAGTTAATTAGATTGACATTTACCATGTCACTTTATATTTTAATATTATATAGTTAATAAACTTACTATATACATCCAAGTGACCCCCAAGTGGTCCATTAATGATACACCTATCATGATATAAGTCACTTGGCCGAACCTTAGATTTTTCGTAATAGAATATAAATTAATAATATAATATTTGTTTTAAAAACTCTTTTATCTCAATTTTGACACTATTGGGTATTTTATTTTTGATAATTTCATAACAGAATTATTACTTTGAAAAAAAATTATATAATAATTCCTAATAAGTCATATTAACCTATAAAATTAGTGTAATTCATAAAAAGTCTCAAATTAAATATATTTTGATATTTATAATATTAATTATTATAATATTTCAATAATACGGTAATTATTGCATCAACATTGTGTCATAAGTAAATTAAAATCTTTAATGTCTAAAAATTATAAATAAAATAAAATTATGTAGGGAATATTTGTATATTTTTAATGAATATTTATAATTGAATTTATCTTATGTATAACCCTATATTAAAAATGTTTTATTTATTATACATTGATTTAAAATTTTTTAAATCTTCTTTGAATTAGATAATAATAAATATCCTAATCTAATCCATGTGAACCTAAATGATAATATTTTATTCCTAAGGTTTTTTATGGTCGAGATAAATAGGTCCAATAGAATTAGGACATGTCTTAGGGTAATGTTAATATCATTTTTAACCTTAATTACTCTATTTACTATTAACCGTGGTAAATAAAAGTAAAATGTTACTATTCACCAAAAATTATTTTTTTATTATTGAACCACATTTTACTCCTTGATATTAACTATGTCTCTCAGATTTTCAAAATTCCACTCACATAAGTGGTAAAATTAAGTTTTATGTGAATTTCCAAATTCTCCTAAGACGTGGGTAAAAGACGGTGAATAGTTCAATAAAATTTTTATATATCTAAAATTATTATAAATTAACACCAATGAATTACATTGAACTTATATAGGTATTATGAAACTATTTTGACCTTAATGAAATTATAATAAAATAAGTAATTGTTTAAATAAAAATTCGTTTTTAAACCATAACTCAGTGTTTTTTCACAATTCATCAAAAATGGAATGTTTTTAGAAAAATACCAAAAATTCACCCTAGGATAATTTCGATATTCCGAATCCAAATATGAAGACCATTTAGAAAGATAAAATTTATAAAATTTCATAATTGGGTATTACTATTCATAGTTGCTGCTTTGATTAGTCGTGGTATGCTAGAGTATCAAGTTGCGTAAAATGCAAGCTATTGCATTATTCAAAGGGAAACGTATCGTGGAAGCTTGGGGTGTTACATCAGTGAACCTCAACGAGTACTGGGATACCTTCATGCTGCCCTGCTGTAAGTGTAGCAGCTCCTATAAATGCATTGAGAATAGTGTCGCAGGGATGAACTCGCACCTGAAAAGGAACTCGAGGCCCGCCCAGATGAGGGTCGCCTTGTCGTGTAACTGGTGTGCCAGACTCTACCATCTTCTAGGTAACTCTTGGAAGAGACTGGTAGCTATGATCACCATTAGATTTGATGGTGTCCCAACTAAGTGAAAACATGTAGAAAAATCCTCTAGCCTGTCCTCAACTGCCTGTAGGTCTGTCTCGCCCTGTATCCACAGAGGACACTACTATTGGAACTCGTGAAACACGCTTAGTTGGCATGCATACACTACTGGCGGGGATTGTGGAAACGGTTTCCTGATGTGTAGTGGTTCTACTGGTATACCACCTGAAGGTGATAACACCGTAAGAGGGTCCTAGACTGAGTCCTCAATGCTCAATGGGTCGTTATTGCATACTCTCTCAAGAATCATGGAAAGATGTATACGAGGAGGAACCTTGAAAGAAGACAAGTGTTCCTCATTTAATATGTTATACCCAGTGAGATGACTCAAATAGGTCACAAAAAAAACTTTTTTTATAAAAACACATGCAATCATTTTTTTTGTTTACTGAAAAGGAAATTAGAATTCAGGGTCATTGTGTATTGATACGTCGGCCACAACACCAACACTGGATTTCCCCAATTCAAAGCCACACTTATAACACGTAGCAATATTGCCTCATAAAAATGATTGGAGTTTTTGTGCATCGATAGAACTGACTTCTCTGATACCACTTTGTCACGAACCTTCCCCCGTGGCCCATGTCATGACAACCCCATGCCCTCCTTTCATAGGCTAGGGGTTGGGGACTATCAATTGAAAGGGGAATTCGTTGCCTTTTAACCTATACATACGCACATTCCAAGAACCCAAAATGAAATTACCACAAAGTAAACTGCTGTAGTAAAAGAGTGTTGAATGTAAAGGGGCTGGAATACAAGCTCAGCTGTAAAGTTCAATACAACTAAAAAGTGAAAAACAGCACCCTGATCATCCATCTAGGATCCCACCTAATGGGTATGTGCAGCTCAAGATTTGTAGTCTCGTGTCATGTCACACCAAATAGTCCACCTCCAGGCACCATCCATTCCTGGATCCCACAGCCTCGATCAATGTTGTCTATTGTTTTCACAATAAAAAATTAGTAGCAGGAATAGATCATGGAGGGGTGAGAATAACAATACTCAGTAGGGACCCCAAGACCCCTGTAGTTCTCCCAGAGTTCCACAGAGGAAAAACCACAAAGCAAGACCACCATCTCAAGCATTAAGTAATAGATACAATCTCTATTTTTTATATTCTCATAAATATACCTACATTATCATGGTATACTTATCCCATATATGAGGTAATAATACCAAAAAGGTAACACCATGAAGGTAGAAGAACCACACAGGTAACACCACGAAGTTAGAAGTACCACCCAGGTAACACCACAAAAATAGAAGTACCACACAGGTAACACCATGAAGATAAAACCACGAAGGTAGATGTAACACACATGTAACACCACAAGAAAACACCACGTAGGTAGAAGTACCATAGAGGTAACACCATAAAGACAACACAATGAACATAGATGTACTACACAGGTAACATCATGAAGGCAAAAGTCTCAACTCACAATCAGATATAACTTAAGTATAGGAGTAAAAATTATTAGTCATAAGATAGATCATCTTAATATATTAAGAGGAACTACTACTGACCCACACATGATTGATAGATAATAACCCTCAATGAACCACATAGGATTTGACCGACACAAGATTAGTATGTGATGACCCACACAGTATCGCTGAGCGTGGACCCACACAGGATCTGATAGATGCTGACCCACACAGGATCGATAGATGCTGACCCACTTAGGATTGATGTTATTAAAGCACGTTACAGCCAGCCATAGGATTCCTCTCACTCAGTGCACATGAGGTCCGTATAATCTACCCCATGAGATATCAGTTATAACTCGAACACTATTAAGATCTATAAAGGAGTAACCCAATGGACGGACATGTCATAATGGTTTCAATGCGGCACAGGGTGCATTAATCAGACGCCCAGTCTATGTGTTATAAGCGTTTTAGTTCTGAGGGCCTGGTTGGATTCAGGTTCGATCCAACACAACCATATTCCAACTATTTTCAAAACTAAACTGGAGTATATAAAAATGACCGTCTCGATCCAAGGATCCAAGTGCATTAGATTTTTCATCAAACGGGTGTCCCGTTATGTAGATATGGACCTTTATCCATTTCTAGGCCTATTTTGGTTTGGGTCCAGTCCGACCCATCACAACCCGATCTAGTCGGACCAAGTCTGGGCTGACCCAACCCGATTCAGGTCCCCTCAACCTAGTACGGGACCAACCCGGCTGGGCTGGGTTGTGGCAAGCTCGGCCCGCTAGGTCGCGGTCTGCCTCGGACCGCCAGGGGCGGCCGACTGGGCTTGCGCGGCCCAGCACATGGTTCTCAAATGTCCCAACCCATGTATGATCACGACACGTGGGCTCACGCAGCCTGGCCCAAGGAAGAGTGTGACCCACTAGCTCATGTGGCCTGGACCGTTGTGGAGCTTGGCCTGCTCGCTCGCGCAGCCTGGCCCAAGGCAGGGCCTACCCTAGACGACACTAGGGGTAAGGTCCCCAGTCTTCCCGAAGAGCAGAGGGTCCATTTGTCTTGAGAAGCTATGGCCCTTCATTGGTGCTACCCATTCACCGCGAAACCCACCAGAGGTGTGCGTTCGTCCTATGCTACGGCTTCGGATGCTGCCCGTTTCTCACTGGGAGTTCGCTGGTCGCTCCACCCTCCTCTTCGGCAGCTGGCCGTGTGCTGGACGCCTCCTATGACTGCCTCAGATGACGAGCCACAACTGGTTCCTCTGGGGGCATGGGTGCACCACCTCCTACATCAAGGACTTCCAGTGGAGGCCGCCACATTGGTACCCACCAGAGCCGGTCGTCATACCGCTGCGCCAGCGGCCTTCTGTGGTTCATCAGGTGAGCTTAGGTGGCCCCGTTTTTCCATCCTAAGAAATCATTGAACTTTTCAGGACATCACCGTAGATTCTAGCCCATCAAAATTTTGTTTTGTCCATACCAATGAATTTCGAACGAAGAACGCACAAATTAATCATGATAACGGAGGTATTGGGAATTGTTGGTTTTCCCCGCACATTCCGTGTTATCTTGATAGCGAAAGGGTAGGAAAGATTCAACTAACACTTGAAAAACCAAACCCAACATCAAGAATAATGGAGAACACCTATGATCGTGGAAGTGTCGACATTATTCTTTCCCGTAACTAGCTTACAACAATGCCACTCAAACGTCATTCTTTGGTTCGGGGTTCGGTGTCACCCGTCACCTCTTGATGAAACCAAATCTTTCCTTCAAGGTTTTGTTGTCTCAGTACATTGTCAGCACATTGTTTCATAGAGAAGATTTATTGATACCTCTACCCAATATCTGTATAAATAAGAGGGGGAGAGTTTCTAATGCTTGTGGGATTTATAAGGGTTCATTATTTAGGAACCTTCCACTTTCCCAACGATGTTGTAATGTAGTATTGATTGGTCAAGCCATTTAATGGATTGACACATCACTGGTCACACACTGCATCTTGCCTTTTGGAGGAAAGGATAGAAATAAAATAAAATAGATAAGTTATTTAATTATTCCATTAAAATTTCCAAAATCTATCATTATCACCTGACCATCTGTTATTGAAGTGATACCTCCCTTATGAAAATCCTGGAAATGCGGATTCAACGGTGCCCTCAAATTTTTAATCTGATCAGAGGTTTAAAAGTTAGAAAACACAGCTCGTGTATTTAATGAATGAATCTTAAAAAAAGATTAGAAATTCTTTCATGGCGCTCCAATCCTCGGAATCACATGCTGTCAATTTTATTATTTATGGAAAATTGATGTGAAATTACACTATTTATATTAGAATAACTTTTTAAGGATAGCTAGACATGTTTTTTATTTTTTATATAACATTGAAAAAATGATTGATCATAGATTTGATGGAATAAATTTCATTTTCAATAAAAAAGTACTCTTTACTATTCATTAATGATTTGTTAGATAAATATCGTGGGGATGAACACATTCATAATATTTATATCAAATTTTTATAAAATTAATTAAATTTAACAATGGATGATATATGAAATACATATTTTAGAAAGCGGTATTAGATATGCGATTCCCTATATTTTCACTTGGATTGTAAAATGTGCCCTTTATTTTTTTTGGATTTGATGAATAATGTATTCAAGAAATATCATGGTGAATTTAATTTTTTATTTATTAATAATATCTCAATGTAACATAAATGAAATATTAAAATTTATAAAAATTTAAAAATATTTTAATTAAGTTACGGGGAGATATGATATGTCAAATATTCAATAAATATTTATTATTTTTCTAATAATTTTATTTTCATGGCCCTATTGTATATAAAGATAGAACATAATTTGACCCTTTATAGACAATTGTGGTGTAAGAATATCCCACACTAGTGAGTATTATTTATATACATAGTTTACATGGTTTATATTGTTATTATTTAAAATATTTATTTAAATTTACAAATTAGATAACTCATTCACTAGGTTAACACCAAAATCTATCAAATTCAAATGGTTAAATGAATTAGATAAAAAAATTCAAGAACTAATAAAGTGATAGATTATTTCTCTGCAAATATTTAAATAATTAAGAAGTAAAGGATTTATGATATATATTTATGCATCCATTAATGGTATTTGGACTATCCTTTCAAATAATTATTGTGTTATTTTCTTAAGATAAAAGAAGACAATGAACAATGATCTAAATTATCATATAATGATCTTAATAGGGAAGCTATAACATTAATATTTATATGATATAGAACTTATATATGGTGATATATATGTCTTATAAAAGGATCATATGATATATAAGTATATATTTATAAGTATTGATCTTAAAATGACACAAATAAGATGGTTAGAAATACTCACATGTTATGAGTGTGTCGTACACACATTGTTTCATTGATATTAAACATGGTGGAAGATGAATTAAGTATAAAGGATAATTTGTTCTATAAATGTTCATGATATTCATTTATAAAGTTATTATATATTTTTTACTTTTTAACATGGAAATAATAATTTAATTTCTAAAATCATTCTATTTCCATGAAATTTGTCGACAATCGTTACTAGAAAAGATAATAAAGTCCCATCAAGATGGCAAGGATCTATAAAACAATGTAAATACTATGTGGGAAACTTAAGCTACACATATATTATTAATGTATTTTTATCTTTTGTAAGTGACTATGATAACAATTAATTCTAATGATAAATGTACAGTTTCTATATGAGGTTTTGTGAATGTAATTTCTTTATACTCCCTTTCACAGCTACGATTTATATGGATTTTAGAGAACATTGTTAGTAGGGAAACAAGTATCATAGAATTTATTATTTATTATCATTATTTTATGTATTCTATTAATAAAAATGTAAATAAAATACTTTTATTCATTTCCATGATACATATCCTTATAGCAATGATAAAGTGGGATTCTGTCACAATTGCCTTTTTCCTGGAATTCCTATGGATTCTAGGAAGAATAATACGATATAGAATATTATGTATTTTTCTGGTGTGTTCCATAATTTCATAGTTATAAGGGAGGATCTAAAACATCATTATCATATAAAATAATTATATTAATGTTGTTTTAATACTTCATGGTAAAACTAAATCAAATTAATTTTATTACTTAATGTCATTTTAAATTAATGGGATAACTCTTCACCTAACATTCAAAAGGGGGTTATATATTTTTGTTTTATATAAAGGAAATTGACCTCATGAATTTTAAAATAATTATTTGTAAACCCATTGAGGATTAAGTTTTCATTTTGTTAATATAAGAAGAATAGTTTCAATAGATCTATTGTGTCAGAACTGATAAATATGGTGTTTTGAAATCAGTTTTGATATCTTTTTGAATCATATGAGAAATATGGACGTTATATTTTGTATCATTGAGTTTTTTGATGAATTTAAATAGCACATGTAAGATGAAAAATTTATATATTTTGTAATTTTTTTATAGGTTTGAATCCATTATACAAAATAATAAGTCTATTTTAAAATGATTGTTAGTCATTGATATGAAAAATCTCAATAATGACAAATAATATATCCTATATCATTCATAAAATTATAATTGACTCTTCAATGAGGTACATAATAGTGACATGGATAATATATATGATTATTTATTTATTATCTATAAGTAACACTATTATTTCATAGGATATATGAAATTATTATTAGATAGGAAGGAGTGATATATGAGTTCCTAAAGGAAATATATGAATCATGTTTTCTCAGGTACGATTATTAATAATGATACATAAGTGTAAAATAATGATATTAATTGAGAAGGAATATCATTAAATAATTATTTCAAATATTAATTAGTTGAAATCGAATATAAATACATAATATTATATGTTATTCGTCAATGAATAAAAAATCAAGATAAAAAAAATTTAATCATGATTGACAATGAGATTTCATTATTATATTTAATGATAATGATTTCATAGATAAAATATGTTTCAAAATTAATTGATATTTTGTTCTTATAATAATACAGACATAGTATTTAATATTTTTGGGTATTCTGGAGAATTTAGTTATGCATTTTAATATTAAATAAATAAATAAATAAATAAATATTATGGATTTTTATTTCAATATGATGCTATGAAGGGATGAATATTAATGGGATGTCGGATATATGGATTTGAGTTTTAAGGGAGTGGGTGCATATAATATCATTAGGTATATTTGGTAATTTTATGTATTATTATGAATGAATATATTATGGACATATATTTAATATTTACTCTTATATTTAATTATTCATGAAATTAATTCACTGAATTTGATAGGGATTAGATTAATGTGAGTATTAGTTTTTTGAATAAAATCAAAATGAAATGTAACCATGAATGTTTTTGCATCTTTTTATGGGATTATTCATCAAGATGATTTATTATGTGTTATTATACAATATATGGGTGCATTATTAAATGGTCGGTGCGACAATGTATTAAATTGAACAATATTCTCATTCCTATATTATTTTATTGGTTAGGAAATAGTAATTATTTTTGTATAGGATAATACAGACCCTAAAATAGGGATGTAAGGATCAAAAATAGAGGAAAAATATCATTTATAAGTATTTTGTGTCCTGAATTTATCATCACCACCTAGTTATGATAGATTTATTTGTGATTAATAAGAAATAGAGAGAATGATTTTCAATGAAACAGTGTCAAATAAAATTAAAAAAACCTTGTATGTATTGATAACACATTAGGTGATTCTAATAATTGAAACTAGGCACAATATCTTCTCTTGAGATATCACATTATAATATAGTTCATCATTAGCAAGTCAATATAAATAAAGTTGTATAGTTTAATACTAAATTATTTTATATTATAAAGGAATGAATCAAACACTACCTTATCTCTCTACGAATTGGGGTCGTTGATCCTATAAGAGTCTTTACTATACAATGTCAGAATATTAAACTATTACTTACTGATAGGAAGAATATCAAATGTTATATATAGGAGATATATGAATTTATTTAGACATTAAAAAATATTAAATAATATAATATAAGGTATAATAGTACCTTTATTTTTTGGTATAAAATGATTTTTTTCTTGTTTGGTTGACTTTTAGGGATTCTGGCTGTTTTCTTCACAATCTATATGGGGAGCTTTCTATAAGGTAATTTCATGACCTAAATGTTGTAAAAGATGTTAATATATTTATTAGAATATGTTTCACATTATATTCATAGAATCATATTGGTTTATTTTTTGATATATTTCCTCATCATGAATTCATTCATATATATTTTGGAAGATAAGGGGATTCCATATTCATTGTAAATAATATTCATGGGGTTAATGTTGTTAATCCTTAAATAATGTCATGAATCATTCAAGACTATAGAGTTTGTTCATTAAAATTATGAATCATAATTCATTATCTCATGATCTATATTTCCTTGAACCCTTGGATTATATTGTAAATTTTAGGTGTCTCCACTTCTTAATGATGGCATTGTTTTTTCATGTTCTTCATGTGGTTTATGCTACATCTGTCTGATCAGCTAAATTTTCTACTTTTTCAATTCCATTATTCGTAGAATCCATATTGGATTCACTTAAGGGTCATAAATAAGATTATTTTTATTTTGTGTTGATGATTCATTCTTATTCCATTTAGATCTATTGGGAAATATTCTTTTGGGGGTTGGTCTAATATTAGTTGTGGTGTGGTGGGTGAAAGTTCATTGCGATATGTTGTTATCTATCCTCTCTAAAATAATTTTTTGTAGAATTTGGTTCCATGGTATTGAAATTAATTATAGGGAGTTGTTTTTTTTCATTTATGTTCCTACAAATGTTGTTGGATCGTGTTATGGGTGTGTGCAAACAAATTGTGAGTCAGTTTGTTTCATGTCTATCCTTATGGGATAAACTACGATTAAATTTGATTTATGAATTGATTTATAAATAAGTTATTTTTAGTTTTATTTTATGTAAACTAATTTAAATTATAATATTTATTTCCCTTTTTTCCAGTAAATAATAATAGAGTTTTTCAATGCATTTGGAAATTGATATTTTATTATGAAGGATATTATAATAAAATAGTTGTTTGATATTGAATTTGAAAATATTTTTTTAGTAATATAAAAAACACATGTGATGCATTGGGTATATAGGTATAATATGTATCTTGGGGATGTCATATATTTTTAGTGGGGTGGAGGTTTCACCCATGGGTTGTTACACTACTCCCTAGAACAATTTTTATATGAAGGAGATTGGAGTTGTTGGATGGAGATAACACATTGGGTGTTCCATTTTCTGATAATATTTTATTTTAAGGGAATGTGTATACTATTCATTGATTGTAAGATGAATAGTGTACTATCCAAACATGTTTTGATAAATAGAATGGAACAACTATAAATTGAGAATTATATTTATTTTATTTGATATACATCTTTTATTATATTAATTTTTTATGGATATTATTCTTTGAAATTGTTTTAGTTGTCTTGTTTTAGAATTGTGAAAAAGTTAAATATTTACCCTGAAATTGATTTGAATATCATTCTCGTTCATCATTTTGTTTTTTCATTGAAATTAACTTATAGGGAATATTTTTATAGAGGATTTATATTAAACACCTTGGTAGGATCCTATTGAGCCTATTTAGCTCACATCTTTCATTCCTATTCTATTGTGTGTGTACCTATTAATGTATTTTTATTTCAGAAAGGGAATGGTGGTGTAGTGAGGAATTGTGGTTTTGGGTAGCTGGTTATGGGTAGATGTTAGAGAGATATTGAATGTTTCCTTTTTATCATGTGGAGTTATTTTTCTCATTTTTGGAGATTTCAATTAGTTGTTTGACATCTACACTATGTTTTTTTACATCTTGGAGTTTTATTAATTCTTCTTTCTAATATTAGTTTTATAATATACATTTCATCTGGGACATTATACTTTGTTTCATTATAAAATTTATATATATGAAATGTATTCATCATAAGTTTTTATGAAGTTCACCCTATCGTTGTTGTTGATTTTTGGGGGCTAGTGGTTGGCCCATGGGGATTGAGAACACCATTATGGCATTTGATGGATCATGTAAGGTGCAATTTTTTATGGTTTTCATGAGACACTTCATGAAAAATTGGTATCATAGGTTTTTTTTCATCAAGATTTTATGTATTTGGACAATTATTATACTGGTGATATGATTTTCTTTATTTATAGGATGGTGTTTGTGAGTGAATGACAAGATACTAAAATGAAGAGAGTCATATTTCCATAGGATGTTTGGTTGTTGGTCTTTAGTGTTCTGTTCATGATATTAATCAATAATTATTCCAATTGTTTTCTATTTCCAACAAAGAATGTCATATTTTATTGATCATTTTTTGTATTTTTAGTGTGTAGTGATATTCCTAGGAGATTAATTCCTTGAGTCCTACATGAAGTTTTAGTGGATGATCCTCTGGAAAATAATCTATTATATCAAAATTGTATCAATTCAATAAAATGAGAAGTTCATTCCAAATATCTAAATTTAAAACATGTCTAAAATGTAGTTGTTGTGTGGTAGTCCTAAAATAGAGGATAAAGGGATAGACCTGTAGGATTCTTATTTAATAATTCCTTTTCCATTAATAGAATTAATGTTCCCCTGGAAAAAGATGATTTGTTAGAGAAGATAAATTTGATCTTTGAAATTCAAGATAGTCATGAGACTATCCAGGTAAAGATAATAGAATTTTTACTAATGGGATACAACAAGAGATGGTGGGATTACAGGGTATATGTATATATACGTGTATCCATGGAATAGATGGGTTTAACAACCCTCTTATTCTAGTAGTGTTATCTAGATTTTCTGCTGATGAAAAATTAAATGGCGTTTTTATCTTTGTAGTAGGTATATTTTTTATGTCATCATATTCTATTCAATTCATCACGCTTATATAATTTTCATTAAAGGTAGTGACCATTAATCACTTGATTGATCCAAAGTACCTATAGGGATTTAGACTATATATTAGGTTAAAAGGGTAAATTATAATTTTTTGTACATATGTGGAGATGTTATAAAAGACTTTTATGGAATAAATGTACATAACCTGATGAATGGTTATTTACCATTTATCGTTCTCTTATTCGTTGATTCATTTGGGCATCAGGAACACAGAGGATGTGGCATGAGAATTAAAATATTTTTTTTATTTGTTTCCTAGAAATAGTGCTCGTGTGCATCATTAGAGTCAGCCACTAGTGTTACCTGACATTTTATCAATGTTCATAGTTACTAACACACGATATTCTTATTCCCCAATAGTAATAATGTGAAATGGATGTTGATGAAATGGTCATCCTCAATGATTTTTCAAGAAATTTCTACGCCACATTATGGTCTTGGCTCATTGGCCCAAAAGGCTACTCCAGTAATGTTAGACACATTAATTTTCATTAAGATCCAACCACTATCCATACTAGTAATGTAGTTTTAAATAGTGGATTAGCCTCTTGCAAGGGTTGTCTCATGACCGATGCTAGTGAGATTAATCATCATGATTGAATTATTTATACTAATTGATTTAATTGAATAGTTCCCCACATATGATTATATCATCATGTATTGTTGATGTGTTGAAATATACAAAATAGCTCATGTATGTTATCATTGAGTTAGTAATACCTCTTGAAAGTAAGAAACCATAGGGATTTCGATTACCTTATAATTTTCCATTGATAGCTTATATGATGTTATTCATAGATGTCATCATTATCAATCATTGTTTTTTCTATATCATCATTAGGAAGGATTTTATTATGTGTCAATATTTAGAGGGTAGTTTTTATAATTATAGTGTCACATTCCTTATTTCTAATTGAATATATCATGTTTTTCAAGGATAGTGAGATCTAAGGTTTGGTTATACTGGACCATCCAATTTGGAGAATATGGGATCGTTTTATTCTATGAGATTCGTCCCCAATGTTATTTCGACTCTATGAATTATTCCCAATGTTGATTTGGGATTTCTAGAAATATTTATATATAAATTATATGTTCATCCTCTATAAATTGAGGTATAGTATACGATTGGTTTATTTTCATGAGGTTCTCAATATAAACACCCTCAAGTTAATAGGAAATAGTGGAGTAGAAAGATATAATTATTTTGGTCAATGATAAAATGGGAAAATGTTTTCATTCCCTAGTGTTTCTCCTTGGTTAATCCCATTTCACATTTTAGTGAATACATATAATTTACTTTGATTGTGCATGTACTATTTGATGTTATGTTAGGTAATGGTTAATAATAATTCCCCTTTTCCATGATTAGATTATTTTTTTATCTGTAAAAGAGAAAAAATATGTTTTATGAATATCAATCTTTGGTTGGGTAAAAATCAATATTGTGTTATATAGTCTGGTATATAAAAAATGGATTCAATGAGTAGGTATATCCATTACTAATATATATTATTTAATATTGGTTTAACTAGTACAAATTAGATGTTGTCTTGGTGGACTCCACTCAAGAAAATGATGCTGAATCCCAGTAAAAGTATGATGCCTTTATCATTAATCCTGACTTGGATTCTTGAAAATCTTTGGGTGCAAGCTCGCAGATTATTGAGGAACTCAACAAGTAGTGGAACACAATGAATATTGGGGGGAAATAGTATAACATTGAGAATGATGGTCTTCCAAAGAAATGTTCATATCGAGACGCTGTTAAAAGAAAATTAGTTGCCATTGAAGGTTTTTCTCCCTCAATGACAATGTCTCGGCCAAGGAAGGACTACTCACATATGAATCCCACTATGGTGACTAGATCCATCTCTAGTGGGAGAAAGGATTGAGGTGATTTTTTCAGTCCCTTAGATGATGAGTCCGATTGGGATTATGATGAGTATAATACTCTTGAATTTTATTAATTATGCCATTGACATTTTATGTTTTAGAATGAAGGAAATTTCTTCTTGTTTGACCACATTCCCTTGTTGTTACATGTTTTTGATTTTTTTGAATAAAGAGGCTTTCCTCACCTTTTAAAAAAATTATGGTTTATTAATGATCTAAACTTGATCATGGGAACAATCTGATTTTAGTTCTAGAATCACCATCCATATGCTATGCTTTAAAATTTTAGATTGTAGATACAAAAAGTGAAATTCTTAGGGGGTATGAGTTTTATAAACATGGCATATCAGTTCATCGTGAGATTGTGAAGGTTGACATCTTATAGAGGATCTATATGATTTATTTATGATTTGGAGATTCCGTAGTTTTAAAATATACATTCAGAGTATTTTCAAGGACATTTCAAATTCGATTCCACCATTGGCTGGTCTTACCATAAAGATATTGAATCTCACATGTGACGTGAATTTTATTTATTATTTCGATGATTTGATATATATTGTGACATTAGAACAACTTTTTTATTTACCATATTCATGTAAGTATTATGTGGTTTACATTAAATCATATCGTACTAGATTATTATTTATGCTTATGTAAGATGGACATGTTGGTTTCAATGTCTTTTTTCATATTTAGATGCTTGAGAAAAAATTCCCACTCATAATTTTGAGATCATAGTAGCAATAGATGATCTTCTCTGTTGAAGAAATTACATTTTTAGTGATAATTTCATAGTATTTTTATCCTATTAGATCTTCAATAACACCACTTCATAGATGGAATTCAATTTTAGATATTGTTGGGGGTACAGTAAAAACATATATTATATTTTGGTGTCTTTTATACCCTTGTAAAATGTATGGTCATTGAGAGCACTCTTAATTATAATGTACAATTGAATGATGTATTTGAATGAATGAAAGAGTGAAATTTAATGGGGATATTTTTTTAGATTCATATAAACACTATAGAGGATGTTTAATATATTTTTTTACTAGTGCACATTTTTAATCCCACATTCTACATTAAAATATAGAGATTCATTAGTCGATAGATGAGTATAGAGTGATGAGGGAAACACTTTATAAGATGGATATTGTTTCTAGTTAGTGTGTCTAAGATGATGGTATTTTCTATTTTGGGTATTTTTGTGTCATTCCAGTATCTATGAGGATTTTAGTTTATTTTTAATATCATATATAATTGTGGGACATTAATCATTTAAATATGATGATGTTTTATAATTTGAAAAGGTGATTTTGGTGGACATGTATAATGTGTGGAATTTCTGTTTATGTGTCCAACTATTAAAAAATTTAAAAGACAATGGTAATAAATATGAAACATCCTATTTCTAAACTTAATATTCTGTTGATGTATATTAATTTGTATTATGTATCGATGTCATTATTGTTAAATTTACATAGACTCCCCTTGGGAATAATTCAATTTCGGTGTTGGATGTTTAGTTGATAAAATCATCCCATTATATTCTAATTGGAAAACCACTAATTTTTAGGATCTATTTGGGAATTCATTGATGAATATTATGATGTTACATCTTTTTTCCTCTTCAATTACCTTGAAAATAGATGCAACAGTTTCCCTCAGATCCTAGAAGAGTCTTTGAGAGGTGATGGTGAATCTGGTTTGGGTGAGTAAAACATACAATCTAAGGAAGGATGATTAGATTGAGTGAATTATTCAAAGACTAAATAATATTTTCTATGAATTAATCTCATATTTAAATAGATCCTAGGATATATAAATGGGACTAGATTAGTTTTATAATAAAAAATATTATTATTCATCGATCAGAATGTATCCCTTCAAGTATTTTTACGGTCTCCCATGAAGAGAACTTATTTTTTTTTGGAAAGATGTGGAAAATTCATATCTTATTAGAGTGAGTCACATTTAAGAGAAATTACAAGGGATTTGGGATATATATATATATATATATATATCATTTTCTAGTTATATCACTATGTTAGTAGAAATCATATGATAATTTTTGAATAATTCCATTACTTTTTTCCATGGGTGAATAGGTTATCATTGAATGTTTCTCATTTGTTGGGTCCCCATATGGATGTTAAATAGGAAATTTTGAAACTAATACAGTTGAACCAATTGATTTCAATGAGTATATTGGGTTATTTTTATATTTTATTGTGATTTGGGATCATTTAATATGTATTCATGGTGTTTTAAACATTTCTCTCCTCAGGAAGTACCATCATGATCTATCTCATATTTTGAGTTGGTATGAGATAAAATGGAAGATAGATTTTAGGGATGTGGAGTAAGAAAATTAGAAAATTTATTCTAGAGTTCAATTATTGTGTGGTGTATCTATTTCATTAGTTTGAGTGTTACCAAATCATGTATTAGAATCTCACTTGTGTTGGTTGTGTGAATCATTGGTGGGGGTGTATTTGTCTCACCAATTTATTAAGAAACAATCATCCACATGAATTATCATGGAAAAAATAATTATGGTATGTATACATCAATATAATGATTAAAGATATGATTCACTTAAATTTTTATGAGCAATTTCATTGGTTTTGTGGAATTTGAGGGGTTATAGGAATTTTATGCAGAACATAATATGGGTGCTGACTGTTTAGAAGATTCGCATGTGTATAGTTTTTAATACCTTGAATATATACCATGGAAGATTTAGAGAAATCAATTTAGAGAATTAAAAGCATTATGTCATTGAAACATTTTTGCATCATCAACTTGTAGACTATATTTTTTTAACCCACGGTTATTTATTTTTTAGTGTACATGAAATTCGTGGGACTTACACAAGGAATCTGTGATTCAGATCATGATTAATTCATGACCAATAGATTTTTTAAATAGTATTAATGAATCTTAATTAATTATCTCTTCATATTAATTTACAAAAAATCAATAATATTTTATTTTATTTTGGGTCTCACCTGTACTTCATGATCACTTTGGGTTGTGCATGATCTCTATGGTGGTTTTATTGTATCGCTTTTAGTAAGATACCTTTCTAATTTTTCATTACAATGATTTATGTAATCCCCATTGGATAAATTTGTTGGCCTAAAAACAGAAGGATTTTTTAACAAATTGAATATTATTTCTTTTTCCCATCTTGATCTATATTGATATAATCCTATGGGGTGTGTCCTTTGTGTGTTTTGGAGTGATATATCAATTTTCTTTAGTGTATGTTGTGACATAATCTTTTTATTAACTATATTGATTATAAATTGTTATTATATGTGGTGGTAACCCTCTGTAGAGACTCCACTATTGTAATTTCAAACCTTACACAATTTTGGATCCCATTATAGGTTTGATTGACACATATTGGAAGTATGTGATATGTTGTCTTAAATTTTTTTATTGAACCATAATTTATCATAATTTTTAATTTTTTATAAATAAATCGGAATTATTTTTTTTTGTGCATAAATGGATGGAAATAAAATATAGGGTTTCCCTAGGTTTTACTATAGGAAATTGGGTGTTTTAATATCATTTTAAAAATGTTTTTCTAATGTAGATTCGATAAATTAAATGTGTTATTACAAAGTGATTGTGAAAATATTTTTTAAATGTTTTGGGAAAATAAAAATATGGAGATTCCATAGGTATAAATATGGAAGGAGTATCTTGGGTCCATTAGAATTTTTTATTATTGGGGGTTCACCCATGCCATTTCCCATTCGACATATGTCAATTCTTATAGGAGAACTATTTGACATTACAATAGGGTATTTCCAAGGGTGATTTCCACTACTTCTTTGTTCATTTTCACATAGACTATAGTGAAGTAGTTATTTATTATCATAAATGTATTCTTAATTAATGAATCATTATGGTCCTTGTTGTGACTTACATGTTCTTTGTCTTTGTATTTGTTTTATATTTTTTATAAATAATTTTATATTGATTAATATTTAGGGAAATTAATCATTGAATATTTTTTCCTTACATGTCTAAAAATTTTGTAAAAAAGAAATTATTTAACATGATATTCATACAAATTAATTTATTATTTATTATGTTATTTTTCTATTTAAATGAAAATATTGATTTTTTTTAAGATGTATTATTTCAATCACCAAGTTGTGATTCTATTAATTAAGTATACATTCTATACACCCCTTCAGTGGTTTATAGACCTGGATAAGACTTTTGATTCATTGAAAGGTAAGGAAATTAAGTGAGAAGATGAGGTTTTGATTAGGTGGACTTGGTTATATGGTATTGAGATAGTGAACATATCCCACATATCACTTGTAGTATATGTTTTTTATTTTTTTATTTTTTCAATTTTTTTAGACATATAAATTAAGATTTTTCGGACTACTTGGAGTTGTATTTCAGGTAATTTTTTATTATGGTATATATATTTTATATTTTTTAATCCATTTTTACACTATGTATATATTGTTAAAAATCTTCCTTTTTATTTATGGGATAAATCATTCCATCACGTGTTTTTATGCCAGGCTTCTAGTTGCTAGCCCATAGAGATCCAGAAAACCCTTTGGGTATGTGATGGATGAAATCATTTATATTGACATAGGCATTCGATCCATAGATATCACATCTTAATGGATGAATATTCATTAAATTAAAAATTATCCATGCCTAAATTTAATAGTTCTAGTTCCACTGAAAAAAATGGAGACACACACAACTTGTTCAAAAAAGATATTTTGTCATCTCCCACTAAACGTTTTATTACATGCACCCCTCTTAGACGGATCATAAATAGTACCTTTCATCATATCTTGGGAAATATAGCATAAGATATGGTTGTATAATATTATTCTAAGGATAATAAATTGATAAATCCATTATCACTTGATAATAACATAAACAGAAGGGTAAGATAATATAAGAATAATTATTTAAACTCATAAACAATATATAATATATAATAATATTGATTTATTTAATATTTTTTTGTAGTTTATAAAAAATGAACTATAAAGTAAAGAAAAATAATTTGAACTATGAGCGCATAAAATTCTTATAATACATACTTTTGATGAAAAAACATTGAAATAGAAAATCATTTCCTTTGTAGTCAATTATCATAGTAAATACAGTCATAGTGATATGAGTTCACACCCAAAACAATCATAGTAATCAAAGGTGAATACAAAGGATATCATAGTGGAAAATGTCCGTTAGTGAACAAAGTTCACTTCCCATTCAATTCTTATTTAACCCATAAGATATCAATTTTTATAGAATTAGTTGTAGGTAGATATAGATCCCAACTATCTTTATTTATAACCTTTCCACCATCCTTAGTAATAATGTATATATTTTCCTAGGTAATAATGTAATCACCACCCTTGGTTATAATGTAACAAATATCAAATATTTAAAACCATATATACGTGTTCCAAGATATCATAAAATGTTCACTATATAATCCAATAATAACCCATTTAATGTAAAAAGGATTCATAAAAATATTCTCAATTCACAATAACATAACCCATGGAAAGTAAATGGGTTTCTTAAACATATTCCAAAACAATCATTTAAAATATAATTAAATAAATTGAATGTTTTATTTTCATCGAAAACCCCATTAATTCATAATTTACATTAATTATGTCATCTTACAACTAAAATGAATTTTAAATATGACCAATAACATTTCTTGAGGAAAATATAATTTTTTCTCATAGAAAACTCTTTTAGAATATATATATCTACAAATTATAATGGGAAAATATTAATTCAAAATATTATTTAAAAAATGTAATGGATGGTACAAAATATTAATAATTTATGAAAGTTAGAAATTCCATTCATGTCGGATATGTTAAATAGGAAAATTCATTTCCTCCTATTGATGAAAGGGAAAATTGATCCCCAATTGAAAGATGACAAGAATATACAATAATAAATAATATAAAAATATTCATAGATTTATAAATATTATCTTAATAATCATATTAAATAAAATTTATAACATTATTTATTTTTTTTAGAAAAAATTGATATGGAAGAAAAATTTTATTCTACCGAAAAAATATGAAATGATGATTTTAATTAAAAAAAATTATAGTATCCTAAGTACATATGATAATGGAAATTAAATTAAATAATTTAGTCTTATGAAATAACTATTGTAAAAAATAATTAATGAGATTATTGATAGGTATATCACAAAATATTATCCTTGTAAATATAGTCATTAATAATCTAGATAATTAATGAAATTGTAAAATAATAAACTTTCACATTATGAACTTTGAATCATAATCCACATGGAAAAAATAATAATATATTGATATTTATATACAATAATTTTCATGATATGAATCATAATATTCATTCATTAAAAGTACATAAATCATTAAAAACAAACAAGTGGTGTCTATGGAATTTACTGACCAAAAAAGAGAGATAGAAATCCAATTTTGATTTAGTTACATTTTATTCAGAAACCCCATTAAAGAATAAAATATGATGAAAAATTATATATTATAAAAATATTTAGATTAAGGATATTTAGTTACAAATGGGTAGTATATATTCCACACAATATCAATGAGGCTTCAATATGACCTAATTATCCCAAAAAAGGGGGACTACAAATCACTTTCCATGATTTCCAAATGATTTAAAGGTAGTAAATCCTCATATATATTTAAATTAAATGTATTATAACTCTATATAAGAATAAATTTTTAATTATAATTTCAAATATATATATATATATCCATTATATTCATATTTATAATCATTTAAAAAAGGCCGAGATATAAAACTGAAATGCACCATTCATAGATATGGTATGATATACATACTGCATAACATAGTTTTTATTTTTTAAAGGATCGTAAAAAAAGGTAAATAATTAATCACCTATCTATAATCCTTAATATAGAATATATATTCATTAAATCATTCCTTATTATCATCCATGTATAATACAAATGAAAAACAAATCACATCACTTCATGGAGGTGGTAGCCCTCACGTACACATGAATGACATTACTATTTTACGATGGTTAGGAGGGTAATAAGGTAGAAAAGATATTATAATTACATTTGAACAAATTTTTCATAAATCTATAGCATAAAATTTATATCCACTACAATAACTATCCAAGAAGATGGTGAGATAAAATTAGTTGTATCACTACATTAGGATGGTAAGTCATATGTACGGATGAATAATGAACTAACATACAATGTGATGTACGGATGGTGAATAAATTTAGATAAATTATAATTATAAAAATATTTAGTATATTTAAGTTTTATTTTAAAAAAATATTACAAATTTAATGGAGTAAATAAATAATTAAAATTGAAGTGATTCATATAGGTTATTACCAATTCCTTAAAACGCCCCAACAGATATCCTCTAAGGGGCTCCTTGGATGGAATTTTTGGAATAAAATCTCCCCAATAATGGGTATTGGTTAGTGTATAAAAGAACATGAAAATTTTAATAATGATAAATCCCCAATGTGCTGTGAATAATATGAAATTGGGGTGCTTCTTTAAAATTAAGGGGTTTGGAACTCCATGAAATTCATAAAATATTAAATTAATATAAATTAATTTTGATGTATAAATGGATCCAAATTAATAATTTTAAAATATATTATAATTTTTTTTTGAAATTAACTCATGAAAAAAATATGTTTGGGTCACACTTTTACCCTTATGTATTTTCAATCCATTGTTAACCCTTTTAAAAATTACATTAATATTAATGATTTCTACCCCTTATGTGTAAATAATGATAATATAAAATGAATAATTACAAATAAATGGACCGGGGATGATAGTTTTAACCATATCCCATTAATTCGGATTAATCAAAAGTATTTATGAGTTATATTTTTTTATCAAATATTATTTGTTATAAAATATAATTAATGTCCTTTTTATCTCTCAACATTTAATTTTACTCTATAAACATCAATAAAATTGTGGAATTCAAATATAATTTATTCAGACATCCGTAGTAGTCCATAGATATTATAATATTACTGTGACTCATTAACATAATAAAATCTTATTAATTTTAAATTCTTTAAAATAATTTATTATGTTTTTTTGATAAATGTAGAAATATTTCATTGGTGATACATAAAAAATTATGTCCACTTTATAATTTCTAATAGTTATAAATGAATTTTAATCTTGAATATTTTTACATTATGTAGAAAATGGACACTTATATTCTTTCATAACATTATATTTCTTTATGTGGAAGCATAAGAGATATTTAAAATGAATAGATTGAAATTATTTATCTTTTCATTCATTAAATATTATATAAGTCATTTTCATGGAAGAGTGTCATTTAAATATTTCAGTTTATATAAAACAGTGGAGAGGGTTCAATTTCCTCCATACCATATAATATATATGAATCAATTATGGCCATATAATTTATTTTAAACAGACATTATCCATAATTACCCATTACTGAGGTGAAAATTTTTAACATAGGAATAATTCATAATGATCAAAAATAACGGGATCCCATTTAATAAATATGGACAATTTGAATCCAAATATGTAATCAATTTTATCTAATACATGATGAAAAATAGATTTTATAAATAAATTATGCATTGGCCTAGATTTTAATCCTTTTCAATGTGTAGTGAAAATATTTGAAGAATGTTGAAGCATTTGACTAAAATTTTAATATATTAATTTTATTTAATTAATTCACCAAAATTCATTTAAATAATTTATTTATGTAAAACATCTATTTTTACATAAGTTTTTTATATAAAAATAAATATTTAAATTTAAATTTATTTCACATTTACTTATAAATCTACTGGTAGCCATTAAATTTATTTTTTGCATTTAAAAATTATTAGTTTCTCATAATTTAATTATTAATATTTATTACCTACAAACGAACATTTGGGATGTTACTATCACATCATAATATTTTTGCAATATAGCATAGTTCCGTAAAACATAGGGTTTTATGTATCATAATATATCTTGTAAAATACATTTATTTGAAATAAATATGTCATAAAATATTAGTGTTTAATAGTATTCACACATTAAAATGAAATTTTACCATTAAATTCATCACTCTAATAATGAAAATAGGACATCACTAAGTCATATTGTCATCAAGTTACCATTAGTTCATTTGTGTTTTTATCTATCCCAAAAACATTGACCAAGTGAAAAGTCTTGTTCAGTATCACTTTATATATATTATCCAAATTTTCTACTATTTGTTCCTCAAAATAAATTTCTTTTTTAGGTAATATTACCTTTGAATTTTTTAACCATTATTGATCTTGTTTTTACTTCCTTGTGATATATATATGGAATACATTGTAGGCTTGAGAGTGGTTTGGTGGATGAGCTAAGAAAGAAGCAACTATCTATAGCTGATCAAGACTATAAAAGGGAAATCTGACTATGGATAATCATTCCCTTATATAATAACCTCATTAACTTTATCGACGAAGATATTCATAGAAGAAACATTTTAACAAGAAAATTAAATCCCATCTATAATTGTCCTAAAAAAATTTCTATCAACTCTGAGATACCTTAACATGTTTTTTAATTTATTTGACGTTCTCTTAAATTTCCTCAACCATATCTGGTCCCAATGGATAACTTTCTCCAACATTATCCAAGTATGATTAAATTATACCCTTATTTATATAGATTTAGTCATAAGGTTCCATAATAATGATTGGTTAAAATCTCTTATTTTATAAAAAATAAAGTAGAGGAAGATGTTCTTCCCAAAAAGCTTCAAAATACATAGGAAAAGATACTATCATATCCTTTAGGGTATGTAACTTCCTCATAGACTGATCATCTATGTGAGAATGATAAGTAGTAACAAAACGAAATTCTATTTCTATTGTATATTAAATATTTCATCAAAACATGAAGGTAATCATTAAATCTCTAACCAATATAATAGAATGTGGTACCCCTTCATCGTTACCACTTCTTTAATATAATTTTTTTCCTAATGATCTAGTGGGATATTTTATATAATGGAAATTAAGTGTGGTAAAATAATAAGGATATCTATTCTAAACTACCAAATCAATGTGGTCCAACCTTTTTCATGTTTCCATGGCTCACGGATATCCTGGAAGACATTACAGTGGTCCAGTGTAGTTCGGATATAAAATGATGGATGTAGGGAGATGACATGTCATCTAAGGGTGGTTCACTACTTGTTCCGTTTAGGATAACAACCTAAAATGAGTTAGGATAATGTAATTAAATGGAGACACAATTTTCATTATCAAAATTACCTTGAGGGATACATGACATAAACAGGTATTAAAAATCTTACAATTCCCAATTATATTTATATTGTAAAAAATTTAATCCCCTAGAGTTATTCGTAACTCTATAGCTCAATTGGATCCCGTTATCTTTTCTAGAATCCGATGACTCTCTCCGTGATCATTTTGGATTCCAATTAAAAGGGATTCATCATTTTACTTAAAATGTAATTATGTGGGGATCCGTAGTGACCCAATTTTTCGTGTTCTTTAATTTTGTAGAGGGTTCAACATGATTTATATCATTTTCTCATGTTTCTTCTCTCCATGCTATAGATTTTTATTTCGTTGTTTATAATGGTGTTTTACAAGATGCCTTTTTTCTATTTTTAAGCAACAATACCCTTAGATGGATGCAGTTCTTATGGGACCTGTGATCAGGGATCCACAATGTGGTCCATTCTCATGTGGAAAATATTGTCACCTTTTAAGGTATTGGATTTTTTAATAACGATATTTTTTTAAAGTGAATCATAAATTCCTTATTCATTATTTCTTTGGATGGAGATGTTATTAAATTAATAATTTCTTAAATCAGATTAAAGAAGGGTATAAATATTGTATGTTGCTGATATTGTTGATTTGTACCCTAATAATGGGTTGCCTCATTATTTTCTACTTAGTGTGTTATATATACTTTTCTTTTTAGCATTTTGGTCTTGCTGAAATATGTATATAATGTAAAGAAAAATTTTGTTGATTATTAAACGGATTAATAATAAATAAAGACGCATGTTTGTATTCTGTTGGTAAATGTACATATTATGATATTTAAATTGATAAAATATAAGGATTAATTGAATTTATCATCCATATGTTTATTGGAATTTATAAATATTAGGAAGAATGTTAATATTGTTAATATGGTAATTAAAGTCATGTTAAATTAATTGTTTTATTATTTTTTGATTTCATATTATAACTTGATTCCTTAGTTTTCCATTGTTGGAACCTATTAATAAATGAATAAGCTAATTCAAGATGTAATAAGAATCAGTTGTGGGATAATGATAATTTTCCAGGTACTAAGTTTCTTATTTCCATGACAAGTTTAGTGTATTGTTCTGGATCCATGAGAGATCATATTAGGAAAAGGCTGAAGGCCTTGTCTTGAGGGAACAATTACTTTGTTTCATTCTTTTTTGTTTATACTATTTTGTAATTAACCATAGATATTAGACTTAAAATAAAATACAAATTATGAAATACTAGGGATGAATATTGTGATATAGGTAAGGGAGTGGTGGATGTGATTTGGTCTAGGTAAGGATGATCCATGGATGTTTGTTCTGATATTTGTGTTGGGAGAAAATGATGATGATTTTTATTTTGACAACTTTTATTGAAGGATGCATTAGAATATGCATGTGGGTGTCATTTATGGCACTATAGGTGATAGAATATTTTATAGATGATCTTACCTATTAATGAGATTTTGAGAGTTGGTATGCTCACTTTTGAATTTGATTAATGGTTTTTTACCAAATTTGTTACTTTATATACATTCCCTTCCCCATGGTTTGAGGTTGCTATATGTTTTTGTATTCATGATTCCTTTTGTTGGTATCTTAGGATTGGTTTCCTTTAGTACCTTGAGGTTTGTTAATTATGGACTTCAACAAATACTATAGCCAGTGTGGCTCTTTGAGAGTTGAGGTTAAAACATTTATCAGAAGAGTTCCACTATGTAGGTTATACAGTAATAATATTTCTATGGTGGAATTAGATTCAAGTGTCCTAATTGGGATTCTATATGGATGAAAAAAAATTACACATGATATAATTTATCTATTTTTTAGATACATAAAACTCATCAGGAAAATTATTCATGTTTTCTACATAATGAGGGAAGGGAATTTGGCGGTGGATGCCTTGGCCCACAAAGGAATCCTCCAAGAATGTATCAATATTTATCATTTTCATGCATTACAGTTTTTCACTATTTTCCTATTATTTGGGGGGACTCTTCATCATTTCCATCACCCATAATCGTTTATTTGTGATATTTTTTTTTCAATAAAAATAAATTTTTTGAGTGATGATAATGTTGATAAATCATGTCATTGGTTTTGTTTATTCCATGATGGAATTGACTTTTCTATGACGATTAATGTAATTTGGATTAATTTATGTGCACAATTAATGGTTTCTGAATTAAATAAAAAAATTAATTTAATTTGTCTCTTTTATATGATTGTTTGATTATATTATATTTGGTCTTAATAGTGGTATTTGGGAGTCTCGCTAACATTAGTTGTATTTGATTCTAAGACTAGGTCATGTCCATAGAGTGGTTGTGAGATATATTATATCATGTATATTCTATGATTTCATAAACTTCCACACCCATGTTAGTTAGGGATACTAACAACTAATGTATAATAGGATGGTGTCATACCCAACACCTCGGTGATATGATGGATATAAGGAAACTAATCTGGCATGACACTCTTCCCTTTGTAGTTACCTATTATTGAACGCATTTTGTTAGATTTCCCATATATGTATATAGTGTTATGTGATGGTGTGTGGTTATTTTATAAAAATCTATTACATAATATAGTATCCAAAGGATTATTATATGTATGAAATGTATAGGTTGTTATTGATTGAGGTACTTACTATGTGTATGAGATTTAATGGCTAGGGTAATTATACACAATGATAGATATAGACAACATATGATGTGATGTATTTCGAAAACAACCTGGTTACTATGTTGGGATACAAGGATATGGATTGTCTGGTTATGTGATAGATCAGGTTCATCTTGTGACTCCCATCCCAAGTGTTTTGGAGAAGTCTTATTTATCTAGAGAAATGATCAGGATGACCAATGTTGGGGTTTAGAGGAAAACCATTTGAAAATTAGGATAAGGGTACCCTTGATGCTTAATTATTATGTTGTATTATCTATTAGATGTGAAACATGGTGAGAGATAACCATGTTACGGTTGGGAACATAGTATACATATTTGTTGACGAGTTAGTTTCACTACTGTTCAATGTGATTTTGGATACATTATTTATCTTTTTCATGAGAGGATCATCGGAGGATCTGACTGAGTATATTTTATAATCACCCTATGTATATATAAATTTTTTTTCATGTCAGATAGAGAAAGTTGGTGTACCAGAAGATATTACTAGCTTGAGGTTTTGCATGAGGGGTTTGGGATTTTTGTTCAACGTCTTCTTTAACATTTTTTTGGTAGTTATATTTTTCCATTAAGATGATTAATACATTATGAAATTTCATGTTATCACATTGGATAGGTTTTATATATAAGTCTATGAAGGTTATGGTTATTAAATAATTCTTATCTGTTTCTTCTATATGATTATCTTTTAGGGTAATGCCACTAATTTTCTTGATTACTATAATCTCAAGGCTAGTCGCAAGCTTGGGTCCAACTAGAGGAAGGAATTAGGTAGTCACCATCTCTCTCCCATCATTTTAGTATCTTCATGGGGATGTGGTCATGAAACAATGATATTATAGGTTCATGTTGAGGGATATGATGTAGTTTGGTGTAAGAAATAGGCGAGGTTTCATGAGTTAATAGGTAGATGATGTTAGCTAAAATTTATAATCATTTTAAAAATGGGATTCTAGTTGAGACACAAGTATTTAGAGACCTCTATGATCTAATTCAAATACCATAATGATTATTTATCCTAAAAATGAAGTGATACTATTTTTAGGGATGTGACCTATGAAAGGATGACATATCATTCTTCTTTAGTCCTATGTATAAAATGGGTATACACATGGATAAGTTAAAAATATAAAATGATAAATTAATTGATTAATTTCAAATATTACATATTCTAGTTTTAAAATATCTGACTATTTTTTATTTTATAATAATTGGTCTAGGTAAACATCCTCATTAGGTTAAAACCAAATATTGTTTTAGTAGTATGTTCTAGTTGATCGCCATAGATTGGAGTTCAACTATGATGGCACTTGGTGGAGGGAACATAATAAGTCTTAGAGATAGAATATGATGATATATAAGGGATCTATTCAGATGAATTCATAGAATACTAATTATAGGGGTTTTAGATAGATTTCAGTTCACGCTATTAATGGAAGGATAATGGGGTTAAATTTTATTTGATTATCCTATGTTGATTAGTAAGGTGGTAGAGGTTATATTTCCATGGGGATTGACACGAATCATTAGCCTTGTGGGAGATGTTCTGAGGATAGTTCATATAAGTGTATATAACATTGATGGTGAAGGTTTCCATTCACAAAGGGCTTCTTAAACAATGGTACGATAGTTCCGGGGTACGAGAGTATGAGATATAATTTAGGACCCTTATGTGATATGCTTTAGAACATTAACAAGATGAAGGGGCCAAGGGAATGCATTTCGATGAGGATTTATATTTAGATATATTATGTCGGGTCACCACGTTTTTGATAAATAAGTATCTCAATGTTTAAATGATTGTATAATTTAGATATAGGATGTGGACCATAACCAGTTCATTATGATTGGGGAGTCTTATGGATTCCTCATGATGCAGAGGAATGTTCCCAAGATCTATTTTGTTAGGATAAAATGTGTTTTTGATAATCCAGAGGTCCCATAACTCATATTATGAAGTCTCGTGGGGTGTATGATCTTAGGCTTATATTAAGGGATTGTAATAATTTTCAACTTGTGGAGTTCTAACTCTTCAATGGAGAGTGTGAACAACCTTTCTTAGTAGTCAACACATGCCTGTAGTTTCGCTTCTAGTTCCACTATTGATTTATTTTCTTCTAAGGTAGTAGTAGAAAGGTGGTCTAAATTCTGATTTTCATAGATGATATTGATATGGTAGAGTAAAACTTTTATTTGTCCCTTATACTCAGAGTGAAGAACTTGGCTATAGAGGAGGTTTTTATTATCATTTGAGAGGCCCTGAAGCATGTTGTGGTCAGCTTCATTCTTTAGCATTGCATGTTCAATGCGACCTTGATGTAATTTGAATTAACCTTTTATTTTTTTTCTATATGGATTAATTATTTAATTTATTCAAGAGTGATTCACTCCTTTATATCACCAAACATTGTCCGTGAATTGGGACATCAGGTAGATGGGCTTCCAGTTCCCTTCGCAATGACTATGGTTGTTAGAGGTCAAGTCGACATATATGTTTTATGTTGATATTATGAGCTAGTATTGGGGAACCACCACTCATTTTTATATTTCATTTTTTACAGATAAAACCATATGACATCATCATTATAGTGGATTGGTTTTTTTAGTGTAGGATATCATGGATTTCTTCTATAGATAGGTTTTTTATATGATTTTAATGGAGAGACAATGGTTTATATCGGTGAGAGATACCCTCTAATGGGATAGTGGTTTCATTCATCCTAATCATCATTGATGGATGAGATAATTCTGATCTCTTTAGAGGTTCTATATTTGGTGTTTATAATGGATTAGGAAGAGTACATGAATTTCCTTCCAAAAGAGTTCATAGCGTTTACCCTTGGATAAGAAATTGATTTTTGGATGAGGCTGAGGCAATGGTTGTCTCCTATCATGATAACTCAATATATGATGGAACCATATTTGTTTTATGATCTATGTTAAATTATTGATGATCTATTGCAACATGGTTTTTTTTGGCTGAGTGTGTTACCTTTGGGTGAAACAAAATTTATCATGAAGAATGAAAATGGTATTTTGTGTATTTTTATTGATTAATGAATAAATATTAACATTAAGTGGAATAACTAGTATCCTCTTATGAGTATTGATTATTTATTCAGCCAACTGAAGAGAGAATTTTTATTCATTAAGATATATTTTTAGTTTGGATATCATCTGATGCAGGATAAGGATGCAGATATTTTGAAAACAATAATCTATTTTCATAATGGTTAAAATGGATTCTTTATTATTCCATTTGGTGTGTTGAATGATCTATTTTTATCATTGATTTGATGAAAATAATATTCATAAAGTTTTTGGATAATATAATAGTTGTTTTCATTTACAACATCCTCATGTATAGTACAGTAGATGAGGATCTTGTAGAGATTTTGTGTGCCATTTATGGAGTCCTTTTTTGTGATCAACCATTCAAAAGGTTGTTAAAGAATGATTTTCAGGATCATGGATCTATTTCATAGGGAATGTGGTAACCCATTAGAGATTAGATATGAAGCATTCAATGATAAAGGTAGGTGTTTCTTTGGAATCTCACCTGATAATCAAAGAGGTATGAAGTTCTAATGGTCTTACAAGTTATTAGAATAGGTTCCTAACCGATTATTCTTGGGATTAAAATCCTAGGACAACCTTTTCCTAAATATATAAAGAATTATTATATACCAAACAATGTTATTTAGATATTGAGTTCCCAAAGTATAATTTTTTTAGCAATAAAGTTCACTATTTTCCTACAGTATAGTTTAGTTTGTGGTTTTTTATGATTCATTTCATATTTAATTGGGATGTATTCCAATTTTTTAGAGATAATTTGTTTCCAGAGGGTCTCATTAGTTACATACTCATGATTAAAACTATTCTAACTACAATATCATGTAGG
Organism: Viscum album; assembly: GCA_963277665.1. NCBI lineage: Eukaryota > Viridiplantae > Streptophyta > Magnoliopsida > Santalales > Viscaceae > Viscum > Viscum album. The sequence continues at coordinate 1,144,215,220 of OY728141.1, forward strand.
CTGTAGTGTTGGTTTAATTGATGTTATGGTGACATGACCTCATGAGTGAGTGCTTTGTGGTTTTTAATGAATATAAGAATGCGAGGTATGTCTTCTCCTGACACGGCTTGAACTTACACCAATGTCGTTGGAAAAAATTCATGGAGTATTATGACTTCGAGGTATCATATTATCCAAAAATGGAAATATTGTAGTTTGTGTTCTAAGAAGGAAGTAAAATAGTGATCCTATAGTTGAGTCTGGTGATTCTTGTAGACTGATGAAAGAACAATCAATTTTTCATCATAATATGGGAGTGATTGGAGGATGAGGTTGTGTTTTCGAGATGTATGTGTGGTCGTATTTGGCTCATCAAGTGGAGAAGCCATAGTAGGGGGATATCGAGCTGGAGGTTTTGAGAGACCGAGTTTTTTTAGGCAATTCCCCTCATGGTTGTTCTAAGGATGGATATCAACATTTGTTATTTAATAGATGGATTTTAGTTTCATTAGTGATTCCTAATATAGTTCTATTTGATTTACATAATTCATATTTTCTTATATATATTGACCTGAAAAATCTGTATCGAGCAAGAGAGGTCAGTTTTTGTGGCCTAAGTTGTAGTGTGTAGTTGCAATGTCTGATTCTCATTGATTAGTCTAGAATATGGTGAAGCTCGGGAATTCTATTCCATGAGGGTTTCTCCGACCATTAGATATTACCCAACAGATGTGGAAGGGAATATCACTAAAAAAATTTATTGGTTTTCCTCAAGATTATGGAGGCTATGATAAGATATTGTTGATAGTGGACAGATGGACAAAATCATCCCACTTTATAATGATTAGGGAGTAGATCATAGTGGATGTTTTTCTGAGAAAGTATTTGGAGGAGGTGGTGTGACACCATGTAGTCCCAAGGAAAACAATTTCTTATCAAAACTCATAAAGGCTTATTTCACAATTATGTATAAAATTTTTGGGATTTTTTGACAAGGCACGTACCCTTGGTCGACTATTATGACAATAATAATTTCCACTACTCAATTTTAATGGAAATATTTGATTATTTTTATGGAGAAAAATGTTGTTATTTGTCATTCAAGTATAGTGTCAAAAGTTAGAAATTCTTGGGATGGTACTCAAATGTAATATGAGGTAGATGGTTTATGTAATTTGTGAGAGGTTGAATGTACTATAGGATCATATGAAATCCAATAAATGTCATAGGAGGTGACTAATAGATTTCAATGTTGGAGATGATGTGGTCTTGATGGTGAATACTCATCATAAGAAAATAAATATTGGTCCTGGAAGTAATCTTTCTCCCCATTTTTTCAGACATACGAGGTGTTGGCTCATGTTGGAGAAATATAGTATCATATAAAACATCCCCCATAGATTTTCCAAACACATTATGAATTTCTACATGTCTTAGCTTCTTCATTATCTTCATTATGACTCTCAAGTCATCGATTTGGAATAGATCGATGTTGATTATGGAGAGACCCTTAAAGGGATGCATGTAGATATCTAGGACATACAAGAGAAGGTGAAGAATGGGTGTGTTATTCCCATGGTTCAAGTCTTGTGACAGCATAGTGATGTGGAGGAGAGTTATGAGAACATGGCTCCCAATGTACACTTTGTTCCCTAAACTATTTTCTGTTTATAAATTATATTATAATTTTGTTTCCTTGTATATATTTTTTCATTTATATCAAATTTAATTGTTTCTTGTTACTATTGTTGCGGCTTTACACTTTTTGAGAGTTATCTTCCCCCGGATTGTGTTTTGGTGTTGGTTGTGGTTGTTTCATTGCTTTGAGAATTTTTCTCTAGTGAGGTAGTTGTGATCCTCTGGTGGATAAATCTATAAGAGGTATCTCAAGGAGGGATTTTTTTGTTGATTACATTTCATTTCCACTCAGGGTTTGTATATATTCTTGAGAATAAGATTTTATTATAGGTATCTATTGTATGGTCCCGGATCCCAGTGTCCCAACCCTTTGTCTGTTTTCGAGGCTCTTGGAGCATGGAGAATAATATAAAGTGGACTAGAGGAGTTATTTTATAAAATGGATGAGGCAAAGAGATACCACATAATATAAGACTTAAAAATTATGTTCGTGTTATTCACAACATTTTTAAGTAATTTTCATGATGTGTAAATATTTGGGTTTATAATATAAAAATCAAAAGCATTTTTTCCAGTCAAATTATCCTTGAGGATAATGTGACCTTAAATGTCGTTATTGATCATGTTGTTCCCTACTGGAGTGATTTAATAAGAGTGTTCAATAACATATGTAATTTATAACCCATCATATACAGTGGAGACCTCTCTCATTATGGGTGAATGATGACCATTTCATTCATCATTTTGGACTCTCTTCGATGGGGGTAGATCCTCATGTGTCCGTCATCAATATCTAGAAATTTGTACTGATCCAAGGAGTATTATTCCATCAACATGATGAGGATTTACATGGGTTTATCTTCTATCCTCCTATTTTTTCTAACCATGTTATGGACTTTTTTCTCCCAGGATTCTAGTAGAGTTTTTATAATTATTTGTTTGTGTGGTTGTACTGAAATTTCCTCGAATGGATGTTGTTCATGCAGGAGAGGTGATCAGAGATTTGAAATGTTGTTTGTTCTAATGAATAAATTGTTTATAGTTTTAAATGTAGGGGATTTTTTTTCTTCTCGATATTTATTTACATAAAATCTTAAATTTAGGATTATTTATTACTTTGGATGGTAATGGGATTATTATAATAACTATTTGAACATAATTAAAGAATTGGATTGTCACGACCCGTCCTCAGGGCCTGTGTCGTGACTACCCCAAGCCCGCCTTCCATAGGCCAGGGGCTGGCGACTAGAACCAAGGCGTAAATCCAGGTAAAAGGGAAGGCATTTCCTTTGTAAAGTAAAAAAACACCACAAAGCAAGCAAGCAGTATAAGTAAACACTAAGTAAAAACTGAGTACAACAGTAAGTGTGGAAAAGTAATTAGGCCAGCATACAATCCAAAAATGAAAGTAAAGTACAACTGGAAAGGGAAAACAGCAACTGTAAAGTAGAGTCGCAACGTCGAGCCTTCCACTGGAAGTCCCACATGAAGGGAGGGTACAGATAGCCTCCTCTGCTCCTCGGGTCTAGCCAACCGCTTCGAATACGTCCCGCCCAGTGGTCCACCTCCAGGTACCGTCCTGCTCCGCAAGCCTCAACCACAATTAGCGTTGTCCGTCATCTGTAACCAACACAACGTAGTGCGGGCATAGCCCGTGCAGGGTTGAGTATAAGCTACTCAGTGGGGACCCCGAGACCCCCGAAGGTCTCCCAAATCCACAAAGGATAATCCACAGAGGAAAGATGCAATCACGAAGTAACATCCGACACTGCTTAGGTATATGCCCAAACATATACCTAAGTCATCAATTCTCGTTTGGCTCCAACATCCGAGCCCAAGTACAACCGAGTCCACACAGGAAAGAAAAACGTAAATCTACACAGGATAGCTCAACACAATCCACATAGGAAAGCAAAAAAAGATTCAGCTCACACAGGTATACATCTTCGTATGACGATAGATATGATCAGATATAACCACTGATTCATCTAAGTCGTCGGACCCACAAAGGATCGATAGATACTAACGCCCGCGATGACCCACATAGGATCTGACCCACAACGGATCGATAGGTAACTAACCCCCGCAAAGACCCACACAGGATCAGACCCACACAGGATCTATAGGCACTGGCTCACACAGAACTACTGAGCGCTGACCCACATAGGATTGGACCCACACAGGATCGGTAGCACTGATCCACATAGGATCGATGAGTGCTGTAGTCGTCAATGTCGAATCCATTGAGGATCTCTGTACATTCGTCGTCGTCATCACAGTCGCAAACGCAGCCAGCACTAGGGTTCCCGCACACAACAAGCTCATTCAGGAGGGTCCGCTCCACGAGCCGGGAGGCTGATACATCAACTGACACATTTTCCAGAGTTTATGTATCCAAAAGTTCTGTATCGTCAACAGGAACTGAACGTCGCAGACGACACGTCAATCGGACGCCCGGTCTGAGAGTTATTGGCGTTTTCATCCCAGGGTCCCGGTTGGTTTTTAAGGCACAACCAACCCGACCGTACTCCACCTGCATCCAAACCTCGGGTGGAGTAAGCCAAAAGATCTGTCTCACTAAGAGAAATCCAACAAAGTCGACGACACGTCAATCGGAAGTCCGGATCTTAAGATATGAGCGTTTCCGATCCGAGAGCCCGGTTAGTTTCGTGTACGAACCAACTCGGCCGAACCCTAAGTATTCCAAAACCTTGAGCGCGATATACTGAAACGACCCTCGATCTAAGGATCGCATCTCAATTGACGGTGCGTCGATCGGAGGCCCGTATCACAAGTTATGGGCGTCCGACCGGAAAAGATTCCTTATTAAGGGGTTCGGGCCTGGCCCGACACACCCAGGGTCGGCCCAAAGTGGGAAGACCTAAACCGTGTCTAGGTCTGGCCTGCATGGGCGCGGCCCGGCCTGGCCGGCGCAGCGTGCCCAGCATGCTGGCCAGGAGCTCGGCCAAACGGCCGAGCCGTTTGGAGTGGGGGCGCCTGCCCCCCTGGTTTGTAACCGCGACCCCCATTAAGGGGGCCGTTATGCTGGTCGGTTGGGGGTTTGAACCCCCATCTTCCTCTTGTCTGGCCGGTCCGCCCTGGTTGGCCAGTTTCTGCCACCACGGGATCGGCATCGGCCGGTCCCCTCCCTGCTCCGACATCGGCGTCCCGGTTTCTGGCCGCCAGTTCTCACGCTCCGCCGCGGCCCTGTACCGGCCGCGACCTTCATTCATCCGGTGCGGCGCGATGGCGCCGCACCCATCCGTCGCGGCCCCGCTCCGACCGCGGTGCTTTTGCGGTTCTCCGGCGCGGCGCGACGGCGCCGCAACTTGGTTCTATTTCACGGTGCGACACGACGGCACTGCGCATTCCTTGCCACACGATCCCACGCGGTGCAATGACACCACGCCATTCCATTCCAATCCTCAATAAAAACAACATCAATAATGGAGGAGGGTCATCCTTGTTTGTGCGGTCTAGCCCCCTCTCGTCAGTCGATAGCAATTGGTCGTATTTTGACGATGAATGACAAGGTAGTATTCACGAACATAATAAATAAATAAATCCCCTACCTCATGCGAGCTTCAATGGAGGTTCGTCGAACGAGGATTAGTCGCGGGAAAAGACGTCGCGGAAGGAGACATTGCGGAAGGAGATGTCGCGGAAGAACCGTCGCGGTATACGGCGTCGCGTAGTCGATCTCCGAGGACTCGGCGTTCTTCGACGGAGTTTGATGCGTTCTTAGAGTTCTTCATGCTCTTCGATGAAGAAGATGAAGAACTTCTAGATTCCTTTAGCTTTTCTCCCCAAACCTCTCAAGCAACAAATCCCCAAATAAAAAAGGCACCTCCCTTATTTTATTAACTCAACAATGCTTTTGAAATTCAAACACCCAAACTTAACTCACTTAATTAATAACATAAGTTTTAAAAAATTAATGGTGAGCTGAGGGGAGTTGAAGAATATGAAGGGGTGGGGTTCGTGTGGGCCCCAACACTCTCATAACCTCCCATGGGAAGTTGGGTAGTTACCTAACTTCCACCCCAAGCCTTAAACCACTTAAAGAAAATAAAAATTGTATTTTAATTATAAATTAAACATCCACAATTTTTATCATCTTCTCTCGTGAAAACGCAACTCCGGAAATGGAGTTCATAAGCAATTATTGGCGCTATGGTTCCATCGGTGCCCTCAGAATTCAATTTTGAGCACCGGTTCAAAAGTTATAAATTCCTGCTCATTCGTTCACTGAACGTACCCGAGCTAAACTTCGGATAGAAATTCCAGGCACACCAGGCCTCGGAATCAAGTGCCGTCAGAAACTGCGTTCATGTAAAATCCCAAAAAAAATTAAGAAAAAAATTCCTTAAATTTTACAGGTCTTTACATTACTCCTACCTCCGGGCTTTACGTCCCCATAAAGATACATCATAAGCTAGGGAAACAAATGTGGGTACTGAGCATGCATCTGAGCCTCCCGCTCCCAAGTGCTCTCTTGGAGATTCTTGTGCTGCCATCTAATGCGCACTAGAGGAATCGACCATCCACATAGGACCCACTCCTGTCGATCCTAGATCTCCACTGGGACCTCCGTAAAAGTCTCCCCATCATCAACGTCTAGCACCCCATGGTCAATGATATGCATCGGGTAGTACACGTATCTCCTCAGCTGAGATACGTGGAAGACGTCGTGCACCCTGTGCAACTGAGGTGGTAGAGCCAGGTGATAAGCCACCTCGCCAATCCTGCTGAGGACCTATAATGGTCCGATTAAGCATGTAGATAACTTGCCGCCTCAGCCAAATCTCTGTAGTCCACGTCGAGGTGAGACACGCAAGAAGACGTGGTCGCCATCCTCGAACTCTAGGGGCCTCTGCCTCCTATCAGCATAAGACTTCTGCTGGCTTTGAGCTGTCCTCATCCGCTCCTGGATGACCTGGACCTTCTCTGTCGTGGCTTGGACCATCTCCGGTCCCACAAGTGCTGACTCCCCAGGGTCTGTCCATCACAAAGGAGATTTGCAAGGTCGGTCGTACAACACCTCGTATGGTGTCATCCCGATGGTGGAGTGCTAGTTGTTGTTGTACGCGAACTCCACCAAGGGTAGGCGGTCCTCCCACCTGCGACCAAAGTTGAGGACACATGCACGGAGCATGTCCTCGAGAGTCTGAATGGTGCTCTCCATCTGACCATCTGTCTGAGGATGAAAGGCGGTGCTCAGACGTATCTGCGTCCCGAACGCCTCCTGCAACCCCTTCCAAAGCAGGGAAGTGAAGTGAGTATCTCGATCAGAGACGATAGATGATGGCACACTGTGAATCCATACAATCTCCTGAATGTAGAGACGTCCCAACCTCTCTACTGAGCCCTGCTCTCTGATGGGTAAGAAGTGATCCGACTTGGTGAGTCGGTTGACAATCACCCAAATGGAGTCGTGGCCTCTGGAAGTGCGTGGAAGTCCAGTCATGAAATCCATAGATATATCAGCCCACTTCCACTCTAGGACCTCCAAGGGATGTACCAAGCCTGCTGGTACCTGATGCTCTGCCTTCACCTACTGGAAGGTGAGGCATCGAGAAACGAACTCTGCCACAGCCTTTTTCATGCCCGGCCACCAGTGCTGTCGTCTGAGATCCTGGTACATCTTTTCCACTCCAGGATGTACCGCCAAAGGAGAATTGTGAAACTCTCTCAACACCGCCTCCCATAAAGAAACTGGTACTAAGGTACGTCCTCTGAAAAGGACGTCGTTCTCTGCTCCAAAGGAGAAACCATCAGGTGCCTGTCCGGAGGATATTTGCACACGCCACGTCTCACAGTCAGCATCCCCACGCTGTGCCACTCTGACCCGCTGCAGTAGTGGAGGTGTGACTGTGAGAGACTGAAGGAAGTCTGCCCCATCTCTATCCACGAAGGATATCTGCAATGCGTCTAGCTGCTCTGTTGCCTCCTCAAGTAGTTGAATGCCTGGCCTCCTGCTGAGAGAATCGACTACCACATTTCCATTCCCAGGAGTATAGACTATCTCAAAGTCATAGTCCTGGAGGAACTCAAGCTGTCGCTGCTGTCTCAGATTCAGGTCCTTCTGAGATAAGATGTACCTGAGACTCTGATGGTCAGAAAAGACTGTAAAGCGCTCGCCCATTAGGTAGTGTCGCCATGTCTTCAGAGCGAAGACCACTGCTGCTAACTCTAGGTCATGGGTAGCATAGTTATGCTCATGCAGCCTCAACTAAAATGACCCATAGGCGATCACGGCCCGCTCCTACATCAGGACACATCTGAGTCCGGTCCCTGATGCATCGCAGTATACTACGTACCCTACTCCCTCCTCAGGCAACATCAAGATAGGTGCACTGGTCAATCTCTATCTCAGCTCCTAGAAGCTCTGCTGACATCCGTCTGACCACACAAAGGGTTTCCCCTTCTTCAACAAAGCTGAGAGTGGTGCCGCAACTCTGGAGAAGTCTGGCACGAATCTTCGGTAGTATCCAGCGAGTCCCAAGAAACTCTTCACCTCCGTCATGCTCCTAGGTAGCTCCCAAGCTAGCACATCCTCGATCTTCGCAGGATCCACCGCAACTCCCGCATCAGAGATGACGTGTCCCAAGAAGTGGACCTTGCGTATCTAGATCTAACACTTTGAGAGCTTACCATAAAGCTGGTTCTCTCGGAGTGTGTCTAGTACAACCCGCAAGTGGTAGGTGTGCTCCTCCTCAGTCGTAGAGTAGATCAAAATGTCGTTGATGATGAACACAACAAATCGATCGAGGTATGGCTGAGAGATCCTTTTAATGAGGGCCATGAACACTGCTGGAGCATTGGATACGCCGAATGGTATAACCAAGAACTCATAGTGGCCATACCAACACCTGAAGACCGTCTTCTGCACATCCTCATCCCGAACTCTGATCTGATGATAGCCTGACCTGAGATCTATTTTTGTGAACCATCGTGCTCCCTTGAGATGATCGAAGAGGTCATCAATCCTCGGTAGCAGGTACTTGTTCCTCACTGTCACCTGGTTCAGGCGACGATAGTTGACACAAAGTCGCAAGCTGCCGTCCGCCTTCTTGGCGAACAAAATCGGGGAAGCCCAGGGTAAAACACTGGGTCGGATGAACCCCTTGCCCTGCAAGTCCTCCAACTGTACTCTTAGCTCTCGAAGCTTGGTGGGGGACATCCGATATGCTAGAGTCTATATCGGGGTTGTCCCAGGGTACAGGTCAATATAAAATTCTACCTCTCTGCGAGGAGGTAGCCCTAGGACGTCGTCGGGAAAGACGTCTGCATACTGATCCACCACTACAGGAAATATAGGACTCCGCACGTCAACAGCTCCTAGGATGAGGCTAGCCAACTGATGAGTGATGGGATGTCCACTCCTCTGCGAGAGTCCATCTTGTGCTGCAAAGGCTCCCTTCTCGCCGGTGAATGTGAACCTGCTCCCGTCGGTGCGTACACATCACACCTTGTGCCTAATACAGTCAATCTGTGCATGGACTTTAGACAGCCAATCCATGCCCAAGCTGACGTCGTAAGGCCTCGACGCTGCTACAAGAAGATCCCAACTGAAGTTCTCACCTCCTAGAGTATGCTCACACTGCCGGCACCAGTGTGTAATCGTCGAGTCTGCTCTCGTAGGAATCTCCAGCCGTAAGGATCGAGCCAACGGATCTATCATAATCTCCGAGATCCGAACAAGGGCAGCGGATATGAAAGAGTGACTCGCTCATGTGTCTATAAGAACTGCAGCAAGGGTTTAATAGACACAGATAGTACCTCGAATCATCTCGGGCGTGCCGTGGTCATAGGCCTCTACCGCCTGGAGCTGTGCCTGTCTCTTCCCACCATCTCCCTGTGGTCGGGGTGGACCTCCTGGTGGTGGTGGTGGTGGTAGGGCCTCAAAAAGTCGCACACCACCTGCTGCTCGACCAGATCCTCTGCCTCGTCCGCCTGCTCCCTGCAGACCACCATGGTCGACCCTCTTCCTCTACCTGGGTGGCCCCTCAACCGTCTGCTGCTCCTCGGCATGGTGGGTCGGGCAGTCACGAGCCATGTGGCCCTGCCCACCGCAAGAGTAGCACTGCATGCCTCTCGAAATTCTGGCTCCACGCTGTGTGCCCCACACTGTTGAGCCAGTGTCCTGAGGTTGTCTGCCTGAGGGTCTGGTCTACCTGGACCCATGAGTCATCCGTCGACTGCCTGCTGCAGAAGACTCTGCTACCTGCCGCCCTGTAGTGGGTCTCAGCGCTGATGAAGGCTCAGCAAGAAATCTCTCGATCAAAAGGGATCTCTCCAGTACTCCTTCCTGGGTCAGAATGCTGAGGGAGATTAGCGATTCCCATATCTCATGCCACAATCCCTGCTCAAAGGTCCGGGCCTGGATGAATGGGTCCCGTACCATGTCTTTCGAGTAGCACTAGAGATCGGTAAGTCTCGCCGAGTACTGGGCGACCGTCATGCTGCCCTGCTGCAGCTGTAGAAGCTCCTGGATGTGCACCACACGGAGGGTGGCTGGGACGAACTCCGAGCGGAAGAGGCTCTCAATGTCCGTCCAGAGAAGAGATGCCTTAACATGCACCTGGAGCATCAAGTTCCACCATTGGGCCGCTACCGCGTGTAGTAGGCTCGCTGCGAGGATCACCATGAGGTATGCTGGTGTCCTCACTAACCGAAAAACTCTTACCACTGCCTCTAGCCAGTCCTCGGCTGCCTGGGGGTCTGTCTCCCCATGGAACATGGGCGGTCGCTGGTGCTGGAACTCATGCAGTGCACTAAGGCGACCTGCATTGTCAGCGGCTGGGGCTGGAAGCATCGGTGGCTCGGCGGGTAAAGGTACCACCGGTGCCTCAGCTGTCAAAGGGCCCTGCACCGAGGCCTCGTCGCTCGGTTGGCTGTCATCACGCTCAAATCTTGGAACCCTAGATGGCTTCCGTCGTGGGGCCATCCTGAAAAAAATAGGTGTGCCGCGGTCAGAACAGTATACCCGGTGAGCTGACACAAGTAATCCCATAGAAAACTTGAAACACACATACGATCAATGTTTTCTTGCATTAAGTTGGAAATCAGAAGTCAGGGTCCTGGTGTACGGATACGTCGGCCGCCGCACCAACACTGGACTCCCTAAACTGATAACCACACCCAATACGCTTAACACTATTTCTTCACATAGAAAAAGATCAGAGTCCCAAGTTCTATGGTAGAACCGAATCCCTTTGATACCAATTTGTCACGACCCGTCCTCGGGGCCCATGCCGTGACTACCCCAAGACCGCCTTCCATAGGCCAGGCGATGGAGACTAGCACCAAGGCGTAAATCCCAGTAAAAGGGAAGGAATTGCCTTTGTAATGTAAAAAAACACCACAAAGCAAGCAAGCAGTAGAAGTAAACACTAAGTAAAAATTGAGTACAACAGTAAGTGCAGAAAAGTAAGTGGGCTGGTATACAAACCCAATCTAAAAGTAAAGTACAACTGGAAAGGGAAAACAGCAACTGTAAAGTAGAGCCGTAGTGTCGAGCCATCCACTACAAGTCCCACTTAAAGGGTGGGTATCGATAGCCTCCTCTGCTCCTTGGGTCCAACCAACCTCTCTGAGTATGTCCCGCCCAGTGGTCCACCTCGAGGTACAGTCCTGCTCTGCAATCCTCAACCACGATCAGCATTGTCCGTCATCTACAACCAACACAATGTAGTGCACGCATAGCCCATGCAGGGGTGATTATAAGCTACTCAGTTGGGACCCCGATACCCCCGAAGGTCTCCCAAATCCACAAAGGATAATCCACAAAGGAAAGATGCAATCACAAAGTAACATCTGACACTACTTAGGTATATGCCCATACATATACCTAAGTCATCAATTCTCGTTTGGCTGCAACATCCGAGCCCAAGTACAACCCAGTCCACATAGGAAAGAAAAACGTAAATCCACACAGGATAGCTCAACACAATCCACAGAGGAAATCAAAATAGGATTCATCTCACATAGGTATACATCTTCGTATGACGATAGAGATGATCATATATAACCACTGATTCATCTAAGCTGTCGGACCCACAAAGGATCGATAGGTACTAACCCCTGCAATGACCCACATAGGGTCTGACCCACAAAGGATGGATAGATAACTAACCCCCTCAAAGACCCACACAGGATCGGACCCACATAGGATCTGTAGGTGCTGGCTCACATAGAACCGCTGAGCGCTGACCCACACAGGATCAGACCTACACAGGATCGGTAGCACTGATCCACGTAGGATCGCTGAATGTTGTAGTCGTCGTCGTCGAATCCACTGAGGATCTCTGTACAGTCGTCGTCGTCGTCACAGTCGCAAACGCAGCCAGCACTAGGGTTCCCGCATACAGCAAGCTCATACGGGAGGGTCCCTCCACGAGCCGAGAGGCTGATACATCAACTGACACATAGTCCAGAGTTGTTGTATCCAAAAGTTTTGTATCATCAACAGGAACTCAACGTCATAGACGGCGCATCAATCGGACGCCCGGTCTGAGAGTTATTGGCTTTTTTGTCCTAGGGGCCCGGTTGGTTTTTAAGGCAAAACCAACCCGACCATACTCCACCTGCATCCAAACCTCCAGTAGAGTAAGCCAAAAGATCTGTCTCACTAAGAGGAATCCAACAAAGTCGACGACACGTCAATCGGACGTCCGGAGCTTAAGATATGAGTGTTTCCTCTTCGAGGGCCTGGTTGGTTTCATGTACGAACCAACTCGGCCGAACCCAAAGTATTTCGAAACCTTGAGCACGATATACTAAAACGACCTTCTCAATCCAAGGATCGCATCGCAACTGACGGTGCGTCGATCGGAGGCCTGTAGCACAAGTTATGGGTGTCCGACTGAAAAAGATTCGATATTAAGGGGTTCAGGCCCAGACCGACCCGGCCCGACACCCCCAGGGTCGGCCCGAAGCGGGTCGACCCGAACCGGGTCCGAGTCCGGCCCGCTTGGGCACGGCCCGGGCTGGCCGGCGCGGCCTGGCGTGGTCCGGCCCGGACTCGGCGCAGCGCGCCCAGCGCGCTGGCCAGGCGCTCGGCCAAACGGTCGAGCCGTTTGGAGTGGGGGGGCGCCTTCCCCCCTGGTTTGTAACCGCGGCCCCCATTAAGGGGGCCGTTATGCTGGTCGGCCGGGGGTTTGAACCCCCAGCTTCCTCTTGTCCGACCGGCCCGCCCCGGACGGCCGGTTTCTGCCACCACGGGCTCGGTGTCGGCCGGTCCCCTCCCTACTCCGACACCGGCGGCCCAGTTTCCGGCTGCCGGTTCTCACGCTCCGCCAAGGCCCGGTACCGGCCGCTGCCTTCATTCATCCGGTGCGGCTTGACGGCGCCGCACCCCTTCACCGCGGCCCCGCTCCGTCTGCGGTGCTTTGCGGTTCTCTGGTGCGGCGCGACGGCGCCGCGACTTGGTTCTATTTCACGGTGTTGCGCAACGGCGCCACGCATTCCTTGCCGCACGATCTTGCGTGGTGCGATGGCACCACGCCATTCTGTTCCAATCCACAATAAAACAACATCAATAATGGAGGAGGGTCGGCCATGTTTGTGTGGTCTGGCCCCCTCTCGTTAGTCGATAGCAATTGGTCATATTTTCACAAAGAACGACAAGGTAGTATTCACGAACAAAATAAATAAATAAATCCCCTACCTCGTTCGAGCTTGAATGGAGGTTCGTCGAACGAGGATTCATCGCGGGAAGAGACATCACGGAAGGAGACGTTGCAGAAGGAGACGTCGCGGAAGAACCGTTGCGGTATACGGCATCGCGTAGTCGGTCTCTGAGGACTCGGCGTTCTTCGACGGAGTCCGATGCGTTCTTCGCGTTCTTCGTGTTCTTCGATGAAGAAGATGAAGAACTTCTAGCTTCCTTTAGCTTTTCTCCCAAAACCTCTCAAGCAACAAATCCCCAAATAAAAAAGGCACCTCCCTTATTTTATTAACTCGACAAAGCTTTTGAAATTCAAACATCCACACTTAACTCACTTAATTAATAACATAAGATGTCAAAAATTAATGGTGAGTTGAGGGGGGTTGAAGAATATGAAGGGTTGGGGTTCGTGTGGGCCCCACCACCCTCATAACCTCCCATGGGATGTTGGGTAGTTACCCAACTACCACCCCAAGCCTTAAACCACTTAATTAAAATAAAAATTGTAGTTTAATTATAAATTAAACTTCGACAATTTTTATCATCTTCTCTTGTGCAAACGCACCTCTGGAAATGGCGTTCATAAGCAATTACCGGTGCTACGGTTCCATCGGTGCCCTCAGAATTCGATTCCGAGCACCGGTTCAAAAGTTAGAAATTCCCGCGCATTCGTTCACTGAACGTACCTCAGCTAAACTTCGGAGAGAAATTCCGGGCACACCAGGCCTCGGAATCAAGTACCGTCAGAAACTGTGTTCATGTAAAATCCCAAAAAAAATTAAGAAAAACTTTTCCTTGAATTTTACGGGTCTTTATATGGATAGAAATCAAATAATTATGTTTTTGTTTCTTGTTATGGTGATATCATGACGCATCATGATTTTTTAGGTGATGTGTTATATATTCCTTTCAAGTTATTATGTTATTTTTGTTGAAATTTATAAATAATGTAAATACATAATTAATTGATATTTAGCAATATTAAAAATAATCAGGTATGTGTTTCTATAGTCTGGTGGTAAATGTAAATTTTATAATATTCAAATTGTTGAAATAGATGGATTAAGAGAATTGATATTTAGTATGATTAATGGAATTCATACATAATGTGAATCATGAGAAATATTATTAGTAAAGGAATTAATATAATGTTAAATTAATTGTATAATTATTTTGTTATGGATTGTAATAATGTGATGCTTATATTTCATATAGTTGGAACCTATTTTTAAACAAATAGGTTAGTTCAATATTAGATGAGAACCTGTTCTGTGATAATGATAATTATCTAGTGACTGAGTCTCCCATTTACATGATATTGTGTTGCACCTTGTGTTTGATCAGTGAGATATTATTTTCACAATAAGGCTAAATACCATATTTTCAAGTCCAAGATTCCATGTTTCTATCCGTTTTAGTTCGTAATATTTTGAGATTTTATATGTATTCAATCCTTATGAGATGAGCCTAATTAAAATGATCATATAATAGCTATTATGATAGAGGCCAGGGAAGCCCAGATGTTATGTGATCCTGGTATGGCTATGATTGGGACAGTTATAGTGATATTTACGTAGGGATTCCTGAATGATGTTGCATTAGTTGAATCAAGTTATGGGGAGATGTATCAATGTATGCATGTGGTTATCAAGGATGGAATAAGAGGAGATGTAATAGGTTAATGCTAAACTGGCCCATTAATGATATGTAGAGATATTGTTTTCTCACTTCTAAATGTTTCTAATGGCCACTGGATGAGATTTTTTTTATCTTCACTCCTTTCCCACTTCATGAGTCATATAGATGTGTTTCTCTTAGTGTTTCCTCATTGTGGTATCATACGATGGTATGACTAGAGTACCAGTTTATAGAATTATTATAATAATTAATTAATAAATGTTAAACCCACAATGTGGGATTATGATGGAATGAATATTTTTAAAATAAGTTAATCTTGATAGACCATGTCCTTGGGATAGATTATTCTTGGAGGGAACATAATTTAATTTGATTGTTTTTGTAATGATATGTAATTTAATGTGGATTATAGCAATGGGTTTAATAATGTAATAGAATTTTTTTTAACAAAATGACTTTCAAGTACATATTTTTTATTCTTGTGTCTCGTAGAATATATGGTCTATGTAATTGTAGTGGGGAGTCCATGTGATGTTAGATTCAGTTGATTATAAGACTAGGCTATCCCTATAGTGTATTATTGAGGTATATTATATCATATATACTCTATGATTTCAAACTCTTTCCTGAACATTTAAATTTTAGAAAATGAAAACCAGTGTACTCATCGAGGGTGTTTCTCCAAAGTCATAGTCGGGGATGGATGGCTAACTACCCCTCTAGCCCACCCACATCTAATGTTAGTTATGTGAGATGGTATGCACAACAAATAGTTTTCCCAGTTATGTTTATAGATGGTTGTGATGGATTGTGGTAATTTTCTCATATGAATTTCCAGATTTAGTATCCAAAGGAGTATTATAGGTATAACATATTTAGTCATTGATGGATTTATGTACTTTTTTGATGTATGAGATTTAATTGATTGAGGTATAATAATAGATAATATACATACATCATACATGATGTAGTTCCGTCCATAAAATACTTGGTTACTATGTTATTTATGTCAAAGAGATGGTTTGGTTTTGTAATGATTGATGTTCTTATCGTTATGATCATCCCATGTGTTTGTTGGATGGATTAATTTTAGAGATTGATTCTCTGGATGTGTGACACTGTGGAAATGTGGAAACTATACAGGGAAGTGGGATCAATTTACCCATGATGTTGTACAATTATAATATATTTCCCATTGTATATGATACACAATGACAGTTTTACATGGTGAGGTTTGGAAAATGGTATACATGTTTAGATGGTTAGTTAGATTGAACATTGTTCACTAGGATTTTGAATTCTTTATTTCCCTTATGCATTAGACGCTTCGAGGTGGATCCCTTAGAGTATTCTATTATACAGAACCCTTGTGTATATAATCTATCATTATACCTGTTGTATAATGTTAGTGATTGGGATAGAGATTACTTGATCCAATTTTTTAAGAGTTTTTTTAGCTTCATGGTCTCTACCTTCTTCACTATTTATCAGTACATGTAGCTTTCCATTCAGTTGATTTGTATTGTTTGAAATTTCATTTTTTTCACTTGGGTTTTCTCTTATATATATTTTGGTGTAGTTTTTGGTTGTTTGATTATAATTATTATCACTTTCTAAAATTGTTTATTTTATATTATAATGCCTCTCATTTTCATGTTTACTATACACTCGGTGCAAGTCCCTATCTAGAGGCATATTGGAGGATAGAATCAGGTGGTCAGTGCATCTCTCTACTAATTGTAGCATGTTTGTGGGGAGGTGGCCGTGAAATCTACAAATGTCCATATAATAGTATTCAAATTAAATTTTTTAGGATTCCAATGACCCAATAATTCTTCATATATTCTCATTTCAATTCATGAATGGGTAATGGTTGCAACATCCCTTAAGGATTTTTTCTCCTACCCATAACTTGTAGACATTCTATGAATAGAGATACATAATAAAAATACCTATTTTCATTCTTAACAACCAGAAATTCTACATCACATTAAAAAATAGTATTGATGTTGGTTCATGCCCTATGTCCATTTAGGTTGTGATTGGTTATTTCATGGAAATTGGGTTATTAAATTTATAAAACTATATTAACTTAATTTTGATAACATTCCAAAATATCAATAACATAATATTAATTTAACATAAAATAAAATATAAACTACAATGGATTTTGAAATAATATATCTTATGTCCAGGATATTTAATGGGAATTCCCCCCAACTATATTTTTATTAAAACAAATATACAAAAAAGGGTCTCATAACCAGAAATACATTCTAAAATTGAAATAATCACAATAGTCTCCTACAACATAAAACATCATAAGGTTCTTCTTTAACGATGACTATAAAATAAATTCTACACTCATAATCCGATGATGGAATCAAAAACTATTAAGGTGAACATACTTGGAGACATATATATTTTTAAAATATAATTCTCCATTTATTCCTTAAGTAATATTCCATATTAAAAAAAAATATATGTGTTGGAATCATGGGATTAAACATACAATGATATAATTGAAAATATTTTTTAATTAAAATAGAATCCTTGTATTGGGAGGTAAAAAATGAATATATTCAAAAAAATAACTAATGGATAAATAAATATTTTTATTATGTTCAACCATCATAAATCCATCATGAAACTACCATATCATGATTGTCGGATAATGTCATTATTCTATCCCACAAAAGATACCCGAGTCTAGGTAGAGAGATAATGACCTAAAATTCTTATGTTTAGATGGACCGAGGTTAGAGACAAAAACCTAGTGTATAAAAATATTCTAAAATGGAAGGAATTAGACTCTATAATAACTTTGTATTGGAAGATAAGAGGAATCATCCAAATGGAAGTCCATGACATAATAAAAAATATTCCAATGCCATCTCATAAATCATGGATAAAAAATAATACATATAACAGTCTCATAATGTAAATATAAAAATAAAAGACAATGCCCCAAAAAAATAACTTTAAAAAAATAATGATCCATTAATATCTATAATGATTCACATAATCCTCCAAGAATCAAGAAATATATTTTCTATAAATAGGGTTAGCAAACATGTGTACTCAGTATGAAAATAAGTATCTCATGCACATGTTAATAAAGCATAATAATTTATCTATGAGAAAATATGAAAAAATAATAATAATTTTTTATATTAACTATCCATCCCAACCTCACTAAATAATGAGCAAAAATTATCACAAACTATGTATAATGACATAATAATATGAATATTGATAGAGAGAACCCATCACAGATTTCCCACAAATTTTACACTCTCACAACCCAATGTCATATGTCCGTACATCCCCACATCTTCCAAATATTATATCCTATTGCACCACATATTGGTCACATAATATCACACCCTATGACACCTGGGCCACCTTCCTAGATAATGACCTCTTCTAATCTCACATGATGATAGATGGGCCATGACATCAAAACAATAATTGGAGTCATATGGGGATCATGAACATGACTTAAATCAACATGGTTCCCACCAACTACCTTGAAAGACTTCTTCCATATGCTACCCAACAATATGGTCATATATAATTGTGAATGAAGACACCATATTCATAACATAATTCACTAACATACCTCCATCCAACAAAACAGGTGCATATTTACATTCCTAAAAGTTAAAGTAGGAAATAATGTCTATCTATCCATCCATCATTATCACCGATATGTTGGGAAAAGGACCCCCGTTGGGGTGAAAATAAGTGTGTCGACACATATTACATGGTGATTGTGGGTTGTATAATATACAAATATATAAACATATCCCCACATAAACTGAACCTACAGGTTCAACAAAAAAATACTAACCAAGTAACAACATCCCCTCGTTCACCTCCATATCTAAATGAATAACACCACACCAATCACAAGACAACAATCACAAAACCAATTAATTCTATTACACATATCATTTGTTTTATTATTGACTAAAAACTATATTTATCCACATAACCCATCATTAATTTGATCATTGTTCATGTCCATTTCATTAGCAACACCAAAAACTAGACATTTCTATAAATATTTTACGATTATTCCATAACATTCCCAGATTCATGAATAACACAACCATATATCAAAATCTTACCATCATTCCCACAAATCCATCACATCGCTTCCCTATAATAAAGTCAAAACAAACCATCAACTAACCAACTCAAATGTGCTTCGAATCAAACCATAACACCTCGTCTACAAAATCAAGACCAAAGAAGGATCACCTCAACACAAAAAATTCACATCCGAAAAAAAATCACCTTATCACTATAAAATATTAATAACATATCAACTCACCCAACCAATATCACATCCCAACAACCATCATCAAACCAACAAAAAATAATAGACAAAACAAAAAAATATAACCCCACGCTACATCACATCCACAAATCACATCACATCATAGATCATTTTAAATTTATAATATGGGGATTTTATCATATTCCATATCATTATTTAAGGAAAATAAACCTACATTAAATGATCCTTGGGAAACTATTCGATTAGCCAATTATAGATGGTTAAAAAATTTCCATTTTAGGGTGAAATGACAGCAGCCATACAATAAGGGATTAACAACACATTTCAATCCACTGAACAAAATTCCTCCAAAAAAAATAATTTTTAATGGTTAATTAAACCATTATAATAAATATAACATAATAATTTCAACTATTCAAAAGAAATTGAATCATTCTCTATTCAAACATCATTTTAATTTTCCAAATTAATTATCATTAATTGTGAATGAACAATAATAACCTATATTTAAATAAGATATAAATACTACATGATAAATATAATTGGGAATTAAGGGATTTCCTCCCTAAAAGAATCATTTCCATCTTACTGCACTCTACAATGAAAAGTATAAGTTCTTGAAAAAACATATCTTTTTGAAAAACCTATACCACAATAATGGTTATTCATAACTCACCCCAAATCACCACCAATCATAATAATTCTCTACAATAGTGGATCTAAAAAACAACAAAAAAATTATGATAATGTGGATGAGATGAGAACTCGCCTCATAAAACCAATAGTACTCTATCGAAACTAATAGATCCATGATAGAAGAAGGGGGAGATGATCCTATAAGAATTGCCTAAGGACACTCAAAATCATATAGGAGATATGAATAGAATAATGAGGATGGTTTTTAAAAATGAACTATTTAAAAATGTAACATTAAATCTTCATTTTATGTAACACTTTTATTGTGTGTATTTTATATTGTTATTCCTAAAAAAGAACTTTTTCTAAAATTTAGGACACCTCATCCTGGATTCACTACACATAGTCATTTAATTTAATTAAATGAATTTATTTCAGGAATTATTACAGCACCACGCATTGGACAGAAATCTATAATTATACATAAGTCAAGAAAAACTATTGACCATGATGTAAACAATTCTCAATGAGAATATCCCACAACATATCAGTTTCCATTACAAACCACAACATATCCTCTTCTTGACTCCTATAGACCATATCCAACTCCAAAAACTAGCAATGTAACTAAATGGGAATGAAAAAACATTAACAGTAGAAAATTATCCAAATATTATCTTCCTCAATTATAAATAAAAACCCATAAAAATAATGTTACAAAAAAACACCCCATGAGATACATCTTGAGAATATCATCATACTTCAAATGATACCACCATCAAAACTCATGAAACAAAATGGACTAAAATCATATTTTATAAGCACACCACCATAATGATATATCAGCATAAAATCTTACACCATCACATATTAATCCAACTACAGATGAAATTATCATTATACATTACATTGATCTTAATAATTTGGAAATTTAATCCTCTATTTCAGGATAATATCCACTTTGGGATGCACTAACTCACCTTCATGGATTTAAAAAAATTATTGTATAATTAATCAAGGCTATGAGTCTAGACATCTCATTTTTTTATGAAACTTTATCACACGTTATATATCATAAATAAATGAAAAAATATCATTAGATAAAACAAAAATGTTCCAAAATTTACATCATCCAAGAAAAAAAATGAAAAATGGAACTTAAAACATATCAACATACTGAGCACTCATATACATATATAACTCAAATGTATTATCATCTAGGAAACCATACCTCCACAACATGTTAAAAAATAAAATTTGACACCCACAAAATGATTTCTATTGCAGATATTGAATCTCAAATGGACCCTAGAAAATCATAATGATGTCCTTGATATCCAACACTACCCCTTCAATTACATGGGTTTCATTATCAAGGTATCACTGAATCTGAAATACATGGAATAATTTTTTTATCCAATATTTCCATGGGGGAAACTCCAACTGATATGATACCTCACAATCATACCCCATCACCTTAATGAGCCGAAAAAATTAAAAGAATGATTTTTCCCATGATAGTCATATGTTTCCCCCATCAATTGAAACAATCAAGAACATGTGGTCCCTAATATATAAATCCATGGGAATCCTCCTACGATTCGAAAAATGCTTCTCTCATTCCGATTATTTATTCATTCTCTCTCAAACAAACTAAACCATTTCATTCCCACATTTTACCACAATTGTAACAAGAACAGATACCAACCCTTACTACATCCAAAAATTGGAGAATGAGATAGAATCCAGTACAAGACCAAAAATAGTTTCATGCATATGGATGAGTTATATAAATTATTATAAGAAAAATCATTCGTGGGAATTTTTTTCAAGATTTACGGATTTCAATGTTGTATAAATAAAACATATCCTCTTGTGTAATGATGTTTTTCTCCATTTACCTATCCATCAGAGGGATGAAAGATGTTTTGAGGCATAACTGAGTTCCAAAATCATGTTATTATACCCTCATGATTTATGAGGTAAGAAATGTATCAAAATAAAAGATAATGGAACTGATGACTCTACGAAATTTCACACGACAAATCACATAACATTTAACAAAAGAATTTGTGGTGTCTGTATCATTAATTTCTAATAAGTGATTCTATTTTTTTCTAATGATCCATGATAATGTAGATAGCATCAGAACCTCCCTGAGATCGGGTTATCCCTTTGATAAAATATATCATGTTTAGGTCAAAATTCCCATATAATAAGTACAATGTTTGAATAATAATTCCATGAAAAAAATGATAAGTCTTTACCTACTTGCAAACAAATCACCCCTCCACAAACTCTACCACCACACTTTTCATCTCCATCCTACAAAACTGAATATGTAAGCCAAAGTAAATCATGGATACTTCTGCATTTACAAAATGTGAGATTTAAATCTCATAAAGGACTACATCACAAATAACTACTATAAATAACCAAACATATATGAAACTACACCTCATTCTAATTAACCTCTGACCATAACTCTGGATCAACACCATAGCTAACATGATCACACATCACATATTCCTCTGAGTATCCCCACAATGATTTATCCATCAATTAGATCCAAGATGAATTCATTATTACCTAATATAATCTATTTCTACCACCATAAAAATTTTAATTTAGGTAAATGGATTAGATATCCTCCATTCATTTCCATGAATCCCCAAGATCCATAACAATATAATTCCATGAATTAATTATCAATGAATCCACAACAAAAAAACAATTTCTTATGGTGTAGGAGATTTAAAAAAATAATATTGAATAATCACTATCAACCCCTATTAATAAAATATCAAATAACTCTGAGAAATTGTCTACCTCAAACTCTTCTAATATGTGAATACCACAAAGCACTAACCAATGACATAATGACAACAAAACATCAACGTAATTCCAACTAATTCTAACTCCAAATCATGTATGGTAGAGTAATAGTCATAGGGATGATACTACATAGTCCTATAAGAGATAAATTCCCTCATTTACATCATTAATCATCCAAATACCATAATGGAATCATCAAAAAACACCTCAAATATCATTCACAACTCAGGTATCTAAAACACTAGGGTATTGACCAAAATCACATATAGGTATCTAATCAAAACATGGAGTTTATCAATACACACAAAATTGATTACTTTTTTAGTATAAGTCACTATTATTAAACATTTATTAATATTTTTATAAGTCAAAAATTGAATTTAATACACTTCCAATATCATATCAGGTTTACAGTTTTAGAAAATTAGTCCATAACTATTACATTACATCAAATAATTACAAAGTATACACTTTTACACTAATAATTTTTTTTTCACAATAATAAAAATCATCAAATAGAACAAGAATATTTTTCATGATAAAAAAATCATGAATTATTCATTTATCTTAGCCTTAATTATATTATGTGTAAAATTTCAAAAACATGGAATCAGCAGAAAAAGCTTAGTAAAGTAAATAAAATAAAGAAAGAAACACGTCGTCCATGAATTAAAAAAATCAAAATAATAATAATTTTTACTCGTAAAACATAAGATATTTAACATACCACATAAAATCATAATATTTATGAATAACTCATAGAATTCATTAATCATAAAGTTAACTTATGTTTTCCACAACACACTTACATTGTATCATTCACAACTACATAGGGTGTAACATTTTTGGTTGTTTTTGGAATACCCATCATAGTATATTCCCTATATATCTTCAGAGAAACATTTTCATTTTCTTCATTCACATTACACAACGAATTAGAGAGCTATATTAGGCTCTCCTACCATCGGTTTATCATGGTACCACCCATAGAATAAAAATACCCATGAACCATAACATGATCATAACCCATAAAACAAGCCTAAATGAAAAATAACATTTCGAAATTATAATCACAAGATATCATTTGAAGATATTGACATACTCAATCCTTTATCAATACCATATTAATTACCATAATACATGAAAATGGTATGTGGTATTTATTTCTCATTTAAAAAACAATAAATCTTGTTGAAGAGTCCAAATATCATATAATGGTTACTGTGGTGGAGAATTCATTGTTGCAACAGATGTTAAAAGAAATTCCTTTTTTAGTTTAGTAAATGATTCACAGAAAAGAGATTCCCTTTGAATGAAATTAATATTCAAAGGGTTTTATACACTTTATAAATGAATTTTGGGTATAAATAAAAATACGCCTCTATAAAAGGATATTGAGATGAAGTCCCTTACCACGAGTCTAAATTGTCATGTATGTTCCTAGTTATTCATGAATAAAAACATAAGTTAATTTAAAATTTATTTTCAGAAATTTTTTCATGTTTTTTATTCCATTTATATAACTTGTAACCATGTTATAAAAATGACATAATTTTTCAATTTCATGTCATAAATTTTGTTAATATTCGGTACATTGAGTAAAAAATGAACTTATTTTGATGTAAATTTTCAATTTGGTCAAAAGTCCTTCATCTAAAGAGTATTATCCATGATAAAAATATAATATATATCCATTATATATTTATTTATAATAGTCCATATCATTGGGAGATAAGATATGTAATGCAACCATCATGGTGATAGTAGGTTGTACATATGCATGAAAGCTACATTCATTAATTTATCATATTAATGATACATATATATGATATAATTATTGTATAGTAAGTATTTTATATATGTTACCTAAATTTATTAACTATATCCATTATATGTTCCACGTATGGATTGAAATAGTCATATCACTTTGAGGGGGCGATAGTCTGTATTTCTTCAAATGAAATTATCCAATTTACACATAATGGAACGCAAAAAGGTATGATGTAAATAAACAATATAGAAGCATAGAGACAACAAAAATATAATATATATCATATATAAATACAGTTCCTTGAAAATGGCCACTGTGAGCGATGGTAGGAAAAATTGAAGAATCATCATTTTATAAGGGATTAGTTCATTGTACACAAAAAAATATTATCTTCATATACATTAGATAGTGGTGTGTGTCAGTGTAGTTCAAATAATTCTCATAAAATCATCCTTTTATATTTCAGATTCTGATTTTATTATGAAATATATTTATAATTATAGAATATGGAGTGGATAAGGAAAATAAAGGAATGTATCTTGGGAGAAGACGTTGCATCTAAATCAGGTAACTTCTTTTGATTTGAGCCAAAAGGAATTCTTGGATTGTATTCTACCAAATGTAAGGATTCTAGAAGGAAGGGAGGGATTCTAGAAAGAGTATTAGTCATATATTTTTAGAACTAAATGGCTTTGGATGTTTGATATAATGAGAATAAGTATTTCCCATTTATAATAGAGGTGAGTGAAAATTTAGCAATGTCATGAAATATTAATTTATTATAAGTTAAATTTAATTTAAAAAAAGTATAAAATGCATTTAATTCCAATATATAATGATTTGGGTTCGAATACCCATCATCCATTATCGTTTATGACAATTTTTTAATTTTTTTATTCCTTATAGGTTTGGTTTAACCATTATTTTAACCATTGTAATCTTACAATGATGTCTTGTTATTTACACATTGTGGTTTTTTGTAATTATCATATCACGTTAAACGGCTGAAAAAAAGTAATTTATGTCATATATGGATTTTTATTTTCAATTTTTTAGAATCATTGTATTTCAGTATTTAATATCATTTAATAAATTTTTTTATATTTTAAGTTATGAATTATGTAAATTTTGGATACTATTTATACTTGACTTTTTTACAAATTTATAACAACCCGATTCATTCGAAATAAAATGGATTCAATACTAACATGTAATATTTATAATTAAAATTTTTGGATGACATAAATTATGTCAAATTATATATATTTTAATATTTATAATATAATTCATTTGAATCCATTATTACCGATGAAATCACTACATCATCATTGGGTCCGAATTTAATTTATTTATTAAAAAATTAAAAATTATAAGTAAAATTTGCTTATTTAGGAAATATTTTTATATTTATAATGACTATTTATTATCGGGTACTATGTGGTACTAGAGTAGGTGGTTACTATAGCAGAAATATTCACAGAATGGGCCATGGGCCAAAAATTTGGGCCCACGGGTAATGTAATCACCTAAATGCCCCATGCGCCTCCGTGCTATGTTATGGGAATCCCTCTTCACAGTTAAAAGAGGTTTAGGATTTTATATAAAAATCAATGAGGGTTCGGGCCCATCCTTAAAAAAATAGTCAAAGATATCAGTTATAAAACCCTACCATAAAATTGTTATAGTAAGAGATACATGTTTATGTTATATTTCTTATTGCATTAAATTAAATATTATAAAATTTTATTTTTAAACCCATGTGGCTCCATAGGGTTATAAAATAGACTCAAGGTATTCCCACACTCTGAAAAATATCTTCCAATAGGATTAGGACACATTTTATTGTAATTTTGTATTATTAAAATATCATTTTTACCCATATTTACCATTTTAAACTTTAAAAATTGTAAATAGAAATAATTACTAGATTTATTATTTAAAATTACCAAAATTAAAAGTATCATATTTAATAATGTTGGAACTTCTAATTCCAAATATCAAAACCATTTTTCCAATTTCAAAACACTTAATTTTCAGAAATTTATTTATATGTAATTCTAGATTTTATAACTAAAAGGCGAGTTTTTTAGATGTAAAAACTCTAAAAAGGATGACAAGTGTTTATGTTAAATTACAATGTGAAATTACTATTAATATCTTAAATTGGATTAAATGATAAAAATATGTTCATTTATACCATAAAACTATAAAATAATTATATTTATCTATAAAAATTATCTAAATGGAAAACGTTTTCTTCATAAAACATTAGTGTATTTTTACTATTAATTAAAATATGATAGAGATCAAAAACACATAAAAATCTCAACCAATGTAAATTTTTATATCCCTATTCTAAAGAATAATTATATTTTAAAATATAGAACATAGAAAAGTGTCAAAAATTACATTTAAAAGGGCTTGACTTCAAAAGGCAGTAAAACTACATTTTTTTTAAAAATACTTCATTTATCTGAAAATTTAATTTTTTTTATATCATATCTAGAATAAATATTAGATAAATTTAAAACCATAAACATAATTGATAACATATATTTTTTCATTAAATAAAACTAAATTAAGAGTTTAATGAGTTTACAAACAAAATTATTCTCTTTTAAATAGTTTTTCATAAAAACACAAATTTTATATTAAATTTATGTTTATTTACATTTCTAATAAATTTGGTAACCAATGAATCATTATTTAATAATATATAAACAATATTTCAATATTCATTTTAAACTATTCATTTCCACCATTCCAATTTCTAGGAATTTACCATGAATTAAAATAAAAAAAATTATATTTTTTCGGAATAAATCAATGTTGTGTGTAATGTAAGATTGCGGAGAAACCCATTGTTCTGTCTCAATTACGCTACCATAAAAAACCATCCATTTAACCTAGAAAATATTTATCTTATTCATAAATATTATTTAATATGAAAAATTATTATTCTATAAATACTTGGTTCGTTACTTTATTCACCCTTTTGTAAATGGAATCCTCAAAATTTTAAAATTGGGCTCAGAAGCTTCATCGAAAATTCTATATCGGAAAAAGAATCTATAAAACTATCAAATTAAATTGAAGAAAGTGAAGAAAGATGATTAATCAAGATAACACATAATAGGATTCCATGAAGAAAAACATGAATAAGTGAAAAACTAACCATCATGTTATGATGGATAATAATAGAAAACAAGAAGAGGAGAACATTAACAACTATTAAACCATAAAATTGTGATGGGTTAAATGATCATTGATTTCATAGTATGAAAAGTAAAATGAAAATGTTTTTGTTTTAAGATCGTTTTTCTATTATTGAAGAATTCTTTTACCACATAGAATAAGAACATATGTAATTATATTTACATGACAAGTAGAGTTTCATCCCTTAATAAATTTTATCACACACTCATCGTTTCTCTAGAGAAGCAAATAATCCCCTAAATATGAACTATATATTTCCGTTTTCATTATACATTAACCAAAACCAAAATGGTTAGTACAAGATCTGATAATCTTCTAAAAAGAATAATCATTTATAAAAATAAATAATAATATTAATTTACAAAATACAACAAAAAATTCCCCAAAGTTCAATAAAGACCATTCCAAATATATTTGTCTATTAAAATACTCAACAAGAATAATCCAACCTAATATTGAAATAATATCTAAAGGATTCGATCATAGAGTATTAGACAATAAATTGTATCATTTATCTCTAAATAATATAGACTACTATCAATGTTTCATACAGAAATGTTATTAAACTAATCCAATATTCTCCATGATAGGTAAATCATTCCATAAATAAAATTAATATCTATATATCCACAATAAAAACATATATTTTTCCAATATAATAATAAATAATCAATACTCAAATAAATTTACATTGTATTCTATTTACCTTAATCATATAATGTTACTAAAATATAGAACATCTTCCAAAATAACATATATCACTTAATCACAAAATTATATTCCTATACTAAAGATATCGATTTGATAAAATAGAAGTTACCCAAGTTAACTTATTAATAATACATAAAATCATTTAATTATAAAAAATAATTCATACTAACAAAGGTCCTCACTTATGTAAGTGGAAGGTGATAAATCCAAGTCGCACTTGGGTTGTGGGTTTGATTCCAGCTACATTGTTTAACATGATAGGCTTTTACACAGACTATGTGTTGTCTTTTTTCAAAAATTCTATAACTCTGATAACATAAAAAAATGAGATTATATAAGGCCCCAGACTTAAACCTTACTCAATCTTGAGTTATTACAAGGTTAGACATTGAGGATCTTTTTAGGTTTAGAGCGCTAGATAATTAGATCATAAAACTTGCATTACATTCCACATTTAAACAAAGTGGTTATATAAAAGATAGTATTCATTTTTCCCATCAACGGAAACATATTTAAAATAAAACATGGATTCTTTCTTGACACTTCCTTGACACTATCATCATATCATGTACCCTTCCCTTGAACTGTGAAAAACATTTAAAAAACTTGGGATGAGCATAAAAAGCCCAGTAACGGATATAAAAATATGTAAAGGAAACATGAGTACATGTATACATAAGAATGAAATCATAATTTACCCATAAAACATAAGTACATTAACATACCTCATAAAATCATGAATAAATCATAGAAATCATAATACATAAAAGGTAACTTGAGGCATTCATAACATTCTTACGTAAGGAGTAACCCTCTTGGTTACGTTTTGAATACCCACCACAGTATATTCCCTCAATCTCTTTGGAGAAACCTTAACGTTTCACTCCTTCGCGTTACCCAATGCATTGGAGAGCTATATCGGGCTCACCCGCCCTTAGTTTATCACGGAACCACCCGTCTTCATAATAATGACCAATAACCTCAACATAATCATATCACATAAAACATGCATAAAGGAAACATAAAATTTCCACCTTTCAATCACAAGATATCAATACAACACATTGATATAAAAACATTTTGAAAACCATTTTCAATACCAAAATAAAAGAAAATTAAACCATGGTATTCATTTTTCTTTTAAAAAAAAGGTATGGCTTGTAGAGGAAACCGAAACACAAATAACGGCCATGGCGGTGGAGAAGTCATTGTCACCACAAACGTACGACAAAAACATTCACTTTTTTTGTTTAGTAAAACTCTACGTATAAAAAAGATCCCTTTTGGATAAACGTAAAAGTCAAAGGGGTTTATACACCGTATAAAAGAAGGTTGTGTATAAAACAAAATATGCCTCAATGAAAGGAGATTGAGACGAAGTCCCATACCACCTTGAAGCTTTTAAAATTTTAAACCATTAATATCCATAAAAATAAATCCTTAAACCCATTTTGAAAACATGGATATTAATAAGAACAAATAATTAAAACATTTAAAGTGATAATTTGGTTACAGAGGTTCTACCAAAATTAGAGACACTTGAATACAATAATTGAGGAATAACATTTAGTCAGAACATTATAATATCATAATAATAAATCGATTCATGATATAATATTACAAAGGACAGTATATACACCATATAAGTGTGAATTGTTTCATAACAACAATGAATTCTCAATAGAAATGTCAAATGTGATGAATTCCCTTATAAAGAAGGTATCCTTAAATTAAGGATAAATCAATCTCAAAATTATGTGTGACAAATATAAATACACCCAATATAATTGGATATTAAGTGTAAAAAAATAAAAGGTCATTCACAAATATTCAAAAGATGACATATTCAATAACTACATGTTGAACACAAAGAAATCGAAATTGGGTTAAAAAGTTCCCCTGGTAAAATTCGACAGCCTAACGGCATCACTTCAAAATTCAGAAAATGAGTTGATGAGAGATAAAAAGGGAATATCATCACATGGACATAAAATTTAAATCAGTAAGGATATAGAAGAACATATCCCAACATAATATTATGTGAATTAAAAGACGTAACAAAATAAGTCTTTTAAAAAGAGGAGGGTGAAAGGTTCCCTTACCGATTTGGGTATCTTTCGAAACATACACCCCGTGAAATAAGGACAATACAACATTGATGTAAATAATCATAAATAAAATTATATTACACAATGAGTAAAATAATGTTCAGTACATACACCACTCAAAGTAAATTGTGGCAAATGTAGAATAAATCTCACGGAAATATATGTGAGATGAAAAATCCCTTACGGAAACTTGGTAGCCTAACGGCGCCACTTAAGACTTCCAAAATGGATTGATGAGAGGAAATAGGGTCTCTCATCATATTAACATAATGTTTACAGAAATAGGAATATAAAAGAACATCCCCCAACATAACAAAGAGGAGTTTAAAAGAAGTGACATAAAGGAGAGTACTTAAAAAGAAAGAGAGAGGTTGGATCTCTTATGAAAAATTAGGCAGCCTAACGGCGCCACTCAAAACTTCCAAAATGGATTGATGAGAGAGAATAGGGTCTCTCATCATATGAACATAAAAATTACAGTAAGAGTAATATAAAATAACATCCCAATCACAAGAAAGATGAGATTAAAAGGAATGACATAAAAGAGTGTACTTAAAAAGAAAGAGAGAAGTAGGATCCCTTACCTCAGGTCCGACTTGACTCGATCGTTCTTTAATCTCCTGAATAATAAAACTTGAGTTAATTTATACTTCCTTAAGAACCTTTTTCAAGTTCATTATTCCTTTTATATCACTTATTACCATGTCATGAACACTATGTAATTATTTTAGTTAATAACGGTCGTTTAAAAGATCATTGGTACTTGAGCCAAAATATGCTCTTTATAATTACAAATTGTTCATGTATCCATTATATCCATAGTTATAATCATGATTTATATATCATATATATATCATATATATCTAGTACATATTCATTTTATACTATTCCAGATCATTTGGAGAAAAAAATGAAAAGCACCGTTAATGGAGACGGTAGGCCGTACGTACGCATGAACGCTACTTTGATTTTATTCTTTTTCATATTAAATAAATGATATATATATATATATATATTATAATTCCAGTAAAATATATATGTTATATAGGTCACATATGTTCATTAATTTCATTCTTTATACATTCCATGTATTGCATGTACGAGTCACATCACTTGAGGGGGCGGTAGTCCGCACTTCCTCATATGAAATTATCGCATTTACACAATATGAAAAGAATAAAGTTATGGTTTAAATATAAAATAAAGAAGAATATAGTAAACATAAATACCATATATATCATATATCAAATACAGTTACATCATAATGGCCACCTTTAAAGGTGTTAAAAGAATATTGAACAATCATCATTTCGTGAGGCAGAAAATCGCCAACCATAGAAACAGTATGTTCTTTAGCCATTGGACGAAGGTGTGTGTAAGTGTAGCTTGAATAATTCTTATAAAAACATCCTAGTATATTGAACATACTGGAGTTGTTACAAAATAAATGAATAAAAAGAGTTTAGGGGGTTGGAGAAGCAAAATAAAACAAAAGGACTCAAGTGAATACATTACCTTAAAATCAGGTAACTCCACTTGGATTGAGCTCAAAGGATTCCTTGGGAAGACTTCTTCCCAATGTGAGGCTTCAAGGAGTTAGATAGGGATGTGGAGACACACAATGGGCAGGGTTTGGCCGAGCCAAAGGCTTTGGAAGTGTTGGTAAGTAGGTAGGGGTGGGGGCCTTTTATAAGAGGAGAGGAGGGGAACTCTTGGAAAGGTATAAAATGTTACTTTATTTTCAAATGAGTTTCAGATTTTAATGGTCCCACATTGATGTGTTTCGAGGATAAGGTGATAAGGGTTCGAAATCCACCATCCAATAGGTTTTGGACATGTTTAGGTCTTATATTTTACATTATCTTTCCATTTTATTTAAATCGTTAAATAATGAGGTCATCGCTGCATCATCATGATGTCATAAATAATTTAATTTATTTAATGTCTAAAAATTATTAAAAAACTACTATGATGTAGGAAATATTTTTAAATTTCCAATGAATATTTATAGTCTAAAATATCATTTATGTAGACAAAATTAAAAATATTTTTCTTAGGTGATACATTCTTTGTTACATTTAACATTCTTTAAAAATAAAAAGATAAAAAGTCACTTTCTCACAAAAGTGAATCCATGGGGCCCCCAAGTTTGGAACAAGGTATCTCATGGTCGGAAATGAGAAACCCAGTAGCCTTAGGCCACATTTTTTGGTCATTTTTTATTATTATGATATTATCTTATTATCTTTAACTACCCGATTACTCATTAATCAAGATAATTAAACATAATTACCGTCGTTACTATTCATAATGTCCAAAAACAAAAGTCTTAATTAAATAATTTGGACCTTATGATTCCAAATATGTAATCCATTTTATCAAATTCCAAACACATAAATTTCAATATTTAATTTAAAAAAAACTTCCCGTTGTCAAAACAAATAGCGGGTTTTTTAGAAACAATATTTATGAAAAGTTTGGCACTTGTTTATGCCAAATTACGAAGTGAAATTCATCCCAATGACCATAATTGAATTACATGGTAAAAATATATTCTAATTAAATTTTAAAACAAATTAAAAATATAATATAACCATATAATTAAATTATATGAAAATGCAGTTTTGATGTAAAATGCAGTATTTTTCACTATTCATTGAAAAATGAACATTGTCAGAAAAATACCAAAAATTAACCCAAGGTAAATTTCAATGTCCCAATCAGAAATAATATGTTTTTTTTTTTGAAAAATAGAGCTTATAAAATTTTCAAAAAGTGGATTTAAAAGAGATTCACCATTAAAAGGCGGTTAATCGACCTTTTAAAGAAAATTGGAATGTTTACGCTTAAAAACTGGATTCATTTGCATTTTTAATCCCCTAACATTTATTGAAAAAAAAAATATTTGACGAACATATATAATCATTTGTTAGTTAGTTCTATTCATTCCCGCCATTACAAGGTTTAGGCGTTAACTACCATTTAAAATAATATTATTTTACTATTAGAGTGCAACGTAAGATTTCAAAGAAACTTGTTGTTGCATATTGGGTACTCCATCGAGCATAGCATACCCTTTAAAGTAATATTAATATTTTATTCACAAATATGGATAAATGTGAAAATGTCATACTCTTTATTTACCTGGGGTGTTACATCCTTCCCCCCTTTTGGGAATTGCGTCCTCGCAATTTTAAAATTGAGCTTGGAAACATCCTTGAACGTCTCACATCGGAACAAGAGTCGGTAAAAAAATCACTTTAATATAAATAAAGATAAGTATAGAGGTCAATCGAGTTAACCCATATTAGGATTCCATGTAGGAAAACATGGACATATAGGAGAAAACATAGGGTCATGTTCTGATGGAGAGTGATAGTAAACATGTCTAGGAGAAAGATAACCACAATAAAATCACAAACATGTGATGGGTTAAACGGTATTCGATTCCTCCGTAGGAAAAGTTAAGAGACAACATTTTTGTTTTAAGTTACTTTTTATTGAGGAATTTGTTCATAAGGAAACATAATCACTTATCCTGTTGACTTTCAACTTTTATTAGATTCCTTAGACAAACTCATATTTTCTCCAAAAGACGAGTATTTAGGATGACTTGTTCGCATTAAGAGTATTATAATCATCTTCTAGAGAATCACCTAATACACACAAGAGAACTATATACTTCCCATGTCTTTAGACTTTAACCAAAACCAAAACCAAAAAGGTTAGTACAAGATCAGATAATCCAGAAAAGGATAACCCTTTATAAAAAGAAAATCTATTCTTAATCTCCAAAAATTTTCCAACAAAACCCAAGGTTCAACGAGGACCATTCGATAAACAATTTGTCCATAAAATTCTTCAAAGTAAACCAAACTAATATTGAAACCCAAATATTTGAAGGATTTAGTCACATAGACTTCCAAGTTAAATCGTAACATTTATCTCCAAACAACATCAGTTGCTCCTAAAGTCTCGTATTGAAAAGTAATTAACCTAATCACATATCCTCCATGATAGGTTAATAAATTTCCATAGATAACCCAAAATCAACATACTCTTAATTCATAAAATCATCTAACTAAAAGGAATCAGTCAAACTAACCAGGGACTTCACGTAGTCCAGTGGTAGGCGATAAATACCAGTCGCACTTTGGTTGTGGGTTCGATTCCCGCAGCTTGGTTCGACAAAACGGGTTGTCACACGGTCTACGTGTTTTCCTTTTTATAAAACTCCAAAAATAAACCTAACATATTTTAACCTCAATAGTTTCCTTATACCTCTCATTTTCATCCAAATTTGTTACGATCTCAACATCTTAATTCTTGAAGTCTTATTTCACCACCATAAGATAAAATAAAACGATTCCCAAAATGAATAACATCATACCTTGTTCATGGCGTCCACTGGGTTTCATCGCCATCTTGCTCACATAGGTAGAAGTCCCATGCATTACAACAATGATTTATAGATCCTTCAAAATCTTTTGCTTCCCCTATCCAAATACACCTTGTAAAACATGGGTCATATGGGTGTTCACAGAAAAACAGTTTTGGAAAATAATCATGTATGACATATAATTCCAAAACATTTGATAAAACATGATTTCTATAAAATTGTCAGACAGAATTTGAGTTGAATCTTTCTATTATTGGTCCTTTTAAAATCCCATAAGTATGTGCTGAGAGACTATATTTTAAAATCAAATATAAATAGGTTGCACAAGGGTCTCCTTCCTCAGAACCATTTTTAAAATCATAATATGCTTCACATTCTTGTGATAAGGTAAAATATTTGAAAATACCTTGATAATATTTACCTTTCTTGAAAATATGGGAATATTGTGAAAATAGTATTTGTCTAAAAACAACCCATGATCCATGATGATAACGAGGTACAGTGGAGGTGTTTGATATCTCAAACAACTGCTTGAAAGTGAGTTGTATACTAGAAAAAGTTTCACAATCATCCGAACATGACTTTGCAATAATTATTTCAAGCATGTCATCAGGAAGAGATAGGAATGTCATTTGAGATCCTTCTCCTTCCATTCGTAACCGACTTTACTTGACCTAAAAAAAGTTATAAAACAAGGATTTAACTGAAATAATAGATATAGGGACTAATCATGTGTCTAACAAAAACTCTTAATCCCTAAAGTTGTCTAAACCAACCTCTGATACCAACTATAAGGCCCCATCCTTAAACCTTACTTAATATTGAGTTATTACAAGATTACACATTGAGGACCTTTTTAGGTTTAGAGTTTTAGAGAATTAGATCATAAAACTTGCATTACATTCCACATTTAAACAAAGTGGTTACATAAAAGATAGTATTCATTTTTCCCATCAACGGAAACATATTTAAAATAAAACATGGTTTCTTTCTTGACACTTCCTTGACACTATCATCATGTCATGTACCCTTCCCTTGACCTGTGAAAAAAATTTCAAAAACATGGGATGAGCATAAAAAGATCAGTAAGGGATATAAAAATATGGAAAGGAAACATGATTACATGTATACATAAGAATGAAATCATACTTTACCCATAAAACATAAGCACCTTAACATACCTCATAAAATCATGAATAAATCATAGAAATCATAAGACATAAAAGGTAAATTG
Organism: Viscum album; assembly: GCA_963277665.1. Taxonomy (NCBI): domain Eukaryota; kingdom Viridiplantae; phylum Streptophyta; class Magnoliopsida; order Santalales; family Viscaceae; genus Viscum; species Viscum album. Next base: position 1,144,251,362 of record OY728141.1, read on the forward strand.
AGGCATTCATAACATTCTTACGTAGGGAGTAACCCTCTTGGTTAAGTTTGGAATACCCACCATAGTATATTCCCTAAATCTCTTCGTAGAAACCTTAACATTTAACTCCTTCGTGTTACCCAATGCATTGGAGAGCTATATCGGGCTCACCCGCCCTTAGTTTATCATGGAACCACCCGTCTTCATAATAATGCCCAAGAACCTCAACATAATCATATCACATAAAACATGCATAAAAGAAACATAACATTTACACCTTTCAATCACAAGATATCAATACAACACATTGATATAAAAACATTTTGAATACCATTCTCAATACCAAAATAAAAGAAAATTAAAACATGGTATTTATTTTTGTTTTAAAAAAATGTGTGGCTTGTAGAGGAAGCTGAAACTCAAATAATGGTCACGGCGGCGGAGAAGTCGTTGACGCCGCATACGTACGACAAAAACATTCCCTTTCGTCATTTAGTAAAACTTTACGTATAAAATAGATTCCTTTTGGATAAACGTAAAAGTCAAAGGGGTTTATACACCATATAAAAGAAGGTTGTGTATAAAACAAAATATTCCTCAATTAAAGGAGATTGAGATGAAGTCCCATACCACCTTGAAGCTTTTAAAATTTTAAACCATTAATATCCATATAAATAAATCCTTAAAACAATTTTGAAAACATGGATATTAATAAGAACAAATAATTAAAACATTTAAAGCGATAATTTGGTTAAAGGGGTTCTACCAAAATTAAAGACACTTGAATACAATAATTGAGGAATAACATTTAGTCAGAACTTTATAATATGATGAGAATAAATGGATTCATGATATAATATTCCAAAGGACCGTATATAAACCATATAAGAGTGAATTGGTTTATAACAACAATGAAGTCTCAATAGAAATGTCAAATGTGATGAATTCCCTTATAAAGAAGGTATCCTTAAATTAAGGATAAATAAATCTCAAAATTATGTGTGACAAATATAAATACACCCAATATAAGTGGATATTAAGTGTAAAATAATAAAAGGTCATTCACACATATTCAAAAGATGACATATTCAATAACTACATGTTGAACCCAAAGAAATCGAAATTGGGTTAAAAAGTTCCCTTGGTAAAATTCGACAACCTAATGGCATCCCTTCAAAATTCAAAAAATGAGTTGATGAGAGATAAAAAGGGAATCTCATCACATGGACATAAAATTTAAATCAATAAGGATATATAAGAACATATCCCAACATAATATTATGTGAATTAAAATATGTAACAAAAGAAGTCTTTTAAAAAGAGGAGGGTGAAAGGTTCCCTTACCGATTTGGGTATCTTTCGAAACATACACCCCGTGAAATAAGGACAATACAACATTGATGTAAATACTCATAAATAAAATTATATTACATAATGATTAAAATAATGGGCAGTACATACGCCACTCAAAGGAAATTGTGGCAAATGTAGCATAAATCTCATGGAAATAAAAGTGAGATGAAAAATCCCTTACGAAAACATGGAAGCCTAACAGCGCCACATAAGACTTCCAAAATGGATTGATGAGAGGAAATAGGGGCTCTCATCATATTAACCTAATGTTTACAGAAAGAGTAATATAAAAGAACATCCCCCAACATAACAAAGAGGAACTTAAAAGAAGTGACATAAAGGAAAGTACTTAAAAAGAAAGAGAGAGGTTGGATCTCTTATGAAAAATTCGGCAGCCTAACGGCGCCACTCAAAACATTCAAAATGGATTGATGAGAGAAAAATAGGTTCTCTCATCATATGAACATAAAAATTACAGTAATATTAAAATAAAATAACATCCCAATCACAAGAAAGATGAGCTTAAAAGGAATGACATAAAAGAGTGTACTTAAAAAGAAAGAGAGGAGTAGGATCCCTTACCTCGGGTCTGACTTGACTCGATCGTTCTTTAATATCTTGAATAATAAACTTGAGTTAATTTCTACTTCCTTAATAACCTTTTTCAACTTCATTATTCCTTTTATATCACTTATTACCATGTCATGAACACTATGTAATTATTCTAGTTAATTACGGTCGTTTAAACGATCATTGGTACTTGAGTCAAAATATGCTCTTTATAATTACAAGTTGTTCATTTATCCATTATATCCATAGTTATAATCATGATGTATATATAATATATATATCATATATATCCAGTACATATTCATTTTATACTATTACATATCATTTGGAGAAAAAAACGAAAAGCACCGTTCATGGAGACGGTAGGCCGTACGTACGCATGAACGCAACTTTCATTTTATTCATTTTCATATTAAATAAATGATATATATATATATATTATAATTACAGTATAATATATATTTTATATAGGTCACATATGTTCATTAATTTCATTCTTTATACATTCCATGTATTGCATGTACGAGTCACATCACTTGAGGGGGCGGTAGTCTGCAATTCCTCATATGAAATTATCGCATTTACACAACATGAAAAGAATAAAGTTATGGTTTAAATATAAAATACAGAAGCATATAGTAAACATAAATACCATATATATCATATATCAAATACAGTGACATCATAATGGTCACCTTTAAAGGTGTTAAAAGAATATTGAACAATCATCGTTTCGTGAGGCAGAAAATCGCCAACCATAGAAATAGTCTGTTCTTTAGCCATTAGAAGAAGGTGTGTGTAAGTGTAGCTCGAATAATTATTATAAAAACATCCTAGTATATTGAAGATACCGGATTTGTTACAAAATAAATGAATAAAAATATTTTAGGGGGTTGGAGAAGAAAAATAAAACAAAAGGACTCAAGTAAAGACATTACCTTAAAATCGGGTAAATCCCTTTGGATTGAGTTCAAAGGCTTCCTTGGGAAGACATCTGCACAATGCGAGGCTTCTAAAAGTTAGATAGGGATGTGGAGAGACAAAATGGGCAGGGGTTTTCTGAGACAAAGGCTTTGGAATTGTTGGTAAGGAGGTAGGGGTGGGGGCCTTTTATAAGAGGAGAGGAGGGGCACTCTTGGAAAGGTATAAAATGTTACTTTATTTTCTAAAGAGTTTCGGATTTTAATGGTCCCACATTGACGTGTTTAGATGATAAGGTGATAAGGGTTCGAAATTCATCCATACAATAGGTTTTGGACATGTTTAGGTCATATATTTTACATTATCTATCCATTTTATTTAAATCGTTAAATAATGAGGTCATCGCTGCATCATCATGATGTCATATATAATTTAATTTATTTAATGTCTAAAAATTATAAAAAAACTAATATAATGTAGGAAATCTTTTTATCTTTCCAATGAATATTTATAGTCCAAAAGATCATTTATATAGACAAAATTGAAAATATTTTATTTAGGTGATACATTCTTTGTTACATTTAACATTCTTTAAAAATAAAAAGATAAAAAGTTACTTTCTCACAAAAGTGATTCCATGGGGCCCCCATGTTTGGAACAAGAAATCCCATGGTCGTCCATGAGACAACCAGTAGCCTTATGACACATTTTTTGGTTATTTTTTATTATTATGATATTATCTTATTATCTTTAACTACCCGATTACACATTGATCAAGATAATTAATGATAATTACGGTCGTTACTATTCATAATGTCCAAAAACAAAAGAGTCTTTATTACATAATTTGGACCTTCTGTTTCCAAATATTTAATCAATTTTACAAAATTACAAACACATAAATTTCAATAATTAATTTAAAAAAACATCCCGTTGTCAAAACAAATAGCGGGTTTTTTAGAAACAATATTTATGAAATGTTTGACACTTGTTTATGACTAATTCCAAAGTGAAATTCATCCCAATGACCATAATTGAATTACATGGTAAAAATATATTCTAATTAAACATTAAAACAAATTAAAAAGATAATATAACCATATAATTAAATTATATGAAAAAGAAGTTTTGATGTAAAATGCAGTATTTTTCATTATTCATTGAAAAATGAACATTGTCGGAAAAATACCAAAAATTAACCCAAGGTAAATTTCAATGTCCCAATTATAAATAATATGTTTATTTTAAAAAATAGAGCTTATAAAATTGTGAAAAAGTGGATTTAAAAGAGGTTCTCCATTAAAAGGCAGTTAATCGACCTTTTAAAGAATATTGGAATGTTTACGCTTTACAACTGGATTCATTTGCATTTTTAATCCCCTAACATTTATGGAAAAAAAATAAAAATATTTGAAAAAAATATATAATCATTTTGTAGTTAGTTCTGTTCATTCCCGTCATTACAACGGCTAGGCGTTAACTACCATTTAAAATAATATTATTTTACTATTAAAGTGCAACGTAAGATTTCAAAGAAACTTGTTGTTGCATATTGGGTACACCATAGAGTATATAATTTCCTTTAAAGTAATATTAATATTTTATTCACAAATATGAATAAATGTTAAAATTTCATACTCTTTATTTACATGGGGTGTTACAGATTACATCTTCAAAAATAACCACAACATGTTTTAACCCCAATGGTTATTTCATACATCACATTTTTCATCCCAACAACTAATAACCCATAATTTCATCAAAGGTTAATGTCTCCAAAAATACTATTAATGAACCTAAAATAACATAAAACTAAAAAGGGGTTTCTAAGTCATTGAAATTATAATATACTGTAAGATTTTAAACCCATGATAATATCCTTAACACTTAATAAAAACATCTTAATCATAAATGTTTTCTAAACCATTCCTCTGATACTAACTATAAGGCCCCAAACTTAAAAACCACTTAATCTTGTGTTAAGTAAAGAATTTAATTTATTTAACTTTGAGGATCATTTCAGGTTTAGTGTTTTAGATAATCATGAAATAAATATTATATTACATCTAAAAAATTAAAAAGTATACACTTATATCTAACCAATTTTTTTCACAATAATAAAACTCATCAAATAAAATAGGAATTGTTTTTTTCATTGAATAATTCTTGAATTATTCCTTTCTCTTACCCTTCCTTATACCCTATGATAAAATATTAAAAAACATGGGATGAGCATAAAAATATCAATAAGGGATTTTAAAAATGGAATGAAAACATTAATCTTTGAATACAAAAAAATCAATGAAATCATAATTTTTACTCATCAATCTTTAGATCTTTAACTGACCTCATGAAATCATAATATTTTTAAATAAAACATAAAATTAATTAATCATAAAAAAACTAGTGGAATCCATAACATACTTACATTTTAGCTTTCATAGCTACATAGGGAGTAATCATCATAGTTACATTTGGAATACCAATCACAGTATATTCTCTAAATCTCTTAAGAGAAACATTATAATATAACTTTGTCCCATTACCCAATAAACTATAGCGCTCTCTTGGGCTCACGCACCCTTATTTTATCATGGAAAAACCAATATATGTATCAATTACCAAAAACCAAAACATAATCATAACACATAAAAAAGCATAAAAGAATAATAACGTTTTCACATTGAAATCCCCATAGGTTATTTCAAGATATTGACATAATAAATCCTTTATCAAAACCATTTTCAATACAAAAATTCATGAATATGGTATATGGTATTTATTTTTCTTTTAAAATAATTTATGACTTATATAGGAACATAAATATCAAATAACAGTTATAGTGGCAGAGAAGTCATTATTTCCGCATAATTTAAATAAAATCATTTTTGTCTTTTAATAAAATATTAATAGAAAATATATTATCTATGAATGAAATTAAATGTAAATTGGTTCTATAATTCTTATAAAATAATGTCATGTATAAATAAAAATATTCCTCAATGAAATGAGATTCAGATGATGTCCATTACCTTGATTCTGACTCACCACGTATGTTCCTTATTCTTCAGGAATAATAAAAATAAGACAATTTATACTTGTTTCATAACCTTTTTCATGTTTTCCATTTATAAAACTTATTACCATGTTATAACAATCACATATTTATTAATGTTCATATCGGTCGTTTTATCAAAATTCCGTACTTGAGTCAACAATGAACTTGTTTTGATATAAATTGTCCTTTTTGTCAAAATCCCATCATCTCAAAAAGATTATTGATTATTTAAATATCATATATATCTTGTATATATGTATTTATAATAGTCCTTAACATTTGGATATAATATATAAAATACACCATTCATGGAGATGGTAGGTCGTACATACGTATGAACGCTACTTTCATTTCTTTGTCATATTAAATGAATGACAAATATTTGATACATTTGAATGTTATAATTAAATTATAGTATTTATGTTATATATGTTACATATGTTCATTTAATCTATTATTTATACATTGCATGTATGTAATGAACGAGTCATATCACATTGAGGGGCAGTAGTCTGCACATCCCCAAATGATATTATCGTATTTACAAATTACAAAAAGCATAAATGTATGATGTAAATAAACTATAAAGAAGAGTAGTGAAAATATAAATATAATATATATCATATATAAATATAGTTCCATCATAATGGCCACTATGAGAGGTTTTAGGATAAAATTGAACAATCATTGTTTTGTAAGGTATTATTTCATCGTACAAAGAAACAATATGTTTGTATCCATTGGATGGAGGTGTGTGTAAGTGTAGTTTAAATAAATATCATATAAAATACAAAAATATTTAGGATACTATTTTTGTTATTAAATAAATGAAAACTGAGTTCATAGGGATTGGTTAAAAAAATAAATGAAAGGAATTTGAGAGAAGACATTACCTTTAAATCATGTAACTTTTTTTTGATTTGAGCCAAAAGGCTTCCTCAGATTGACTTCTGCCCAAGGTAAGGCTTCTAAGAGGAAGAGATGGATTCTATAAAGAGTATTTGATAGATCATTTATGAACTAAAAACATCGCAAGAGTGGTATAAAGTGAAGAAGAAGTGCACTTAATTTAAGAGGTGAGGGTAACTTTAGGAAAGACATAATTTTATTGACATGTTTTTAATATTTTTTTATCCATATATTTTTGGTTTAACCCTTTGTTTTACCCTTTTTAATCTTACAATGATATCTAGTTATTTTCAAAATGTGGGTTAATTTAATTACCATATCATGGAAAAGAAAAAAAAGTTATTTATGACATATTTGGACTTATCTTTAACAATTTGGATGAATTAAATATTTTTATGAATTTAATATTATTTAATAAACTATTTTATGTTTTATGTTTTGAATTATCTCAATTTTTGACACTATTCATACACGAATTTTTAAAAATTCATTACTATATTCTTTCTAAAAAACATTGAATAAATCCTAACATTTTATATTTACCAAGATAATTCATGGATTTCATAAATTTTGTCAAATAATATTTATATTAAAATTTATAATATAATTTATTTGATTCCCTTATTAATTAAGAAATCACTATATCCTCATTGTGTAATAATTAAATTTATTTATATACCCTCTAAAAATTATAAATAAAATATGATGATGTTGGAATTATTATTAGTATTATAATTACTATTTATAGTAGATGAATTACTTATGTAACCCCACCTTAAAATTGTTTTAGTAAAAGATACCTATTTATGTTATAGTTCCCATTAATTAAAATGTTATAAAATGTCATTTTCATGCCCAAGTAGCCCCATTATACCCTAAAATAGACCCAAATATATACATGGTCATTAATTTATTATACAATATTATTAGGTCAAATTTTAGCATAGTTTTAGTTTATTAAAACATTAATTTTTACCATTATTTACCAGATATTCGGCTTAACCATGGTAAATAAAAATAACTACTGGAGATACTATTTATAATGTCCAGATATAAAATGTTCATATTTACACAATTTCTATATCATTATATCAAATATGGAATCCATATTTCCAAATTCAAAACACATTATTTTCATAATTTAATTTAAAATTAATTCCCACTGTAAAAAGAAAAATATGTGTTTTTATGAAGTAAAAACTATCAAAAAATTTACATGTGTTTATGTCCAAATTAAATGTGAAATTACTTCTTATGAGAATTTTTTTTTTAAATTATAAAAATATTTTCCATTAATATCATTAAATGATTAAATAATAATTTGTAACCATAGAAATTATCTTCATGGAAAAGGTTGTTTTCAATTAAATTTCACATATTTTTTCAATTCATCGAAATATGATTGTTATTAGAAAAATATAAATAATTAATCCAATATAATTTTTGATATCCTGATTCTAAATAAGAAGTTTATTTGGTAAAATAGAACATATATGTATGTTAAAATATAAATTTAAAAATGGTTCTCCATCAAAATGTGTTAAAACTGCTTTTTTAGAAAAAATGTCTTTTAACTAATAAAATGAATTTGATTTTAGGTCATATCTAGAAAAAATATAGGATGAATATAAAACATTACACTGAATATATAAAATATTTTTTACATTTAATAGAAATCTATAAATTGTGATATTATGTTATAAACAAAATTTTTATTTTTGAAATAGGGTTTTATAAAAACACATCCATTAAATTCAACTCACTTTTATTTCAATTTCAAAAAATTCAGAAACTAACGAGTAATTATTTAATGATGGGTAAACCATGTTTCAAAATTTAGTTAATACTATTCATTCCGACTATTACTATAGATAGGAGTTAACTATGATTAAAAATGATAATATTATTTCTGTATTTTTCATGGTATAACTCAATGTGGTGTGCAACCTATGATTTTAGAGAAACCCGTTATTGTGTGTCAAGTACGCTATTGGAAAAAACGTCCCTTTTGTCATAAAATTAATAATTTTTTCATAAATATTAATTAAAATTAATAATTATTATTATATAAATACATGGTTCGTTAAACCTATTCAGTACATTTAATATGGTTCAAACATGATATAAATAGTTAAAAACATATAATTTCCCATAATATTGTGAAAATTTTGAACCTCTACCATGTTCTTGGTTGCTACCCATGAAAACAATGCCTCATATTTCATTGGTTCTACTAACACACCCAAATGAGTTACCACATTCCCATGGATATTCAACTATCATATATGAAACATACACTTGGAAATAAATTTGTTGATCCAGAGGCATTGAGAACCTAAAAGAAAAATATAAGATGATCATCATGATCATCCACATATTTTGAATAGATAAATACGTTATCAATGAGAATGACTATGTAATAGACTATTAATTTATTTAAAATGGAGTTCATGAGTCCCATGAACATTATTGACGTGTTTGTGCAACCAAATGACATGGCTATAAATTCTATGTTCCCTTTCTTGCAACTGATTGTAGTATTTGTAAAAGCACCCTCCTTCTCCATCTACTGGTGATATAATGACTATAGATATATCATTGAATACCAAATAACCACTCTTAACTGGTCTAAAATATTATCTATCAAAAGAATGGTGTAATGCATCCAGAATGTTAATTTATTAAACCTACTGTAGTCCATACACATCCCCCAATTGTCATCTTCCATTTTTATGAACTACAACATAGCACCGCAATATGACACAATGGCATAGATAAACCACTTCTTCCTAAGATCATCAATCAAATTCTCAAAATATTAAACATATGATGTTTTACATGATCATATTCCATCGGTATCGGAGAGGCAACACGATCAAATTATATCTCGTACTCACCATCATGTCATGGGGGTAACATCACAAGAACCTCAGAAAAAAACACATATAAAATTACTAAAGGTCATGGGAACCTCCCCTTTTTGAGCCTCATATAATTACATAAATAAATCTACCATCAATAAAATATGGGGCTCTATGTGATGACCCAGACCCCCTTGGTCCCTTCCTTTGCCAAAATCCGGATCCTTAAAGGGTGCCGATTGGTGAGACCGATCGGTGAGACCGATCGGTGCGACCGATCGGTGAGACCGGCCGACGTCGCCCGGCCTTGCCAAGTTGTTCCAGTAACGCTCCTTTTTCGCAAATAGGGTTTTAAACCCTATTCTGCCTCATTAAAAATATCTTGGAAATCCGAAACGCACACAAAGGTTTTAATTAAATGCTTCATTAATTCATGGGTCGGTTTAAACCACCCAGTGCCTTTAATGATGAGTCAAGCCACGTGGTCAACCCACGACTCCCTCATCTTACGTGGTTTTTTGTTTTCATCTCAACCGTCCCCAGCTCTTATAAATTAAGGGTTAGGCCGTGGCTTCCCCCTTCTTCGATCGTGGCTCTTCAGGTGCATCGGGACCGCCGCATCGTTATCCGTAAAGTTCCGCGCCCCCGGCCTAAACGTCGACCATCTATCAACAAGTAGGGAATTTCTTTCGTCTCTCACTTCTGTGTATCATGCGGGGCGGGCTTTATTCTTGTCCTTATGGAATGGGTTGAACCAAACCTAAATAAAGATAATAAACGGAGTCCTAAAGAAATAAGGGTAAGGGGTTATGATCGTTGTTATGCTTTATCCTGTGATCTTTCCATTGTTGTACTGGTTTATGTTTCTGAAAATTTAGGTTGTTGGTGGTCGTTGTATGTGCACTGATGAATCCCCTCGTGATGTTTTAAATGGGTTACTGAATTTGTGAACTCCTGCTGTGAAATTGGTTAATCACGTACATCCGGCTGAATAATTGAAAGCAGCAGGATCAACCCTTCTGTGATAATTCCCGGTTAGAACACACGGATTTGGAAATCATGGAGTGTGTTAAGTTGTTTAAATCTGAAAATCCCTGACTGTGTTGGTAGTGGTGGTTGGTTGTTTTCCTTTCGGGCCGACTGCTGGAAATGTGGGAGGGGATGGGATCCCCTGTTCTTTTATACTCTCCGTGGTTGTATGAATTTGGGGATGGTATCTCCTGTTGGTATGGATTCGGTGGTTGTGAGTTTTAAATCCGAGTGGTCACTTAAAATATCACAAATTGGGGAGAGATCCTCTGTTAACAAAACCGGGTGTGAGTGTTTTGGTTGATCCTTGCTTTTGACACTTTCCTTGGTTATGCTTATGGTAGTTGCCCAGTAGTGCTTAAAATCATTTGAACATTTTTTAACTGAACGTGAAACAAGAATTGGGACAAATGGGTTTGTGGGCAAGGGTCGTGAACTGTGACTCGGACGCAGTGGTGTCGTGTTCTGTAGGTTGGCTAGGAAAACCTAAGATTTGGGTGAGTGTTTGTTACCTATATCTATACTTGTAGCTTTGTGTTTCTTATTCGCGCCCCACCCAAGTTGAGCACTTAGTGCCGAACACCCCCATTTATGGGGGGAAGGGTGTTTTTCCCAACACTATCCTTAGTGGCTGGTTATTAGCTCCTTTTCTACTCCCTTTCCCGGATAGCCCAAGTATCTTCGGGTAGGCTGTGATGGCCTGAAGTCCATTATTAGCCCAAGAACCATCGGGCGGGGTGTTGTAGTGGTTGGCCAGGTGTGTGCGGCAGGTGGTTTCCCAAGTGTCTTCGGGATGAGGCCCAGGTGTCTTCGGGCGTGGCAGTGGTTGTTCTGGCCTAGTTGTTTGCAGGCATGGTTACATGTGACAGTTGTGGCCCCGGTGTGTGCGGGTGGGATTCGGCAGTGGGACTGCGTGTGGTTGTGGCCCAGGTGTGTGCGGGTGGGTTTCGGCAGTGGGACTGCGTGTGGTTGTGGCCCAGGTGTGTGCGGGCAGGATTCGGCAGTGGGACTGCGTGTGGTTGTGGCCCAGGTGTGTGCGGGCGGGTGTGGCAGTGGGACTGCGGTGAGAATGGCGGGATTGGTCCGATGCGTAGGATGTCTCAATAACCAGTGGGAAAGTGGCGCGGGGTACCCAAATATCGATGTGCTCTTATATATATATTACTTGACTTGCGTTATTTGGGGAGCGAGCCTTGGTGAGGTCTGGGGTGGATAGTTTTCCTTGTTAGGTGTTTGGTTTACTCTTTCTCACGGGACTTTAGTACGTTCCCCCACTTGTGCACGAGAGTCTTAGTATCTTCCCTACTGAGTGTACTTGTATGCTCACCCTACGTATATAAAACTGCTTTCAGGTTTCCAGGAGGACTACCAGGGCCGTGCGGGACCCTACTAGTTGGGCAGTTGGAGTTGTGCAGTTGTTGTTCTCTTGTTTTCTTTGGCATTGTACTTTTGAGCTTCCTCGTACTTGTACCTTGTTATAAAAATTGTTTAAACATGCATGTGGGCTTGGTTTGGGTTTATTTATATACACTTGTTATTTTTCCTTTTTTGGTGGTTGACTTATCTTATTTCCCGATCCAAAATAATAAAAAGGGTAATGCCTTCCATTTGCGAGAATTTCATATACCCTTGGTGCTAGTCGCCACTCCGGGGCCTATTGAAGGCGGGTTTCGGGGGTCATTATCTCTCCTTCAACTTAAAGAAGGAAGGGCCTGGCACCTGCTGACCCTTCCCTCCTTTTGGTGAAGGCGGGTCGTGACAGAATGGTATCAAAGGTGATGGTTGAGAGATAGGACGGAGTCTGGAGTTAGGCATAGTGAGGACTGCATGGGGTGGTAAGGCAACTGTGTTGGGTGACCTTGGAGCGTGAATTAGGCCAGGGAAGACCGGCTAGGACACGGGATTTTAGGGCCCCCCGTGGTCCGATGCAAGGACTCTGGACCTACCGAACGACCAAGTGAGGCCACACTGATTGCAGGGTAGAGACCCTAGGAAAGGTACATGCATCATAAAAGACTTGTGTTCTTATGTTTCTGGGATGTCTTGGGAAATTAAGAATAAATTAAATCTTAATAAGTTTTAAGAACGACTTTCTTTGCACTACTGGGCTTAGGCATTCCTTGTTTACCTTGCAGCTATGGCACCTGGAAGGTGACCACGCGTGGTACAGGTGATCGAGACTCCTGAGACTACTTTGGCCAATCGGCAGAGAGCTGATCGGGAGGAAGAGGACGACCAGTGGCAGAAGACTCTTCGAGCCTTCCAGCGACAGGCCCTCGATAAATATGAGGACAGCACCTCCGATATGAAGACGGAAGGCTGGCTGGAGGAGCTAGTCATAGCCTTCAGCCTGATTCGGGCCCCGACTGAGTACTGGGTTCCTCTGGCTGTTAGCCAGATGCGAGGAGCGGCACGTCAGTGGTGGATGCTTCACCTGGGGAGTAGGAAAGTGTCTGAGGTTTCCTGGGCGGATTTCGAGAAGGAGTTTCGGGCGGAGTTTCTCTCCTCGACAATGAAGGCAGAGAAGAGGCAGGAGCTACTCTCCCTCCAGCAGGGGAGCATGTCCGTGAGGGAACTTGGAATCAAGTTCAAGGACCTCCTGCGTTTTGCTCCGGACCTCTTTCCCGATGAGGAGTCTCGGGCAAGACATTTGGAGGAGGCGCTCCGACCCTCCCTCCAGTATGCTGTTACCCCCTTTACCCTTCCGACATACTTAGAGGTTCAGAAGAAGGCCGAAGTGGTGGAAAGGATGCACGCTCTAGGCGGACTGTCATGAGAAGGGATCCAGCTGGGACCATCGAAGGGGAAGGCCGTCAGCACCAGGCCTCCAGCATCGGGACCCTCCAGGTTCCGACCCGCAGGGAGAAGACCGCAGCAGTTTCGGTTTCAATCCCCTGGCCCACGTTCTTTCCCTTCAGGCTCGGGACCACGGTGCTTCATCTGCGGGAGCCCTGGACATCTCCGGAGTCAGTGCCCCGATCGAGTGCAGTACAGTAGTGGCAGTCATCCCCAGCATCCGCCGCAGCAGCAGTTTCCAGCCAGACCCTTCTAGCAGCAGCAGCAGGGACAGCGAGCTCCCGCTCCTCCGCAGGCAGACGTTGGAGGAGGAGGCCGACCTCAGGGCGCTCCCCAGGGACCTCGACCAGGGCGTGGTCGGGGAGGTGGCTGATAGCCGAGGGGCAGGGGAGATGGGCGTGGACAGCTACACGCCGCAGAAGCAACAGTTCCAGCAGGACCGGAGGTTGTTCGAGGTACGATCAGTGTGTTTAACACTCTTGCTTATGCCTTGTTCTATACCGGAGCTTCGCACTATTTTGTTGCACCCAGTCTAGCCCGCGCCTTGGGTCTAGATGCCGAGAGACTTCCAGTTCCCCTGGTGTTGAGCACACCAGTTGGAGGTCAGACCGACTTGCTGTTCGTTTGTCGGGGATGTAGACTGATGTTAGGGCCACATCAGTCGGTTAGGGATCTCCTTCTGCTACAGATTCAGCCGTACGATGTCATCCTAGGCATCGACTGGCTATATTCTGTGTGCGCCGTCATCGACTGTTTCCAAAGAAGGGTGGTGTTCTCAGGTTTGGACGGCCAGCGTGTTACCTTCACCGGCGAGCGGAGCTGTCCGAAGGGAAACAGGAGGGAGGAGCCTCTCCTCTCCTTGTTGACCGAACTGACGATAGAATCAACAGATGCAGAAATGGTGGAAGTACCAGAGATCGTTCGTGAATTTATGGACGTCTTTCCTGAGGAGGTGACGACTCTACGCCCTCGAGGTGATATCGAGTTCGGGATAGACCTGTAGCCCGGCTCTCGACCAATCTCGATGGATCCTTACCGGATGGCACCTTCGGAGCTACGGGAGTTGTGGATACTGATTGACGATCTGATGAAGAGGGGTTATGTTCATCCAAGTGCATCACCGTGGGGTGCCCCAGTCTTGTTCGCAAAGAAGGCAGATGGTGGCCTCAGGTTGTGCATCGATTACAGGAGGCTGAATCAGGTAACGATCAAGAATCGCTACCCTCTTCCGAGGATAGATGACCTTTTTGACCAGCTGAAGGGAGCAGGATGGTTCTCGAAGATCGACCTGCAATCTGGATACCACCAGCTGAGGGTAAAAGATAGCGACGTCCCGAAGACGGCGTTCAGGTGCAGGTATGGGCACTTCGAGTTCGTGGTCATGCCCTTTGGTGTTACGAACGCCCCGGCCGTGTTCATGGGGCTTATGAACTCCATCTTTCGGGAGTATCTGGATCGGTTTGTGGTGGTATTCATCGACGATATCCTGATCTATTCAAGGTCAGAAAAGGACCATGCAGAGCACCTGAGGACAGTTTTGGAAGTCCTCCGACAGCACCAGCTCTACGGGAAGTTGTCCAAGTGCAAGTTATGGACCCGAGAAGTGCACTTCCTCGGGCATGTAGTGTCTGAGCAGGGGATAGCAGTCGACCCATCAAAGGTTGAGGTAGTTGTTTCTTGGGCAGCACCCAAGAATGTGGTGGAAGTTCGGAGTTTCCTCGGACTGGCAGGCTACTACCGGAGATTCGTACCCAACTTCTCCCGGGTAGAAGCCCCTTTGACGGCTTTGACCAAGAAGGACCAGGTTTTCGTGTGGAGCGAGCAATGTGAGTCTTCCTTCAGCTACCTAAAAGAAAAGCTGGTTAGTGCCCCAGTGTTGAGATTACCAGAAGAAGGGATGGCCTATGAGGTATTTTGTGATGCTTCAGGACAGGGCCTGGGATGCGTATAGATGTAGCGACAAGGGGTGATCTCTTACGGGTCCAGGCAGCTACGCCCCCATGAGCGGAACTATGCCACCCATGACCTGGAGCTTGCAGCGGTCGTTTTTGCGCTAAAGTTATGGCGACACTACCTCATCGGGGAATGCTTTGTGGTCTTCACAGATCACAAAAGCTTAAAGTACATATTCTCCCAGCGGGACTTGAACTTGCGACAACGGAGATGGGTGGAGTTCCTCCAGGACTATGACTTTGAAATCTCTTATACTGAGGGCAAGGGCAATGTGGTGGCCGATTCCTTGAGCAGGAGGACGCAGAAGGATGCGGTCCGAGAGTCGGCAAATGCCTGGAAGGCGATGGAGGAGTTGGCTTCCTTACACCTGGATGCAAAGATGGATAGTGGCAGAGGCTGCCTATATCAAATGATAGTGCAGTCATCTCTGTTTCGACAAGTGGAAGAGTCTCAGTGGGGAGATCCTGAGGTGGAAGTGTTGCGGGATCGTGTCGATTAGGGGAACGCTCCGGAAGGATGGTCGGAGGACAGCCGACGTCGGATGCTCTTTCATGGGGGGTTGTTTGTTCCAGAGGTGATGCGTGATGAAGTCCTTCGTGAGTTCCATAGCTCAGCCTTGGCAGTACATCCGGGTGTTTCAAAAATGTACCAAGGCCTGAGGGGACAGTTTTGGTGGCCCGGGGTGAAACGGGCAGTGGCAGAGTTCGTGGCTAAATGCCTGGTGTGTCAGCAGGTGAAGGCTGAACACCGTGTTCCTGGTGGTCTGTTGCATCCTCTAGATGTTCCCGAGTGGAAGTGGGACGACGTCTCGATGGACTTCGTCACGGGACTACCCAGAGCTCAGGGCGGGCATGATGCTATCTGGGAAGTGGTGGATCGATTGACAAAATCCGCTCACTTCTTGACTATCAAGGAGTCAGGACCCGTGAGTACCTTAGCACAGAGGTACGTGGATGAGGTGGTGCGTTTGCATGGAGTTCCGAAGACTATCGTCTCAGATCGGGACACTCGGTTCACCTCACGAGTCTGGAAGGGGTTACAGCATGCTTTTGGCACCTAGCTACGCCTTAGCACTGCTTTTCACCCTCAGACTGATGGAAAGACAGAGCGGACTATCCAGACATTGGAGGACATGTTGCGGGCATGTGTTCTGGATTTCGGAGGATCATGGGTACGACACTTGCCTTTAGTAGAGTTTGCCTACAACAACAGTTTTCACTCTACTATAGGCATGGCTCCTTTTCAGGCTTTGTATGGAAGGCCATGTCGTTCACCCTTATGCTGGGCAGAGGTTGGTGAGACTGGTACTCTTGGACCAGAAGTAGTGCAGAGCACCACGGAGAAGGTCCAGCTAGTGCGGGAGAGGATGAAAGCAGCTCAGGATCGGCAGAAATCTTATGTTGATCGTCGGAGGAGGCCCCTGAAGTTCGAGGTGGGAGATCATGTGTTTTTGAAGGTTTCCCCTCGACGGGGGCAGCGGAGGTTCGGAAAGGGGAGTAAGCTCTCCCCTAGGTTCATCGGACCTTTCGAGGTGCTGAGGCGAGTTGGCGAGGTAGCATATCAGCTGGCCCTACCACCTCAGTTGGAGAGGGTCCATGACGTCTTCCATGTCTCCCATCTTCGTCAGTACTTACATGATGACTCTCATGTCATCAATTGGGGAGAGCTAGATGTGGGAGGAGACGCGACCTTCGAGGAACGGCCAGTCAGAATCGAGGATCGCAAGGAGAAAGTGCTCCGCGGACGAACCATCGGCTTGGTTCGTGTGTTGTGGAGACATGGCGGCCTCGAAGAGAGTACGTGGGAGAGGGAAGCACAGATGCATGCCCAATACCCCGAGTTGTTCTGAGCTTTGAACCTTTGGTGCCTGTTGTGACAGAACGTTTGACCTTTTTGGCTATGAAGTGTACTAGTTCCTTTCCTCTGTTATGTGTGGAAAGCCCCGGCTAAAGGGAAGGGGGAAACCGACCCCTAATCAAGACGCATTAAGGTGGATGCGATTAAACCCGTGCGGGCGAGTCAGTGCCACCCAAAGCGGATAATATCTTGACATGGGGGAGGGGAACTCCCCAAACCCACATGATCGGGCGGTTTTGCGTGGTATGTTGCTTGGTTCTTGACAGGGGAGTGTTTTCAATTAGCGGGGGGGGTCCACTCCTAAGAGGTATCTTGGAAGATGGTTGTTCGGATCCTCTCTTTCCTTCTAGTTTGTTTTGATTCTCGGGGACGAGAATCGTTTAAGAGGTATCTTATGTGATGACCCAGACCCCCCTTGGTCCCTTCCTTTGCCAAAATCCGGATCCTTAAAGGGTGCCGATCGGTGAGACCGATTGGTGAGACCGGCCGACGTCGCCCGGCCTTGCCAAGTTGTTCCAGTAATGCTCCTTTTTCGCAAATAGGGTTTTAAACCCTATTCTGCCTTGTTAAAAATATCTTGGAAATCCAAAACGCGCACAAAGGTTTTAATTAAATGCTTCATTAATTCATGGGTTGGTTTAAACCACCCAGCGCCTTTAATGATGAGTCAAGCCACGTGGTCAACCCACGACTCCCTCGTCTTACGTGGTTTTGTGTTTTCATCTCAACCGTCCCCAGCTCTTATAAATTAAGGGTTAGGCCGTGGCTTCCCCCTTCTTCGATCGTGGCTCTTCAGGTGCATCGGGACCGCCGCATCATTATTCGTAAAGTTCCGCGCCCCCGGCCTAAACGTCGACCATCTATCAACAAGTAGGGAATTTCTTTCGTCTCTCACTTCTGTGTATCATGCGGGGCGGGCGTTATTCTTGTCCTTATGGAATGGGATGAACCAAACCTAAATGAAGATAATAAAAGGAGTCCTAAAGAAAGAAGGGGAAGGGGTTATGATCGTTGTTATGCTTTATCCTGTGATCTTTCCCTTGTTGTACTGGTTTATGTTTCTTAAAATTTAGGTTGTTGGTGGTCGTTGTATGTGCACTGATGAATCCCCTCGTGATGTTTTAAATGGGTTACTGAATTTGTGAACTCTTGCTGTGAAATTGGTTAATCACGTACATCCGGCTGAATAATTGAAAGCACCAGGATCAACCCTTCTGTGATAATTACCGGTTAGAACACACGGATTTGGAAATCATGGAGTGTGTTAAGTCGTTTAAATCTGAAAATCCCTGACTGTGTTGGTAGTGGTGGTTGGTTGTTTTCCTTTCGGGCCGACTGCTGGAAATGTGGGAGGGGATGGGATCCCCTGTTCTTTTATACTCTCCGTGGTTGTATGAATTTGGGGATGGGATCTCCTGTTGGTATGGATTCGGTGGTTGTGAGTTTTAAATCTGAGTGGTCACTTAAAATATCACAAATTGGGGAGAGATCCTCTGTTAACAAAACCGGGTGTGAGTGTTTTGGTTGATCCTTGCTTTTGACACTTTCCTTGGTTATGCTTATGGTAGTTGCCCAGTAGTGCTTAAAATCATTTGAACATTTTTTAACTGAACGTGAAACAAGAATTGGGACAAATGGTTTTGTGGGCAAGGGTCGTGAACTGTGACTCGGACGCAGTGGTGTCGTGTTCTGTAGGTTGGCTAGGAAAACCTAAGATTTGGGTGAGTGTTTGTTACCTATATCTATACTTGTAGCTTTGTGTTTCTTATTCGCGCCCCACCCAAGTTGAGCACTTAGTGCCGAACACCCCCATTTATGGGGGAAGGGTGTTTTTCCCAACACTATCCTTAGTGGATGGTTATTAGCTCCTTTTCTGCTCCCTTTCCCGGATAGCCCAAGTATCTTCGGGTAGGCTGTGATGGCCTGAAGTCCATTATTAGCCCAAGAACCATCGGGCGGGGTGTTGTGGTGGTTGGCCAGGTGTGTGCGGCAGGTGGTTTCCCAAGTGTCTTCGGGATGAGGCCCAGGTGTCTTCGGGAGTGGTAGTGGTTGTTCTGGCCTAGGTGTTTGCAGGCATGGTTACATGTGACAGTTGTGGCCCAGGTGTGTGCGGGCGGGATTCGGCAGTGGGACTGCGTGTGGTTGTGGACCAGGTGTGTGCGGGCGGGTTTCAGCAGTGGGACTGCGTGTGGTTGTGGCCCAGGTGTGTGCGGGCGGGATTCGGCAGTGGGACTGCGTGTGGTTGTGGCCCAGGTGTGTGCGGGCGGGTGTGGCAGTGGGACTGCGGTGAGAATGGCGGGATTGGTCCGATGCGTAGGATGTCTCAATAACCAGTGGGAAAGTGGCGCGGGGTACCCAAACATCGATGTGCTCTTATATATATATTACTTGACTTGCGTTATTTGGGGAGCGAGCCTTGGTGAGGTCTGGGGTGGATAGTTTGCCTTGTTAGGTGTTTGGTTTACTCTTTCTCACAGGACTTTAGTATGTTCCCCCACTTGTGCACGAGAGTCTTAGTATCTTCCCTACTGAGTGTACTTGTATGCTCAACCTACGTATATAAAACTGCTTTCAGGTTTCCAGGAGGACTACCAGGGCCGTGCGGGACCCTACTAGTCGGGCAGTTGGAGTTGTGCAGTTGTTGTTCTCTTGTTTTCTTTGGCATTGTACTTTTGAGCTTCCTCGTACTTGTACCTTGTTATAAAAATTGTTTAAACATGCATGTGGGCTTGGTTTGGGTTTATTTATATACACTTGTTCTTTTTCCTTTTTTGGTGGTTGACTTGTCTTATTTCCCGATCCAAAATAATAAAAAGGGTAATGCCTTCCATTTGCGAGAATTTCGTATACCCTTGGTGCTAGTCGCCACTCCGGGGCCTATTGAAGGCGGGTTTCGGGGGTCATTATTTCTCCTTCAACTTAAAGAAGGAAGGGCCTGGCACCTGCTGACCCTTCCCTCCTTTTGGTGAAGGCGGGTCGTGACACTCTACATGAGAAATTCCCACGTAAACAGCTCACTTACAAATGAATACAACATTGTAGCCTTCCACATATAAGACAAAATACTCCCCCAATAGCACTCAATAACATCACATATTGAATAAAACCAATAAATTCATAATATGACATCATATATCACTATTTTATGTAATGAAAGATCCTCATGGGATTCATGTTTCCCAATAATCATTCTACATCCAAGGAAAAAAAGGTTGTATGGCCTCCAACTAGATTACTCAACACTCTAGGTATGGGAAGACTCTCAATATCTAGACCCATAGTATATATGGTAGGGGGTGAAACAAAGGATTGAGAATATCTGGAAACAAACAAGGAAAAAATAATTATAATCTATAAATTTATCATACCTCAAATGATCATTGTAACGTTTAGTGTCTTAGAATAAACTATGTACCACTAACCACACATTTATCTTCTACATCCCTACTGACGGACACATCCATGATCACACTCGGGAAGAGTTCCCGAAACATAAGGAACACCCTTACTTCATCCTATTCCTAATCCATCTCCACTCAGTGAAAGACAAACCTACTACCCCTATTGCTGAAATAACCTCACTAGAAACTACTGCTGAAGATTCTACATAATTGGTTTTCCAATACGAAACTGATCTCAACAAACCACTGTGAACTAATTTTAGGGATAATAATGAATCCCATAGGAATAATAAAATATTATAACATCTCCCAATGAATTATATAAATCACTAAAATAGAATTCTAGAATGGAGAATTCTAGGGATGACTCGATACATGTCAAAACCTTATTTCACCTTCTGTAAGAGACATTCCAATGGTAACTCTTTTACTATATTAACCCTTCTATTCTCCCTCCTTTGGTAAACCTTCTCTAGAGTGAATCCACATTTTCACCTCCCAAATATATATCACATGAGACTCCTCATTTGTAAAAATATATGAGAACAATTGAATATTGAATTTTAATTGGATTCTTAAATCCCACACTGAAATTTTCCCTGGCTGATATGAATGAATCATTTTCCTCTTCAATTCCATAATGTTAAATAAAAGGAACACTTCTAGTAAATCATTCATAAATTAGAATAACGAAACATATACCTCATTATACTCACCCACATAAAACATATAACATTGATGAGTAGATCCCAATATCTTACTAATAATAAAGGAATGCAATATTACTCCATTTCATAAATCATAATTAAATCGATCTTGAGCTCCTCCATCTAATTGTATGTCACCAAATAAAACACACTACCCTTTTAATTAACCAAATTCTACCAACATAAATAAGTAAATTTACAATTCCAAGCATCATTATAATCTTCATGATTTACCCTACAATGATCAATGAGATTAGTAAAGTTAACCCCAACTCTTAGATCCCAAAAAAATGATGTACAAGATCAATAGATAAAAATAAAACTATAATTTTTGTATACTCATAATGTGTAATTTTTCTTATATTCCTTTTGATTAACCTTATTATTTTTTAAATTACTATAAGAACCAGACTAGAATAAGAAAATAAGTTATTATGATGCATGAACCTCTTTTAGGTCTCAACCCTGCAAAAAGGTCCACCTAACATGGGTCTTGAATACGGATAGAGTCAGTGCATTGGATTATTGGGGGACCTAAAATCCCATGTTCTAAACAACATCTCTGTACTTTATCATGTACCAATGTCAACTTCAAATGTTTTCATACCAACCCAGGAAAATCATATTTTTCTTAACTATAAACACTAATGTATCTCACAACAGAACTATCTCTAATACAACTCTATCAGGACCCCTCAAAAAAAATATTTCAATGGGGGAGAGAGATAAAGACCCCTTAGTCTCTCCTCTTATAGGCTCTGGGTTGGTTCCTATCACGGAGAGTACACAAATCTCAAAAACAATGACTCATTAACCACTATAATAATATTGGATGGGGAGATAGGTTGAATCATTCTAAAGAAGAACCACAACATATGATAAAATAATCCAACCCCATCCCATAATGCATGCATAAATAAAATTCATTCATAAAAATGACTCCAAATGTAAATAATCATAAGAAACATGAAAGAAGTGAATAAAAAACTATCCATAATGATTCAATCTAGTTCCAGTGAGAACGATTCATGTAATCCACTGAGAAACCTGACATTTAGATTATATACATACGATGACCATACACGTATACTCAATAGTAATAATATAGCCTCTCGTACACATATGAATGATGCATACTAATGAAAATATGGGAAAATAGTAGAACTAAAAACAAATAAACATGTCAACTATCCATTCTAGCCTCACTAAGGAACACTACCCAAATAAAAAATATCAAGTATAATTAAATAATATGATTCATTTCAATAAATTTTACTTTGTTCCACATTCCCATAGATATTCCAATATCACACTCAATCATCATATATCATGAAACTCCAATCATATCAAAATAACATATTCTATTTTCCCATAACAAAGTCATAAGGCATGACACTGGTATATACATGGCCTACTTCCCCAATGCATAGTCACATGTCATCCCACCTAAAGAAACCATTTAATTTAAATAAAAACCATAACCATAGTAGTAGGTAATCGTGAACCTGAAGGAAATTAACCTCATTCCCTCCACCTACCACGTATGACCCCTACTATAATCATAATCATAGCATGGTCATGTCACCTCTCAGCCAAAGACACATAGCCCATCTCTTGGAGCACTAGTAGACCTCTAACCATCATAGCTTGTGTATTTATACTATATGAAATGATATTGATGTATAAAGTGGAAATCCTAGCATTGTTACTAATCAATAAGAATTTCGTACCACCAATAAAAATATGGGGGTCAATAAATAGAGTTTGATGTCATGTGGGTGTATATAGGAATCATAAGGAATATTCAACTATACATACTTATATATAGCCACACACAATCCGACCTTATGTGTTTACGATTTATATATAGTTGGATATAATTCTCCAATATAATATCTTTATTTCAATTGTATTTAAAATTATAAAATCTCATTTTAACTGATTATTTATTATTTTTTTAAATATTGAATTAATCTAGTCAATTATATAATTTTATGTCAAACATAGGTTCTTACGTTTAATAATAAATTTTATATTGACCTTCAGTCATTTTATAATTTTTATGTTTCTTATAAAATATTTTTTTATATGCCTATTTTTTCAGTTAAGTCAATTAAAATTTTCCTTGTTATTATTATTAATTAACACATTGAATAGAATTTTTATTTATTTTTTTAAAATAATAAATTTATTAGTTCTCACATATAATGATATATTTATTTTATAATTTCTATTATTTCTTTATTCACATAATTATTTAATCATTTAAATAATTCATGTAAATTGATTATGATTATTAATATATTTTATTATTTAAAAAATATATATCATTTATTTTTTATTGTTTTTATAGAATTTTTGTAATCTTTTTACAAAATGTATATTGATTTTAGTTTTTATGTTATTCTACCATATATTTATTTTAGAGTTTTTTAGTTTGGTTACTATTTGATGGTATTATTTTGGATTAGTGGATTGAAATGTGAAATTGAAAAAGGTGAAATCACATTTCCTTTATATAACATTATCAATGTAGTATATTATCATTATAAACTAGATATTTGAATTCCAATACCAACCATATAGACAAATTGCAAAAGTTATGACAAAGAAAAATACATGGAAGTACCCCACATATTAAATCATAGAACTAGAAATGCATGGGAAATTAAAATTACTCCCATATTTCCAATTTTATTAGTGAAAAACATAACCATATTTTTTGTACAAATTAATATATGTTATTCTTCTGCAACCAAATAGAAGTATGTTTGGAATGTACAATATTGGTCCACCGATCCAGTGATAATTGCGAGATAAAAGAATGTGAAAAATGTAGACAAATGGACACTAGATATAACATGGACCCACCCCCCCCCCCAATAAAAGGGTTAAAACCACAATAATAAATAGAATGATTAATATAGGAAAATATGAGTACACACTGCCCTACTATTTGAATGAGAAACACACTTAAATATCACTCTTGAATATTTGGGGAAAACACTTCAAAAAATACAAATGAAACTGATAAACATGGAAACTGACTGTGAAGTTGATGAGATATTCTTGAGGGGTTATCCTCCTTTTATAGGCCTCTACCATAAATTCATTCATCTTCTCTACTAGTGTGATTCATGTGGTTTGGACACCAACCACACATCCACCCACCATCCTCCCTTGAAAAATAAATTAACTGAATCTATCCACGCATAAAAAATCCTTCAAAAACATATCCAACTTAGAGATTTGATTGAAAACCAAAAAAAAATGTAAAAATAATTTCTATCTAATAAATTATTATGTTAATGTATGTATGGTACCTTCTGAGGATATGTATCATCTCAACTCATTATAGTCAACTTTCTTCTTCCAAAAATTTTCTAGATTTTCAATATTTTGAGTTTTCTACATGTTGAAACTTCCTTCCTACACCACAACTTGGAAAAAGTGATATTGTACCCCATTTTGATTTTCCAATAATGAAAATGTAGATTACATTTAATGTGCAAGGTGCTATAGCTATCATAAAATAATGTAAGTTTCACATGTTTATGCCAAATATCCTCCACAAAACATCTCATCCAAATTTCCTCTTTGTAAGAATCTGTATCTACCATGTAAACCACCTCCATAATGGATAATTCTATAGCTAAATATAGCATTGAAAATAATCTATCATCTCCTCTTATAGGAGTAATCATATATATAGTAGTGGAATTCCTCTATTTATAATTACCTACCAAATCAAAATCATGAAAGACTATGATAGTGAAATATGATTCTCTATTGCACAATGTTATTTTTGAGGTATCCTTGATGTATCTCAAGATCATATTCATTGTGATCAGATGCTCCATTCCAGGATTCACCATGTACTGACAAACTTTTCCCACTGCATGTGCAATGTCCAGTCTAGTACAAGTAATAACGGTCATAATAATCCTCACTATTGATGTATACGGTACTAAATACATCTTCATCCTCTATGTTTTACTTCTAGGACTCATTGCATTGGAAAACATAAAATTAATAGGATATGGTTAGAGGTTTTTATATAGTAATGTATATTGATGAATTTCAATAATCTCTATATGTAATTCCTATGTGATATCCAAATCTTATTATTACTTTTGTCTCAGAAAATTTACATCCTAGGAATATTTTTATTTCTAGTCCCATGTCCATCATATCAAACTCCCTCTCCAACAATTCCTTTGATTCTTGGATTTTATCAATGTTGAGGCCCACAAAAAACATGTCATTCACATACAGTAAGAAAAATATGAAATCATTACCATCTGAAACTATGTAATATGTTCAAGGATCTGATTGAGGTCTATTGTATCGAAGGATCGTGATATAGGAATCAAATGTAATGACACATACCTTCAACAATCCATAAAACTATTTTTTTCATCCTATAGAACATGTTCTATTTTCTATATTTTAAAAAACCTGACAATTGAAGTATATATATAAGGCCCCAGCCGTAAACATTACTCAATCATGAGTTATTACAAGATTACACATTGAGGAACTTTTCAGGTTTAGCATTTTAGAGAATTAGATAATAAATCATGCGTTACATTCACATTTAATCAAAGTGGTTACATAAAAGATAGTATTCATTTTTTCCCCATCAACGGAAACATATTTAGAACAAAACATGGATTCTTTCATGACACTTACTTGAGGCTATCATCACATCATGTACATGTCCCTTGACCTGTAAAAACATTTCAAAAACTTTGGATGAGTATAAAAAGCTCAGTAAGGGATATAAAAGTACAAAATGAAAATAGAAGTCCATGTATGAAATCATAATTTACTCATAAAACATAATAATTTTAACATACCTCATCAAATCATGAATAAATCAAAGAAATCATAAGACATAAGGTAACTTGAGGCATTCATAACATTCTTACATAGGGAGTAACCCTCATGGTTACGTTTGGAATACCCATCGTAGTATATTCCCAAAATCTCTTTGGAGAAACCTTAATGTTTAACCCCTTCGCGTTACCCAATGCATTGGAGAGCTATATCGGGCTCAGCCACCCTTATTTTATCATGGAACCACCCGTCTACATAACAATTCCTAAGAATCATAACATAATCGTATCACATAAAACATGCATAAAGGAAATATAACATTTCCACTTTTCAATCAAAAGATATCAATACAAAACATTGATATAAAAAAATTATGAAAACCATTTTCAATACCAAATTAAAAGAAAAGTAAAACATGGTATTTATTTTTCATTTAATAAAAATGTTATGGCTTGTAGAGGAAGCAGAAGCTCAAATAATGGTCACAACGGCAGAGAAGTCGTTGTCACCGCATACGTATGAAAAAAAACATTCCGTTTGTCGTTTAGTAAAATGATTCGTATAGAAAAGATTCCTTTTGAATAGACATAAAATTGAAATGTGTTTATACACCATATAGAAGAAATATGTGTATAAAACAAAATATGCCTCAATGAAAGGAGATTGAGACGAAGTCCCATACCTTAGGTCTGACTTGACTCGATCGTTCTTTAATGTCCTGAATAATAAACTTGAGTTAATTTATAATTTTTTATGAACCTTTTTCAAGTTCATTATTCCTTTTATATCAATTATTACCATGTTATGAAAACTATGTAATTATATAAGTTAATAATGGTCGTTTTTTTGATCATTGGTACTTGAGTCAAAAATAAACTCTTTATAATTACAAGTAGTTCATGTGGTAAAATATCCATTATATCCAGAATTATATTCATGATGTAGATATCATATATATCATATATATCAGGTATATACATGCATTTATATTATTACATAACATTTAGAGGTAAGAAATGAAATGCATCGTTCATGGAGACGGTAAGCCCTACGTATGCATGAACGCTACTTTCATTTCTATTTACTATTTAATGAAATTGAATAATAATTATATAAAGGTATATTATAATTCCAGTATAATATCATATATAATATCATTAACTCCATCCTTTATATGTCTCATATATGGCATTAACGTATCAAATCACTTTGAGGGGGCGGTAGTCCGCATTTCCTAAAATGAAGATATCGCACATACCCATAATGGAAGCCATAAAGGTATGCCATAAATGAAAAATACAGAAGCTTAATGAAAATATAAACATATTATATATCATATATAAATATAGTGACATATTAATGGACACCTTTGAAGGTGGTAAAAGAATATTGAACAATCATCGTTTCGTGAGGCAGAAATTCACCATCCACAGAAACAGTATGTTCTTTAACCATTAGATGTAGGTTTGTGTAATTGTAGCTCGAATAATTTTTATAAAAACAACCTAGTATATTGAAGATACTAGTTTTGTTACAAAAGATATGAATAAAAAGAGTTTATGGGGTTGGAGAAGCAAAATAAAACAAAAGAACACAAGTGAAGACAATACCTTTAAATCGGGTAACTCCATTTGGTTTGAACCAAAAGGTTTTCTTGAAGAGATTCCTACCTAAGGTAAGGATTCTAGGATGAGGAGTGGGATGTGGATAAACCAAATGTACAGAGCTTGGATAAGCCAAAGGCTTGAGAGGTGTGGGTAGGTAGAGGTGGTGGCCTTTTATAAGAGGAGAGGAGGGGCACTCTTGGAAAGGTATAAAATGTTACTTTATTTTCAAATGAGATTTGGATTTTAAAGGTCCCAAATTGATTTATTTCGAGGATAAGGTGATAATAGTTCGAAATATAATCTTCCAATAGGTCTTTGAAAAGTTTAAGTCTTAGTTTTAACATTATCGTATCATTTTATTTAAATCCTTTATTAATGAGGTAATCGTTGCATCATCATGATGTCAAAAATAATTTAATTTATTTAATGTCTAAAAATTATATATAAAATACTATGATTTGGTAAATATTTTTGTCTTTCTAATGACTATTTATATTATAATAGATCATTTATGTAGACAAAATTAATTTTTTTTTACTCAGGTGATACATTCTTTGTTATATTTAACTTTCTTTAAAAAATAAAAAGTTAAAAAGTCATTATCACACAAAAGTGATTCTATGGGGTCCCCATGTTTGGAACAAGGAATCCCATGGTCGTTCATGACAAAACAATTAGTATTAGGAAACATGTTGGTGTCATTTTTTATTATTATGATATTATTTTATTATCCTTAACTACCCGATTACTAATTAATCAAGATAATTAACAATAATTACCGTCGTTACTATTAACAAAGTCCAAAATATGTAATCCATTTTACCAAATTCCAAACACAGAAATTTCAATAATTATTTTAAAATTAATTCTTGTTGTCAAAACAAATAGCGGGTTTTTTTTGAAACAATATCTATGAAAAGTTTGGCATATTTTATGCCCAATTCCAAATTTAAATTAATTATAATGATGACTATTATATTAAATGGTAAATATATATTCTATTTGCTAATTAAAACCAATTAAAAAGATAATATAACCATATAATTAAATTATATGAAAAAGTAGTTTTGATGTAAAATGCAGTATTTTTCACTATTAATTAAAAAATAAACAATGTTAGAAAAATACCAAAAAATTATCCAATGTAAATTTCAATGTCCCAATCATAAATAGTAAGTTTATTTTGAAAAATAGATCTTATAAAATTGTCAATATATAGATTTAGAAATGGTTTTCCATCAAAAGGTAGTAAAACAATCTTTTAAAAATATTAGTGTATTCCATGCTTAAGATTGGATTTATTCTCGTTTTAAGCCTCTAAAACACGATATAATTCATAAATAGACATAGATAAGAATATATATTATTCATTACATACTTGGGATGTTACATCCTTCCCCCCTTTAGAAAATTAAATCCCCGCAATTTATTTACTTATCGAATAAGTGGGGGTATTTATCCCTCATTGCATTTTCAGATTCCCATGTTGCATCCTCACTCATGTGGTTTTTCGAAAAATCCTTTACATGATGAATCACCCTATTCTGCAACACTTGATCCCTGTGGTCAAAAATTTGGACCGGTTGTTCCTCATAAGATATATTCTCTTCCAGCTGAACTGCCTCTGGACTCAAAACATGAGATGGATCTGGCATGACTTCTTTAACATTGAAACCTGAAAAAAATTGTGTACCTGAGATAAACTCGGAGGTAAATCCACTCGGTATGCAACTGATCCAACTCTCTCCAGAATTTCATGTGGTCCAATGATCCTTGGACTCAGCATTCCTTTCTTACTAAATTTCATCACACTTTTCCATGGAGAAACATTGAGAAAAACATGATCACCTACCTCAAAAGAGAGATCCTTCCACCTGTTGTCTGCATAAGTCTTCTGCCTACTATGAGTTGTTCTCATGTGTTTCTGTATCAGCTGAAATTTTTCTGCCAACTCTTCTACCAATTCTGGTCCCATTTACTTCCTTTCACCCACTTCATCCCAAAAATATGGAGTTCGACATCGCTTCCCATATAATGTCTCAAATGGTGCCATATGTATACTGGAATAAAACTGTTATTATAAGAAAACTCAACCAATGAAATATTTTGGTCCCAACATCCCTGATAATCCATCGAACAAGCACGTACCATATCCTCCAAGTTCTGAATCATTCGTTCTAACTACCCATCTGATTGAGGATAAAAATATGTACTAAAATTTAATTCAGTACCCAACAACTTCTGAATACCTTTCCAAAAGTTAGAAGTGAACATGGGATCACGGTCAAATACAATGTAGAGAGGAACTCCATGTTACTTGAATATCTCTTTAAGATACAAAAGGTAATGATGATCTAGCGAAAAAGTATCTCGTATAGCAATGAAATGAGCATATTTAGTCAAGAGACCAATAATAACCCAGATTGCATTATTACATCGAGGTTTCTTCGGAAATCCCACAACGAAGTCCATGGATATATTCTCCCATTTCCACTCTGGCACTGGTAAGGCTGAAGGATCCCTTTCAGTAACTACTGCTCTGCTTTAACCTGTTGACAAGTCAAACACTTCACAGTAAAATCAACAATGTCTCTTTTCATTTCGTCCCACCAGTAATACTCTTGAAGATCTCTATACATCTTAGTACTGCCTAGATGAACTGAAAACGTAGAACTATGAGCTTCACATAACAACTCTCTATTCAACTGTGAATCACACGACTCACACAATCTCTTACCAAATCTTAAAAAACAATCATTATCAATGTTGAATTCAGGGAACTTACCCTTCTAAACCAGCTCTACCTTTTTCTACAACTTGTTGTCTTGCTTCTATGCTTGCATAATTCTGTCTGATAGAGAAGATTTAACTGATACCTGAAACAAAATAGAAGAATATCCTGCACCAACAACTTCTATGCCAATGTTAATCAAATCCTTAACCAAATGATCACTTTCCAAACACATCATTGTTAATGAAGCATTACTTTTTCAACTCAAATCATCAGCCACTTTATTTGATTTTCCCATATGGTAATGAATTGTACAATCATTATCCTTGATTAATTCTAGCCATATCCTCTGTATCATGGTCAATTATTTCTGAGTGAATATATAATTTAAACTTTTGTGATTGGTATATATTTCACACTTTACTCCATACAAATGATGCCTCCAAATTTTTAAGGCGAAAACAACAACAGATAATTCCAAATCATGTGTACGGTAAGTTACCTCACGAGTTTTCGACTAATGTGAAGCATAAGAAATTACCTAATCATTCTTCATTAGGTCGCAACCATGTCCTTTGAATGAAGCATCACTATAGATAACAAACTCCCCATTCCTGGAAGGTAGTGCCAAAACTGGAGCATTCACTAAAATTCATTTCAATTCCTAAAAACAATCATCACATTATTTTGTACAGATAAACTTAACACCTTTCCGAGTTAGCTTAGTCATTGGACTTAATAACCATGAAAAATTTCTAACAAACCATCGGTAGTATCCTGCCAAACCAAGGAAGCTACGAATCTCAGTTACATTTGTGGGTCTTGGCCATTCTTCAAAAACCTTTGTTTTTGCAGGATCCACAGTTATTCCATCTTTAGAAACAATTGGACCATGGAAAGAAATTTGTTTCAACAAAAACTCACACTTGCTGAATTTCCCATACAATTTTTTTTTAAAGGTTTTCAAAATAACCCATAAATTTATTTCATGCTCCTCTTAAATTTTATAAAACACCAAAATATCATAAATGAAAACAACCACAAACTTATCCAAGAACTCATGGAAAATTCTATTCATAAGGTCCATGAATATAGAAGGTGAATTGGATAGCCCAAAAGGCATAACTAAAAATTACTAATGGCCATATTGTGTACGGATTGCGGTCTTCGGAATATCAGCTTCCTTTACCTTCAACTGATGGTACCCCGATCTCAGGTCAATCTATGAAAAATACTGAGCTCCCTGGAGCTGATCAAACAAATCATTGATATGAGGCAACGGATATTTTTTCTTAACAGTGATGTTATTCAAGGCTCTATAATCAATGAAAAGTCTCATAGAACCATATTTCTTTTTAACAAATAAAATAGGAGCACCCCATGGTGATGTACTAGGTCGAATGAAACCTTTCTCTAATAAATCTTTCAATTGCTCCTTCAACTCTAAAAGTTCAATTTCAGCCATTCGATAAGGGGGTTTTGAAATTGGCTTAGCATCAGGAACTAAGTCAACAATAAATTCAACTTCTCGGTTTGCTATTATTCCAAGAAACTCATCAGAAAAAACATCAGTATATTCATTTACCACCAGCACATCATTAATCTGATCAGTTCCCTTGTTTTCAACAATATGTGCAAGGTAACATTCATTTCCATTGTTTACAAGTTTCTCGTCCTCTTGATATGATATCAATAGTAAGGGTTCATTCTTGTACACAAACGGAAATTCTTTCTAAAAAGAAACTTCTTTAGCTCTACAGTCAATCTTATCATGGTAAATAGAGATCCAATCCATACCCAGGATAACATCAAACTCTACTAGAGGTAAAACAATAAGGTTTGCAAGTAGGGTTTTTCCACAGATAAGGATAGGAAGATTCTTATAAATTATTTTTGCCTGAACATTTCCCCCAGGTGTTTTTACCAAAAGTTCAGGAGTCATTTCTTATGATGGTATTCCCATTTTACAAGAAAAGTTTTCAGAGATTAAGGAATGTGTAGACCCTGAATCAACCAACACACTGGCATAATCTGAAAAAACAAAGAATGTACAAGATACCACTTCATTTTATGGCCCATCATCTGCTGAAGTAGGTGCAAAAGATTTCACCACCCCTTTCTTCTTGTAGTCTAACTGCTTCTCATCACTTGAGATCTTTTTTGTACATTCGTTTGCATA
The DNA here is from genome assembly GCA_963277665.1 of Viscum album. NCBI lineage: Eukaryota > Viridiplantae > Streptophyta > Magnoliopsida > Santalales > Viscaceae > Viscum > Viscum album. The sequence goes on from OY728141.1 coordinate 1,144,284,112, forward strand.
GTGACCCATCTCATTGCACTTAAAACATTTCACTAACTATAAATAAAATTTGGTCTTACCATCACCCTGATCTTTTTTAGTGAAATCATGAGCCTTATGTCCCATCTTACCACATCAGTAGCACTTTCCAAAATTTATATGACATTCCCCAGCATGGCTTTTACCACATTTATCACAAACTGGAAACTTAGTTTTCTTACCGTCAAACCTTTTTGAAGAATTCATTCCTTTCTCCTGCCACCTCGATCTCTTCTTCTGTTGGTTGTTATAGAACACTTGATCATCGGCAAACTCCATTTCCACCATCTCAGCACATCGAACAAGCTTTTCATAACTCTTGAACTCAAGAGAAGCTAATGCCCTTCGATATTTTGGATTTAATCCTGAGTAAAAATGATTTATTTTACTATCAAGGTCATGGATAAAATTTGGAGCATACCTTGCCAATCGATTGAACCTCTATTCATAAGCAGCCACTGAGTCATCCTCTTGCCTCAATTACAAGAATTGTTTTTCCATCCTAAGTCGAACAACCTTAGGCAAATACTTATCAAGAAACATACCATTGAATTCATCCCAGTCGAGAGCATCAATCTCATCAGCGTCCCTGGTATTTTTAACCATCGACCACCACTGATCTGCTTCACCCTCCAAATGGTAAATTGCAAGACGAACCTTTTGATTGTCTGAACACCCCATGACATCAAAAATCTTCTCCAATGATTTAATACACCCTTGAGCTAGCACAGGGTCAAATGACCATATAAATGATGGGGGATGTTGCCTCATGAAATGTTCCACCACTGACATGTTCCTCTGCAATTGATCTGGCTGATCTCGTGCATGGATACCACCACCATTTATCGCTTGAGTCAACTGTTCCATTACTACAATAAATTGTTTAGTTCCTATTCCGACCATCTCAGGATGTTGATTCGGAAGGTCATTTCCTTCTGTATGCCTTCCTAACACTTCATTCTTGTTTCCTCTGCGGAAAACCATTATGAAAAAACATTTCTTAGATGAAGCAACATGGTAATCTTCAAATTCTATATCATTTCAATTTGACCATAAAAAATATTTTTGGATAATCATTTAACATAATTCTAACTCCTAAAGTTATCTAAACCGGCCTTTGATACCAACTATAAGGCACCAGCCTCAAACATTACTTAATCTTGAGTTACTACAAGATTACACATTGAGGATCTTTTCAGGTTTAGTGTTTTAGATAATTGGATCATAAATCGTGCATTACATTCCACATTTAAACAAATTGGTTACATAAAAGATAGTATTCATTTATTCCCATCAACGGAATCATATTTAAAACAAAACATGGATTCTTTCATGACACTTCCTTGACCCTATCATCACATCATTTACCCTTCCCATGACCCATGAAAAACATTTCAAAAACGTGGGATGAGCATAAAAAGTTTAGTAAGGGATATAAAAGTACTAAATAAAAACATTATTCCATGTATGAAATCATAATTTATCATAAAACATAAGCATTTTAACATACCTCATCAAATCATGAATAAATCATATAAATAATAAGACATAAGGTAACTTAAGGCATTCATAACATTCTTACGTAGGGAGTATCCCTCATGGTTAAGTTTGGAATTCCCATCATAGTATATTCCCTAAATCTCTTCGGAGAAACCTCAACGTTTAACCCCTTTGCGTTACCCAATGCATTGGAGATCTATATTGGGCTCACCTACCCGTAGTTTATCACGAAACCACCCGTCTTCATAACAATGCCCAAGAACCATAACATAATCGTATCACATAAAACATGAATAAAGGAAATATAACATTTTCACTATTCAATCAAAAGATATCAATACGACACATTGATATAAAAACATTATGAAACCCATTTTCAATACCAAGATAAATGAAATGTAAAACATGGTATTTATTTTTCATTTAAAAAAAGTTATGGCTTTTAGAGGAAGCTGAAGCTCAAATAATGGTCACGGCGGCGGATAAGTTGTTGTCGCCGCATACGTACAACAAAAAAACATTCCTTTTTTCATTTAGTAAAACGCATTATATAAAAAAGATTCCTTTTGAAAATACATAAAAGTCAAAGGGATTTATACACCATATAAAAGAAAGTTGTGTATAAAACAAAATATGCCTCAATGAAAGGAGATTGAGATGAAGTCCCATACCTCGGGTCCGACTTGACTCGATCATTCTTTAATGACGTGAATAATAAAATTGAGTTAATTTCATATTTCTAAAGAACCATTTTCAAGTTCATTATACCTTTTATATCATTTATTACCATGTTATGAAAACAATGTAATTATTTAAGTTAATAATGGTCATTTGGTCGATCATTGGTACTTGAGTCAAAAATAAAATCTTTATAATTACAAGTTGTTCATGTGGTAAAATATCCATTATATCCAGAATTATATTAATGATGTAGATATCATATATATATCATATATATCAGGTATATACATGCATTTATAATATTACATTACATTTTGAGTTAAGAAATGAAATGCACCGTTCATGGAGACGGTAAGCCATATGTACGCATGACAGCTACTTTCATTTCTATTTCCTATTTAATGGAATTGAATAATAATTATCTAAAGGTATATTATAATTCCAGTATAATATCATATATAATATCATTAACTCCATCCTTTACATGTCCTACATATGGCATTAAAGAATCAAATCACTTTGAGGGGGCGGTAGTCTGCACTTCCTAAAATGAAGATATCGCGTATATACCCATAATGGAAGCCATAAAGGTATGCCATAAATGAGAAATACAGAAGATTAAGGAAAAAATAAACATATTATATATCATATATAAATATAGTGACATAGTAATGGCCACCTTTGATGGTGTTAAATGAATATTGAACAACCATCATTTCTTGAGGTAGAAATTTACCATCCACAGAAACAGTATGTTCTTTAACCGTTAGATGTAGGTGTGTGTAAGTGTAGCTCAAATACTTCTTATAAAAACATCATAGTATATTGAAGATTCTGGTGTTGTTACAAAATAAATAAATAAAAAAGAGTTTCGGTGGTTGGAGAAGCAAAATAAAACAAAATAACACAAGTGAAGACATTACCTTTAAATAGGGTAACTCCCTTTGGTTTGAACCCAAAGGGTTTCATAAAGAGCTTCCTGACTAAGGTAATTCTTCTAGGATGAGGAGAGGGATTTGGAGAGAAAAACTGAGTAGATCTTGGCCAAGACAATGTCTTGAGAGGTGTGGGTATGGAGGTAGAGGTGGGGGCCTTTTATAAGAGGAGAGGAGGGGCACTCTTGGAAAGGTATAAAATGTTACTTTATTTTCAAATGAGTTTCGGATTTTAAAGGTCCTGCATTCATTTAGTTCGAGGATAAGGTGATAACAGTTAGAAATATACTCATCAATTTTTTTTACATGTTTATGTCTTAGTTTTAACATTATCTTTTCATTTTATTTAAATCCTTTATTAATGAGGTAATCGCTGCATCACCATAATGTCATAAATAATTTAATTTATTTAATGTCTAAAAATTATATAAAAATACTATGATTTAGGAAATCTTATTATCTTTATAATGAAAATTTATATTCTAATAGATAATTTATGTAGACAAAATTAAAAATGTTTTACTCTCGTGATACATTCTTTGTTATTTTAAACATTCTTTAAAAAATAAAAAGATAAAAAGTCATTATCACACAAAAGTGATTTCATGGGTTCCCAAGTTTGGTAGAAGCATCCCATGGTCGGCCATGACACAACCAGTAGTATTAGGAAACATTTTGGTGTCATTTTTTATTATTATTATATTATTTTATTATCCTTAACTACCTGATTACTAATTAATCAATATAATTAACGATAATTACCGTCGTTACTATTCACAAAGTCCAAAAACAAAAGAGTCTTGATTATATAATTTAGACCTTATGATTCCAAATATGTAATCCACATTACCAAATTCGAAATACATAAATTGAAATAATTAATTTAAAAATAATTCCCTTTGTCAAAATAAATAGTGGGATTTTTTGAAACAATATCAATGAAAGGTTTGGCCTTAGTTTATGACCAATTCCAAAGTGAAATTAATTACAATGGACAATATTGAATTAAATTGTAAAAATATATTCTATTTACACTTTAAAACAAATTAAAAAGATAATCTAACCATATAATTAAATTATATGAAAAAGCAGTTTTGATGTAAAATGCAGTATTTTTCACTATTCATTAAAAAATGAACATTGTCAGAAAAATACCACAAAATTAGCCAATGTAAATTTCAATGTCCCAATCATAAATAATATGTTTATTTTGACAAATATAGATTATAAAATTTTCAATATTTTGATTTAAAAAAAATTCCATCAAAAGGTAGTAAAACAATCTTTTAAAAATATTAGTGTATTCCATGCTTAAGATTGGATTTATTCTCGTTTTAAGCCTCTAAAACACTATCCATTTCCTGATTAGACATATACAAGAATATATGTTATTCATTAATTACTTGGGATGTTACAATATATATATCTTCATCCGGATAACCATGGAGAAAATCAGTCCTTAAATATTCATGTTCTATATGTAAATTCATTGTAGCACAAATGTTAAGAACTATCCGAGAATTATCCAGTATGACAACAAGAGTAAATATTTCATTAAAATAAATACCTTGCATTTGAGAATATCGATTTACCACCAATCATGGAATAAATATTTACACTTGATCCATTCTATATCTCTTGATCATATAAAACCATTTATTTTGAATATCATTCATTCAATGAGGTAACGAAAAAAAGATCTCATTTATTGTTCTTATGCATGTATTCATGTTCCACATTATTTCCCACCATCCTTGAGAATATATCTGGACTGTAGGGCACCTCGAGAATATAAGATGGATTATCATCCACCATCAATATTCTATTTGAAATATTCCACTTAGTGACATAGTTTAAGTGCCATAATGATTTTTTTCTCTCCCGAGGAGATCGTCACTGTCTAAAATCGAATGTACATGATTTTTATTCTCTAGTAATTCCTCAGAGGAAATAGGTTCTTACATGTATTTTACTCTATTTCTACTATTTTTGTTTTTTATTCTCTTTCTCCATTTATATATCAATTCTATTTTCCATATTGTCTTATAAAAAAATGACATCAATGCTTATGAAAAGTTTTTCGGCAGCGGGGTCACCCAAACGATACCCCTTCCAAACATCAGCATGACCCAAGAAGATAAATTTATTTAATATTGAATCCAACTTCAATCATTATTGATCACTAAAAAATTTTTATAAAATAATTCCAACAGTATTGATGTGAGAATATACAATGGGTTTACACGTCCACATATCCATTAATGTCTTCAAATTAATATCTAGTGAAGGATATATGTGGATCGTATAGCATGTGGTATTCACCACTTCTTCCCAGAATTTTTGGAAATTCATGCATTGTTCATCATTTCTATTGTTGTAACCATCATAGTTATATTCATCTGCTCTACCACTCCATTCTTATTATGATCAGACACCTTAATGAACTGTAACATGATTCATTATTGTTGAAAATAAGTATCAAACACTTTTCATGTATATTATCCAACTTTTTCAGTCCTCAAACAATTTATATTATATTCATATACATGATCTTTTTGTCCATTTACTTTTTTTAAGACATCAAAAAAATATTCCTTACTCTGGTTTGGGTACACCCAAAATCTATTGGAATTATAATTAATGAAGGCTACAAATTTCATTACTCCACCAAATGATATAACATGTGTTTTCCAAACGTAGGATTTATTCGACTCTAATCTGTCATTTCATCTTGATGTTTATTTCCCAAAAAATAACATTTGTTTTTTCTTAAAAAAATATGAAAAAATGGTTTGGATACCTTTGTAATCATTTTAAGAAACTTCTAATTCACAAGAGACATTAAGACTAGTTGTGATCACTGTCCCATCTTCTGATTCGATAACATCGTAAATTCTTATGTTGAGGTAGTTGTTGATAGAACAATCTCTGCCTCCTTGTGTATTTCACCCATAATAATTTACTGGTTCCTTGTGATTTTCTCTACCATAATCCCAAGAATCTCACCCTTCATAATTCTCATCACTCCATTCTTGGTGCGAGTCTTTCATATAATGTCATCAAATTGACTAAAGACAGTATGTTATTCTTTGATCCCTTAACCTGGATTAAAAATTAGATATATTTAATAATACCATCATGAGTCTATAGTTTGATATTACCAACTGTAATGATCATCAGTGTGTGATCATTCCACTTGTACAAAAGTCCATTGGGGATAGGTTCATATAAATCAAACCGTTCTAATCATTGGATCCTGTGAAATGTGTATCCACTATTGATTATCGATGAATTTTTGAGATGATTCCTTCTTTCATTAGTCATCGACACTTAATAAAATAGTATATGTCCATTTATATTAGTTCTTACCATAATTTAGTATATTACCGGATTCTAGATCCCACTGGAATGTTGTTCCATTTTCATATCATCTGGTCTTTCACCAATTATTAGTCGAAAATTTTCCTTTCGCAGAATTTTATGTATCTTCATTTCTCACAATAAATAATTATATCCGCTAAATTTTTAAATCTCAATATTTTCCACCATATGGACACAAAGTTAGTCCTGAACCTCCACTCTTACATTATAATATAATTAATAATTTCAATAAACTTTCACAAATGTGACAGATCAACCATATTCTCAATCACAAAGCATACTAAAATTTATATTAATTATTAATACTTGAAAATTAAAATAGCACCGGGCTTGAACCATGTTATAAAATAAAATTGTGGTATTTTAAATGATTAGTCCACAGGTTCTATGAAAATCCTAATATAATTTAATGTTAGAAATGTAGAAAAATGTATATCAGATGTACTTTTGAAAACCCCCATAATATATGGGGTAATTTTTTTTGGAAAATAGAAAGTCTACAATGTATAAAAGTGTGCACAAAACGCCTCACTATTACAAATATTGAACTCTCATAAATAGATCTCTTGAATATTGGGGTAAATCACCTCATAAAATACCAATCAAAATGCAAAACTTTTTTTGATATGGTGAGGCTAATGAGAACAGCCAGAGGGGATAGCCTCATTTTATTGTCCTAGGATCTCCCCTCTAGCCTCTTCTAAATTTTTGGTTTTGGTGTAGTTTGGAAACCCACCACACATCCACCTACATACCTCTATTGAAAAATAAATCGACAGAAAAAAATTGATCTTTGCATAAGATGTCATACCAAGAAGGTTGATGAATATGAATCCCTAACTCGTTCTAAGAATAATGGTAGGTCCGGTATAAATAAACCAATAATCATGGAATGTATCTTCATATATTATTGGGATATAATGGAGGATGAATCAAATAATCTTATGTAAAATCATTAATATAACTCATGTCTCGAAATGGGAAACCACATTGATTGATCTCAACACAACTTTTAAGAAATTAACTATGATTACTAAGCTATTAATGTTGACCACTGATGTTTTGGATGATCATGTGAATAAGATAAACTAGATTTGTATATAATAAATCATTTTGCATATGAATCATATCCATTTCATTTGAGTCCTAATTTTTTGATAATCATCTACTCGAGTATATGAAAATTGACTAAAGCAAATAAACCTGCTATCTCCAAATGTTTTACCTCATATATAAAGGGTGTAATATTTTATGACGATAAGATATGTGTGGTAACATAAGTAACTAGATGATTGAAATTATGACATTATAATATTGTTTGAGTCATCCCTGGGGTAAGGATGTGGATTAGTTGAATGAGGTTTTTGAGAATCTATTCAATAATGATGAAGGATATGGCAATTTCATGATCTAGAAATGACATATGGAATTCACTAGTGATGATCTATTAAAAAATTATTTCTACATTATATAATGAGTTTCATATTATCAGAAAATTTGTGTGTAAAAATATGTAACAAGGTTTTTCCTATATGAAATGAGAATCACAGTTCTATTATTGGACAATTATATATTTTGGGATAGATTTGGACACTTGTATATTTTGGGATAGATTTGGAATATTACATTGGTTTTGGTGGTGATTAATTAATTCATTAAAATTATTATAATAGAGAACACATTCATAAAAAAATAAAGATGAGAGATGACAATAGCATACAAAAAATAATATTTTACGATAAAATGTTTGAGGGGATGGAACTCAGAGTTAGTTGATCTCTAAATGATTCTAATTAAGATATATTTTTTGATCAAGGAGATAAATATTAATGGGAAGTATTATTAAAAAACATGATCTACTGATTATTTTTGTAGTGGCACCATTTTTCTTGTTATTTTGAGTACGCTATAATATTTTATATATACTTTCAAAAAATAATTATCAATATGTTTACAACTATTGAATAATAAATTAATATTTGATAATTTCATTTCCATGAATTTTTATAATTTTAACTTCCATTAACTGAAATATAAATTACTGATCAACATCTGTTTTTCATCTGGTTCATTTTTTTACATCATAATAGTTATGAATTTTTCTATCGATTATCATTGATGATAATTCCAATTTTTTTATCGACAGTTGTGAGCCTATAATAACATTAAATCTCCCCTGTTTTTTTTCATCGTTCAATAATATGAATATATCTTGATGAAAAAATGAATATTACTATTATCTTAGATATTGGAATAAAATTTTCAAGCATAATAAGACACAAAATTCTGGTATTTCAAAATATGTGTTGAGGGATTTATGGAGTGAATTATTATCATGTAATGAAGAATAGGTTCACCAGTAAAATCACATAGTAAGGCTACTAAAAAGTTTTAAACTACTCTCATTATGTCCTTCTATGTTTTCTATAATGTTTTCATGTTTAATGTGTTTTGAAATTGAGGATTGAATATATTTCAGCCTTATAATCACACCTATAATTAGATTAAATAGTATGTAATAATAATAAGCATGGAAAATAAGTTTCTTAATTGCAGTATCTGTGGGATAAAACCATGTTTAATTAAATATTACAGTACTATAGAGATAAAAATATTGAAGAAGTAATGAATGATAAAAAAATACTATAATCAATTCACATCATTTCCATGGATTGAATAATGGTCACAAACATGAATAGCAAGAATAAATAATGAAAAAATCTACATGTTTCTTGAAAAATAATATTTTAAATCATAATTTTCTTCTAGAAAATGTTGGGTAATGAAATTTAAGGGGTTGAATTTTTTTATTCATTAGATTCATGTCATATTGAATAATATATTATTTTTTTGTAAATCATATTCAATATGTTATAGAACATCTATTAGCTTATAAGCATTATTCTTGATTTAAATGATTGATGTGGGAACCCATAGGGAATATTTGTTCATGATATATTTTGACATATTTTTTTTGTTGTTGTTTACAAAAATACAATGATATTACTTATGAACCCTTCATATATTATTCGAATCTACAGAACTGCCAAACCAAATTTGATCTTTAAAGAAAATATATATGCTTTCTCTGTCTTGGATTATAAATTGAGGAAAACGTTGATATTTACTATGGGGAAGAGAGTATTTCAATGTGATAACATGTAACACAATGTGATCTCATCAAAAATTGAAAATTCCTAAAAAATATAACTTTTTATTTTTCTCATTTTAAAATAAATAATTTTATTAGTTTTAATTTTTTTCTAATTATTCAATGGAATGTATCTACATCATTGAGGTTAATTATATATTACCCATTGGATATAGTTGAGTATAAAATTTTCCATTTACTTCATGAAAAGTGTTTTATTTTGGAATGAAAATTTGATTCAATGTTATAAAATTATGATTGATTGAGATTTTTTTAATTATATTCAAAACCATATAGTATCAATTCAAATGAAATAGTATTATAAAAATATAATTGAATAAAAAGTAATTTTTTATTATTAATGAAGCTGGATGGGTGATTTATAATTTCTCATCTTATTTATTATGTTTTATTATCCAAAGAGTGTTTTTAAATTAATTTGTTTCAAATTTATTTGTGTCTATTACCTTGGAGGTAAAGAGAGGTTTTGACCATTAGTGGAATTAAAATTGATGTGGTTTTAATTCGAATTTAAATTTTCAAGGTCAGCTTTTCTTTAAATAATAATTATTTTTCAACTACAAAATAATTAATTATTTAGGGGTATATTATTTCATTTATGAGTAATTTAGTATGGGAAAATCAGTTTGAATAGGAATTTTTTTTGTAATCCAATATCTCAAATATAAGATTTATTTCACTCCACTACTATTTTCATGTATACTTTTTGAGGACTAGAAGATCCTTAGAGTCGAGGAATTTAAGTGCTTGTATTTTAGTAAAATTGATAAACATAATATCAGAAATATAATTTTCTTTAGGTTTTTTATATAATATTTAAGTCTTTTAATTTATTATTAACTTATATTTCGTGTTAAGATGATAAAATATGTAATTTTAAGTTTAATATATGTTTTCGGGGTTTAATTATAATTTTTTAACCTTGTTTTATTATTTAATTTTGGAGTTTCTTATAAAATTTTACTTTTTATTTTTTTAATTTGTTTTATGTTAATGTATTTTATATTTGACATGTTAATGTAATTCAATAACATTTTGATGTGAATTTTTTATTTATTTTCTTTAAATAAATTAAAATATTGTTCCTTTAAATTAATTTTTTTATAATTGATATTATATAATAATTTATTTCATTAATTAGTCAATTAATTATTTTATGTATATTTATTTTGATATACAAAACATTTTTTAGAAAAATTAATAGTTTTTATTTTATTCTATATTTTTTTTATTATAAATTTTTATTAGGTGTAAGTTATTTTATTAAATTATTATGTGAATGGTTTTTATTTTTTTGTTTGGTTATTGAAAGGGAATGTTTATTTTATAATAGTTGATTCACATATCAAATTAATAAAGTAGAATTTAGGTTGTCGTCCTTATCTACCCAAAAACATGAGATATGATCTATACAATTCATTATGACAACTTCCATTTCCATCCATATTGAAAATATATTCAAAGGATTCGCGTATAAAAATTCATTGAAGTCCCCCATATAGGATATTAGAGAACTAATGACATCACATAAATATTAATTACCCCAGCATAGATGATTTTATTAGGGAACGAAAAATATATTATTTTGGGTATCTTATTATTCTAAATGATAAGGGAAGGAGCCTTAGATGAGACTAATAATGTTTATGATTACAAAGACTGAACTCATTCCAAGCATTTTGATGACTCAACTATGAATATATAAAGGGTTGTAGGTGGGTTCTGTTGGAATAACGGTCAAAATATTTTGATTAATATTATTATAATGGTTTAATTATTGATAAATTTGAATGTTTTAGGGACATTAATAGAAAATTAAATAAACAACCCTTAAAATTTTTTAATTGTTATTCCAATGTCCATGTTCATTCCAATTATATCCTAATTTACAATGTTGGTACACACAATCAAAATCACTATGGAATATATAGTATGTGAGGGATAGAAATCATTATATGTGGGAGAAAATCAGGTAGAAACAAATCTCAATGGTTTAATGGATCAAGGCATGTCTTCTATATTGAATTTTATTTATCTAGATATATATTAAAAATATATTTTATGTACCATGATTTTATTAAAATTAATTTACTTTTGGTATAACAATAGGTTATGAAATCTATGTTTTTTCATATTATAATTTGTAATTTGTTTCATTGAATTTAAAATTAGATATATGGATTACACTCATACATAAAAGATTCATTAAATTTAACCTAGTTGATTTCATGAATCTTTATTTCAAGTTTCATATAATGAATCTACTAAGAAATTATTATGATATCTCAAGGTGTTGATGTTTTTTTTGAATTCTAAATCTTTTGTGATTTTTTTTAATTTGAATGTGTTGTTCCATTTTAATTGGCTATACTATTTTCATTAAATGAACATATGTTACTGTTTTTTAATGATCTTGAAAATTTTCTAGATGTGGGAGTTATTATATTTTTTTAAATTATAATTATTAATTCCTATTTGTGTTTTTATTTTGAAATCATATGGGTTAGCTCTCGCGATGATATTGTGAATTTTTTTATAAATCTAAATGATGATATATTTTTTATTCTTATTTTTGAATTTGTTATTCCATCATTTATTTGAAATCCCAATGTGATGTCGTTATATCAATGATTTTATAATTTAATGAAAATTATTTTTATTATTATTATTTCCTTTAATATTGGATAATAGTGCATCAAAAAAATGGGGCTTTCCATAATTTTAATTTATCAAAATGGAATTGTGTTATATTGGAAAATTTTATTATTATTAAATTTAAATTATTAGTTATTAGTTAACATAATGAGTTAACAGATGAAAAAATAAAATAATGGCGTATTATGTTACTTAATTTGTAATATAATAATTACACCTTACAAATTATTGATACGTTGAATGATATTGAAATTGATTTATTTAAAATTGCTACTATTTGGTGTGGTTTTGAATTTTAATATATAAATAAATACTATTAAATTTCTTTATGGATATGTATTTTTAGATTATTGAAATTTGAGAATATATATATATATATATATATATTCTTGGTTATTTGGAAATATTTATTATAGTATTAAATATGATACCAATCAAATTAATGAAATATTTCAAAAAAATTGAATTTATCATTACATAATAATAATATTAATAGTAATGATATTTATAATTATAATTATGTTATGTTATGATGTTTTATATTTGAAACATTTCTACCTGAGATTTTTTAATCCCCATACATTCAAATCACAATGTTACAATTGTTCCAAAATTAATTTCAAATCATACACAATTATTTCTCAAAACTTATATACTATAATTATATATTATGATTAATTTAAATTTATTATTAATATATAATTATTAATTTAACAAATTTAATTAATATATTTTTATAAATTTGGAATATAATTGTTGGTTATACATATGCATTATGACACTTATTTATATTTCCAATGAAAATAAATAATTCTAATTTATTTTTATCTAATTTATAAATAGATATAGTTTAATTATGATCATTTTTTATTTTTTATTACTGTATCACATAAAATAGAACACTAATACACATTTTATATTAAATATTTTGTCTGAATCGATGTAAAATTATTAATAAATGAAATAATTTTAAGAATGCATTTATTGTTGTTAGCTTTCCATCATCATTGAACTAACATGGATTGATTTTTCTAAACATTAATGGATTGAATTTCATTTATTAGAGTGATAAAATCCAATATCACTTTTGTGTATTGGATTGTGATTAATCACTTAGAGTAGGGAAATATTATACCATAACAGATGAATTTAGCCTATATGATAGAGTTTATTGTAAAACATGAAAATGATCTAACAAATTAGGTTCCATGTCCATGTGAATGATCATAGATAGTAAAATTATGTATGGATTCCCTTAAAATAAATATGCTGATGAATTTATAAAATATTTTGGAGACTGATCTAAAATTATTGAAAAATATATTTTTAGGGACTATAATAATTACATTGACCACAATAATGATTGATTGTTTTTGTACTATTCATCATCATGCCATTGAAATAGAGAATTTTTCTACAAGACATAAATATTTGGGAATGGATGTAGAAAAATGTTTTCATGTAATTTCTTTAAATAATTATTACCTTCTTAGAATAGAAAATTCAATGTGAACAATAACTCAATGAAATAAAAATTTAATGTGTATGAACTGCAATGTATGGATGTTCATGATGGAATATTTTTTGAAGAGTCAATGAATAAAATCTATCCATTATATGAATCATCTTGGTTGAATGATTTCTATTATTAATAAGACTGAAAAATTAAAGGAACCATTGAAGGTTAATTAATCCTCTTGGAAGAACCAGAAGAACAGAAATAATGATATATTACATTTCTATGAGGATTTCCTGAAACAAAAGTGTTGTTTTGAAATAAATGGTGAGAAATATTCTTATACATGTTATGAATCTCAATTATATAATGTTTTACATAATATATAGAGGATTTATAATAATTGTATGAATCTAATTTTTTAATATCATGAATGCATTCAATTCAGCCAAAATCAGAATCCAAAGGGGAATGATCATCTACATGGGGAATAATGTGAATGTTCAAGTTTATATGTCAAGACATAACATTTTATACTTGATATGGGACATAAATTCTATACATATGTGTCTTTCTTTTTACCTATTTTATCATGGAATTTTCTTTCCATATCAATACATTGTTTTTCTAGAATGTATATTAATTTTGGCAATCTGTATTTTATTATTTTTAAACATACGTACAGTATTGGATCTCATGTATTATATTATAACTTATATTAATTAAATATTGATAATCTGTATTCTGAAACACTTATGACCTTGAACCATAATTCTGCTACAAAATATGGTTTATTTAATGTAATGTATGGTTATTTATGGAATAATAATTTATGTTATAATTTCAAAAAACTATTTGAGAAATTGAATTATATTGAAATCCTTCTAGGATATTATTTCACTATAATAAGTAGTTTTTTGGATTTTATTAAAACAATAATCAAAACACACAAAGAAATATTCCATAATAAGTGCCCAAATCACTAAGATCATAAATATCTATATATGAGGACATTTTGATATCTATTCATTCAGTAAAGAAAATTATTGGATCCCAGTTATTAATTACTTTTAACATTAGAGATACATCAATTTATTTCATGAAAAATATCATGATATAAATGAATTGTTTATTTATGTAAATGAAGATGGTATGAAATTAGATATAAAGGTCAAGGTCATAAGGTCTGATATGGGTGGTGAATATTGTGGAAAATTTGATGAAATTAGAAAAAAATATGTTATGTTTACATTGTTTTTAGAATTCCATGGAATATGTGCACAATACACTAAACCAGGTATAAAAAATGGGGCAATGCGAATTCATTATTGAAAATTTGTATACATGGATATAATTATACTATGAAAATTTTCATCATGCTTATCACTGCTGAATAATTCTAATTTTTTTTATATATTTAATAGGTTTCATTGTATAGATGTTACTAATGCTCATTTTTAACTTTTTTGGGTTTGAAACCTTGTTTGAGACACATACATGTGTGGGGTTTTCAGGTAGAGACTAGAGTATATAATCCGTAGAAGAGAAAACATGATTCATGAAAAATCAATGGATATTTAATTATTTCTGTAGATAAATAAAATGGGTATAGTTTTTATTATTCTAACCATATTATGAAAGCATTTAATTTTGAAATGATATATTTATTCATAATGGTGAATATGGATGGAGTAAACGTCACAAATTTTGGCAATCAACAAATTTAGAATTAATATTCTTTTTTCATGTACTCTAACTTCACTTGTTGTTGTTCATAAAATTATTGTTTCACAAAAAAAAAATGTTGAAAAAATACGATGTTTCCCAAATTCACATTTATATAATGGTCAGTGAACCATAATAAATATTGTTATGAAGATCCCAAAGGGAAAGGATGATAGTAATTTCAATTGAATTTGTGTTATATCTGTATGAAATTGAAAGTCATCTTGGATTTTATTTTGATCCTGTATGATATTTTCAAACCATATATTCTAATAATTCATGTAAATGATTAGATTTTTGTATTTTTTTGAGTAAAATTTTGGGGAACAATGTAAAGTATAGTACTGTATGTAATTACTTTAAGGATGCAAGAGACTTGGAGATAAATGGGTCATCAAAACGAAATGTTACTACCATGGAATCCATGACCATTACATGTCCAAACATATTGATAATATATTCACTCAATAGGATGGTATAAACTATAAGGAAACCTTTTCATCAGTTTCCATGAATTATTATGTCATAACTATTATGTAATTGGTAGCTCATTATCATTTAGAGTTACATCAAATTGATTTTAAAACATATTTTAAAAATGGAATAAAAAAAATATGAGTAAAAAGATCAACCAAACGGACTTCCATTGAATGAAAAAAACACATGATATGAAAATAAACTAATTTAATATATGAACATTAAAAATACATCTAACAATGTTATTTTAGGTTTAATTTAACCATTATATCATTAGGATTTAATGTAAACATCATTTATCAATGTATATAAATAATTAGTGGGTGTAACTTTATTTTATTTATTCTATTTGATGATGATATATTGATTACTAAAAATGATCTTGGTCTATTATGTGAGGTCAAGAAATACTAGTCTAATAATTTCTTATGAGAAAAAAGTGATAATAAATTTGTGTGACTGGAATAGAAATTATTCATAATAAAACTCAAGGTTTATTGAGTGATATACAAT
Organism: Viscum album; assembly: GCA_963277665.1. Taxonomy (NCBI): domain Eukaryota; kingdom Viridiplantae; phylum Streptophyta; class Magnoliopsida; order Santalales; family Viscaceae; genus Viscum; species Viscum album. The sequence goes on from OY728141.1 coordinate 1,144,300,625, forward strand.
TATACACATCAATTAAAATTTATAGATTATTAGGATGTTTTTTTCAAAAAAAATGGTTCCAATTCATGTAGGTGAAAAAGTAAATCTAAATTAATGTCCTGAAAATGATTTGGAATGAAAATTGATGGAATGAATTCCTTATGAATCTATAGATGGAATACTGATGTATGATTAAAAACATACAAGTCCATCCATGATCATTGAATTTGGAATGTTAGAAATATAACAATGTAATCCTAGGCTGGATAATTATAGAGTTTTACAGAAAATATTGTGAGAATTTTAATGAAAAAATGATTAGATTCATTCTTATAAAAATCTAATCATCATGAAGTTCTTAGATACTCTAATAAAGGATTTATCAACAATATTAAAACTATGAAGTACAATATTGGTAATGTGTATATTCTATTTGAAGGATAAATATCAAGGAAAAGTAAAATGAATTCTGTTATAGATTCTTATATCATGGATGATGAGTATTTAGCATTCCTTGAAGCTATAATTCAAGGTATGTGGTTACAAATCCTTATTTTAGGACATGGAATTATTGAACGTATTTCCAAGCCCTTGAAAATTTATCATGAAAATTACAAAGGAGTATTCCTTTCCAATAATGACTTATATTCCCAAGTTGATAGACATGTGGACTTAAAATACATTATAGATAAGGAGGATGTTCAAAAATGTAAGCTGTTTATTTATCATTTTTGAATAAATATTATGATTCTCAACCCACTGATGAAAGGGATACCAAAAACGAGCTTTATAAAAAAAAAGTATGTGCATTGTTTTTGAGTAGGTTTCATTGTATTTATTGAATTTTTTTCCTGATACAATTGACACATGGATTTGAAAATGTTTTTATCATCTTGCATATCTTTTAAATAAGTATACATGATTGAATTGAATAATGATAACAATTATAGTCCTAAATAAAGACATTATAATTAGACCATATATATATATATATCATATTATAATTATGATAGGAATATATATATATATATATACTCATTAGTATATGTAATAAAGTATATCATTAGTGGATATATGACCTCCTTGAATAATGTGGAGATTATCCTTATTATGATGAATTCTTTATGCATGATAGAATAGATATAAATTTTTATAATGAAACATTTAATGTATTAAACATCATAATATAATATCAAATGAGTTATGTGGGTGGATGATGAAATAACTCATGTACTATTTTTTTTACTGTTATTATAATGGGGAAATATGGGATAACCTTGCCGAATAGATGGAATTTGATAGTTAATTAAATAACCACCACTAAAAATTATTTTTTTCCTATTAAAGTGTCATGCCCATTAAAATTATGTCTAAATGTAAAAAATTCGCTATGATCCATCAATATTTATATGCAAAAAAAAAGGCTATAAATCCCTTCTAGTACGAGAAAATCAAGGATAATCAAATCCCAATAATTCAATGGATCAAGGTAAGAGTTTTATTTTTAATTATATTAATCAAGTTATTTTATAAATAAAGATGATTAATTATCCCAAATAACTTGTGATTAATTTAAAGGTTCTTCATATGTGATCAACACAGATAGGATGAATAAATAGTTAGGATTATTTATATTGAATAAGATAACACATGGATCGAAACGGAAAAACACATCATGGGATATCATCATTGTTGTTAACAAAAGAAGGATGATGCCCATGCCACTTAATATGAACAATGATGTACTGGAAAATCTTGTGATTAAAATGAACCATATCTATATATCTCCAAACCTATTGAATTTGAATCATATCATCCAAATTTGATACAACCATCATTGATAATAAGTCATATTCATCCCTAAACATCATTCGACCCAATCATATATGATGGTTAAATACTTAAATGAATGTATTTTCATAGATTAATTATTAATGATGACAAAATTTATGGATATATATTGAATATGATTATGTTCATAGTTTACTTTTTTCCGGTGATTCAATTTTCAAATCTTGGATGAGAAAATGTGTTCCACCATTGAATTCATTGATGTTTCAAAAGATACTAAAAAATTTGTGTTCCATAAAATATTGAATAACTACTAATTGAAATTAATGATTTGAAGATGATGACAATTCAAGAATGATGAGTTCTATACTCATTCTATTCCAACATAAGTCAGGAAACATCTATGAAGACACTGGAGTTATATATACTGTGATTGAACAATGAGATCCAATTGAATTTGGAATCAACCATGAATGAGAGACAAGGATAACAAAATCCTCAAACAAAAATTTGAACCGCGTTGAACTATTTTTACAAGCCAAAAAATAATATCACATTGAACCATGTGTATTTTTATCTGAGATCAAGTTCTAGAGATTTTTTTTTTGTGTTTTCAATTAGTTATTAAGAAGGTTGAAATCAATATTGGGTTATCTAAAAAATTCCATGTGAGTAATTTTCGAATATGTGGTTGTTTCCCCTCTAGTTGTTTTCCCATTATAATTTGTGATATTGTGTGACATACCGACCCATGTGCCACTATATGGTGCCCCAAGACTATTCACCACATTCCCACAAGCGCGCCTCCCCATACTCCCGAGAGTGCAGAATACATTCAAGGTTCTAGTAAGTACGTCTTGGGGAGGCTATAATCTTTTTTATCAGAATAAAACCCCAACATATGAAAACAAAAATAACCAAGTGCGGATGCATATAAATAACCATAATAATAACATGCAATATGATATTCAAAAAAGAAAAATACGAAACTCCACTGAATGTTAATACAAGATATGATAACAAAAATTTCATCGTTCTACAATGAAACTAAATCAAAAGACACAAAGACTTCCAAGGAGGTACCGAACCACATCTGGTTCCCTCTACCATGTTATAATCTCAAATAAAAACCTATCTGAGGGCCTTGACCTTATCATTTCCTGCAACAGCAAATTCTACTTGTTTGCCAATCAGGTGGACTAAATTGGATGTCATCATAACTCAGTTGTCCACCAAAAATGGTGTCTAAAACAAGTCCATTAAAAAGTTAATGAATGTATTTTTATGAAGAAATAAATACAATGCATTATTAAACTGTTATCACATTGTCATTTAATCATTAATCATCACATCTGGCCCAGTTTCAATCCTTGTTTTCCTTTGGAATCATCATTGATTATTATCATTCATTTGGTGTTGATTTCCATGTCAAGCTCACAAAATCCCATTAAATGTAGGTATCCATGCCAACCACTCCATTCCTCATTCAGTGTAGTATGTCATGCCTATCACCCCAAAATAGCATTTGGTGTAGGTCTTCATTTCTTTCACTCGAAAATCACATTCGGTGTAGTTCCTCATGACTAGATCCCAAAAATGTAAAGCATGTATTACAATTGGCGAGGAATTCCATGTCCAAGTCCTAACTTCTAATCAGTTAAGAAGTTAATATATAACACCAAAAAAATATCATCCATTTAATAATTCTTTAATTCAAATTAATTAACCACATCATTCCATAACTAATACTTCAATTTGTTAAACATGTCATGGTCCATTAGTTAACTCAACAATTAACTATGAACATAACCCATTAATTAATTCTTCAATTAATTAATCAATCAACACAATTATCATTCCAAAATTAATTCTTCACAAATAATTTTACATATAAAATATCAATTATTGGTAATTAATCCTCACAATTAATTATATTTGATCATCATGAGGGAAAATTATTATTTCTCTCAATTAATTATCTTAAATATCTAAACATAATTTCATAATTAATTTCCTCCAATTAACTATATTAAAATAAAAAATTAAGTATCTAAATTACAATATCTCAACCCCTAACCAATCAACAAAAAAATATATAATTTGAAAACCCACATTCATATGTCCCATGATTCAGTTATCAATTAATCACCAAGGTAATCTCATATCAATTCCACATTACTAAATACTCCAATTTTGGAAGTTAATTATGAAGAAAAGCTAACAAATACATACACTCACATTCATATATCAAATACACGACTACAAGATTTTAATTTAGACCACTTACCTCACTTTATTGATATATGTTATCCTAATGAAAATATAAAAAATTAGAGTGGCACAACATCATCTATCAATCTCCAGATCTAAATCCCAGGACAAAAAATAAGATCAAAGGCATCTAGACCATGCAAATCTAGATCTAAACCAACAATCCAGGATCATGATAAAATATCATTGGTTTAGATCCATGGAAACGGTGGAGATCATCATTAAAAAGAAGAAGGAAATATAGTGTAATAAATGGGAGATGTAAATGGATGATATTCACTTATCGGGAAGTGATCAAATCCTCAATCTAGACTTTTAATCTCGATGATCAATGTTCAGATCACCTTGGAAACCCTCTAAATTGATTTGGTGTCACCTAGAATTTTTCAAGCACGAGACCATGTATGAATATTGGATTATTGGGGGATTGAGTGGCTTTAAAAATATATTTTCAGATAATTTATCTTACATTCATGGTTTCCTAGGCAGAAGATCATGATTAGGTCAAACCGTGCACAAACTGTGCAGACCTCTACATCTAGATTTTCACGGTTGGAAAATATTAATCACACAGTTTTTCAACCATTCGAAAACCCTAAAAACCCAATAATACATTATTTTTTCATAAAAAATCTTCCATATACAACCCATGACACTACTCCAAAACAATGGTACTTAAAAACCTCAAAATGTACCGGAAAAAGGGCATAAGATGACTCTACAAAAGGTCAGGGTCTTACATTCGTCCCACCTTATAATAGCACATCCTCAATATATACTCCTGAATTTCTCTATGATTTCAAGCCAAAAATATTGGCTCATTAGGCCCTCTTGTATGCTTCTCAGTCCCATGTTTCCTCATAAACACTTCAATTTTTCCATAACACATGAACAAACGACATGGTCTTTCCCTATAACACTTTCTCACTGCAACCGATTTCATGTATCAGATTCCCACAAAAAAATAATCTATATCAAGATCAACATATTTCACATAAATCACATGAGAAGGGTTAGAGATATACCAATATTATTGTGACACACATAAAACATCATATATAGCACTTAATTTCTATGGAAGGGAAAATCGGTAAGCCACATGCCCAACACTCCCTCGTATCACAAATGGTCCTAAAAACTCGAGAGCCATCATTCCCTGCATCCACAACCTGTGGTGATCAAATCTTGGACACTCACTAAGGAATATATGATAACCCTTCTAAAACTCTAGATGTTATCTCCTTATCTCATCATAATAATTCTTCCTACTCCGATCCATAGCCATACATCTACGAATCAATGGATCTTACTCTAATGTCCCCTAGATGAGACTCAGTCCCAACTACCCTGACTTACCCACCTCTAACAAACATAGAGTTTATCTAAAAGATATAACATTTAGTTACTCATATGGTTCCAATATAAATAGTTTCTGAATCACTATTGTTATAGGGGAACTCAACTAAAGCCAACTACTTCTCATAAGAAACACCATAGTCAATTACACATACTCCCAACATATCCTCTAACACCTATATGATACGCTCTTGCTTCCCAACTATCTGTGGTTGGCAGGTCGTACAAAAAAAAACCTATATACTATGAACTTTTTGTAGAGCCCTTCTAGAATTGGGATGTAAAATTCGAATGATGACATCAAACAATTGTTTATTGCACTACAAGAATACAAACTATATCTCATACATACAGTTATCCAAAATGATATACTATAATGGTTTCCCAAATTGGAAAAAAATTATTCTATGTTTATAAAATCAACAACGACCTAAATAGAATCATTTTCCCTATGTGACTTTGAATGTTCTACAATAAAATACATATTCATGTCATCCCAATTCCATTATTTAATAGGCAACAACTGCAACATGCATCTAGGTAGTTGATTATTTGTCTTCACCTAATGATAGGTGAAACATCCTGTTATAAACCCTACTATATATGTTTTCATGCTTGTCCCCCAAAATTTTTGTCGTAGGTGACGATACATGTTTTTCAACTTAGGATGTACCTCCCACATTGAGGCATGAAATTCTCACAAGAGTTCCTCTTGAATACTCATTGGCATAACAACTCAATATCTCACAAAATGATCTCATCATAATATATTATCTTTTCTGAAGGTGTCTCTCCACTTTTATGGATTTACCATAACGATAAACACTCCAGCTCCTCATAATACATGTCCTTAATCCATCTCATGAGTGAAGACTCCACTACTACAGAAACAAGGGTCATCTTCTCCTAACTCTCCTAAACTACTACATCAATTTCCTCTATCAAGGCCTCAATCTTCAACTCTATATTCTACTCATATAACAACTAAGTATAATATTTCTTTCTCAAGAAATCATCCAGACTATTCCCCTTTCTAGGGGTATATGGAAGTTCCAAATCAATGGAATGCATATATTCTATCCATCTTCACTATCGAAGAATCATGTTGCTCTATGAAATGATATACAAAAATATTTTTTGATCTATAAAATATATAAAATTTTCACCCAAAAGATAGTGTCACCAACACAAAAGAGAAGAACCCAAAGCTTCCATCTCAAGTTTATGCAAAGGGTAATTCTGTTCATGTGGCCTCAGCTGCTAAGACCCATAGAAAACTAATTGATTCCCTTACATCAATAGAGCTAAGAGTCAGATCCTAGAAGCATAAAAATTCACAATGTACTCCTCACCCAACTCTAGTAAGATCAAAATTGGGTTTGATGTAATGTTATTAATAAACTATCTGAAAGAGTTCTCACATGATCTTTTCCAATCAAACCTTATGACTTTCATTATCAAACTAGAATGAAGTGATATTAATCAAGAAAGTCCTAGATGATCCTATTGTAATAACTAGTTATCCCAAAAAGCTACAGATATAAAAAAATCATGGGTTGCTCCCCATAAATCATTCCATGCTAGTTTTTTGGGTCCACTACTACACCTTCTTCTGATATGATATGCCCAAAAAAATTTACCAAGTCTTTAAAAACATAAATTTAGATAGCTTAGCATAAAACTGATACTCTCTCAGGGTAATTGAAAATATTTATAGATGTTGGGAATGATCGTCATGATATTTATATTAAACCAAGATGTCTTACCCAACCCCCCCCCCCCCCCCCACCCACCCACAAACTGATCTATATACAGATAAAAGATCTTGTTCATGAAGCACATAAATACTAATAGAGAATTTTTCATCCCAAACAACAAAATAATAAACTCATAAACCCTATACCCACTTCAAAATGTAGTACATTGTATATTAGAGGTCCAAAATCTCACCTAATGATACCCTAATCTCATTTCGATCATTAAGAACCCATATTCCCCCTACTTCTGGTCAAACGGAAAATTAATACATAGAAGAGGATATCAGTTCTTCACATTCATTTTATTCAACAAATAGTAATTGAAAGATAAGCCTAAACTACCATCACACATCATTAAAAACAATACAGGTGATAGCTAAGGAGACATATACTGATGGATATACTATTTATCCACTAAATCCTCTAACTTAATATTGAGATACTGAAGCATAGTCAGTGTCATTATGTAATGTGGAATAGATATGCATTCTGCCCTCATAATGAGCTCAATAGTGAATTCCTCATATCTCTCAGGTGAAAACTATGGAATGTATTCGAGAAAGATATCCTGATATAGTTATAATAATTATGGAAGTACTTTTTTCCTACCACCGCCATCATCCTGCAAAATACAAGAAACGTCAGCTATGAGATCTCTCATTAGATGAGTAAATTTCCCATCTCGTCCAGCATGAATATCCTATTTTCCACGATGAACATACTGGTCACCCTTATAAGACACAAAGGTCACTCTCTAGCGATAACAATTGATGTGGGCTCGGAATGTGACTAGCCAGCCCATACCCATAATCAGGTCAAATCCCTTTACATTAAGGACGTATATACCCCAAAGAAAATGATACTATTTAATCTCTATAAATCATTCCAGACATAAATACGTATCCCTTTACCATGTTCCCAATGGTGTATCGATATTCATCATCCCACCTACAGACACTACCTCCATGCTCAGAAAAGAAACACTATTTTCTGATATAAATGAATGATAGGCACCAATATGAAATAAGGAAGTTGCTAAAGTAGAAGAAACTAGAATAGTACCTCTCGCTGTAGATGGAATAGACTTTCTCTACACAAGTGTAGGATGAGTTGCATGTAACTCTCCTGCCCCTTCTCTATATGGTGTCATCTAACTCAATAGAGTACCACCACCATCATAATAGAAGCACTCGTAACCTAAAGAACCATTTACACTTCCTCTACCGCCCCTTCTAGTAGAACTCCAGCTACCCAACCAATATGGTGTAGAGTAACCCCTTCCCACACAATGACTATGAGAAGTATATTCCTAAGCACTAGTTATTCCCTTATTCATACAAAACTTCGGTAGGTACCCCATTATTCCCCCAAAACGACACTCCAGATGTTCTCAAGGACAATGTGTATGATATTGTCACTGCCTACCACCCTGGTGGAAGAGAACATGAGTATGATCCAGTGTAACTGTTCCTCCTGGCTATCCACTTTTCTTTTCATTATCCTGACTATGAATATCGTAATGTATCTTACTTATCTCGAAAGGCACACTCCATAATCTTCTAGTGAATTCTTCATGTCCAGTACTAGAAGACTCCTTTAGGCCCCCTCTAAAATTAGAGCATGATAAACCACTTATGATAATTTCCACAAACTAGGGATATTTACCTAGGACTAACTATTAATCCTAGGTCCGTCTAGAAATCATATTTACAATGAATCCCCATCTTTCACCAAATATAGACCGAAACACTGTATATCAATGAAATGTTAAATGTAATCCATTATGGACATGCTTCCTTGGGTTAGATGCATAATCCCTAAAGCCATTCTTTTCTCAATGTCACTAGACAGAAGTTCTCCTATAACATCTCTAGAAAAAAACATTCATAACATATGATCAATCTATCTAGATCATACCTTTATGTATATCAATATCTTTGCTGAACACTGCAACATATAAGTAGCCAACATGACCCTCCCCCTAGCCTGAGTCTCCAAATGGACATGTATAATCTCCTTTTGATTCAATCCATAATTCAACTCCCATATGCCAACCCTCTCCAGTAAAAGTAGGAGGGTACTGCGTCTGAAACCCCCTTATCATCATATTCATGCTTTTCAAAACCCATCGTGGGTATCTCTCCATGAATTGAATGAAATGAGAAATGTTACCTTGGAACTGTTCCCCTTCCTCCTTTTATTTCTCCAATGATGCCTCATGTTCCCTATCTGGATGTTTATTCTAGGACATACCGCTCAATCTCTCCCTCAATAAGCGTTGTGGTGGAATATCTCTTCAATGAAAAAAACACATTTGTAATCTCATAACACATCCTTAGAACATTTATTTAGAGGATAAAGTAATGCAAAAAGTTTCAACATGTCCCTTCCCTCGTTTTTTCACAACAATGTCAACAATGTGGCCTTAACACAACCCTTTTCCTTCCTACTAATAGTTCTTGGTTAACAATGGTACATACATTATTATTAATTAATTAAAACATTAATTAATCATATTATATCATATTAATTAATTTGACAATTAATTAATTAATCATACTCATTTCATCAGTCAAGATTCTCATAAGAAACCCATTTAATCTCTATTTCCATCATTATTTTAATATCATAATAAGGGAAAAAAATTTCACGTTCAATAACATTCCCATTAATCATTTTCACATAAGTTTCTAGAATTATTCATGTCACTACAACCCTGAGTGTCTAGAATAATTCATGCAGAATCAACGATCATACGTTTTTTGGCAATGAATCAAAATTCAAAAACATTAAAAACAAATAACACATCACACCACAAGTGCATCACCCAAGGTGAAATAATATTCAAATGTAACAAAAAACCAAATTCACAACAATCCCACCCTTCATACATTGATTTCCCTTATACATGGGTTTGTAACTCCCCTGAATGAGGTCACTACAATGCCTCGACTCTTCTTTGTGTCTTTTATTCCTTTCCCAAAATTTTAAGAGAAAAGAAGAATAAAGAAAGGAAATCATATTTTATACCACTTTGTATGTCCTTACCAAGGCCCCTCTAGGCGGTTCCCTATGTCGATTCACCACATTCCCTCAAGAATGCCTCCCCATATGCCAGAGGGTGTCGACGAGTAGTGAGGGCTTTGAATGTCATTCTTAGGAAGACTATACCCAATTTTATCTGAATAAAACAACATCAAAAGTAAACTATAATAAATAAGAGATAAAGTATATAAAAAACGAGAACAATACCATGTCATATAATATTCATAACAAGAATATAAAATAAATAACTGAAAGGGAAAACATGATATGACAATGATAATGTTAGGTGTATACAAGGAAACTAAAAGTTAAGACATAATAACTCCCAAGAACATCCTTAACCTTTTCTGGTTCTCTCTCCCATGCTCCAATCCCAAATAAAAACATATCCCAAGTCCTTTCCCATATCATTTCCTACAAAAACAATGTCTAATCAGGTGTCGAGTAGGCCACCCGAATAGGGTGTGAGAACATCTTAGTAAGCCACCACCAATGGTTTCTAAAACTAGTTCGGTCAAATGATAATGTTTTTAGTTTTATGAAGAAATAAATTAAATTCATAATTAAACAGTTATCATATAGTCATTAACCCTTTAATCATCACAATAGGCCCATTTTTAATTCATGTTTTCGATTTGAATCATCATTAATTATTATCATTCATTTTGTGTTGAACACCATGTCATGAACCCCAAATCTCATACATTGTAGGTCATCATTCTTAACACTTCATATCTCATTTTGTGCAGGTCATCATGCCTAGCACCCCAAAATCTCATTCCGTGTATGTCATCATTCATAGCACACCAAGATCTCATTCGTTGTAGGTAGTCTTACCTAGAACTGTCAAATCCCAATCTGGGATAACGATTGCGGAGAAACACCATGTCCATGTCCCAAATTATAATTAGAATAAAATTCCATGTCTGGCACCAAAATAATCTCAACCATTTCATAAATCATCAATTCAATATAATTATCCACATTATACCATTACTAATACAATTATTAGTTAAAATTTTCAAAGGCCATTAGTTAAATCAACAATTAACTAAAATCATAACCCATTAATAATTTCATCAATTAAATAATCAATCAACAAAATTCCCATTCCATAATTAATTTTTCATGATTAATTATCCATATCAAATATCAACTTGTCATAATTAATTCTCATAATTAATTATCATTGATAAACAACATGGCACAAAATTAATTCTCTCAATTAATTATTTGACATCGCCAAACATTATTTCATAATTATTTTTTCCAAATTAATTATCATAAAAAAATATATTAAATATCTCAATTAAAATATTTCAACCCATAATAAATCACCAATTAAAATTTCAATTTGGTAAACCCCCTTCCTTTGTTCGATGATTCAATTATCAATTAATCACCATGGAAATAACAAGATAATATATCATTCCGAATTAAACCAATTTAGGAAATAAATTATCAGGGAATGATAAAAAATCCATAAACTCATATTCACATGTCAAATCCATGACCATGGGAGTTTAACTTAGACCACCAAACTTAGTTTATTGACAGATTATATCCCATCATAAATTCCCAAAAAATTGAGCTGCATAACATCGTCGATCAATATATAGATCTAAATCCCTAAAAATCAAGATCAAAGGCATCACGATGATGAAATTATATATCTAGACCCAAAATCCACAATAAAGATAAAAACTCATAGGTTAAGATGTATGGAAGTGGTGAAGATCATCCAATAAAAGATGAAGGAAATATAAAGGAATGAACATGAGAAACAACATGATGAAATCCAATTACAGGGAAGTGTGAAGATATTCGATATGAGATTTTGATCTATAAGAATAATTTTAGAATTACCTAAGAACCCATCTAGAAGGCTCTAAAATCACCTATAATTTGTCAAACCATATCCAAAGTCAAAATTTTGGAGTCTCAGGGGTACATGTGTTTTTAAAAATAGATTTTTGGATAATTAATTTCATATGCATAGTTTTATGGGTTCGAGATCACAGTTAGTTCAAACTATGTTACAACCATGCGGACCTCTCTATCTAGGTTTGCACGGTTGACATGGTTTAGTCACATAGTTTTTCAATGCATAAAAAAATAATTCAGAAACCACTGTCTATTAGTTTTTTTCTAAAAAAATCACCAAAAACCACTCTAAGACACTAATCAAATAATGATACATAAAAGCCAGAAAAAGTACCTGAAAATCACCTTATATGACTCCACAAAAGGGTAGGATCTTACATAATAAAGTCTCAATTATTTCTCAATTTGCACATACCATTTCCACTATGTATAAATTTTTTATTTATAAAAACTGATAATGATTAGTAATATATGGATCAATGTAAAAACCATATGACTTGAGAATCTGTTAGTGTAGTCACTATGTTATGGATTTGGATCCATTGAATGAGGTTGTTGATAAGTATTTTGGAAACATGGAAGTTAGTGGTGAGGTCAATATCTGGTAATGATTCTTGGAATTGAGCTGGTCAAACAATCAATTTTATAAAAATAATGTTCAAATAATTACACTTACATAATTTCAATGGTCAATTAGATAATAAGTGTGGAATTTTTGATTTTAAATTAATAGAGGTGTTGACTGATTAAGTAAGAATAAAAATTTTATAGCAGAAAACATTCAATAAGAAAATTATGGATGATGGTGGGGGCCATGAGAAAAAAACATATTTTATGTCAAATGTAGATGTTAAAATAAATTTAATGTCAAGATATCTTCCGGTGAGCTAAAATTAGATCTATTTTTGATAAAGGAGATGAAGATCAAATAACGTTATTATTCTTTATACTAAATTAGATAAATGTTTTTGGAATTTTTACAATGTTTTCTCTTCATTTTATTTTGTTTGATGAATATAAATATCATTTCAAACTATAATTCTTTCAGGATTTAATTTTTTTGATAATATCTTGTTGTTTTATCCTTGATTTTCATTAATGTGTTTCATTTTACCTTCAATTCATTGGTATATTCATTGACTATCTTCATTTGTTTTTCATTAGGTTGGAACCCTTATCTTATTTTGGTTAGGATTTTGTTTAATCTTGATATTGAATCATGTTAATTATTGATCAAGAACCATGAACATTGAAGCATATTGATTCTATTATTGTGTTTGAAATTTTATGAATAAATTGATATGATCTTGATGAAATTCGGTTGATTACTTATATCACCGTCATTGGATTTAACTTTTCATTCTTATTTACAGTTAGAGTTTAGGTATTTAAAACTTTTTTTTAAAATAAATTTTATATTTAATTATTTTATTGTAATAGAGAATGGATAAACTAGAATAATCGCATTGAATTTCCAATTAACAATTTTTGACCTATATCCTCTTATATTCACTATTGATTGTTTTCTATTATTTTCATCTATTATTAGTTTATAAAATTGGGATAAAATAATCATTAGCCTTAAAATTCACCATAGAAATAGATTAGTTAGTATATAATGAGAATAATCATGATAATAAATATCCTTAAATATAGTGTCATTGGGAGACTACCATGGTTTCATCTAAATTTCATTAGTTTGTATATTAAAGTATTAAAAGATGATTATACAATAGAATATCGTATCATCATTTCATAATAAGTCATTATCCAACACAGAATATTTCCACTTTCATTAACACCTCTAAAGGCATGAATCCATAAAAACTCAATCTAAATATCACTACACAATCCAATACCATTATCCAAACCATTTTTTTCATTATTTACCAAAAACTGAATTTTTTACACATCACATCGCTTCATTTCATTGAGAATATTCATCCCATTAACCAATAAAAACCCCGTCATTTTTAACAATTATCAAATAATTACTCCATGATTAACAGTTACTCTAGTATAATAAACAATATATCACAAGAAGATCATAATTTTAAAAAAATCATTGACCCACCACCCCATAATAGTAACCAAACACATTATCACCAAACCACCCTAAAATAAAATCTAATTATCACCTTGCAATAACAATTTAATGTAAAAGTCCACCACCTCTCCCCACACCACATCCTAACCATACATCACAACACAACATAGTTCATATTATTGATTTAATAATATAATTCTGTCAAATTATACTACATTAATTTAGTGGAATTATAACCTAAACCAAAATCATGGGGGGAAATTTTCATTAGAAAACTTTATGTGATTTCCCAATTTCAATTTTAGGAAGATATCACATCATCTGAAATACTAAGGATCCATATCACATAGCAAGCATGTGAAAAAAGATCCCCCAACAACCACAATTTTCATGGGGGAATTCAGTCTGTACAATCACAATATCCGAATAATGTTAATTTTGTTAAAGAAAGAAGAAAAATCCCCTTTTATCCCATTAATTTCGATCATTCCATTATTTTTCTTTAATTAAGAAATAACCTCCGTTACTAATAGATAAAAAACAGAAAACCCCACATGAATGATATAAAAAATTGGGAATCACGGGATTCCCTATATAAATTTAGTTTTTACATCTATATGCACATATCATTGAGAAGATAAAAACAAACAAAATCCTGAATTGCATGTTTAATCCACTAATCATCCAACACAACATTGGGGATGTTGAAAATGCCACCCAAATCCAAACCCAATCCAAAACCTACACACCACACTGAATAAGTATATAAGATCAGAAGGAAACCCATGGTGACGAATAGACAATGCACATTCGATATTTTCAGGGACTACAGCTACACCGATGAATCATGATGGGAGGAAGAGGATATTGATCATCAAAAAGTTTCTAAGGGTTCACAAAAAATGATAAAAGAAAGGGGTAGGTATGAATGACGAGTTATTATACTAAAAGACTTATTTAAAACCATGAACATGTCACATTCATGTCGTGTAACCAATTCATGATGTGACTTTCAATGTTTTTTTAAAACAAATCTTGCTAAAAATCTCATTGACTCACCACTATTAAATTTTAGGTTAGGAATTAATTTTATAAATTGGTATATTTCACAAATTATTACTTCAATGCACATAGTCCATAAATCTATCCAGTTATAAAAGTTATCAAACACTAGTTCATGTTATCGAAACATTCTATAATGTGATTATTCTACAGAAGTCCTACTCGACCTCCAACCACCAAGGAACCACCTCAAGCATCCTCTAAAACATACCACCACCCAAAACTAGAAATGAAATGTGTTGGGGATTCATGTACCATTATAGATATTTGTTCCATAATTACAATATTTCAATTCATATTTTTCAATTTAATATGTGTTCCATTTTCTATTTTTATTCATAGTTTATTGTGGATTAATATTATAATTATATAACATAATAGAGAATTCATTTGAATAATTCCAAAACTCTTTAGATCAATAGAACTATAATGTGTGTGGTTAGTTCTAAAATGTAATGTACCTAACCCCAGTATCCCATATTTAGTGACTTCCTTTTTTAAATTGGTACTAAGAACAATAGATCACTTTCTAAATGACCAAGTAGTATAGGGATATTTGAATATATATATACAAACATAATTATTCCATAAAAATATAAAATTAAATATAATTTATTTTCTTCATTCGGAACAATATTATTTTCTTATCTTATCCCTTCCTATCAGTCATAATATACATCTTCTATTGCATGGAAAAAACAAAACACAAGAAAGGGTTCGGATCATATAATCAGTAAGGGTAAAAAGTTCAAAAGAATCTATAAAAATAAAATATTAGGAAAGGTGAATATATAACAACAAAACAAATTGATACATAAACTTGAACATAATATTGTAGGAATAAAAAAAAAAAAAAATTCCATACAAATAATCACATGAGAATGAAAAATAAACATGTGTATTCTACTAGTTGAATAATTACATGAATTATCAATAAATAATCTCATAATGATTTAATTCAAAATGTGTGACATTATAATTATTCCATAAATTTTGTGGCAAGGAAACCATACACAATCAGTTAAAACATCAGCCAGTATCCAAACTAGTTTGTCTTCTGAGACATGCTAATGCATCAACGACTCTAGTATGCCCCTCCCAAGACTAACTTAGTATACTTCATTCCTCATATAAAATGTGTTAAAAATAATCAACAAACCCAATCAAATTAAAAATATCATATGAAATTTAAATAATACCTTCAATCAGTAAACAAAATCATAAACTATCCATAATAATATTGATAATTGTTTCAAGATTGTACATCCCGAGTCAAAATAATCATAAAACATTCAATAAAATATGTTATGTGGTAAAATATTAGATTAATTTCAATAAAAAATAAGATTCTATACATGGTTTTGAAATATATTAAAATAATCTCACAAAATAATTAATAAATTCATGAGTGAAATACCATTTTACTTTTTAGAGAACTATTTTTTTTGGAAAACAAAATGTATTTTTCATAAAAATTATATTGATTACATGTATATACAAAAAATGTAATGAGAATTAAATAATATTTTATGAATATTAAAATGATACACATAATGATATTTGGTAACTAAAGTGAAAATGTTACTTTATTGTTCAAAAAACATTATAAATGAGCCACTTCAATGTAGTTTATGGGAAAATATAAATGAGTTTTTAATGAACACAATGGAATAATTTTTGCATAAAACAATATATTAACTAATTTTTTTTACGAAACAAGTAGATATATTAGGAGTATTTTGGTGGATTAAAATATATTAATGGTTGTACTTGAAAACCAGTAAGAAATAGGGAAGTTCCCTTTAATTGGGCTTTTTTATTTAGAATAATTGAAAATTGATCATTATAAAACATTTGACTCCCCTTCAAACATAGTAGAATTGAACTAGCTATATATCATTGGAACATACACAAATAATTTAATACGATTTCATCATTTTAATTATGAATAATATTGTTTAAGAGGGAGAGAAACTGTATCCTGATGGAAAATAGAGGATCAAGGTAAAATGATTACCACATTGTAAACCATGGAACAGTATAACCAGTAATATTAATGATCATCAAATAAAAAATTTAATACAATAAAGATAAATTTCTTTATGATATTATATATCAATGGGAGTTATACATAAACCACATGCGAGAAATAATTGGTGAATAAGGTATATCTTAATGAAATAAAAGTTTAATGAGAAACCCCTTTCATTATGTCTGAAAGTGTTTTTCACATGTAATTAATTTTCTTGATAATGAAAATAGTTTCATTAATAATTTAATTTATAACATATTAAACATATATTTTATTTATTAAAATTTTCTTATGTTCATTTATAAAAATTTTCATGTGTTATAATACTCATTTTCCTGGTTTGGGAGTGTTCATCTTCGTGGTATTTATGTTCTGTTCACTTGTATACATGTATGAAATAACATGTAAAAAGTGAATAGATATCCTAAAATTAAATTATATGTTATTAATGAAATAACATAAAAATAAATGGTCTTATGTATAATTTTTTCTAAATATGAAGACTATTATTTTTATAATACGTTAATAATAACCATTTAGATTATTTGGGTGTTCTTTCGGTCATCACACAATAGTTTTATTTTATTAGTTATTATTATGTTTATATACAGGTTAAAAACACTAAATATGTGTTAATATAAATTTTAATATTTCTTATAACCAAAATAAACTTTTTATGACCATCCTTGTAGGTAGTATTAGAAAAAAAAAATTATCTTCCATGAAGGTGGTGATTCGACATCTCATGGGAAATGTTTTCATTTTTTTTAAAAAGTTGAAGGTAAAAGTATTGATGATTGATATATCATTAATATAACATAATTAATGTATATATATGGTAATAAGGTTATCATGTTACAATTTAAATGGTATTATAGGAATAGATACAAAATAAAAATAAATTGAATGAGAGAGAGAAGGTTTTACCTCTTGAGTGTTGTCTCCTTGAGAACCTCCTTATGTTACATGGAAATAGTCTTTTTATAAGTCCAAAAGACCACAATTTAGGGAATTATTTTTGGAGAATAATTTGGAAATATATTATCAACATACAAGGCTTATGTAGGGTGAGGATATGGAGTGTTATATATTGTGGAGGAGAGGGATGTTTTTGATTATTTTATTCATTATTTTATTGTATTGGCTCAACACAATAAATTTAATTCTTTATTATGAGTAAATTAATAACTACAGACTGTGAGAATGATCCAATGATTTTTTAGTTCATTCATGTATCATTAATGAACCAATATTTCAGTTATTTACCTATAATGTTTCATATAGTAAATTACAATATTTCTCTATTCACAAAAATTCACACTACTTTAGAAAAATCCCAAAAATTCACACTAACCTTTTTCCAATTTTTATATTTAAAAAATGGAATCTATTTTATGACAATAATTTTAAATATATGAGACAAATTATTTATAAATAAACTCATCATTTACCCAAAATATATAGATTTTAAAATCATAACTGATTTAATGGCAATTTGGAAAATATATTAGGAAATCATACAATTATATTGTAATCTGAAGAAATAAAAATATTAATTAATGAATTTATATTCAGGAAAATAATTTTTATTTTAAATAAAAATATTAATTATAAAATTGTAAATAGACATTTACGTTTTACAGAAATATTAATACCTAATTGATAATTTTTAATAATTTTATTTACTTATTCCATGATATAAATATATCAAATTTCAGTTATTTAAATACCTATATTTTATTTATTACATGAATATATGATATAAAATTAATATCATAAATATACTTTCAATATACTAAAATTGAGTTATTTAAGAAATTTGTATTTTCAACTATTAATTGGAAAATAAATATTTTCAGAAAAATACCAATATATCACCCTAAGATAAAATTGAAATTCCAATTTTTAAAATGAATATTTTTTCTATTAGAATTTAAAAATGAGTCAAAATTTAAATTCAAAACATTGGTTCCATTAAAAGGAGGTAAAATTGCTTTCAGAAAAATAGAGTCATTTAGGAATAAAATTTGATTTATTCTTATCTTATGCCAATAAATATCATTTAGATGAATTTAAAAATATAATTTTTATAATTTTTTGAATATTATTAATTCTCCCCAATTTTATGTCTCTGATATAATTGTAAAATTCTTAAATATTGTATCATGGTTTTAAGCTCAATGCTGCACACAACATAAGAAATTAGATTTATTATGTTTAGAAGACACATAGCATAAAATATTGGGATATTATATTCCCCCTCCTTCAATAAATGGTGTCCTATAAATTTAATCATATGATTTATAATCATGGAGTTTCAATTTTATAATTCCATTTTTAAAATCCCTCATTGTAAGAAGTCTTAATAAAACATCTTCTTAAAAAAATGGAATAGACAATGTTATGGTACCCAAAAAACTAGGTTTCCATATAAGGGAATGTTTGTGGGAAGGAAAAACATGGGCATGGTGACGATATATAACTATTAATATTTGATGGAGAGTGATATAGATCATGGTCATCATAATGATCACCAATAAAATAACATAAATCTGGGAATGGTTAAAAAATAGTTATTTCTCAAAAAGAAATGTTAATAGATAATGTTTTGGTTCCAAAATCCATTTCGTAATATTGATGGATTCTTTTTCTATATATATATGATCTGGAGAAAATAAATTTACATCATATATTTACATTTCATAAGTATAATATCATCCTTTCTTTATTATATGATATATTTAGAATTTAGTTATTACGCTATGATATGGATATTCAAGAGGAATCATTAATACCTGAAGAACTTTTAATGAATCATATGATCCACAAGACATTCAATAATCAATATTTTTTTTTTCTTCAACCAAAATGATTAACAAAGGATATCCAATTTTATAAATATTACATTAAAGGTACTTAATAACATCATCTATCCTTTTAATAATTAGTTAACCTTGAGGCTCTTCTAAAATATGGTTTTCAAAATTATAAGATAAAAAAATATGACATAAGGTAACTAAATTTCCAATATTAACTTAATATAAGATTTCCCAAAATTAGGTTGCTCTTATTTTCATATTCCAAATATAAGAATACCATTATTTCTTTTAAACATTTATGAAACATGCATTCTTCAAAGAATAAAATCTCAATTTGTTGAATATATTACTTAAATCCAAATGTTTACCAAATATAGCATAACATAGACCATCAAATTAGTAACCACCCTATTGATCACCAATACTATCCAATAAACATATATTTATTAGTATATCATCATCATGCTCATATTAAGGGATATTTTCATAATTCATGTGATTTTTATGAATATCAAATTACAACAAAATCACTTCTTTTGATTTATGGTCTTTTTCGTCAAAAGATTCAAATTTTATAAACAATAGGTACTATTATACAATATATATATATATATATATATATATATATATATAAGTATTCAGTAAATGAGAGAATTATTTTTAAAAAACTCATATAACATAATTCATGAATTTAAAAAAAAGTAATACTTATCATTAATTCCTTAGGATATATTCCATTCATGATTGAGGCATGGATTTTTGTATTGTACAATCTATAGGAAGTTGAACCATTATTCATTGGAAACTGTTATCTTTATTGTTTAGTCTAAAGCATGGTGGCTTATCTCTGCACACTTTTAGAAAACCCTCATTCCTTTTAAGCATATACCACAATTTTTCTTTCCACATTTATTACATGTGGTAATATAGTTCTTTAACTTTACTCCATTGTCCGTCGATTTCTTACTTTTACTCGTATTCTCATTCCTCCCACAAAATTCACAAATCATAGTGAAATATTTACTTGTCTTTTTATCACATGATAATATATCATTAAATGATTAGAATTTTTTTGAGATATTTCCACTTCAATATTTTGGCATAAGTCCATTAAATATTTTAACCACCCTATTCATTGGCTCTTTTCCATTGGTGAGGTTCCCATTCATTTGAATATGTTACAGTTCTAATTGATGTTATATGCTAGAATAAATCATATATTTATGAGAAATAATTTATAATCCCAAAACATGTGAAATAACTAACAAAAATTGAAAATTTTATTCATAGCTATTTTAAAAAACATGGTTTGTTAGGGATTTTCTTCTATAGTTATCCACAAATTCTACTTTAAAGTTTTGTACTATAATAAAATATTTCGAAAATTTTGTTCCCACGGTTTCCCTAATATTGTATATGAAACAAAACACATTGACCCTTGTATTGTGAAGCCACTGCCATACATAATGATATTGGTACAATGAATTGGGGCTCACATCCCAATGTAATGAATTGTTTAGTATCATCGGAAAACTAGATAGAAACATATGTATTTCATTAAAACCAAAAATTAAATACAATATCGTATCATGATCCAAAACACTCTTATTTTATCAGTATAAAAATTCATTTCAGCCATAATGTAAATCTTGGAATCCTAAGAAAAAATTAAACACACTAATGGGGTGATCTCAGATGATCATTACAAGTAAACAATAATACAGATTATATAAGGATTAAAAATATGGAAATGTGAATATATAACAACACATTTCATTAATAAATAAATATGAACATAATATGTTTGAAATAAAATATGATAAAAATAATTACATATAAATAATCACATGAAAATGAAATTTAACCAATATTATTCTAATAGATGAAAAATAATTTGGATTAAAAATAACTAATCTCTTAATGATATAATTCAAAATTGGTGTAATAATAATCATATCATCAATTATCTTTCCAAGACAACATAAATAATTCGTTAAGACATCATCCAACACTAAAACTAGTTTGCCTCAAGATATATACCGATGAATTGAGGGGATATAGAAGGCCCAACCAAAAAATACCTAATTCAAATGAATTTCTAACATGAAAGGGATTAAAAATCATCAAAATATAAATTCATATTGGAACTATCGTATGAAATGAAAATAATATCCCCAATTAGTAAACGTAATCTTATTCTCTCTAGAGCAATATGTGGAATGATATCAAGATAGTAAATACCCAATAAAAATAATAATAAACCATTCAATAAGTTATGAAAAGGATAATATAAGATATCAATATCAATTAAACATTAGGTTATGTAATTTCAACTGAAAAAATGAAAACACTCAAATAAAATCCCTGAGAAAATTCTTTATATAAATTCCCTTTTACTTAGGGAAGAAGAGTTATTTTGGAAAATCAAATGTATTTTTCATAAAAATAATATTGTAACATGTAAATCCCATAACAAAAGATGGAATAAAATTATATTTTAATAATATGAAATGAATATTCAATTTTTTTTATAATGGAGTGAAAGCATGTAATAATAGTTCTCATTTATTTTTATAAATGATCCACTTCATTGCGGTTTAAGGAGAAATATAAATGAGTATTTAAAGAGAAAAGGGAATAATTTTTTGCACATATATAGAAATGAATTAATATGTGATTTCATGATAAAATATATATTTTAGGAAAATATATTTTCCTTAAAATAGATTATGGTTCGTACTATAAAATGGGTAATAAAATGGGATGTTGTCATTAATTGGGCTTGCATATCGAGAGGAATTGAAAAAGGAACCTTATAAAACATATATTATCCAATAAATGAATGAATAATTGAGATAGGTATATATATATTTAATATAAAAAATAATAATCATGGATTACAACATAATAATAATTAATAATTACATTGTAGTAGATAGAGAGAAAGCATATCCCAAAGGAAATATGATGGTTTGGGAGAGAACCCTTACCACATTATAAATAGTCAAAAATCATGCTCCATAAAATTATTATTAATAATTAGAAACGAAATATGACATAAATATAATTATATTCGTGATATCATATATCAAAGGTAAGTATAAATAAACCACATAAAAGAAATAAATGGTGAATAAGGAATATATCAAAGAAATAAAAGTGAGACGTGAAACACCTAACATTATATAAAAATGTTTTCTTCACATGCAATTAATTTACTCTATAATGATATTAGATTCATTAATAATTTTATATAGTTCATATTAACCATTTATTTGATTAATTTTAATTTTATTTATATAATTTATTCAATTTTTGATGAGTTATAAGATTTAATTTCATTGTTTTTGGGTGTTTGTCTCCTTATTTTTCATGATTTATACACTTGTATACAAGAATGAATGATTTTGTAAAATGGTAAAATTTGTCCAGCATAAAAAATATATTTTATTAATGAAAATAAATAAGATTAAATGGTTATATATATATTTTAAAATATGAGGATGAATCAATAGTTAAAACAATAATGATAATAATTTAGATTATTTTGTCCTTTTTTACGGTCATTACACAGTATTTTTGTTTTATTAAAAAATATTTTGTATATATACTAATTAAATAAAAATAAATAAGCTTTAATATAAAAATTGATATCTAGTTTAACCATTTAATGGTTTTTCCCTTCTAATAAAGAGGTATTATAAAATGAAAAACCATCATCTGTAAAGGTGGTGAATTGAGACCTCACAAACGATGCTTTAATTTTTATTTAACAAAAGAGAGAGGGAAGAGGGAGAGTAATTGGGAACAATATTAGAAATTTCCTATGCTTATTATGATTTATAATATGTGGTGGTGAGGGTAGTATTTATAGTGGATGAGAGGGGTCTTTTTTGATTATTTTATTCATCAGTGTATAATAGTGGATCAATCCTATCTATAGAATTCATTATTGTTACTAAATAAAGTAATTATATATTATGAGTTTTTACTATAAAGTTATAACACATACATAAATCATCTGTGACTCACTAATTTATTTATTTTCCTAAAATATTAAATACAAAAAATTATTATATTTCACTATTCTCAAAAAATTCAGTTAGTTTAAAAATTCTAAAAAATTATTCCAACCAATTTTTTAATGTGTAGATTTCAAAAATTGACCCCATTTTTGGATATAATTATCAACTTTTGAGAAATTTATTTTTTAAATAAAATCATTATTTTCATGAAAAATACATATTGTAAAATTATAACTGATTTTATGATACATTGAAAAATTAAATAAGTTCTCAAAAAATTATATTATAAAAATAAGACAATAAAATATTCATTTAGGAATAAATTTTATAGAAATTATTTTTATTTCAAAAAAAAAATAAATTTCAAAACAGTAAATAAACATTTACATTCCACAGAGACAACAATACTTAATTTATCATTTTTAATACATTTATTTAATTATTATATGATATAACTTTTTTAATATTTTCTCTAATGGGATACCTAATTTTTTGTTTAAATTTCATGGGATATATAATAGTCAAATCATAAACGAATTTCACTATAATTAAATTTATAGTTTTATAAAAATGGGTATTTTCACTACTAATTGGGAAAAACAATTTTCATCAAAATACCCAAACACCACCCTTTGATAATTTTGAAATTACTATATATAAAATGATTTTTATTTTGTTCAATATTATCTATAAATGATTCATAATTTAATTTTGAACCAATTGTTCCATATAATGGTGATAAAAATACATTTGGAAAAATATAGTATTTTAGCCAAAAATATTTTTATTCATTCTTATCTTATGCCTATAAAAATAATTCTGAGGAACTTAAAAATATAAATTAAAAAAATACTATTAAATACCACATATTTAATTGATATGTTATAGTAGTTAAATTTTAAATAATATATCATGGATTTACTCTCTATATTAAGTGCAACATAATCTATTAGTGTTGTTAAATTTAAAAGAGACATAATATAAAATATTTTGGTGTTACATAATTTCATCCATAAATAAATTTAAACCCCTCAATTGAAACATTTTATTGTTAATCATGGTGTTTTTATTTTATAATACCCTTATAGAAATCTCACATCATGGAAATTCTTATTAAAACATCCTCTTAATAATAAGAAAATTCAAATGTGATGGTCACCACAAAAATATGATTCTTTAAAATAGAATATTAGGTGGAATATAAAAAATGGGTCTGGAAAAGAAATCATTCTATCAAATTCTGATGGAGAATCTAAGAGAACATGGTCATAAAAAAGGTATCCTTCATAAGATCATACAGCTGTGATTTGTTAAAAGACTATTAATATCATAGAAACAAATTTAAACTAATTACATTTTGTTGTTTGAAAATCCTTTTTCTAAAGATGAGGGGTTGTTTTACCAAATATGTAGGTACATAAAAAAATATAATTACTTCATTTGATTATATTTAATAAGCATAATATTATACTTTTGTAGTTTTTGATCAATTTACACTTTATTTATTACACTAGGAAATGGATATTCAAGCAGATTTATTCATACCTGAAGCATTTTTATTGAATTATATGGTCTTTACATCAATCATTCTTCATATAAATTTTTACTGAAATAAAAATTGTTAGAACAGGTAATCGAATATGATAAATTATTCTTTAATAATAATAAATTATATCCTTAATCCATTCCATATGTATTTTTCCTTATGATGCATCCAAAATACGTCTTTCCAAATTCAATGATAGTTTTTTGGATGGAATGTCAAAAAAAATTAAAAATCAACATAAAATAAGATTTACCCAAATAGTGTATCTCATATTGTCACATATGATATATATTAATACCTTAATCTCTTTTAAACATTTACTAAAAATGAAAGCTTTAATGAATTATATCTTAGGTTGTTGAATATATTATTTAAATCCAAACAACTAATAATTCCATCATTATATTGACAATGAGATCACTAACCACCTTCACGATCACCAATATAATCCAATGAACATCTATTTGTTATTAAATCAACCTCAAACTAATATTTAGTTCTATTCTCCCAATTAAAATTCCTTTTCATGAACATCAAATTGCAATAAAATCGGTTCATTTGACTACTACTGTTATTCATCACATGATTCAAATTCCGTAAAGAATAAGTATTTATTCTCAATAATTATATTATTATAACTAGATCATTATTGATAAAATTCTAAAATATCATATTTTTTGAATCGAAACACAAGAGTATTAATCATTTATCATTTCAGTTATATTTTATTGATTCTAGAGAAAATGATTTGTGTAGTGTCCCATATCATTGTATCAAATCATTGTACATTTGAATCCTCATTCATTACCTTTCATTCACAATAAATTTGGACATTATCTTCACACATGTAGAAAATTCTAATTCCTTTTAATCAACTACCATTGTATTTCTTTCCATAATTATCACATGTGGGAAAATACTTTTTTACCTTCACTATATTTTCCATCATTTTTGAATCATTACTCTAATTCTCATGATTCCCTCCAAAGTCATAATACATAGAGAATTATTTATTTTTCTTGTTATCACAAGATAATATATCCTCAAATAATAATGATATTTTTGAGACAGGTACCGTACGAAATATTTGAATAAGGCTATAAAATATTTGATGCTCATTACTCTTTGGATAATGTGTATATGTGAGGTTAGCATTCTGTATATGAGGTGAAATTTATAAATGATGTTATACATGATATTAGATTATATAATTATGAAACACAATATTTATTTCCAAAACTAATGAAATACATGACATAAAATAGAAATTTTAGGCATAGATAATTTATTTAACATGGTTTGTTCGAGGTTTAATTCTATAATTATCGTAAATGTATATATATTTGGGTTATGTCCCAAAATCTATGATATCCTAAATATTTTCCACAGTGTGTCTACTATGAATGATATGATACTAACTATATATAGACCCCGACCTGAGCCCAATATCCCATATCCAATACCTTACTTTATTACCTAAGATAAATGATCATTGATGGAATCCCAACAGACCGAATAGTTTAGTAGATTTTGAAATATAGATTTAAAATAAGTATTAAATTAAGACAAGAAATTCAATAAAAAAAATGGACTTCATGGATAACACCTTTATTTTATTATCTTATTCATTCCTTTCAATTTTAATATATATCATGGAATCATGTGGAAAAATAAAACACACTAATGTTGTGGGATAAAATTCATAGTAGGGGTAAATAATACAACTGTCATGTAAATGAAAATAATAATTCAAGGTGAATATCTATAAACCCATGTCAATAAACATAAACTGGAAGATAATATATCTTTAATAATAGCGGATAAAAATAACTCTATATAAATAATCACATTAGAATGAAACTTCACCACAGATATTCTATTAGTCAAATAATAACATGGATTTTAAATAACAAAAAATTTTACAAAGGAATTCATAACGAAGGACATCATAAATATACATTATAGTCTTTATACAAGATAGAATGTGTAATTGGGAAGGGTATAAACCAATAAACAAACTAATTTTTCTTATTAGACCTATTGGTGCATCCAAGGGCGATAGGGGACCTGAACAACACTTATTAAGTCAAATTAATTCTTCATATTATTTGGGTTAAATATAATCAACATACACATTCATAGTTAAACTATAATATGACATGAAAATAATGTCCTCAATCAGTATATATAATGATAAATGATATACAATAATATGGACAATGGTATCAAGGTAGTACATATCCAGTCAAAATAATCAGAAACCACTAAATAAAATATTGTAGATGGTAACGAATAAGATAAATAATAATTAATCATAATATTAAATAGATTATATTGAAATATATGAATACAAAATAACTAAATCAATGATAAATTCTGGAGATAAATACCTTTTTTACATTGAAAAAATATTTATTTTTGCAAAATCAATTTAAATTTTCATAAAATTACGGTTCTAAAACCATATATACTAGAAAAAATGGAATGAAATTATATTTTTGGAATATTAGAATAATATTCATAATAATATTTTTCAACTGAAGTGAAAACAAGGAAAATTTGTGTTTAAGAAACATTAGAAATGATCACGTTCACTAAAGATTATGGGAGAACGTAAAAGAGACTTTAAAGTTGAAAAAAGGCATAATTGTTTGCATTAAACTAGAAACAAACTATTATATTTTCCCATTATATCATTTGAGATATTAGAAAAATATTTTTGGGTGAAAATATTTTATGGAATTTACATTAATATGTATTAAATTAGGAAGTTCAATTTAATCGGCCTTTCTGATACAAAGGAATTGAAAATGGATCCTTATAAAACAGGTAATTTCCAATCCATTAAAGATTAATTGAGATAAATACATATCATTGGAAAATAAAATTATAATTTAGGAGGAGAACATAGGATGAATTTATAATTACATTCGGGTAGATATAGTGAGAAAAAATTTCTCAAATGAAAACTGGATGTTTGGGGAGAAACTTATACCCCATTGTTAATAGTCAAACTATATTCCCCATAAAACTAATGATCTTAAGATAATACATTTAACAACATGAAGATAATTTTATTAATGATATTATTTATCAGAAGGATGTATTCATAAAACACACATAAGAAATATGTTTTGAATATGTCATATCTCACATAAATAAAAGTTATATAAGAATCCTCTTACCTTAAATCTGAATGTGTTCTTCACTTGCACTTAATTTCCTTGATAATGAAATTATATTTATTTATAATTCTATTCTGAACCTATTCTAAATAAATTTTATTTATTATAATTACATTAATTCCAGTCATTGCCTTTTTAATATGTTATAATATTTATTATTTTCATTCGGTAATATTAATATTTAGGGTTTTCATGATTGGTTCACTTGTATAAAAATATGAAAAATCGTTTAAAATGGGAATATTTAACCGAAAAATAAAATGCAATTTAGTAAAAAATTCCATGTCGATTAAATTGTATTATATAATGTTTTGTTTACAAAATTTAGTATGGTTTATTAGATAAAATGTTAATGATAACTATTTAGATTATCTTGGTGTTTTTTGATCATCACACACTAGTTTTGTATTATTAATAAATATAATGAATATATACTGGTTCCAGAACACTAAATAAGGTTTAATGTGAATCTTAAAAAAATTATCTATTATAATGGTTTTATGTCTATCCATGATGGTGGTATTAGAAAAATAAAGATCTCAGTCCACGAAGGGGGTGAATTGACACCTCACAGACAATGTTTTCATTTAAAAAAAAGGATTGAGAAAAGAATTGATGATTTACATACCATTATCATAATAATGTAAATTTTTTTATATGATATTATAGTTATTATTTTACTTTTTACATGGGATGTGAGGGAAGGGTATGAAATAAAAATATATTGAATGAGAGAGCGATATATATAATGTTATGACTTATCAGTGTCGTCTCCTTGGGAACCTCCTTAAGTGACTTGGATGTGGTCTTTTGATGAGAAAAAAGGACCAAAATGTGTGGGAGAAGTTTGGGAAATTATTTTTCCATAATGTTATAATTCTTCATTTTTTAGAAGGTTTGCAGAGAAGGGTAGGTGAGGAGTGGTACTTATAGTGGAGGAGATGGGTGATTTTGATTATTTCATCCATTAGTTTATTATTTTCACTGAAGACTATAAATATTAATGAAATATAAGACTAAATATAGTAAATAGAACATATGTGTTAAAATAATTTATTACATAACTCATCCATACATCATCCAAGACTCAATAATTTTTTGACCTTTAATATTAATTACATTAATTTTTTTCATTTCGCTATTCACTGAATATTCCACTATTTCAGAAAAATACCAAAAATTCACCCTAACAAATCTTTGACATGTAGATTTTGAAAATGTACAACAATTTTTAAAATTAATTTTCTAAATATGAGAAATTTATTTTCGAAATAAAATCCTCATTAACAAAAAAATATATAGATTTTAAAATTTTATGGGATTTTATGACACATTGAAAAAATAATTAATGTCTTAGTATATTATTTTATTATTATAATAAATATCAATTTATAAATATGTTTTGGGAAAATAATTTTTTTAAATCATTACTTTAATTTAATAATTCTAAATAAATATTTATGTTTCACTGAAATACCAATATTTAATTTGTCAGTTTTAATATAGTTTTAACTAATTACCTTCTATAAATATATTATATTTCATTTATGAAAAACCAAATTTTGATTTTATAACTTATAGGGGAGATAAAATAAAAATCATAAATAAGACGTTAATATAATATAGTTTATTGTTGTATAAAAATTTTTAATTTTCAATATTTATTCGAAAACAAATATTTTAAGAAAAATACAAAAATATCACTCAAAGCTAAATTTCACATTCACATTTTTTTAATAATGTTTATTTTTATCATTATAATATTATAAGGGTAAAAATTTAATTTCAAAGCAATTGTACTATTATATGGTGGTAAAAATACATTTAGAAAAATATAGGTTTTAATGCTTAAAATCTGATTTGTTCGTATTTTATGAATATTAAAATAAGTTGTTTGAATTAAATAATTTTAATTTCATAATGTAGTTAATAGTATGAATTTAAATCAATTAAATGTTTATGTTATAATAGGAATATTTTAAATAGTATATCATCATTATAAACACAATTATTCACACAAAATAAGCAATCCGATTTATTAAATTTAAAAGATACATACTATAAAATAATGTCATGTTACATTATACCCTCCTTAAATAAATTCCATCCTCAAAATTTAAAGAAGTGATTGGAAATCATGGGGTTTAAATTTTAGAATACCCTTGTGGAAATCCCACTCTGTAAAAAGGATTGACAAAGCATACTATTAGATAGTGGGAACAGTCAATGTTATGATCACAAAAAAAATTTCAATTCTATATAAGAGAACATTATTATGATGAGAAAAATTAAAATGTAAAAGAAATATATTTGGAATGTTATTATGGGGTGTAATAGAGAACGTGTTCAACATAAATTTAACAATCCCAATACCATATATCTATGATCGGTTATATGAAAATTTATTTCTCAGAAATAAATTTAAATGAATAGTGTTTTTTCCAAAATATTTTTCTAAATGTTCGAGATTCTTTTACTATATGAATAGTAACTTGATAAAATAAAATATCTTTATTTATTTACATTTCATAATCAAAATATCAAATTTTGTTTATGTTTTGTTTAATTTACAATTCATTTCTTATATTAGGATATTGATATTAAAGATGAATTTTCTATAGATGAAGAACTATAAATTAATCAAGTGGTCCACAAGTCAATACTTCATCCATTTAATGTTTACTGAAACCAAAATAGAAAAAAATTATCAATTTGATAACTTATACATTTATGTTAATCAATAATATCATTACTCCATTACATATGTAGCTAAATTTAAGAATCCTCAAAAATATGTCTCCAAATACCAAACAAATCTAGAAGCAAGGTCTCTAAATTTCAAAAATAAAATTAACATAATATTTCTCAAAATTATGTAACTCTAATTTTTACATTCCAAATATATGAATAACTTAATCTCCTCTAAAACATTATGAAACATCCATTATTCCATGAATAAATTCCCATATTTTTTACTATATTCCCCATATCAAAAGATCTAATAATTCCAGAATAACATAGACCATCATCTCACAAACCAATTTATGGTCACCAATGCAATCCCAAAAACATATATTGATTATTATCTCAAGATTAAGCTCATATTGATGGATATTTTCCAAATTCATTTATTTTTTGTGAGGATCATATTACAACTGAATCACTTCTTTTGAATACTGGTGCTATTCATATCATGATTCAATTTCCGTATATAATAATTACTACAGTAAAATTTTTATATATCTCATGAATCATATAACCAGATAATTATATATAAAATAGTTAAATAAAATAATTCTTGAATCAAATCATGTGAATATTAATAATTCCTCATTTTAGGAATAATCTATTCATGCTTGAAGGCTTGATTTTCTTAGTGTCTCATATACATGATGTTAAATCATTGTACATTAGAACCCTTTTTTTAATCCTTTTAATCTCTATAACGGTGGCCTTTATATCCAAAATTGTATCGAATTCCCATTCAATTTTATAATGTTCCACAATGTTTCATTACATAATAATATGATGTGGGAAAACATGTCATTCTCTTCACTCCATTAACCAACTTTTTCCTAGAAATAGACTTATTCTAATTCTTCTCTATGATGTCATAATACATTTAATATTCTTTTTTATCTAATTATTACATTGTACTTTATCCTCATATGATGAGAATGTTTTTGAATATTTTACCCTTTAAATGATTCGAATAAGAATATAAAAGATTTATCATCCTTACTCTTTGGATTTTTAGAATTGATGAGTTTCTCATTCCTTCTATGAGGTTTCTTTTCAAAATGATGAAATACATTTATTTTAATCATATGAATATTTTACAGGATTTATAATCCAAAATCTATTTAAATACTTAACTGAAATAGAAATATTTATATGTTGCTAATTTCATGAACTTTTTGGGGATGTTCTTTTAGTGTTATCCTTGATGTCTATATTAGTGTTATGTTCACTAATCTAGGATTTACTAAATCTAGTTCCAATGATTTTTGATAAACATACTATGATACACAAAATATAGACCTCGACCGCTGTAGTACCAAGTTAGTGCCTTACCTTGTTAGTTTGGTACTATGAATAAGATATCACATCTAAATAGACTGTAATGATTTTTTTTTCTTTAGAAAACTATATAAAAAAAAAAGTATTACATTAAAGCATAATATTAAATACAACATAGTAACATCATTGAGAAAACTCTTATTCTATTAACCTATCCCAACATTTCAGTTACAATATACATTATGGTTTCCTAGGGAAAAATAAATAACAAGAAATGTATAAACCTAGATGCTCAGTAAGGGTAAAATATAATGGGAAATCTATAAATGTAAAAATAAGGAATGTATAATAACCAACAACATGTGTAATTGAACCAAAAACATGAACATAATATTGCAGGCATAATTGCTGATCAAAATAATTACATATAAATAATGACATGATAATGAAACTTAACCATGGATATTCTATTAGTTTAATAATCAGATGTACTATCATTTACTAATCTCATATTGAGGAAATTAATAATATGAGAAATCATAAACATACCATCTAGGATTTATTCAAGACACGATACATAATCGGGTAAGATATCAACCAATACCCAAACAAGTTTGTATCATGAGACCAACCTATGCATCAAGGGGCTGTAGAGGGCCCCACCTGACACTTAATAAGTAAAAAATAATATTAATAAAAAGGGTCAAAACAAAATAAAAAAAATTCACATTTCAACTAGAATATGTAATCAATATAATATCCCCAATTAGGAAAAATAATCATAAATTATTAGGAGTAACATATAGAGTTGTATATAGATATTACATCTCTAATAAAAATACTCATAACCCATTAATAAAAATATGGTGTATATAAACATATTATTTTAATATTAATATATAATACTATTTAATAGATAGTTATGAAAGAGATGGAAATACACTAATACATTCATTGAGAAATTCTTGAGAGAAATACCCTTTTACTTTTGAAGAAAATATTATTTGAGAAAATCATTTGTATTTATCTTAAAAATAATATTTTAAAAATTTATATCATATATAATAAAAGGTAATTAAATTATATGTGGGTATTATTAAAATAATTCCCATGATAAACTTTTTCAACTAATTAGATAAAATTTAAAAAAACTAACTATGAAACATTAGAAATGAGATATTTCAGTGCAGTTTAAGGAAATATATAAATGATACATTAATGAAGAAAAAGGAATAATTGCTATAAAAAACCAAAAAATGGGCAAATATAGTTTGAAATTATAAAAAAAATTACTTATAAAAATATTGGTGGATTAATACTGATCATGGAGTGCACAGGAAAATGGTTTGAAAATGGGAAGTTCCTTTTAATATGGCTTTTTTATCAGGTCGAATTGAAAAGGTAACATAATAAAACATGTATTGACCCATAAAATAATAAATAATTTATCTAGGTAAATATAATTGGAAAATAAAATCGTTATTTTGTTGGAGTACATAGGATGAATTAGAAAATACATTAGGGTAGAGAGAGAGAAAGTGTATCATGAGGGAAAAATGGAGGTTCCATCAAAAACATTTACAACATTGGAAATAGTTAAAACGCAAGACCAATAAAATTAATTTTCATTAAATGAAACAATTAATAAAATACTTATATATATATTCATTATATGATATATCAAATGGAAAAATATATACACCATGCACAATAAATATGTGGTGATTATGTCATATCTCAAAAAAAATGATCGATGAGAAAACCCTTACCATATTTTTGAAAGTGTTATGCGCATTCATTTAATGTCCTACATAATGAAATTAGATTTATTAATAATTGAATTGGAAACCTATTCAAAAATTATTCTCTTTATTATAATGCTATTATGTTCATTTATGGGATGTTTTGACTTATATGATTCAATTTTTTCGGTCATGAGTGTTTATCTTTTTGGATTAATGGGATTGGTTCACTTCTCTACTAGTACCGAAGATCATATAATATTTGTATGGTTATTTTGAGTTTAAATAATTTTTTATTAATGATGTTATAGAATATTAAATGATCTTATAAACCATTTTCTAAAATATGAGGATTATTCATTAGATAAAATGTTAATGATATGTGTTTGGACTGTCTTGGAATTTGGTTTTCTAGCATCAAATAGTAGTTTAGTTTTATTAATTAATTTTACATATATAGAATCTATAATAATAAATATTTTCTAATATAAATTTAAAAAACATATTTTAACCATTATAATGGTTTTATTTCCTTACATGAAGGTGGTATTAGAAAACAAAAAATCATCTCCCACGATTGTGGTTAATAGACACCTCATAGATGTTGTTTTCATATTTAGAAAAATATATAAAGAGAAAAGAATTAAATTGGAGAATAAGTTTTATATAATAACATTAAAATGTATATATTATAATAGATAATCATGTTGCTTCAAATAGGGGTGTTTAAGGAAGGATAAGAAAAAGAAATGAAATTCATAGAGAGAGAGATATGGTTTTACCTATGAACTGCAATCTCATATAGAACCATTTTAAGTGACTTGGAAATGGTCTGTTGGTGAGACCAGTAAGAGAAGAATTTGGAGAATTATGTTGCGATATGAATTGGGTGAAAATGTGGCTTCTTGAATAGGGTGACACACACCTGGTCACTGATCAGGTCAGTGATATGACCTCAAACACGCTTCCAACTATGCTAGAGGCTACCGAATACTAGGGATGATCTAATATCTATGAATGGGAGACTATACCCTCTTTATCAGAGTTAAAATCTTGAAGAAAATACATAAATAATAAACAAATATAAACATATACATAATATTATCAATATCTCCTGATGACTTAAGTCGTAATGAATATAAAAATAAATAGAAAATGTCATATCAAAATATGTGTCATTCCAAATAATGGAAAATAAAATGTAAATAAACAGATAAATACCAAAATATTACCAAAATATTAATCAATCACTCATCCATTATCCATACTGACTCAACTATTTAGAAACTCGGCCTTATCCCTTATCTTTTCATGTGACCATTAAATCTTTTTGGATACTGATTAGACAACCTGACTATGATGTGAGAACAACTCAGTAGACCACCAACAAAGGCATTAAAATAAAAAAAAATTAAATAGTGTATGAATATGAATAAATAATAAAATAATATCTATAAATATATCAATTTAACATTATTCAATTATGCATTATTTGAGCATATAACACTTGAGTTCCCAATTATACATAAACTCGCAATATATTCTTCGACCCATATAGGAGCCTCAATTTTCCATAATGGATATAATATCCCATAATTTCATATTTCCCAGTTTTTATCTCGATTGACATTTGAATTACATTGTAAAAATTCATTGTATCAATTAACATATGAATTCCTTTGTTACAATTAATTATCTCAATTTACTTATGAATTCCATTTTTAAAATCCATCAATTCAATCCCGACATGAATTCCATTGTTACCATTCATTACCATAATTAACATTTTAATTCCATTTTTACAATTCAGTTTTTCATTTCAATTATGAATTATATTGTTACCATTAATCATTTCAATTCCCATATGAATTCTATTTTTACCCTTCACCCTTTCTATTCTCACATGAATTCCATTGATATCATTCATCATTTTAATTCACAAGTAAATTTTATTATTACTATTCATTTTTTATCCCACATATATTAACAAAAATGTTAATTAATTCTCTAATTAATTATTCAAATTCAATATTTTCATTTTCAAATCATTAAATTAATTCATTAGATAATTAATTATCACATCGATTTTTTTAGTTAATTCAAAAAAAATTAATCACAAAAAATGTCATAATTAACTCAAAAATTATCTAATCATCTAAATCAATTTCATTGTCACCTAAATATAAAATGAATAAATCAATAATTAATTATTCCAATTTGACAATTTCTGTATAAAAATTATCAATTCAATAATTAGTTATTCAATTTCAAATATCTCAATCTCTCCATAATTAATTCAATAATTAATTATTCCAAATAAAAAAATTTCATAATCCAAAAAATTCCAAAAAAATAATTCAAAAAATAATTAATCATTATCAATAATCTCAATAACTATATAGTTATTTAAATAATTAATTATTTCTAAAAATAATCCTAGTACTCCTGACTCTTCAATTCCCTTAATTAGTTAACACACCAAATTTTGTAATTTTATCTAATAAACTCAATTTAAAACAAAACCTTAAAAATTATACATCTAAATACACATAATTGAGAATGTGACTTTAGGAATTGATTTATACACCACATACCTCAATTCGTTGACAAACGATCACCCAACAAGAAATCCCCAATTTCAAGTAGATCAATCAAGAATGCGATGGAGAACATGATCTAGATCCAGAAACATGATTCATGTTTAAATGATTCAGTATATAAAAAACATATATATAGGTCTATATAAAAAAAGATATATATAACACTTTTATTTGAAATGTGGACTAGGAGATATAGAGAGAGATCTAATTGGGAATAACCCACCTAACCAAGAATATCTAATTGGAATTCACACGAGGGCACCCAAATTTGTAAAAAACATTAATGGTAGAGTGGGGGATGATTTTGTGTATATTTAGGGGGTTTGATTATATAAAAATATAATTATAATATTAATAAAAAAATGTAATCATGATTTCCTCAAAAGGGGAACACAGTTTGTAAAACCATAAACCATAATCATACAAATCTTGTGTATGTGGGGGGGAGGGTTACTATTTATCCTATTGAGAAAATTGTTTGACCAATTCTAATCAAACCATTTGAATCCCCTCTGCTTATGCTGGAAAGGTTTTCCAAGCTGGGGAACCTGGTTTGGGAAAACCATGCACTAACTATGCACGACCACCCCAATTTCACCAAAAAATTCCTCAAGTAAAAACCCAATATATAAGAACAAAAGAGAATAAAAATAGTTCCTAAAAACAAGACCGAGACATCACCAGAAAAGGTTAGGATCTTATAGTCTCCCAACCTAATAACAGCTTTTCCTTGAGCTATAATCCCAAGAATAATTAAGATTTTAATTCAAAATTATTGTTCCATTGATCGCTGATATTTGTTTCTCTATCCCATGTTTCCTCATTTCCACGACCCTGTTTCGACAATACATGAACTATCATCACAATATTTCTTTGAAACACTTTCTCACCCTGATCTGTCACACATATCAGATGATCCTTAAAAACACATTAGTCTCAAAGTCAACATCATCAACATCGATCACATGGTAAGGGTTAGGTTGATACCACTGATGTTTCAAAACATGGAAAATATCACATGTGTCACTATATCTATGTAGGAGATCCAATGGTTACACCACTATCAGCATTCCCTCTATAATCTCAAATGGTCCAATGAACCTTGGTTACAACATCCCCAATCTTTGTATCCGGTTTTGACATAATACAGCTGATAGAAAAAGGAATACACAATGACCCTCTAAAAATTATAGGGTTCGACGAGGTCTATCCGAATATATCATTTGTCTACTATGATCTATACCCATATTTATATAAATCAGTTATACCTACTCTGATGTCTCCTGCATGAGACTCTATCCTAAAAAATCCAAATAACAAACCTTTATCTAAAATTGAGGTGATATGTAAGGCCTACCATTAAGAGGCTCAAATGGTCTCATATTTATATATTCCAGATATCTGTTTTTGTATAAAAAATCTACTAAAGCAATGTGCATCTTCACTGACACAAATAATTATATGATTCATGCCCAAATCATACCCTCACTAACCTCTAGAGTACACTCCCACTACCCATCTATCTATTTGTGGAAATATGTACCTAACATAACATTCATACAATGACCCTTCTGTAATCCCTTTAAGAAGTAAAAAGTAAACACATTTCACTAACATAAACAATAATCTACGTCACCCTTTATATAATGATTATCTCTTGAACATATAAATATCTTATCATATCCATTAAAGAAAGTCTTCTCTATATGAAAAAATTGTGATACCTATTTCAAACTGTCCATAATAACCAAAATAGTGTTATTTTCCTAAGGAATCCTTAGAAAACCCCCCAAAAAATTCATATTCATGTTATACCACTTCCACTCATGAATAGGAAATGGTTCAATGAATTAACTAAGTCATTGATTCTCATCCATTACTTGATGGTTTGTTTAGCATCGTGTCACAAACCCCACTATCTCATTTTTCTCACATGACCCCAAAAACATATTTCATTGGTCATAATAAATTTTGGACACACTTAGAAGTACAATTGACATGACGGAATGAAAATCACGCATAAGATCCTCCTCCATGCTTATACGCACAACAATTAAATTTCTATCAAAGATGATCTCATACTCATATATGATCTATTCCAAAGTTGACTCACAAACTTCAAGGACTTCCTTTAAGGAAAATAATTCTAGATCATCATAATGTTTTTCTCTAATCCATCCCAAAAGTATTGACTACACTGAAACTAATACGACATTCATCTTGACCCTCATAAATGACAACATGCATCTCATCTAGCAGTATCATCATAATCCCATGATCATCAGACTCGTGAATAACCATAATATGAGATTTCCTTCTTAAATAATGAGCTACAATGTTTCAATTTCCAGGTGTATACTATAGATCATAATTGATTGAATTCATATAATCATCCCAAATCCACTGATAGATATTACAATATTTTTTTAAAAGGATATACATTATTCGATTTTGATCTATATACATAGAAAAATTATCACCCAATATATAATGTCATATATTCTTTAATGAAAAACCCACTCTAACCAAATAGAGGCCATGTTTAGGGTAGTTATATTCATGTGTCCAAAACATGAAAGAATTATACACCATAAAAAAACTTACTTACATAAAATCATCTCCATGCCTAAATCGAGAAGAATCACAAACACTTTATACTCTTCACATGGCCCAAGTAGGACGAAGATTAGTGCAGATGCCAAAAAATTCTTCATGTCCTTGAAAGAATTATCACATCCTTATATCCATTGAATCATTTCACCCTTCTTTCAAATCACAAAAGTGATCTGTCTAATCAGGAAAATTCCTTGATAAAACTCAGATAATATCCAACTAAACCAAGAAAGATACGAATATCAAAAAATTTCTTCGAATTCTCCCATGAAACCACTGCATGAAGCTTCCAGGGGTCTACTGACACTCCATAATAGATTATGTGACCCAATAAATGTATCTAATAAATCCAAAATTGATACTTATATTATTGGAAAATAACTAATTCTCTTTTTGTATACATAGGACGATGTCCGGATATTGATCATGGTCTTTACAAGTCCGGTTCTACACCAAGCTATCATCCAAAAACACTAACACAAATTAATCCATATATGGATGGATGGTTCTATTAATTAAGGCCATAAATGCATCTAGTTCATTTTTCAAACCTAGTGTATGTAAAATTAAATCATTTAGGTTGTACCATGATTTGAAAGATCTTTCAAGTATATCAATAGTTATAAATATCAACTTATGATACCATGATCTCATGTCAATGTTTGGGAAGACAGAAAATTCCATCAGTTGGTCAAATAGATCATCAATACATATAATATGATACTAGTGTTTCACTATCATCTGTAATATGTTCCAGTAATCAACACACAAGTACAGAGTACACCTGCATTCGTAGAAAAAAAAAACATGAAACCCCCAAGGTGACATACTTGGATGGATAAATCGTATATCCTCAAATCCATCCAATTTAGTCGTATGCTAAAGAATCTCAGTTGGTTCTATTCTATATAATGGAATAGAATATGGCATAGCCCCCGACAATAGCTCAATAGTAAATTTCATGTCCCTTTAAGGTGGACTCATGGAGTTTTTTTTGAAAAACGTATCAAAATAAATTTACAATAGGAACAAATACATCCTTATTTACAAAAACATCTTCTAGAAACATACTTGAATCCTAAGTGGTATGATCTCCAAGTTATTGGTGAACTCTCTCTATATAGCCCTTCCATTACATCCAACATTTCATGGTAAATGTAATTTTTACAATATGGAGATGTAAAGTTGACACTCCTATGATAAAAGTGTATGTGGGATCCTAATTATAATAAAAAAACAAAATCATATTTTTTTCAAACTGAGACATGTTTATGATGTAGATATCCAATAGAAAAAGATACTCTACAACCTTGATAGAATAACCCAATCACAATAAAATGTCTCTCGATCGTACTTCTTGAGGTGTGCCTATCATCAACAAACATGTCATAAACTCAACTTCCAAACTCTAACCATTAAAAATATCATTATAAATAAATGAATGATAGGACACATTATCAATTAAGAAATCAAAATTCATAGAAGATACAAGAATATACCTTTCACTATTGATGGTATATCCTTTCTATCAACATGTATTAGCTGAATGGCATGTAACTATCATTCTCGTATTTATTTCAATAAGCCATAAGTCCCCTTTGTTGAACCACTCTTCCGATATGGGAAATATTTAAGAGAATCACCTAGTCCACTACCTCTACCTCTGATGATTGTAGATCTCCAACTGCAATACTGGTATGGTGTAGAATATCCCCATATTGTACCCTAGTTTTGTTTAACTCCTCCACCACTACCAATTTATTGTGTGTTTATTTTGAACATATGTTGGTGTATCATCCCACCACAAGATAAGAACCCTATTAGTGGTTTTTATATTGTCTATGATATTTTCTGGGCCAACCAAACTAGTGAAAAATAACACCATTATGTTCCCATGTAATTGATCACCCCCCCCACAGAAAACATTCTCATGGCAGTGCTTCCAGCTCTTGTTAGTTTTACATTTGAGTCGTCCAGTAGCAACTAGATTTCCTACACATGAATCACATTTTAGGATACCCTTATCAATGAGATCCTGATCCACTACCTCAAAAGATCTATTTAACTATAGGAGGTTATCTTTGGAATAAATTTTACATTTAAGTCCATCTAATAAATGCATCACCATAGTTTTCCCAATCCCTACCATTATTGGAGAAGAGCACTGAAAATATATAAAGCATTGAAAATATTCCATCATTAACATACTACAAC
Organism: Viscum album; assembly: GCA_963277665.1. Lineage (NCBI taxonomy): Eukaryota > Viridiplantae > Streptophyta > Magnoliopsida > Santalales > Viscaceae > Viscum > Viscum album. The sequence continues at coordinate 1,144,342,613 of OY728141.1, forward strand.
GATACAACCTCATGAACTAAGCTTCTCTCTACTACCTTACCATATTTGGAGAGAATTTTTCTTTGATCTTCTTTAATAAATCATCCATAATAAAACATCATCATGTCTTGTCCAGGATAGAATGTCCTACTAGAGCTTCACTAATCCTAGTATAATATAAGTATAAAATGAGAACATTTTCAATGTCAGAGCCTCTAAATGGTCATGTATAGTTTGGATGAAATTAATCCAGATCTTATATCCATCACGTCCAGCCTCTCTAGTAATAGTTAGAGGGTGCTACATGTGAAAATCCAGCATTAGGTCAGACAGGATCTTTAGAACCCTCTCTAGGTATCCTTCCATGGATTCAAAGAAGCGATCTATGATCAATCGGAACTTATCTCCTACTTCCTCACCCAACACTATTAGTGCCTCAGTTTCTAATACTATTGGATCACCTACCACCATATCCTACTATCATCCTCTCAATAAGAATCATCTAGGAAGAATATCACTTCAAGTTGAAAAAATCATCTGAGGACACATAACACCACATTATCACAATTACAGAAGAGGGAAACACAATAATGAACTACAAGTATTTTACCCAAATCCTTCCACATGTTCAAAACAAATGTGCTATAAATACCCTTAAGCATCCTATATTTAGATCATGTATAACATAGGGTAAAATAATTATCATATTTACGATTCTCATTAGATGCTAATTATTAAAATTTTAACCTTTTTACAATTCTCACATTCATGCTAGGATCATTTTTACATCTATTTCAGATTCATGGGAAAACTATTGAAGTTCAACAACATACCCAAAACCCATTTTCAAATGTGTTCTAAAAATTAATAATGTCAAAAAATAATTATGAGTGCCTAGAATGATGAATTCATGCTCCTATACGATTACATACCTATCCATGAGTCAAATCTCAGAAAATATCAGAAATTAGAATCAAATCACACAACATGTACATCGATAAAGGTAAAATAACATCCAACTATAACAAAAAATACTAATAAAAATCATCACAGCATGGGTATGTGTTTTTCCCCCGCACATGGGGGTAGCTACTCGCAAGGAAGATATAATGAACAAGGAATGAATATTATTAGTCTCTTTTATACCTTTTAAAAATATAATGAAAATATAATAGGGCTCTGATGTCACTTGGTGATGTCCTGTCCTATGTGACACACACAAGTTCCTCGATCCAGTTGGTCACAAGACCTCAAATACACCTCCCCATACACTAGATTCTTTTGACTAGATTCAAGGGTATGATGTAGATCATTGGGAGACTATACCCTCTTTATCATAACAAGAAAATAGTAGAAAATAAATAAACAGCAACCAATGATATAACCTTGGAAAGAATGATACCTATATCACATGATGACCAAAGAGGTTTAAAAAATAAAAACAAAATAAAAACTGCCATATTGTAAAATGTGTCAATAACATAATGAAAAATAAAAAGAAAAGACACTGAAAAAATCTATCTAGGTCCCTAAGAACATCTAGTAACCTCATCCACACTCTATCCCAACTTAGTTATCTAAGACATTGGCTTTTCTATTATCTAGTACTCCATCCATGAAATTTGTTCAGGTACCATTTTGGTAGCCAAATTTGGGTGTGAGTACAACATAGTAGGCCACCAATATGGTGTTTAAAAATATATATATAGTCAAAAAGTGTACATAGTTGCATAAATAACAAATAAAAGAAATAATTTAAGCAGTTTACTATTAGTCAATTACATTAATTTCACAACATAACACCCGAGTTCCCGAGGATACCAAAACTCTAAATCTGTACTTCATCCAGTATTAGATTCTCAAGTGACCTTGAGGGATATCATATCTCATAATTTCATTTTTACCATTGTTTATCTCAATGCTTATAATAATTAAAAAAATTTCATTCAATGTATCAATTCAGAAGTGAATTTCATTGTAACCATCTATTATCTAAATTCACTTGAAAATCTCAATTTTACAATTCATTATTTCAATTCACATTTGAATGCCACTCTTACCATTCGTTGACTCCTATCACATCTGAAATCCATTGTTAACATTAATTTTTTAAATTGAGTTATGAATTCCATTGCTATCATTCATTATTTCAATTCACATATGAATTCCACTATTACTATTTATCATTTCAATTCACAAATGAATTCCATTGATACCATTCCTCATATGAATTCACATATGAATTCCATTATTAACATTAACCATTTCAATTCATTTATGAATTCCATTTCTATAATTAATCATTTGAACACACATATATCACAAAAAAATAATGATTAATTCAAAATTTAATTAATAATATTAAATAAATTTATATTCAAATAATTTCAACAATTAATTCAACAATTGGATAATCACATCAACCTTAATAATTTATTTTTAAATTAATTATTCATCAAAATCATTTTAATAATCAGAAAAATCTCTAATCATTAATTAAAAGTTAATTATTCAAATTCTAAAATTTCAATGTCACAATCATAAATTCAATAACAAATTATTAATGTCCATTGATCTAAATCTCGAAAAAATTTATTCAACAAATAAATATTCCAAGTCAAAAAATTTCATAACCCCAACCATTATAATTAATTAAATCAATAATTAATTAATTTAATTAAATAATATTGAAAACTCCATAATTAACTATACAATTTATTATTTTAATTCACAATCCCAATATACCTAATTTTACTATTCCCTAAAATAATTAATTCATCAAATAAATTAATATGATTTATGACACTCAATTAATAATCATCAAATTGAAATTATACTATTACATTTATGTAATTCAAATCATGAATTTTGGATTTCCATTATAGTCCACCTACCTCACTTTGTTGATAAGAAATCGACAAACAAAAATCTCGAATCTGAAGTGGATAAATCAATATCATTATGAAGGAGATGCACGAGATCTGAAGTCTAGATTTAATAATTAATATATCAATATCTAACAGACCTAAATTTACAAATAGATCAAAAAGTGGATAAAAAACCTCATATATTCTAAAAGAGGAGTGAAGAGAGAGAGAGAGAGATTTAAACAGGAATAAACAACATACTCAGGGAGGTTCATATATTAAATCCTCCCTTTAAAATGAAAATAACGCAGGTCGAATGCCTTTGAAATTATTTTGAGATCCTCAAAATAAGAGAGAAAACATATTGGTCGAGTGTGGTTGATTTAGTGTTTATTTGGGAGTTTGGGTATTTTAAAATATATTTTTTAGATTATTTAAAATCATGAAAATGATTATCTATATTGGGGGATGCGGTTTTCAAAACTATATTCCTTAACTCTGTGTGGTTTATGGGGGGTGATGGTGCACAGTTTCTCCAAATGGGGTGAAAAACATAAAGAACCATTCACAAAATGTCAGAATCCCCTCTTTATAGGTTCAAAAGGTTTTCTTGACTTGGGACAATGGATTTAGAAATCCATGCATTGATTGTGAACTTCCTCCCCTCCTACCAAAATTCATTAATTTCTCCCCAAAACACTCTAAAATACAACCCAAACTAAATGTACATAAAACATAGAAAAAGTGTACCTAAAAAATCTTGAAATATATCCAAATAGGTCAGAATATAACAAGGAGTATTCAACATCATTATAGAATATAATTTGCGAGGAGAGGGTGTGGTGAGGGTTTGTATTTATAGTGCATGAGAGGAGTGTTTTTTATTATTTTAATAATTAGTTTATTATTTTTGCACAAAACTATCAATAATATTGATTCTTGTGAAAAAATATAATAACTAGATCATATTAGTTATAATTAATGGATGATTACCTCATCCAAACATTATCCAGGATTCAATATTTCTTTTATTTACATGTAATGGTCAATAACATAAATTACTATATTTCATTATTCAAATAAATTAAAACATTTTAGAAAAAACATTAAAATTCATTGTAATAGTTTTTTGTTGTTTATATTTCAATAATATAATCTATTTATGAAAATAATTTACAAAATAGGATAAATTTCATTATTAAATAAATTAATCATTTTCTCAAAATATAGAGATTTAAAAATTATAACATATTTTATAACACTTTGAACAATTAATTAATTTATCGTAAAATTAAATTATATAAATAATATAACAAAATATTAAATTATGAAAATGTTTTTTGATAATAAATTTAATTTTAAATCAGTATATTTATTATTAAATTGTAAAAAAAAAATTACATTTCAATGAAATATCAATGCTTAATTTATCATTTTTAATAGATATATTTAATTATTCTATAGTATAAATATTTAATATTTTTTATGAGAAACCAAAATATTATTTTTACATTAATTGTACATTTAAAATTTTAATCATAATTGTTATTTTAATATAATTAAATGGTAGTTTTATAAAAAGTGATTTCTTTAACTATTCATTGGGAAAAAACAATTTCTCGAAAAACACACAAATTTCATCCTATTCCAATTTTGAAATTCGTATTTTAAAAATGTTGTTTATTTTTTTCGTAAGAATTTATAAAAGTGTCAATTTCTAATTTTGAAACAACAATTTCATTAAAAGGTGGTCAAATTTCCATTAAAAAATATATTCTTTTATGTGTAAAAGTTGATTAATTATTATCTCATGACTTTTATAATCTTTAGGATGACGTTCTAAATATAAATTTTATAAATTCGTTGAAATAATTAATTCCAAACAATTTAACGGTTATGTTGTGATTGTCAAATTTTATATATTATATTGTGTTTTTAAACTCAATTTGTCATGCAACATAATCTATCTGAGTTGTTAAATTTAAAATAGAAATATTTTAAAATTTTGGGGCTTACATGTATGTATTTTACTCCAATCAAATCATTATCAAACTTATTTCCATCAATTTAATAGTTATATTACCAATGACCTTCATATCCACACATGAATCATTTATGAAAATTTAGACTATGTTTATTTCCACACATTAAGCATAATGGAAGCCTTAACTTTTTCTATCAATGGTCATTACAATTTACATTGAATTGGATATTTGGTGTCTTATCATATACATGATATTGATTGGTAAATCTAATGAGTTATTCCAACTTGATTGACATGGAATTTATTCATCAAAGCTACTGATGTCCCTTGTGGATAACTCACTTTAGAGACTTTGTTTTATTCAACTAATGAGATGGACATCATTACATTAAGGTTGGATTATAAATAAATATGTTTTCCTGATATATAATGTACATTTTACCTTAAATGAACCATTATATTGACTATAATTCTACATTAACTCAATGAATAATATCTCCATTTTCATTTTAAATGTACAATGAAAATATATAATGAAAAATAATCTCTAAAACTTATCCCACTCCATAGAGCCATTTTTTTCTATTTCGTGGTTTTTTTATATTAGACCACTATTGATATTATCCTCAAAAATATATTAAATAGCCAGAATACAGTTCAAATGTTTTTAATAATTGGTAAATAAAAATATCTTTTCAATGGTGTTGATCAAATAAGTATCAACTAGTAAATTAGTGGTTCTAATAAATCATGGTCTATGTTTCCTCATGAAAGACTCTGTAGCTTTCTTCATTTGGAAGCATAAAGTGATTGAAATTTTAAGAAAGGTTCTTGAGTATTGAAATGATATTTTAATTACTATTTCCCATTAAATTTGGTTCTTTTTTAGGACAATCACTATATATTATATTGAATTCATCATTATTATTATTCCATTGTGTTCGTGCAATTCACTAAATCCAAAAATACTGTAATGTGTAAAATAATAATCATAGTAAAAACCAACCAAATATAAAAAATCATTTATATGATGTAAAAATCATGATGCCTTAAGATATTGAACAATAGTATTATCAAAGGAAATTCATGATCATTACAAAAACTTTTGGATTTTATCAAATATGTACACTTATCCCGTATTTTCTCACCATTTTGACCTCATTATATATTTAAATGGTTAAATAAAGCTGACTATGATAACATATATAAAAAATAAAACATTCAATGTATAGATATTAAAAATTAATAGATTAATATTCATTAAATAAAATAAATATTAATGAAATAATTGTACATGTCCATTTTCATTGGATTCATAGAAAAAAAATTAACTAGATCAATAAATATCTAATTCATCTCGAACTATGTTCATCAAAACTAGATCCCATGTCAGAAATATAACACATTGTAAATTTTTTCATAACTTGGGGAAGGAAAACATAATAATTGGTTTTCTTAGATACTCAATAATGGTAGAGAACTGAGATATTAGTGATAACTTCAGTATAACATGGACACAAGGGAATGATAAAGTGAGAAAACAAATGAAAATAACACCACACATGTCATAGATCATAATCACAAGGCGTGGAATAAATAATGGGTGTTTATGAGTCATAAATCATAATGTAATAAAATTATATGTGCCCTGAGATAGTAACAATAGGTTAATACATAAGTTTTTGGCAATAAATAATCATATAAATTCATTTATTAAGTATATTTTTTTATAACAAATACTATCATAGATTAATGGTTCCACTCAATAAATAATTGTAGTATCCATGGTATACTCTCAAGACTACTATTCTAGAATAATTCTCTTAATGAATTGGATTCTATCCCAACTTTAGTCTTATTTAACTAAGGATATTACAACATTTTTCTAATCCATCATAGTGAGATATAGGTCCCACACATCATTGGGTAGAATATGATCGAAATTCATGGTTATAACATAAAAACGTGTAATAGATATAACATAACCACCATACCTCATTATAACATAACTATCATCTAGAGATATAATGTAATCTCCATCTAAAAATGAATTCCATACATATGTGTTACACAACATCATAAATAATTCATGATACCATCACATGACAACCTCTATAAATAAAAATAGTTTTATAAAAATTTCATCAATATTCTATAACAAGACCCATGGAAAAGAAATGTCTTTCATTACCATCCCATAAATTAAATCATTGACCATAAAAAGAATGAATAAGACGTGAATCATTGGATCATTTCCCCAAAAATCATTATTAATGTCAATGATTTCATCATAGATGGAAAATGAATTTTAAAGTTCAATCATAACATTTCTTGAGGAAATTATCATTTTAAAATTTTAAAAAAAAATTAAGAACCTAATTATTTCCTAATTATTATGGAAATGATTTCATTAGAAAAATAATGGAAATTTTTATTAGAAGATTCAGAATTTTAATTATCATGATATTGGAAAACTATATTCTAATTGTATATATTAAAATTAAACATTTCATTTACACTTTTAGAGAATAATTTATAAATTATATAACTCAGAAAAAAATAAGACAATTCCATTCACAAATGTTTATAAAATTTCAAACACAGTTAAAATGACATTAAATAATAATAGGAAAATAGTATAAGGCATCGGGAATATTTTATAGAGACCATTATAAGGAAGGAAAAAAAATTTCAACTGATGATAGAAATATAATCAATTTTATATAAAAACTCATTATTTATATTATCAATTTTATGAAGAGGAATATTAATGGAAAACATTTATTATCATAAAATTTCTATAGGAGAATAAAATTCCCGATATTCTTGAGAATAGATCATAATATTTCATCATAATAAACATAATCAAAATTAATCACGATATACAATGATATTTTAACATGAATACCATATATCTTCATTAAAGATTGAATCATAAGATCCATGAACGAAAGAATGTTATATGGATATTTATAGCCAATAATTTTTATGATAAGAATCATTAATGATATTTATGGGACCTATATACAGCACACTAAATCAAATATGTTCATTTATAGAATGTGTCCTATTGAAATAAATGTGGGATGATCATCACATAACACTTTTTTAACATTGAAATTCTAATCCATTTTTAAATAATAACATAAAATATTATTTTAGATATCATGAAAGGAAGAGTATTCGGGTTCTAATTTTTATAATAATTCATATACACAACACAAAAAAGGGACTATTTTTTGAATATGGAATATGTCAATGAGGTATTAAAGTGATCCAAAAAATCCATAACCTTGTGATCAACTTAATTTAATGGCACTCTAAACCCCAATATAAATATTTTATATTTCTTATAATTATATATCGATATCATTTAAAATCACATAATATCATAATTGTTGATAATATGAATATTTTTAGTCATTAATAAATGATAAATTTAGACAAATGAAATAAACTTTTAAGGCGAGGGTAGTTCATACATATGTGTGGTTGAAGTTCTCATTTTTTAATGGATTCTACAAAATGATGGTAAAAATTTACTCACCATTCCAAAATAATTATCAGATTTTTTAAAATTATATTTTCCACAAATATATCCTCATTTCAATTATGTTAATAAAAATGAAATAACAAATATCACATTTATTCATGGAGGTTTTTTCCCACACGTACACACAAACGACTTTATTATTTTTTAATGCATTGGAAGGTACAATGGTAAATAGAATAGTGTCATTATAGAAGCATAATTATGTCATAAACATAACTAAAAATATTAATTCTCTAATTATAACCATCCATGGACTATTTTTAATTAAAATAAATTTCTATACTATGTGTAAATGGTGTGCCACACAAAAACATGAACTGTACATTTACTTCACATTTCATAGAGTTAATGTGAATAATCTGGGTTTCATAATAACAATAATAAAATTAGGGTATTTATGAAAATGAATATATTATTTTATAATTAACTTAACATATTTGGATGAGGTAAATGAATAATTAAAACAAAACACATATATTGAGGTGATTACATCATCATTAAAACAATTCCTTTGGATCTACATCATGGGATATAGGGATGGACATTTAAGAAACTGAAAAAAACTATATAAAGTGAATATAGGAGTGGATAAGGGTACTTATTATTGTTTTTTCCCTCTATAAGGATCATTGAAATCGGAGGATGTGAAAGTAATGCCTCACTTTTATAAACATGGGCAGAGGTACTAGTGGAATATCCTAAAATATTAAATTAGTATATAATTATTTTTATATCGAATATGTATATAAATGGATGATAATTATATCATTGATGTGTATTAGTCAAAATAATCTCATCACATTATATTGGGACTTTTTCGGACCTCATTTTTAACCTTATCATTTTGATTTACCCATTTTTACCCGTTTGACAATTACCATTAATTTAACATTTTCTATAATGTAATGGTCAATAATGTTACTATAAAATGCCAAAAAAAACATAAATATACCATGGTTGAAATTCAAAAACACATTCTATTAATTTTGATAAATATGTGTCTATTAATAATTTTATATCATCAAATAAAATATTATTTGTTTTAAATTTTCATTTCCCTTATCTTTAGCATTACTAATGCAATTCGATATTAACTACATCAATAAAATGGTTAATTCTAATATAATAATTTCAAAACACCATAATATATAATATATATATTTAGAATTTGTTAGAAACTTTTACTCATTCAATTAATTTTACATTTATTATTGTTTTAATCAATCATCTTATTTAATTATTAATTTAAGGACCATTATATTTATCTTGAAAAATAGTATAAAGAAAATATATAATTACTAAAAATATAAAATACATTCATATCAAAAAATTATATTTATAAATTTAAATTTAGAAAATAATATCCATTCGTAACATTATATTGTCTCTAATTGGAAATATAAGAGATATTTTATACTATGAGACTCAAATTTAGTAACATTAATTGAATTAAATATTTTATAATTAATTTGCAGTTAATTTATCCATTATAGAACTCAATTTTAATCCTCAGTGTTATGGACTCAATTCTCTTTAATCAATTACAATTTGGATTAAATAATTATGGCATCATCAATTAATCATATCCTAGATTTTCATGATTTACCATTTATCTTGGTGATACAATTTACATTATTTAATATTTATATTGAAAAACATAAAAGTGTCTTATTTAACCACTTTTGAACTCTTGATTGAAAATATGGATCCATTTTATCATTTATATTCCAAATAATGTCATTTTATAAAAACAAATGTTTAATTATTAAACTAGATTTCCATCATATTCCATGATAACAAGAAATATTAGATGAATGTTTAAATGATTGATTAAATTATTAATATATGGATTTCAACAAAATAATTCATCAAAAGTGATTTAATTTATTTATTATCATATAACATGTTATTTTTCATAAAAAATAATTTTTTGAAAAATATTACCTCTAATTTAAAACGATTTATTTATTTATAATCAATTTAGCACCAATTAATTTATTTTATACATATATTAAACATAAATTTTTTATAATTTTTTTAATACTAATATTTACATCCAATCCAATTCACAATATGAAACTATCAATAAATAATTTTTTAATACTATATTTTGGTTAGTTAACACTTACTATAATATGTAATATTTGTTATAAAAAGATGTATTTATTTGAAAAAAAATCATAAAGTATTGGGATGTTACATCAAGTGTCAATTTTCATGGGTAGCCCAGTTTAGTCCAATATAACTAATAATATTAATGGGATTAATGAAAATGAATCATATATTAACATATTTACAAACCATTTATAAATAAGATAAAAAATTTGAATGAAGCAATACTATAACATTTTAAAATCCATTTCAATGATAATAGAATGAACAAATATATATTTCATGATGAATTATTTTCCAAAGTAATTATTTTTTAATAAAAATATCATATATTGAGATCATTTAAATATCTATATGTGTGATGAAATTCATTCAATTTACTCAATAAAAAATTAATACAAAAAATCATTTGGTGAAGATATTAATAATTATGACTATAAAATATATCAAGTACCCAAAATTCATACTAATTAAGATATTGCATGTTTATATTATATAAAAATAAATTTGAAAATGGGGAATATTATTCTATTTATATTATTTAATAAATTTAATATTGAAAAAAAGAATATATCCATTTTTTGAAGAATTGAACATGAAAGGGTTTGATGAGGTACTCTACCTAATTTCTTGAAGCATAAAAGAGTTAAATGGAATATATTTTTGGAATAATTAAATTAAATGTATTAATTATCATTCATTTAGTCTCTTCACTTCCATTATTCCGCATAGATTAATATATGAAAGTGAATATGTTGGGAAAACATAGATATAAATAAAAAATTAATATTTTGTTAACAAAAATGAATTTCGGTAAAAATATATGATTAATATTCAACACATGATCATTTGATGTAACTTTTCATCCACTGTGTAATTCATTTAAGATACTAATTAATGTTTTGGTGATGAGTAAAGAACAATAAAATATTCCCAAATTATTTTGAAAGGATCAATAAATTGAAAATAGTAATTTATTATTGGATGACACACAAAATATATGATAGATTTTTAAAAAAGTATAATCATCAATGGAATACACCATTAGAGAAGACATAATGTGATTCCTAATGTAATTCAGTATGCAAAGATATGAAACATCATATATCAATCAAATCTATATTGAACTAATATATAACAATACTAAAAATGAAATTATGATCAATGAATATTGGAAGTAAAAAATTTGTAATATTGAGAAATAGAATTTAATTAGTGATGTGATTTCATCTTTTAATATTTTAGTTGATGATAATAAGAACTCATTGAGCCCATACATTGTAAGGATGCTATCAATTGAGTATCTTCCATACATACCTTATGTTTATGATATCCTAAATTATGTTCCACAGTTGATAAATAAAGAGCACCTTGATATTGATTCAACATGTCATGAATCCTTGGAAGTGGATAATTGTTATTTATAACGATCTTGTTGATCTCCTTAAAATCTATACATGAAAACATTGATCCAAATTTTTTTGATAGATATAACCATAAAAACCAAAGGTGATTCACAAGGGTTTATAAACCCATTTCTTAAATGTTTGTAAAGATTCCCTCTTTAACTATAATAGTTTGATTGGGTCCATCTAATATTAGAAGGTGGAGATATATATGGCTTTTTGTATAATATATATTTTGAACTCTACCTTATAATATTTGGTAAAATTGAGGAAATATTTTCCAAATAAATTAGTATATTACATGACAATGTTAATTTACTCCACGGTGGTTTTTTCTTTTCACAAAACTCTATAGAATTATATGACTATTCAATGGGTTTAAATAAAAAAATCCATTTAACAGTTTTCAAATGGGAATTACTGATCATCCATGATTTTTGTTGGGTCATGTAATTTTTCATAGTATAGAATGCTATTTCCTTTTATCAATAGTCACATTGTGTTATATCTATAAAAATGCAATTTATTCCTAGTATACAATAAAATTCTGAAAAGGTATGGTTTATGAGTTTTACTAGAATAATATTCCCACAATGTCTAACTATTGAAGAGTCCAACACATGGGTTTCATTAATCACACCTCTATGGTATTTTTTGGCTTTCTCTAATTTATATTATTATGGTTATAATTAAATTTTTATTGAAAACATAAAGGATATAAATTAATTCAAAAAACTAGAATATAATACAACCATTAATATTATTTGTTGAATAGGTTGTTTACCTTGTATGAATCTGTATTCATGATCTACCACATATTTAGTGCGATAATTATATTTACCATTATTATATGGTTGTAGTGGTCGCAAAAACATATTACCTAAAAGGATCATGGATTAGTGTACAATATTGAATACCTCCTTTACTACTTATAGTTTAAGAATTGTATAATTAGTGTTTAATTTAGATGTACATTCCTCTGTTCATTCACATTATCTAACTTTTTCATGAATGTTCTCCATTTTTGTTCTTGGATTACATCTCTGCCACACAATATGTATTTACCTAGCCCTATGAGGAAATTACCGTGATATATTATCCAACATTTTAGAAATGTGGGTGAATGTATCATCTTTCATCAATTATCATTTATCTATCTTAATGAGTTTCCAATATTCTATTATTTTTCTCAAGTACTTGGGAACATTGTTCTAAAAAAATTGATACTTTGTGAGTATAGAATACTAGTTCCTCATATCATATATTTTCTTAGATTGATAACCTTTGAAAGGTGTGTTTTTAAGCCAATAAAGACTCTATCTATTTTGATATTATTATTGATAACAATTCCTGAGGGATATCTTCAAATAATTTTGAATGTTTTACCTTATGGTGTGAGAGAGATTTAACCTCCTTTATCTAATTCCCTATAAATACCTTCCCTATATTTTTAGAACAATTTTTGGGGAAATATTTATTAAGAAATAACTTCATAAAATTATTTCTAATATATTCATGTCATTTCATCCATTAAAACAGTATTCTATATCAACACCCACCACTAATAAGCCACTCCCACTAAATGATAGACAACTAATGTGATATTGTACATCCCAAAATAGTGGTAAAAATATAGATATTCTTTATTGAGTCAATGTACTATTCAAGGAAAATGGGATCAGAATATTTGACCAAAATAGTTGCTATTTTATCATAAAGGAGCTGATGGAAATATTTTCATTCATCTATGATGATGAATGTTCAAAATTATTTTGGAAATTTTTCATATCTTGAAAATGTTGGAAATAATTTCCACGATTATTTCTACTAAAATTCCAATTTCATTGGGAATGTTGTTTAGAATATCATTGCATTTTTTCTAATAATATTTGTTGGAATTAATACTATTAGTCCCACCATTTTATAAAATATGAACGTGTTGAAAAAATATTTTTTAAAAAATAAAGAATGAATATTTTTTTATTATGTGAAAATTAATTCTATATACACATATTTCGGGATCCCTTGTTTTATTAATTTCTTATTTGATTTAATTTAGGTTCAATTATAAACAATCTTTTATAAATTACAAGAAGGAAATTTCTTATGTTATGCATTCACAATTATTTTCTATATAGTAATTCTGATTAACCAATGAATATCCCTAATGAGATTCAAACTGTGGGGTGGTAGAAATGTGTCATTGTTTTCCACCATGAGATGGTTGAGTTAAATACCAATCTTCTCTTTTCTGGGTTGTTAACCCAAGTTACATATTTTCTAGTGTCAAATATTCATTTATTATCATGGTGGGGATTGTATTTCATGTAAACTAATTGATAATATAATTTAACGAAACATGGGATGTATACAGATACAAACACATATCCATATGGTTTTCACCATTGGTTTCTAATTATAATTCTAAAGTTAACTAAATAGTTCTCTAATACCAAATATAGCGACCCATCCATTTTCAAACATGAAATTTACATTATTATTATCATAAATATCCCAATAGTGATACAATATATAATTTTAACGTTTTGTATGTGGGGAAAACTATTCATATGATTAAATATTTTGTATTAAAACATGAATATTATTTCAATACTTGTCTACCCAACTAAAATCTCTCATGAAATTATTATAACATTTAATCACATGAGAATATACATCAAAATATTATATGAGATAAAATACTAATAAGGGGAAATATATAATTCCATGAATATGGGACATGAATAAATATAATACTTGAGATAATAATCAACATCACTATATAGTAAACCTTATATCAACATCATAATCATGAGGAAATCATTTGTACGAGGCATAAAATGTTTCATATTTATAGTAATGATAAATTATAACAAAGTAGTCAAATACAAAAGATAGTTGTAAGAAAAATAATTTCATGTTCCCAAAAAACATATGTGCATAATTCAAAACAATATTATTATGTTAAAAAAATATCATCATTTTCACATAAATTATAAATAATATTGTGAGATATATCACACCTATTGATTCATTAGAGTGATCTAATTACAAACCTACCGATCATATCATAAATCAATCATTGTCTTTCAAGACATATTGAAAGAGAAATTATAATGATTATATTAATAAAATTAACCCAAGAAAAACAATTTGTTTATTAAGGTTGTCATAATTCAAACATTAAGGAATAATATTTTGGGACTAAAAATTATTAAGGTATATCATATTGTAGAGTAAATGATCATTATTAATTGATAAAGAAAATAACTCAACACATGTCAATGTTCTGTTTTAATAAATAATATCCCTTTCAAAAAATCATTTAAATTTACTTAGATTTTGTTTCCAAAATAATCAAATGCATGTCCACTAAAATAAAATGGATGTAATTGTGAAGGAATGATTAACAGACAAATGAAGAACATACATAATGATAATAATGTGAAATAAAATCATACCCAAAAAATTATTTCTTTGGATTGAGAATCCCCTTATATTAATAACCTTACTATTTCATCACTTTTACACTTATATAATGGTAAACATAGGTTTATTACAGTTTAAAAATATGTATAATTATGTTTATTTTTTTATTACTATTCATTTATAAACATTTAGTTCCATTTTTTAATTCCATTTTTTTCTAGGGAAACATTTTGTAATTATTTTTTACTAAAAATATACCATCATACATTCATTTAATTATATTTCTTCATTTCTACTTATAAATTATTATGATTGAATCTAGTAAAATAAAAATTCCTATATTTTTATATTTATATACTTACAACAATTTATTATCTTCATCTCTATGGGTGATGATATGAGAAATAATTGGAATCATCATTATTGTTGGTTAAATGACCATTTAGAATATATTATCCAAATAGAATGTGAAAGATATACAATATATTCTTTTATTAATAAAAACATTTAATAATATATTAATATCATCATTATTGTATTTACATAACATTTAATTGTTTTATAATGTTTTGGATCAGAAATGAAAATGTGGCTTTGATATTTGAAAACAAAAAAGTGAAATAAAAAGATTATAGGTCATTAATTCATTTTGACAATTAATTTTTATACGTCCTATATCTTCCTAAAACCAAGGTATTTTATTACTCTAATATATATGTATGTATGTTGAGGGGTTTAAGAGAATTTATATGGCTGATGGTTTAGATTCGGAATATTCCGGAAGATTAGTTTTCTATAGAAGGGTTGGGGGTACTTATAAATGAAGAGATAGTCGTTTTAATGATAAAATGATTAATAAATTATTATATCCAAGGTAAACTAATAAATAGTAAACATGTTTATATTATTTAATAAACAACAATAAAATAAAATTAAATTGGAAATTTTAGTCATTCTTTAATAAAAATTTATTAGTTCAATCAAACGAATTGGGGTCAAATGAAAAAATATTATAATTATAGAATACAGTATACACTTGAAATTGGAAAATAATTTTATGGTTTGGGAAACATGTTTATTGAAATAAATTGACTCATTTTTCATAGTAAATTTGAATTTTTTAATGAGAGATAATTTATTGATTTGATTAGGTCATCAATAAATCATGATTGATATAATTTAAATTACACTAGTTATAAAAAATGTATTTTTAGTGATCACCTATAATTTGAAGTATTTTAAAAAACATAAAAAGGACCAACATTAAAATTATATATTATTATTATAAAGTTATAATTCATTTTATAAAAATAAATAAAAACAAAGGTAAATTTTATTTTTGATATAATATTTTTATTTTTATGATATACATTAAAATAAAGTTTTTTTAAATTTTGAATTGATTTTCTTTCTGTTTTTAGTCACAATATTTATTTATTATCAATATAATATTTATATTTTAAAAAATTACTCTATATAAATATTATTTATATTCTATTTTATTAGTTTTTGGTAAAATTTATATTCCAACTATCATGTTAAATTTCCCAAAGGCCATGGTTCTTTTTCAAAATATCGAGTTAGTATTTCAATGTCCACATTACTATTCCAATGGTAATATTTCCTCATATAAATACCTCTACATTACATCATTCAATATTCACTACAGATCCTCATCAATATCTATATTTTAAATTTTTTATTATATTGATTGATTTTATAATATTTTTTTCTTCCCTATAGTGTTTATTGTGGGGGAGAAAATTATAGCATTTTGAATAATCAAAATTTTCTAATTATATAAATGTTATTTTTTATTTTTCACCCAATATAATGTTTGTAATTCTCATGGGATTTATTTATGAATAATATAACATTTTAACTTAATGAAATAATATATTCTTAGTTTCTCGATATGTTTTAAGTCTCTAATGATATATAATATTCAACACATTTTCTTTAAGAAAATGTACAATATATAAAATATGGGTTATTAGATTGTTCTGGTATAAATTTTATATCATTAAAATATTTTTTAAATTATTTTAAAAACACTTTTGAGGATAAAGTGGGATACCATGACAGTCTAAGAAGATGTGAATTACAGAAGAAAAGTGCTCAGAAAATTATTAAAGAAGAGACAATAATTATATGTATGATATGCCCAATATAACTCCCAATGATGTGTATTTACCTAGATGTCCATATCATCGTTTATATGGTCACCCAAGTAATTATACAAATTTTCCAATGTCATTATAGACTCCCCCTTGATGATCATCTCTTCATTAAAGCCTCAAGACAAAATGTAGTATTTTTTATTAGTCCACACCCTTTTCTCTTCATTTGTAACAAATTAAAGTATTATATAATTAATTATATTTATAACATCTTTTATTGCATATATGTGAATGATTCTGAAACCATTTCATTCTCAGAGTGTAGAGTAAACTTAGAAAACTCTCATTATTTGACTTCTATTTCCCTTAATATTTCATCCTGATCTCTTAAAGACACTGATTTATAGAGTAGTGTTTTATATTCACATTTAGACCCCCTTTTGACATAAATAGTAGCATGGTCTGCCACCATATCATGCTCTTTATTATCCATCTTAGTTATTCTTGGTTTCAGCTGATTTGTTTCCTGACCAAACAATCATTATTTTACCTAAGGATATCATTTTGTTCATACGTGGTGAATTCAGATAATATTGGTAGCTTATTGATTTACCCCTTTTTGGAAAATAAAATTTTTGAATAATAGGTTCCCTTTCTTCCCCTTCATGGATCCATTTCCCACATTTATGTTCTCATGGGGACCTTCTCACAATCTGTCATTTTTTGCCAGTCAGTTCCTTTTTCAATTAACTAGGTTACTTCATTGGACCATGATATGGAATTTTTCTTCTTACATATTCACATAATTCTATTCCACCATTCAAATTACACAACATATTTCTCATTTTCAATCAAGGGTGAAAAGCATTTTTTATATGTTCTAAACAAGTAACATCTTATTTTTCATCCATTCTTAGTTCACGAACAAATAAATCCTTTTTTCATAGAGACAATCGAAGTAAATGAGTTGTGATAGTCTCAAAATAACTTTTATCATAAATCATGGAACCATCAAAAGATACAATGTCATGTCTATCATGCATACTTACATTCTTCATGGTATAATCAATTGAAGTATAATCCATTTAATGGTTGTCTCTTTCCCCTTTAAAGTCCTTCACTAAAAGCTAGTTAGCACCCATGTCATGCTTCAAATTAATAAAAATTTCATCGAAACTGTTTTCGATATTCACTTTTTCCTTTCTATTTCTAAATAGGGATAAAAAACAATCCATCCACACACCAATTTTCAACTGATAGACTTTCTAATGATCTCGAATTACTCTGAGTAAAATGAATGATCTTCCAAAAATTGGAATATTTGGTGCATAAAAGAGATGATAAATTACCCAAATGTTGACCTGAATAGAAGTAGTATGAGTACGATTCAAAGGTCACTAATTCTTACACAGAAACTCCACCTCCACTGTAATCCAAATACCAATAAATATGTGTTTTTGTAATGTTGACTTTCACGCACACACACATATATATATATATATATATGGATATGAGATGATACACTAAGTTGGTTTAGCTATAAAATGACAAGAAACTCTGAACCAAATTTCCAATAACATGAATAATGGATGGGTTTGGATAAGGGAGACTAATATAGAGAAAACATATCCAATAATCTATTGTTAGAGAATCTAGCTTCATATGGAAGTGGTAGGACCATAAAAGCATGAAGAATTTTAAAATGCTTCATCTGTGAGGTGTTATAGACCATCTAATTATCATATCATCCTATGAAAAGATTCATAATATAAAATGTATATTATCAAGAAGCCAAATAGTTTTTCATTACTCTAATCCATAGGAACAAAAACAAACCTATAAAGGTTATAAACTGATGTAATTTTTTTCGCGATTCAAGACATCAATTCACATTTTAGGAGTACTGATGCTTCCGAGAACATCAAGAGAGATAGAAATGCATATTAGGAAACAAAAATGCATATAAATGAAATTAGATAAATATAAATATATCAAATAATCCATTTCATTGTAGGCCACATTACTATATTATTCTGTGATATTCAAATGAACCCAATGCCTCAAACTACCTACTCTAAGATCCCACAAGGGTTTATATCATGTTTTTTCTTCTGACATTGAGAAGACTTTGTGTTTTGATTGATTACATGATCTATCTCTATCACTTTTTGAAAATGAGAATTTCAATATATATTTATATCACCAACATCTTCCAAAAATTTAGGAGTTATATATCTCATAACATATATCAAATTATATGGACCAATTTATAAATATCGAATGAATTATATTATTGTATCAAAACCCAAATAACATGATATGATAATCCCATACAACATTAAATTTCAGTGAATTGGATACTAGTATGTCCTAAAGTGTTTGTATGGTACATTTAGATTGGGAATTTGTTTAGGGGTGACAGGTATTACTAAAATTCTATTCACAATTCATAATATTTTCACGATGTCTCAAGATTTTATAATTGAATATCAGATCAAAATTTAATACGATGGATATTTTGTCCCCATAAGGCCTAACCACAAAAAATATGTATAAAAAAATATATTTCTCATGTTTTATACATTCCAAATAATTGATGAAGCATGATCTCTTGGTGAGATAATCCACCACAACTAGTGTCACACAACTTCTTTAAGACATGTTTAAAATAATAGGCAAAAATCAAATAGCGATGTTCTGTAATATATATGTTTTTATGTCAAATGGTATCATCATACAGTTTTACTTATATTTCACTTCATTAACATTCTCGTATACCATGAACAGTGAGGTATAATCCAAGATATATTTCATCATAGACTCCCACCAAATGTTTTATTGAAGATCATGGTATATATTAAAACTCATTGGTTGGATGGACAATGATGATATATGAAAACTATCAAATATATCTATCATTATCCTCAGTGATGCAAAATTATATATTCTAAATTGAATCCTAATGAGTCCATATTCATTAATGTGGAATTCATCATTCTTCCCATCCTTGGTTACTTCCCCCTTCTATAGAATATCCAGATCATCCCATTTTTCATCTTTGATAATCTATTAGATACATTGTTTGAAAATAATTTAGGATATGTAGGATGTATTTCCTACCATTATTCTTTTGAGATCCATCATTTTCATATCCATGTAGACAAGGTCTTTCTCAATCTGCATATATTTTATGAGGTCTTTGGAGGGTACAATTAAAGAAACACACACACACACATACACACACAAACCTCACACTCATAGTCCTAAAAGGTAGGTTATATCCTCCAAGTGATAACTCACCCAAGTATATTCCTTATTAAGTAATATTTTTCTTCTGAATCCACATTAAGAATGAATACCATTACATTCTTATCCCATGGCCCATTCATTGGATAGTAACATGGATGATATAGTACCTATTACAATACCTCCACCACTAAAGTACTTGCAATAGTACCCACTGCTTCTACAGTACCACCGCCACTATAGTCCCATCTACAGTGCCTGATGCCACTATTGTTTCGCCAGTGAACAGTTCCATATTCATTGATTCATGTTCATCATTATAGTATTTGATCAAAATTTACTATATTCATTGATTTATTTTCATCTTTATTTTGATAATATATATATTATGGTACAATGGTCCAAATATATCTCACACTTTTCCTGATAGAGGATGTGCAACCAAATCATATAGGAGAATATCACAACTTCAATCTTTGTATCCTATTTTGAATAGTTTTTCTCACGGATCATTAACTATTGTGATGGATAATCTATTACATTTTAATTATTCTTGAGTGCACAACACAATTATTTTTTAAAGCATCACTTTATATAAAAAAACATTCTCCACACACTCATAGTGTGATTCAAGGAAAATTATTAGCCTCTTCTTGTTCTCCTTAATTTTTTTTATAGTATTCCAACCAGACAAACTATTTCATTGATCATTTTTATATACACTATTTTCTAAAAAATTATGAAATTTTTATTACACAAAACATATTTTGTATTCAAATAAAAAAAGAAAACAGCATACATCACGAAAACATGAGGGTATCATCATTTCATCAATTTTCATTATCATTTATGTGTTGACATAAATTCCCCCACATGTTATCATATTTATTAACACTATGATTTTTTTCATCCAAATGTCACACTTTCTAAACATTGGATCATTTTATCCTTTCTTATTTTCAACATAATTATTTTTGAATGCTATTTTTTTCACCTTTATCATGGAGTAGATGATAATATAATCAATAATTACTACCATTAAATTGTCATGGAAATATCAAAAGACATTATTCATCAAATACATGAATATTAAATTGGAATTAGAAAGCGTGAAGTGAACCAAAATGATCTCTTAACGACCATACCTAGTACATAAGGCTATCTTCTAAATATATTTCTTCATTGCCATTAGTTAATGATATCCTAAAATAAGATCCATTATTGAGTTGAATTGATCTTTTTAATGTTTATTAAACAATTCATCAATCATTTGAATGGGACACTTGATATTCATTGGGATAATTTGAGACCCTATTAACTGATAGATATCAACATTGTTCCAAACATTTTTTTGAGAAGAATAATGGATTCACCCCAAAGAGATTAAATTGGTAAAATGAACCCATTACCTAAATGATCATGAATCTTCTTCTTTAACTCCTATATTTTGATCGAGGTCATACAATAGGGTTATTTGAAGATAAGAGTGGCACTGTATATAAGCTATATTGGGAACTCTACCTCACGATCTGGGGGAAGGATGTGTAACACATCTAGAAATACATCATAATATTCCAATAAAATGGTTTTTACCTTAATGTTATCATTTTCCAATGAAACAACCATTTTAAAATAATTTATTACAAATTACGTATTTATACACATAACACTGAGGGATTTTTCAACAGAACATCAGAATTATTGTATAATTTTTACATGATCATGGGATGGTTCGGAATATTGAAATAGATTTCAATTCCTGAAGAGTATGTGTCAGTATTATAGTATGATATCCAATCAATTCCAATTATTTTTTCAAAATTTACCAAGAAAATGATTATTATATTTAAAAGAAGAATCTTCCCACATAAAAAAACATTTTAAATTTCTATCAAACTGCTTTTATTTATCACTTTACTATTTGTTTTTAAGAATATCATAACTTCAATGTATCGTGGTTTTGATTTAGTAGTTCATGAAAAAATATTGTATATAAATGAATGAAATAAACCATAATTAAATAAACATTAATCTATTAATGAGTGAGTAGGATGTGTACCATATATGAAATTATTTTCAATTTCCATTGAAGTGATAGTGATGGAATAATAATGAAATTGAACATATGAATATGATTTTGATGGAAAATAATTTCCTCCATTTCACTATGGTTTAGTTTAAGGGCCAAAATGATGAACCTTTTCATTATAGTTTTTGAGTTGTACCATGGGTGTTGCATTGGGAGGTTCTTTCCTTTCATCAATCATGTTGGTAAAATTATTCATTGATCTTATATATTCATGAATTTGGTGTCATTATCTCTTACACTTGAATATTTTTCATTTACATATATTTAAATTCCAAGTATGAATCTTCCAAATTTTTTATATGTGGGTGGATTAGTCTTTTTCCAACAATGTTTATTGATATACAACAAAAATATCTAGTATTATATTCATTTACCTATGTTAATGGAACCTTTCTATTAACTCTATAACTTCTATGAGGGAACATTAAGAAAAATATTCATACCTCCAATAGTATCAGATAGATATAAACTTGAAAAGGTGAGGCATTGAATATTTAAAAAATTTAATTAATTTTTATCATTATCGATATCTATAAATTATGATTTTCATGAAATCCTTCTGAAATATCCCTTTTATTAAATTATATATTCAAAAAAAATTATATTCTTAAGGAATTATCTCTTTATATTTTTTATTAGATTTTGGTGGAAATAGATTCCATTAAAAAACATCCCAGAACATTCTCCATAAATTTATCTCATTTAATAATTCATCAGGGAATTTATTAAAATTAAAAACCATTTAACTATGACTAATTATAAATAATTGTCATACAAATTGGATTTATACTTTTCAAAATCAAGTACAAATAATATACCTTCAATATTGAGTTATCCAAATATTCTTTGAATGGTGGAGATGATGACCCACCTAACATTGCTAGTGATTCCTATATAACGGAATGGATTTCTAGTTTCTATTTATTGGGTGTAAGAAGATATTCAATAAGATATTGATTATTGCTAATGGTGTCAGATAACTGGGTAAACATCAAAATGACCATTGGAACACCACCACATATTTCATCATGTGTGTTCATAGGACCATCAATGTTTCATCCCTCATAGAGGTTATTGGTAAATATTCTCTTAGAAACCACAATTTTATAAATATAAATAAATTAAATATACAAATTTCAATGAAGAATGGATAAATAATTTATCCTTCAATGAAAATTAATTCACATTTCACCACCTATGATATCTATATATTTATTAATATTCTCAAATAATTCTTCTAATATCAGAATCATTAAACATTTTGGTTTATGTATATTATATATTTTTCAATAGTGTTATTCTTGGGTGTGAAAATTATATTAGAGAAGAATAATCTAGTTTTTCAAAATCAAAATTACTTATATTTTTCTTCATATTTCATTGTTTTATTTAACATATTCATGGGATTATTTTTATACTAACATAATTATATCCATTAATGAAAAATGTTTAGTTAGTTTTTTATGAATTTTAATTGCTTAAAACTATATAATACACAAAAAATTTATTTAGGAAACAAATATCAGTTTTAATGTGTGGACCCCTTTTTTACAAGGGTGGTTTTGGCTAAATGAACAAGACAAATTTATTAAGAAAATAAATATTAAATAATTATAAATGAAAGGATTTTGTTAATATCATTCTAGATAATAGGGATTAGTTTTGTTGGAAGATCATTTGACCATGTAAGATCCATGTTAATGCATTTGTTAGAAACACCATCCACCAAGATGTTAGCTTCCCAATAAACATGAGTTATTATGTAATTGAAAATCAAAAGGGATTTCAGACACATCATCCATATTGTTATGATATTCTAGGATAGATGTCTCACTCTATTTCTAATATCTTGTACCATAGTGGTGGAGTCACTATCAAACCAGAAGTTATTTATACAGTTAGGGCAACCATGGTGGATGAGATGAGTAACACAAAAAATTTTAGCCTTTAGAGAAAAAGATATCTCACATGTGATGAAAAAACAACCGATGAAATTATGAGTGTGGTATAAATAAATAACTCCACATTTTTTCAGGACTCAAAATACCATTTAAAATATCCATAAATTTTTATTTTAATCCAACATTAAAGAGTAACCTCCATGAAAACATCACAAAAACATGATTTTTGTTTGTATTTCCCAAGCACTCGGATTTTTCAGAGTATCATGATTCCCTACACTATATTTCTGTAGTGATATAGATGAGGATATATATCCTCCTTGGATAATGAGATTTGGTAAGTGAGATCCACCTAGAGGTGGATTGAGGTCTTTCAATACATGATATTATTGTGAGCAGGCCATCGAATATGTACATGTTATGCTGCTTCATATATGAGAACGTGTTTGAGTTCTGGTGACGCCTTTACTATTTTACACAATTAATTTCAAGAAGCAATATCATGACTTTCATGATGATTAAATTAAAATATACCCTTTAGAATATTCAAGGCATTTGAAGTAGTTGTGCATGATATGAATAAATGTGTGATATCCACATTGTTTTTATTGTTGAACTTGCTTATGAACATAATACAATGCCACGTGTTTATAAGCAATCATATGTATGTAATTTATTGCGGGAATATCTCCAAAGTATGGTCATATTGGAGGACCTTATATGTGAATTTTCATTATATTTGAGCAAGAATAACTCATTGTCCGATTAGAAATTCGAATGATAAAAATTTTTGTATAAAGAATGTCATTCCAAGAATTCTCCAATATTAAATTTTAATTGTTCAGAAAAAATATAGTGTTTTAGGAGGTTGATGTGTTTCCAAGACATATTTATGTTCGAATGAGCCAATAAATCCGGAATGACATCATTTTTATCCATAGGTATAAGCTGCAGATGAATTTTAGTTATAAGGGGCAGTCATCTAATTGTCAAGAAATAAATTTTGAGAGGACTCCTAGTATCAAATCCCTATTGAATGTGACATAATATTTAATGAAGATTATTTGATGGATGTCCAAATGGAAGAACCCATATAATCATTTATTCCGTGTTTTAATTTATCAATTAATTTTAATTCTAGAATTATTAGAGATATCATGTCAATATTGATAAGATTCTATGTGAATGTGGCATGAAAAGCCTCATTGAGTAATTTGATGTTTTCAATTCCTAGGCCTCCATATTGAAGGGGATTTCAACAATAACTCCCAGAAATAGTGACAAAATCCCTTTTAAGAATGCATACACTTCACACAAAATTCATGATGGAGATATTAATATGACATAGAAGAGAAATAGGTCATTTATAAATCATAAAGGAATTGACCAATTTCGAAATAATAGTGTTCATAACAAGAAACATTATTTCATCCATGTAGATAGATTTTCTTATTCATAATGGCTTTTTCATCTTGATTTTATCCAAAATTTTGACAATGTGATTGGCCATAGTTCACCCCCATTAAATATGAACTATGTGGTCTTTCATTGGCATAGATACATATCAAATATCAAGGTTGAATAAGATTAGAGATCTCTTACCCATTGGGATTATCATTTGAATATGAATTTACATTTTGTTTCAATTGATATTCTACCCCTAGACATATTCATAGTGACTAAGGCCCCTTTTTATGTTTTTCATGTTTAATTTATTACCTTTCAATAAATTATTATGTCATTAGCATAAAACCGGTGGGTAGGATGAGGCAAATTTTTTGGCACCTAACTAGTTTTGAGTATGAATTGATCCATCATATGATTTATAATTCTACTCAAATAATTTTCATCTATTGATTAATGGATAAGAGAAATGGGGTATCCTTTTTTGACACCCTTTTGATAAAGTAAAATATCTCTTCATAGAACAATTAATAAGAAAATAAATATAATAATACTAAAAAATATCCATAACCCAAATCCCAAAAATTTCGTTCAAGTCGAAATTGTAAATCACCATAAATAGGAAGACCCAATCCATGGTGTCAAATGATTCTCTGATATACATCTTAAGAGAAGATAATCAACCTCTACTATATTTTTTAAATCATTTAACACATTCCAAGGTTGTGCTGATACAATATTGCATAGTCATTCATTTCCCAAATCAAAACTACTTCCAAGAGACAATTTTATTAGCAACAGTGGTGAGACTTTCACTAGAAGTTTGGTAATAATTTTATAGCAGGTGTTGATGAGAGAAATGGGTCTGAAAAGGTGGATCTCAGATTTCTTTTCTACCATGGAAATGTTTGTGAGGTATTTTTTATTACGTCCATTTTTTAAGACACATGTATCCAATAAATGATTAAATATATTATAAACTATTGTGTTAGTGAATTTATATTATTATTGAAATAAGGAATTAGGGAATCCATCAGGACGCCGAGCATTATCAGGTTAACAGATGAAAATTTCTTCACATTACTCAAAGGAATGTGAAATACTAGTGAGGCCGACATTATCCTCATAAAATACCATGCTTGGGTTAATGTCTTTTTGATGTTCCTTAATAATATTATGACATTTAAAAATATGTTCAATGTAAGAGACAATATGATTTGAAATTACCTTCTCATTGTCAAGAATCCTATCACCATATCTAATGAGAGTGAGAGGTTTGCGTGTTTTCCCCATTAATTGTATGGAATTTTATAATTTTGTGTTTTCAACCCAATATTTAACCATTTAGATTTTTCATTCTTATTTTGAAGATTAAATTTAATTGAGATTTGTGAATTCGGCTTGGTTGTGATGTCAATGTATTATTGTATAATCACCTAAAAATCCAAATAGGTGGTTTCACATTAAATGTGGTTGATATGTGACTATATGGAAGGAATATATTTCCTTATAATTTTTTATATTTAAGTTCAACAACACTTTATATTTTCTATTAAATGCACTACCCTTATGATGCATGAATAGTCATCTTTGCAACAATGATTACAAATCCATATATTAGTCACTAGATTTCAAAAATTAGAAAGAGAGGACCAAGATTTTATGAAACAAAATGGAATACATGGAATAGATATATTATTTTTAATGAAGACAAAAATAGGATTTTGGTAAGAGTTAATCTTATGGAGGAATATTCTTAAAAAAGAATCACATTCGTCAAGGTCTTGCTTCTTAGTGAAATACTGATAATGTTTTCTAGAAACCATTCGTCTGTTGTGCCTTAAAAAGTAGGTGTACTTATATCTTAAGAAAATAATTTTAATTAGGTAATTTATTTCCATGAGTGCCAGAAATCCCTTCTAAAAGAGTGTGTGATGAACTACTCCAAATCCATCACTAGGAAAAAATATGTCCATGATATCACTAAGAATAATCCATGAATCTGTAATTCCTTTTTTTCTTAGAACAAAATTATCCTAATTCATTATTTTTCCATGATAATTATTCCTAGAATAAACAAAAGAGATATAGATGTGAATGTTTTTTGGAATGCTTATCTAGTGGTAATTGGATGATATATATTTCAAACCAAGGCCCTAGTGATTAAATTATTACCAAGCACACATAATGTTTCAATATTTCCAAAAGAATTGTTACCCCAAGTAGATTGTATCCCCTGATATCAAGGCCAGTGAAACCATGAAAGATGAGATTTTTGGGTTCATTAATTCCCCTAAATTTGGTCTGATGAACATGAATTAATTTTTTAAGATAGGTAGAAGTGTCATTTTTTCCCATTCATTGATAGTTCTGGATGAATATATTCATTTATATCTACTATTGGGGGGACTCCATTTTTCTTCCCACATGATTTATTGTTTCTATTTTATTTCTTAATAGATGGATCCTTTGTATTATCATTCCTATATTTTATTGGTGTTTATTAAGAATATGATGTGATGCAGGATATTTGGGGTAATGACCAGTAGCTAGGGAGAGCTCGAAGTCATTAGTATAGCAGGCATCCTGTAAAATACAAATGGATTTTGACTATTCTGTGTTTATAGTGAGTTTTTAAGGAGACTAAACATTATCATTTATGGAGTTGAAAGAAGTAGGTGTATCACTAATGGGGATATACAAGGTTTTTGGGAGGATTTATCCATTATTAGTGAGGTCTGGTGTTATAGGTTGAATAATAA
This sequence comes from Viscum album, assembly GCA_963277665.1. Taxonomy (NCBI): domain Eukaryota; kingdom Viridiplantae; phylum Streptophyta; class Magnoliopsida; order Santalales; family Viscaceae; genus Viscum; species Viscum album. Next base: position 1,144,371,465 of record OY728141.1, read on the forward strand.
GAGTATCAGAATTTGTTGTAAGATCATCCTATTGTGACGAGATTGATGACCTGTATTCAGAGAGGTCTTTTGTGTTTTGGATATGTTCATTAGTAACTAGTGGTCTAATTATAGGTTTATCCTTTCAAGAAACATCTACATGTCTAAAATAGTTTATATTTCAATTTGTTTGGAGTATACTTCATAGAAGTATGGGAGTCTGAATATCCCACAACTAGTATATTTTTATAGGTAGTAGATGTAATTGAGTTGATAAGATCTATAATATCTTTGGAAGGATTAGGTGAAAATTTATTCTCATCGTTATCATGTTCTAATTATTATACATGATTATACCATGTTTTCTTAGATCCAGTATTTGATGGAGGGATTTTTTTCTTCACACATTTTGGTTCCTCCATAATTTTTCAGCTTTCTTAATTTTCAATGACCATGCCCTTTCTCTTCATTCTTTTAGACCCATATTTTCATGCATTTAGATCAAGATCTAGTTGCCTATATTTCATAATAACTCTGATATTGGCCAAAGAATGGAATATTGTTTTACAGACTTCACAAATTGGGGGAATTATTCATACTCAACATTAACCTCAATTTCGGGGTCATTGGAAATGAATCTAATGATATCTAGAAGAAAATAATTGATGCGGTATATTACATGAATCTTAAGATATAGACCCAGATAACCATTTAATGTTATATGATCTAGTTTTAAATTGATTCAAATGGTGGATTAAACATCATTCCAAATTTTTGGGTGCCATTATTCCCAACTCAACCCTTGTACTGTTATATAGATGGGATCTGCAGAGTTCTATTGAGAAAAAGGGTTAATGCTGAAATCCCAATCTAGAATCCATAGAAATCATGGACTCACAAGAAGATTTAAAATTTATATGTCACGCCTAGGTCATCATTTATTCCAAGGATGATGTGAAAATAACCATTCCAAATTCAAATATGTTTCCAATTCCGAAAAGGCCATATGTGAGATATTATTAGTTTACGATCAGCACAGGTCCATGGTTATTCATCTTTTGAGTACGTAATATTCCCGAGCAATGAAAACATGCATATTTCCAACCACTTTGGGAGACATTATCGATCTCTAGTCATTAAGAACCCCCTATAAAACCAATTATGACAACATGTTGTAGTGTAAGTAAATTATTTTTTCCATTGGATTAAACAAATAAATGGGAATTTTTTGTCTACACTAATTAACCTTTTTTTAAATGTAGTGGATCAAATTGATATTGGAAAGAGTAAATTTAATATGAAATGGTTTTAATGAAGATTTAATAGTCAATTATTTTCCATTTTTTTAATTTTTTTCATATTCTTAAAATAGAAATGACTTCATAATATTTATCCACTCAATATATACTGAGATACTCATTGGTTGATATAGTTATTTTAGGAATACATGAGTCTTTGTTAAAGGATGTTTTTAATTATCAAGAATAGAAATAGATACCATTGTCATTTGATGCGATTTAATTTTACTACAAATTATTGTTAAATGATTTTTTATAATAATGAAGGTTTTATTGTTGAAGATGGTGTAAATATTTTTTTTCTTCTCATCCATAATTTTATCATGAAATCTTAAAATTTTTATTAGTTATTAGATGCCCCTTCTTAAGGAGTATATTTATTCCATTATAAAAATTATAAATTTTAGAGTGAGTTTCTTAATTTTTATTTTGGGGGACATATTTTCTTATTTCATGATAAAAAATTAATGAAAGATCATCTGAATCTAAAATTAAGAATAGTTTTATATTGAATTATTTCCTTCCTTTTTGAAATAAAATAATATAATTATACAATAGATATTTCAAACAAGTATATTTTTTATTTATCTTTCCAATTCATATATTTTATTTTATCTAGGTCTGTACGGTATTACCAAAAATCATTAAATAATGATGAATTTAGGATGAATTTATGACTGTATGGGAGAGTTTTGATTGATCATTTGATAAGATACTAATGGTTTTGGATATTGATAATGGAGCACATCCTAAAAGGAAAATGAAAAATCATATTAATAAAAAGTGTATATTGAGGAAGAATGTAGTTAATGAATTTAAGGATAATATGATTTTTGAGAATAAATTTTTAGTTTCACCAATACATATAAAAAAATAAACTAGGGGATTTAGATTATAAGATTTTTAATTTCCTAAAAAATAATAACAATCTGATGTTTATTTAAACAAGTCTCATGTCAGGATATATAAAATTATTTAGAATATTTCGATATTTGATCCCCATGTTTTTTCCGATTTGAATCCTATACCTTTATATTTTTTTAGAAAAAATAGTTTATACATTCTATGTGCTTGGAGTTTTCATTTTTCTTTTTTCTTTTTTCTTTTTTTTAATAAGCATGTTGTCACTTATTTGAATGAATGGGGGGTCCATGGGGTGGGGGGGTTAGGGGTGTCCATGGGGTGTCTAGGGGGAAGGGGTCTCCAGGGGGAGGTGTCTAGGGGGGTACATGTTTTCCAGGGGGTCCAATGGGGGTGTCTAGGGGGGATGTCCAGTGGGGTGTTGGGCAGGTCTAGTAAGGGAGGGGTGTTCATGGGGTGTATTGGGGGGAGGGGTGTCCAGGGGGTGTCCATAGCGGTCCATGGTGGGTTTTCAAGTGGTGTCTAGGGGGGTCTATTCGAGGTTTCCATGTGGGGTCCAGTGTGGGGGGGTCTAGGGGTGTGTCTAGGGTGGATGGGTGTCCAGGGGGGTGTCCAAGGTGGGGGGTGTCCTGGGGGATTCGCACGGGAGGGGGGTGATATTGTAGGGTTTGGGGTGTAAGGGGCTGTCAAGGGGGGTGCAAGAGGGGTGTTCTGGGGGGCTGTCTGGGGGGAGTGCTAGAGGGTGTTCAAGGGGCAAGGGGGACATCAAGGGGTTGAGGGTTGTCTAGGAGGGGGTTCAAGGGAATATGGGTGTTCAAGGGGGTGTCTAGGAGGGATGGGGTGCCAAGAGGGAGGGGCGTGTCCATGATGGGTGGGGTTCAATGGCATGGGGGTGTTTAAGGGGGTTGTCTAGGGGGTGGGATGGGGTTATCCAAAGGTGACATGGGGGAGCATGGGGTTGTTCAAGGGGGTGCAAGGGGGTTGTCTCATGGGGGTACATGGAGGTCATCCATGGGGGAATGTGGGTCATGGGGGTGTAAAAGGGGGTTCAAGGGGGTGTCCATGGGGCGAAAGGGGGGTTTCTAGGGGGCATAGGTTGTTGTGGGTAGTCTAGGGGTTGCAAGGCGGTTGTTTAAGGGGGGGTATGGGGTGCAAGGGGTGTCCATGGGTGAAAAGGGGGTTATCCATGGGGGCATGGGGGTACAGGGGGTACATAGTGGATGTCTAAGGGGGTATGGGGGTGCAGGGGGAGTTCAGGGGGGTGTGCGAGTTTTCATGAATTGGGAATCCCTATAATGATGTTATTAAATAGTGGTAGTATACCTATTACAACAATTTTAAACCATGGAAAAATTCATATAGCCATGGTTTGGAAATGTTGTAATACTCCATGTGTGGCTTAATGTTCTATGATGGTTTTAAACTGTGGCTATAAGGCTATAGCCACACTTTGAAAACTCTATCTATAGGTCTTTCTCTATAGCCACACCAATACCTTTCACGGTCTATTGAACCATTTCTATAACCTATATGCATGGTTCTTTGGCCTATAGCCATATTTTCGAACTTTGGTTATTGCCTTAATTGGTAGTAATGAATTAACCAAAAAAATTATATTGAGATTCTATAATCCACAATTTCATGTATGTAATGGTTTCATTATTTATTTCAGGTACATAATGTGTTGGGGTGTGGTTTGGGAGGGTTTGGAGGAATATTGTATTTTTATAAGATTTACTATAGGTTCCCAATTTGATAGTGGTTAGTTGAAAAATTCTTGTCATAGGGTGTGGAAAAACAACTATTTCCTAAGTCAAAATGTAATAATGTGGTTGACCTAGGATGTCTCTCGAAGAGGAGTGCACACAAAATGGGTTGTCACTTTAAAACAAGGGTAAAAATGTTGTGTTTTTTAAATGAAATTTGAAATTAAAATGATTGAAAAACTATGATATTAAAAAGAGTAATTAGGTTGGGGTCAGTTTCCTAATTATAATGTTATCCTGGTTCAATTTAATTCAGAAATATTCTTCTTTGTTGATTAAAGTGAGTTTCCACAATCATTTCCTCTCACTTCCTTGGTGAAATTATGCTGGTAAGAGAAAACCTTACCCAGATCTTTGTTTGGTCAACTCTCATTCCATGTGTAAAATATTTGTATTGAATATACATAATTGAAATGGGAAATACCCGATCATGTTTTTTGTATCCCAAACAATCAAGAACATTCACTACACCTTTTACACGTATTGACGATCGTCGAGTACTTCACCACTAATCTCTGGTGTATTCCATCATATATAAACCAGAAATCAGTGGAGGGAGATTATGATTATTTTTCAAGGAAAAAATTAATAATGGAATTAATATTCAAGAAAAATCTCACTTGATAATAAAATCCTCTATAAGAAATTGAAAAAAACATTGAAGAAGAATGAAATTTATTCAATTGCGTCCAAGAACTCAAGCATTATAATGTAGAAAACCAACCCTTCCCAAATCACTCCAAATGTTTACTCCACCATGGTAAGTGTAATCAAGATGAATGGGGAAGAAAAAGGCATTAAAAACTATGAAAAAGAAAATAAATAAAAGAGAAAGCCGAAAAGTTCTCATTCTTGGTGTCCTGGAAGGAATGGGATGGAGAATGGGATGCTTTGAGAGGGTGGACCTCTCCTCCTTTTATAGCACGAATTCGTTCCCCAGATGTTGACGGGTTTTATCCCCATTAAATGACATCTTCACGCGTTGAGCCCTTCTAGAATGTTGTTTACAATTCTCTTGGACGTGTCCCCTGAAAATCGCAGTGGATTTGGACATGTATTCCATGAGTTATGGCCATTTTACTTTGAGCATTTATTCTGTCCAGTCAGACTCTCCAAAACGCAATCCTCCAGATTATGGTGATTTAATGCCCCCTTAAACGGCCAATTCACATGACCCTTATTCATTAATGATTCTCCAAAACCCATTTAACGTCCACCCACATAATATTACAACATTTGGGCTTACCATGGAAGAGTTATGGAACCTACACCAAAACTAGGCAGAACTAAAAACAATTTTCTTGAGCCAACTTGTGAGCTTCTTTAGAGCTTCCTTATGGTCGATTAAGCTATTGGTCCAAAGAGATTAAATAAATCCCTAAATGTGTAGGATCTGGAAAAAAAAAATTAATTTGGATTAGTGTAGAATATTTTATGGCCAAAATAAAGAAATAATATAAAATAGTTAAAAAGCCGAAATGGCCCATTTTTACTATTCAACTCAAAATAACACCAATATCATAAAAATGAAACAATTCATCTTAAAGGAACGCTGTTTTGGGTTTAACACAATTGTATAAAATATAAATTAATTTAAAAATTTTTCTCTATCAATTCCCCCACACTTAGCACTTGGACATCTAGATACGTAAAAGTTAAATTAAATCAAATCCAAAACACATATCAATGAGATCTACCAAATCAATTACAAGAAACTAAAAGATATCATGCCTCATAAAAAAGAATTATTTCAAGTTCTCCATTTTAGATTTTAATATATTTCCACTTTATTTCATTTCCCATGCACACAAAACACCTACCTCACATGAATGTTCACTCATCTTACAAATGTAAATGTTGAACAGGGCTTTTCGCATCCAAACTCACACAAGAGTCACCATAGGCTTTATAAATTCCTACATATCCACCTGATGATAGTCAACGATATGTGTTTATCATTAGGAATTTTTAGGTTTGTCCTTTGGCTTCTGGTTGGTAGGATTCAGATGTTAAAAATTATGAGGCCGAAAAGGGAGGACTTGGCTCTTATTGAAGCAAAATTGCAAGATTATAATTTTAACTCAATTATGGTCTACTTATCTTCCCCATTGTAGAACCTCAGCTCCATCATCATTCAATTATCTATGGATTTCATCAGAAAAAATTTCAATCTTTTCAAACATGATTTTTTTAAAGCTCCAGATTGGCAAAACTTTTTATTTACATCAGAAGCTCCAGAAAGGCACAATTTCTCTTATCATGAAAGCTCCAAAAAGGAACAGCTTTTAACAAAATGAAATATTCAGTAGGAACATCATCTATGAATCATTTTATATTCCACCAAAAGTATCACCAAATGAGGTATTACACCACAAGACGTCTTCCCCCACACTTATGTTCAACTAGATCATGCAATTTCACTACAAGAGTAGGTAGGATAGGGAAAATTGGCATGTAATGTGGTTATCCTAACTGGAAATTCATGGCTACTAGGGGCTACAATGATGGATAAATGTAAATGTGGGCCATAATGAGAAATATTATTTTAAAACGGGGGCTTCAAACCAAATAAATTCCTCAATCATTTAAAACACTCGTACCCCAAACCCTCATGTTTTGAAAGGAATAAATCAAATTCTAGTCAAAGAAAGCATGGTTTGGTTCTCTGATGAAATGAGGTGAATCAAAAGAATATGAAAAAAATTGTTCAGAAGTCCCACATGAAAGTGATTTCAATGTTATAGATAGTTAAATATGGCATGGGTTTCAAAAATAAGTGTACTTTTCATGAAATTCCAAAATATTTGAACTTGAAACAAAAGTAATTTCAGAATTCATTTAAGCTCAGTTTCATGAAATATATTGGTTCACTCATTGAAATGGGTTTAAAAAATGGTATTGATAATCATTTCAGCTTAAAAGTTTTAGAAACACGCCAAAAATTGAAAAATAAACACCCAAAAATTTTAAAACACACAATTTTTTTATTTTTTTTGTGAAAACAAACATCAAATACAAATCTTATACTACAAAGGTTCCCTCCCCCACACTTAAGTTATGCAGTGTCCTCAATGCATTCAAGTGGATTTAACATATAAGACAATTTTCAAATGAATCGCAACATCAAGAAAGTGTGAAGGAGAGGTACAACTTGATGGCTCTTATTCATAGACATTATGGAGGATCGGAATCTCCTCCACTGGCTCTGATGGCAGGGTCCCATGGAATTTCTTCAACCTATGTCCATTCACAGTGAATGGATCCTGCTCTCCATCTTTCGCAATCTGCACAGCACTGAAAGGATATACATTAGTAACTATAAATGGACCCTCCCATCTAGAATGAAGTTTACTTGGCATCATCTTGGGTCTGGAATTTAATAGAAACACTTTATCTCCAGTATTGAATTATTTCAGTTGGATCATCTTGTCATGAGCCACTCTTGTTCTCTCTTTGTAAATCATGGAATTTTCAAATTATTTTCTTCTAATTTCCTTCAACTCCTGTAACTGTATCCTTATCTCTTTCCTAGCACTTCCATGATCCAGATTCCTCTTCCCCATATCCCAATATGCCTTATGCTCCAGTTCCACAGGTATGTGAAATCTTCTCCCATAAAACAGTCTATATAGACTCATTCAAATCGGGGTCTTGTAGGCTATCCTATAAACCCATAAAGTATCTTACAATCTTTGGTTCCAATCCTTCCTGTTTGGATTAATAGTCCTTTCCAAAATTCCTTTGATTTCCTTGTTGGAAACATCATCTTGACCATTAGTTTGTGGATGATAGGGATTTTATGTTTTATGATGCACCCGATACTTCTTTAGCAATGTCTCTATTTTCCAAATGCAGAAGTTAGTCCCCTGATCACTAATGATTTTCTAGGAACTCCAAACCTACAAAATATGTTAGACCTGACAAAATCACAAACAACTTTAACATCGTCAGTCCTTGTTTCGTTTTCTTCCACCCATTTGGAAACATAATCAGCTGCAAGAAAGATATAAGAATTTCCAAATGACATCGGGAAAGGTACCATAAAATCTATTCCCCAAAATTCAAAAATGTCACAAAAATTCAATGGATTTTGGGGAATATCTTGTATTTTTGAAATATTTCCTGAAAACTGTCATTTTTCACATATTTTGAAAAATTAATGAGCTTCTTTAAAAATGGTGGGTTAATAAATTCCAGATTCGAAAACCTTCCTTTCTGTCCTTTGAGGTCCAAAGTGGCCCCCAAAAGCTAAATTGTGACAAAAAACAACAATATATTTAACATCACTTTCAGGTCAACATCTTCTTATTTCTTGATCATTTAAAATATTACAAAGGAATGGATCATCCAAAATGTAATATCTGGAATTAGCATTCATTTTTTAAATTTGGTGAGAATTGAAATGAGATGGGACATGAGATGTTACCAGAAAATTGACTATGTCAGCATACCAAGGTACTTCTCTTTCAATCAAGTACAACTGCTCTCCTGGAATTTGATCATTTAGTGGGTCTCTTTTGGAACATCAATTTCAGCAGTGTTTGGTAGTCTACATAAGTGATCAGCCACTTGGTTCTAAGATCCCTTCTTATCCTTGATTTCAATATTGAACTCCTGCAACAGTATCATCCATCTCACTAACCTTGGTTTAGCATCAGCTTTCTTCATCAAGTACCTCAAAGCTGCATGATCAGAAAACAGAATTATTTTAGTTCCAAGATGATATGATCTAAGATTTTCTAGAGCAAAAACAACTACAATAAACTGTTTTTTCCATGGTTGTTTAATTGAATTGGGCCGCATGTAAAGTTATCTAGGCATATGAAATGACTTGTGGTCTGCCCTCAATTCCCTGAGAAAGGACTGCTCCAACTGCATGGTTGGAGGCATCACAATGTGGTTCAAATGGTTCTTTCCAATTTAGAGGCTGCATCAAGGGTGGTGAAATCAATCTCTTCTTCAACACATCAAAGGATTCCCTACATGCACCATTGAAATCAAAATTAGCCTCTTTCAAAAGTAATCTATAGAGAGAGAGAGAGAAATCATACTAAAATCTTTGATAAACCTCCTATAGAATCTTGCATGTCCTAAAAATGATCTTACATGTTTCAACCAAGTAGTGTAAGGGAATGAATTTATCACTTTAATTTTTGATTTATGCACTTCAATTTCATTTTGGGATATGACATGACCAAGTACAATTCCACTTTGAACCATTAAATGACACTTTTAAAAATTTAAAACAAGATTTTTTTCAATGTGGGTTTTCAAAACTTTTTTTAGATTTTTCAAACAATGATCAAAAGAATATCCAAAAACTGTGAAATCATTTAAGAAAACTTCCAACAAGTTTTCAATGTGATCAGAAAATATACTCACCATGCACCTATGAAATGTAACTGGAGCATTACATAATCCAAATGGAATTATTTTATATGAAAAAGTACCAAAAGGTCATGTAAATGTCGTCTTCTCTTGATCCTCGAAAGCAATGGGTACCTGAAAGTAACCTGAAAATCCATCCAAAAAGCAATAACGAGATCTCCCTGCCAACCTTTCTAACATCTGGACGATGAAGGGGATGGGGAAATGATCTTTTAGAGTGACCTGGTTCAATTTCCTAAAATAAATTCACACTCTCCAGCTATTTTTAATTCTCATCGGGATTAACTCATTCTTTTCATTCCTCACAGTGGTCAGGACACTTTTAATCGAACGACATGAATAGGGCCGCCCCACTGTGAATCTGAAATGGGATAGATGATCCCAGCTTCCAAAATCTATTCGATATCCTTCTTCAAAACTTCCATCAAGGTGGGATTCAGTCTCCTTTTGGGATGTCTAACAGGTTTGGAATCTCCCTCAAGAAAAATTATATGTGAGCATATTTTTGGGTTTATTCCTGGGATATCACCTATGCTCCATCCTATTTCCTGGACATTCTCACTCAAATTCTCAATCAATGATTTTTCTTGGATTTTAGATAGATTATTATCAATTACCACTAGTAGTTTTTCTCCCTCCATATGGTATACATATTTCAAATTAGTGGGGAGTGGTTTGAGTTACAGAGTAGGGGGACGCTCAAGGGATGAGATTAAATTGACATTTAATTCTTCCAAATTTTTGACCTCTTGCACAAAAAAATCCATATCATCTTCATCATCATTTAATAAATCATCAAAGAAATCAGATTTTACCTCTCCCTCCCACATGAAGTCAGAATCTCCAATATCTTTAGCATCCAAGTGTTCAATGATATTTCCAAGGGAAGAAGTCTCTCTTAAGTCTAAAAATTCATAGAACATACCTGATTCTTTAATTGGATCTTCACCATCATCATGGGATAGTGAAAAGATGGAGTTATCATCTGATGGGTGCCTCATGGATTCAAAAATATTGAAGTGAACCGTGTTCTCTCCAAACTCCATGGTGAGTGTTCCTTCATTTATGTTGATGATTGTCCTTTCTATTTTCAAAAATGGTCTCCCTAGGATGATGGGAGATTGGGATGGTGATCGGTCTTCCTCCATGGCAAGGACATAAAAGTATGATGGAAATATTAATCCTCTCACTCCTAGAAGTACATCTTGAACGACTCCAGATGGGAAAATGGTGGATCTTTTTGCTAATTGTACTGCCACCCGAGTTGGTTTTAGTTCTCTAATCTCCAAAGATGAAAGCACTGAGTGGGGAATCACATTTATCGAATCTTTATGATCACATAATGTATCAGTAAAATTTAATGAACCGATAGTGAAAGGAATAGAAAAAGTCCCTGGATCGTGACATTTTCACGGTATTTGTGGGGTGATCAATGCTGAGACACTTCTTCCTAAGTTGATTTTTTCATTTCCATCAAGCCTACTTTTATTAGTACGCAACTACATTATAAATTTTTTATATTTAGGAATCTTTCTGATTACATCCAATAGTGGGATGTTAATCTTAACTTTTCAGAATGTTTCATGAATTTCCAGTTGAAGTTGTTCTTCTTCACCCTTATTTGACTCAACCAATGCTGATTGGAATGGTTTTGGGATATCCTTTTTCTCCCTTTGTTGTTTTTGAAGATGTGTTTTTGTTTTGTCCGTCCAAAACCTTTTTCATTTTCTTTTTTGTCGACTACATCTTTTGGTTGGATAGGACGAGCTTCAGAAGATTCCATGGAATCATCCTCCTCATTTTTTTTGGTGGTGTGAGCTCCTTCCCGCTTCGGGTAGTCATTGAACGTACATTCTCCTTTGGATTGGGAATTGCTTGTGAGGGAATATTTACTTGGTCCTTTGTGAGAGCATCAATAATTCTTGTAAATTGATCATCTAGCTTGTACATTTTATCTTCTAATCCCGCAACTCTTGTCTTCAGTTGTTGATCTTCATTTGTTGGTGCACTTGTGGACGGTTGCTCATAATTCTTCCGCTAAAAAGGTGCTGGTTAGAAGGTTTGTTATTGTTGGAAGGGTTTCTTATAAGGTTGTTTGAATGCTATCAAGTTCTGATTGTGCTGCGGAAAATGTGCCCTAGCTTGGTTCTGTCGAAATCCATACCCTGGTTGGGCTTGTGCTTGGTATTGGCATTGATGATAGACTGAAAAACAATGTTTTGTCCCCTGCACTTCTGAACATTGATCAGTGTAATGAGAATTAAAATATCATAAACCAAATAACTGATTCGGCCCTTGTTTTTCCTTCATAGGGTTCACAGCTATTTGTCGCACCAGCATGGTGAGTTCACCCATTTTGATCCTAATTAAATCTAATGAATCATATGTTCTTACCTCATGGATTCCTTGGGTGATCATACCTTTGGTGCCAAACTGGTATGTGTTTTCTGCAATCCTTTCAATCAATCCTCTGAAATCTATTTGGGACTTGTCAATAAAGGCTCTTCCAAATGATGAATCTAGCTAGTTTTGACCATTACCAAGATATCTATGATAGAAGAAAACAATTAAATGGTGTTCTTACATATTCATGTGTGGACAACTGGCACAGAGCTTCTTGAATCATTCCCAGTACTTGTAAAGTGTTTCACCGGTTGATTGGAGAATGGAATAGATCTCTTTTTGGATAGTTGTTCTTTTGGATGTGGAAAAAAACCTTTGCATGAAGCATCATTTAAGATCTCCCCAGTCTTGGACTTCTCTTAGTTGTAGACTATACAACAATTCCTTTGCTGCTTCCTCGAGTGAGAAGAGAAATGTCCTCCACTTTACATGTTCTTATGCAACACCTCGGGGTCTGCAGTTGGAGAACACACTTGTAAATTCTTGGATACACCTGTTGGGGTCTTCACCTATAAGACCATGGAATTTAGAAATAATTTGAATCATGTTAATGCACAATTAAAAATCAATTTATAAAGTAGTAATATTTAGTTGATTTTTTTGGTTAGCGATTTGTGGGGTGCAAAGATCGCGCAATGTTCGGTTGGGATTTCCAGCCATTGTAGGTCCAGAGTGATCACTACATGTGTCACTTGAATCTGTATGTTGAATATACTCAAAATATAATTGCAAATTTTTCATTCTCCATTAGGTTATTGTTCCCTCAATTTCTGGATCAAATTCAATTTAATTTTTTTTTGAACTACAGGTCATTCAAAAGAAAGAAGAAAAAAAATTTGAATGTTTTTTTGAGGCACTACCTCCCCGGAAACGAAGCCATGTTTGATGCACGCCTATCATAGGGCATGGAAAGACAATTTTTTCCTAAGTTAAAATGTAGTAATGTGGTTGAAATAGGATGTCTCCCAAAGGGGAGTGCATAGAAAACCGATTGTCACATTAAAACGAGGGTAAACATGTTTTTTTTAAATGAAATTTTAAATTAAAATTATTGAAAAACTATGATATTAAAATGAGTGATTTGGTCGGGGTAGATTTCATTATCCTTGTTCAATTTAATTCAAACCACTTATACTTTTTTAATTAAAGTGAGTTCCTACAATTGTTTCCTCTCACTTCCTTGTTGAAATATGATGCTGAGAGAAAACCTTACCACGATCTCGGTTTGGTCAACTCTCATTCCATTTGTAAAATAGTTGTATTGAATATAATTAATTGAAATGGGAAAAACCTGATCGGGTTTTGTTTATCCCAAACAATCATGAACATTCACTACACCTTTTACATGTACTGACGATCGTCGAGTACTTCATCACTAATCTCTGGTCTATTCCATTGTATATAAACCAAAAATCAGTGGAGAAAGATTATGATTGTTTTACCAAGGAAAAAATGAATAATGGAATTAATATTCATGAATGATATAACATGATAGTAAAATCCTCTACAAGAAATTGAAAACAAAATTAAAGAAGAAATAAATTTATTCAATTGCATCCAAGAACTCAAGCATTATAATGTAGAAAATCAACCCTACCCCAATCACTCCAAATGATTACCCTACCACGGTAAGGGTAATCGTGATGAATGGGGAAGAAGAAGGAATTAAAAAACTATGAAAAAAAATTAAATAAAAGAGAAAAAAGAAAAGTTCTCCTTCTTGGTGTCCTGGAAGGAATGGGATGGAGAATGGGATGCTTTGAGAGGGTGGAGCTCTCCTCTATTTATAGCCAGAATTTGTCCCCCAGATTTTGACACATTGTAGACCCATAAAATGACATCTTCACACATTGATCCCTTATTTAATGTTGTTTATAATTATCTTGGATGTGTCGCCTCAAAATCTCAGCGTATTCAAACATGTATTCCGAGATTTATGACCGTTTTACTCTGAGCATTTATTCTGCCCAGTCAGACTCTCCAAAATGAAATCCTCCAGATTAGGGTGATTTAATGACCCCTTAAATGGAAAATTCACTTGGACTGTCCTTCATTAAAGATTATCCAAAACTCCATGCGCGTCCACCCACTGAATATCACAACATTTGGGCCCCCCAGGGATGAGTTATAGATCCCACACCAAAACTAGTCAGAACTGCAAACATTTTTCTTTAGTCAAATTTTGAGCTTCTTTGGAGTTTCCATGTGGTCGATTAATCTATTGGTCTAATGAGATGAAATGAATCCCTAGATGTATAGGATCTGTAAAAGAAATAAATTTTCAATTTGTATTAGGTTAACATATGTTATGGCCAAAATAAAGAAATAATTTAAAACAGTTAAAAACCCGAAATGGCCAATTTTTACTATTCATCTCATAATACCTCCAATGTCATAAAAATGAAACAATTAATCTAAAATGAACACTTTTGTGGGTTTAAAACAATGATATTAAATAAAAATTAATATAAAATATTTAAACTATCATTATTAAAAACCCTGAAACTCTTACAGAGAATCGTGTGTTGTGAGGTCGTTGGCTTGGGTTATGTGCACAATTAGGCACATTGTTTTTCCAAATAATGTGGTCACATTATAATAACAACATTAAGTGGGATAAAGGGATTCTAAATTGTCAGAACATATATTTTTCTAACTATCTGTGCTAGCTGTGCAAGCTTCCTCTTTTGGAAGAGGCATTTTCATGGTTAGCGCACATTTTTCCTAACAGTGCGATCTAACCATGCACAAAGAAAATTGAGACTAGATAATTGTGGATATAACCATGAATTGAATCCTTAAAAAAATAATGTTTCCAATAGGATGAAAATAACTCTATTTTCACTCCCACAATAGTACGTGGAGAGTTCCCCATCAATCCAAGAATGGTATGTTGTAAAATCTGGGGGCATTGATGGATGTAATTTCTGGTATGTATTTCTTTTTGAGGGATTTTCCTAATATCAATTATTATTCATTAACATAAAATCATTTACCTAGTTAATTGGTTGTATATAAATGATAATTTATAATGAAAATGATGAGATATGGCTATATTGATGTTTTTTGACAGGATGTATGTAGAATTTCTATAGAATCTTCCAGATTTTGTTGAATAATTCATTCAATTATCCATTTTCACCATAATTTCAAAGCTAGGTAGATAAGATAACAAATAAAAATATTATAAAATAAAATACCAATTTCATATTGTATGAATTTCATGAAATTTATTGAGAAATTATTACGTAAATCACTGCAGAAACATGCCTTATATATAGATTTTTTAATTTCAGAATAATTTTTCAATGTACTTTGTTGATTGATTTTAAAATTATGAATTTAAAATATTTATTTGTTTTTATTTCTTGGAAATAGATTTTTGGAATGTTTTTCACTAAAAGGAATGTTAAATTGAAGTGTTTTTTCACAATTTTTTGGGCACTGGTTTTTGACATAATGTATGTGGTGTGTTCATTTTCATTGGGATGGATATGGGTGTGAAGCATACCCCGTCATTAGTGGGATGGATAAGGGTATGGACATTCCTCCATCAAAATGGTTCACCAAGTGACGTCGTGGATAAAGGATGAATCACCACATGAAATAAAGGGATATCCATGGTTTCATGTATGGTTGGATATGTTGATATGTTTAATGGAATTGGTAGTGAAAAAATGTTGGTTTTGAAATGATTTAAATTGATTTTTTGGTTTCCTTGGACACAGATTTGGGTAGGGAAAATTGTTTTAGTATTGAAATTTGATTATATTATTATATAATGTATTTTAATTTTTAATATAGTTTCTTTTATAAACATAAAAACATTATGTAATCCGGTGGAATGTGAATGGAAGTCATTCGGGTAATCCTACTGAGTTTGATGACTATACCACTCCTCTTGAAGTTTGGTGATTTTTTAGGTATTTTTTGTCCTGTCTCGGTTAAAAGAAATTTATTCCATTTATTTAGTGATGAATCATGATACATTAGGATGTATTATGGAGTCGGATCTTGAATAATATTGCGAGTTGTAGAGTTTTTTCATTAGCATCTTTTAGAATTGTGGTTTTTTCATCGACATTGTACTTTGATTTTGGTAGTTTGTTGATTTGGTACTCTGGTATACATTGGTTTTTAACTCAGTAGGTATTTAATTTAGTTTTTATACATTTTTATTAGACATCAAATAGTGGTTTTGGTTATGTTATATTTGGTGGTTGTTTTTCTAATTTCAATGGAAAAATCACCATGTAATTCTATTGTAGTCCTTTTCTTTTATTGCTAGCCTTTGGAATAATGGTCATGTTGCCTAAGGCTATGTAGTAATTCCACCTTCACTCAAGACAATGAGAAGGGATGAGATGTTACAAATGGTATCCTTCTTGGATGGTCTGTCATTCTATGGGGGACAACTCGTATTATTTATGATCCTTGTGTATCAGTTGTGTTATTCATGGAGTTAACTATTAATTACATTTTATTAATATAATTTGAATTGTATCAAGGTGTATGATTGTCGTAACATGAAATATATGTTATAAAATGGCATAGCTAGCCTATTTTTATTGAACATTAATTTTCTAGCGATATGGTTAAATATGTGTTTTAGAGACACTTGAAAAAAATTAATCTCATTATCAAGGGTTTAACAAATAAGGCAATTATAATGTGGATTGATAGAAATAACATCCCAATATGAGTGCATATTTAATTTTGAGTAATGATTTATGATTTGGTGAAATTAATTTTATTTTTTAAAACTTATTAATTTTTTTCATATTTTAAATTCTTAAAACAACATGATATTGTTATTTTTAAAATGGTTTGATTTTCAAAAGCATGGGGGAATTTTAAAAATTGGGTTTTAAATGAATGTGTTGATTTTTTGTGAAGACATATTGTGATAGTTTTAATATGATAAATTTGAAATTGATAAGCCCTATATTTATGGAATTTTAGACTTATGAAATCTTACTATTATTGAAAATGAAACCCATTAGGTTTCATAGAAACCAATCAGAATAGATTCTTAAGTATGTGGTTTCAACTGAGCCACAGGTGAACAAACATCTCATTCGGAGTATTGTCTAAGATTTTCTTGTTTTTGATAGAGGGAACCTAAGGGGTGAACCAATGTAAGATTATCATTCTATTAAATTATAGAAATAGAATCCACTAATCTTTGGGGGGTGATTCAGAAGTATAGAATTTAGAGGTGTGTTTTAATAGGATAGATAGAATCACTGATATCTTCGGAACACCATGAGTGAAAAATGTCATGTTTGTGACCTATGTGTTGGAGGATCTTGAATATACATTGAGAGATTTAGTATTTTAGGGTAAATTATATGAAGGTATTTCAATGGTAATATTTTGAATAAATTTTCATCCAAAAATTATATCCACATATGTTCATGATTTCATGAATGAAATTATTTTTTAGATTGAAGTAGGATAACACTTCAGTGTTAGAGTATGCAGATAAATTTAGTAATTTAGTATGCTCTTATATCATATTTTCTTCATATGAATCCTTTAAAGAACACATTTTTGAGTCATGGAATATGAAGGAAACTTTCTGGAAGATTTATGTGATCTATATAATAGAATATACAGAGAAGGAATATAGTGCAAAATTGGAAGAATGGGACACATATTAAGATAGGTGTGTAGAAATAATGTTGGTACCTATGGGAAATAGTGGTTACACTAATGCAGGAAGAAATAGATAGATGGACACATATTTCCAAGGTGTTGAATTTAATAAAAAATAGATAGCTAGATAAATAAATTTAACTCCAAAACCAACGATAAAGGATTGATGTTTTCAATGGGGTTCATATAACCACATGAAGAGAGATTGTACAGCACCACCAAGATCATTCCACAATTAAAATGATATGGGGAATCTTTAGTATCATATTTCACTACAAATTTCTATTTGGGACACTTATATTGCTTCACAGAAATCATAGGATTCGATAGGTCATGGGACATGGTATACCTCCCATCAGAATAACTAATCTATCCATTGGGATTCCATGAATACCATTAATCCTCATGTACCATAATAAATAGGTATCTATTCAAAAAAAATGCATGGAGTAAGCAGTAATATGAAGATGAAAAAGTTATTATTGATGTTTAATATAAACAATCCAGGATGAGATGTATGAATATTTTGAATTCTCAAATTATTAATGATATTTTGGATTTTGGTTCATCCCATTCATTATTTTCTTGTCATTATATTTATTTTTTTGGGTTTAAATGTTGAAATAATTCCATCTATTTTTAAATGTCAAACACCTCATGGTAATAAAGAATTTCCTGCCTTTTCTGTAGCTCATTTTGTATAAAATGTAAGATGAAGAGTTGATATGCAATTTCTCTATAAATAAGATAAATTTTTCTATATAATCAATGTTATGGATTAGTTTATAATTTTCATTCCTCACATTGATATTTGTACCCGAAGGGTTGCTTTTACGGCTGATGATGGTGTCTAGAATCACTCTAAAGTAGAAAAAAATGTAATGCTAGGTGAAACAGACTTTCTTGAACATGTATCTAGTATTATCTCATAGAATTAACATTGTAATCAATCAAAGAGATCTATAATGAAACAATATTAGCTGTTGTTGATCAATTCCCAGATGTATTTCCTAAAAATTACGTAGTACTACCACCCACAAAATATTTGGAGAATATGATTAATCCCCTTATGTGTACCAGTCTTGTTAAGCTTCAGTATTGTTGGATGGAATCAATATAAATATGGTAATTGAAAGTGAAGTTGGAATATATGTATATAAAATAGTTCGTTCATCCTAGCATGTCTTTATGTGCAACACATGTAATTTTTGGGAAAAATATTGATAAACCTATGTGTCTATGAGGGCATTATCATAAACTTACCAAGTTATAATAATGATTTAAGATCCACCTCCATGAATTTATTATCAATTTTATCAATTCTTGGGATCCCATTGGTTCATCAAAATTGATATTCAATTTGGATATCACCAATTGAGGTTTTAGAGAGATGATATTCTAAATACCACTTTCAAGAGTAGATATGGACATTAACAGTATATAGTTATGCCTTTCAGTATTATGAATGCACCCACAGTCATTATGGGGTATAAGAATTTGATATTTCAGATATATATAGATTATTTTTTTGTAGGTTTTTTGGATGGAATACTGGAATATTCAAAAACAACGGATGATTATGAGATCACTTAGTGACAATGTTAGGAATTCTATTAGATCCCCACATAAATTCCAAATTATCACAATGTGATTTTTGGATACAAGAGGTACATTACATGGCCATGTAATATAATAAAGAAGGGGTTTTGTGGATCTAGAATAGATATAATATATTGTCTCTTGGAAACCACCAGATAATGCATTTGAGATGAAAATTTTCTATATTTTTCTGCATATTACAGATGATTTGTTTTGGATTATTCACAATTGGTTTCACAAAGATAGTTTTAACAAGGAAAAATCATTAATTCGAATGGATAATGGAATTTCATAACCCTTTTAATGATATTAAATTCTCCTTACATCAAAACCAACTGTGAATTTTCAGGGATCAAGACAAGGGTATGTGGTGTATTATGATGCTTCATGATATGGGGTGGGATGTGTTATCATGAAGGAATATTATTTTTTAATATAGATATTGATAGTTACAAATTACTGAGAGGAACTAACAAATAATTGATTTATAGTTATCTATCATAGACCATGATTTAAATATAGGGATACATTACCCTTTTGGTGAGATATTAATGGCTTTTACAGATCATATTTTTAAAAATTATTTTATCATAATGGTATTTGAACATGAGATAAATAATTAAGATGAAATATCTTGAAATATTTGGAATTGATGTGATATATACCCTGGATAATTGAAATTTGGTGGCTAATGCATTAATAATAAATCTACATGGTCAATTAACAAATGAATCTTCCTATCAACGGTAGTTGAATTCAGTGATATCTGACATTCCCTTAGACTGTAAAGACCGAGTGAGTGTTGGAGTTTCATTTCTGATTCCATTGGATATAGATTTGGTGGAGATGGTTAAAGAGGCACATATATCTAAATAATAATGTGTTGATATGAGGTCAAAACTCAGTGGTGGGGTGAGCATTGAAGGATGGAAGATGCACATAATTTAATTATTATTTTTTAGATATTGGATGGTCATACCATTGTCTTTTAAGGAACATCATATTCATGAATTTATTATTTGAGGTGGTATTTTCATTCGGGAAAATAGAAGTTGTATAAGGCACTCAATGAAAACATTTCTGGGTTAGCATAAAAAGAAAGGTTACTGATTAATTTAAGATATTCTTAACATATCAGTAGGTAAAGCCAAAGCACTAGTGGCCAACAGGTATGTTGTAGTCTTTTCCTACATGTATTTGGAAATGGGAGTAGTTAATGATGGATTTATTGAATGTCCTCCCAAGAAGGGTTCAGAAACATGATTTTATTTGGGTGATAGTGGATCAAATCACAAATTTATCCAATTTCATCCTTATTTTTGAATCTCATACATTCTAGGACATTTCAACAATCTATATCTGAGAAGTGTAATAGGGGACTGATGTACTGGTTTCGATAGTATTATACTGATATCCATGGATTACATCTTTTTTACACCCCGACCTATGCGTTTAATTTATTTAATTATTTTTATACCTTTTATTTTTTTTTGCTGGGGTCCGAGGTGAGTCCGAGACGAACTTTTCGATTTTTCGATAAAAAGTGCCCATTTTGGGTTCAACGTTATTGGACGCACGGTCGGAGCGTGACACCGCGCGGCTTCACCCATGCAACTGTGTGGCCTTTCATTAATATTATTATTCATAATATGATATAAATTCATTTTTTATTTTTATTGTATTATTTAATTTATTAATATTTTTAATAATAAAAATAATAATATTATTAATATGATTATCAGTATTATTATTATTATTATTATCATTATTATTTTTATTATTATTATATTATTATTATTATTATATAATTTTTATTTTATTTTATTTATTTTTTCATACTTTCTTACACGTTCTTCTTTTTTTCTTCTCTCTTTTGTTGTTCCACGCTGCTTCTCCCCCTGGCAATTTTCGGATCTTCTTTCCTGCAGCCCTTTTCTAGCATGCATCCCATTTCCCCTGCCTGCCTTCAGCCTAGACACCCTAGCAACTCCGGACAGACCCCAGTCGTCGACCCCTCTGCCTCTTGCCCAGTAGCTGCACAGCGCCAGCTCGCGCAACACCCTCTGCGGCCTGCTGAAGCCTCTATTCACCGCTCTGCCACCCCACGCCCAGCAGAGCTGCACACACCCGACCTCCCTTATCCTTCCAGACACTCGCCCTTCCTCCAGCCCTCGCCCCGCATAGCACCAGCTTCCCCCTTGATGCATCTACTTCCAAGTGTTTCCCCTCTCTTTCGTCGGGTTTCCCCTGCTCCACCAACAAGCGGTCCCTCTTCCCAGTGTCACACCAGCCTACTACGGATCCCCCTCGGTCTACCCTGCACTACGCACACCAATCCATATCCCCCCTATCGTGCCGCTGGACCGGACCACACCACCGACTTGAGCATCCTGCCATCATCCTTGTTTTCATGCACTCCACCATGCAGAGCCACCTCATTGTGGAACTCCTACCGGCAAAATTAGCCCATGGGGCTTTTTTATTTTTTTTATTTAATTAAAAGGGTGTAGGTCAATTTTAATTAGGGGAATGGGGTTCATGAGCACCAATCTAATTGGTGATTTATGCTTTTCTTCCAAAACACCACTTGAAGTGGCGTTTTTGGCATTCCCCATCCAAACCCCCCTCCCCACTTTACTATTATATATATATATATTAACAAATAATAATAAATATAATATAATATATTTATATTTATATTTATATTTAAAATATTTATAATTAAATTTACAAATATATATTTTGTTAAAAATATAAATTTATTGAATACATTTATTAAATACACTTCTTAAACACATTTATTTAATAAATGTACTGTATTTATAAATATATTTAATAAATGTATATTAATAAATGTATTATAAATGTTTATATATAATAAATGTATTATATTTATAAATATTTATAACAAATGTATTTAATAAATGTATATTTATAAATATAATACATTTAATAAAAATACATTTATTATATACATTTATTATAATACATTTATTAAATGTATTATAATAAATGTATTAAATGTCTATTAAATGTATTGAATTTATACATATATTTAATAAATGTGTATTTATACTAAATGTATTATATTTATAAGTATATTAATAAATGTATATTTATTAAATGTATTATATTTATCATTATTTATAATAAATGTATATTTATAAATATAACACATTTAATAAATATACTTTTATTAAATACATTTATTATTAAATGTATTATAATAAATGTATTATATATTTATTAAATGTATTATATGTATACATATATTTAATAAATGTATATTTATAATAAATGTATTATATTTATAAATATATTAATAAATGTACATTAATTAAATGTATTATAATAAACATATTATATATTTATTAAATGTATTATATTTATAAATATTTACAATAAATGTACATATTTAAATATAATAAATTTAATAAATATACATTTATTATAAATATATATTTATTAAATACATTTGTTAAATACATTTATTATAAATATACAATTTTTAATATATTTAATATAAAATACATTTAATAAATATACATTTATTAATATATTTATAAATATAATACATTTATTATAAATATACATTTATTAAATATATTTATAAATATAATACATTTAATAAATATATAATACATTTAATAAATATATAATACATTTATTATAATACATTTATAAAGCATTTATAATACATTTATAATAAATATGCATTTATTAATATATTTATAAATTTAATACAGTTATTATAAATATACATTTATTAAATATATATATAAATATAATACATTTAATAAAAATATAATTCATTTATTATAATCCATTTATCATAATCCATTTATTATAATACATTTATAATACATTTATTATAATACATTTAATAAATATACATTTTTTATAATACATTTAATAAATATAAATTTATTAATATAGTTATAAATATAAAAAATTTATTATAAATATACATTATTTATAATACATTTGTCACGACCCGTCCTCGGGACCCGTGCCGTGACTACCCCAAGCCCGCCTTCCATAGGCTAGGGGCTGGCGACTAGCACCAAAGGCGTAAAATCCCGATAACTGGGAAGGCATTGCCTTTATAAAGAAAACAAGCACCACAGAGTACAAGCGGAAGTAAAACACTAAGTACAAAAAGAAGAGCTGAAAAGTAAAAAGGGGCCGGAAATACAAGCCCAACTGTAAAGTACAACTCGAAAGGGAAAACAGCGACTGAAAAGTAAAGCTGCTACGCTGAGATGTCCACTGGAAATCCCACCTGAAGGGTGGGTACAGATAGCTCCTCTGCTCCTCGGGTCCCGCCATCCGCTCCGAGTATGTCCCGCCCAGTGGTCCACCTCCGGGTACCGCCTCGTCGTATAGTCCACCTCCAGGTACCGTCTAGTCCTTGAACACTCGGCCTCTGTCAGTACGGCCGTCGTCTGCACCCAACACAACGAGGTGCGGGCATAGCCCGTGCAGGGGTGAGTATAACGATACTCAGTAGGGACCCCGAGACCCTCAAGGTCTCACTAAAACCAACAAGGATAACCACAAGAAGATCACAACAGATAAACTCTACTTATGTATATGCCCATACATATACCTAAGTTATCAAGTAACCCATCTCAGTCATGAGGAAACACAAGAATCATGAGATCAACGGATAACCACTACCCAGGTATATGCCCATACATATACCTAAGTTATCAAGTGACCCATCTCAATCATGAGGTAAACACAAGGTCAAAAGTCTCAGCTCAAACCAGGATTTTCATTATCGAAACCGTAACTGCTGAAGAGCTCCGTCTCTAGAGTGTACAGTGGTCCTGACACGACTCCGAGGTACTGCTCACTAACCTAAGACTGCTGAAGTACTCCTCCTGTCGAGTACTGCGGGCCAGCCACCCAAACACAGTAGTGCTTCCCGCCGAGGTATGTCACCCAAACACCGTAGTGCACACCCCCTAGTAGCCTGCTGAGGTACTCTCCGGACGAGCACCGCGGGTCTGCACTGTCACACAGGTAGTGCTCCGTCCGCCATGGGTCTGCACCTCAGAAAGTAGTGCTCCGTCCACTGGGCTAGTCGACTCACTCCAAGTCGAGTCGGTCAAGCAGTCGTCAGGTCTCAGCCAGCTACACGGTCTCCGTACTTCGCACGCTCGTCACTGGGAGGGTCCGCTCCACGAGCTACAGGTCGATACTCCAAGTATCTCAAAGTCCCACGAAGAAGTATCTCAAAAGTCCGTCTCGTCACAGGGGTCTCAACGCAACAGACGGCGCGTCGATCGGACGCCCGGTCTGTGAGTTATTAGCCTTTTCGTCCCAGGGGCCCGGTTGGCTTCGAGAGCGAAACCAATCCCGGCCGTATCTCAACTGTACCCCGAACTCCCATAGGGTAAACTCAAAGGGACCGTTACTCAACGTAACCACCAACGCCGCTGACGGTTCGTCAAACGGACGTCCTGTCTGAAAGATATCAGCTTTTCCGTTCCAGGGGCCCGGTTGGATTTCGGGTACAATCCAACCCGGCCATACTCCGATTGTATCCAAAACTCGGGCGGAGTATGTCAAAAGTTCCGTCTCATCAAGAGGAAGTCAACGAAACAGACGGCGCGTCAATCGGACGCCCGGTCTGTGAGTTATTAGCTTTTTCGTCTCCGGGGCCCGGTTGGTTTTTAAGGCAAAACCAATCCGACCGTACTCCACCTGCGTCCAAACCTCGGGCGGAGTATGCCAAAAGATCCGTCTCATTAAGAGGAACGCAACGCGACTGACGGCGCGTCAATCGGACGTTCGTGGCTCAAGATATGAGCGTTTCCGCTCCGAAGGCCCGGTTGGTTTCGTGAACGAACCAACCCGGCCGAACTCAAAGTAATCCGAAACCTTGAGTGTGATATACCGAAACGACCGTCTCGATCCAAGGATCGCGTTGCCGCTGACGGTTCGTCGATCGGAGGTCCGAGGCTCAAGTTATGGGCCAAAAACCAAATCTGGTTCGAAACAGGGGGGTCCGGGTCCGGGCCGACCCGGCCCGACCCCCCCTGGGCGGCGCGGCGGCTGGCGCTGGCGCCGCACGGGGAGCCGCACGCGGGGGGCTCATCCCCCGCTTCTTTGGAGCGGCGCGGCCTTGTGCCGCGCCTTTTTCAACAATCGGCCCCCACGTGGGGGCCGGTTTGATTCAAGGGAACCGGGGGGCTGCTGCCCCCCTTTCATGGAACCGCCCCCCTCATTAAGAGGGGGGTTTTGCTGAACGGTCCGGGGGATTTATTCCCCCGGTTTTCAGCCATCCGGCCGGCCAGCTGGCCGGCCGGTTTTTACCAAAGGGACCGGAAATTCCGGTCCCGCCTTCGACTACCGACGCCGGCGGCCCGGCCGCCGGCCTTCTCTTCCGCCGCGGCCCGGAACCGGCCGCGGTCTCTTCGTCCCGCCGCGGCCCGGAACCGGCCGCGGCGTTCGTCGTCCGGCGCGGTGCGACGGCACCGCGCCCCTCCGCCGCACTTTAAGTTCTTTCAACGCGGCGCGACGGCGTCGCGTTCTTGATGTTTCTTCCATGGTGTGCGCGCGACGGCGTTGCGTAAAATAAACGCACGATCAACCGCGTGGTGCGACGGCACCACGCCACTTGCTTCCACCCGCAAGAACAAACAAGATCGTTGGAGGGGGTTCGGCCGTGTTCGTGCGGTCCGGCCCCCTCACGTTAAAATAATAACGCAATTTTAAATAATCAACATCCTCACGTTAGTCATACGAACCACGAGCAAGAGTGAGATAATTAAATATTAAACAACATCCCCTACCTTGGTATAAGGTTCAAAGATCGTTCTACGTTCCGCGGAAGACGACGTCGCGGAGGTCGGGCGTCGCGGTCGTCGTTCGTCAAATTCGACGACGAAGAGGCGCGTCCGAAGAGGCACGTCGTTGGCGAATCCTTGTACGCCGACGAAGGTTATCCGAGGAAGGTGCGGTGTTCTCTCTCGTTGACACCGAAGACGAAGAAGAGCGGAGCGGCGTTCTTCGTCGGAACTTGAGCGTTCTACGTCAAGTCTTGAGGAAAGTCAAATAATAAAGAAAGCAACGAACTCAAGAACCCCTACCTCGATAGTCACACGTTGACGTAGTCGTGGAATATCGGTGTCGATTCCTTTGACGTCGGAGGAAGAGTCGTTGTCGAAGGCGTTCGTCGCGGAAAACCGTCGCGGAAGAGATGACGCAGAAGAAGTACGTCGCGTCGCGGATACGGCGTCGCGGATGGATCGTGTTCTTCGGCGGAGAAGTTCTTCGTTGAAGAACGACGTTCTTCGCGTTCTTCGTTGAGTTGAAGAAGAAGAAGAAAAACTTCCAAAGATCTCAAGAAATCCTCCCAAGGTGGTAAAAGAATCCCCTAGAATAATATAAGCTTTAACTTATATTATTACATAACTTAACCTCAAGAATTTCAAAGGTTTGAAATTCAAAAAGGGTTTAACTCCCTTAATTAATTAAGTAACTCAAGTTGACAACATTTAAAGAAATGAGTTAAAGGGGAGGTTTTGAGAGAATTTGAGGAGTTGGGGTTCGTGTGGACCCCACCTCACTTAATCCTCCCAAGGGAGGTTAAGTGGATGTGGGTCCCACTCCCAACTCCCTTTGGTAGGACTTAACTAGATAAAAATAAAATTTGTTCCTCACAAATTTTATTTAACTTAAACTAAAAACCCAAAAACTAACTTTCAACCCGCAACAAACGCAACTTCCGAAAAGGTCTCATTAAGCAAATATCGGCGCTGCGAGTTCATCGGTGCCCTCGGATTTCAATTCCGAGCACCGTATCAAAAGTTAGAAATTCCCGCTCGTTCGTTCACTGAACGTACCCGAGCCAAACTTCGGAAATTAATTCCGGGCACTCCGGGCCTCGGAATCAGGTGCCGTCTGAAACCGCGCTCTTTTAAAATTCTAAAGAAAATTTAGAAAAAAATTTCCCTTGAATTTTACGGGTCTTTACATTACTCCCACCTCAGGGCTTTACGTCCCCGTAAAGATACAACAAAAACTAGGGAAACAAATGAGGGTACTGAGCACGCATCTGAGCCTCCCGCTCCCATGTGCTCTCCTGGAGATTCCCATGCCGCAATCTGTTGCGCACAAGAGGAATCGATCGCCCAAGTAGGACCCGCTCCTGTCGATCCTCTATCTCCACCGGGACCTCCGTAAAAGTCGCCCCATCGTCAACGTCAAGCTCCCCATGGTCAAAGATGTGCGTCGGGTCGTGCACGTATCTCCTCAGCTGAGACACGTGGAAGTCGTCGTGCACCCGGTGTAACTGAGGTGGTAGAGCCAGGCGATAAGCCACCTCACCAACCCTGCTGAGGACCTGGAAGGGTCCGATGAAGCGCGGAGATAACTTGTCGCCTCGGCCAAATCTCCGAATACCACGTCGAGGTGAGACCCGCAAGAAGACGTGGTCACCATTCTCGAACTCTAGTGGCCTCCGCCTCCTGTCAGCGTATGACTTCTGCCGGCTCTGTGTTGTTCTCATCCGCTCCTGGATGACATGGACCTCCTCTGACGTGGCCCGGACCATCTCTGGTCCCACAAGAGCTGCAAGATTTCTTCTTTGCCGATAAGAGAAACCTGGTCTCATCCCCTGGATGAACCACATTCTTTGCCTAAAACAGTCAATCCTAACATGGATGATACTAATCCATACCAAGGATGACGTCGTAAGGCATCGACGCTACTACTAAGAGATCCAACCGTTACTCTCGCCTCCAAGGGTTGAGTCACACTGTCGGCATCAGTGTGTGGTAACTGGGTCTCCTCCAGTAGATGTCTCACAAGTGAGGGTCAAGTCAACAGTCAACTGGAACCTCTTAGTAACATCACAAAAGAGGACAGGAAAGAAAACATCACAAAGGTATGCGTCTTTTATTATTGCAGCTCGTATTACAAGACGCTACACAAAAGCAACATCAACATGGAACTAGAAGTACAAAAGACGTTTCCACTAGTTCCTCCCCTGTCCACCTGCTCCCAGAGCTCCATGATCGTAAGTTTCAGCTGCCTGAAGTTGTGCTCTCGCATGTTCACCTACTCCCTGTGGTCGGGGTGGACCTCCTGGTGGTGGTGGTGGCAGAGCCTCAAAGCGTCGTCCACCACCTGCTGCTCGGCCAGCTCCTCTGCCTCGTCCGCCTCCTCCCTGCGGACCGCCACGGTCGAACCTCTGCCTCTGCCTAGGTGGTTCCTCAACCGTCTGCTGCTCCTCCACATGGCGGGTCGGGCAGTCACGAGCCATGTGGCCTTGCCCGCCGCATGCAAAGCACTGTCTTCCACTCAAAAGACTGACTCCATGCTATGTGCCCTGCACTGCTGAGCCAGTGCCCTGAGGTCGTCTGCCTGAAGGTCTGGTCTGTCTGGACCCCTGAGTCATCTGTCGGCTACCTGCTACCGAAGACTCCGCTATGTGCCGCCCTGCGGTGGGTCGCTGCGTTGGTGAAGACTCACCAAGGAAGCTCTCAATCAGAAGAGCTCGCTCCAGTACTCCTGTCTGAGTCGGTATGCTGAGGGAGATCAGCGATGCCCTGATCTCGTGTCTCAAACCCTGCTCGAAGGTCCGGGCCTGGAAGAATGGGTCCCGTACCATGTCGGTCGAGTAGCGCGAGAGATCGGTAAATCTCGCCGAGTACTGAGCGACCGTCATACTGCCCTGCCGCAGCTGCAGAAGCTCCTGGATGCGCACCGCTCGGAGGGTGGCCGGGACGAACTCCGAGCGGAAGAGGCTCTCAAAGTCTGTCCAAAGTAGAGATGCCTCATCGTGCACCTGGAGCATCAAGCTCCACCATCGTCCTGCTGCTGCGTGTAGTAGGCTCGCAGCGAGGATCACCATGAGGTCTGATGGTGTCCTCACTAGCCTAAACACTCGTACTACTGCCTCCAGCTAGTCCTCTGCAGCCTGGGGATCCGTCTCCCCGCGAAACCTGGGCGGTCGCTGGCGCTGAAACTCATGCAGTGCGCTGAGGCGACGTGCATCGTCAGCGGCTGCTGCTGGAAGCATCGGGGGCTCGGCGGGTAGAGCTACCGCCGGTGCCACTGCTGACAAAGGGCCCTGCACCGAGGCTTCGTCGCTCAGTGGGCTGTCGTCACGTTCGATTCTCGGAACCCTAGCTGGCTGCCGTCGTGGGGCCATCCTGAAAGAAACAACGTAACACGATCAAACGATTATACCTGGTGAGCTGACCTGGTTTGAGCTGTTTTAAGGGGAAAAACTTTTGAAAACACACACGCAATCAGTGTTTTCGTGCACAAAGTCGGAAATCAGTTGTCAGGGTCCTGGTGTATGGATACGTCGGCCGCCCGCACCAACACAGGACTCCCTGAACTGAAAACCACACTCGGTACCCTTAACACTATTGCTTCACAGAAAGAAAGATCAGAGTCTGCGGTAGAACCGACCACCTCTGATACCAATTTGTCACGACCCGTCCTCGGGACCCGTGCCGTGACTACCCCAAGCCCGCCTTCCATAGGCCAGGGGCTGGCGACTAGCACCAAAGGCGTAAAATCCCGATAACTGGGAAGGCATTGCCTTTATAAAGAAAACAAGCACCACAGAGTACAAGCGGAAGTAAAACACTAAGTACAAAAAGAAGAGCTGAAAAGTAAAAAGGGGCCAGAAATACAAGCCCAACTGTAAAGTACAACTCGAAAGGGAAAACAGCGACTGAAAAGTAAAGCTGCTACGCTGAGATGTCCACTGGAAATCCCACCTGAAGGGTGGGTACAGATAGCTCCTCTGCTCCTCGGGTCCCGCCATCCGCTCCGAGTATGTCCCGCCCAGTGGTCCACCTCCGGGTACCGCCTCGTCGTATAGTCCACCTCCAGGTACCGTCCAGTCCTCGAACACTCGGCCTCTGTCAGTACGGCCGTCGTCTGCAACCAACACAACGAGGTGCGGGCATAGCCCGTGCAGGGGTGAGTATAACGATACTCAGTAGGGACCCCGAGACCCTCAAGGTCTCACTAAAACCAACAAGGATAACCACAAGAAGATCACAACAGACAAACTCTACTTATGTATATGCCCATACATATACCTAAGTTATCAAGTAACTCATCTCAGTCATGAGGAAACACAAGAATCATGAGATCAACGGATAACCACTACCCAGGTATATGCCCATACATATACCTAAGTTATCAAGTGACCCATCTCAATCATGAGGTAAACACAAGGTCAAAAGTCTCAGCTCAAACCAGGATTTTCATTATCGAAACCGTAACTGCTGAAGAGCTCCGTCTCTAGAGTGTACAGTGGTCCTGACACGACTCCGAGGTACTACTCACTAACCTAAGACTGCTGAAGTACTCCTCCTGTCGAGTACTGCGGGCCAGCCACCCAAACACAGTAGTGCTTCCCGCTGAGGTATGTCACCCAAACACCGTAGTGCACACCCCCTAGTAGCCTGCTGAGGTACTCTCCGGACGAGCACCGCGGGTCTGCACTGTCACACAGGTAGTGCTCCGTCCGCCATGGGTCTGCACCTCAGAAAGTAGTGCTCCGTCCACTGGGCTAGTCGACTCACTCCAAGTCGAGTCGGTCAAGCAGTCGTCAGGTCTCAGCCAGCTACACGGTCTCCGTACTTCGCACGCTCGTCACTGGGAGGGTCCGCTCCACGAGCTACAGGTCGATACTCCAAGTATCTCAAAGTCCCACGAAGAAGTATCTCAAAAGTCCGTCTCGTCACAGGGGTCTTAACGCAACAGACGGCGCGTCGATCGGACGCCCGGTCTGTGAGTTATTAGCCTTTTCGTCCCAGGGGCCCGGTTGGCTTCGAGAGCGAAACCAATCCCGGCCGTATCTCAACTGTACCCCAAACTCCCATAGGGTAAACTCAAAGGGACCGTTACTCAACGTAACCACCAACGCCGCTGACGGTTCGTCAAACGGACGTCCTGTCTGAAAGATATCAGCTTTTCCGTTCCAGGGGCCCGGTTGGATTTCGGGTACAATCCAACCCGGCCATACTCCGATTGTATCCAAAACTCGGGCGGAGTATGTCAAAAGTTCCGTCTCATCAAGAGGAAGTCAACGAAACAGACGGCGCGTCAATCGGACGCCCGGTCTGTGAGTTATTGGCTTTTTCGTCTCCGGGGCCCGGTTGGTTTTTAAGGAAAAACCAACCCGACCGTACTCCACCTGCGTCCAAACCTCGGGCGGAGTATGCCAAAAGATCCGTCTCATTAAGAGGAACGCAACGCGACTGACGGCGCGTCAATCGGACGTTCGTGGCTCAAGATATGAGCGTTTCCGCTCCGAAGGCCCGGTTGGTTTCGTGAACGAACCAACCCGGCCGAACTCAAAGTAATCCGAAACCTTGAGTGCGATATACCGAAACGACCGTCTCGATCCAAGGATCGCGTTGCCGTTGACGGTTCGTCGATCGGAGGTCTGAGGCTCAAGTTATGGGCCAAAAACCAAATCTGGTTCGAAACGGGGGGGTCCGGGTCCGGGCCGACCCGGCCCGACCCCCCCCTGGGCGGCGCGGCGGCGGCGCGGCGGCCGGCGGCGGCGGGCGGCGGCGGCGGGCCGCGGCGGCTGGCGCTGGCGCCGCACGGGGAGCCGCACGCGGGGGGCTCAGCCCCCGCTTCTTTGGAGCGGCGCGGCCTTGTGCCGCGCCTTTTTCAACAATCGACCCCCACGTGGCGGCCGGTTTGATTCAAGGGAACCGGGGGGCTGCTGCCCCCCTTTCATGGAACCGCCCCCCTCATTAAGAGGGGGGTTTTACTGAATGGTCCGGGGGATTTATTCCCCCGGTTTTCAGCCATCCGGCCGGCCAGCTGGCCGGCCGGTTTTTACCAAAGGGACCGGAAATTCCGGTCCCGCCTTCGACTACCGACGCCGGCGGCCCGGCCGCCGGCCTTCTCTTCCGCCGCGGCCCGGAACCGGCCGCGGTCTCT
The DNA here is from genome assembly GCA_963277665.1 of Viscum album. Taxonomy (NCBI): domain Eukaryota; kingdom Viridiplantae; phylum Streptophyta; class Magnoliopsida; order Santalales; family Viscaceae; genus Viscum; species Viscum album. Next base: position 1,144,403,356 of record OY728141.1, read on the forward strand.
TCGTCCCGCCGCGGCCCGGAACCGGCCGCGGCGTTCGTCGTCCGGCGCGGTGCGACGGCACCGCGCCCCTCCGCCGCACTTTAAGTTCTTTCAACGCGGCGCGACGGCGTCGCGTTCTTGATGCTTCTTCCATGGTGTGCGCGCGACGGCGTTGCGTAAAATAAACGCACGATCAACCGCGTGGTGCGACGGCACCACGCCACTTGCTTCCACCCGCAAGAACAAACAAGATCGTTGGAGGGGGTTCGGCCGTGTTCGTGCGGTCCGGCCCCCTCACGTTAAAATAATAACGCAATTTTAAATAATCAACATCCTCACGTTAGTCATACGAACCACGAGCAAGAATGAGATAATTAAATATTAAACAACATCCCCTACCTTGGTATAAGGTTCAAAGATCGTTCTACGTTCCGCGGAAGACGACGTCGCGGAGGTCGGGCGTCGCGGTCGTCGTTCGTCAAATTCGACGACGAAGAGGCGCGTCCGAAGAGGCACGTCGTTGGCGAATCCTTGTACGCCGACGAAGGTTATCCGAGGAAGGTGCGGTGTTCTCTCTCGTTGACACCGAAGACGAAGAAGAGCGGAGCGGCGTTCTTCGTCGGAACTTGAGCGTTCTACGTCAAGTCTTGAGGAAAGTCAAATAATAAAGAAAGCAACGAACTCAAGAACCCCTACCTCGATAGTCACACGTTGACGTAGTCGTGGAATATCGGTGTCGATTCCTTTGACGTCGGAGGAAGAGTCGTTGTCGAAGGTGTTCGTCGCGGAAAACCGTCGCGGAAGAGATGACGCAGAAGAAGTACGTCGCGTCGCGGATATGGCGTCGCGGATGGATCGTGTTCTTCGGCGGAGAAGTTCTTCGTTGAAGAACGACGTTCTTCGCGTTCTTCGTTGAGTTGAAGAAGAAGAAGAAAAACTTCCAAAGCTCTCAAGAAATCCTCCCAAGGTGGTAAAAGAATCCCCTAGAATAATATAAGCTTTAACTTATATTATTACATAACTTAACCTCAAGAATTTCAAAGGTTTGAAATTCAAAAAGGGTTTAACTCCCTTAATTAATTAAGTAACTCAAGTTGACAACATTTAAAGAAATGAGTTAAAGGGGAGGTTTTGAGAGAATTTGAGGAGTTGGGGTTCGTGTGGACCCCACCTCACTTAATCCTCCCAAGGGAGGTTAAGTGGATGTGGGTCCCACTCCCAACTCCCTTTGGTAGGACTTAACTAGATAAAAATAAAATTTGTTCCTCACAAATTTTATTTAACTTAAACTAAAAACCCAAAAACTAACTTTCAACCCGCAACAAACGCAACTTCCGAAAAGGTCTCATTAAGCGAATATCGGCGCTGCGAGTTCATCGGTGCCCTCGGATTTCAATTCCGAGCACCGTATCAAAAGTTAGAAATTCCCGCTCGTTCGTTCACTGAACGTACCCGAGCCAAACTTCGGAAATTAATTCCGGGCACTCCGGGCCTCGGAATCAGGTGCCGTCTGAAACCGCGCTCTTGTAAAATTCTAAAGAAAATTAAGAAAAAAATTTCCCTTGAATTTTACGGGTCTTTACAACATTTAATAAATGTATTATAAAAAGTGTATTTAATAAATATATATTTATAATAAATGATTTTTTATTAAGTGTATTATAATAAATGTATTAAATAAATGTATTTTTATAATAAATGTATATTATAATAAATGCATATTTATTAAATGTATTATATTTATAAATATATATTTATTATATATATTTAAAAATATAATACATTTAATAAATATACAATACATTTATTATAATATATTTATTATAATACATTTCATAAATGTATTATAATAAATGTATTTAATAAATTTATATTTTATAATAAATGTATATTTATAAATATACATTTATTATAAATATTTATAAATATAAAACATTTAATAAATATAAAATACATTTATTATAATATATTTAATAAATATACATTTACAATAAATATATAATTATAATAATTATATAATTATAATCAATATAGAATTATAAATATATAATTATAAATATGATAAATATATAATTATAATAAATATATAATTATAATAATTGTATATTTATAATAAATATATAATTTCAAATATAATAATAATAATAATAAATATATAATTATAATCAATATAGAATTATGGATATAATAATTATATAATTATAATAAATATACAACCATAATTAAAATAATTATATAATGTTAAATATAATAATTATATAATTATAATAAATATACAATTTCCATAACTATATAACTATAGTAATTATATAATAATAATTATAATAAATGTACAATTATAATAAATATATAGTTATAATAAATATATAATTATAATAAATATATAATTTTAAATATTATAATTATATAAATATAAATATAATAAATATATAATTATAAATATGATAAGTATATAATTATAATAAATATATAATTATAATAATTTTATATTTATAATCAATATATAATTACAAATATAATAATAATAAATATATAATTATAATAAATATATAATAATAAATATAAAAATTATATAATTATATAATTATAAATATTATAAATATATAATTATAACAATTATATAATTATAATAAATATATAATTATAAATATAATAATTATAATAATAAATATAATAATTATATAATTATAATAATAAATATAATAATTATATAATTGTGTAATAATAAATATAATATTTATAATAATTATATAATTATATAATTATATAATTATTATATTTATAATTCTATATTGATTATAATTATATATTTATTATTATTATTATATTTGTAATTATATATTTGTTATAAATATAAAATTATTATAATTGTATATTTATTATAATTTTATATTTATTATAATTTTATATTTATTCTAATTATATATTTATTATAATTAATATTATATAATTATTATAGTTATATATTTATGGTAATTGTATATTTATTATAATTATATATTTATTATAATTATATAATTGTTGTCATTATATATTTATTATGTTTGACATTACATAACTATTGTAATTATAATTGTATATTTATTATAATTATATAATTATTCAATTATATATTGATTATAATTATATATTTATTATTATTATTATATTTATATATTTAGTATAAATATACAATTATTATAATTTTATGTTTATTATATTTATAATTTTATAATTATTGGAATTATATATTTATTGAATTTATATAATTATAATACATATAATAAACATAATTTTAATTTTATTATATATTTTTTGTGATTATATTTATTATCAATATATTTATTATAATTATATTTATATAAATATAAATATATATCAGATATATATATGTGGGGAGGTTGGGGAGGGGAGGTATGAGCATTTAGAAAAATAATAATTGTTGAGCGTCAATTCAATTGGCGCTCTTGGATAAATGGTTGACCGCCAATTCAATTGGCGCTCAACAAACCCATTTAACCAAATAAAAAAATTAAAACCCTTTAAATTAAAATAAAAAATAAAAAACCCTCTGAACCAAATTTGCCAACTTCTACCATTGGCACTATCGTTTACATGACCTCCGATGTGGCTAGATCCCGACATGCCTCCATGATGCACCACCACCTCGGCCAGGTCTCGAGTATCGTTTCAGCTGATCCCTCACGGGGATATGCCTCTCCCCTGGCCCACTAAGCTAATATCTAGACATCCCCCACCCACGGGCCATACCATCCCCATGACCTGCTCGGCCAACCAAGTCTCTGCGGGTACCCGATGTTGCACCCCCTTTCGCAGTAGTTGGAACTTTCGATCAAACAGCCCCGGCCGCAGACTCCTCCCGCCGTCACCCACCAGTCATCTCAGATGCATGTGGCTCTAGCCGAGGCTCCTTCAGACTGCCGATTAGCTTTGACCAGCCAATGCACTCCTGTCGTGCACCTTCTGAACCGTCACGCGTCCTCCGACCGGCCTCCGTCCCTGCCTCCTCCATCTGATCTCTTGCCTTGCACCGTGTCCTCACGACCTCCTTCATGGCCACCAGCCGGCTTCTCTTGTCCAGTGTTTCCCATTTATTTGTTGTCGGCGTGAATCCCTCTAGAGCAGTCCCCTTTGGGCCAGTGCAAAACCCTCTAGCACAACCCCCTGTTGGCATGCACTAAGCCCCTCGAACGCACACCCTTCTTCTGGCATGGTCGCGTCACCAAGCTGGTTGAGCGCGTCTCCGCACGAAACTGATGTTTGCGTTGTTTTTTATTGGAGTAGTAAATAATATATTTTTCATGTGTAGTGTTTATTTATATTGGTGCCAATTTTATTTTAAAATAATTTAGTTTTGTTTTTGTAAAGCTATTAGTTACTTTTTGATCATTGTTTCATAAATCACAAGGTGGTTTAGTAACAATGCATACGCTGTGAATTATGTTTTCAAAACTTTTCAAGCTATTTATTTTGGGTTGTTCGTTCATTTGAATCATTTTAAGTCCATGTTTATGTATTCTAGTTATCTTTTCCATTGCATGTGTTGGCAAGGTTTTTCTGTGGTTTTACGATCGTCAGCTTGCGTGTGCTTGTGCCCCCGCTCAAGGCATGTTGCGTCATCGTGCTTGGACTACGAGTCGAGTTAGGACACCTAGTAGTGAAAGAATTCCCATTTGACCGTTAAATATAATTCACGGAATTTCATATGTAGTTCTGGTTTATTGATAAATTATTTATTTTCAAGCATAAACAAGTGTTTTTGTTCTTTTTGGAAATGCAGATTTTCTTTAAATTGTTGAAGGCCCTTTTGGCACTTGAATAAAATAAATTATTTTGTAAAACACTCTTTGGGGTAACTCATGAGTGATATTTGGTGTGTGTTGACTGCATGAGTTGTGTGTGATGTCTGTACTACTTTATTGACTTTGTTGACTCACCCATTTCTTTCTTATTATACGTGTTGACATGGGAACGAAACATAGTAAGTGGATCTTCTGAGAACTAATGTTGCACTAGTTTTTTTATGCACTGGCTAGTGGCCCATAGCAGAGAGGTACTCTATTTTTAGTGCTATGGGATTGGGCCCCTTAGTTAGGCCATGTAGGGAAACACCAGGCATTTCGACATTATGACGTCATTGAGTTGGGCATGCCTTCTGGATGAGTTAGATGTATAGTACAATCTGGATTGTTCACGAGCTCCTAGGTTCTACTAATATTTTTTTAGTGTTTATTTGTATGTGGTGGATGATTGAGAGATCTAGTTCGATAGCTGTCCACTTTGTGCCACTTCTTTTCCATTGCCTTAAGTGTGTGTTGTGTGTTGTGTGTGCTTTTCCTTTTGACTAACAACTAAAATTTGGATTTCTAAATTGTTCGCAAAAATTTTTAAAAAATACAATGCACTTGTTCCTTTCAAACATTAAGCTTGGTTTTAAATTTAAAGGGAAATGGACTGTTAATTTTTTTAGAAATGAAAGTGTGTGTTTGGAAAAAAATATTTCATATACATTAGCTCAAACGTGGAATTGGTAAATTTTTTATTTAAAGGTCGTGCATTGGGAATAGTTGTTGGGAATTCCTACTGAGTTTTAATACTCACGCCTATAGTGTTTTCCATTTTTTAGTTTTGCTTCCGGTTTGGCTCGAGCTTACTCGTTGTGGGTGAGAGTTGGTTGTGGATATGTGAGCGACTCTCAGAGTCATGATGAGTTTTGATCATGGTATGGTTAGTTGGTTGTTTTTTATCATTCTTTCATTTCATTTTGTTTATTTACGTTTCATTATTCTACTTTTTCTCCTGCTTTATTTATTTTAATTGGGAAAAACCGTTCCCACTTGCTCTCTGTTGATGCCCTGGTGCTTGTCGCCAGCCCAGGAGGATCAGGAACGCCTCTCAGGTCTTGTCGTAGACCGACTCGGGTGACCGGTTCAGGGTTGACCTGGGTTGGTTCTTGAAAAATTGGCATCAGATCTTGTTGAATTTTGAGTTTACCTTGATTTTCAAAGCACCCATTGTTATTTGGGGTTTCCGTGGTAGAAGGAGTAGAATTGTCATGACTCGAGGCGTACAGAAGAGAATGATGTAATGAAATCTTGCTCGTTCCGAACCTCAGGTTACCATGGGATGTTCGAGTTTGTCGATGTCCTTTGATTCTTATGGTTTTTTTGGTATTCAGAAAAGAAATGTGAGCCGGTCAAGTGACCTCTGTGAGCTCGTATGGTCTGGAAATCCATGTGAAGCTGAAGACATTACCATAGAGTGCTTCTTGTGATGGTGGTGTGACAAGCGTATGGCCTCCAACCATATTTCAGAGTAACCCATTGGAACTTGTTTCTTCTCAGGGTTTTCCTGGGTCTTCATTACATCTAATAATTTTTTTATATTTTTTTACTTTTGGAAGTTTTGAAAAGTTTAGTTTTAAATGAGAATGACCATGTTTGACACATCTTTTTTTCTGCTTCACTAGTATTCACCCCGCACGAAGGTTAGATAGATACCCAAGGTGCATCTTCGGGTGGTGCATCCTTCACAAATCCTCCAGTTAATCAGTCCATGGACTACATCCTTGAGTTTTAGAAGTATCACCCCACCCTCTTTTATGGGCAAGCAAATCCTCTTAAGGTGGAGGAGTGGTAGTGTAAGATTGAGAGGAACCTCTATTATATCACACTCCATGAGACATTAAGGGTGATGTTTGAAAATTTTATGCTTGAAGGTCCAACCTGGATGTGGTTAAAGTATGTGTCTCGAAGAAATCCCTGAGAAGATCTCACTTGGGAGTTCTTTAAGTCTTTGTTCATGCAGCAATATTTCTCTGAGTTGATGAAGCTGAGGAAGAGGATGGAGTTGTGCGGTCTTCAGCAAGGTGTTGGATCAAAGTTGTAATTCTTTCATCGTTTCCTATACATGGATCTGTATGAATAGGGGTTTGTTAGAAATGATCCCTTAAAATCTCTACATTTTGAGCTTGGATTATATCCTAATCTACAGTCGAAGGTGGAAGAGTTCAATGTAATCACCTTCCCTGATGTGGTGAGACATTCATTCCTCGCCAAAGCTGAGTATGAAGGGGGACATGAGGTGGCGAATCCTCCTCTATCCTTGGGAAGCAGTGCAGTAGATAGTGATAACTAGAATGGGAAGTGATGTGATGTTGTTGGTACTGGTAGAGGAATCAAGAGGCCTTCATACCTTCAGTAATCTTCCACATAGCGTAATGCCTTGATTTGTCACCGGTGCGTTAAGCGTGTCACAAGAGGCAAATGCTCCAAAATCCTACAATTCCTATGGAAGTTTGAGTCATGTGCAACGATTCTGTCAAGGTGTTTCCAAGAAGCGCACTGAAGCCAGACCTGGCTCGTCGAAAGTCATCTGAGCCCTTCAGCAGGAGCAGGGCGATGTTTGTTTATCAGCTTGAGGCTTTCTCTTTGTAGTGTTCCTTGGATTTAGTGGTCATCTCTTGAAGTGTTCTATGGTGTTTCTTTCAGTTGTAAGAATGGATCTTATCGAACATCTTTGAAACATTTTCTTCTAATGGATGTGTGTCTGGAAGAATTCTGGTTAATGTGTTATGTTTGGGAATTTTTAAAGTATGACTGCGAGGCATGAAATGCTTCAATCAACAAATCTCCAGTCATAGGTCTTGGAGTGAAGCTGGCACATAGTCAGGTGAGCCCCAATGGTGAAAAAGGGCATTGGTTTAATCTTGGTCCTTAGTGGGTCATGGTTTCTGTTCCTCTGAGGGCACGACGTTGTTGATATGACGGTGGTGGGCCCTTCCCCTCTCCCCCTCAAGGTTAGGTTCTTTGGACCTTATGGGGTGTTTTTAGGTTTTATTAATATCATCAGTCCTTATGGTGGGGAGACCCATCGCGGGTCTCGATGAATTCAGATAGGCTTGTTTCCGATGGTGGGGAGTCTCTACGGGCCTTCCCGTGCCAGTTTCAAAGTTTTGTTCTGGGTTTTGTTTTGGTGGTGTTTAAAGTGTTCCAATTTTGAGGATAAGTTTCATGTCATGGGAGTTTGTTGTTTGTTTGGATTGGTCAACTGGAGATGCTTAAACATTCGGGGGTGAGTGACACATAAATATTTTCTTCGTGGGTCTATGTCTTATTGTGGATGCCCTGGTGTGTGAAGCATTATGGTGGGGAGAATTTTCACACCCCTACCTATGCGTTTAATTTATTTAATTGTTTTTCTACCATTAAATATTATTTCGCTGGGGTCCGGGGTGAGTCCTAGACAATGTTTTCTAGTTTTCGATCAAATGTGCGCATTTTGGGTTCGACGTCGTTAGACGAATGGGTGGAGAGAGACGCCGCGTGGCTTCACCCATGAAACTGCATGGCCTTTTCTTAATTTTATTATTATTAAAATGACTTAAATTCATTTATTATTTTTGTTTTATTATTAAGGTTATTCTTATTTTTATTAATAATAACAATATTATTATTATTATCATTATTATTATTATTATTATTATTATTATTATCATCATCATCATCATCATCATCATTATTATTATTAGTATTATCATTATTATAATAATAATAATAATTATTATTATTATTATTATTATTATTATTATTATTATTGTTATCATTTACTTTTTATTGTATTTTATTTATATTTTCATTCTTTCTTCCTATTTCATTTTTTTATTCTCTCATTTATTGTTCCACACGGCTTCTCCACCTACCCCTATTTTCCGAATCTAGTTTCTGCAGCCCTTTTCCAGCCTGCCTACCATTTGCCCTGTCCGCCTTCAGCCTCCACACCCCAGCTGCTCCGGACGGACCCCAGTCGCTGACCCCTCTGCTCCTTCTTAGCGGCCGCACAACGCTAGCCCCTGCCGCACCCTCCACGACCTGCTGCAGCATCTGCTCGCCGCATCGCCACCCCGCGCCTAGCAGCGCCGCACACACCCGACCTCACATCTCCTTCCAGCCACTCTCTCCTCCTCCGGACGTCGCCCCATACAGCACCCACTTCCCCCTTGTTGCGTCCGCCTCCAGGCATTCCCCCTCTCCACCATCGGGTTTCCCCTGCTCCGCCATCACGCGGTCCCTCTTCTCAGCGCCGCACCAGCCTACAGTAGCTCACCCTCGTTCTACCCTGTACTGCGCATGCCCAACCATCTCCCCCCAACCATGTCGTTGGACCGGACCACACCGCCGACATGAGCATCCCACCATCGTCCCTATTTTCATCCACTCCACCATGCATAGAAACCTCTGTGTGGAACTCCTACCATTGGCACTGTCGGTGCCACAACCTCCAATGTTTCTGGATCCCTACATGCCTCCATGCTGCCCCACCACCCCAGATAGGTCTCGGGTGTCGCTCCGGCTGAACACTCATTGCGCTATGCCTCTCCCCTAGACAAATGTGTTGATACCAGGACATCCCCCACCAATAGGCCATACCATCTCCATGAACTGCTCGGCCAACCTACCCACTGCGGGAACCCGATGTTGCACCCCCTTTCGTAGCAGTTGGAACTTCTGACCAAACTGCACCACCCGTGGGCTCCTGCCGCCAGCACCCTCCAGCCATATAGGATGCATGTGCCTCTAGCCAAGCCTCCTTCTGACCGCCGCGTCGCTTCGACCAGCTGATGCACTCATTTCGTGCACCTTCCGTACCACCACACGTCCTCCGACCGGCCTCCGGCGTTGCCTCATCCATTAGAACTCTTGCGCTGCACCACGTCGTCATGCCCTCCTTCCTGACCAGCCCCCGACTTCTTCTGTCTAGCTTTGCCCATATCTTTTCAGCTGGCACGAATCCCAATGGAGGGATCCCCTTTGGGCCAGTGTGAAACCCTCTGGTGAAACCCCCTATTGAAAAGCGCGAAGCACCTCGACTACACACCCTTCTTTCGGCCTGCTCGCCTCCACTGTCTGACGGTCACGTCACCCCGCTGGTGGAGCGCGTCCATGCGCCAAAGTGATGTATGCACTGATTTTGTTTTAGTAAATAATTAATTTTACCATGTGTTGTTTTTGTTTATATTGGTGTGTATTTAATTTTAAAATTATTGAGTTTTGTTTGTGTAAAGGTATGAGTTACTTTTTGACGATTGATTCATAAATCTAAAGGTGGTTTAGTAAAAATGCATACGATGTGAATTATATTTTCAAAACATGTCGAGCTATTTATTTTCCATTGTTCATTCATTTGGATTGTTTGAAGTTTGTGTTTATGTATTCTATTTATCTTTTTGGTTGCAGCGCATTGGAAAGTTTTTTCCGTGGTCCTGTGATCGTAAGCTTACGTGTGCCTGCGCACCTGCTCGAGGCTTGTCATGTCATCGTGCTTGGACTACGATTAGAGGTAGGTCCCCCACTCCACTCATCTTTAAATTCAGAATTTATTAATTTCTTGATATTTTATTAATTTTAATAAATTAGAAATAATATAAGAATGTAACACCCCGAGATTTTATGAGAAATATTATTTTTAATTACATTGATGTTTTGTGTTGTACGCTACACCAATATTAGCTTGCGCTATATGCAACACCATATTATCATACAATATATAAAAACACTATTATAGGCTTGTGTTGCACGCCAGATCCACCTTACTCGATAGCGTGTGTTGTATGCAATAAAGATATTCACTAAATAAGATATTATTATAATATTATTATTAACTAGCTGTTATGAATAGTAATACACACTTTTTGAAATTTTAAAAATTTTATATTTAAAAATGGACTTCATTTTTGGATTCGGAATATCGAAATTGTCCTAGGGTTAATATTTTCTTTTTTCCTCAAAACTTTCAATTTTTGATGAATATTGAAAACACTGGGTTACAATTTATAAACTGAATTTTTATTTAAATAATAATTTATCTTATTTAAATTTTTTTTCTGTCAAAATAGATACATAATACCTATATCTATTCAATGTAATTAATTGGATTAATTTTATAATAATATAGATACATAAAAATTTTATTTAACTTTTTTCCGTCTTTTACCCACCTCCTAGAAGCATTTGCAATTGTATATAAAACAAAATTTTACTGCTTCTGTGAGTTGAATTTCTAAAATCCAAGAGACACGGTTAATATCAAGGAGAAAAATGTGGTTCAATATAATAAAAATATTTTTTTGGTGAATAGTTACTTTTTACGTTTATTTACCACGGTTAAAAGTAAATATGGTAATTAAGGGTATAAATGATATTATTATTACCCTAACATATGTCTTAATTCTATTGTATAAGTGTAGTTCGACCAAAAACAACCTTAGGAAAAAAATATTACCCTTTAGGTCCACTTGGATTAGATTAGGACACTTATTATTTTTTTATTTAAAGAAGAGTTAAAAGAGATAAAATCAAATTTTAATAACTAAAATATTTTTAATATTGGGTTATAAAAAAGATAAATTCGACTATAAATATTCATTAGAAAGATAAAAATACTTCCTACATAATGGTATTTTATTTATAATTTTTAGACATTAAATAATGTAATTTATTTATGACACAATGATGATGCATTAATTACCCTATTAATGAAATATTAACATAATTGATGTTATAAATACCCAAATAAATGTAAATTGAGACTTTTTATGAATTCCACTAATTTATTAAATTAATATTACATGATTTTATTGATTTAATTATATTTTTTCGAACTAATAATAATGTTATGATTTTCAAAAAAATCAATTACAAAATAGTTTCAAAATTGACATACAATGTTTTTTTAAAGAAAATATTATATTATTAATTGTTATTATATTCCTAAAAAATTAAGATTCGGCCAAATGACTTAGATAAGGTTATATATATTAATAATGAACCACTTGTGATTCTTTTGGCTTATTATAGTATGTTTATTAACCATATAGTTTAAGAAAACAAGAAGACACGGTAAAACGTAAATTATTTAACATAGAGTTAAATCTAAATGATAAGGTTAAAATAGTAACCGGAACTTGTTTAAAACCTATTTGTTGAGATTATTTTGACTCATCCCCACTTTATCTTCAAAATAAATCAATTTGGAGCTATTATAAATAGAATATGACTTTATTATAAAATAATATTTTAAGTTTTTTCCTAAAGTGCCCCTCTCCTCCTTTATAAAAGGGCACCTCCTCCATCTTCTCTTTAAAAAATTTTGAGCCTTCAACCTCGGCCAAACTCTAACCATTTACCTTATCAACATCCTTAGAAACATTATATAGGTTCTGGTCTCCTCAAAAGTCCAACTCCAGTGCCTTAAGTGGAAGCTTAAAAGAGGTGCGTCGAAGAAGAGGTAATCTCTTCTACCGATTCTTTCAAGTTTCTTTCTTCTTAAACTTCTTCATATTTAGTTGTTTAATTATAATGTAATAACATAAGTATCACTAATATACTGATATTATATTATAAATATGAAACATCCTCATTTCACCATCTATCCATCCTACGGAAAATGAAATCACCGCGTGTGAGTACGTACAAAATACTGTCTCCACGCCGTAGTGTAATCTGTTTTTCCACCACCACCTTAATTGGATGGGTATAATGGTGTAAATAATAACTATATATAGTAATTATAACATCATAATAATTCTAAGATATTATATCATCCACTACAATTCAATTCAATAATTATGGGAATGATATCATCGCTCGTGCGTACGTACGAATTACCGTCCCCACGACACAATGAGATTCATTCTCCATGTTAACCATTCAAGAATGATTATAAAGTATATATAATGAATTATAATGAATTATATGACATGGTAAAGCTACTTTATTTATGTGTATATATATGTCATCTAGTTACTTTCATTCAAGTCAATAAGGAAAGGAAAATAATGTTCATGCATACGTACGGCCTACCGTCTCCATGAACGGTGTATTTCATTTCATTTATCAATATATTATATATATATACTGAATATATATGATATATAAATCATTATTTACATTCTTTAAGTAATTAAATCATGATATAATTAATAATAATATCAATAACAACAAGTCCAAACACGTATGATAAATAAAACAGTTTTACCCAAAACGCTACTTTAACATAGAATTTACAAAAGAACAGGTAATATAATGTCATAAGTGAACCATATATGATATCATAACAATGAATATTATTTTATAATAAGTCAATGCAATTATTTAAATCATTATACAGGATTTACGGATACGTAGGAAGCATATCGAACCTAAGGTAAGGGATACCTATTCCAATCTCGTTCTTATCCAAGACTGTTTATTTGTAAGTATTTACTGGGGTTATATTTTTCATCCATGTCCATAAATTTTTTTTTCATAAAGTGTTTAATATTATTCCATGTATTTTTAAAGTCATGTTTACTCCACTTTGTTGTTTACTTTGTGTTATGGATGGAATCATTCTTTTTTTTACCATATACGGTACTTTTTGACTTTTCCAGCAAAAGTACGAGATGAATGTTTTTTTAACTTATACGGCGTGAATGGATTTTTAAGGTTTCATAATGACTTATTTTAATGAACCTTACTCTACAAAATTTCATGATTATTTTCAACAAAATCCTTTTCTTTTAAAATTTCATGGCATTTTGAAAAAAAATCATTTTGAAGAAGAAATCATATTTTCCTCGAGAATTCATTTCAAGTGTTTTATCAAAACTATTTTACTTCTAAGATGCCATTATTTAGTATGTTTATGTTGCAAGTATAATGTATCTATTATTTACATGGTTTGATTTTTCTTATGATGAAATTAATTCCTTTTATTTTATATGGATTATGATATGATTGGATGATGTTTATGAAACCCATTTTATTCGTAGGGTTATTATGAATGATGTATGTTTATTTTGTGGAACACAAAAGAATGATATGATTATGAGATGGGTGGGACCTATATCTCCCTCAAATGCATTGGGTAAATATTTATATCTCATGAGATAGACATGGCTGGAACGACAAGTTAATCTGGTTCAGTGATACAGGACTGGAATGAAGAGTGAACTCGATTCAGAAAGGGACATTGTCCACTAAGATGGTCTTAGAAGCAATGCCATGGCTACCATGGAAATAATAACATGTGATTAATATTTTTCCACAATTACATGTTTTATTCCCATGATATTATATCCTGATTAAGGTTTCTTTATGATCTATGCCTTACATACTACCATGTTTTTTGTCCTTGCTCAAGATTTTGATGTTTAAACATTATGGTCATGATTTTTTAAGTTCAAATGTTTAATATTTGTTTTATTTTCTCCATGCTTACCCTTACTGAGAATTTGAGCTCACCCTTTTATATGTTTTATTTTCCCCCAGATTTAATGAAAGGTTTTCAGAAAGAAAACAAAAGGGGAAGATCTTTATGGGAGATGTTGAAGATCTTTCACCACGATTAGAAGATAAAGTTCCGAGTTTCCAAAGACACTAAACTATTACGATCCTTGAGTGTTGGTTTTTGATATGTATTAAGTATTCCAAAAAATTAATGTAATGTCCATGTACGTCAAGCTTTGGGTATCTACAGTTGGTATCCGAGCAAATGTTTAGTTAACCCTTGGAAACTGGGATGTGAGAACATTAGTGAGATCCCTAGAGATATTTATAAGGTATGTCTAGGGATGTCCCTAAGGTTAAGTATTAGTATAGGTTATAGTCCTAGAATTATGGTAACAATAATAGAATTAAAATTAAGATGTTATAGATTGAAAGTACTCCCCCTTGATTATGTTGTATTTCTAGTACGAGTTTTTCCTCTCATACTATTCTTTTTGGGTTTTATGAAATGGAAGGAAACAAGAGGATTCATGCTAATGGAGAATATGATGGACAATGGAATGGTATTCATCATGAGAAACCAAATGAAATGATATTTTTATTTCCAAACATTGTTAATATGCCTAATAACCAATCTCATAATATGATCAATAATATCAACTTTGGTAAGTTTCCCGACTCGGCTAATAAGAGAAAGACAAAGTTTCATTATGATCATAGAAGAAAGAAAGTTCAATTTCCATAATGTAAATCATGTGGGAAGAGGCACCAGAGAAATTTTTCAAAGGAACTGGAAGATGCTTTGGGTGTGGAAAAGAAGGACACAAAGCTAGTAATTTTAAAGGAAAAGGTTCGGTTAACACCATAGACAAAGATAATGGAATTGCTAAGACATCAACAACGGTTAAATGTTTTAAATGTGGAATGTATGGGAATTATGAAAAATAATTCCCTAAGGGAAAATATAATGATGAGAATCAGCATGGTCATATGGGTAGTATATATGTGGATGATGATGGAGAGACTAAAAATGATATATCAGATGAAATAAATGATGAAGCTCAGTCAGTGGTTTAAGAAGGAAGTGGAATGATCTTATGTTTATCAATAATAATGTATGGTACTATGGAATAAAAAATAAATCTAAGTATTGTTACACTATTGTCTTTCCTTGAGTTTTTGAATGTTTATGATGAATGGTACCGGTAACCATGAAAAGTGATTGAAATATTTTTGGAAAGCAGATGAAGTACGCATAATTAAAGGATAAGGAGAAAAAAATTTGTATGATAGTATTCATGAGCTCATTAATGATATAAGGACAATGTGATATCATGGTTTGAGTATATCAAAATTTTGGGATTTTGGTATGTGGAAGGAGTTGCTTTTTGGCAGTATTCATGTTTTCACTAACGTTCTATGGTAATTTATGTTTCAAGACAATACATGAATAAGGAATTCACATTATTGGAATGTGATCAACAAGATATATCTTATGATATATGGGGGATAAATGATGGTATTAACGTTCATGTTATGTGACCATTCAAGTAATCATTTTCTTTATACTATGAGATTGGACATATGTATTTTGGATAAGATTAAATATTGGAATGAATTATGTTGGAAATCAGATAGTATTATATAAGGGTATAAATTGTTTTTCGATATTATTTCGGGAATTTTATAATAGTATAGATTAAGAAAAAGGACAACCTACAGAACAGGCGACAACCCATCGCGTCGGACAAGGCTGTGGGAATCAATCCCACAATCAAAGTGTGACATGCCTTTATCGCAAACCAATGGCCTACAAGAAGTCCCTGGTTAGAAGAAACCAGTTTTATTTTATTAAGCGCTATGATAGATAAATTATATGTCCATTTTAGCAACCATATATGATTAATCTCAGCATTGATAGACTTATAGATATTTAATAAATTATGTTAAATTTTTTGCAATAGAAACAGATGGAATGACCTATCATTCTATTGCATGATCTTCTAACACTTAAAAAATGACAAATTCAACTTCATTTCTTTAAGAGATGATGTTGAAATTGTTCATGCCACGAACAACAGTGAGAATGTAGCAAAATCATGTAAGTATTTCTTTTAATTCAATAATTTTTCAACATTAGAGAAATGATCTTGAGAACTAAAAACGTTGTCATAGTACCCTCATATCCGATGAATTAGATGATACCTTAAATCATCACAAATTTATGGCTTTGTGATTGATGGATTTTCCATAGCCATGTTCTCTACCACTCTCCATCAGATCGTAATGGTCAGATTTCTCTTCCATATCCATATTTTCACCTATATTGTCCAATGTGGAAACCCAGTACTGAGTTACTTTGGGTGACCGTTATGATTCTAACATTCCTTTTTTAAAATGATGTATTAGTAATCGTTTTTACGATGTGGGATTCTATGAAAGAAACTTTCATATAGTAAGCCATTTATAAACTCGACAGATTTCGAGGGAGAAATTCATTTTAAGGGGGGTAGTATGCAAAACCCCGAGATTTTATGAGAAATATTATTTTTAATTACATTTGATGTCTTCTGTTGTAGGATACACCAAGATTTTCTTACGCTATACGCAACACCATATTAGATTACAGTATATGCAAACACTATTCTAGGCTTGTGTTGCACGCCAGAGCAACCTTCCTCGATAGCGTGTGTTGTATGCAATACCGAGATTCACTAAATAAGGTATTATTATAATATTATTATGATCTAGCCATTATGAATAGTAATACCCACTTTTTGAAATTCTATAAATTTTATCTTTAAAAATGGACTTAATTTTTGGATTCGGAATATCGAAATTAGCCTAGGGTGATTTTTTGGTATTTTTCTGAAAACTTTCAATTTTTGATGAATCGTGAAAACACTGGGTTACTATTTAAAAACCGACATTTTATTTAAATAATAATTTATTTTATTTAAATTTATTTTCGGTCAAAATTGATACATAATACCTATATAAGTTCAATGTAATCCATTGGAGTAATTTTATAATAATATAGATACATAAAAATTTTATTAAACTTTATACCGTCTTTTACCCACCTCCTATGAGCATTTTCAATTGTACGTAAAACTTAATTTTACCGCTTCTATGAGTTGAATTTCAAAAATCTGAGAGACACCATTAATATCAAGTAGTAAAATGTGGTTCAATAAGATAAAAATAAATATATGGTGAATAATACCTTTTTACTTTTATTTACCACGGTTAAAAGTAAATAGGGTAATTAAGGGTAAAAATGATATTATTATTACCCTATCACATGTCATAATTCTATTGTATAATTTTAGATCGACCAAAAACAACCTTAGGAATAAAATATTACCCTTTAGGTCCACTTGGATTAGATTAGGACAGTTATTATTATTTTTATTTAAAGAAGAGTTAAAAGAGATAAAATCAAATTTTAATAAGTAAAACATTTTTAATATAGGGTTATACAAAAGATAAATTCTACTATAAATATTCATAAGAAAGATAAAAATAATTCCTACATAATTTTATTTTATTTATAATTCTTAGACATTAAATAATGTACTTTATTTATGACACAATGATGATGCATTAATTACCTTATTAATGAAATATTAACATAATTGATGTTATAAATACCCAAATAAATGTGATTTGAGACTTTTTATGAATTACACTAATTTATTCAATTAATATGACATGGTAGTATTGATTTAATTAAATTTTTTCGAACTAATAATGCTGTTATGATTTTCACAAAAATCAATTACCAAATAGTTTCAAAATTGATATACAATATTTTTTTTAAAAAATATATTATATTATTAATTGTTATACTATTCCTAAAAAACTAAATTTAGGCCAAATTAATTATATAAGGTTATATATATTAATAATTAACCACTTGGAATTCTTTTGGCTTGTTATAGTATGTTTATTAACCATATATTGTAAGAAAACAAGAAGACACGGTAAAACGTAAATTATTTAACTTAGAGTTAAATCTAAATGATATGGTTAAAATAGTAAACTAAACTTGTTTAAAACCTATTGGTTGATAGGATTTCGACCCATCCCCACTTTAGCTTTGAAATAAATCAATTTGGAGGTATTATAAACAGAATATGACTTTATTATAAAATAATATTTTATGTTTTTTCCTAAAGTGCCCCTCTCCTCCCTTATAAAAGGGAACCTCCTCCCTCTTCTCTTTAAAAAATTTTGAGCCTTCAAGATCTGAAAAAATCTTCCCATTTCCCTTATCAACATCCTTAGAAACATTATAGAGGTTATGGTCTCCTCAAAAGTCCAACTCTAGTGCCTTAAGTGGAAGCTTAAAAGAGGTGCGTCGAAGAAGAGGAAATCTCTTCTACCGATTCTTTCAAGTTTCTTTCTTCTTAAACTTATTCATCTTTAGTTGTTTCATTATAAATTAATAACACCAGTATCACTAATATACTGATATTTTAGTATAAATATGAAACAACCTCATTTCACCTTGAATCCATCCTACGGAAAATGAAATCACCGTGTGTGAGTACGTACAAAATACCGTATCCACGCCGTAGTGTAATCTGTTTTTCCACCACCACCTTACTTGGATGGGTATAATTGTGTAAAGAATAACAATATATAGTTATTATAACATCATACTAATTCTGAGATATTATATCATCCACTACAATTCAATTCAATAATTATGGGAACGATATCATCGCTCGTGTGTACATATGAATTACCGTCCCCAGGAAAAAATGAGATTCATTCTCCATGTTAACCATTATAGAATGATTATAAAGTATATATAATGAATTATAATAAAATATATGTCATGATAAAGCTACTGTATTTATATTTATATATATATCATCTAGTTACATCCATTCATGTCAATAAAGAAAGGAAAACAATGTTCATGCATACGTACGGCCTACCGTCTCCATGAACGGTGTATTTCATTTCATTTATCAATCTATTATATATATATATAATGAATATATATGATATATAAATCATTATTTACATTCTGTAAGTAATTATATCATTATATAATTAATAATAATATCAATAACAACAAGTCCAAACACGTACGATAAATAAAATAATTTTACCCAAAACGCTGCTTTAACATAGAATTTACAAAAGAACGGGTAATATAAAGTCATAAGTGAACCATATATGATATAATAACAATGAATATTATTATGTAATAAGTCAATTCCATTATTTAAATCATTATACAGGATTTACGGATACGTATGAAGCATATCGGACCTAAGGTAAGAGATACCTATTCCAATCTCGTTCTTATCCGAGATTGTTTATTCGTAAGTATTTACTAGGGTTATATTTTTCATCCATGTCCATAAAAATGTTTTTCATAAAGTTTTTAATATTATTCCATGTATTTTTAAAGTCATGTTTACCCCACTTTGTCGTTTACTTTGTGTTATGGATGGAATCTTTCTTTTTTTTACCATATACGATACTTTTTGACTTTTCCAGCAAAAGTATGAGAAGAATGTTTTTTTAACTTATATGGCATGAATGAATTTTTACGGTTTCATAATGAATTATTTTAATGAAGCTTACTATACAAAATTTCATGATTATTTTCAACAAAATCCTTTTCATTTAAAATTTCATGGCATTTTGAAAAAAAAATCATTTTGAAGAAGAAATCATATTTTCCTCGAGAATTCATTTCAAGTGTTTTATCAAAACTATTTTCCTTCTAAGATGACATTATTTAGTATGTTTATGTTGCAAGTATAATGTATCTATTATTTACATGGTTTGATTTTTCTTATGATCAAATTAATTCCATTTATTTTATATGGATTATGTTATGATTGGATGATGTTTATGAAACCCATTTTATTTGTAGGGTTATTATGAATGATGTATGTTTATTATGTGGCACACAAAACAATGATTTCATTATGAGATGGGTGAGACCTATATCTCCCTCAAATGAATTGGGTAAATATTTATATCTCATGAGATAGACATGGCTGGAACGAAAAGTTAATTTGGTTCAGTGATACAGGACTGGAACGAATAGTGAACTCAATTCAGAAAGGGACTTTGTCAACTAAGATGGTCTTGGAAGAAATGCCTTGGCTACCATGGAAATCATAACATGTGTTTAATTGTTTTCCAAAATTACATGTTTTATTTCCATGATATTATATCATGATTAATGTTTCTTTATGATCTATGCCTTATGTAATACCATGTTTTTTGTCCTTGCTCAAGATTTTGATGTTTAAACATTATGGTCAAGATTTTTTAAGTTCAAATGTATATGATTTGTTTTATTTTCTCCATGCTTACCATTACTGATCATTTGAGCTCACCCTTTTATATGTTTTCATTTCCCCATGATTTAATGATAGGTTTTAGGTAATAAAACAAAAGCGGAAGATCTTTATGGTAGATGTTGAAGATCCTTCACCACAATTAGAAGATAAAGTTCTGAGATTCCAAAGACACTAAACTATTACGATCCTTGAGTGTTGGTTTTTGTTATGTATTAAGTATTCGACAAAATTAATGTAATGTCCATGTACGTCATGCTTTGGGTCTCTATAGTTGGTATCAAAGCATATGTTTAGTTAACCTTTAGAAACTAGGATGTGACAACATTAGTGAGATCCTTAGAGATATTTCTATGGTATGTCTAGGGATGTCCCTAAGGTTAAGTATCAGTATCGGTTATAGTCCTAGAATTATGGTAACAATCATAGAATTAAAATTTAGATGTTAGAGATTGAAAGTACTCCCCCTTGATTATGTTGTATTTCTAGTATGAGTTTTACCTCTCATACTATTCTTTTTGGGTTTTATGAAATGGAAGGAAACATGAGGATTCATGTTAATGGAGAATATTGTGGACAATGGAATAGTATTCATCATGACCAACCAAATGAAACAAGATTTGGATTTCCAAACATCGTTAATATTCCTAATCACCAATCTCATAATACGATCAATAATATCAACTTTGGTAAGTTTCCTGACTTGGCTAATAAGAGAAAGATGGAGTTTCATGATGATCATAGAGGAATGAAAGTTCAATTTCCATCATGTAAATCATGTGGGAAGAGGCACTAGGGAGAATGTTTCAAAGGAACTGGAAGATGCTTTGGGTGTGGAAAAGAAGGACACAAATCCAGTAATTGTAAAGGAAAAGGTTCGGTTAACACCATGGACAATGATAATGGTATTTCTAAGACATCAACAACAGTTAAATGTTTTAAATGTGGAATGTATGGGAATTATGAAAACCAATACCCTAAGGGAAAATATCATGAAGAGAATCAGCATGGTCATATGGGTAGTATTTATGTGGATGATGATGGAAAGACTACACATGATATATGAGATGAAAGAAATGATGAAGCCCAGTCAGTGGTTTAAGAAGGTAGTGGAATGATTGTATGTTTATCCAGAATATTGTATGGTAATATGGAATAAAGAGAAATCTAAGGATTGTTACACTATTGTCTTTACTTGAGTTTTTGAAAGTTTATGATGAATGGTACCGGTAACCATGAAAAGTGATTGAAATATTTTTGGGAAGCAGATGAAGTGTGCATAATGAAGGGATAAGGAGAAAATAATATTTATGATAGTATTCATGAGCTGATGAATGATATAAGGACAAAGTGATATCATGGTTTGAGTATATCAAAATTTTGGGATTTTGGTATGTGGAAAGAGTTTCTTTTTGACAGCATTCTTGTTTTCACTAAAGTTCTTTGGAAATTTATGTTTCAAGATAATAAATGATTAATGTATTCACATTATTGGAATGTGATCAATAAGATATATCTTATGATATATGGGGGATAAATTATGGTATTAACGTGCTTGTTATGTGAAAATTCAAGTAATCGTTTTCTTTATACTATGTGATTGGACAGATGTATTTTGGATAAGCTTAATGATTGGAATGGATTATGTTGGTAATCAGATAGTATTATTTAAGGATAGAAATTGTTTTTCGATATTATTTCTGGAATGTTATAATAGTATAGTTTTAGTAAAAGGACAACATGAAGAACGAGCGACAACCCATCACGTCGGACAAGGCTGTGGGAATCAATCCCACAATCGAAGTGAGACAAGCCTTTATCGCATACCACTGGTCTACAGGAAGTCCTTGGTTAGATGAAACTAGTTTTATTTTATTAAGTGCTATGATAGATGAAGTATATGTCAATTTTAGAAACCATATATGATTAATATCAGCATAGATGGACTTATATATATTTAATAAATTATGTTAAATGTTTTGCGATAGAAACAGATGGAATGACCTATCATTCTATCGCATGATCTCCTAACACTTAACAAATGAATAAATCAACTTCATTTCTTTAAGAGATGAAGTGTAAATTGTTCATGCCATGAACAACATTGAGATTGTACCAAAATCAAGTTAGTATTTCTTTTAATTCAACAATTTTTAAACATTAGGAAAATGATATTGAGAACTATAAATGTTTTCCTATTACCCTCATACCTGACGAATTAAATGGTACCTTTAATTATCACAAATTTATGGCTTTGTTATTGATGAATTT
This sequence comes from Viscum album, assembly GCA_963277665.1. NCBI lineage: Eukaryota > Viridiplantae > Streptophyta > Magnoliopsida > Santalales > Viscaceae > Viscum > Viscum album. The sequence goes on from OY728141.1 coordinate 1,144,426,208, forward strand.
TTCATAGCCATGTTCTCTACCACTCTCCATCAGAACATAATGGTCATATTTCTCTTCCATATCCATATTTTCACCTATGTTGTCCAATGTGGAAACCCAGTACTGAGTTACTTTGGGTGACCGTTATGATTCTAACATTACTTTTTTAAATTAAAGAATTAGTAATCCTTTTTACGATGTCGATTTCTATGAAAGAAACTTTGATTTAGTAAACCATTTATAACCCCGATGAATTTCGAGGGAGAAATTCATTTTAAGGGGGGTAGAATGTAAAACCCCGAGATTTTATGAGAAATATTATTTTTAATTACATTGATGTCTTGTGTTGTACGCTACACCAAGATTTGCTTGCCCTATACGCAACACCATATTACCTTACAGTATATGCAAACACTATTCTAGGCTTGTGTTTCACGCCAGAGCAACCTTCCTCGATAGCGTGTGTTGTATGCAATACCGAGATTCACTAAATAAGATATTATTATAATATTATTATGAACTAGCCATTATGAATAGTAATACGCACTTTTTGAAATTTTTTAAATTTTATCATTCAAAATGGACTTCATTTTTGGATTCGGAATATCGAAATTATCTTAGGGTGATTTTTTGGTATTTTTCTGAAAACATTCAATTTTTGATGAATAGTGAAAATACTGGATTACTATTAAAAACCGAAATTTTATTTAAATAATAATTTATTTTATTTAAATTTATTTTCAGTCAAAATTGATATATAATACCTATATAAGTTCAATTTAATCCATTGGAGTAATTTGATAATAATATAGATACATAAAAATTTTATTAAACTTTATACCGTCTTTTACCCACCTCCCAGAGCATTTTCAATTGTACATAAATCTTAATTTTACCGCTTCTATGAGTTGAATTTCAAAAATCCGAGAGACACCGTTAATATCAAGTAGTAAAATGTGGTTCAATAAGATAAAAATAATTTTCGGTGAATAGTGCATTTTTACTTTTATTTACCACGGTTAAAAGTAAATAGGGTAATTAAGGGTAAAAATGATATTATTATTACCCTAAAACATGTCATAATTCTATTGTATAAGTGTAGTTCGACCAAAAACAACCTTAGGAATAAAATATTACCCTTTAGTTCCACTTGGATTAGATTAGGACAGTTATTATTATTTTATTTAAAGAAGAGTTAAAAGAGTTAAAATCAAATTTTAATAACTAAAAAATTTTTTATATAGGGTTATACAAAAGATAAATTAGACTATAAATGTTAATTAGAAAGATGAAAATATTTCTTACATAATTGTATTTTATTTATATTTTTTAGACATTATATAATTTATTTTATTTATGACACACTGATGATGCATTAATTGCCTTATTAATGAAATATTAACATAATTGATGTTATAAATACCAAAAGAAATGTAATATGATACTTTTTATGAATTCCACTAATTTTATATGTTCATATTACATGTTATTATTTATTTAATTAAATATTTTTGAACTAATCATGTTGTTATGATTTTCACAAAAATCAATTACCAAATAGTTTGAAAGTTGACATAAAATAGTTTTTAATACAAATATTATATTATTAATTGTAATTATATTCCTAAACAACTATGGATTGGAAAAATGACTTATAAAAGGTTATATATATTAATAATGAACAACTTGAGGTTTTTTTGGCTTGGAATAGTTATTTTATTAACCATATAGTTTAAGAAAACAAGAAGACATGGTAAAGGTTGTATTATTAAACTTAGAGTTAAATCTAAATGATAAGGTTAAAATAGTAACTTAAGCTTATGTAAAACATATTGGTTGAGAGGATTTCGACCCATCCCCACTTTAGCTTCTAAATAAATCAATTTAATGACATTATAAACTGAATATGACTTTACTATAAAATAATATTTTATGTTTTTTCCTAAAGTGCCCCTCTCCTCCCTTATAAAAGGGAACCTCCTCCCTCCTCTCTTTAAAAAATTTTGAGCAATCATGCTCGGCCAACCTCTGCCCATTTCCATTTTCAACTTCCCTAGAAATATTATAGAGGTTCTTGTATCCTAACAAGTCCAACTCTAGTGCCTTAAGAGGAAGTTTAAAAGAGGTGCGTCGAAGATAAGTTAATCTCTTCTACCGGTTCTTTCAAGTTTATTTCGTCTTCAACTTATTCTTCTTTACTTGTTTCAATATAAAGTAATAAAATCAGTATCAATAATATAATGAGATGTTATTATAAATATAAAACATCCCTATTTCACTTTCTATCCATCCTACGGAAAACAAAATCACCGCGTGTGCGTACGTATAGAATACTGTCTCCACGCCGTGGTGTAATCTGTTTTTCCACCACCACCTTACATGGATGGGTATAATGGTGTAAAGAATTACTATATATACTTAATATAACATCATACTGATTCTGAGATATTAAATCTTCCACTCCAATTCAATTCAATAATTATGGGAATGATATCATCGCTCATGTGTACGTACGGATTACCGTCTCCACTAAGCGATGAGATTCATTCTCCATGTTAATCATTCAAGAATGATTATAAATTATATATAATGAATAATAATGAAATATATTACATGATAAATCTACTGTATTTATGTATATATATATATATATATTCCATCTACTTACTTCCATTCAATTCAATAAGGAAAGGAAAACAGCGTTCGTGTGTACGTACGGCCTACCGTCTCCATGAAGGGTGTTTTTCATTTCATTTATATATATATATACAATGAATATATATGATATATAAATTATTTTTTAAATTATTAATGTAATTAAGTCATTATATAATTAATAATAATATCAAAAACAACAATTCCAAAAACATACGATAAATAAAACAATTTTACCCAAAATGCTACTTTAACATGGAATTTACAAAAGAACGGGTAATATAAAACCATAAGTGAAACATATATGATATAATAAAAATGAATATGATTTTATAATAAGTCAATGAAATTATTTAAATTATTATACAGGAGGTGTGGATACGTACGAAGCATATCAGACCTAAGGTAAGGGATAACTATTCCAATCTCGTTCTTATCCGAGATTATTTATTCGTAAGTATTTACTGGACTTATATTTTTCATCCATGTCCATAAAAATGATTTTCATAAAGTGTTTAATATTTTTCCATATATTTTTAAATTCATGTTTACCACTCTTTGAATTTGACTTTGTGTTATAGAAGAAATCTTTCTTTTTTTACCATATAATGTACTTTTTGACTTTTACGGCAAAAGTATGAGAAGAATGTTTTTTTAACATATACGACATGAATGGATTTTTACGGTTTCATAATGACTTATTTAAATGAAGCTTAATTTACAAAATTTCATTATTATTTTCAAGAAAATCCATTTCTTTTAAAATTTCATGGCATTTTGAAAAAAAATGATTTCAAAGAAGAAAGTATATTTTCCTCAAGAATTCATTTCAAGTGTTTTATCAAAACTATTTTCCATCTAAGATGAAAATATTTAGTATGTTTATGTTTGAAGAATATTATCTCTTTTATTTAAATGGTTTGATTTTTCTTATGATGAAATGAAATCCATTTTTTATAAGGATTATGTTATGATGGGATGATGTTTATGAAACCCATTTTTTTGTTCGGTAATTATGAATGATGTATGTTAATTTTGTGGCACACAATAGAATGATTTATTTATGAGAGGGGTGGGACCTATATATCCAAGAAATTCATAGGGTAAAGATTTATATCTCATGAGATAGACATGGTTGGAACGACAAGTTAATCTGATTCTATGATACAAGACTGGAACGAGGAGTGAACTCAATTCAGAAAGGGACATTGTCCACTAAGATGGTCTTGGAAGAAATGCCTTGGCTACTATAGAAATCATTACATGTGCTTAATAGTATTCCACAGTTACATGTTTTATTCCCATGCTATTATATCATGATTAATGTTTCTTTATGATCTATGCCTTACGTACTTTCAGTTTTTATGTCATTGCTCAATATTTTTATGTTTAATCATTACGTTCATGTTTTATTTAAGTTCAAATGAATATGATTTGTTTTATTTTCTCAATGCTTACACATACAGAGAATTTGAGCTCACCCTTTTATATGTTTTCTTTTCCCCAGCATTTAAAGAAAGGTTTTAGTTAAGAAAACAAAAGGGGATGATCTTTATGGGAGATGTTGAAGATATTTCACCATGATTTGAAGATTATGTTTCGTGTTTCCAAAGACACTAAACTATTACAATCCTTGAGTGTTGGTTTTTGTTATGTATTAAGTAATCCGCAAAAGTAATGTAATGTTAATGTACGTCAAGATTTGGGTCTCTATAAAGATAATTAATTTTTAAATAATTATTTGGTGTAAAAAGAGTTTTATGTTTTATACACGACACTTCAAGTATTTTCTTGATGAATGGAAACCTAGTAGTGAAAGAATGCCCATTTTTTATTTAATCATAATTCACAGAATTTAAAATGTAGTTCAGGTTTATTGATAACTTACTTCTTTTGAAGCATGAACAAGTGTTTTGGTTCTCTTGAGAAATGAGGATTTTCTTTAAAATTGGTGAAGGCCCATTTGGAAATTAAATAAAATAAATTAATTTTGGTAAACACTTTTTGGGGTGACTCATGAGTGATCTTTGTTGTATGTTGACTGCATGAGTTGTGTGTGATGTTTGTGCTACATGATAGACTTTTTTGACTCACCCATTTCCTTCTTATTATACGTGTTGACATGGGAACTTAACATAGTAAGTGGATCTTCTGAGAAATATTGCTGCATTAGTTTAGTTTATGCCCTAGCTAGTGGCGCATATCAAAGAGGTAATTTGTTGTTAGTGTTATGGGATTGGTCCCCTCATTTATGCCATGTAAGGAAACACTAGTCATTTGGGCGTTATGACGTCATTGAATAGGGAATACCTTTAGGATGAGTCAGACGTATAATACGTTCTGGATTGTTCACGAGCTCCTAGGTTTGACCCATGTTTTATTGAATGTTTATTTTTATGTGGTGGATGATTGAGAGATCTAGTTGGCTAGAAGGCACCTGTGTGACACTTCTTTTCCATTTCCCTTAGTGTGTGTTGTGTGTTTTGTGTGGTTTTCCTTTTGACTAACAACTAAAATTTGGATTTCTAAATTGTTCTAAAAAATGTTTTAAAATTCAATGCACCTATTACTTTAAAATAATAAACGTTGTTTTAAATTAAAAAGGGAAACAGACTATAAATTGTTTTAGAAATGAAAGTGTGTGTGTGGAAACTAATATTCTAAATACTTTAGTTAAAACTTTGAATTAGTAAATATCTATATTTAAAGGTAGTTAATTGGGAATAGTTGTTAGGCATGCCTACAGAGTTTTAATACTCACGCCTATAGTGTTTTACTATTTTTAGTTTTGCTGCAGGTTTGGCTCAACATTACTCACTGTGGGCGAGAGTTGGTTGTGGACTAGTGAGCGACTATCAGAGTCGTATAGTTTTGATCATGGTCAGGCTAGTTGGTTGTTGTTGATCGTACTTTCTTTTCGTGTTGTTTATTTACGTTGTGTTATTCTACATTTTCCACTTCTTTATTTATTTTCATTGGGAGAAATAGTTCCTACTTTCTCTCTGTTGATGCCCTGGCGCTTGTTGCTAGCCTGGGAGGATCAGGAATGCCTCTCAGGTCTTGTCACGAACCGACTTGGGTGACCGGTTCAAGGTCGACCCGGGATGTTTCATGACAATATTGGTTCTATAAATCCTTATATAAATCATGTTCCACTCAATTGGATATGATTATCTCACATCACCCTCATATGGGTGAAAGAATAGAAAGGATGATAAAAACATTGTATGCCATGTGGTGGGCTTGTGTATTAGATTTTGGTGGCACATGGGAAGAGACCGTACTATTAGTGGAGTTTTCATAAAACCATTATTAGTCCTTGATACATATGGTTAATTTTTAAGCATTGTATGTGCATCAATTTCATTATACACGAAGTTGGTTTGAAACTTATGATACATCACAAGTTTGACTGATCCCTATTTGAGAGGTAATTTTGAAGATTCTGTTGATCATGAAAAGGATGGAGATGCCACAAATTCTCTAGAAATAATATGAAGATCTTTTTCTATAATCGCTGTCATTCATGATGATTGATGATGTGTTCTTGAAAATTTCATTATGGCATGAAAATAATCATTTTGAGAAGTATTATAGGCTATCACATCGATACATATTCCAATTTGGGATATTTTTATGGGTTGGTGAGGTAGTACATAGGTGTTATTTTCCACCAAGGTTCATTCAAGAGAATAATGTGTTTCACATATCTCAGTTGAAAAAAATAAACCTAAGCTAGTCAGAGAGATTCAATGGGATCATATTGACCTAGATCCAATTCTTTTTTTGTGTTTCATATTCCAATAAATATTATGGATTGGAAAGATAAAATATTATATATGAAAAGAATTAGGCTAGTAAAATTTCTATGGAATCATTGTCAGATTTAAGAAGAATATAGAAAACATGAGAAATAAATCAATGAGAAATGTCCCGAACATATTCATAAAAATGGTAGTTTTCTAATTTTGGAGAACAAATAGGCTATTGGTTGGGAGAATTTAGAAAACATTCATTTAATGTATGTAACCCCTTCATTGAGTATTTTAGGTATGTAATGTTATTGGGTTAATATTGGGATAGTGTGGAGGAATTTTGGATTGTTTTTATGTCTTTTTGTTACATGCATGGGTTGAGCATAGATAGTACGAACTGTGAATTCCTAGAGACAACTTTTCAATGTGAGGGACTAGGATCTAGTTAAGCCAGTATTTAAGAACATTATTTGTCCAAATTATGTAGAAAACTAGGAATATTCTTGTGGAGTGGGAAATAGGACTTCTGTATAGTTGGAGTATGGTTTTTCTAATTGTGAAATCCATACAAGCATGGTGGTTCTTGAGGTTGTGGCATGTACTTATCTAGAGCCTTGTTTTACAAACAATGTAGGCTAATTATTCATGGAAATCATGGATATTTCAAAATTGTGTATGTCACTAAATATTACTCCTTAACAACTAATTTTATCATAGGTCAACCCTATCTTGGATTTCTCTACGCCAAAGGGCTGTGGGGACACTTCCCTTAGTTCTACGATAGATCTGTTAGAAAATCATGATCCGTTGAAAGTTTGAATAATTCGTAAGTATCTTTTCTTGGTGTTTTTTTATTGATCCATTCATTTTACCTCTCTTACATTATATACAAATATTCTGGTAGGTATATATCTATTATTGTTTATATCAATTATGCTTATATATGGTTTTACTGATGTTAGGGAACACGATCTAACTAGGATCATTTATGATTCATCCTTGTTTTGTTGAATAATTCATTTCCTTCTTCATTTACGAAATTATATCAAAGGTATGTGGCTTCACTCTCAACTACACTAAATATAACATGAAGTATTTGTTTCAAAATTTATTAATTAATTTAATGTATTGTAAAATTGATTTTCAAATATTCATAAAATCTATATTTAGTGATGGTTTTCGTAATTGTGACATTTTTGTGCAAAGTGATTTGTCGAATGATTTTATAACGATGAATTTAAAATTCTATTTTGTTTTGGTTCATGGAAGATTGATTTGTGGAATTTTTTTTCTATAAATATATTTTTATAAATATTTTGGAAATTTTTTTTTGGTGTTGTATTTTAGAATAATGGATGTTTTGTATTCATGTACATTGAGAAGGATATAAGTTGGAAGCTTCCTTCATCACAGTGGGATGTATAAGAGTATGAGTGTTCCCCTACCAAAATAGTTCACTAACTGATGTCTTGGTGAAAGGATTACTATCCACATGCTAGTATAAGGAGTTTCATTATTTCATGCATGAAAAAATATGGTGATATTTGTAATTTAATGGGTAATTCAAAAAATGATGTTCTAAAATGATTTAAAATGATTCTTTGGAAGTGGATTTGGTTTGGGATTTTTTTCAGTATGGAAATTTTTTATATTATGATATAAAATGTTTTAAATTATTCATATAATTTTTTTACATGAATGTTGTAACATGTTCTATCATATTGGTGTGATTAAGGAAATCATTTGGTTGAACATGGAACGTTTCATGACATAACCCATGCCTTGGGGAAATAGTGAATTTTCATGTATCGTTTATCAAGACACATATTATGCAAATGTATATCATTTAATTTTTGATTAATTTTAATACTTTTGTTTTTATTTTTGAGTAGGATCATGATGTATAATAGAATATTTTTAGTTTGTTTCATTATAGTCCTTGAGCATGGTGGTTGTATCATCAACATTATACTTTGTTGTTGGTAGTCATGTGCATTAGTACGTTGGTATTTTTTGGTTTGGATATCAATTGGTATTACATTTTTCCATATTATAGTTTTTATAATGAATCATATAGTTGTTCTAGATATTGTATTATTGGTTGTAGTTGTTTTTATTTTCAAAGGGAAATCCATCCCCAAATTTTAATATAGTTCTTGGAAAATATTGTCAGTATTTGTTTACATGGGGATGTAACCTATGACGATGTATAAATTTCTCATATAAGCATCCCAATGATGATAGGTAAGATGTTATAGAGTTATAAAATTCTATTAAATTTAAAAAAATTAGTTATCCATATTAATAACCACCAATTTAACACCTAAGTTTTAATAGTCACATTTAAAAAATAATATTCAATTGTTCTTTTAAGATTGATTTTCTGTATCTTTTATTCCATCAAACGTGTTGGTTCCTTTTGAAATATTAGGATGTTACAATGATCCTTTGCGAAATATAAAATAAAACATTCATTTATTCCATAAGGATCATTGAAAAATTTAATTATTACACATGTGTATGTATGGATGAAAATATATATGATCGTAACATAGTTATTTTTCTATAACCATCACTCATGTATTATTTTAAAATTATAATTTATTTAAATAAGTTATAATTATTTATTTTATCTTTGTCGAGATATGATGTAACAATGGCTACATTGTGTTTTGTGAACACACCAAAGCCATTTTGAATTAATTAAAAATGGTCCTCAAGACACACGACACATATATAAGGAATTATGTATTAAAATATGCCATTAAAATAAATTAAATGAATTATTAATGTATAAGTTATTTAAATAAAAATAGTTTCTTATGAAATAAATTAATCAATATAATCATATTATACGTTAATTAATTGTTATACATGGAATTTATACTACCATGTTTAGAGAAGTTGTATTAATTTTTCTTCCTTAGAGAAAATTTTCATGTTATGCACCTTTATTTATTGCATATGGTGTACATAATTACCATTGTAAATGTAATAACATGAACCCTTTTTACTTTATGTTATTTAAATATTATGCATTAATTAGTTCACCTATGTGTATTTCACATAAATGTTCTATTATGGTATAGTATTTCACTTCAAAATTTCATTTTGTTGGGTTACAATACTTATTAATTGTAACATATATTATTATATTATTTCTGTAATTAAATTTAATTATATTATACCTTATTTAAACAAAATATCTAGATATTCATTTGATACACATAATAAATTCATTGATTAATTCTCAAATTCTATGTTCTAATCTTCCTAAGGGTTTTTTTTCAAAAAGTTTATTTTATTAATGCATTGAATTGTTATGCACCTATATTCATTAATGGGGTGTATGTAATGACCATTTGTAATTTTATATAATAAATACCCTTATGTTCATTATTTTTAAATATTAAATTGATCTTATTATTTTAGCGTTCTTATGGTGGAAGGGTTACTGATGATGAAAAATTCATTATTTTACAATTTCACTTCATTTCTTGATTTCTTATGCTGATTGTTATTTTAGAAGAAATAATATAATAATATTTTCAGGAACCACATCTCTTTTCATTTCATTTGTTTTTGAATTTGGTTCACTTGTTTAATTTCAATTTGATAATTAATGATTGTAAGTATAATTAAGCTGGTTTGTATGTGATACCAATATTCTATCCTTAATTTATATGAGAAATATTTCTATTCTATATCATTATTTTTTAAAATATTTTTAATATAAAAATTTTAGATATGAATTATCCAAGAAATATATATTTTATGAATTTTAAAAATATTTTAAAAGGGATTAAAATTTAAATATCAATAAGAATTCCTATTGGGTTACTATGAATGCATTGAATTTATTTTGAAATGATTGTTTCATCTCAAGATTGGTTATTGCAATATATTTTCCCTCCATCATTAGTAATTAGTGAATTGAATTTTACTTTTTTAAATTACAATGGTATTTTTCAATGAATATTATTTATTTAATGTTTTAGAAATTATTATATTTTATATTAGTGATTCTAAAATGATTTTCTTTTTCTGTATGAAATGATCCATGTGATATTTCATAATCATTTTACATATAATAATACATACATTGATGTAACTCAATGTCAAAAGGGTATTTTCCCCAAGAAATTTTTAATGATTATTTAATATTATTTCCAATCATTAATGTCCAAAACCAATTATGTTAGTTATTCTACACATAGATATAGAGAGATGATGTCATACTTATTATTTCCCTTGATGGATTGTGTCTTTTTCAGGATATTTACATTGAAAATATTAAATTTTCATTTTTAAATGATGTTATGAATGGAATAATTATTTTATCTAATTTATTATTTTATCCACATTATGGATCATGATATAATGGGTGATCCTTGTAATAGTTATCCAAAGCGTTGGGTAATGACAATGTTCAACCAAAAATTATATTCAAAATCATGTATATGGTTATTAAATTTTTTAAGGGTTTTGTAAGTGTTATTTGAATATAATGTTCTAAGAGACTAAACCATATATTATATTGTTTCTATGGATTATAAATGTTTCAATTAATCAAGATTGTCATCACATGGCTCATGATTATATATTATAATGACTCTTATCATGATATAATATTTATTCCATGTTTGATGTTTAATGATCCATGTATTGATGGGTATGAATTCTCTTATGTTATTCTCGTAAATATTGATAATGTCAAGAAACAATTACTCTAATATATGTCTCACTTATGAAATCAAATTTTTAATGCGTATTTCTATCCTTATTTAGCATTTTTACCCACCATTTTTTATGTTTCCTTTTCTATAGGTCATCAATAATGATATTAAATTAATGGTTTCAAGAAGGGTTTCATTTGGGTGATGATGATGGATTAATATATAATATATAAATATTAAAATAGTGGATGATTTACTCTATTTATGTCTTGATAGTATTTTATGTACATTTTTTTCTTATTCTATAAAATTCTATAACTAAATTGTTTTTGGGTATGTTTAGTGTTCAAATACTTCCTTTTAAAGCCTTACTGTTTTTATAGAAAATATATGGTCAGATATATCATTATAAATTATAAAAATTCAATTTTTGTGATTTATTCACCGAATCTAAGAGTGAGGGGTCATATGTTTTATACTTACATTCTAATTTTTGTTTAGATAACATTGGGGATTATGATTTTTTCATGTTTGGATATTTTAAGATTTATCGACACCAACAAAGGTTTATGTTTTAGTGTTGATCATAAGATTAATGTTAACAATGAACATTAAGGTTTAAATATACCTAATTTATTAAGGTTATTATTAATACTAGTCATCATATTTGATATAATTTTACAAGGATATAAAATTTTGAAAATTTTCATTCCAGAGGTTGATTGATAACACATCACATCTGTTACAACCACATTGCTAAAAATAAAAAATGAAAGGGGGACAATATTGAAATACATAAAATTGTCCTATGTGATGTATGGGTTAGTATGACATCCTATTATTTTGAAAATATTAAATACAATTATTAAGGTTTTTTCTAGAACATATGTTTTATCATTTAGTTAACAATGAAATTGAATATGTATTAGGTGATTATGTGATTAATGTTCTTTCATAGGAAGATCAATATATCTTTAGGGTTACATGATTAAATGTATGTGTAAACCATTGAGGCTAATAAAATATTTATGGATTACAATATTGATGTTATTTTGAAGACAAGGTTATTAATTTATGGATTGAATCATTTTGACCATTTTGAATTAAAATAAAATTTATAACATTAATGCATTACATCTTTGTATAATGGTTTATTCTTTTTGGGAATTTCCATACCTTGTTCTAAGAGTTCACATTTTATTATTATTTAAGGAAATCATGAATATATTTTTATCCATTCCAGGTTTAATGGTCAGTTAGAATTTTATTTTAGTTCTTCAGGAATGAAAAAATCTTCATGAATAAAATTTTTTTTGAGAGAAAACTATAATGTGGTGAAAATTGGTTAAATGATGATAATATAATCCTCAATTGATATTATTTCCTTATAATATTAGTATATATGTCAAAAGAATTCATAAATCTTGGAAACAGATCTTGAAACAATTGTTTCATTCTATTACCATTATTTCTAATGAAATCATTTATCCTTTTCACGACTCATTGAATTATGCATTTGTACATTTCTTTAACATTATCAGGACCATTTAAATTATTTTGTCCAATGATATATTTCACTCAGAATATTTATTTGGTTTTTATTCTTTTATTACAAGGACATATCATCAGATACCACATTTTATTCTTAAATACAATCTTAGTTATGTGTTATTTCAAATTACCTTTATACTTCCCATTCTTTATTTTTAATTGAATGTGTTACTAAATATTTTTAAAATAATTATTTTCAACAAATTAGATTTCAAATTAAAAACTATTAGTTATCAAGATCATGTTGAAATTGTGTTAATTTAATATATTAGTGTCCAAGAGATAATATAAGACCATGCTATTTTCAAATAATAGAATAATGTTTGATAGAATATACGACAAACAACAACGTGCTTAAAAGACTCACAAAATTAATGTATGTTATAACCATTACATTTATTATGGGACTATAAATAAGAATAACCAATTTATGACACAGATATATATATATATATATATATATATATATTTCATACTAATTTTTAATGTATTTAAAAATCCATATTAAATATTAAATTAATTTTTAGTAATGAAATTGTATTCATCAAAAGAATGTTTTCTTCAAATATGATATGTATTGATATTTTTATGAAAATATTACTGTGTAAAAATTATATTAAATATATTCTTTAAAAAATAATTTTTTTGGAAAATATAATATAAATGAATAACTTTGATGAAATTTTTTTATTTGTCTAAAAATATTGATTTTTCATTGAATCAAGAAATAAATGATTTTAGTAAATTTGTCATTTCATTTTGATAAATTAATTAATTTAAAAGTTATATTATGATTTTAATTTATTTTCAAGAAACTCATGTATTATTTATTTATATTTATTCCAATTATGTAGGTTTGAATAATCATTATAATATATTTTCTAATAAAATTTTTAGGCATAATGATACATTTTTATGAAAACTATATAAACGTGCTTAAATTTTCAAAATTTAAATTAATTAATATAACTCAAAATAAGTAAATATTCTAATGAAATTTATAGAGCATTTATCTAATAATTTATAATAATTTTTTTAATGATTACTACTATTTAGAATGTTTTTATAAAATCATGTTATGCTTGAAAAATTAATATCCTGGAAACAATCTTTTTCATCACGTTTCTGAGATTTATATTAAATAAAAAATGAAAATTATTTTAAATGAATTTGGTAAAATGCAATCCATAATTTTAAATAGAAAAATTTATATAATAAAATAATGATATATTTTTTTTTGGTCATATTTAATAGAGATAATAGATAAAATATTTCACCATTGCGAAGGTCAAAATAAACATACCTTAGGGTTAAAATTAAAAGATAATGATTAAAATGACATAAAATCTTGTCTGTAGTCTATTATATTTAATTATATAGAAGTTATATAATATAATTATCTATAATTTACTATATTTAATCTTTTATTTATGTTAAAAAATTGGGCATCACGTTTTCTTTTAAAATAATAATAGTGTTCCACTCACCTCAATTATAAATGGACACCCTTCCTCATATCCACAGCTCTGCAAAAATATGAAAATATATTGCCAATAGAAACTCCAATAATATTCTTAATTCACTATATATGATCTAAATCCCTTGGTTTTATTAGAAATCCATACTATGATGTCTTCTAGACTTATCATTTAATAATTTTCTGAAAAAGATGTATCATGCCTAATTGAGTGTTTTTATTTAGTTTCATCTTATAACTATTTCAAATATTCTTCTCTTATTATGATATAATAATATAAGTGTATCCAATATAATGATATAATTTTATGTTCACATAATAACCTAAATCAATATTTATCACGACCCATCCTATGTCGGTTCTCAAGCCTCAACAACCCCAAGCCTGCCTCCATAGAACATGGGATGGTGACCAATGATGAAAGCATAACAATCTCGAGAGGCCTTTTCTTATGAACCTATAAACACACACCTATAGAAAACTCAATGAAAAAGTGGACAGTGATAGGAAATAAAGATATAACATTGTTATATATATAAACCACAAATATGCATCAATATCTAAATAGTACAAGTACAGGTGCTGTAAAGTGAACTAAAAGGAAAAAGAGGGAAAATAAATTCCAAACTAGAAAAGTGTCACAAAATGTAAATAGGTGGAAAAGTAAAATAGTTGGTAGATCCCCACTCTAGAATCCAATGTCACAACCGCTGTACTTGTTCTAAGAACACCATATATCTTGTTCCTCGGATGTCATGATCAACTATTCTTTCGTTTATTAGGTAATACCAAGTATGGATAAAGGCCATGAAGGGTTGAGTATAAAAATACACAGTTGGATTCCCCCAATGTTCAAGGGAGAAGCAAGATAGGTATAGATAAGGGTAGTAGTAGATTTAAAAATGTACAATAAAAGGTAGTATAGCTCAAACCAACAAGAGAGAGATGTATGCTCATTAAAACAAAAGGAGGTAGAAATGGTGATAAGATGAACTTCAAATCTATTATTCTATACCTTTTTTATGAGAGTAGAATCATCTGACCATGGGATGGTAGACATGGAAGGCATGTAGCATACCCTTCGCATATTCGCATCTCCTAGAAGAAGAGTAACCAAAACCCATAGAACGGGTACTGTAAAAAGATATATATAGATTCTAAACACAATAAACCCAAACGAGAGAGAGTAATGAGATATCATTCTCACAACTCACCCAAAGAAAGTGATTCACCAATAGATCCATATGTAAACACCACAGAAGTCCAATATCTCCCACGTCTTCCCTGAACACGCATGTCAAAGGGACTCAATCACCAGACCTTAATACTATCCACTATGGGCAGGTATTTATCACCCTCACGGTTTTAGGTCGCTTCCCAAGG
The DNA here is from genome assembly GCA_963277665.1 of Viscum album. Classification (NCBI taxonomy): domain Eukaryota; kingdom Viridiplantae; phylum Streptophyta; class Magnoliopsida; order Santalales; family Viscaceae; genus Viscum; species Viscum album. Next base: position 1,144,441,684 of record OY728141.1, read on the forward strand.
ACACATCTCGATGGGGAAATAATCCATTATTCCCATGAGTCTAAAGGTATGTCATAATGTGGCTCACCACAGATCATTAAAGGTTGTAGATATTGTCTCATGGTCAAGGACACACTACCTATCCCTACCGGTGGGTATGATTAGTACTTTCATTGTAAAACGCCGCTTCCTAGCCTTACTAAATGGTAATATACTGAATGGTATGCTCGAAGTTGTCATAGGAGACCGCCACTTCCCAGCCCAACTGAAGGGTAATATTGGATGTGTAAAAAATGGAAGCCACTACCTATCCTCACTTATGGGTAATACGTTGGAGGGTAAGACATGTAGAGTAAATGACGATGTCCACTACCATCCCCACTATAGGGTATGCCGATACTGTTTTAGGCATCCCTGCTAGATGGGACCACTCAAAAATCATCGAGGAACTACACTGTAGTAATCCTATAACACCCCAAATTGGCATCACAACCAGAACATCACATATCCTAACTCCAATTCCATTTTAGAGCGAACCATAAAGTTCTAAGTGGAAAAATACTCAAGATAGGAAACTCGTAGGCAAAAATATGAGTCCAAATGAAGGAGATACGAGAGATAGAAGAATTTCAGCCTAGTACATGGTACATGTGGGGCCCACATGATGTTTGAACTCTTATCCTCACCCAACCATACATGGGTAATAAATTTTTAACATGTACCCCCTTTCGGATCTCATGTACTCTTAATGTACCTCACATTTCTGGACCAAAAGGATGATGAGCACATAATGCTCGTTGTTTGATCTAATGGGAATAACAGTAATTCAATTAACAAGCCACATCAATCATCACCAAATATTCAAACAGATAACAATGTATTTATATAGGATGAAAAATTCACATGATTTACTATTCATTCAACCGAATCAGACTCCCACTGAGGAAACAAGATTTCACAGTATTGTGCACAAACTGTGCTTCGTGGGACCCACTCCATGTCCTAGAAACACATCTAATATATTTTTCCATTTCAATACTCGTAGAATATCACATGGGATTGGATATTCATTCATTAGAAATGAACAACCAATGAAAAGGCGTCATTTCACTGAAAATACATAAAATAGGGCCTCATGGGGCCCACAATACAATTTTAGTTTCAACACCCTAAATCAATCATGAAAAATCAACCTCAACTCTGTTGTCACAACACCAATGAAGAAACATGAAATGTACAATGAATGCATATGATAAGTTCATTAAATGAAACACTAAATAATTATTTTCATATTATATTTATTAACATTGGCCATTTCATGCCACCAAGCATCGAGCCTGAAACAATAATCTCTACCAAAAGAATCAAAATGTATGTCTTGATTATGGGGTCATGTGGCCATGTACAGTGTGCCAAATGGATCCCACATTTAAATGATACTAGGTTTTAATGATTCCACATCTCGAAGGCCCATCCCTGCTAGACCGCCCCGGCCCGACCGATCTGCACCGCCAAGGACGGTCGGTCTGGCCCTCCGGTCCACCAACACTACACCCGACGCACCCCACACACACTATCACCCTACCACTATGTACCACTAGCTTCAGACTCCATCACGTGGTAGTGCCACAACTGCCAAGAGGCGCACCCCTGCCACCAATGGATGGGATGCTGGTGCCACCACCGGCTACTACCACCTCTGGTCGTAGTGGGTCTTCCGAAGACCACATCAAATACATTAGAGTTTAAAATGCCAATATTGGAATAAATCTTGAATCCTTGGGATGTTATTTTCACTTGTCCAACCTATTCTTGATGATATGTCAACTTTTGGGCAAGTAAAAAAGTAGCCTCCACATCCGATCACCGTTGTACATCCTCTGACACCCAAAATGTAAAACTGTCATTGATCTAGAATCCCTGGATCATGAACATCACAAAACCATGCCCCATTCTATAATTAGACATCGATTCACTGTGTTGAGAAGTACACCGATGAAGAACATGAGGAATGATGAAGAAAATATGAAGAACATGAAGAATGATCGTACCTTGATTTTGGATCTTTTGTTGCATTTGTTTTGCTCTGATCTCCCAGGATCTAGTGTTTCATCGTGATCCATCAAGAATCTAATGTTGAATCACTAATAAAAAGATGAGTAGAGCACATGTAATGTCTGTTGGATAAATGATCCATCCTTTTCTCATTTTTGCGACCCTTTATAGAAATATTCCAGCAGTAACAGAACGTGAACCTCCTATTCCCTCTCACATTTGGTCATTCTTAGGTAAAATAGCCCATTCTGAACTCAAGAGAGGTATCATATTTCAAATCTATGTCCTCATTAAAGAGTTATTTTAATTAACATCAAAGATAAAATTACTAAATTTAATTACTTTATTTATGAAAACTCAATCCATGGATTTTTCTCTAGAAGACCAGCACAGATATGTTATGTCCTGCATAGTGTAAACGACTCATTCCAGACTCAACTATGGACTCCGATTTATAATATGAGTTCCCATTTAAGATTTATTCCATTTCTTTAGCATAATTTTTTTAACATATACCAAATGTTTTTATATTAATTATTTTGGGGAAACTGGGCCTCAAAATTGCACGTAATCTCACCGCTATACTCTGGAAATATATGTGGAAATATTCCAAAGTCTTACAAGGAAAACACCCATTGTCTACATCATTCCCTCTATAAATACTTTTCTCCCCCAAAAGTAAATCTATGGAAACATCTTGGGATATTAAGATCCCACTTTCATCTCCCAGTCAAAGTAAAACCTGCACATTTCCATGCTACAACATTTTTTGAACAGAAGGAATGGTTTATCCTCATGAGGTCTACTCCTAATGATGAAGTGAATAAGGGCATGCATATACCTTCTCAACTAAGACTAGTGGTAGAGTTCATGTTACCTATATAGCTATTGGCGGTAGGGTATGGTAGTAGGAAAATTCTCCATCCCTCTATATGATCTTGAAAGGCCTGATGAAACTTAATAGATTGTTTTCCTCCCCAACCGATACTCTACATCCCACATCGTAACTAGAATCACTTCTTGTAATTGTTACATGGTCGTGTGATTCCCTCCTTCAGAATATCCATATAGGGAAACACCCAGGATTGTCTGGTCACATGATATTTCTCAGTCAATGTCTCAAAACTAATACTCTGTTACATTCTTGATAAGTGAAGGATCCAACACCATCAATATATTAAATATGTACTATCCTGCTCCACTATAATCAGTTGTAGGGAGTCTAACTACTATAAATCATCCCACATTTGGAGATAATGGGACTTCCTACTAAAATAATCTACTAAAATGATTCTTCTGTCCAGTGTATATACTATCTTGATGTAATAGTCCTATAGGAGTTCCAACCAGCATTACAACCACATGTTCATGTCTCCCTGAGTGAAGACATACCCGATACTCTGGTGGTCTGTGCAGACCACAAAGCATGCTTTTAGAAGGTATTGTCTTCACACCATTAGGTAGAAGACTACTACTACTAAAACCAGATTTTGAACAATGTAGTACTATTCATGGAGACTCCATCACTTCGACATGTACTTGATAACTGTAGTATGTAGGTTGATAGTGAGCATGAAAAGGTACCAAAAAATTGGTCAGGTGAGTTAACTCATACAACAATAAGAGGCTAAACATAGAAATCATATGGCATACATAGTGTGACTTCCTCTCTCTTGGAAGGATAGTAACCACAAACAAGACACTCCTTCACACCACTACTACTATTCAAATAAACAAAGAGGCCAACTAGAAACAATCCACTAGAAAATACATGATTTTCTCCAACATTGCACTGCACAACCCCACAATGAATGTACAATTCATAGGGACTTCACCAAACCTCGATATTATCAACTTTGGCAGCACTGAATTAACCTAACGAGATATCTCATGTAACAAAAATGTGTCTCGGTGGGGTATGAAACCCACTTCCTTCTGCATTGAAGGCTATGTCGAACAACATAGACATCGGGTTACAATGATGCCCCGCGTCACCCCGGTAGAACCTCAAGAAAGAAGCCGGGAGAAAAAATAACCTCTCATAGGTTATAGAAATTTATGCATAAAAAAGTTATAAAAGACACAAGGTATACCTTCCATCATCTAATGCACTGCAGTATTATCGACATCCTTAACATACAGCTGCCCATGGCCTAGCTTGGCAGATCCCAGAGCCTGACGTGGGCCACCATGTGTGGTGGAAGGATCTCGTTGCATCGTTCACAAAAAAACCCTAATTTAACCCCATAATACACCACCTCCCCTGGGAACACCATATCCCTACTTGAGACATACGTAGTCACATAATACTCTCTACTGTGGTGGTTTGTTCACTCTCTTCATGTAAATATCAGCACGTATGGTCAGGCAGACTCATGCCATCTGACCTCAACTATCAAAAGAATGACACAAACCCTCCCCATGATATCCCCGTGAACAATTATGGCTTACTAAAAATTTATTTTATTTATTTTTGAAGTTCCATTTTAATGGGTGAAGGGGAAATAAAAAAGACCTCAATGACTAAAGACTTCAAATAATTATATAACCATCCAGAAGACAAAACCCCAGATTAAACAATAAAGAAATTCCCTTCCAGGATAAACAGCATTAAGAATGGTTTCCACTATTCCAACGTTGCACGACAAGATATTCGATACAAAGACAAGTCGATACCAATGAACAAAGTGATACCCTCTCAAACATCCAAAACCGAATCACATAAGTCTGGTGAAAACAATCATCTCTGATCCTTATCTGAGGTAGACTCTGAAGCTAATATAAAATCATGAACCCTTTAACCGAGACTGCAGGACAAATTGATACAATTCAAACCATCACAGTAGGCACAACACACCCAAATAACAACCAATAACTATACGAAAAATAAGATACCATCACTTATAGTCCATCCTACTCCTCCACCTTTAGTGACTCAAACTCAACAACACAATTCAGAAACAAAGAAGAAACCATCATCCTAAACCGAAAATCAAACCAAACAGAACTGGAATAGAAGAAATCCACTCAGTAACGTCTACCAATCGAAATACAAAAACCAAAAAATGCAGAAGAGGAACAAAAATCACAAACCAACACTGGACTGAGGGGCTCTGAAATCTTGTCACAAGAATAAATCCTTGAAGAAATCTCGAGCTGTAGATCCTGTTGTCGCATTCAAACCCGCACACAGAGACCCGATCTCCAAACCCACCCATAGCTGACCCGAAGCATGATGACAACCCCATGCCACTCCATATGAATCAAAATCATTGGACCATCATTTCCTTTCCAAGAATCCCTAACTAGCTCAAAGGATAGGGTGAGAGGGGGAGTCAACGATGGGGTTTGGTAAGAGTCGCAGACTCGCACGACGCCGAAACTTAAAGAGTAAAATTCTGAGAATGTACGAAGAAGAAGTGCCAAAAAACCAGCTTTGTTTCACCCACTGCCACAACCAGCTAATTGGAATCTCATCGATAGAAAGATATATGACAATAGTTCCATCTGACACACTCCAACTTACATGGAGATTCACAAGGGCACTACATTAACATGAATCTTTAGGCAATGTCCCTCCTCAATCTTTCGAGATCTAATGAAGTCGCCACAGATCATGTCAACAATGTAGAGTTCAAGGTATTTTAACCTAGTCATATACTCAGTCACCATCATTCCTCCCAGCTAAAGCCTAAGAATCTCATTAAATATTAATGAAGTGCATGAATGAGAAGTAGTACACCTCACATAAAATCTATTGGATGTCATCCAATTAGAATACCTACACATCATGAATCTGAGAAACCAAACTCCACCAACATCCATCTTCTTTATGGAAAATTTTTCCCACCAATGACACCAACATATCTGTGGGTGTCCTAAAAATACCAATGTGGAGAACCACTGACTCAAGCCAATCCTCTGTTTCTTGAGAATCAATCCCATCATGGAACCTCAGTTGTCTCTGATTTAGTAACATGCAGAGTGCCCTCAGCCTACGCATGTCCCCAGCGTGCTGTGCTAGAATTAATTGAAGGTAAATTGGTGGAGGTTCTACTACCTTCCCACCTAGAGGAAGAGGATCCCACGATGGATCTTAAAATGAATCCTTCCCACTCACATAGTCTACATCATGAACCATAGCAGATATACTGGATGGCTATCATTGTGGATACATCTCAAATCATCAAAGAGTACCTTGGTCAAATGATCACATATATATATATATATATATATTTATATATATATATATAATCAAAAATGATTGGGAGATGACTCAAAAAATATTGTAGAATACTCAATACTATATGATTCCTGTACCATTGTTCCCTACAATAGATGTCACAGAATACCGAGTCGATAAGATGGTAATTAGGATCCTGATGAATGGAAATGTCAAATGCCACACCATCACTGGACTCCTAGACCAGAGAGCCAATCTTGAGATATGTAGAGAAAATTCCTTAAAACCCAACCAATTCATTTTAAGGGAATGTGAAAAGAACATCCTATGGTATTAATCACCTCTATTACCAGTTTTTCACAATCTAACTAGTGTTAGGGCTTGAGTAACAACTATCCCAAGCCCACCTCCAATGTCCAGGGGCTAGAGATTATCATTGAAGGCATAATAAACACGGGGATGCCTTTTCCTATGTACATGTACACACAAACACCCAACTAACTCAATGGAAAAGTGTCGACTGAAAGGAAAACAAGATATAACACTTATTTATACATTTAAAAAACAAAAATACATCAAACTCTAAACAATTCATGTGAGGGTTCCGTAAATTGAACTAAAAGAAAATTGTGGAAAAATACACACCCAACATAAAAAGTGCCACAACCCAAAAGCAGGTGTAAAATTAAGACATTTGGTAGAGACCCACTCTTGAGTCCCATGTCATGACAACCGCACGTGGTTTAATCACATAGTATCCCTAGCTCATATAAAGCCATGATCAACATGTCCTTAGTCTACAAGGGAATACCAAGTGTGGGAACATCTCATGAAAGGGTGAGTATAAAACTACAAAAAAAGATTTTCCAAAGACTCATAGGATTAGCACGAGTGGTACTGAGGAGGCGAACAATAGAATGAACAAGGAACAGGAAAAGATAATACAACTCAACCCAACAACATAGTAAGTTAATGTCATCCAACACAAAGAGATAGAAATAGTGAGAGGTTGAAATTATCATCAGATCTTTTCTACCTTTAGTAGTAGATTAGACTTGTGCAACCATGAGAAGCTAGACACAGCAATAACCTGGAATACCCCGTGCATATTTTTCTATCTTGGATGGATAGTTACCAAAACCAAAGGAGTGGTTACTCAAATTATATATATATATATATGTTGAACTTAGGAAGACCTAACAAGATAGATTAAGGGGATCCCCATCTTATAGAACATCCCAAGAAAGTGAGTCACCAACAGTTCTAGATTTGACAAACTATGATACACAACATCCATCAATTATGACCTGGACACAATAGATAATGTGACTCAAACACCAGAACTTGATATTATCCTCTTTGGGATGGTCTATCATTCCTGCATGGTTTTAGGTCACATCATAAGTATGTGTCTCGATTGAAAAAAATTCCAATATCTTCTATTTCTAATAGTACATTAAAACGTGTCTCATCATTATTCTGTATAGCCGAGACACTGTGTCTCAGGGCTGAGGAAGTCCTACCAAAACCTAGTAAAGTTTATTCTCGGTACTATCATTGACAAACACCACTTTATAGCCCCACTAAAGGGTAATAAAATGGAGGGTAAGAACAAAGGTTTCATAGGTGAATGCCACATTCCAGCCTAACTAGATGGTATTCCTAGAAGTTTAAATGGAAAACACCCCCTCCCAGCCCCGCTGAATGGTAATACTCTAGAGGTTAAGCCCAAAACATTTAATGATGAATTCCACTACATATCCCCACTAGAGGGTATTCCAGTAATCCTCTATCCATCCATAATAGATGGTACCTCTCCTAATTCATAATTTAACTACACTACACACATTTTTTATCTCCTAGGATAAGCATCACACCAAGAAAATCATCTATGATATCTCAAAACACACTAGGGAGGGACCATCAAATTCCATGTGGAAGAAATATTATGATACGATACTCGCATTCCAAAATTTGTCTCCAAATGAAGGAGATAAGAGAGGTGGAAGACTCATAGAGTGATACATGGTGTGTGTTCCGCCCACATGACGTGTGACCCCACCCCATCGCCTCGTCGTGTACCTAGCCATACTCGGGTACTAAATTAATAAAAATAACCCGAAGTCATGCTAGTGTACTCCTAGAGTACATGGAACTTCAATCAGAAAAGTGTGATGAGAACATGATGATCAATTTTTGATCCAAAGGTTGAAAGTTTAATTCTACTAACATGCCTCTCCAAATGGCCCCATATAATCAAGTGGATGAAACTGTCCTAATCGTTTTTTTAAAAAAATCATAGGATAGACTCTTCATTTTCATGAATCTAACTCCCAGTGAAAACTATATTTCACAGTGTGGCACATGAACAATGCTTCATGGGAACTATGTCATAATCCCAAAACACATCAAATAGATAATTACATTGAGATCCTATAAGAAAAGTAAACAGGATTGGATATTTATTCATCTCAAACTGGTGCTTAGTGAACATGCCGCATTTCAAAGCAAATGGACAAATCGGGCTTATGGGGTCCCACACCACCATTTTTATCTATGTGCACGAAATTATTATTTAAAATTACACCACAACTCTAGTGTTGCAAGCCCACCAATGTTGCATCAATCAAAAATCAGATGAATATGATACATCCGTTAAAAGACTCAATGAAAAAAATAAATATTTTATTATTATTAAAGTTGCATGTTTTTTCCCACCGACTATAGAGCATTAAACAACATGTTTACAAACTAGAATAAAAAGGCCTCTCTCGATAATAGTATCATGTGGATGTCGACAGCATGTCAAACGAATGTCTGGTTTTAATGACACACACGTTTGAAGATTCTTCTACTAAAGGGCATGTCCATGTCCAGTCTGTCCGCACTGCATGGGAAGCCTACTCTGGCTGGCGTAGCCTAATCTAATGGCCCACTATCCCTATGGGATAATAGTTGGTGTTTTCAACCATCGTTCCCAATATGTGTTGGCACTAAACATTTGTAGAATGCTGGTTACATCCTCCACCACATAGATTCCCCACCACCATTGACTCTGGACTCCGTCACCACCGTTGGCCAGCTCCATTATTCTACAAACCACAATGAAGACTATGGTGGTCAAAAAATATATCTGGGAATTGATTCAGACTCCTCGAGACATGATCTTCAAAGTTCTGGCCTTTGATTGATGATCAGTCAATGTTTCAGTGTTGAAAAAGGTATTATCCTCATCTGGTCACTAACACACTTCAACTGGTGCCAAAAATGAAAACTATCGTAGCTTTAGAATACCTAGACAAAGATCTTCATATTACCATGCCTTTCCCAATGACTGGAAAACGTTTTATCATTTCAAAAAGAATATCGATAAATAATGTGAACAACGATGAAGAACAGATGAAGATCACAAAAAACGGGAAATCGATATATCAATCAGAGAATAACCATTGTATGTTTGGCCATCAAGAAATATTAACAGAGATTAATAAATGGATAGAAATAAAAATGATAATGAAAACATTAATCAAAATGAAGAATAATCTAAAATTAGGATCCCACCAAGATTCTAGATCTTTTTTTGCATTCTATGTGCTCTGATCTGTTGGGATATGATGTTTCATCAAAATCCATCAATAATCAGACATCAATTCTTTAGTCGGAAGGACATAGGAGGTCCTCCTGCATCTATGGGTGAAATGAGAAAACCATTGCTTCTTAACCTTAAAATACTATTAATAGAAAACTATATGTAGTCACAGAATCAGAACCGCATATTCCCTCCCACATGAGGTCCTGATTAGGTAAAACACCCCATTTTAAACTCAACGGAGGTCTTGGATTTCCATTTCTAGTATCTTTTATATTGTTTTTTTCTAATTAGAGTCTGAGATAAAATTATTAAATTTTATTAATTTATTTACGAAAATTACATCCATGGTTTTTCTATAGACTACCTGTGGTGACAAAATTTATTTTATACCTAGGTTAAACACCACATTTTGATGTCAACTATGGCCTTATATTTCTAATCTGAGTTACCTTTTGAGTTTCATTCCATTTTCATTCTATGTATACTGAAAAATATACTTAATATTTTCTTATAATTTATTTTGGAAGCACTGATCCTCAGAATTTCATGTCGTCTCAGCCCCTATCATTGGAAATATATATATATATAAATATTCCAATGTCTTACAAATAATAATCTGGTCTCTATAATCTTCTCTTACATAAAATTGGAAATGAAAGCATCAGTCATGCATATTGTGGACTATCACCTCCCAAACCGACATAATTAGTTTTTCATCATTTCCTATCATAAATTTTTATAATAATGGATTTAATATATATATATATATATATAAATATATGTTATTAGAACTAAAATTATACATTTATAAATATGATATCCAATAAACATTCTTAAATTCCAATCAATGGGTGATATGATAATGTTTCTCATGTGTACCATGGGCTATTTCCTCACATAGATATGTCATCCAAATTTTACTAACACATTACATGGAAGGTAAAAATGATTATTTTGAATAATAAATTTGTTATATATGAAATAATAATGATATCAATGAAATATTTATAATTCTAAAATGATAATATCTAACTCTCTTTCTTACATACCTCTTCACCGAAAAATGATAACGATATTCATGAATACATGTGGAATCCTTCCTTCATGAGGAGATGCCATTATTTTTCATGAAAATGTAATATGAATGAAATATATAATTATATTTAATCAATTAACATAGAATATAAGTAGTGATTTTCAATATGGAATGATAAAATAACACTTCTCTTATTTTCAAATTGAACATTGAAAATTAGAAATGTTACTCTTTTATACATATTTCATTCGATATCCATGATTGTAACATTGTTCAATATTAAAATACATTTTTCATGGATGATTTAAAATGTAAAAGAACTCCATCAAAAATAATTATTATATGAATATTATTATGATTTTTAAGGAATAATGGATTCATTAACCATAGTCAATATAATAAATATATTTTTAAACAATGAACCAAACATCCTCAAAACACATGATGTGGGATAAATTGATTTAAATATAAATATGTCAATATAATAAATTAAATACACAATTTAATATAACGAATTAAACATTGAATAGTTTATTATAAAATTAAATAATTTATATAATAGTATTATATTGTACATAAATTACATGAACTAAATGTTTTAACTAGAGGGGAGAAAATTCATTTCCACATCCCGTCATTGAGGCATATTTTAATGTAAAGAAAATATTTTCATTAATATAGTGTATATAATCCCAATATTAAATTTATAATCATGAACCCTGAATATATAATGGTATTTTATGATTCAATTTAATTTATTTTTTCAAAGGTTATTTGGATTGAATGTTACCCAGTGGTAAAGAATATTGAAACACAATTTATTTTCATTGGAGAATATTACATATTTATCATATTTGGTATTCAATGATAATGTTTTTAATGACTTCTTGTTTTATTTTGTTATATTTAAAAAAGTTTATGTGTTTTTTCATTTGATACACATAATATATTTGTTGTATAATTCTTAAATACAATTGAATGATCTTTTTATGCTATATTCGTCTTTATTTATATTTCATTGATAAATTAATTTATGAAATGAACCTATTTTTATTTTTTGATTTAGGTGGACATAATACCATTTAGTCATATTATACCATGAATCTCCATATGTTCATGATATTTATAGTTTCATTTTATTTTATAATATCATCACTATTATGATGGAAGATTCTGTAAATATGAAAATCATAGTGACTAATGTTTTTCTATATAATACTGTTGAATATATTGATGGTTATTTTTAGAGACAAGCACATAGATGAAGTGACATTCAGAGGCCTAGAATCCCATAATTTATACTCTAAGAATATTAAATATATTAATATAATATGCATTACTTTGTCATCGTATTTTTAGAAAAACTCTTAATTGTGTCTATAATTGGAATGTTTATGCCACAATTGAATTTTAATTGTGTTGTTTACTCTTGGTGGCCCTTACAGTTTATAGGTTCTTAGTGTTCAGTTGAGATAGTCATTGGTGGTATCGTTAGGTGGATAAATTACATAATGTACATAACTAATTTGTTTAATACTGAAATAATCATTTCCTCTATAAATAGAATGATATAGAAATTCACTATGGTTAGCAGCATAACCCCATGATATTTGAGAGGAGCCTCTAACATTCTCCATTTGTTGGCCAAATATTGTATGATAATGAATGATTTAATTAATCTGGATTAAGCTATAATGAATGCAGTGGGTCATTCTCATCATTATAGAATATATTATTCACCAATTATCGATCCTCAATCATGCCATGGCTCTTCAATTGTGGGGTTTTACCTTTAATTATTATATTCATCATGAATAATTAATATTCTTTTTATAATCTATTTATCATCCCTTCAAAGGAACCTAATAATAATAAACTCAACTGTTGATTTAATTTTAACACTATATTCCATGTTTCAGCCCCACAGATCACATTGTATAGTATTCAGCTGAGGGTTCTCACCAAATAGTTTATTGTACATTTTTGTTCATTTATCCCCAACAATTTTAATGTTCTCCACCATTGTCCCATGGGTTTAAGGTTCAACATTGTCGCAGTGGGTTCATGAGTGATCAATCCTACAGATTTGTGGTATATTAAAGAATTGTGACTTTTTTGATGAATTCTATATGAATTTATACGTTTTGTGGGATTTCATTATGGCCTCTATAGATTTTGGATCCAAAGATATGATGGAAGGCGACGAGAGACAACTCTTGTAGTGATGTGGGAAATGTGCGGGTAGAGGAATTTAGATTTACATCCCCTTAAGGATGAGAAATTAATTGGTGGTGAAAAAGAATCCATGTTAGTTGATTTTTTGTGGTCAATGGTGAAATTATTTTTGTATATACTGGATCATAGGAAAAACAAAAATATATGTTGTTTCTATAAAAATTATTTTACAATGTTATTAGTCTATGAAAACATTCCCTATATCCCCACCCACTTGAAAACGATTGAGTTTTGGGAATTTTTATGATTAAATATCTTGTTTCTAGGCCCACACAACATGTGACCACCACCTGAAAGTTAAACCATGTGCCAGATGCAAATTACCACAATAATTTGCTGTAGGGAACATTTTATACATTAGTTGTATTCCATTATAGACTGAAGGAAACCAAAAAATAAATAAGTTTACGACTATGAACTATGTGGAAAATACATTCCATATCGAACTTGACCATGCTATATACTACGACATGTTTACGAAATATGTGTGCTTCTATAGATGAATCTAATAGGATATCTGAGGTCACACACCATTTGAAAACTAGAACAAGATATGTAGCATTATCAGGATCTTCATCCTTGTGTATATCCTTATTCAAGATTTTTAGGTTCTTCCCACACATTTTAAATCCTGATTAATTGTCCATGTACATCATAATTGTACCCCTAGTAGTAGATTTAATGATATAATGTATAATGTTTTGAATATGACAATTCATTAAGAGAAGGGTGACAATGGAAGTGAAAATGGGGGGTTATCGTTCATTGGTGAATGTGTTGAAAACCCAAATGTCATGTCAGGTTGTAGTTCCCTCATACACCATGTACTGGTTTGAGTGGAAAACCTCTTATATGACTAGATAATTGATTATCTAACCACTCATTGGAACCCCCTCTGGCACTAGGGTGAGTGTACTCAAACCACAAAGTGGAATACACATATAGTATTAGGGTGATGTTCTTCCTTTAATATAATTAATTTCCTTATCATTCTTTGAAATATGTCCTCAATTGATACATACCATGTGGTATGCTCTAGTTTAATATGGTAAGGATCCTCTACCATCATATTGGAATTCAACTGAAGCACAATGGTGTAGTTATTATACCAAAAAACTGATTGTATTGTACCTATCTTAGTTGGGAATATGACATATATTGATATTCTTATTGAAATTACCCTAATGTTCTTAGTCATGGGTCCACTATTAGAGTGTGTATCCAATATAAATTTAGATTTTTGGCCAATTGTGGGTTCTCCAATTAGCTATCATAGATATGCACTTCACATATTAGGAATTAAAAATGTACAAATGGAGTTGTATGCATAAACATCATCCTGGGATAAGTTGTGAGATATAAATTCCTTTAGTCACTCTTATAAGACACATTATGAGAATTTACATATTATTTTATTTTTTCCATATTACATTAGGTTGATATGTTTATTTTAATCATATCCTTTATCTCCCCCAATTTTATTTTTGACTCATCCTACTAGGTTTGTGTAAATTCACCAGTACATGGGATTTTACATCCCCTATTTTTTTTAATGTAGATGAAATTTATATTGATAGTGATATTAGATTAGAATAGGGATAATCTGGTGCATAGTCCATGTATGGTGATTGGTTTTATAGATAAAGATATATGATCTTTCATAATTCTCTATTTCCATTATTCATGAGGTTTGTTTCTCTTTTTTGGGATTGAATCACTTTGAACCTTTTACAATTATATTTTACTCTATTGTAATTTGGTGTATTCCCTAGAGTTTATTTAATTAATTATTGTTTTAAGTTGGTACAACTGTTTTTAATATTCCTTTGGAAAATTTCAGATAGATTATTGCATGTGTGCATATAGGTACACTAGGAAAATGAATACCAATTACATTATGTCTTATTATATATTATCTTTATATCATAGCCAATTGAATGTGGGATCAGAAAATTTGATGTTTGGGCATCTGTATTCCTGGCCTTCTATGGTCCAGGAGGGCCATGTTTGGTTTGGATGTTACCGATAAATATTAAATAGGTTTATTATTAATTTTTTTTAATGTTATCCACTTGTGATTATTGTTTGGGTGTTAGGGAAATGGTTTTAATGTTCCTAGAGTGCGCCACCATGTCCATAGAACCCAATATTTTTGCGGCACCTGTTATATCTATACAACTAGAATTTGACTACCTTCTCATCGAATGAGAATATTGATACAAATTTTATCGATAATAATGTTACATGAATCACATAATGTAAAGTTCATTTATAATCCTTCTCGAGTACTAGACCCAAATATATATATATATATACACTCAACATATCGTGATATGTCATAATGACTATTAGAATTCATCTATGATATTAGCAAGTCGGGTCAATAATTTAGGAATGTGATACTGATCTGATGAGTTATGAGGCCTCTATTAAGTGTCTATCTGACAAGGATATTATGATAGTAAAATTATCATGCCCACCGTTCATGATGTAGTTAGTACCATCATGGTAGGATGTTGATTTATTTAAGGGTAAGGCACTACCTGAGTGAACACACCGAAGACCATTATGGTTATTAGGTTATCAAAATCCCCTTTTAGCAGAGGATTGGATTTTGTTAGTGATCTAAGAATTTAGGATCATGTGGATGATGACTGGTGGGATGTTTTCACTAGTAACTATTAATTTCCATGTAGTTGTGGGATAATTTAGGAGTTTATTAATGTAAAATCTTGATGAGATGATTCTCTCATGGTTCGAAATCAAATATTAGTTTTTTTGAGGAGTTTTACATTTTTTTCATGTACTTAGTTCAGATACCTGAGAGTTTTGAGATGCATTTGGGTATTATGATGGTTTTAGATTATGTTTTTATGTTTCATGACATTATAATTTACTCCCAAGACAATTTTTATGATGTATTCTTCCAGTGAAGGACTTTTGAGAAGGTTATCCAAATAGTAAATCATGCCAATATGTTTTGACTTTTAATTAATCTGGAATCGGTGTTCATAAGAGGGAACTGTTGTTGAAGGGATTAATTTCATTAAGATTCCTAGAATAATAGGGTGGTAGTTGGTTTCATGGGTCAGATACATCTACAACTACTAATATGTTCTAGTGAGTAGGATTTTGGTGTATGAGACATCCTCACGGAAAATCTTGTTCTTGTTAGTATGCAATGTAGGGAACGAGAAGAGGAACATGTAAACCAGGAGATGGGATATATCATGTAAGTGATCAGGAGGTATTTTGGAATGTGTTTTACCAATCCAACATGATATGAAAAGAAATAATGTAGCAGACATACTATTAAGGTGGAGTAAGATCCATGATAAAGGTTCTCCCAATCATTGTTATGGTTACCCTAGAGAGTGGGTCCCAATAAATGAGTACATGGGGATCTAGTGGGAGAAACCTCTAGTGGATAGAATCTCTATGAGATACATCCACCACTTCAACTAGGAGGACCATTACCAAATCAGAGAGCTAGGGGTCATTTTCATAAGAAGATACAGTCAATGTAGGATTATGACCCAACAACCCCATGATGATATGAGGTCTGATATATGTATTTTCTATAAAAATCAAGTACCTGAATATAAACAACATAGTACAACATAATTTTTAATCCATTGTAAGAGATTTAGATCTCTCCATTGAGACATTAACCTAGTATATTTTACTAGAAATTTTGACTGAGTGTGATTCCTTGATATCTATTATATTTCACCAATGTAAGATGATACTTTTTGGATAGAGATTTTCATGAGACCTGATAGTCTTCATGATGGAAAATTATGATTCCATCTTTGTTATGGGTTGTTTATATATAGTTTAGACCAATATTTAATTTCATCAATGATATGAAAGGATTCATCATATTGATGGGATGAAATAGACCCTTACATTAGAGAGAGATCCCATGCTACGGGGTGGTACATTTAAGGAGAAGGATATAGTCCATCACATATTAGTTTTTTAGTATATCACTTCATGCAGTTACCACATCAAAAATATGAATTCCAATGAATGTTTATGACTTTATTTTAGTATTAAATAATTTATTTTGGGGAAAATAAAAGTCGGGAGATTTAATTCTACATTATCATTCACATAAGACCAAAATTAAATATATATGGAATATTAAATTTCCACTGCTGAGCTCTAGAACAGGTGGGTGCAGATGAAAGACCATTGAGAAAAATGTTTAATAAAAACTAATGTGCCCCACTAGGAATCACAATTTTTGTTAAGGAAATTTTAAAATTGGATAATAGAGAATTGTATTTATTATCATCTTCTAATCCAAGTTACAATAATTAAATGAAACTCTAGTTGAGTATTAACGACCTTTTTGACATGTTGTGAGGTGTGAGTTTGTTCTTGATGATCGATCTCAAGTACAACTACCACATGTTAAGGGTTTTCAAAACTAATATTCTAAATAGGTCAATATTATTTCACTATGATCACTAAATGTTCATGGTGATGGATATTAGTGTGATGAATATTCTTATTATTTAGTTTTATTTAATGATGTTAATATTCTATTCATACTTGGAGTAATTTTAGGTAATATTTTTTATTACAATGCCTTTTTCATCAATTTTAGAGGAGGATCATGTAGATAATTTGAATTTAGTCATTGAAATACACCTAGAGAACCATCGTTATCAATATATATAAAATTTCAATTTCCATATCATGTAGTTTCCCTTTCTAGTTAATTTAATTCATTAGAATATATTAACTATGACCACAGGGAAGAGTGGATCAATTATTTCATAGAAGGCACCCAGTAGATTGATAGATGTGAAAAGAATCCTTACAATATTTGGTTACTACTAGAAGTTTCTGTTAGACTTTTTTGGAGTATTATCCTCTTTGACATCATGGACTATAATAGGGCAGTTGTATATCTTGATTGAGTAGTGTCTAGAATCCTTTGTGATGTTGAGGCTGATGTTGACCAGTGCCCCTATGTTGGGACTACTATATGAGGGCATGGATTTTGTTATGTTGTGTTATTCTTCTTGATTAGTGCATGGGTGTTTTTTGATGTAATGGTCGGTGGTGATTTTATATCGGTTGTGGAAATTGAGTCCCTAAGATCAGAACTACATGACTCAATACATGATGTTGGAAGAACAAATATTTGTTCAAATTATGGGGATGTTGTATCTTGTAGGATTGTACATTTTTTAAGTCAATCTACTAGTGTCTCATGTATATCACAACATGTAGATATATGAACACTATAGAGAGAATAGATTCAGAGTTCCATTACTACTAAAATTCATGATAGTCTATAATAACAAGAATTTAAATATATTCATATATTATCTTAAAAATAAGTATAATTCTATCTTGCCATATGATGAATCTGAGAAAGTATTTTGTTTGAAATAATCCATGTAATATAGATGGGCATAACACATATTTAGGGGATGGAATTTCCTCTATTATTTCATCAGCATGATAAGGGGTCTGTTTGGAGATATTGACATCATGTTTAATCATGAAAATATATCCTCAAGGTATTCACTATATGGATTCAATGAAATAGTTGATAACATAATCCATTTCTAGGGATAGATTGTGGTTCTACTCATGAAGAGAGAGGAGATTATGAGAGAGAACCAGAATTCTTCATTGGATATAAATCATGATGTGGATATGATTTAAATGTATATTAATTTATAGCTTGTGAGGCATAGAATGATGTTGAATGTTACAATTTTTATCTCCTGGTGTATCACATGGATGTAAGTGAAGGATGATAAGTATGTTACATCAAGATTGGAAAATCATTTTGATATCATAGAGTGTTGATGGGATGGCACACCTCTAAAAATTTTGATGGATATTATATAGGTAGAGAGATTCCCCAATTCTATCTAGGTGATAGTTTACAAACATACCATGTCTCCAAAATTATGTGCAATGATGATGTAAAATTAGGTCGAGAATTTTTATTAGTTGTATTAGTGGGAGATCATCCAAATCCATGGGATACCCACAATTATTATCTATGACTATGGTGAAATGTTTATGAAATGGTTTTGGAAAGTTATTTAAGAGTAATTCCAGACCTAGTTGATGATGAGTACATTGTTTCACAACTATATTGATGGTATGAATATCAAATAAGTCCTTGTGCTAGAGGATATGATGAGGTATTTTTTTGGATGTTGTCCAGAGTTGGGAGGATCAACTTCCATTTGGGGAGTTATCTAATAATTACATATAGCACACAATGACTGTCAGGGACCCTCTTGAGGACCTAAATATGAGACCATTAATGTAATCCATAAAGTGGATTGAGATTGATGAGGCTTGTAGTGTTAGAAATGATATGGTGTATGTGATAATGGAGATTTCGTATTTGATACAAAATAGGATTAGTATAGAACATATACAAAAGAACTCATAAATAGATCAACATCGTATTCCATTTTTGTTGGATCAAGGACCCCGTGTTTTTCTATGATTCGGCACATGATGCAGATTACAATGGTATTTCTATGGGTGAATGTAATTCATGAGGTTTCTTAGGAAATTCTACATCCTTTAAAGGGTTGGATAGTCTTGTTACTTTCTAGACTTACCACTACATATAGAGTGGGTGCATGATGACCTCTAGGTACTATAGCGAAGGATAAACATTCATGAACTAACTAACATTATTAAGTAGGGTGAGATAGAAATTACGTGTAGATCCAACTTCATTGAGTATCTAGGGATATTGAGGATTGGTATAATATGTTAGTGAGACTATGGACAAATTCTTTTAGTCATGTGTTCTGGCATCATGAGATTATTTTGGAGTGATCTTAGAATTTAAGAGATCAAAATATGGTCTCAATTTTCCATCATTTTTTCAAACTGGTTTTTATCAAAGTGAAAATACATGAAAGATGGGAGAATATAGTGATTATGTTTGTACCTTGTAAATATAATAAACATATTAAGGAATTTTTTTGAAGCCACATGATGAGAATATGAGCAATTATTGGGCCTTTTGATTAAAGAATTTATATTATAGATTTATTAAATACATTATTATCAAACACTCATACTTTTAATTTAATTGTGGAGTAACTCCTGAAATGATCCTTGGAGTGTAAATATTATATAATGGTTGGATCTAGAATGTGAAGTTACCATAAGCATATCATAAACATGGTCAGATATGTACATTCATATGAGCAAGTAGTTTGTAGTAATGATAAGTGGATTAATTAATTTATTAATTTTTATAATAAATTTATAACCCAAAAACCTAATTTCCTCAATAAATAGAAAAGTGTGAAAGTTTAATAGGATCAGACGCATAACCCTAAAAAATATGAGAGATTCCTATGACCTTTGTCAATGTTGGGTAAACATATTATAATGAACAATGATCGAATTGAGGTGGATTGAAAGTCAATGAATTGAGAGTGTCTTCTTCTTTAATGGTGAAAGAGTAATTCACCAATGATAGATCCATAATTGTGGTCAGTCTCATCATGTTTTTGTTTATCCCATTGATTAAATGATTTTAAATAGATATTTAATATTCATTTTATCTATGAATTATATTCCCATCACCGGAGCCCAATTATGATAAATTTAATTAATGACTTAATTATATATGTTATTCAATGGTTCAAGCCTAGATATCCCATTGAATAATTTTTGGCCTAGATAACTTTTCTAATTGTGGATTTTATATAACACCCCAAGCTTCCATGATACGCTTCACTTTGAATAATATAGTAGAGTGTGTTGTACGAAACTTCGAATTCTAACACACACCACAACCAATCAAACTAGTCGTTATGAATAGTAATACCCACTTTTTAAAAGTTTATAAATTTTATCTTTCAAAATTGACTTCATTTTTGGATTCAGAATATCAAAATTAGCTTAGTGTGAGTTTTTGGTATTTTTCTGAAAACATTAAATTTTTGATGAATAGTGAAAAACACTGAGTTATAGTTGAAAACCGAATTTTGATTTAAATAATTATTTATTTTATTTAAATTCAATGAAAGTCAAAATAGATACATAATAGCTATATATGTTCAATGTAATTCATTGGAGTTAGTTTAGAATAATTTTAGATATATAAAAATTTTATTGAACTTTTCACCGTCTTTTACCCACCTCCTAGGAGAATTTGGAAATTCACATAAAACACCATTTTACACCTTCTGTGAGTGGAATTTTGAAAATACGTAAGACATGGTTAATATCAAGGAGTATAATATGGTTCAATGAGATTAAAATAATTTTTGGTGATTAGTAACTTTTTACTTTTATTTACCACGGTTAAAAGTTAATAAGGCAATTAAGTGTAAAAATGATGTTAATATTACCCTAACACATGTTATAATTCTATTGGAAAAGTGTATCTCAACCAAGAACAACCTTAGGAATAAAATATTATCATTCAGGTTCACTTGTATTAGATTAGGACATTTATTATTATTTAATTCAAAGAAGAGTTAAAAGAGATAAAATCAATGTTTAATTACTAAAACATTTTTAATTTAAGGTTATAAATAAGATAAATTAGATTATAAATATTAATTAGAAATATAAAAATATTTCCTACATAATGGTATTTTATTTATAATTTTTAGACATTAAATAACTTAATTTATTAATGACACAATGATGATGTTGTAATTACCTAATTAATGAAATATTAAAATGATTGATATTATAAATATCCAAATAAATGTTATTTGATACTTTTTATGAATTACACTAATTTTCTAGGTTAATATGACATATTAGTATTGGTTATATAAATTTATTTCTAAGTAATAATGATATTATGAAATTATAAAAAACAAAATACCCAATAGTGTTAAAATTGACATAAATGAGTTTTTAAAACAAATATTATATTATTAATTGATAGTATATTCCTAAAAATCTAGGGTTTGGCCAAAGGACTAATATAATGATATATTTATCATTAATGGACCACTTGAGGGTCACTTAGAGGTATATAGTAAGTTTATTAACAATATAATATTAAAATACAAAGAGATATGGTAAATGTCAAACTATTTAACTAAGAGGTAAATATAAATGATAAGGTTAATATAGTGACCCAAACCTGTATAAAATATATTGGTTGAAAGGATTTAGACCCATCCCCAACTTGACCTTTAAATAAACCACTTTGGATCCACTATAAACTGAATATTAATTTAGTATAAAATATTATTTTAAGTTTTTCTTAAGGTGACCCTCACCCCTCTTATAAAAGGGCACTCCCCCTTCTCTCAAATTCTTACCTTAAAAGCATTTTGTCTCAACCAAACCCTATCCAAATATTCTCTAAACTTCACTCAATTCAACCTAGATTCCTTAGTTTGATCATAACGTCAACCTATGGAGCCCTTTTGATCAAATCAAAAGGAATAACCCGAAGGGGAGGTGATGTTTTCACCACCCACTTTCACGTTCCTTTCTTCTTACACTTCTACTTTCATTGTTATTTCCATTATAAAATAATAAATCCATTATCTTCTATATACTTTGATTTTATTATAATTATGGTACAACAATATTCAGTATTTTATCCATCCTTTGAATGACATGTCACCATACGTGCATACGTACGACATACCGTCTCCACATCGTGGTGTAATTGTTATTCAATATATTATTATTTTTATGGTTATAATAATGATGTTTAATTCATGTAAATAATAAGAATAACATGATAATTATTCTGTATATATGATATACCATCCAATTATATATGATTTTAATATCAAAATAATGATATTATCGCTAGTGTGTACGTATAGACTACCGTCTCCACGAACACGATGAGATTCATTCCCCATCGTATCCATACAAGTCTAATTTTTATTTTATTATTAAAAATAATTTTTAAGGAAATAATATAATTTTTTATATTAATAAGATACAACCTATCCATAAAAAACACAACTTATGTAAAAAAACATATAAAAGAAAATGAGTAAGTTAATACCCAAAATGACAATAATACTAAGATATTATTAATGAAGAAATGTTAAAAGATCATATATGATATCATATTATGGAATATGATTCTTGTTTAATTCAATAACAATAATTTCAACATTATACAGGATGCTAACCTACCCTCAACCATGGAAAAAGTACAAAGTAAGGGGTTTCTTATCACACTTTTAATTCCGTGAGGTTTCCATTGTTCACCACTTATTTATTGCATGTGGTGTGTGTACTGCCCATGATTGTATTCATTATGTAATATAATTTAATTTATAGATATTTACATCATCATTTTATGATCCATCTTTCATGGGATTTATGTTTCGTAAGTTACCAAATTGGTAAGGGAATTACAAATTTCCATTTCCACTCATTCGACTTTACGCATACTTCATTGATTTTTTTTCTCCAAGATTATCTGTGGAATCACTATTAATATGATTATGTAATAATTCCCACTCCACATATTGTGGATATAATTTTTATACACATAATCACTCCATTTATAAATTCTCAAGTTGTAGATATGAACTTGATAAGAGTAATTTTTACTCAATCTCGATTTGTTGAGTTTAACATCCAATTCATTGGTGTTGATTTTACAAGAATATGTGTGAATGTCAATTGATTGATTTACAATGAATATCCAATAATATTGAGTGTATTTATATATTTCACACATAATTATGTCTTTTATTTATCCTTAACCTAAGGATATGACCTTTATGGGAGATTTCATCTCAATTTACATTACATTGAGACTCCTTTGTTGTTATAAACCCAATCACTTTTATATGGTGTTTATAAAGTACATTGACATAGTATATAATGAATCCCTTTATTCTCATGATATTACCAAGTTTTATTACCTCAATTATTTGTATTCAAGTGTCTCTCTTTTTTTTAGGAACTCTAACTAAAATATCATTTTAAAATGTTTTAAAGATTTATTATTCTAAATCTTTCTCATTAATGTCCATGTTTTAAAAATGGTTTTATGGATTTTTTATATATATGGAAATTAATTTTTTCAAATCAAAATTACTTTTTTATGTTTCAAAGTGGTATGGGACACTTTGATTCAAAAATCTATTTTAATTGGCTTCTTGACAAATAGTGTGACTTTTAAATGTTTTCAAGAAAAAGGGGGGTATTTCTCTGAATAGTTTGATGATTATTTTAATCTATGTCAATATGCATCATTATTCATGATTGAGGTTAATCTGATACTATAAAATCTTCTATATTGTATCGAATGAGTTACATTTGACTGTGGATGTGGTATTTTTATACCATTCACGGTTTGTGGTTAAGGTATTGACATTTCATATGCTTGTTTTAATATGAATGTTTATGTTATGTTTCAAACTTTTCAAATGAGGAATTCATTGGACTTAGTAAGTGACAGGCGGAGCCCGCTATAGCTCTTCAATACATTGGTAGGTCTCATGAGACAAACTAGTTTCTTGGCACAAGGCCTTGACAAAATCATATTTGTAGTCTTGGCATGAGGCTTTGGCTACGTGGTTATGATAGTATAGCATTATGCATTCCGTCATTATAAAAGTGGTTATTGATATTGCATGTGGTTATTCGACTAGTAGAATATCCATGTTAATAAGTAAATGGCATTATTTCATTTTATCTTTTCTATATTATGCTTAATTTCAAGTTTAAAAGGCTTATGTTTTAGTTATACATTACCTTAAATGTTTATGCTTATCTATGAAAGTTTCCGCTATATTTTTATCCTTACTGAGCAATTGAGATCACCCCTTTCAATGTTTTATTTTTCTTAGGATGTGAAGAAGTAATTTATGAATGACCTGTAGGGATAATATGAGGGGATATGAAGACAAGATGTTGTTGTAGTTTTTTTACTTTATTATGTAATGTAATAATAATTAATATATATAGTGTTTTCAATACTACTAAACAAATCGGTCTTTCGAGACATAATCTTTTGTGATCATGCCAATGTTATGTAATAATGCAACAACTCTGGGTAACTAGGGTCGGAACGTTACAGTTGGTATCAGAGGAAGTTTAGTACAAACCTTGGAAGCTAGATTTAGATAAACTATGATTAGAGCACATGACCCTAAGAAAGACTTTGAGGATTAGTATAGAAGAACATCCTAGAATTTTAGTATTTTATAGATATCATGAGTCTTACAAGCAATACATCCCAGTATGGATACGAGATGGTAGAGGCGGCTCTGGCACATATGTAGCTAGGGGTAAAACCCGAAAACACCTCTTTAAGCTAGAATCATACGGGAATTGGTGCACGACAATGGGTCTTACTGCCCTCTTGGTTACGACACTCCTAGGGGATATGCTTAGGATAATTATCATTTTCTTTACAAACTGATTTGAAGTATTATAAGAGTAAATGACCTTGGTTAATCCAAATGTGTTTCAAATTGAGAGTATTGTGACATGTTATTATCTAAATAATTTTATGACTACTGTTACTCACACAATGCTTTCTAGTTTTATTCAATGACTGGATTCCAAGGAAGTCATAGTGACTTTGAGAATGATGTACAAGGTGGGAACGATGGTGGAAATGGGCAACAAAATGGTATGTTGACAGGCAAAAAAGATATCGTCTTCATGCCAAATCAATTTCCCAAAATTATGATCAACAATATGTATATTAACCAATTCTCAGACTCAAAACAAAGTGAAAGGTGAAGAATGATTAGAGCACCAGTAGTGGAGACCATGGAGAAAAGAATTCTTAATTTCCATAATGCAGGAATTGTGGAAGGACACACCCAGGAAAGTTTCTCAATATAACAAAGAAATGATTTACGTGTGAGAAGTAAGGACATAAGGTGAAGAATTTCTGAGGAAAAATGAAGAGTACTATAGAAGAAAATAAAAATGGTCCCAAGATTCCAGTTACAGTCATTTGTCGTAAATGTAATGGACATTGGCATCACCAATTTCAATTCACTATTCTATAGGATAACCTCTTGGTCAAGGAAGAATATATGTGGAAATAAATGGTTGGAAAAATATTTAAAGGTATTAGTGCTCCTTGTTGTTGATATTACTTTGGGTGAATTTTCTCTTATATGTGTAACCTTGCAATTTATCATTTGAGAATGATATTTGAGGATGACTTGTCCTTTATCTTGTGGATATAGTTATAAATCACCATTTGGTTTTATATGATCATTGGGTTTGAGGAAATTACAAGTTATTATATTTTGTGATGAAAATTCAATGTATGAGATAACATTTTTGGTTAAATTATTTTATGGTTATTTTGAAGAATTTATCTCATTTTGGTAATTTTATAAAATATTTTTTTTCAAAAAGGACAACACACAGACTGGGTGACAAACTGCCGCATTAGACAAAGCTGTGGGAATCGAACCCACAACCAATGTGTGATAGGGATTTATCACCTACCACTAGACTATGTGAAGTCCCTGGTTAGTGTGACTAAATATTTTTAGTTATATGATTTTATTGATCAATAATAAGTTGATTTGGGATCTTATGTATTATCATGTGAATACCCTTAGTATAGGAAAATGATTTGGTGATTAAGTGATAAATGTTATTTTGGAAGATGTTCACTTTGTTGGGAACACTATATGACCAAGGAAAATAGAATACTATGGGATTTCATTTGAGGAGTGATAGTGGATTTTATCTATGTTTTTATTTTGTATTTATAGTAATTTGGGTTATTTATTGAAATGAATAACCTATAATAGTGAATATGGGATTAGGTTATTTCTTTTAAGTATGCGACTTTAAGAGTTGTTGATGTCATTTGGAGATACAATTTAACGTGGAAGACTACATAACCAAATTCTTTTATTTTTTGGGTTTCAATATTAGTTTGGATTATATTGAAGGATTTTAAGGTCAATTGTTTATTGAATGTTAATTATTTAACATTGGGGTATTGTTGGTTTAATTTTATAAATTAAAATTAGTCTTTATTTCTCTAAAGGAATATGCTTTTGGGGGATCATCAGATCTTGTACTAACAATTTTTTTTGATTAATATCTAAAGACAAGGTAAATATATAGTTTATCTCTCATGGATCGTGTGATTCTATAAGAAGTATATTCTATCTCTTCCAGTGTGACCAAATATTCTTTAATAATCATCATTTAAAAATGATTTAGTAGTAGGAATCTATAAAATAATGATACTTAACTTAAAAATTATGTATATCTCTTTATGTTCTTAGTCAATCTTAGAAATGGATTCCTCATCTTTATTAAAACAAAAAAATGTTGTCTATTTACTTTTCTTACTATGAAACTAAGGACCATTTGTCCCATCACAAGTTTTTGGTTTTCTTATTGTTAACTTTCTCATGATCATGTTCTCTATCCCTCTCCATCAGAACTTGACACTTAGTTTATCATCCATATCCATGTTTTTCTACATGGAATCCTAGTATAGGTTATCTCAGGTGACCTTTGTATTTCTCTTTCTTTCATTTAAAGTTATAGTTTTATTGACACTTTTTTTGATGTGGAACATTACATTATATTCCCACGCCCAATTTTAAAAATTACGGGGATGAAATTTATTTAAGGTGGGGAGAATGTAACACCCCATGATTCCACGGTACACTTCTCTTTGAATAATATAGTAGTGCGTGTTATACACAATTTCTAATTCTAACAGACACCACAACCAAACAAACTTGTCGTTCTGAATAGTAATACCATATTTTTTAAATTTTATAAAATTTTTGTTCAAAATGGAATTATTTTTTGGATTCGTAATATCAAAATTATCATTGGGTGAATTTTTGGTATTTTTCTGAAAACTTTCAATTTTTGATGAATAGTGAAAAACGATGAGTTATAGTTTAAAACCAAATTTTTATTTATATAATTATTTATTTTATTTATATTTAATTAAGGTAAAAATAGATACATAATACCTATATATGTTCAATTTAGTTCATTGGAGTTAGTTTAGAATAATTTTAGATATATAATTTTTTTTTGAACTTTTCACTGTCTTTTACCCACCTCCTAGGAGAATTTGAAAATTCACATAAAACATAATTTTACCACTTATATGAGTAGAATTTCGAAAATCCGAGAGACATAGTTAATATCAAGGAGTAAAATGTGGTCCAATGAGATGAAAATAATTTTTTCTGAATATTATCTTTTTACTTTTATTTACCACGATTAAAAGTAAATAGGGTAATTAAGGGTAAAAATGATATTAATATTACCCTAAAACATTTCCTAATTCTATTGGAAAAGTGTATCTCAAAAAAAAAACAACCATAGGAATAAAATATTATCCTTTAGGCCCATTTGGATTAGATTAGGACATTTATTATTATTTAATTCAAAGAAGAATTAAAAGAGATAAAATCAATGTTTAATAACTAAAATATTTTTAATATAGGGTTATACATAAGATAAATTCTATTATAAAAATTAATTAGAAAGATAAAAATATTTCCTACATAATTTTTTTTATTTCTAATTTTTGGACATTAAATAATTTAATTTATTTATACACAATGATGATGCAGTAATTACCTAATTAATTAAATATTAAAATAATTGATATGATAAATGTCAAAATAAATATAATTTGAGAATTTTTATGAATTCCACTAATTTTATAGGTTAATATGACATATTAGTATTGGTTATATAAATTTATTTCGAAGTAATAATGCTGTTATAAAATTATCAAAAACAAAATACCCAATAGTGTTAAAATTGACATAAAAGAGTTTTTAAAAAAATATCATATTATTAATTGATATTCTATTCATAAAAATATAAGGATCGGCCAAAGGAGTATATAATGATATGTGTATCATTAATGGACCACTTGGGGGTCATTTGGAGGTATATAGTAAGTTTATTAACTATATAATATAAAAATACAAAGAGACATGGTAAATGTCAAACTATTTAACTAATAGTTAAATATAAATGATAAGGTTAATATTGTGACCCAAACCTGTCTAAAATCTGTTGGTTGAAAATATTTCGACCCATCCCCACCTTAAAAAATAAATAATACACTTTTGAGACATTAGAAACTGGATATAAATTTATTATAAAATAATATTTTAATTCTTTCCTAAGGTGCCCCTCACCCCTCTTATAAAAGGGCACTCCCCCTTCTCTCAAATTCATACCATAAAATACTTTTGGCTCAGCCAAACCCAGTCCAAATATTCTCTCAAATTTCCTCACTTCAACCTATATGCCTTAGTTTGATCATAATGACAACCTATTAAGCCCGTTTGATCAAATCAAAAGGAAGAACCTGAACGAGAGGTAATGTTTTCTCCACCCTCTTTCAAGATCCTTTATTCTTCCACTTCTTCTTTCTCTACTATTTACATTATAAAATAATAACTATAGTATCTTCTATATACTGTGATGTTATTATATTTATGGAACAACCATATTCAGTATTTTATCCATCATTTGAATGACATGTCACCATACGTGCGTACATACGGCCTACTGTCTCCACGTCGTGGGGTAATTGTTATTCAATATATTAATATTTGGATGGGTATAATAATGATGTGTAATTCATGTAAATAATAATTATAAAATTATAATGATTCTGTATATATGATATACCAATAAATTATATATGATTTTAATATCAAAATAATGATATTATCGCTCGTGAGTACGTACGGACTACCGTCTCCACGAACGCGATGAGATTCATTCCCCATCGTATCCATACAAGTATAATTCTCATTTTATGATTAAAAATAATGTTTAAAGACTTAATATAATTTTTTATATGAATATGATACATACTATCCATAACAAACAAGACTTATGTAACAAAACATATAAAAGAAAACGAGTAAGTTAACACCCGAAACGACAATAATACTAAGATATTATTAATAAAACAATGTTAAAAGATCATATATGATATCATATTAATGTATATGATTCTTTTATAATTAAATAACAATTATTTCAACATTATACAGGAGGCTAACCTGCCCTCGACCAAGAAAAAAGTACAAAGTAAGGGGTTTCTTATCTCACTTTTAATTCCGTGAGATTTCCGTTATTCACCACTTATGTATTGCATGTGGTGTTTGTAATGCCCATTATTGTATTAATTGTGTAACATAATTTAATTTATGGATATTTACATCATCATTGTATGATCCATCATTCATGGGATGTATGTTTCGTATGATACCAAATTGGTAAGGGAATTACAAATTTCAATTTCCACTCATTCGGCTTTACGCATACTTCATTGATTTTTTTCTCCAAGATTATGTGTTGAATCACTATTCATATGCTTATGTCATAATTCCCACTCCACATCCTGTGGATATACTTTCTATACACATATTCACTCCATTGATAAATTCTCAGGTCGTCGATTTGAACTTGATAAGAGTAATTTTTACTCAATCTCGATTTGTTGAGTTAACCATCCAATTCATTGGTGTTGTTTTTACAAGACTATGTGTGAATGTCGTTTGATTGTTTTACATTGAATATGAAATAATATTGAGTTTATTTATATTTGTCACACATAATTGTGTCGTTGATTTATCCTTAACCTAATGATACGACCTTTATGAGAGATTTCATCTCAATTTACATTCCATTGAGACTCCTTTGTTGTTACACACCAAATCACTTTTATATGGGGTATATAATGTACTTTGAAATAGTATATCATGAATCCCTTTATTCTTTTGATATTACCAAGTTTTATTACCTCAATTATTTTTATTCAAGTGTCTCTCTTTTGGATAAGAACTCTAACTAAAATATCATTTTAAAATGTCTTAAAGATTTATTATTCTAAATCATTATCATTAATGTACATGTTTTAAAAATGGTTTTACGGAACTTTTTATATATATGGACATTAAAGTTTTCAAATCAAAATTAATTTTAAATGTTTCAAAGTGGTATGGGACACATTGAATCAAAAGTCTATTTTAAATGGATTCTTGACAAATAGTGTGACTTTTAAATGTTTCCAAGAAAAAGGGGGATATTTCTCTCAATAGTTTGATCATTATTTTAATATATGTCAATATTCATCATTATTATTGATTGAGGTTAATCTGATACAATACAATCTTCCAAATTGTATCGATTGAGTTATGTTTGACTATGGATGTGCTATTTTTATACCATTCATGGTTTGTGGTTAAAGTATTGACATTTTGTATGCTAGTTTTAATACGAATGTTTATGTTATGTTTCAAACTTTTCATATGAGGAATGAATTGGACTTAGTAAGTGATGGGTGGAGCCCGCTATAGCTACCCGATGCATCAATAGGTCTCATGAGACAAACTAGTGTCTTGGCACAAGGCCTTGACAAAATCTTATTTGTAGTCTTGGCACGAGGCCTGGCTATGTGGTTATGATAGTATGGAATTATGCATTCCATAATTATGAAAGTGGTTATTGATATTTCATGTGGTTATTTGACTAGTAGAATATAAATGTTAATAAGTAAATGGCATTATTTAATTATATCTTTTCCATATTATGATGAAGTTCATGTTTAAAATGCTTTTTTTAGTTATATATTGACTTAAATGTTTATGATTATATATGAATGTTTCTGCTATATTGTTATCCTTACTGAGCATCTGAGCTCACCCCTTTCAATGTTTTTTTTCTAGGATGTGAAGAAGTAATTTATGAATGACCTGTAGGGATAATATTAGGGGATATGAAGACAAGATGTTGCTTTAGTTTTGTTTACTTTATTATGTAATGTTATACTTATGAATACATCTACAGTTTCCAAGACTACTAAACTAATCGATCTTTGGAGACTTTATCTTTTGTGATCATGCCAATGTTATGTAATAATGCACCAACTCTGGGATACTGGGGTCGGGGCGTTACATTTTAGTCCATTCAGGTGTATTTATCCCCATAGATAAACATGTTATTTTCCATTTTCCTATCATATGTAGTTCAACATCCCAAAGGTTGGTAAGATGGTGATAAAACCCCAATATTCATGTTGGAGTTGAGGGTGATGATCTGGATGATTCTTTTGGGATGAAATAGATCTTTCTTATTTGGGTGAGTCATGTGTTGATCCATGATATATAATTATGATGGAAGGAAATTGGAGATACATCAGGTGTCACATCTGGAATCATGTGGTCTTCCAAAATTATATTTCTAGATTATAGTGGATTTGAAATCAATAACTGGTAAACTACCCATAAATGTATTGAATTTTAATTGTAAAGTATTCTTAATCATGGTGGAGACCCTAGATCCTTCCAAACACTATAATTACAAGAAATATTTTTAGATAACATGACTAAATTATGTTTATTCCATGAACACATACTATATAGACCAACCCATCTATGGAAGATAGGTGTTAGAGGGTTGTTATATATCAAAAACTGTTATGATGGGACAATATTCCCTATAACCCTCCATAGAATGATAACTTCTGTGCCGGTTTTACATTCCCATGACACTATGTAGGAGGACATGTTATGTACTTCCATAGTACATGGGAATAGTAAAATGGAAATTGTCACAACCAAGAGATCATAGGAATGCCCTGGGTGGATGAGACACACCTTATAGATCCATTAGATTTCGTGTACTACTACTTGTAATGTAAATACATGTGATGAACTATAAATGTCCAAGATGTATGTTCATATAATATTCTCTATGACCGTTAGAACATAATGTGTACTTTTATCTGGATCTTCCATTAGGCATATTTCATTTATCTAGTCTATGATACTGATATGGGATAATCCTATATTAAATAGTTCTCTCCATACAATTTTATGGTATAATTTCTAAGGGTTTTAAATATATTTTGGGTGTTGTACCATGTTTAACACTTCATTAGGAAATAACCTATAACGAAATTGATCAAGAACGATCATCAGATAGAATTTGTATAGGGTTTGAAACCCCCTATCATACCAATGTGCGTGTCTCTCATAATAATTGTAATGGTTTGACTTGTATTCTTAAATTATTAGGTCATGGTTCCTATAGCCACTAAGTTGAACCCCCTATAGAAATAGATATGGGGTATTCTACCCACGAGTTGGCACCCCATGTCATACTATGGCACAAATCATATATAAGTATATTAGTATCCACCTATCATAGAAGGGAATGGATCTTCTATTAAAATAAACTGACAGGAACCCCCATGACACTCTAGGAACATGTTCAATTACACTATGAGTTGTATCCCCTTTTTCTGAAAGGAATAGGTCCCATATATATCTACTAAGAGGCACCCCCTATCACACTAAGGAACTACTCCTAAAAATATTTACTAATTGGAACACCTATATATTGATAGTTAATATGTATTATGGTCAAGATTATTCCACCTATGTATATGGAGTAATAGTGTGGTGTGGTTCCTCTACATAACTTTCTCAGAAAAACACTCAAGATGTGGGCATCGAGGATGGAACATTAGAGGGACATGTAGACATATCATTCAGGGGGTGTGATATATGATGGGGAATCCCATTATCTCTCATTTGGTTTCTTTTATGAAGATTATTATATTTCTGGGTTCGTATTCATTCTTATATTGGATTGAGATGAAAACTTCTATATTATATTATATTTCTCTCCTTATATTTTTAGGGGTCATACTTTGTTTGTATAGACTCACCCATTCATTAGAAATTCATGAATGTGGCATGTCTTCTGTAGATTAAGAACATATTAGTGGTGATTTTTAAAGAGAATAGGGGATCTCAGGTATATATGAGGCATATGGTGGACGAACAAAGTAATTAGTATCCAATCACTCTATCAATTTTTTACTTATAGATGTTTTTTGGTTGGGACATCATTTTTAGTATGGAATGTTTATTTTCAATTCAATTGTTTTGTTATATTATATAATAACAATATGTATCATATTGAGGTTATTTTGTGCATTATTTTAATCCACATGTACTAAATAAATTTATTATTCCTTGTAAAATATTTTATTAAGATGTTTTGGAAGATGTGTAATGGTTAACATGTTAAAGGCCTCCCATTTAGATTACGAATTATCATCAATTGTCACAGTACCGTGGGATTTTTAAGATGGGCTTGTGATTATGTCATCTAAGGAATCCATCGCTCAAGAAATCCTAATAGGTTTTAGTTGATACATAGTCATATTATTATAATTTCATTTCATCATAGGATTATTTATGTTGAAGGTTATATTAGAGGAAATAATATGAAAATATTTTCTTGAAACCCATAAACTTTTTTTCATGTATTTATTAATTCCGTATACATTTATAATTTATATTTCACACTTTATTGATTAAAAGAATATTAGTATTGTTGTTAGTATTTCAAAATAATCATTTATATTTATTTTAGATTGGAATCATTTTTCTCCCGTATCCATATTTTTTTTATTTTTTCTCAAATGTATTATTTTATAAATATAAATGATCTAATAATGATATATATATTTATTTTAATCCTTAGTTTAATTTTTTTAAAGGATATTTCATAACTATTTCTTAATTTGTCACATCGACACCAATAATAATATAGTTGAAATGATTATTTATTTTTACATTGACAACAAGAGTGGATTTTCCAGTAGTTATGAACACTCATTATTTTAAACGTTAAATTTTATGATTCAAAGTATTGGTTCCAAAAAAATTATTTCATTAATATGTCACACTATTTTAGATATTAAATATGTTTCTACAATATGTAAGGTAAATTTTGTTTAAGAGATGTTCTGGGTGATCTTTTAAAATCATTTTCCATATATGATGATATAAATTGATGCTAATTATTGTAAAAAAGAACATTTTAAACAATACTTTTTTATTGGATTTTCAATTCTGTTTAAATTCCAATACAATAACAACCCATCATGTTACATAGGCACTATAAGGATATATTAGAATGATATAATCATTATTATTTATTTTAGTTAATTATCATTTTGTCATGATATTTTTATTGAAATCATATCTTTTACAATTGTAAATGATGTAATGAATGGAATAATGATTGTTTCTATGTGTTTTATGATGAGATAAAAGATATATGTACATTAATAATATTATTTTTCATAGACATTTTTTATTTAGGTTTGAACCCATTACTGCTCATGGGTGAGACTGAAATAGCATATACGACATGTTTGGCCCCATTATAGCTCAATATATGATGGTTTGAGAACCATTTTAACTTAATATATGATGACTTAATACCCATTATAACTCACGATATGATGGGTGAGCCCCATTATAGATATATAATGTATTTGGTGATGACTATGTTATCAAAATATTATATAGTATGTCTTCAATATTATTATTACAATTTTTGTGGGTTCTATAAGGGTTCTATAAATTGAGTTATCCAATATATAAACCGGTTAGGATTATTAATTCTATGGGTTATAAGTAACTCCTTTGATTGATATTAATATAACATGACTAATGAATGATGAAACTTTTAAATATTGACTTCATTAATTATTATAGTTTGTTTTATTAATGATGTTCCATGTATTAATTATTTTTAATTACCTTATATTATTTTCAATCACATTGATTGTTTTTTAAACACTTATTCTCATATTATTCCCACTGATAAAATTAAATTATTAATGCTTATGTTCACACTTATTGAGCATTAAATATCATATTCTTATATTTAATTTTCCCAAGGATATAGAAAATGATTGTTAATTTATTATTCCTAGATGGGATTCACATATTTGATAATTATTACCTAATATAGAATATGACATGATGGTTTTAGAAAAAAAAAATACACACATGATGTCGTGAGTGTTACTTATGGAATATTATATATATATTTTTATCTAAAAATAAAATGTATTTTAGTATGTAATTTTACCAATAGATCCTTATGATGTTGAATGGGGTGGATGGAAATAAGTAGGTCCAATTAATCAATAATAATGTTAGAAATGTTATTTTTTACCCTAAATACGATAATGTGGTTTTGGGGACTTTTTTAAAATAATTATCTATTTTGAAAACCATGAAAAAATTCATTGATTTAATGGATCTAACTAATATTTTATTGTTCTATCATTTATCATTATTATTTATATAAAACGGTTTAATTAAATATCAATAACTCAAGGATTAATGAAATACTAATGAAACTTATTAATGAAAATAATATTATTTACAGAATTTTTTTAAGGAATGTGTAATTCATTCATGTTAACTATTATTGGAGTTATACAAAACATAGCAGAAGACCTGGAAATAATCCACGTCCCTTAGAAGATGGATATTGAATTGTTGGTGATACCACTGTAATTGACCATAGTATTTATAGAATATGACCATTGGGGGACTCCATCAAAATAATGTTTCACCTAATGATTTAGGATATGATAACATTTCATGAGAAAACACTAAGACCCAAATTTTAATGAATTAATCTACTATTAATTGGTTAATCTATATCTTCTTTCCTTTTTTAATAAAATTTCTAAATTTTACTATTCTAATAATGTTTTCATAAAAAAGGTGTCTCTAATTTTTTGTTATATAACTATTTTACTATGATACTAGATACGTTGTAGGCTAACTGAGCTACTAGTTATGTATATGGGATACTAAACTAATGGTTATATTTGAGTAAGCATTAAAATACAAGTATAGTAGTTAATATAAATAGAGTTACCAAATTAGTAGTTAGGGAAATCTATACAAAGAATGTAGTAGTGGGAGAAATTTTGATTAGGATGATCTAAATATTATAGGTTTAAGCATAATGATTCATGATTATAACTTTTATGTATGGGGTACCTTTTTGAATGTATAAATTTTAGTATACCTAAAATATGGTTTATAGATCAACATTTATATTCTATGTAAACTTGAGAAAAATAATATTATTATATAGTGCTGTTATTTTAAACTATATTTCCTTATTTAGTTTAGGATATATAGTTTTAAAATTTATTTGTTCTAATAATTTTTTTATGATAAAAAATTTGGAAAAAAATACATTATAAATTATAGTTTGATTATATTTTTTGGGATTATAGATAGTTTATAAAATTGATAACATCATATTGGGCCAATCAAATTTTCATAATTCCAATAATTTAATCTATCAAGTAGCATGAAAATAATAATTTTTTAACTATTATTACCCTACTGAGAATACACATTCTAGGATCCATGGATTTACCCATTACATTATTTAAGAGCCACATAAACAATATTTGACCTATAATCTATAAAATATTTGTAATTGTGTTTACTATAGAAATCTATTGTTTTTTTAACATGTATCGTGGTTATACAACCCTCAACATTGTGACCCTTAATATCATACCTTCCACTGATCTCCATAAATTCTTTAAAAAAGTTTTGTAGAGGAATTATATATGAGTTTTCATTTTCTAATTCCCTTCTGATTAGTTGTTTAACTGTATTTTCCTAGTCTTTTTACCTAAACTATAACATTAATTGATTCCAAAATAGAGTAATGTTGTACCAAAAAACATATGATTTCAGTCCAAATGCTTTAAAAAATAAATAATAACCCCTAGAACATGTTCTCTAATGAAACTATTGAGTCTATCTTGGAAAGACATCAATCATATTCAAAATTGGTTATAAAAACAATTATTTTTTAGATTAACCTTCAATGGATTTACCACTATAATCTTTCTCTATGGTTTACTCTTAATCCATGTTTTCATAAAATTTTACTAAGCATCATCCTTGTTAGATAAAATTATATTTGAATTTTTAGATAAAATATCCAAAGGATTAACATCTAAGGATGTAAAAGGATCCTAGATATCATTTAATGACTCAGACATAGTTATAATTTAATTTCTAATGAATTTTTTTTAACATGACATTTATCTACAATAATACACCATTATTTTACATTGATGAAATTTTCTTTTTGAGTAGCCAACTAAATCTCTGATTCATTTATAATTTATTCCTCATCAAAGCATATTAATTTTTTATGTTTAATTTCATAAATATATTCATTCACATGGTTGTGAAACTCATTTTAAAAACACTTTAGCATTATAATGTCTGTCTTACGAGATTTTTAATCCCTTTTGTGTTTAGAATTATTATCATGGAAGTTATCATGTTATGTTCTCAATGCATAAATATTATAATATATATCTACACACAAGTATTATATAATACATGTTATTTATCCTTTATGATACACACGTTCCAAAATGATGGTAAATTATCTAGAACATTCTTCCATTGAATCACAATATAGAGAAAAATAATCTTATTTTTCATTAAATTGTTATATATTTTTCATTTTCATTAACTATTTATTATAAAAACATATTATCTCTTATATAACTTATGACATAATATTCAAAACATTCATTGGTAATTGTATAGATCTTCTTCATCCTATGATTCAATATTTTTCTTCTTTTTAGTCTGTTTTCGGAATAAATTTCAATTTTTTCATAGATTTTAAAAATTCTTCTAATCATAACATTATGTTTTCATTTTCAATAAATAATGATAATAAATTTTAGATAAATGAGTATCTTATTATTACTATCACTATAATAATCTCAATGTGAATAAATAAGGGAAACATAGTATATCTCTTTAATATTTATTTTATTTGACGATATAAAATATTTCCCCACAATTCCCTTTTTTTTAGAAAATATAATTTCAATAATATTATATTTCATTCGATTATTGTTAAAATTGACATATAAATATCTTATTTATCATCAATGATTGAAATCATTAGTTTTTCATATTTTTAGAATATTTATCCTTTGTTTTTTGGACATAAAATAATATTTCCATAATCTCCAAATCTATGATATGAATAAATGAATGATTAACATTGTTTTTCTATCAATATTGGTTTTATCCTATTACATTTTGACATCTTTAATCATGGATATGAATGTCATCATCTTATCTTTCTCGATCAGGATGTTTCATCCTAACAAGTTCACACATTTTCCCCATATTGGGTTTTCTTCCCACAAACACATCACATCTGTGTTAATTTATTTAAAAAAGGTATAATATAGAATTACAAAATTTACATAAATATTTATTTTTTCTTTTGTAGAAAATTTCATAGCTTGATTTAAATTAATTGGTTGAAAACCTAGTATTCTAAAATGACTCACATCTAATCCATTTAAATTTTTCCATGTCACTATTTGATTATTCCAACAATGAAAATGTTCCATTATACAATGGGAAATATTATGATATCCTCCAAAAAAATAAAATGCATAAAATTAAGTATAGATATTATAATATTAT
Organism: Viscum album; assembly: GCA_963277665.1. Taxonomy (NCBI): domain Eukaryota; kingdom Viridiplantae; phylum Streptophyta; class Magnoliopsida; order Santalales; family Viscaceae; genus Viscum; species Viscum album. The sequence goes on from OY728141.1 coordinate 1,144,481,097, forward strand.
GTGAGTAACTATTTATCTAATACACCTTTATGTCCCTTGATTTGAGGTTGTATCATATGTGTGTGTGGGGTGGGGGTGATTTGGTAGTAACCATTTAAAAATCATTTAATGAATTACTCCCTAATAAATGGTCAATTTCTAGATCCAATATAATTATTACTTACTTATACATATAAAAAATGAAATGAGGCTATAAGGAAATAAATAATTTTAATAATGATGGACCTCAACCTTTGAGCTAAAATCTTGTTAGGATCTAGTTGAATTTTGATATCCAGATTGATATTACTATCACAATGATCCACTAGGACTAGTAGTGTAAATCATGGATTATTTTCTACTTATACAACAACTAGTAAAATGGGATTATGATAAGTATGAACATTCGTTATAATGTAAAATGAGAAGATTTCTTTTATTTAACCACATGATTTTAAAAATTCATCCATAGTAATAAATGAATAAAATATTAATAATATATCAATATGAATTATCATCAATTGATAGATCAACTTCAACCTAAATATAAAAATATAAAAATAGAATAATAATAGAAATTGAACTTTTTTATATTATTAAAATAATCATGAATATTCAATTTTTCATGACAAAAAATATTCTTTTATCAAGCGCCTTATTTGAAGAATGTTTTTTTATCAAGAGGAATTATAATCAATTTTTCCCAGAAATTATCCTAAAATAGACAAACTTTAATGATTTTTTAGTTATATTTTAAATCAATTATAAAATCAATGTATCAAAAAATTATTAATTATAAAATAACAATTTAATCAAATTTTTTTATATTTTCACAGTTAGCAAAATTATTTTTTCCATATAAAATTTGAAAGAATTATTTTTTATATAATAGGTTATAGACTACCTATAATATTGAAATGATGATCATGCGGTTTAATTTTGAATATTGGAATTTTAAATACCCATTAATTTTATTCATTATCTATACCATTTAATTTCAATTTTTTCTTTCTTTAATATCATCTATGATGAAAAAATAATATTATTTCAATGATATTTTTTTATTAAATGACCAGTATTGAGTCAATTGTTCTTTCAAATTTTAATATATTCCTTATGTTATAATTTCATTCAAATAAAAATATAATTTTATGATCTTAAAATGTAATATTTTATTATAAAATATCATACAGGGAGAGTAAATGACATAAATAACACTAAGATATAATAATATACATGTAAATGTCTTATATGGAACTAAAAAATAATACAGATAAAGTAAATGTTTTACATGACACCGAAATATATTACACATAACATAATTATAGAACATGGTTCTACATTTTCAAATTTCTTTAGCTAATAGAATATCATTTGACTTAGTGAAAACATTAATATACAAATACATACTCAATTTTCATATGGATAAAAATAATTTTGAATTTCAATGAATCTATAAATAATTCTATATTTCTCCAAAAAAAGAAAAATCATTTTGTAATTCATCTCATTAATCCTCCTATAAATTTTAAAAAAACACAAAAACATTGCACAAAAAATCTGCCAAAACCATTGATAATAAAGGAAACTTATTAAATAATTCCAATGGGACATGAAGAATTATGGGAATAAATCATGACATAAAAATAAAATTGATATTGATAATATCATTAGTGTTTATAATCATTTATTACAATGAAATAAAAGTATCAAAAATTATAAATATACTAAATTTTCAGTGATTTTAGCCATATTATATTGGTACGAAATGTGTGCTTATATAAATGATTGAATCCATTACTAGTGAATTAAATTAGGTCGTATTTAATGAGAAACAAGATCTTATACCCAAACATAAAAAAATTTCAATGGAATAAGATGTGATTAATAAAAATAATAAATTTTGGGAGTTGATTTATAGGAAAATGTACATTCATTTTTCATGAGTAATTTATCAATTAGTGTAATTAATAATTATAAAACATTTTCTCCAAAATAGTTACTTTAAAACACTTGAATATTTCATTCTATTTTTTTAAAATTCAATTCAATAATTTATATAATAGAGGTAATTCTTTTATTTTGAAATTTCAAATTAATTAATCATATATAAATTTATATAATATGAAGGAAATTAATGTTGATTAAGAGGGAATAAATATTTTTAAGTTGATGATAGGCTTATATACATTGATTAAATTCCCAACACAGTGGTACATCAAGATAGATAAATATATGATAAGAATGAAATTGTTTGACATGCATGTGGATAAAAACCTATATATAAAAATGAATTGCAAAATATTGGACATCATAATTATATATAACAATGACATAATATTTTCTAATATTGAGTTTTTTTTATAATTTTCCCAAAAATATTTAATAACCTAGTGATGTTCCATTTTTCTATGATGAAATTATTTTTATCTTTTCAAATTACAAAAGAAGATAGTATTATTTTCTAATATATATTAAAATATTCAAATTATTGTTATAAAATTGATGTAATTGAAAATTACTGGGCACTATATAAACTATTTCAAGTGAGTACACATTTGGGATATGCTAATGAAACCATGGTTTTTAATGGGAAAAATTAATTCTGTTGACTAATAATGCATTCTTATTAAATTCCATAAGGATATATTTTCTTTAGAAATAACTATTTTTTATAGTAGTAATCTTATAAATACCCAAGATAAAAATAAATATAAAATTCACTAATAAAAAGTATTGATTAATAAAACACTCATAAAATCACAAAACCCAAATACCAATGGTTTAGTATCTAACATATTAGTTATATAAAAATATAAATTAGTAATAAATTATTTTTAAATGAACTCCACTTGTATTCTTTCTATAAATTAAACAAGTTATATGTATACACAATACCTAGGTAATGAAAATCACCTGATATGGGTGAGATCAAAATATTGACAAAGAGAACCATATAAACAGATAATTTATAGTAAAATACTATTAATATTCAAAAAAATGGGAATAGTAAAAACATATTATTAAAAAGAACATGGAACTATAATATTTTAACTTAATTCACAACAGAATGACATTATATCTCAGATGAACAATCATATGCCTTTTAAAATTTAAATTTTATAATGAGAGTTTAAAAATGACTCAACATGAATAATCATTGGTATAAGCTTGTAACATATGATTTTAGCATTAAATTATTCAGGGAACCCATATAGAATAACTACTTACCATGAAACTAATCACATTATAGGATTTGTATGACCACATAGGTCACTTTAGGTACTCATGAAAATCCCAACATATAGAAATTTTCTTGGGATAAAATAATTCATATACAACATTAAATAATGATTAATCCTCCCATGTACCATTTGAAATTGGATATCTCTTATCATGTATAACTTTAGCATGGGATAAATCCTCCCATGTACACTTTGGATTGTGTAAAACCCTAATGTATACAATTTGGATAAGAATAAATTTTCTATTGTAGTATTTTGATATCATGGGAGATAAAAATTATCAATTCATTTGCAGTGGATAAATTTCCCTACCCATTATCATCTATGTAAGTGAATTAAAAATTAAATCAATCTTATACAAATATATATTAACACATTGAAAATAAATGGGTGTCAGAAACATTCCAAAAAAGAATCAAATAACATAACCATAACATAACATATGATATAAAAACTTAATTTTAAAAAAAATTTAAAATATAAATAAAAAATATATGATTATATAAATATAAATTCATGGATGGTAAACCAAGGTGGAAAAAATTAATTTAAAATAAAAAATTTCCCACAAATCCTTATTAAATTTTTTCTAAAAGATGATGTAAAAATTACATAAAGAATCATTTCAAAAGATGCAAAGAGATGAATTTTGGAAAAATTATTATAAGGATTTATAAAATAGAAATTCATGAAATTAAATTAGATTATAGAAAAATGTGCAGTTTATATTGAAATAGCTAATATTAAATTGATGGAAACCCAATTTTTATTATTTTTAAAAACATTTTATTGAAAAAACACAATCAAATAATTTAAAAACCAGTTTTCAAAATTTATAATGAGAAATTTGAGATCCATATAAAATAATACCTATTATATTTATAAAAAATAGGATACCATTGAGTATAAGAAAAAACATGGATATGGGGGAAATCTCATTAATATAAATGGGAATTATATTTAAAGAAAATTAATTCACATAATGAAATAAAATCATTATGAACATATAATTTAGTGTGAAAGAAAATTTAACATGAAAAGAAGTTAGAAATTAAATATAAATACATAATTGGTTATAATAATTAAAATTTTAATCATTAAAATTAGTGGAGAATGATTATAAATAAATAATCAGAATTTAGTTATGAATTCGACAAACATTAAATATTTAAACACACTTATGTTATTGAACTAATTTTTTTAAAAAATAATAATATATTAGTCAACTTATTAAGAAAAAATTTCATATAAACATATTATATAAAACTATGTTTTATTGAATCCCTTGAATTATATATGAGTTTAATATTTGCAAAAAATAAAGAAGAATCACGAAATGATTTTGGGAGCATGATGGTTAAATAAAATGACTATAGAATGGGTTTAATGAGTGAGAAATTAAGTCTACCACTAATAGGATATAATTTTGAAATTATTTTATTAATTATGAACAAGTGCAATAATAATATAGATATTTAATGGATTACGACAAAGGATGTTCTCAAATTAAAATGAGGAAGGATTGAATCAATAAGTAATTTTAGAGCTTGAGAGATTTACTGCATGGATTTTAAGATGGGTATTATGATAAATAATATTAACCTATAATAATTATGGAATTAAATAAATGTAAAATAATTTATTATGTCTAATTTAAGGAATTATCATATGTTCATGAATATTTACTACGAAAAATGATACTTCAATTAAAAGGGGGTGGAGGGAAACCCTAAAATTAATCTATAGTTTCTAAAATCTTGGGAGGGATTGATATAACCTTAAAAAACCATGATAGGTATAAAGAGGGATTGGGTAAGAAAAGTAAATATCATTGACTTTTGTTTTTTAGAAGGTTGAGATAATTGGTTCAAGAGATCCAATTTTTTAGTTGAGGAGAGTGGTTTTTCATGGAAACTAGAGTTTTTAAATGGGTAAGAATGTAATCACAATGTTGTTAGGTGGGTTTGTCGACATAGATATATTTCAATGAGAAATAATATTCTTTACATGATGGAAATCATTTAATACCTAATAAGGATTCATAGATGGTGAATAATACCATTTAGTTATCAATTTTTTAATTATTTCTTGATCTCTTTTTTCCATTGTTAATTATGATTAAAAAAGAATTATTATATTAATATCACTACCAAAAAATATTATTTATATTCTTTACCAATTTTTAGATGTTGAGTTCAAAAGTTTTAACCATTAATTCTAATTAGACATATAAACTGGAAAATGTTTTTGAAATCAAAATATACAATTTATATGAAGAATTATTTTTTATTTGTTGAAACATGAAGCTAAAATTATTAGTTATACATAACATTATTTTAAATTGATTACATATTATATTATATATATATATATATGAACATCATATTAGGATTATAATATAAAATTGATCAACTTATTTAAAAATACTACATATTTATAAAATTATTATTTTATATTAAATAAATGTTCTTACTTGATGACTAATTTTTATATAAAGTAGAATAATATATATTAAAAAAATGTTATATGTTATATGATCTGGAAAAATTGATTGAAAATAGTAATTTTATTTAATATGATTAAATTTTTAATAGTCATTAAGATATTTTTTAAATTAATATATATATGATGTATTGATTTTTCTAAATATATGTCTTATGATTTAAATTGAAAAATATGGATTCAATTATATATTCTAACATTTTTAAAATTACAAAATCTTTTACGAAATAAATATTTCTTCTCGGATGAAGGTTTTATTGACATTAGATTTATATTATATAGAAATAATTACACAAGATTCAAGTAATTTATATAAACTATATTTTTCATTATTCAATTAATAAAAAATATTTATAGAAAAATCCCAAAACAGTTTATAATCCTATATTTATATGATTAATATGACAAATGATGTTTATTTTTTTAAAATCTATTTCTAAAATAATATAATTATATATTTAATTTTAATCATTTTATATAAATGGAATTTTTCATATTTAAATTTAATATTTTAATATATTAACTATTCAATAATCTATTTTCAATTAAATTGAAAATTGTTTTATTTCTAATCATATATTTATATAATAAATATATTAAATTATATTTTATTAAAACTATACATAGATTCCTAAAATTAATACCAATTTTTTGGAAAATATTTCTTAAATAAAAAAAATAACTATTTAACTACACAAATTGATTTTCATTAGCATTAAAAGAATTTATTATTTTCATTGTACACATATTCCATATTTTTTATACTTTGATTCCTGAAATCTAATTTAATAACTATTTTTTAAAAGTTATATTTAATATTTTTGATTTATTTAAAAATTTCATGATTCTCATTTTAGTTCGGAGTTGTGAGTTGAGAAAGAATTTGAATAAAATATTTATTTAAGGAAAATATATTTTGATATCTAATTTCATTACATTATATCTCCACCAAATAAATTATTTCATATATATTTTAATTATCACATGCCATCAAAGATAATTATTGGTATGTTAATGATATTTATGACTCAAGATATAATTTATAATATTGTATAATAATTAAAAATTATATTGACACATTGAAACTTATTTTATTTTTCATATAATTAATATATAAATATTTTGAATAATTATAAAAATTTAGTGTAAAAAAATTATTATTGATATCAATAGATTGTTTATAGTCATCATTTAAGGGATAATTGATTTGATTTTGATTTTAAATCTGAAATGTGATTTCCATATTTTGTATATTAAAATAGATTGTATGTAGAGATAAGAAATTCTTTTTAAAACTATCATTAAATTTATATAATATGATAATGAAAATATTTAATTTCCATAAGTTTCATCTTAGGAAGAAATAATCATAGAACTAAAATATTTAATTAAAGCTTAAATCAAAAGGATGGTGACATAATTTTTTTAGAAAACATCATACATATATTATTGTAGATTGATATGAGTCCAATAATAAATATACATTGGATGATAATTGATATTTAATTATCATGACCCTCTTTTGTAGAAATTTCAGTGGATTTTTTTCTTATGATTATGGTCGATGAAGAAGTCGATTATCTATTCTATATGATATGTTACGTGATCAACATGGATAATGAATAGACATCCAGTATCTGAAACATTTTATATTTTCCACTATTATGATGATCACACATTTCAACACATATTGACATTTATGAGTTTTATGACTAATCCACTCACATGTGAAACACATTCTTGTTCTGTTGATGTATTACATAGGGCAATGTTTTAACATTTTGGACATGTTGGATGTAGAACCTTATTTACTTCATACATATCATCACACAAGCTTCATTGAAACTCTATCCTTCTGTCCATTTCTTTGTACAGGGGTTTCACATTTTTCATGTTGTTAATCACAAGTCATTATAGATAGTATATATTAATAACTATATTTTTATAACAATGTTATATCAAATTGAAATTATCATTGGGATTGTCACTAAATTATCGATATTTACTATTTTTTCTGGATTTCATGTTGTTATATTCATTAATAAAAAAAATTTATATATTATGCAGTTATAAAAACATCATAATTTAATTACCATTAGTAACCATAAAAAATTTAACATAACAAGCTTTAAAATCTTCTTAGGCAAAACTTTTTAATTTTAACCTATACAACTCTTCATTTAACCTATATCATTCATAGTTTAATATATATCATTTTTTATTAATTTATTTTACATTATTTTGTGTTCTATAAGAATTAATTTTAAAATTACCCAATTTAACTATAGAATCATTCCTTTATAGATGTTCATAATGAACATATAATAAACCAATGAATATTCCACCAGGAATTCAAATCTAGGTGTTCTGATAGGACTCCTTTTCATGGACTATGTGATGTCAAGTTAATACCCATTATCCCATTTTAGGGTAACTACCCCTAGTTACAATGGAAGTAGAACCAACATATACTATATTTTATCACAAAAGATATGTAATTTCACAGAGATCTAAGTAGAATATTCATTAGAATTTTTTTGGATGTTATTTTATACTAAGACTTATCAAATACTATTACCCTAGGGTATCCCCTGTTGGTCTCTAATAAAAAAATCAAAATAAATAAAATAACATCTTAAAATAACTAATCCATTCACTACTACCAACTATAAATACCCAATATAATCACATATATATATATATATAACAAATTGATACCATGGATTAATTAATATATATCACATATTGTCACAAATCCAAGCTAATTAAAGGTTTAGTATTTTAGATATTAGATGCATAAACATGTAAATACACAATATATTCTCCATAATCTTGTTCATATAGACCCTTTTCAATACTTTACTAAATTTATAAAAATCATAATAACCTTATTAATAGAAATCATAAAATAGGGATGAGATCAAACACCCATTGATATAAAAAATTCTCCACACATCATCAATGGTTATATAACAAGAGCATGAGAATACATGGACAGGGAATAAATTAATTATTAGAAATAACAAGGGATAATAATTGTTATCCTTATGTCATTATAGAAGTACATTTGATATCAAATAAACAAATATATAACATGAAAATTAATATCGTAATCATGATACATTAAACAACTTTCAATTACCAAATTTATAGGCACCACATTATGACCTAATAGTATGTCATAAACATAATCACAAAAACCACTTTTCATGGCTATCCACCAAAACATTCATCACATGGTAGGATCCAGAATATAATCTATGTTGCCTCTTGGGTTTCTTATAATCCTCCCAGTTTCAATAGAAATTTGGATAAATCATCATGTGTACCCCTTCAAAATTGAATAAATCCTCTTATAAACCACTTTTTCTTAGGATAAATCCTCCAGTTTACGCTTTGTCTTGGAATAAATTATAGTGTCTTCCCACTAACAATGGATAAATCACATTGTGTACCCTAATTTTAAAATGAAGAAGTAAATATAAACAATCTCATTATAATAAAATAAAATGTCTCACCTATCCATATCTATAAATACAAGGGAATCTTAAAACAAATCATAAAGATATCTCAATGAATCCAAAAAAACAATGTTTTCCTTAATTATTCCAAATAAATTTAAACACATGAACAAAAATTATCATATAATTTATATAATATCAATTTTAAAAAGGTATAATTTCTTAATAATAAATATCAGATTCTCAAAACATAACATCATGGAAAATAATCCTTAGTGGGAAAATTAATGTGAATATATAAAATGTTTAACAAAACCCATTTAACATTATTGTAAAATAGAATGATAAAATGAGTTTCAAATATGGTATTGGGAAGATAATGGGAATAATTTTGATTAAATATTAATTTTTTTTATAAATAAAATATATATCAATAGAGATAATTAGTATCAATTAATATTTTGTTATTTAAGAAAAAACTGTTTCTTTTGAATGTCTGGAAAAATAAATTATAATTATATTAAAAAATTAATTTGAAAAAAATCATATTAACAATTGTAATTAATGATACAAGGGAAAAATGGTGATGATAATTATGATATGTAAACAAAATAACACATATTATATTTATAATAATAAATGAAATATTTTTTATGTAAAAACATTCATATAATAGATAAATACACTAAAATAAATTTGAATTACTCTTAACAAAAATGTATTTTACCAAAAGAATAAAATCATGAAGGGGGATGAATTTGTTGTTGTAACATCCCAGGTAAATAAAGAATAAAGAATTTTCATATTTATTAATATTTACGAATTAAATATTAATTTTACTTTAAAGGGGTTGCTATGTTCGATAGTGTAGCCGATACGCAACAAATAGTTTCATTGAAATCTTACGTTGCACACTAGTAATAAAATAATATTATTTTAAATGGTAGTTAACACATAGCCGTTGTATTGGCGGGAATGGATAGAAATAACTAAAATATGATTATATATGTTTTTAATTTTTTTACATTTATCCAATAAAAGATAAAGGCTTAAAATACGGAAAGAATTCAATTTTAGGCATTTATACCCTAATTTTCACTAAAGGTTCACTTATCACCTTTTGATGGCGAACCGTCATTAAATATAGTTTTGGTCACTTTTATAAATTCTATTGGACCAAATAAAACTCTTTTTTAGAATCGGGACATCAAAATTTACCTTGTGTAAATTTTTGGTATCTTTCCGATAAAGTTAATTTTTTTAATGAATAGTGTAAAATGTTGTATTTTAATTCAAAAACTATTTTTAATATAAATTATTTATATGATTAGATTATCCTTTTAATTGGTTTTAAAGTTAAATTAGAAAATATTTTTACCATTAAATCCAATATTGGTCGTTGGAATTAATTTCACTTTAAAATCTGACTTAAACTAGTGTCAATCTTTTGATACTTATTGTTTCATAAAAACACTCTATTTGTCATGACAGCGGGAATTAATTATTAAATTAATTAATGTGACTTATATGATTTGAATTTTGTAAAATAGACATCATTTTTGAATTCAGAATATCAAATATAGTTTAGGGTGAAGTTTTGGTGTTTTTCTGAAAAACTTCAATTTTTGATGAATAGTGACACCACTAAGTGGTAGTTAAAGAAACTGATTTTTCGTTTAAATGTAACTTTGTCACTTCTGTGATTTGATTTTGAAAAATCTGACATACATGGTTGTAATTAAGAAGTAAAATGTGGTTCAATGATATTAAAATAATTTTTTGGTAAATAGTAACTTTTATGTTCTTAATCGCGATTAGAGGTAATTAGTGTAGTTTAAGGTAAAAATAATGTTTTAATAATATGAGATGAACTTGAAAAATGTCCTAACCTTATTGGATTTGTCATGGCCGACCAAGACAATCCATGGGTCAACCTGGGGACCCCATGGAGCCACTTTAGCTGGAAAATGACATTAATACCTATTTATTTAATGTTAAAATAAAAATGTCACAAACATGAGTTGTTTTACTAAAAAATTTTTTACATGGGTTTATACAAATCATATTTTTGACTATAAATATTCATTAGAAATATAAGAATATTTACTACATCATGATATTTTTTTTATAATTTTTAGACATTAAATAAATTAAATTATATATGACATCATGATGATGCAGCGATTAACTCATTAATAAATGATTTAAATAAAATGAAATGATAATGTAAAATCTATGACCTACACATGTACAAAACCTATTAGATGGGTGGATTTATAACCCTTATCATCTTATCCTCGAAACACATCAATGTGGGACCATTAAAATCCGAAACTCATTCTAAAATAAAGTAACATTTCCTTACCTTCCAAGAGTGCCCCTCCTCTCTTATAAAAGGCCCCAACCTCTACCACTTTACCCACACTTCCAAAGCCTTTGGCTCAGCCAAACCCTGCCCATTTTTTCTCTCCACTTCCCTCTCTTACTCTTCTAATCCTCACTTTGGGCAGAAGGCTTCCCAAGGAAGCCTTTGAGCTCAAACCAAAGGAAGTTACCTGATTTTAAGGTAATGTCTTCACTTGAGTCCTTTTGTTTTATTTTTCTTCTCCAACCACCTAAACTCTTTTTATTAATTTCTTTTGTAACAACACCAGTATCTTCCATATACTAGGATGTTGTTATAATAATTATTCGAGCTACACTTACACACACCTACATCTAATGGTTAAAGAACATACTGTTTCTGTGGATGGCGAATTTCTGCCTCACGAAACGATGATTGTTCAAACACTCATATAACACTGTTAAAGGTGGCCATTAAGATGTCACTATATTTATATATGATATATAATATGTTCATGTTTTCATTAAGCTTCTGTATTTTTTTTATTTATGGAATACCTTTATGGCTTCCATTATGGGTATACGCGATATCTTCATTTTAGGAAGTGCGGACTATCACCCCCTCAAAGTGATTTGATTCGATAATGACATACGTGGGACGTATAAAGGATGGATTTAATGATATTATATATGATATTATACTAGAATTATAATATACCATTTTATCATTATTATTTCACTCCATTAAAGTATGAGATAGAAATGAAAGTAGCGTTCATGCGTACGTACGACTTACCGTCTCCATGAACGGTGCATTTCATTTCTTATCCCCAAATGTAATGTGCTATTATAAGTACATGTATATAATGGATATATATGATGAATGATAAATCTAAATGATTAATATTATTTTGTAATTAAAATATACATACCTCTCATTTAGTATTAATTTCATTAATATGACAAAGAAATGAAAGTAGCATTCATGCGTACGTACGGCTTACCGTCTCCATGAACGGTGCATTTCATTTCTTAACTCTAAATGATTATGTAATATTATAAATACATGTATATGCTGGATATATATGATATATATGATATCCAAATCAGGAATGTCATTCTGGATATAATGAACCTTTAACCACATGAACAACATGTAATTGTAAGAAGTCCACTTTCGACTTAAGAACCAAATATCGAAAAAACAAACATTATTAACTTAAATGATTACATAATGTTTATAACATGGACATAAGTGATATAAAAGGAATAATGAACTTGAAAAAGGTTCTTAAGAAAGTAGAAATTAACTCAAGTTTATTATTCAGGATGTTAAATAACGATCGAGTCAAGTCGGACCCGAGGTAAGGGAACTTCTTAACCCAATTTCCATTCTTTGGGTTAATCTCCTACTTTAAAATTATGTCATGATATTATTATTTCCTATATTGTATTTATACTTTCCTTATGTGTACATATATTGAATACACATAATATATATATTTTATTTAAAAAATGATATTTTTAAGGGACTTCGTCTCAATCTCCTTTCATTGAGGCATATTTCGTTATATACACAACTTTATTTTATACGGTGTATAAACCCCTTTGACTTTTACTTTTATACAAAAGGAATATTTTTCTACAAAGAGTTTTACAAAACGACAAGAAGGAATGTTTCTTTTAACGTACGCGGTGACAATGACCTTTTCCGCCGCCGCGAGTATTATTTGGTCTTTGGATTCCTGAACAAGCCGTAATGTTTTTTAAAATGAATTAAATACCATATACTCTTTTATGTATTTTAGTATTGAAAATGGTTTTTATAATGGATTTGTTATGTCAATATGTTTAAGGTATATATTGTTATCAAAGTGTGGAAATGTTTTCTTTCCATTATATTTGTTTTATGTCTTATGATTTTTATAATGGTACTTGGACATTTGACGGGTGGTTACATGATAAAACATATGACGGGTGGTGTCGTGAATACCAGGATGGGTGGTTACGTTATAACCTCCAATGCATTGGGTATGGAAGTCAGTCATATGGCTATTCCATTAAGTATGTATGGAAGTCGGCCGTATGGATATTCCATTAAGTATGTGTGGAAGTCGACCATATGGATATTCCATTTAAGTATGTTTATGTCCCAAGTTACCTTTATATGTTATGCGTTCTTTATATGGGTTTTATGGTAATATTTTGGTTACAAAAGGGTAAGTAATGTTATTTTATTCAGTGATTAGTTTTTACTACTTCCTAAAGGTGAAAGGTATTACTTTGATAAAGTATATATGGTTTACTTGTTGCTTTGAAAAACTAACATTTTTCATTCTTTGTGTATCCCTTGCTGAGATTTTTATGATCACCCCAAGTTTTTTTTGAAATGTTTTTCACAGGACTTAATGTGGAATAGGGTCAATGATGGGATCAAGGGAAAGTCATGCTATCTAAAACATGGAACTAGACATGTTTCTTTTTAAGAGTTTTTTATTTTATGGAAACTTAGTAGAAGTGTATAATTTGTAATCTTTTGAGATGTGGTAGTTATGTTCTAATTATCTAAAACTCAAAACCTGAAAAGATCCTTAATGTGAATTATTCATTTAATTCAATATTAAGAGATGTTTAAGGCCGGGGCCTTATAGTTGGTATCAAAGGTCAGTTTAGACAACTTTAGGAGTTAGAAAATTGTTAAATTATAAGTTAAATTATGGTATGACTGAAATGATATAGAATTTAAAGATTACCATGTTGCTTCGCCTAAGATATTTCTGTGTTCATAATGGTTTTCCGTAGAGGAAACAAAGCAGCTATGTTGGGACAAAATCAGGAGGAAGACAACCTTCCAAATCAGCAACCTGAGATGGTCAGAATCAGAATTGAACAGTTTGTTGTAGTGATGGCACAATTGACTCATGCTATAAATGGTGGTGGTATCCATGCACGAGATCAGCCAGATCAACCGCAGAGGAACATGTCAGTGGTGGAACATTTCATGAGGGAACATCCCCCATCATTCAGAGGATCATCTGACCCCGTGAAAGCTGAAGGGTGGATTAAAGAACTGGAGAAGATTTTTGATGTCATGGGGTGTTCAAAACATCAAAAGGTTAGTCTTATTGTTTACCATTTTGAAGGTGAAGCTGATCAGTGGTGTTCGATGGTGAAAAATATGAGGGATAGTGATGAGATTGAGGATCTTCACTGGGATAAATTCAAAGGTATGTTTCTTGAGAAATATTTTCCTAAGGTGGTTCATCTTAGGATGGAAAAACAGTTCCTAGAATTGAGGCAGGAGGATGATTCAGTGGCTTCTTATGAAGCAAGGTTCACTCGATTGGAAAGGTATTCTCCAAAATTCATACGAGATTTTGATAGTAAAATATACCATTTTTACTCAGGGTTAAAGCCAAATAATCGAAGGGCTTTAGCTTCTTGTGAGTTCAAAAGTTATGAAAAACTTGTTCGATGTGCGGAGAAGGTGGAAATGGAGTTTTCCGATGATCAGGTGTTCTATAAAAAACAATAGAATAAGAGGTCTAGTTGGCAGGCAAATGGGAAGAATTCATCAAATAAGAAAGGAGGTAAGAAAACCAAATATCCATCCTGTGAGAAGTGTGGTAAAATGCATCCTGGAGAATGTTTATCCGAGTCCAGTAAGTGCTTTCGGTGTGGTAAGTCTGGTCATATTTCTCATAACTGTAAGTAAGATGATCAAGCATGCAATGAAAATCCAATGGTAAGATGTTTTAAGTGTAATGAAATGGGTCATTATGCAAACGAGTGTCCAACGAAGAACTCAACTGGGGGAAAGCTGCCAGACTACAAGCAGAAAGGGGTGGTGAAATCCTTTGCAATAACTTCAGCAGATGTTGGGCCATTGAATGAAGTAGTATCAGGTACACTGTTTGTTTGTTCAGATTATGCCAATGTGTTGTTTGATTCATGGTCTACACATTCTTTCATTTATGAGATGTTTTCTAGTAAATTGGAAATTCCATCTCAAGATATAATCCCTAAACTTATGGTAAAAACACCCGGAGGGAACGTTGAGACAAAAAGGAATTATAAGAACCTTCCTATCCTTGTGTGTGGAAAGAATCTACCAGCAAACCTTATTGTTTTGCCTCTAGTAGAGTTTGATGTTATTTTGGGCATGGATTGGATTTCTGTTTATCATGCTAAGATTGACTGCAGAGCTAAAATGGTTTCTTTTCAGAAAGATTTGCAGTTTGTGTACAAGATTGAACCCTTGATTTTGATAACATATCAGGAAGTTGAGAAACTAGTAAAAGATGGAAATGAATGTTACCTTGCACATATTGTTGAAAATAAAGGAACTGTTCAGATTAATGATGTGCCAGTGGTAAATGAGTATCTTGATGTTTTTCCTGATGAGTTGCCTGATATTATTCATGATCGGGAAGTTGAATTTACTGTTAACTTAGTTCCTGATTCTAATCCAATTTCAAAACCCCCTTATCGAATGGCTCAAGTTGAACTTTTAGAGTTAAAGAAACAATTGTAGGAGTTATTAGATAAAGGTTTCATTCGACCTAGCACATCACCATGGGGTGATCCTGTCTTGTTTGTTAAAAAGAAAGATGGCTCAATGAGACATTGCATTGATTATAGATCCTTGAATAATATTACTGTTAAGAACATGTATCCTTTGCCTCATATCGATGATTTGATTGATCAGCTCCCGGGAGCTCAGTATTTTTCAAAGATTGACTTGAGGTCAGGGTACCATCAGTTGAAAGTAAAAGAAGCAGACGTTCCGAAGACTGCGTTCCGTACTAGATATAGCCATTATGAATTTGTAGTTATGCCTTTTGGGTTAACCAATGCACCTGTTGTATTCATGGAACTTATGAATAGAATATTCCATGAGTTATTGGATAAGTTTGTGGTTGTTTTCATCGATGATATTTTGGTGTTTTCTAAAAGTAAAGAGGAGCATGAAAGTTATTTAAGGGTTATCTTGCAAACCTTAAAAGAAAAGAAACTATATGGAAAAATCAGAAAGTGTGAGTTTTGGTTGCAACAAATTTCATTCCTGGGTCACATTAGTTCAAAAGATGGTATAACTGTTGATCCTGCTAAAACAAAAGTTGTTGAAGAATGTCCAAGACCCACAAATGTAACTGAGATCCGTAGTGTTCTTGGTTTGGTAGGTTACTACCGAAGGTTTGTTGAAAATTTTTCACAGTTATCTAGTCCAATGACTAAGCTAACTCGGAAGGGTGTTATGTTTATCTGGACAAAAGAATGTGATGATTGTTTTCAGGAGTTGAAAAGAAGATAGGTGAATGCTCCAGTTTTGGCACTTCCTTCCAGGAATGGTGAGTTTGTTATATACAGTGATGCTTCGTTGAAGGGACTTGGCTGTGTCTTTATGAAGAATGATCAGGTAATTTCTTATGCTTCACGTTAGTTGAAAACTCCTGAGGTAAATTACCCTACACATGATTTGGAATTAGCTGATGTTGTTTTTGATTTAAAAATTTGGAGGCATCATTTGTATGGAGTAAAGTGTGAAATATATACTGATCACAAAAGTGTAATGTATATATTTACTACGAAATAATTGAACATGAGACAGGGGTGATGGCTGGAATTAATCAAGGATTATGATTGTACAATTCACTACCATCTGGGAAAATCAAATAAAGTGGATGATGCTTTGAGTCGAAAAAGTAATGATTCATTAACCATGCTACGTTTGGAATGAGATCCTTTGGTTTTTGATTTGATGAACTTTGGCATAGAAGTTGTTGGTGCAGGATGTTCTTCTATTTTGTTTCAGGTATCAGTGAGATCATCCCTATCAGACAGAATTAAGCAGGCACAGAGGGAAGACAGTGAGTTGCAGAAAAAGGTAGAGCTGGTTCAGAAGGGTAAGTTTCCTGAATTCAACATTGATAATGATTGTGTTTTGAGGTTTGGGAAGAGATTATGTGTGCCTTGTGATTCACAATTGAAGAATGAGTTGTTATGTGAGGCTCATAGTTCCCCGTTTTCAGTTCATCCTGGCAATACTAAGATGTACAGAGATCTGCGGGAGTATTACTGGTGGGATGGAATGAAAAGGGATATGGATGATTTTACTGTGAAGTGTTTGACTTATCAGCAGGTTGAAGCAGAGCGGTAGTTACCGAAAGGGATGGTTCAACCTTTACCAGTTCCAGAGTGGAAATGGTAAAACATATCCATGGACTTTGTTGTGGGATTACTGAGGACATCTCGAGGTAATAATGCAATCTGGGTTATTGTTGATCGCTTGACTAAATCTGCTCATTTCCTTGCTATACTAGATACTTTTTCACTAGATCAACTTTCCCGTTTGTATCTTAAAGAGATAGTTAGGTTACATGGAGTTTCTCTCTCCATTGTGTCCGATCGTGATCCCAGGTTTACTTCTAACTTTTGGAAAGGACTTTAGATGTCGTTGGGTACTGAATTAAATTTTAGTACAACTTTTCATCCTCAATCAGATGGGCAGTCAGAACGAAAAATTCAGACCTTGGAGGATATGCTACGAGCTTGTTCGATGGATTATCATGGAAGTTGGGACCAACATCTTTCGTTGGTTGAGTTTTCTTATAATAATAGTTTTCATTCCAGTATACAGATGGCACCATTTGAGGCATTATATGGGAAGCAGTGTCGAACTCCAGCATTTTGGGATGAAGTGGGTGAAAGGAAGCTGATGGGACCAGAATTGGTAGAAGAGTTGGCAGAAAAAGTTCAGTTGATTCAGAAACACATGAGAACAGCTCAGAGCAGGCAGAAGAGTTATGCGGATAACTGGAGGAAGGATCTATCTTTCGAGGTAGGTGATCATGTTTTTCTCAAGGTTTCTCCATGGAAATGTGTGATGCAATTTGGTCAGAAAGGAAAGCTGAGTCCAAGGTTCATTGGACTATATGAAATTATGGAGAGAGTTAGATCAGTTGCATACAGAGTGGCATTACCTCCGAGTTTATCTCAGGTAAACAATGTTTTTCATGTTTCGATGCTGAGAAAGTATATGCCAGATCCATCTCATGTTTTGAGCCTAGAGGTAGTTGACCTGGAAGAGAACCTCTCTTATGAAGAACAACCAGTCCAGATTCTTGACCGAAGAGAGCAAGTGTTGCGAAATAAGGTAATTCACCAGGTAAAGGTTTTGTGGAAAAACCATATTGTTGAAGAGGCAACGTGGGAATCTGAAAATGATATGAGGGATAAATACCCCCACTTATTTTGATAAGTGAATAAAATTGCGAGGATGAAATTCCCAAAAGGGGGGAAGGATGTAACATTCCAGGTAAATAAAGAATAAAGAATTTTTATATTTATTAATATTTACGAATTAAATATTAATTTTACTTTAAAGGGGTTGCTATATTCGATAGCGTATCCAATACGCAACAAATAGTTTCATTGAAATCTTACGTTGCACACTAGTAATAAAATAATATTATTTTAAATGGTAGTTAACACATAGCCGTTGTATTGGAGGGAATGGATATAAATAACTAAAATATGATTTTATATGTTTTTAATTTTTTTTACATTTATCCAATAAAAGATAAAGGCTTAAAATACGGAAAGAATTCAATTTTAGGCATTTATACCCTAATTTTCACTAAAGGTTCACTTATCGCCTTTTGATGGAGAACCGTCATTAAATATAGTTTTGGTCACTTTTATACATTCTATTGGACCAAATAAAACTCTTTTTTAGAATCGGGACATCAAAATTTACATTGTGTAAATTTTTGGTATCTTTCCGATAAAGTTCATTTTTTTAATGAATAGTGTAAAATGTTGTATTTTAATTCAAAACCTCTTTTTAATATAATTTATTTATATGATTAGATTATCTTTTGAATTGGTTTTAAAGTGAAATTAGAAATTATTTTTACTATTAAATCCAATAGTGGTCGTTGGAATTAATTTCACTTTGAAATCGGACTTAAACTACTGTCAATCTTTTGATACTTATTGTTTCATAAAAACACGCTATTTGTCATGACAACGGGAATTAATTATTAAATTAATTAATGTGACTTATATGATTTGAATTTTTTAAAATAGACTTCATTTTTGAATTCAGAATATCAAATATAGTTTAGGATGAAGTTTTGGTATTTTTCTGAAAAACTTCAATTTTTGATGAATAGTGAAACCACTAAGTGGCAGTTAAAGAAACTGATTTTTCGTTTAAATGAAACTTTGTCACTTCTGTGATTTGAATTTCAAAAATCCGACATACATGTTTTTCATTCAGAAGTAAAATGTGGTTCAATGAGATTAAAATAATTTTTTGGTGAATAGTAACTTTTAAGTTCTTAATCGCGATTAGAGGTAATTAGTATAGTTTAAGGTAAAAATAATGTTTTAATAATATGAGATGAACTTGAAACATGTACTAACCTCATTGTATGTGTCATGGACGACCAGGAAAATCCATGGGTCAACTTGGGGACCCCATGAAGCCACATTAGGTGGAAAATGACATTAATACCTTTTTATTTAATGTTAAAATAAAAATGTCACAAACATGAGTTGTTTTTCTAAAACAATTTTTACATGGGGTTATACAAATCATATTTTTGACTATAAATATTCATTAGAAAGATAAAAAGATTTCCTACATCATTATATTTTTTTATTATAATTTTTAGACATTAAATATGTTAAATTATATATGACATCATGATGATGCAGCGATTACCTCATTAAAAAAGGATTTAAATAAAATGAGATGATAATGTAAAATCTAGGACATACACAGGTCCAAAACCTATTGGATGGGTGGATTTCGAACCCTTATCACCTTATCCTTGAAAAATATCAATATGGGACCATTAAAATCCGAAACTCATTCTAAAATAAAGTAACATTTCCTTACCTTCCAAGAGTGCCCCTCCTCTCCTCTTATAAAAGGCCCCCACCTCTACCACCTTACCCACACTTCCAAAGCCTTTGGATCGGCCAACCCCTGCCCATTTTGTCTCTCAACATCCCTCTCTTAATCTTATAAGCCTCACTTTGGGCAGAAGTCTTCCCAAGGAAGCCTTTGAGCTCAAACCAAAGGAAGTTACCCGATTTTAAGGTAATGTCTTCACTTGAGTCCTTTTGTTTTATTTTGCTTCTCCAACCCCCTAAACTCTTTTTATTAATTTATTTTGTAACAAAACCAGTATCTTCCATAAAATAGGATGTTGTTATAAGAATTATTCTAGCTACACTTACACACACCTACATCTAATGGTTAAAGAACATACTGTTTCTGTGGATGACGAATTTCTGCCTCACGAAATGATGATTGTTCAAACACTCATATAACACCATTAAAGGTGGCCATTAAGATGTCACTATATTTATATATGATATATAATATGTTTATGTTTTCCTTAAGATTATGTATTTTTTTATTTATGGAATTCCTTTATGGCTTCCATTATGGGTATACGCGATATCTTCATTTTAGGAAGTGCGGACTACCGCCCCCTCAAAGTGATTTGATTCGTTAATGCCATACGTGGGACATATAAAGGATGGATTTAATGATATTATATATGATATTATACTGGAATTATCATATACCTTTTTATAATTATTATTTAACTCCATTAAAGTATGAGATAGAAATGAAAGTAGCGTTCATGCGTACGTACGACTTACCGTCTCCATGAACGGTGCATTTCATTTCTTATCCCCAAATGTAATGTACTATTATAAGTGCATGTATATAATGGATATATATGATGAATGATACATCTAAATGATGAATATAATTCTATAATTAAAATATACATACCTCTCATTTAGTTTTAATTCCATTAATATGACAAAGAAATGAAAGTAGCGTTCATGCGTACGTACGGCTAACCGTCTCCATGAACGGTGCATTTCATTTCTTACCTCTAAATGATTATTTAATATTATAAATACATGTATATGATGGATATATATGATATATATGATATCCAAATCAGGAATGTCATTCTGGATATAAAGAACCTTTGACCACATGAACAACATGTAATTGTATGAATTCCACTTTCGACTTAAGAACCAAATATCGACAAAACAAACATTATTAACATAAATGATTACATAATGTTTATAAAATGGAAATAAGTGATATAAAAGGAATAATAAACTTGAAAAAGGTTCTTAAGAAAGTATAAATTAACTCTAGTTTATTATTCAGGAAGTTAAAGAACGATCGAGTCAAGTCGGACCCGAGGTAAGGGAACTTCTTAACCCAATTTCCATTATTTGGGTTAATCTCCTAATTTAAAATTATGTCATGATATTATTATGTCCTATATTGTATTTATACTTTCCTTAAGTGTACATATATTTAATACACATAATATATTTATTTTATTTAAAAAATGATATTTGTAAGGGACTTTGTCTCAATCTCCTTTCATTGAGGCATATTTCATTTTATACACAACTTTATTTTATACGGTGTATAAACCCCATTGAATTTTACTTTTATACAAAAGGAATCTTTTTCTACGAAGCGTTTTACAAAATGACAAGAAGGAATGTTTCTTTTAACGTACGTGGTGACAACGACCTTTTCCACCGCCGCGAGTATTATTTGGTCTTTGGCTTCCTGAACAAGCCGTAATGTTTTTTAAAATGAAATAAATACCATATACTCTTTTATGTATTTTGGTATTGAAAATGGTTTTTATAATGGATTTGTTATGACAATATATTTAAGTGATATATTGTGATCAAAGTGTGGAAATTTTTTCTTTCCATTATATTTGTTTTATGTCTTATGATTTTTATAATGGTACTTGGACATTTGACGGGTGGTTACGTGATAAAACATATGATGGGTGGTGCTGTGAATACCAGAACGGGTGGTTACGTTATAACCTCCAATGCATTGGGTATGGAAGTCGGCCATATGTCTATTCCATTAAGTATGTATGGAAGTCGGCCATATGGCTATTCCATTAAGTATGTGTGGAAGTCGACCGTATGGTTATTCCATTTAAGTATGTTTATGTCCCAAGTTACCTTTATATGTTATGTGTTCTTTATATGGGTTTTATGGTAATATTTTGGTTAAAAAAGGGTAAGTAAAGTTATTTTATTTAGTGAAGAGTTTTTACTACTTCCTAAAGGTGAAAGTTATGACTTTGAAAAAGTATATATGGTTTACTTTTTTGCTTTGAAAAACTAATAGTTTTCATTCTTTGTGTATCCCTTGCTGAGCTTTTTATGCTCACCCCAAGTTTTTTTTGAAATGTTTTTCACAGGACTTAATGTGGAATAGGGTCAAGGATGAGATCAAGGGAAAGTCATGCTATCTAAAACTTGGAACTAGACATGTTTCTTTTTAAGAGTTTTTTATTTTATGGAAACTTAGTAGAAGTGTCTACTTTGTAATGTTTTGAGATGTAGTAGTTATGTTCTAATTCTCTAAAACTCTAAACCTGAAAAGATCCTCAATGTGAATTATTCATTTAATTCAATATTAAGAGATGTTTAAGGCTGAGGCCTTATAGTTTTCGAACATGATATAATCCAAAAATAATGAGGAAATAAAAAATAAAATAATCATAGGATAGAATAATTTAATTTTTAATTACCAATACTGAACTGGATTGATTATGTCCGAAGAACAAGATTTGTATCTGGAAAACCATTTATCTAAATTCTATATCTTATATAATTCTCTTTAATTCAATATAAAAAATTTCAATAATTATATCCATTTTTAGATCCTTAATCATATCAATAATTTATAATAAAAATCATTTATAGGGATTATTTTGAATTATATTAGAGAATGCTACTCAAATCATTAATAAAGAACATCAATGAATGATTTTAGAATAATGATGGGTATAAGAACTGATAATAGATTGGGATTAATAGCTGAGAAATGTAGTATCTTAATTTTATGATATCATTTGTATGGTATATAATTAATTATGAAATTTTTGAATAATTTTTACATGGATGTCAAAGGCATTATAAAAAAAATACTTGAATTGATAATTTAGGAGAGATAAACAAATGGTGATTTTGAAAGGATGATACATATAAAAAATAATTATGACGTGGGATTATGGAGTGATTAGTTAATATTAAAATGTTCATATTCAAATTACATGGAATAATAAAAAATCATCACTTGAAATAAAGATGTGGAAACCCCTTTACTTTCTATGTAGCATGTCAAAATTTCTGGGTACATCGTTGAACTATAAGAAATAATTTGGTGGTAATAAGAGAGGGAAAAGTTATAAAAAACAATGACAAATTATTTTTTTTCTACATATTCATGAGAGAATGTATGGTGGTGAATCTTTCTATAGGTTACAATTTACAATTTTAGTAAATAATAATGTTATATATGGAGGAAGAATAGAATAACATGAGTGATAAATGTTTTCAGAGAGTTGGGTTAATTTTCTTAGAAATGGTATTTATACCATATAAATATGACGTAATACTTAACCAAGCATCATATAATGTTTTAGTAACATTTTAATTATTAAGAACATAAGAATCATTTTTTACCCATTTTACCATTATAAAGGTTGATAAAAAATTAATCAATGTAAGAATTTTATTACTATGAAATTATGTAGTGATACAAAAATATTTAAGGTATATTAATGAAAATTAAAATTTTAAATTGGAAAATTTTATCTTTTAAATAAATAAAAATAATCAATATTTAAATTCATTTTCTTATAGAAATTTGATGTTTAAATTGTCAGTTATTGATAAACATATTTTACATGGATTAAAAATTAAATGAGAATGGATTTGTTTTCAGATATATATAAACATCATAAAATATTCATAACATAAAATCAATCAATTTAATTTTGAAAATTACTCTATTTTCAGAAGTATTATTCCTTTAATATATTATTTTTAACTACGCTGATTAGTTTATAAGAAAGATAACTTAATATTTATGTCCAAAATATAAAATATTACTTATTATAAAATTTATGCATATCCATCTAAAACTAAAATATAATAAATATTAATAAATTTATAAAAGATATGAAAAATAATTTTTAAATAATACATATATAATATATAAAATTTAAAATATGTGATTAAAAATTAATTGAAAATTTTAAAAAATAATTTTTTTTAAATATAATAAGTTTTCTTAAAAATTATAATAGTTTTATTTAGATTAAAATCATCTTTGAATAACCATAATCTCAAAATGAGATTACGTTTGTAAAAATGGTATTTTTTACTACTCACTTAAAATTCGTTTTTTTTCATAAAAATTCCCAAAATTAATTTTCTGAATATATTTTTATAAATAATTATAAAAAATATATAATTTTATTTCAAATATGATGTTTAATTTATAGTAAATTATAATATCATTTAAATTCCAAAAAATAGTAGAAAATGATACTATTATAAAATAGATTTTGAAACAATTAAATATTGATTATTATTATTTATCTTCAATTACCATTTTTTTATTTTTAAAATTTACAATTAGATAATTAATATATTATATTATTATTTATTGATAATAATATTTAAATAAAATAAAACACAAATTTTTAAAAATTTTGTTTTTATTCACAAAATATTTTTCATAGTTGTTTTATTTATTCTAATTACAATTCCCGGAATTAATATTTCATTTTTTTTATAAAAATATTTTATATTTAAATTAAAAATATTCGGTCTTGATTTATCAATGTCTTTTTTGTAATTATAATGCCAAATATTTATGTTTTCAAATATATATATATATATATTAATGTTTTAGATTGATATTTTGGGTAGAGAAAGCTATAAAACGCAATATTTATTTACGAAAAATATATAGTTAATTATAATGTTTTAAAAAATCTATACTAATGGAATCACATATCTCATAATTCCATTTAAATTATCATGTATGTCTAAAAAACATCAAATTACGACCTTATGTAATAGATTAATGGTGTGATGGTCTTATTTGTCATCACAAATGTTATGAAGGATAGTAATGTTGATGAAAACAAATTCGGCATTCAGAGTGGAATTTATTATTGGTGGAAGATTTGTATTATGCAACTATAATTTGAAATAATATATCACTTTTGGATTCCTTAATGTAAAATATATTATCAGATTATAGAAAAATTCAAAAATGTAATTGATGAAGAATAAACATGATAATATTCATTTTATTTTTATGTTTCCACTTGTAATCTCAAATAAAAATAATATTCTATAAATAATCTATTAATCAAGTGAAAAAATCATGATTAAACCCTAATGATATTAAAAATCATTTTTTCTATTAAAATGCAGCAAAATGCATATTTATACAGAAACTTGTTCAGTGTAACTAATTACATATATTTTAACTAATCATTTTCCAATATAGCCTGTTTGGAACTAATGATATATATGTGTGTGTATCTAATTTCTAAAATTAATAATGTATGATTCTATTTATGACCACAACATTTATTTTATTTTTATTCTTACAAAATTGGATTATATAACTTATAGGGGAAATACTTACTTTTAGATGTTTTTAATTTATTATTATTAGCTAACTATATGAAATTTATTGGAAATTAGTATTAAAAATTTATAACAAAATAGTCCATATTTTTATTGAATGATTTATTTTTTATATAAATATTGAATGAAAAATTTAATTGAATTTATATTCTATATATAGATATCAAATTTTAAATTATATTTTATTAAGTCATGAAACATTCAGTATTGGATTAATATACAACCCCTATCAAGACCCAATTTCATTATTATCAATAAAGGGAAATGTGGTGAATTTCAGTTTCATTTATCATGGTAGAGAATCATTTTTTCTTATTAACATGTATAAAATTAAATGGAAATAAAAATACTACTTATTAACAGTATATCCAAATTGGGATATTAATAATCCATTTATTATAATGTAGTATATTTTATCTATTCATGAATTTTATCGCCAATATATTTTTTTATTCATTATGGGATGGGATTATAATTAAAATTTAAGATTTAGGGGTGTTTTTAGAATGATGAGACTCATTTTATAATTTCCTGGATTTTCTAAAGAAATATAAATTTTATACATAAGATCTTATATATGATATTTTTTGTAATTCAATTTAGGTTTCACTCTATAATTAAAATATATAGATCCATGGAAATGGAAACATTACACATTTGTAAATAAATTTTTCTTTATGATATATAATATCTCAAAAATAACACATAAGATTGAACGTGAGGTTTTTTAATTGAATGTAAAATTTACTTAGCAAATATAGAGGATTATATTTTCAATATGTTCTAATGTATATGAGATCTAACAACATCATAATATTATGATGAGGATTCATAATAGTAACATTTTGGTTTCCATATAGTATGTTATAAGAATTATTTATCATATATCATTTACTCTAATCATATGGAAGAGTTAAATAGTATTTCAATAGACACATATTATAATTCAGGATAAAAAATATATGATTACTATGTAAAATTTAAGATTAATTCATATGTTTATTTTCAATTCATCAAGGATACAAACCTAATGATAATTATGTTAATATTAATTCATATTGATATGATAATTTGGGAAATAAAGAGGATGTGAGTAATATTTACTAAACTTACCAAAAAATAAATATTGTTCACATGTAACCATGAACACATTAAAAATAATATTATGGATATTGTAAAAGATGTAAATAAAATATAAATTTTGTTCGGTACATTAAAATTAAAAATTAAAATAGTTTTACATGGTGATGATACCATGAAGTGGTTGTGATTACTATGATGTAAATGTCGGAGATTTGATCACAATTTATGAAATAGTAATAATCCTAAAAAATATTTATTTATTTAATGAGTGATTATCCATGATGATTTCTTAGGGATATATAAATCTTTTACACATTCTTTTGATTATTATAAAAAATATTTTTATTATCTTTTAGGGATATGATAAAAGCTGAAATGAGTTTCTCAGAAATTTTTTTGATGATTCAAAAAAAAAATAAACTATGAAAAAAATTATGTAACAATTCTCTAAGTTATTAGATAAGTAGATGTAATGTCCTTGTTTCAGGTGCCTCATAGAGGTTCCCCATACCCAGTTTGTCACATGGCCTCAAGTATATTTCACTAAATTCTAGAGGCTTCCGATAAGTAGCGAGGGCCTTATGTGTGACAGTGGGGAATCTATGCCCTCATTAGAAGTATAATTTTGTGGAAATAAATTGATAACAATAGAGGAAGCAGTAATAACATGAAATAAATAAAATGTCGAAAGCTGAACGTAATAAAAAATTGGTGATCATATATTAATGATTCATGATACATATATCTAGGAAAGAATCCAAACAAGTCACAATGTTGGAATATAGAACTAGACCAAGGTACAAATGAATTATATGTAAATAACTTCAACAGTATCACAAGCCTCAGCTTGGTCCCATGCTCCCTAGCTCTATAGAAGTCAAGTACCTGAAGTAGAAAGGTGCTTGTACTTATCTATACAAGAAGAAATATAATCTTTTTGGGCCCTAATGCATGAACCAAAATGGGTGTGAGATGAATCTGAGTAGGAAACCACACAAATATCCATGCCTAACAGTCAGTGAATATATATTTAAATAAATATGAAAAATGATGAAATAAATAATGAAGTACTCAAAAGTAAACAATCTTATAGTTTCAATAACATTCAATTTCATTTATCAAAAAAAAATCCAGTCAAACACAAGAAACCCTATGGGTAGTTCTCACAGTCAAGCCCATATGGTTCAGGTTTTAGAAAGACTGACTGAGGAAGTACTCACCATCAATTACTCATGAGGTATCACAATTGTAACTATATACACTCTAAGAAAGCACTCAACATCCAATTCCACTTGTGGTACTGCATCGTGGAACTAAAAACACTATGAGGGAGCACACAAGTCCCCCCTAATGTTATCGCAATGTTAAAAGTGAACATACACTTTAGAAAATCATTCATTATCTATTCCCTCTATGGTCTAACTACACCAGGTTCGCACAACCCTGTGTAAGTCAATTATTCAAAAATGATATCCATCAGCTAATGTATACTACTAGGATAAATAGCTACAAAGCATGGAACACACACAGTAGATAATATCACTCTATCTGAATAGCACTAGGCATGGAAAATAGAGATTCCAAACAGGTATTTCTAGATCCAACGGTCAATATCAATAAAATCATGGGAGAACACATCCATAACAAATAATTTAACCCCATTTACAATCAAGAGTACTAACTCAATAAATTAAGAAAATCAGTCATTAACATGATTAAATTCCCTAAACATGCAATACCCTAAAATAGGGTATTGTGAAATTTATCACATATAATTCAAGGACAATCTACAGAAAGACACAGACCACCTACCTCAGTGTTATACGACTGATGTTATTTTAACCTCAAACCCTAAATCGACCTATAGCACTGTAGATCTACAAAACCATTTAAAATTTTCAGCCATGGATATCTCACTAAAGAGGATAAATTATGAGAGTAGACACTAGAATATGGAAGAACTCACTGTAGCTATTCCAATGAAATTGACAACGGTTGATTTGGAGGATGAATGGTAAATTGGTGTCTTGGAGAAGAATCACGATCTCTGGTCGATTCTGTATGTGACATCATTAGAAGAAGTGTTCTCTATGAATGAGATGCGACCCCAATCTCATATAAAAAATAAAAATAAAAATGCATGGTGTGTTCCCAAAGGATATATAACGTGTACATGGATTAACTAGATCCCACGGTTAGCATCCCTGCCTTATCATCACACGGTCGTGTATGGGGCCGAGACATGGCCAGACATGGCCTGGACACGGTGCCAGGGTACACATTATGTACAAGGAAGAACACTCCATGTACTCCAAAAAATTTACTTCTTCATTTTTTCCTAAAAAACAACCTGAATTGAAAAACACACCTGAATGGAAAATCTGTGTTCTAACTAACTTCAAAACTTAATGATATTCTTCCTTGAGTTTCACTAATAAAGAGGCAATGAAAAATAATCCTCGAACTGCTCTAGCATGTATGATTGTACAATGACCTACCTCTCACAAGTCATTTATTATACTCGCTTGTGCTACCACAACATCCGTACCAGAGGAAAAGACCATCCACATGGAACCTTACCATTGCGATCAAAAATCTAGATAAGATGATCCATAAATGATGTGTCCACATCAAATTCATCCTACTATAGTGGAAAAACATGAGACATGTCTAATAAGTAATTTTTTAACTGGGAATCATGGAAGAAATCATGCATATATCGGTACCTCTAAAATAACTGCAACTAATAGGGAACCGAACAGACTCGCTGCAAAACCTCAAATGACTTGACGTATCTCGGTGAAAGGTTACCCTATCTCTTATTCCTAAAGTGTCCCAACCCTGGTGAGACATGTAGGAAAACCTAATCTCTGACCTCAAACTATAGTGTTCGTCTCAACTGATAAGCATAAGACATTTTTCGTGACTATACAGTTGACATCCTAATCATAATCTTATTTATCTACTTTGTGGTCTGCTGGAGAAGTCGATGTCCCGCCATAGTAGACTCTCAAACTTCCAGCCTACATAGGGGTGATCAGGGTTTCCTACCATATGAATCCTTATAAGGTGACATATGAATAGTTTATTGGAATATATTATTGTGGGAAAAGTACCCAAGAAGGATAACTTCTCCCAAGAACCTTCAAAATCAAGGACGCATGATTGATGCATGTCCTTTAGCACCTGAATCATGCACTCAAGAATGGGTAACTACTACTCAGAAGTACCTATGTACCTAAATCACTCTATAGTCCCTTACAGACCTGAGAATTAAAATGGGAATCCCTATCAGAAATAATGGAGTGTGGAAATCCATGTAAATGTATAATCTCTCAGATGTACAGCCTTCCCATTTCATCAACACTGAAGGTATCCTTTATCGGAAAGAAGTGAGTGAACATTATAAGTCTGTCAAGGACAACCCGAACTACTTCATTCTCTGGAGGTGACCTTGATAAACCTATCTCAATGTCCATCGAAACATCATTCCACATCCACTGAGGAATGGGAAACTGCTACAAAATCCATGTTGGTTGCTGATGCTTTGCCTTCATCTGCTGACAGGAGGAACAACTAATTGCATAACCAGAAACATCTATTTTCATAATTAGACACCAATACTGATTTTCTAGATCTCAATACATCTTGGTAACACCAGGATGAACTGCCCAAATAGAGGAGTGAAAATCTCACATCAGCTCCTAGTGTATGTATACTGACACCCTTACTCGTCCATGAATTAAAAAGATCTTGTCCTCCCCTATGATCCATTTAAGAATTGGTTACTCTCCTCACACACTCCCCCATTGGACTAGGCCTTCAGAATCTGATAGCTACCACATTCACACTAGATCAAGAAGAGTAGAGGTAATAACTACATAACAATGAAACAAATGCTCCTTTTAATCATTCATGTGAAATGCATCTTGGAGAATATATCCATAAGCTTCCACTCATTGTTGGTCTCTAGATCTGGCTGTATCTGTGTTATTATGCTCAATGCAGCAGCTATTTCATTGCCTTTAATAGCTGTGTAGGAAAGATAAATGTCAAAGGAATAAAGTTACTCAATCCACCATCGCTATCTCAAATTTAGATTGCACTGAGTAAATATTTACATGATACTTTAGTGGTTGGTGAAAACCAGAAAATGCTCTCCCAAAAGATAATGTCTCCAAAAATGCAAGGCATGAACAACTACAGCCACATCAAGATCGTGTATCAGATAATTCCTCTCATTTTCCATGAAATATCAAGACTCATATGCAGCGACTCCTTCCCCAACATATTCACTACTCCCAGGACGATGCCCGATGCAACACAATAAATAGAATAACTCTTTCTCGACTCTATAAAAATATGTATTAGTTTTGTAGTCAACCTCCCCTTCCTCTCCTGAAAGGTTGAATCACAATAATATGACCATAGGTACATCACACTATTCTCGGTCAGGATTGTTAGTGGAACTGCTATGCATGAAAAGTACCTTATAAAATGTTTGTAGTAAACATCCATCCCTAGAAAACATCATATCTCTAAGTCGTTCTTTGGATGCTTTTAGGAAACTAATGCTCTCACTTTCTCTGAGTCTACTCATACTCTTGTCTCTGAGTGAATATGATCCCGAAAGAGAATTTGGTCCATCCAAAAATGGTATCTGGAGAGCTTAACATATAACTAATGATCTCTTAGTGTACTCAGAAAGATCTCAAGACGTGTAGCATTATTTTGTAGAGTGTGATAGTACACCAAGATATCATCCATGAAGATTACCATGAAAAAATACAAGACTGGATGGAAAATTCAGTTCATTAGTGCCATGAAATTTACAAGAGCAATTGTGAGACTGGATGGCCTAAACGCGTACTCTTATAGACCATACCTACACTGAATGTTTTTATGAGTTATATCTAATGGTCTAACATGAAAATAATTACAATAGGATCTCATGCCAATATCCGAGAAGACTGAAGATCCTTGAAGCTGATTAAATATATTATCAATCCTTATTAAGGAATATCATTTCTTGACCGTCAACTGGTTCTGCTTCCGAAAATCATCAAAATATATATAGGATAATGTCTTATTTCTTCACAAATAGTACAAGAGAACCCAATAGAGAAGTACTAGGTTGTATGAAACCCTTCTTTTATAACTCCTCTAACTGTTTCTTGAGATCCTGTAATTCTGGTGTAGTCATCCTATAAAGATGAATGGAAACCGGTGCTCCTCCTAGCAGAAGCTCAATAGAAAATTCCACCACTCTCTATAAAGGTAAACCAAAAAATTACTCTAGAAAGACATCCCAAAAAAGATCTACCATTGGATTAATTCCCATATGTGAAGTCCCCTGGTCATCCAGATACAAACTTGTAATATGGGATGTAACTCCTCCCAACCCATGATGCTCGGGTCCTTCTCTTCTTTCCTGGACACCCCATCCCCCCTTGTGTAGAAACATACTGCCCTCTGGCGATGTGAAACTCGACCTACGGTGATAATTGTCTACAACAGTCTAGAAGGGAACAAACTAGTCCATCCCAATTTTGTTTTCATAGCTTGTTTTCTATAAGATGTGAAGGTCCAATGAAAAGTGACACCCATAAAACTCAGGAGGGTTCTACTTGTTTAAACGTACACTTGTCATTCTTGTCCATAAAGAAGTATCTAGCATCTTGAAATCCACATCAGTAAGGATACAGAGCCCAAGTCTCTCCACAACAACAACTGATATAAAACTATGGGAATCCCTTATATCAATAAGTGAAGATGCTTAAAATAAGGAAACTAGAATAGTTCCTCTAACTGAAGAGGGGATGTGATCCTACTCATGTTTAGTCTACTCCGCGGGGAAAAGTATAACTTGAACCGTAGACTTGAGACTATACTTGACTACCCTGATTTGATCCACCCTGTTGTCACTGATAGCATGGTGACTAGCTTCCACGACCAAGACCACCACCTCTTCCTGAACATCCAGACGAACTCCAGTTCCTAGAAAGATGAGAAACTGGTGGTGCTTCTTGTGAATACAGAGTCATAAAAGAAACATTATCAATAGTTTATGGTCAGAAAAACTGACAGACATGCTAATGATTACCCACATTGTCACAGTATTGGCTCACCATTAGGTCTCTTGGGAAATGTGGCATCATATTCCCGCTCCTCTGACACTAGTATAACACCACCTGGCTACTAAAACAAGTATATCATCTCCTTGGATCTCCATGAATAGTATCCCAGTAGTGATTCATGTTTTCAGGTGGAGGGGAACCAACCCTGGATGTCTAGCTTCTTGGGATCACAGCCTCAGAATCCCTTAGATTGTGCTTCGTGATCAGCTCCAGGTTAACTATAGTTGTGATGGAACTCTCCTTGAATTTGTCCACCTAAGATCAGATGTCATTCCTGATCTGGTCATTAATCTTCTTTGCGAGAAATTACTCATGTCACCCTTGAATGGGTGTAAAGTGTGGCAGCTCGTTGAAGCAGGAAGAGTACTCTATAACAAAAAGAGTACCATGTTCCAGACTCATGAACCCTTGAGCTCTATCGGCACTCAATGTCTCTAGGTAGTTGTAATCATAGAAGGCTTGTTGAAACTCATCTCAAGCCATCACCTATTTTCACCCTACATGTGATATCAAATCCCAACTTCTCATGGTGGAATCCTAAATCATATTAGTAGATATATTCACCCTCTTATCTAGAGGCGTCTCCAGATTCTCAATGATTAGAAAAATGGATTCTAACCATGATTTTGCAGCCTGGGGTCCTCCTACCCCTATGTAGGTGGGAGGATGTTACTGCTGAAAGACCTGCATCAACTCTTCCATAGATGGGGAAGGATGTAGTACTCCCCTAAAGTCTTGCACAAACATCAAGAATCCTTCTCAGAACTATGCATTGGCACCTGTAACTGGGATAACGGTTGGTGCTAAGATGAGCACAATAGGAGGATCTGCTGGTAGTACCTTATCTATCATGTCTGTTGTCTAGTAACTGTCCAATATCTGACGTACAACCAGAGGATGTCTCAGTGGCATGACTCTACAAGGTCATACACACACCTTAGTTCTAGATTATCAAGGAATGAAATTTATATGTGTAAGAAAGGAACATGAGAAAAAAACATATAATATTTTCAAAAAAGTGGATACATGGTATTTAGTAACACTACATGGAATGTAACCTTAAGCCTTCACATGGGAGTGCAATCCTACTAATATAGGTTCCATAAAACCCCATACAAATGGCATTTTCTCTATTGACACAGCATGTACATGAATCATTTCCCCTGCTGTGTTTTTTTAACATGACTAACCCACATAATTCTCCTAGAACAAGACTATATGGCATGTTCTCTCTGAATATGGCATGTTCTCCAAGAACATGACATGAACCACTTAATTTTCAATCATCAATGTCATTAGACACATGGTCAGATACATGTTTGACTCTACACAAGGTGTTTGTGCAAGAAAAAACATGTACTAAAAGGATTTCACTAACCCGTGTCAATAGTCACACGACTAGATACATGGGTTACACTACATGGCGTGTTCAAGCAGGAAATAGTGTGTATAACCTATGTTTCATCCATCCGCGTCTTTAGTCACACGGGGGGACACACGGTCCATACAACATGGTGTGTAAATCTGATACACAACATGTTCCTCTAAGGATTTCCTAACTTCAAGTCTCTGCCCACATAGGCATAAACACAGTTAGAGACTACACGTCGTGTACCTAAAGTACACAGTTTGTAAAAAATATCCCAAAAAAGAAGGATATATTGCATTTATTCACCAATACAAACAATGTATTCTTGAATTTTATAGATAATAAGCCTTAGAAACTTTTCTGGAGGCCCATAAACACTAAAACAAGCATTAAAGTGCCAAATTTCGACTCATGGGCGCTCATACTCCCCATGAATCAATGATTGGAATCATATTCATGTCATATACAAGTATAAATGTGTAATGATATATAATATTCCGATCCGTGCAGGCCTATATCCCACTAGTCGGAGGATCGAAACCTCCCTTTGATACAGATCTATAATGTCCCGGTTCTGAGTGCCACCTAGTGGTGCCCCGTACTCGGTGGGTCACATAGACTCAAGTGAATTTCCCTCAAAGACCAGCAGATGGAAACTATTAGTAAGGGGGTCTAGTGTGATAGTGGGGAAACTAGGCCCTCATTGGCCGAGTAATTTAGTTTAAATAAACAGATAACAATAGAAGAAACAGTAATAACATGCATTAAATAAATAGAAGAAGACTAAAAATAATACACAACTAGTGCTCATTAATAAATGATGAATGATAAATATATTTAGGAAAGTATCCAAACAAGTCACCATGCTGGAATATAGTCCTAGACCAATGTAAAAAAGATAAAAATAAATAAACTTCAATAGCATCACAAGCCTCAGCTTAGTACCATACTCCCCAGCTTCATAGCAGTTAAGTACCTTAAGTAGAAGGGCACATGTTCTTTTCTATACCTGTAGCAATACAATCTATTTGTGCCCAAAAGAAAGACCCAAACAGGGTGTGAGACGAATCCCAGTAGGCAACCACCCAAGGATCTATTCATAACATTCAGTGAATATATATATCTAGCAATATGAAAAACTAATAAATTAAAATGGAAGTAATGAAAAGTAAACTATCCTATAGTTTCAATTAAATTAATTTTCATTTATCAAAATAAAAAATCCAATCAAACACAATCAACTCTATGGGATGTTCTCAAAGTTTAGTCCATCTGTTTCAGTATTAACAAAGAATCTTTGTGTAAGCACTCACCGTCAATTCCCCATGTGGTCTCGTAAAGGTAACTATAAACATACAGAAGAATCACTCAATGTCCAATTCACCTAGTGGTCTCGGAACATGGAAATATATAATCTCTGAGGGAGCACACAAGTCCACCCCCCAATGGTCTTGAAATATAAAAAGTTAACACACTCTGTGAAGCCCTCAGCGTCCAATTCCCTTATGGTATAACTACACATTGTTCCCACAACACAGTGTATGTCAATTGTGCACAAATAATATCCAACAGCCATAGTAAATCCCAATATACTACATGTATATCCAGCTACAAACCATGGCACAAGAATGTCAGATAATATAACTCTATCCTAGTAGCACTAGGCATGGAAAACAGAGTAGCCGAACAGGAAGTTCTAAACCCAATAGTAAATATCAATCAAATCATGGGAAAACACATCCATATAAAGGAAATTAACCCTATTCACAATAAAGAACCTTAACTCAATAAATCAAGCACAACAGGCATTATCCGGACTAAATTTCATAAACATTCAATTCCCAAAACCATGGTATTGGGAAAATTTTCACATATAATTCAATGAAAAAAATCAAAAAGACACAAACCACCTACCTCGAATTTATACCATTTAAATAGTTGAACGTCAGCCTATGAGTCGACCTAGAGTGTTGTAGATCTACAAAACCTTCTAAAATTTTCATCCAAGGATATCTCAAAAAATAGAAGATATCATGAGATGAGACTTTAGATGAAGGAAGAACTCACCATAGTGATTTCAACACAATCGATGACAATTGATTTGGAGAAGAAATGGTCTATCATGGGCTCGAAGAAGAATCACAATCTTTGGTAGCTCCTAGGCAAAACAATGTTAGATTTATTTTTTTCGGTGAATGAAACATGACCCCGGTACGATATAACAATTTATAATAAAAATACATTGCATGTTCCCTATGGATACACGATATGTATAGTCCTTAACTGGATATTTTCATAACCGGCCCAACCTCATCATCACATAGTCATTTATTGGCCATGAAACGTCCCGACACAGCCTGAACATGGTGCCAAGGTACACAGCGTGTACAAGGAAGTACACATCATGTACAAAAAAAATTAACTTTTCCCCTTTTTCCTAAAAAACACCTGAATTTAAGAAAATAAATGAAAGGATGTTCTAGTTTTATACATTAGGAAACATCCAATTTATTTATGTACTAATGATGAAATTGATATCATCCAACCATTCTAATTTAGTGTCGGGTTTTCTATGTAATTACTTTTTGGGCATAGTGTTGCATTTGTTTTTAATAATGTGTCAATATGTATATGGTAACGAAATTATCAAAGTTTTGGTGGTTCATGTATTTTTACTGACCCAGTGAAAAGTAAACGTCGATTATTAATTGTAGGAATATCCCATTTCTATTAATATGGTGATTTTTCTTGAAATATAATGTGACTTGTGGAATCATAATGGTCTCATGAAATGACATTATTTGTCATGATTAGACATTATCCATATAAATTCACATGAATTTTGAACTGATCCTCTATTTCATGACATGTTTCAATGAATGGAACTTTGTTACAACATTTTAATAGGGCCTTCCAGTGCTTTTTTCATGATGATTTTGGAAGATCTATCCACTAGTTTTTGATTGGAGGAACTATTTTAGAAACTTTTGTTGATCTGAACTGATTAAGAAGTGTCCAAAAGAGTTTTTATATTGGGTACATTCTTAAATGTTATTTTGGATTATAATGTTAAATTAACAGAATAAGAGGAATTATTCTTGAGAATTAATAGGTTTGAATAACTTGGTTTTGGAATTTAATTGAAGAGGACATTATATTCTATTTGGGAAGTATTCTTGGAATAGTCCATTATCAAAAATTTAATGAATTATCTAGCTAGGAAAACTAGCCATCCAGGGGAAGTGACACACACAATTTATTGGGTGACAATGTTCAACTCCACCCAGAAATCTTGGTCTGACCATAGTCGAGGATTTCGTGGGGAATAGAAGATCACACCAATAGGGGTGCATGTGACAACCATTGAAGTGCCACCATGCGTGTAACACCCGAGACTTTTATGTTATATAAATCATCAAAGGAATCTTTTTATACACAACACTTTCTTGTCTTGCTTTACACGAAATCACGACCTTCCTCGATAGCTTGCGTCGTACGCAATATCGAGTTTCACTAAACAACGATATGCTATTAAAATATTATTAAAACTAGCAGTTATGAATAGTAATAACCACTTTTTGAAATTTTATAAATTTTATTTTTCAAAATGGACTTCATTTTTGGATTCGGAATATCGAAATTATCCTAGGGTAAAATTTTGGTATTTTTCTGAAAACTTTCAATTTTTGATGAATAGTGAAACCACTAAGTGGTAGTTAAAAAAACTGAATTTTTTATAAAACTTAATTTTACCACTTCTGTGAGTGGAATTTCAAAAATCCGAGAGACACGGTTGATGTCAGTAAGTAAAATGTGGTTCAATGAGATGAAAATAATTTTTTGGTGAATAGTAACTTTTTACATTTTTTTTACCACGGTTAAAAGTAAATAGGGTAATTAAGGGTAAAGATGATATTATTATTACCCTAAAACATGTCATAATTCTATTGGACAAGTTTAATTCGACCAAAAACAAACTTAGGAATAAAATATGACCATTTAGGGCCATTTGGATTAGATTAGGACATTTATTATTAATTTATTTAAAGAAGGGTTAAAATAGTTAAAATCAAAGTTTAATAAGTAAATAATTTTTAATATGGGGTTATATATAAGATAAATTCGACTAAAAATATTCATTAGAAATATAAATAGATTTCCTAAATAATGGTATTTTATTTGTAATTTTTAGACATTAAATAATTTAATTTATTTATGACACAAAGATGATGCAGTAATTATCTTATTAATGAAATATTGACATAATTAATGTTATAAACAACAAAATAAATTTAATTTGAGACTTTTTATGAATTCCACTAATTTTGTAGGTTAATATGACATGTTAATATTGATTTAATTATATTTTTTCGAACTAATAATTCTGT
This sequence comes from Viscum album, assembly GCA_963277665.1. Taxonomy (NCBI): domain Eukaryota; kingdom Viridiplantae; phylum Streptophyta; class Magnoliopsida; order Santalales; family Viscaceae; genus Viscum; species Viscum album. Next base: position 1,144,520,151 of record OY728141.1, read on the forward strand.
TATGATTTTCACAAAAATCAATTACTAAATAGTGTCAAAATTGACATAAAATAGTTTTTAAAACAAATATTATATTAGTAATTGTATTTTATTCCTAAAAATCTAAGTTTCGGCCAAATGACTTAGATAAGGTTATATATATTAATAATAAACAACTTGGGGTTCGTTTGGCTGCTTATAGTAAGTTTATTAACCTTATAGTATAAGAACACAAGAAGACACTGTAAAAGTAAAATTATTTAACTTAATGTTAAATCTAAATGATAAGGTTAAAATAGGAACCTAAAATTGTCTAAATTCTATTGGATGAGAGGATTTAGACCCATCCCCACCTTATCTTCGAAATATATCAATTTGGAGCTATTTAAAACCGAACTTGACTTTATAATAAAATAATATTTTTAGTTTTCCCAAAGGAGCCCCTCTCCTCCCTTATAAAAGGGCACCTCCTCCTGCTCTTTCTCACACCACTTTGAGCCTTCAAGCTCGGCCAACCCCTTACAATTCCTCCTCTCCAATTCCCTAGAGACATCCTAGAGGTCCTGGTCTTCTTCAAAGACCGATTTTAGTGCCCTAAAAGAAGGTCTCAAAGAAGCACTTCAAAGAAGAAGTAATGTCTGTTACCGATTCTTTCATCTTTATTTCTTCTTAAAATTATTATTCTTTAGTTGTTTTATTATGAAGTAATAACATCAGTATCACTCATATAATTATATGTTATTATAAGTATTAAACAACCCTATTTCACCATCTATCTATCCTACGGAAAAAGAAATCACCGCGCGTGCGTACGTACGGAATACCGTCTCCACGCCGTGGTGTAATCTATTTTACACCACCACCTTACTTGGATGGGTATAATGGTGTAAATAATGACTATATATGACTATTATAAAGTAATAATGATTCTGAAATAGTATACATACACTCCAATACAATTCCACGATCATAGGAACGATATCATCACTCGTGCGTACGTACGGAATACCGTCTCCACGATGTGATGCGACTCGTTCTACATGATCTTCATTTAATAATGATTATATAAATGAATTGAATGAATGAATATGATATATATTACACTAATACCATTCTGTAAATGAGGTATCTATAACCTAAAGAGAAGAATAAGAATTTATTCGACAAAACACGCATAAGAACAAAAAGTTATAAACACCCGAATAACAAGTAGCAATGAAATATTACTACTAAGAAGCTAAGAATATGACCATATATGATATCATAAAAATAATTATGATTCTGGAATAAGTCAATAACATTATTTAAATCACTATACAGGAGGTTCGGAAACTTACGAAGAAAAACGGACCTAAGGTAAGGGAAATATCACAATCTCATTTTTATCCGAGATTGTTTATACTTTGAAATTTATTGGGGTGTATTTTATCATCCACATCCATGTTTCCTCAATATGTAATTTTATTTAAATCCACCTACAATTGTTTAAATACAATTTTACCCTTCGGTGAGTTTTTAGTAAAGGATATGAAATGAATCTTTTGTCGTTTTTCGTACGAGGTATTTTTTGACTTTTCCAACAAAAGTACGAAGAATGTTTTTTTTAACTTATATGACATGAATGGATTTTTAAAACATTATATCCAAGAAGCTTCCTTTACAAGTTTTCAAGTTTATTTTTAATCAACTTCTTTTAGATTAAAATTGTATGACATGTTAAGAAATGAAAAAGGGTTTTAAAGTAGAAATAATATTTTACTCAAGAATGGAGTTCAAGTGTTTTATCAAAATTATTTTCCATCTAAGATAATATAGGGTTATGTTTCTATCCCTATTATTACATTGATTTGATTATGTTGTGATGGAATTATTTTTATGAATTCCTTTATCTTATATGAATTGTTTTATGATAAGAATCCCATTTTTATTACATGGGTTATGTAATGATGTATGATTTATGATTTTGTGGCACACATAAGAATGGTATCATTATGAGATGGGTGGGAACTATATCTCCCTCCAATGCATTGGGTAAAGATTTTATATCTCATGAGATAGACATGGCTGGAACGGTAGGTTATACCAGTTCAGTGAAATAGGACTGAAACGAGGGTGACTCGGTTCAGAAAGGGACTTTTTCCACTAAGATAGTCTTGGAAATGAGTCTTGACTAACAAGAAATGATTCTCTATGATTATGTGTGTATGCCACAAAGTTTCATGTTTTAAGTTATGATTATTGTGATTACATTTCACTGCCATGATTTATCCCATGTTATGAAATTATGATCTCTTTTGCAGGTTAAGGATTCCAAAAGTTATGTGCTTATGTATACGATGTGATTGATATTTCTTTTGTTTACCCTTACTGAGCATTTGAGATCACCCTTTTTCATGTTTTCTTTACCTAGGTAAGGAAGAATTTTATTAAGTAAGATATGCCAAAATGGACTATAGATATGATGAAATAAATGGGAGACAATGTAGATGCTTTATGAACCAGTTGTTTATGTTTCCCAGTTTCTAATGACACTATACCTATATGGTCCTTTCGTGATTTTATTATATGTTTTAATAAGTATGCTTCAATTTTGAAGTATTAACAATGTATGTAAAGTATGGGTTGTTATAGTTGGTATTAGAGGAAAGGTATAGTCAACCTTTAGAAACTTGGATGTGAAAGCCTTAGTAAGAACCCTAAGGATAAGTCTAAGCATAGAAAAAAATCTTAGTGTTTTAGAAATGGCCATGAATAACCTAGGATAAAACCTTAAGTGTGAAATTTTATTCTTGATTATGTGGTTTTCCTATTATAATTAGTGTTGATCACACTATTCTTCTTGGTTTTAGTCAATGGATGGAACCCGAAGGAACCGTGTTAATGCGGAATGCGACGGGAAATGCAATGATTGTCCCCCTGAGCAACCAAACATTATGGGAGCTGGAATGAAAAATCTTGTAGCCATGCTCACACAACTTTCTCAAGCTATGAATCATGCAGGACTTCCAAACGAGAAAAGGAAGGAGCAACATTCTGTTGAATCCTTCATGAGACAACGTCCACCTTCTTTCAGCAAGTCTACTGATCCATTAGTTTCTGAACAATGGATTAGTACTACTGAAAAGATATTTTCAGTTCTTCAATGTTCTGAGCATGATAAAGTCATCTTAGCAGTGTATCATTTGGAAGGTGATGCTGATCAATGGTGGAATCTTATTAAGAATACGAGGCAAATGGATGAAATTGAGTCCATGGAATGGGACGAGTTAAAGAACTTATTTTTCAATAAGTACTTCCCTCGTATTCTCCGAACAAAGATGGAGAAATAGTTTCTTGAACTAAAAGAAAAGGATGATGAATCTTTTGGTACCTATGAAGCAAATTTCACAAGACTTGAAAGGTACGCTTCTGGTATTATTATCCAACCTGAGAGTAAGATCGATCGATTCTTTAGTGGCTTAAAACCAAGTCTTTGAAGGGCGTTAGCCATAAGGGACTTCAATAGCTACGAGGAAATCGTTCGATGTGCTCTCAAAGTCAAGATGGAGATTGGAGTAACCCATCAGTCATATGGGTTTGATAAGAAGAGGAATATGGAATTCAAAGGAAAATCTAAAGAGCACACTGAAAAGAAGATGAGCTTTCCCTTATGCTCAAAGTGTGGAAAGAAACATGGAGGGAGTTGTCTTAAAGGGAAAACTAAATGTTTCAAATGTGGAAAGGAAGGTTATCGGGAATTTGAATGCCGCGATGATGGGAAGAAGATGTCTAATGATGCAAAAAAATGAAGGGATACACATAATGAACCAACTACACTTCCATGTTTCAAGTGCAAGGAGATGGGAAATTATGCCAATAAATTCCCTAATCCAAGGGTTGATGATGATGGTCGACGTCAACAAACTCTTAAGGCTAAAGACAAAGGAAAGCCACATGCAATTTCTATCAGCGATGTGGAGTACGATAACTATGTGGTGAAAGGTACACTTACCATCCACTCTAAAGTAGCAAATGTTTTATTTGATTCTGGATCCACCCACTCTTTTATTTCTGAAGAATTTTCTAAGGGTATCACCGTATTACCTCAACAATTAGATGTTGAGTTAGCTGTGACAAAACCTAATGGCACAACAGTCGCATAAAAAGTTTATAATTCTTCTCCGATCAAAGTTTGTGGGAAAGTGCTTCCTGCAAATCTTGTGATCCTTCCTATAGTGGAATTTGATGTGATTCTTGGCATGGATTGGATTTCTTTATATGGATATCATATCAATTTCCAAAGAAGGGAAGTCACATTTCATATTCCAGATCAATCTATGATTGTCTATCAATGCAAGGATGAACATAACCTTCCAGTGGAAATTTCTTCCATTTTATGGGTATTGATTCCACTAAATGAAGGTTATTTATCTCAAATGGTTGGTGAGAATCTCATGATTAAGAATATTCCCATTTTACAGGAGTTTGATGATGTATTTCTGGAAGAATTACCGGGTCTTCCACCGAATCGTGAAGTTGAGTTTTCAATAGAACTCGTACCGGGTGCTTTGCCTATTTCAAAGACACCTTATAGAATGGTCCCAATTGAGTTGCAGGAATTGAAGAAGCAACTCCAAGAGAATCTTGATAAGGGATTCATACGCCCTAGTGTGTCACCTTGGGGAGCACCTGTTCTATTTGTTAAGAAGAAAGATGGATCAATGAGACTCTGCATTGATTATCGAGAACTTAACAAGATCACTATCAAGAACAAATATCCTCTCCCGCCCATTGATGACCTATTTGACCAACTACGTGGAGCTCAATAATTTTCCAAGATTTATCTTCGTTCAGGGTATCATCAATTAAGTGTCAAAAGGGGGGATATAACAAAGAGGGCTTTCCGTACAATGTATGGGCACTATGAATTTATAGTGATTCCATTTGGTCTTACTAATGCCCCTTCTATCTTCATGAATCTAATGAATAGAGTCTTTAGAGACTATCTTGATCAATTTGTGGTAGTCTTTATAGATGATATTCTTGTATATTCAAAGAGAAAGGAAGAACATGAAGATCACTTGAGAATTATATTGAAGACCCTGAGAAAGGAGAAGCTTTATGCCAAATTTACCAAGTGTGAATTTTGGCTTAAAAAAGTTTCATTTTTGGGCCACATAATCTCAAAAGAGGGGATATCTGTGGATCCAGCAAAAACATATGTTATCGAAAGATGGTCGAGACCAACAACAGTAACTGAGATCCAAAGTTTTCTTGGTTTGGCTGGATATTATCGACGTTTTGTGAAAGATTTTTCACGATTATCTAATCCACTCACCAAGTTGACTCGGAAAGGAGTTAAGTTTGTCTGGACGGAAGAATGTGAAGAGAATTTCAAGGAGTTGAAAAGAAGGTTATCCAGTGCACCTGTGCTCACACTGCCTTGTAGTGGAGAAAGGTTTGTGATCTATAGTGATGCATCCAAGAAGGGATTAGGGTGTGTTATTATGAAAAATGATATGGTGATAGCTTATGCCTCACGATAGTTGAAAATCCATGAGAAAAATTACCCAACACATGATTTGGAGTTAGCTGCGGTAATCTTTGCATTAAAGATTTGGAGGCATTACCTTTATGGTGAAAGGTGTGATATTTATACTGATCATAAAAGTTTAAAGTATATTTTCACACAAAAGGAGCTGAATATGCGCCAAAGAAGATGGTTGGAGATGATTAAAGATTATGACTGCTCAATCCATTACCACCCTGGGAAAGCAAACAAGGTGGCAGATGCATTAAGTCGACCGGACCATGATAGTTTATCCATGATGAGGATTACAAAAGATCCAATATTTATGGATTTAAAAAGTATGGATCTTGGAATTATAATGGAAGGGGGAAAATCTTATCTTTCTCAAATGAATGTTCAACCATCTATACATGTGAAGATTAAAGAGGCATATAAAGAAGATGTCGAGTTACAAAAGAAGGTGAGAAATGTTCCTGAATTCAACCTTGATTGTGATGGGATAATAAAGTTCAGGAATCGGGTTTGTGTTCCTCCCATCCCCGAATTAAAGAAGGAGCTGCTGGATGAGGCTCATAGTTCTTCATTCTCTATTCATCCTGGAAGCACGAAGATGTATAGGGACCTGAAAGAGTACTTCTAGTGGGATGGCATGAAAAGAGATGTTGCTGGATATGTCTCTCGATGCTTGGTTTGTCAACAAGTTAAAGCTGAGAGACAGAAGTCTAAGGGGATGTTACAACCATTACCCATACCCGAATGGAAATGGGAAAACATCACTATAGACTTTGTCACAGGACTTCCTAAAACATCCAAAGGAAATAATGCTATCTGGGTCATAGTTGATCATCTTACAAAGTCTGCACACTTCATTGCTATTAGAGAGGATTTCTCTCTGGATCAGCTTGCCAGGATATATGTAAAGGAAGTGGTAAGATTGCATGGAGTACCACTTTCTATTATATCTGATCGGGATTTGAGATTTACCTCGAAGTTCTGGCGAAGTTTTCAGCATACTCTGGATACAGAGTTGAGTTTCAGCACTGCTTGTCATCCTGAGATAGATGGTCAGTCTGAGAGAACAATTCAAACCCTAGAAGATATGTTGAGAGCTTGATCTATGGATTTCAAAGGTGGTTGGGATCAACACCTACCTTTGGTGGAATTTTCTTATAATAATATCTTTCACTCCAGTATTCAGATGGTTCCTTATGAAGCTCTCTATGGAAAGAAATGCAGGACTCCAACTTGATGGGATGAAGTTGGGGAAAGAAAGATATTAGGACCTGATCTCGTTGATGAAATGGCTAAAAAGGTCAGATCTATTCAACAACACATAAGAGCAGCTCAAAGTCGACAGAAAAGTTATGCCGACAACCGAAGAAACGACCTAGAGTTTTAAGTGGGTGATAAAGTGTTCTTATGAATATCTCCCTGGAAGAGGGTTATGAGATTTGGAAAGAAGGGGAAGTTGAGCCCTAGATATATCGATTCTTTTGAAATACTGGATCGTGTTGGGAAGGTAGCTTACCGATTGGCCCTTCCACCGAATCTCTCTCAAGATCTCGATGTGTTCCATGTATCTCTGTTGAGAAAGTACATACCTGATTCTTCACATGTACTCAGCTCAGAAGTTGTACCGCTGGAGCAAGATCTTTCTTATGAAGAACAACCGATAGAGATTCTGGATCGTAGCAAAAAAGTCCTACGAAACAAGACCACTCGATTGGTGAAAGTTTTATGGAGGAACCACCAATTAGAAGAAGCTACATGGGAGCTTGAGGATATGATGGGGGAGAGGTATCCTCATCTGTTTGTTACAAAGTGACGAATTTCAAGGGCGAAATTCAATTTAAGGGGGGTAGAATGTAACACCTGAGACTTTTATGTTATATAAATCATCAAAGGAATATTTTTCTACACAAAACTTACTTGGCTTGCTTTACAAGAAATCGCAACCTTCCTCGATAGCTTGCGTCGTACGCAATACTGAGTTTCACTAAACAACGATATGCTATTAAAATATTAATAAAACTAGCCGTTATGAATAGTAATAACCACTTTTTGAAATTTTATAAATTTTATTTTTCAAAATGGACTTCATTTTTGGATTCGGAATATCGAAATTAGCCTAGGGTGAAATTTTGGTATTTTTTCTGAAAACTTTCAATTTTTGATGAATAGTGAAACCACTAAGTGGTAGTTAAAAAAACTGAATTTTTCATAAAACTTAATTTTACCACTTATGTGAGTGTAATTTCAAAAATACGAGAGACAGGGTTGATGTCAGTAAGTAAAATGTGGTTCAATGAGATGAAAATAATTTTTTGGTGAATAGTAACTTTTTACTTTTTTTTACCACAGTTAAAAGTAAATAGGGCACTTAAGGGTAAAGATGATATTATTATTACCCTAACACATGTCCTAATTCTATTGGACAAGTTTAATTCGACCAAACATAAACTTAGGAATAAAATATGACCATTTAGGCCCACTTGGATTAGATTAGGACATTTATTATTAATTTATTTGAAGAAGGGTTAAAATAGTTAAAATCAAAGTTTAATAAGTAAATAATTTTTAATATGGGGTTATACATAAGATAAATTCGACTATAAATATTCATTAAAAATATAAAAAGATTTCCTACATAATGGTATTTTATTTGTAATTTTTAGACATTAAATAATTTAATTTATTTATGACACAAAGATGATGCAGTAATTATCTTATTAATGAAATATTGACATAATTAATGTTATAAACACCAAAATAAATGTAATTTTAGACTTTTTATGAATTCCACTAATTTTATAGATTAATATGACATGTTAATATTTATTTAATTAACTTTTTTAGAACTAATCATTCTGTTATGAGTTTCACAAAAATCAATTACTAAATAGTGTCAAAATTGACAGAAAATAGTTTTTAAAACAAATATTATATTAGTAATTGTTATTTTATTCCTAAAAATCTAAGGTTTGGACAAATTACTTATATAAGGTTATATATATTAATAATAAACAACTTGGGGTTCGTTTGGCTGCTTATATTAAGTTTATTAACCTTATAGTATAAGAACACAAGAAGACACGGTAAAAGTAAAATTATTTAACTTATTGTTAAATCTAAATGGTAAGGTTAAAATAGGAACCTAAACTTGTATAAATTCTATTTTATGAGAGTATTTCGACCCATACCCACCTTAGCTTCGAAATATATCAATTTGGAGCTATTTAAAACCGAACTTGACTTTATAATAAAATAATATTTTTAGTTTTCCCAAAGGAGCCCCTCTTCTCCCTTATAAAAGGGAACCTCCTCCCCCTCTTCCTCACACCACTTTGAGCCTTCAAGCTCGGCCAACCCCTGCCAATTCCTCCTCTACACTTCCCTAGAGACATCCTAGAGGTCCTGGTCTTCTTCAAAGACCAATTTTAGTGCCCTAAAAGAAGGTCTCAAAGAAGCACTTCAAAGAAGAAGTAATGTCCGTTACCGATTCTTTCATCTTTATTTATTCTTCCACTTATTCTTCTTTAGTTGTTTCATTATGAAGTAATAACATTAGTATCAATAATATACTGATATTTCATTATAAGTATGAAAAAAACCTATTTCACCATCTATCCATCCTACGGAAAAAGAAATCACCGCACGTGCGTACGTACGGAATACCATCTCCACGCCGTGGTGTAATCTATTTTCCACCACCACCTTACTTGGATGGGTATAATGGTGTAAATAATGACTATATATTAATATTATAAAGTAATACTGATTCTGAAATATTATAAATACACTCCAATACAATTCCACGATCATAGGAACGATATCATCACTTGTGCGTACATACGGAATACCGTCTCCACGATGTGATGCGACTCGTTCTACATGATCTTCATTTAATAATGATTATATAAATGAATTGAATGAATTAATATGATATATATTACACTAATACCATTCTGGAAATGAGGTATCTATAACCTAAAGAGAAGAATAAGAATTTATTCAACAAAACACGCATAAGAACAAAAAGTTATAAACACCCGAATAACAAGTAGCAATGAAATATTACTACTAAGAAGCTAAGAATATGAAAATATATGATATCATAAAAATAAGTATGATTCTGGAATAAGTCAATAACATTATTTGAATCATTATACAGGAGGTTCGGACACTTATGAAGCAAAATGGACCTAAGGTAAGGGAAATATCATAATCTCATTTTTATACGAGATTGTTTATACTTTGAAATTTACTGGGGTGTATTTTATCATCCACATCCATGTTTCCTCAATATGTAATATTATTTACATCCACCTACAATTTTTTAAATACAATTTTACCCTTCGGTGAGTTTTTAGTAAAGGATATGAAAGGAATCTTTTGTCGTTTTTCGTACGAGGTCTTTATTGACTTTTCCGACAAAAGTACGAAGAATGTTTTTTTAACTTATACGGCATGAATGGATTTTTAAATAATTATTTCCAAGAAGCTTCCTTTACAAGTTTTCAAGTTTATTTTTAATCAAATTCTTTTAGTTTAAAATTGTATGACATGTTAAGAAAAGAAAAAGTGTTTTAAAGTAGAAAGGATATTTTCCTCAAGAATGGAGTTCAAGTGTTTTATCAAAATTATTTTCCATCTAAGATAATATAGGGTTCTGTTTCTATCCCTATTATTACATTGATTTTATTATGTTGTGATGGAATTATTTTTTTGAATTCCTTTATCTTATATGAATTGTTTTATGATAAGAATCCCATTTTTATTACATGGGTTATGTAATGATGTATGATTTATGATTTTGTGGCACACATAAGAATGGTATCATTATGAGATGGGTGGGACCTATATATCCCTCCAATGCATTGGGTAAAGATTTTATATCTCATGAGATAGACATGGCTGGAACGGTAGGTTATACTGGTTTAGTGAAACAGGACTGAAACGAGGGTGACTCTGTTCAGAAAGGGACTTTGTCCACTAAGATAGTCTTGGCAATGAGTCTTGACTAACAAGAAATGATTCTCTATGATTATGTGTGTATGCCACAAAGTTTCATGTTTTAAGTTATGATTATTGTGATTACATTTCACTGCCATGATTTATCCCATGTTATGAAATTATGATCTCTTTTGCAGGTTAAGATTTCCAAAAGTTATGTGCTTATGTATACGATGTGATTGATATTTATTTTGTTTACCCTTATTGAGAATTTGAGCTCACCCTTTTGTATGTTTTCTTTCCCCAGGTTAGGAAGAAGGTTATTAAGTAAGATATGCCAAAAGGGACTATAGATATGATGAAATAAATGGGAGACAGTGTAGACGCTTTATGAACCAGTTGTTTATGTTTCCCAGTTTCTAATGACACTATACCTATACGGTCCTTTCGTGGTTTTGTTATATGTTGTAATAAGTATGCTTCAATTTTAAAGTATTAACAATGTATGTAAATTATGGGTCGTTATAATGCGGGGTGGCATAACAGAAACACAGGGTTTGCATAGAGCGTTCACACAAGTGAACATTGTACGTGGTGGTTCTTTAGAGGGAGGAGGACAATTATGAGCCCTGTATCCAATGCTTGTAATAAAAAGTATTCTCATAATGTGGCTAAAATCGATGTAGGATGCGTTTTCAATTTATGTTCACAGTTTAAAAAAGTTGATGCAATTTCCACCGTCTATTCTAATTAAATATAATCCAATCCATTTAACTTTTTTAAATACACTAACATATCATGTTTGTCAAATCAGTTTCAATTAGAAAATCATAGATAATCTATGTCGACTTCACAAAACCTATGATCACCAGATGAAAACATGCCGAAGCATTGTCAAACCTCCATGATTCTGTTTTCGGCCACCATTTAGGATGTAACCTAAATCATGATGGTCGTATAGACCTCATGAAACCATGCATGAAATTATATTTGAATTTATTAAAAATAAAATGAAGAATATTTTTGGTCCGAGGAAAATTAATTTGTCGTAGCCTCTTCATTCGTCCGAACATCATGAATGATTCGATATTCATTTTTAATGAGGATTTCATGTGATCTTTAATATCATGCATGTTACTCATAAGATCAAGAATTTGAAAACAAATCATCCACATATCTTGGAATATATCTATCTGCATTTGAGGATTTCAATTCCCAAGCTCTCGGTGATTCAAAGATGTGATTTCAAGGAAGTTTCTTATAGGATTTTAATGTGGTACAACTTAGTTATCCTCATCAATAAATAGAGAATCCTCAACCAAGGGTTTTTGGTTGAAAAAATTTAGAAACCACTCATTCTATAAATAATAGAGCACATTTCTGAAGAATTATGTGCATCCCATTCTTTCATAAATAAATAAATCCTTCTTGTGACAATCATACATGAAGGATAAGGGCCCCATGGGTAGTCAACAAGTGATATTCACTCTTCAGTTTCATTGTGTTGATCAGGTTCATGAAGTCTTGCGGGAATTGTGTGCTTCAACTTCCCAATTTTTGAAACACATCCAGAACTAAAAAACCATCATGATTTATGTGTTTTTTCAGATATCAATGAGATATACATGAAAAAGATAATCATTCATGCATATAAGGCAGTGCATTTATTTGTGAGCAAGAAGGAAACCGTTTTTGTGCACAACGAATAAATACCCATTCAGGTTTTGAGAGAAATAGGTAGGGAAACTATGAAATCTTTGAGATAGTGTACATATACAATGCCCCTTTATAAAATGAATAATCTAGTTCACCCAAATATTCTACCAATTTGGTTATTTTGCGCAAGTGAAAGTAGGTCATACTCCAATGTGGATAGTTTTTGTTCGGGCTGTATAAAATCCTATACAAACATATATGTATCCATTAATTCCCAAGAACACATGAAGAAGGAAGTGAAATCACATGCATAACATACATATATTGAACTCAAACTAAACAATAATTTTTTGTTTGTAATGATCAAAAGAATATGGAATTGTGTTTTTATGTTGATGAGGAATAATCCAATGGGATAGTGCATGTGTAAATGCATGAGAAACACTCATTGAACCTAATATATTGAAACAAGAACTTTGTGTGTTTCTTTTTGACAGAAAAAATATAGTAAATGCATGAATTTTTGAATGATCACACACACATGTGAGAATTAAAGTGAGATACCTATTACAAGAGGGTTTGAATTCCATGTAACCTACGCCTAATGTGAATTTTCATGGAGATTGATGCTGGACATAAATATAGAAGAATTTTTTTTCAATTTGCTACTGTATGAGAAATCAATAAGACAGACCAATATGAAATAGTACAAGACCATTCATGCATATTAATATTCTTGAAGAAGTTGTGTTCACCATCAATAAACATGTTATTGAGGTCGAGTATTCATCATAAGAAGGAATAATTTCTCAATCATTGCTGCACTAGGGAAAGTGAACAGCAAAAGTGATCATAATTATTGAATGAGACCAATAGACCTTACCAAATGGATATTGAAGATTCATGAATAGGTATATGGGAAAGTGTGATTCATCAAGATCTTGGGATAAGGGAATAAGATTAATATATACTTAATAAGAATCATTCAAATGATGAAGCTTCACAAGTGATTCAATAGAAATGTGTTTCCTATGAGACTCATGAAAAAAGGAATTTAGTGTGACTCTAGAGAAGGATAGTGTGATTTGGGAAACACTATAAGTTGTAGTATAAAGAACCTCTTATAGTACTCAAGAGAGATAAATGAGACTTTGTATCGACCATTATAATTTTTCATGTGATTATAGTGGAGAATCTGTATTGGGGAGAATAACCACCATAATAAGGTGTAGGTCATTGTTCTGATCCTTATAAATCATTGTGTTTAGTGACTTTCAATTTACACCATCATACAATGTATGGCTGATAGACACAAGAAGAGTTGATCAAGGATTTAACAATCCATACAGGATTAATTGAAAATAATCAATTTGTAAAAAATTTAAGGGAACTATTGATTCAACCCTCTCCCTCTCAGTGATTCACATGAATATAGGCTCTTCAAATTGAATCAGAGCATAGTTCATCTCTAAAGATCAAGGGGAGTGTTTATGAAGTTTATATTTCTAGAAATTATTGATCAACCTCAAATGGATATTTCTACCAATACATAGAAGAATAATAAGATGAAATAGGCATGGAAGATAAAGAATAACCTAAATAATAATTGTAAGACACATTCTACTAATGGTAATCTAGAAAGTAAAATGTGTAATAATTTTTTTTATTATTACTATTCTGATTATGTCTATTCAAATTATGATGGTGATATATCAATTAGTAATCTTCATTCAATAATACATAAAAATTTAAAGATAATCCCTAGTTAAGTGGCAAGGAATATTTCTACAAGCCTCAAGTTACTTCAAGATGAAAAATAATAGCTTCAAGAAGAACATGATGACATGGAAGATGTATTCACAAAAAGGGTTGGCATATCTACACTCTGACAAAAAAATGAAAGAAAAAGAAGAAAAAGTTACCTTTTAATAAAATATATACTAATTATTATGAATAATTTCAAGGAAGTATTTATGGGATATAAATCTTTGTGATTGTATTTTAAGATTCATTAAATGGGTTTGTAAAATTGCAGAAAGCCTCTATGGTTGTCAAATATTATCAAATAGAAGACAAAGCCAACAAGGTAAAGGATGATGAAATTTATTTTCAAGAATTAAAAAATAAACCTGATGAACCAATTATTATTCTGAATGATAATTGGGAAAATAAACTGAGTACTATTGGGGATGAGAAGAACTCTCTCAATAGTAAGTGTTTAGAGTTTGAGTTGAAATTGAAGAATCCATAATCACCCCAAGCCGAAACATCCCAAACCACATGAAAAAGAGATTCTACCCCTAAATATATCATTGAGGTATATGATTCCAAAAGTATTATTAGATCATCTTCATATCCAATGGAAACATACTTCAACAATAATTTATCCCATAACCTAGTTATTCTTTTTTATAATAATCCAGTTTCATTTATAATTAATCTCTCAAAGCTAAAATTTAGAAAGATGTGGATTGATAATAATTTTGATACATCCATCAAAACATCATGATTGGATAATGGAATGATTTACAAAAATTACACTCAAAATGATGTTCCAATGATTGAAATACATTCCTAGAAACAAAAATTCATTGAATATACCCACACTGATACTACCAGAAAAAGAAGGAAATTTGTCAGCTTGGTTTGGTGTTCTGGGATGATTGGGAATATGGCCAATAGTTATGGTCATAATGTGTTAGAATATGAAAATAATTGGAGGCCTAAATTCTAGGAAAGTAGATGTCAATAAATGATGTATCATACAAATATAAAGCAGAATACAGTGATAGAGAATAATTTGAGTATCAAGAATATATTTGAATATCTTGATTTCATATGTAATAATTTGAACATAAGTTGTCACATTTGTGATGAGTTATATTTTATAACCTCCATGTGTCATGAATATTATGATAATAAAAAATTTACAATACAAATTAAGAAGAAAGAATAAGAGTTGCAATGTATTCTGTTAGGAATATATAGAATAAGGATGTCAAGAAAATTGTAAATAAACTATTCCAGAGATGAAGTTTAACCTGGATTCAAATAATTTCATCTCAACCAAGAAAATATGATACTACTATGGAATTAATGGTCATATCATGGATCACTAAAAACATGACATGGAAATGGATGGATCCAAGATGAAATTAAAACAAGAATCTGTCCTGGAGAAGATATGATTAATTGAATGCATTCTTGAAGATTATTTTGATAGGTTACCTAATAAAGCTGTCTTGAATGCATTAAATAATACACATGGTTTCTCCAAACATGAAAATGATAAGGAGTGTTTAGTTATTTAGCCATGTAAATTGAAAGTGATAGAGAAAAAGAAAAAAGATGATGATAATGTAATAGTTATAGCCAAGGCATATGGGAAACATATAATTTCAAATGAAACAAATATTTAAATTTCATGAGAGGTTATCAATACATAACAACACATGTGTCTCAAAAGTAATGTGTAAAATGTGAAATAAATATTTAAACAATGAAAATAAATGTATAATTGTTATTATCACTCAAATGGAGATGTTGAAAATTGAAAAAAATGAACTACTGTATGCTTCTTCACAACTAGAAGAAGTAAGGACAAACAATCCAAACAAGTTAATGGTGAATGGAAGCAAAGGGTTTATACTAAATATGAACAATAAAAATTTTCAATTGAGGGGAGACACTATCATGAAGTGTACCAAACACATTAGAGCTATATGGAATGGAGTTCTTATGTTGAGAGGAAATTATATACCTTGTTGGTTCTATTAAGGAGATCACATGTGTTGCATCTTATTCCTTTATACTATTTTGTATATGTGTGCTTACATTATGTGGAATCTAAGGTGAAGGAAATTATCAACATTATAATTTAATTAACAAAGTGGATAAAACATTTTGGGCTGATTAGTCATGATTGATATATAATTGGAATGTTCCACAATGGCAGATTTTCATCATGAATATCAAGATTATTATCTGATGATATTTTCAACCATTTTAAATCAATGGGATTTCACCCCTCGAGGGATGAGAATATATGAAGGATATTATTTCAATTATAATTTAATAGAAAGTATTTAAATTCATAACATCTACAGAATTTGAACCCACGGTTTTTAAATAACACATTCATCTTCTATTTGTATCTATTTGTATAATGTCAATTATAGGGGAGTGCTTAATTGATGACAAGATGGGATGATATGGGGAGATTTATCAATTAACTGGATGTCATTAACATTTTTGTTGAAATATATGTAGGATTTATAATTTCATTTGTATATCTATAAATTTCTAACCTCTTTGATATAAATTGAATCATTTTGATACTGATTTCACATGAATGGTTGTTTATGGACAACGTTGAATACCGTGGTCATATCCCTCTTTTTTTCTACATTGGTTTAGACCATGTTGTCTTCGAGTAGATTAAAAAGGATATTTTATAATTTAACCATGTGAAATCATCTCTCTAATAGAAATATTGAGGATGATATTTGTTAAAGGGATCACTACATGGTTTGGAAAACCCAAACTTAACCTTTTAATTTAGTTTCAAATAAGGGGGAGAAAATATTTTTGCACATATTGACTCTTAGAAAGTGTGATTGGGATATAATTATAACAAAATACAGAGTGGGATATTGTTGGTAATAGTGTTTCATATAGGAAACTAATGACTCAATATGTGAATGGTAATGAAATGATTGATGTGGTGGTGATTCATTCATTGTTATTGAACCAGTGAAAATACCACTTTGATTATAGATTGAAAGCACTATCAACAATTGGTGGATGGAAATGCGTATCAATGAGGTAGGAATATCCCATTACTATCAATATATTGAAGTTACTCTAGAGCTAATGTTACTTGATGAATCATTATAGATTCATAAAATTACATTGGATGTCACATTTAGACATTCTCTATATAAATTTAGATGATTGTTGAACATATCAAATGTTCCTAGACATGTGTCAATTAATGAGAATTTTTTACAAAATTTTATGAAGTCCATCCAATAAATTATTGGATGATGATTTGGGAAGATCCATCATTTAGTTTTTGATTGGATGAACTATTTACAAAACTTTTGTTGATCTTAAATGTTGAATTGGTGCCAAATAAGAGTTTGCACATTGGGTACATTATCAAAGTTCATTGGAATTATAATTAATAATTGAACAAAAGAAGATGAATTATGCATGATAATGAAAAGGTTAGGTTAATCCGATTTTGTAAATTATTTGATAAGAAAATTGTATTCTATTTGGAAATAATTTTTGGAATTGTCCTTTATTAAAAAATTATGGACTAAGACACCAAAGCCAACCATCCATCGAGGGGAAGCGACACAGAACACTGAGTTGGTTGCTGAGCACAACTCCAGCTAGCCAACCCGTATGGGCCGACCTTATTCGTGATGTACATGGGGAACACCGGAGCAAACCAATGGGGGTTCATGGGATAACCAGTGAAGCACCATCATGTGGGGTGGCATAGAGGAAGCATATATTGGGCGCATATCATACCCATAGGACAACACGATATGTGGAGGTACTGTGTAGGGAGGAGGAGAATTCTAAGATATGTTTTTCACAACTTGTGAGAAAAATGAGCCACATAACATGAAGAGTTTTGATGTGGGTTTCATTTTCAGGTACTCTTCACGGTTTAAAAATGAAAAAGAGATCCTTCACCATCCCATATGATTGCTTATAGTCATATCATTTTATTTGTTTTAAATACAAGGACATATGGTCTATGTTTGATCATTTCCAATCTGATTATTATAGAGATTATACTCCATCATCTTCAACCTCCGATCACCTGATGCAAACCATCATACCAAAGCACAGTCGAACCTCCATGATTAGGTTTTCGATCACCATTGATGATCTAACCTACATCATGAGGGTCGTTTGGAAGTCACAAAACCATGTGTTCAATTAAATTTTCCTGAATGAAAATAAAATGAATAACACAAGTGGAATGAGTAAAATTATGTTTTCGAGGCCTCTTCATTCGTCTAAAATTCATGGATGATTCAAGATTACTTTTGAATGAATATTGCACGGGTTATTTAAATTCATTCATGTGACTCATAAGGTCACTTGTTTAGAAACGAATTATGCATATATCATTTCTTAACTCTATATGCATTTGATGATTTCTAAGATGAGGTTCTCATGTATTCTAATAATTTATTTTAATTATGGTTCATACAGGTATTGTACACGGTGATACTCGGTCATCCTCACCTATAAATAGATAATCCTCTACCTAGGGTTTGGTTTTGAAAAAATTGAGAAATATCTCCCTCATGAATGAATAGAGCACAATTCATATGAATTATGTGCATCACTTTGTTTCATTAAGAAAGAAGTATTCCTCATGATAATCCCACACAATGGAGAAGGATCCTAGGGGCACATAACAAGTGATTTTCACACCTAATCCGCTTTTTGAGGATTTGGTTCCTGAATCCTTATAATAAAACTGCGCTACACCTTCCCAATTTTTCTGATACATCATGAACCATAAAACTATCCTCGTTCATGTTTTTGGTAGAAATACCCATAAGATAGTTGTGAAGAAAAAATCATGAATAAAATGAAGTATGTAAAGGTATTTGTGATCTAGAAGAAAAACCTATTTACAAAAAAAAAAAACCAATTTTGGTTTTGAGCGGAAGAGGTAGAAACATTGAGAAATATGTGAGGCAATGTACATATATAGTACCCCATGGGAAGAATAAGAATCCATCACACATAAAGAATTCACCCATTCAAGTCATATGTTCAAGAGAATGTACGGAATACACCTATAAGGCCTGTTTGTGTATGGGACACATAATATACAATCTAAACATATTTGAATCCATGCATGCCCATGGAAATGTGAAGAAGGAAGTGAATTCACATGCATAAAAAACATTTATTGAACTCAAACTGAACACCATGTGTATGTGTATATTGAAAAAATCTGAAGGAATTGAGTGTGAATATAGAGGAAGAAGAATCCAAGTGGACTGTTCATGTGTAATTAAATGGGGTACGCTCATTGAACATAATATATTGATACACGAACAGTGTGACTTTTTTTAGAAGAAACATATTAAACATGCATGTAATCAGGTATAATCACATGCTATGATAGTAGTCAAGTGAGATACCCATGACAAGGGTTTTATAATCATATGTAACACATTCATGAAGTGAATTATCATTTAGATCAAATCCTTTTATAGTTATATAATATCTTGTATCTGAGTAGACAATGTTTGAGATTTCATGAAGATATATAGGGATGACATTGTGAAATATCATTCCTGCCTATAAATATTCATGAAGAAGTTTTTTTTCACCATTTTCTCACATATTAGTGTGGAAGGTTCGTCATCATAATAAGGGATAATTTCTTGGAGCATTGTTTCAATAAGGCAAAATATCAACACAAATGATAGGAATTATTGAGCAAAAAACAACAAATCTTTCCAAAATGAAGTTAAATATTCTAGAACACGTACATGAGAAAGTGTTATTCAACAAGATTATGGAGGAAGATCATAAGATCAATCTAAATTTAATTAAATGAATTCAAATGAGGAAACATCTTGTGGGATTCGAGAGAATTGAGATTCTTGTGGGGATCGAGAGAAGAATACTTTACTGTGACTCTGGGGTTGGCCTACATGATTCTCGTAACACAGTGAGATAAAGTATAATAATCCTCTTATGGAAATCAAGATATATACAATGTGACTATGTCTCGATAATTGTAATTGTTTATGTAATTGTATTGGATAATCTGTGTAGGAGAGAATAACCAACATAGAAAAGAGTAATTCATTATTCTGAACCATGTAAATCACTATGTTTAGTGCCATCGAATTTATAGAAATATTTTTTATTTAACAATGAGAAATATAATAATAGTGGATCAAGTCTATAACCATCCATATATGATTAATTAAAAATAATCAGTTTGTAAAAATTTTAAATGGTTGACTTATTCACCATTCCCCCTCTTAGTGACTAACAATAATCTGTGAAATTCATTACTATTCAAAATGATTATTTTTGTGTTATTATAAGATACATTTTTGATTATTAAAAACTGGGGTTCTTGTATTATAGAAGGATGAAGGATATTTTGTTTCTGAAATGTTCATTTCATTAAAATAATAGAATCAATTTATGTGGGATAATGCCTATTAAAAATCAAGGATAAGTTCGTCTATATTATAAGTCAACCCAGATAAGAAATCTATGATGTTACTAATTTATTTTCTTTAAATATGATTCACTGAGATAGATATGATGAGAAATCTAGATAACAACAATATAAAAAATAAAAAGTGTCCACACAAACATAACGACACATCCTAAAATTGATCACATTTTCAACCAATCCAAATAAATTTCTCATCATGTTATTTATTTCATAAATAAAAATTCAGAGGTGTACTCAAGGTTATTTGACCAATAATAAACATTTGAGATCTAATTTTATTCCTTAAATAGATAGGATGTTTGAAAGGACATCCCAATCAATAGTATTTATTTTGTGGTAATGTATATTTTTATTTTATGAAACATGGGACTGATATATAACTCTTATGGAATTTATATAAAATTATAATGCTAATTTAGGTATACATATAGATTCATTTGAATCAATGTACCCTATAATACATCACACTATGATGTGTTAAAATGAAATTAGTAAATGATGATAATAAATTATAGACATTTTTTATGGATAACTAATAATGTCTAATCCATAATGAGTCACATCAAGATAACATCAAACTTGTAAAAAATTATTGTCACTAATATATATAAGAATATTTATTTTTTTTCGCTGATTAAGTCCTCTTCGATGTATCAACATCAGTGGTACATATAAGGTTTTAAAAAAAGGGATATTTATTTTAGGTAATTTGTTAGTTATGATATTTGGGATACACTTGATTTTAGGAATTATTTTTTTGATTTTACACCTATCATATATAATTTGAATGATGACTTCTATGATTTTATGTTTTGATTGTATAAACTAGAACCATTTAACATACCTACCAATGTTGAAAAAGGGATTGATGATATATTTTCCTTTAATGAGTGGAATATAAAAATTCATGAAATTAGATAGAATAAGATTTGGATTTGGAAACAAAATTAATGATGGCACATAAGTGGAATCACATGATAATGGATGTGTATTATGATTATATGGAAAAACATGAGGAAGAAATAATCATATTGTTTCATTTATTTATGTATACGTAAAATTTATGAAATTAAATTATTTTGTGTTTTATAATAAAACACCTAAGTCCTGAATTTAATAAATTAATATATTTTTATAATATCCATCACATAATAAAATTCCATCAATTACATAATAATAGTACAATACACAATTGAAAATTATATTCAATGTAAAAATCATATAATGTTTTACAAAACACATAAAAATATAATCCAACACTGTAATCATTATATATAAAGGGTCATGTGATATAATTTATGAAAAAATTAAAAAAGGAATTTCTATTGACGAGAAATGAAATAAAATTATGTTACATTGTGTGCTTCCAAAAACATCTATTCTAACACCTATGAAGTTGGGTGAGTCATGTGTTTGTAATATTTTATAGATTTCCAATTTCATTTTTAAACTCGTTAATCCCATTGGACATTAAAATTATTTTATTAGTGAATATAAAAGTAGTAATATTATTATTTACCCAAAATATATATATAAAATGAAAAATATAAATGGAAATTAATGATGTAGTAAAATGATTTTAAGAATGACCTTTGACCCAATATGGGTTTCTATATCTACGGGTTGATTATGATCTATAAATATTTTTTTCCAAAAATAACATTATCATAAATAATGAATTCAACGATTATTGATTATCCTATACTAATAGTTCATCATTAACATAAAATTTATTTGAAATTAATATTCTATCTTCTAATATTAATACAAAATATTCAACCATTTAATGTATATTTTCAATCCTATTACGATTTTACTATAATTACCCATCATTTTGGCCTCCTTAATAGAGATTATCAATCTACCTTTGAATCTTTTAGGAAGTTTTTTGAAAATTTGTCTCAAAATTCTTGTACATTACCCACAAACATCTTAGAATATTCACACTGGTCTTTACTCAAACTCAATTTTCAAGGTATTCGACAACTGCTTAATATTTATAAATAATATCATACACGTCAGCCTTCCTTACTTATTCTTCATTATCATTAATATCTAACTATTACAAATTTTTTTATCCCAAGATCATGTCTCAAAATATATTTCTTATAAAAATTTTTTTTCTTCATCATATACTTTAATACATATAATTTTTTTATCCTCAGTGTCATTTCAACACCTATTTGATTCCTCCTACAAAGTGTACTTGATTGCCTTCTTCAAGAGTCATAGATATACCAAATTTTAAATACTTCTTACCTATTATATTATTTTAATTACATATTATAAATTTTATTATTAATATATAAATTATAAGTCAATATAATATAATTATTCCCCTATTACTTCTCCTATTTAATTTCCTAGTGAAATTATAATGATCATGGAACATTCGTTTTTCAATAACCACTTATCACAGGTACATTTACAATAATAATTTATTAATATTTTCCTCATGTTTAATATTATATGAGAAAATATCTATTTATTTCATCAATAATGTTTAATTTACTTCTTTTAAATTCTATTCAATTTATATTCGCAATAAATCATTGTCTAATTATATATGATAGTCGTAAAATGGTAATGTGTTGTAGAATACATCATTATTTGTCTAGGTTTTATAGTATGTAAAATTTTAGTGTTGGATACCAACTTATTTGAATTAATTAAGAAAATTAATACTTGGTATTATCAATTTTCATCATGAACCCCAAATGCGAATATGAAATTTGACCAATTTCTATTTTATACCCACGCCATTACATTTAAATATATAAATTTTTTCTTTTTGAGTTTATATTATTAATTATTAAATAATTTTATCATTATTTAATCATATGTAGATATTCATTTAAATAGTTTCAATAAAGATAATTTATATACATTCATCAGTAATGATTTTTTTTTCCAAATTTAAAAAGAATGAATAATACAAGAATTATCTAATTTAATAATCTTGATTCCATTAAAATTTGGATAACTATAACTAGTATTAACATTTTTATGTTTGAAAACAAATATTTATGGTATAGTGATCTCACCATACTAATATAATATAAATATTTTAAATAAATGCATAAATAATGTCTTGAAGAAACATCAATATTATATTTTCCCGGATCATATCTTCAAGATCACCCAATATTGAATTCTTTTGAATATTTATTTTTAGAAGTATTTATAATACATCATTTATAAATATCAAAAGTTATATATGTATTGAATAATAATAAATATGTTAAATTACAAATATACAAGTTTATTATGAATATTACTATATGTATTATATATGGATTTTTGATATTCTTTATTAATCTAAGAAAATTATTATACATATTATTAACACCTTATGAATTCTCTGATGATTTTTTAGTATTATGAGAAATATATTTTGAAAGGAGATATAAAATATTCTAATAAGATTTTTACATTATATAAATTCAATTTCGTTAAAATAATATATTATTCATTTCAAAAACACCTCACACAACAAAAATTTATAATTTTTATTTTATAAAAAAATATATATGAAATAATGATTTTTATTTATGAGCACCCAAAATAAAAAAAATATTATTTTTTTTAACACTCTATAATTTTTTTTTCATATAAACATATTCTTTCAAAATATATTACATATGAATAGAAATATCATATGTATTATAAAAAAACTCACATATCATCCACCCTTACCATTTTTCAACCACAATCCAAAAATTTATTTTACATATGATTGAATTTATTATATATGAACATAAATTATTGTAGAATAACTCAAATAAAATCAAAACCACTAGAAAATAGTTTTGGTTATATATGAAGCAGTTGTATACATACTATTCTCTATTCTAATGGTATTTTAACATATTAGATACTTAATTTATATTATTTCAATATCCCTTACATCATTTTAATATTTAGTACACATTTTCTTCTTCAAACCATTATCCAATATTATTATTTATTAATTATTAAATAGTTTATGATATCATACATATTTATTTTTAATCATCTATTTCAAGAAAATCATATTATTTCATTAAATTTTATAATGTTGTATTTTCCTTAATAAAATCCATTAATGAAAGATTTAAAAAAATTAGAAAAATCCACAATAAAACACTTGTTCCAGGTTGTATATAGTGGTACAATAACCCAATAGAACATTTAATATTTATAGACTGTTTATATCTACAGTCATCAAATTAAATATATTTTCAACATGTTGTAGGCTTCAATTCCAAGGTCAATTTAAAATATAATAAGTGATTATATTTATCATGTTAAATGGTATATTTAAAATATTTTCCAATGATTATATGAATATTACAATAATTTTATACAAGGGTGGATTCCTTCTCCATGACACCACAGTCAAAGAGATAATGTCATTACTTTACTTTTATGTTATCAAACAATATAATACCCGCTCCATTAATTGGCATGGAAAATTAAAAATTTTATAATAATCAAGGGTGAGATACAAATGATTTTTTATCTAATAATGATTCATATATGTAAAGAATAATATAAACATTATAGCTGTTAGTTTTCAAAGAGAATATGAAGTTTTAGAATCATACAATTAGAATATTAACCTCTCAATGTGTTCGTTGTTTATGGTAATGAAACTATTATATATACAAGATCACCATTAAATAATAATAATAAATTTTTACACATATAAATAATTATTTTGGAAAACATATATTGATCATTGTATACTAACATAATTTCATATTTATTTCTTTGAATGAATATAATATTTATTTAAAAATTGTTCTAACGTTATGGTCACAAAAGCATTATCTTGAAATTCACAATGTGTTAATTTTTATGAATTGATTCCTTTAATAAATAATATTTCCTTCATTAATTTTTTTGTTAAATTTGGAATTAGATTTTGAATATTAAAAAAAGTTAAATAGGTTAAATTTTTCAAATAATTCGATCTATTCAATTAAATATTTAAATAAGTTAAGAATATAATGAAATTATTATTACTATATTGTGATTTAAAAGTGATTTAATAAATATTTTAAATGATTACTATAAAAATAAATTTATTAATTCATTAAAATAACACAATTTACATTATTTAAAACTATATTCAAAATGATAATGCAATTATCAAATCCAATGTTCAAAATATTTTATCAAAAAATTTACATTGGAATAGAATTATTTTATAGGGCCCGTGTAATATTAAAAAATTTATTGTTGTTCATTAATATATAATATCAAAAACCAGGATTAAAATTTCAAATACAATAATTATAACCCTTTGGTAAGATTACAATATTTCATTTTCCCCAACCTGGATATCCAAGTCCTGTAATAAAAAAATTTATAAACAATTCTCCCCCAAATTATAATAATACACAAAAAATCATATCATTAATATTCACAGTAAAATTATAGAGAATAAATATCCACTATTATTTCTTATCATGGTTTCCCCTATAGTAGTCGTATTTCTCAGTGGAGTCACTTATCATACATTATAATTTTATATAGTAATGTAAGGTTTTAGAAACCAATCTCATCATTTAATTTCTAATACATTCCAATTGTGATTTGATTCAACATGATATGTTCTTGTGCTCTATCATCTATAATTAATTAGTTTCTATTAATGATATAAAAACACTCATCCTTATTAAAAGACCTAAATTTATAAATTTAAATCAAAATCATATCCATACCATAAAACAACAATATTAAAATTCTAATGCATTCAATTTATATATGCTTTTATTGAAGGATAAATTATTATATAAAAATAATAAATACGAAAGGAATGTGAATATATTACTTGTGTAACCTAAATATGGTCCTAACATGAATAAACCCGATTTTTAAAAATTTCAACCCGTTGTTACAACTCATGATGACAAATATTGTAACCTCATGGTTCTAGGATCCACCCATGGTTACCCTCTACCCGTTTGACCCCATGGATTCAAGCGATTTCTACAACCACTAGTGGCACCCGAATAGTAGTGAGGGACTTAGATGTGATAGTGTGAATACTATTCCTTCATTGGAAGGGTAACACGGTGGAATAAAATATTAAAAAGTAGCAGATGAAGTAATACCATACAACATGAATAATCAACTAAAGACTCATAGAATAAACAATAACAACACATACAAATAAATTATCCACGTCACGTGTATATATGAAAGCATAATAACAATTCACAATGTATAAAATAAAATACATAACCAATTAATTGATAACAATAAACTCCAAAAACATTGAAAGCCTCAACTTTCTCTCATTCACTCCAACTCCAACGCCAATCAGGTACCTACTAAAGATGGGAACATTCCATTATCTAAACATACAATCATATAATCAGTTTGGCCCCCAAATAATTCCCTAAATAGGATGTGAGATAAATCCAATTAGTCAGCCACCATGAAATCTATGCCTAACAGTCAGTGAATGTATATAGCAGGAAATATGAAAAAATGATGCAATAAACTAGGATGTACTAAAAAGTAAAAAATACTATATTTTCCAATTACATCCATTTACATTTATTAATTATTAAATCCATTTAACAATGTTACCTCATGATATAGACTAATCTATGTATCCCCCTATATAATAGTAACCATAGACGCCTCAGAATACCATCTAAATAACCAAGTATGACCGAGTCATGTCTTGTTCTTTCCCTTGGTAGACTCATGAAATGTTTTCTATCATTCATAAACTACCCTATGGGAAAGCTCAAATTTTCTATCCCTTTAGTGTAACATAAAACTGAGCAATTATAAATGACCACCTAGGAATCTCTCATAGTCAATAACCCTAGATCCACATCGCATGAATAATATATAAATGACCTCTGGGTAGCTCCCACAGTCAATAAAACTTGGGTCACATAGAATAAATAATAAAAAATGACCTCTGGGTATCTATCATAGTCCATACCCCTTTGACAAAAATATAAACCAAGGATCTTGGTCTTGTGTAAAAAAATAGGGAAAACCTCGCATTTTTCATGGTCCAATGCTCTCACGATCCATGGAAGAACAGTGTTCATATCATATCATAGAAACACATGTAATATATAACTACTAAATTAATAACATTATCAACCATAACATGTAAAATTCATACAATTAAACAACTCCATCCTTTACAATCCAATTATTAGAAACATGGTATGCTCCATAGGCAACCTAGGCCAAATGCTAATTAATAGTCGAACTAGGGAAAGCATCCCTGGGGTGTCTTGTAAATAAGGACCAAAACTATACACATATGCTAAAAACCCTTTTGAATCAATTAAACCATGGTACGATGATAATAGGTCTAAAATAAAAAAACATGCAACACCGAAGAATAAGAGTATTTGTAACTTAGAGCATAGAATATCCCAATAATATCAATGAAAGGCACAGACCACCATCCAAGATGTTGTACTATGAAAACATTTGATCATCGAACCATCAATTATCCTAGAATGACATAAATCTAAAAAATGGTGAAAATCGATCAACATTGAATGAAACCCAAGAGAGGAGAAATTTGGAAGATAATATCTAGGGAAATAAAGAACTCAATGCTAAGAATCCCATGCACCCATTGAAATCTCAATCAGATCTCGGATGGGGGAATGAACGGATTTTGATGTTCTCGACCGTCTCATCGCTCTACTTTACGAAACAGGGGAAAAATAAATCACTTCTTGAGATTAGATGCACCACGAGTATGATTAATCAAATAAAAATAAAAGTACATGGAATGTTTATTTAATGTACATTCCATGTACTAGCCTCAATCGGCCCCCACTTTAGGTGGTCTGCCAGGTTACCTACACGGCCAGTACACAGCTTTACACATAAACTGAGTACACAGTGTGTACTCAAGAGTAAATGGTCTATACTCAAGAGTGCACAAAATATACTTAGAAAATTTCTAGGTTCTTCTTTTTTCCTCAAAAGAAACCTGAAATGAAGCTTCATACATGAAAATAAGATCCGGGTTTTTACAAATATGGAACTTATTAATGAATCTTTATAATCTAAATGAATTCCAAATATTCCTAAAAATACTATGATTTTTATTGAGGTTATTTAGTGAATGTTATGGTTTCCTAAAATTTAAAAATACTATTTTTAATGACTAGTTTCAATAGATACCTACATACAATAAATTTATTCTACACCATTACTCTCGTTTGATCCCATTGATAATGATAAAATATTTTTTATTAAGAATAACTAATACTTTTTTGTTTGATTGATAGATATTCATATAGATATTATTCTGAAAGGATAAATATATAAAATATTTATATAGATTAACTATATAAAAATAACTAATTATTTCATATTCTTTATTATATTTGAAAATCCTTAAAAACATTATGTATTATAATGGTTAGCCACTTAATTGATATGATGATTGCATTTGGGTAATTAAGTGAATACTAGAACCCTAAATTATGTACCCACTCAAAACCTATGTTGGACTCATGTGACAAGAAATATGGTTACATATTGTATGGCTACCCATTAACCAGTAAAGTATTGGAAAAAGGAATTGATCTTATAGTATCGATGTCCAACATTATATATTCCATCACTACAAGATCAATTATAATTATACATTTTCATATTTATTACGATTTTTTTGTACATGGGTTCATATTATAGAAATTTTATTACTTATGTGGAATTATTATATGATTTATTCAATAAAAAGTAATTCTAACCATTCTTTGAATGATATATTTCACTAATCACTACATATTAATTTAATTTTGAGATCACCTTTTTGGTATTTTTTCCACATCCCATGACATAATGTCAATTTCTACATCTGTCCTTATGATATTAAAATAGAATTAAAATTTTTTATATACATAAATATATTATATTGAATATATTTTGTTATATATTAACCATGTATATACCTAGTCACAAGAGACTAGTAATCGATAAGATCTTATGACTTATGTTATATACATTCTACACCACTCAAATAAAATATCCAGTAACTCATTTTTACTGTAGTAATTTTAATTCAATTTCTTCTATGTCACTAAAATCTCCATCCCATATCTTTATTTAATTGTATATATTGAGATACTGTACGCTTCATTAACCCATTTCCATTATCCCTATGCAATACAAATTTTTTTATGTGATTATGACTTGTTCTACAACATGGTTAGTATAAAATAAAAATGAAAAATTTAAATTCATAGACCATGATGTGAATTCCATTTTATATTTTGACTAATTCACTTTTCCACATACACCATCAATTTTTGATAACTCCGTGACTTTTATTATTGTGTATTGCACAAGATCATCCCCGTTCAATCCCATAATAACATATATGCTTAATAATGTATAATATAGTTTTATTCTCTCAAAAAAAGATAAAAACAAAACATTATGTATCATATATTTTTTATTAGGAACTCCATTAGATTAAATGGATTTACATGAATCAATTTAGTCATGCCACTCATCAAGGATAACATCACTTGGACATTGTCCAAGATATTTTCAGGTAATGATATAATCATCCAATAAAATACATATTATTAACCCCAAAATAAATATTTTAATTCACATTTTACTTTTAATTATATATAATTTACAATATAAATATATTAACAAATTAAAATATCCACATCAAATAGATCAGTTATCATTTTTCAATATTTATCCATCATATAAAATATTAATTATCATTTCAATGTATGGAATTTGTCACAGTACCATTTTCATATATTTATGTAGTCTCATTAACAAATTTTTTTTATGCTTATTAGAGGTCTATAAAATTGGATAAATAATATTTTTGATATGAGAATCTACTATGAAATTGAAAAAAATATTTTTATAAGAAAATGAAAACCGGTTGATGATTTTCTATAACCACTAGAAACCAAATTAAACAGTTTATATCCATTTAAACTATTTTAGATCACTTATGAAATCATGAATAAATATATGATACGAAAATATTATTAGTAATAAAATTACAAGTCTCTGAACATTAATAAATAATGAATCATAGATAATTTAATTAATATGTTATGATTAACATTGGAATGAATATGTGAAAATACATTAGGAAAACTGATAAATAATGAATGATATAATTTTTTACCCAATACAATACACAAAAATGTTCAAATATTAAAGCATTTTGAAAATTTATTCTGAATATTCTTTGAAGTTTAATAAATTTTATTAAATTTATCATTTCATATGTGAATTAAATTATATTATTTTAAAAAATAAGTATTTATTTTTGTTATATTAATAATATTCATAGAATTTAATACATCAGTTACACTAAAAGCAATTATTTATATATAACTATATTAATTTTTATAGATTGGGTAAATATAGTTTAATAATGGCTATTATTATCAAATGTAAACCAATCTAGAAAGAAACATAATTCTATAAAAAAACTTGAAATGAATAACTGGTTTAATCTACATTTTAAAAATTTTAGGTAACTCATCACAATTGATGTCAATTGGATAGTTTATATTGGTTCACCAATTCAGTCCATTTAGAATATATTTTATCACAGGAAACATAATAGTGAAGTGAAAGATGATATATTTTGTTAATAAAAAATAATAAATATAATGTTAGCATTAATTCATTATGTGAATTCAACATGAAATATAACTATGAATATCAAAAGATGAATACAAATTAATGTTGAAAAAATATCCATTAAATTTGGAAGGTCCCTTATTTTTATACATGTTGAATTTCCAATGGAATAAATTCTTTCCACTTGGCAGAAACAAAACATAATAAATTTAGCTTTAGAATGTAAATACGAGCATTGAAAAAATTAAATGGGTTATTTTTTGATATGGATTAAGTCCCATTATATTTCTTTGTTGTTTAGATGTGTTTCGGGGCTTTATAGATTATATAATATTTTTCCGCACGAAATAGTAAATGGGAATGTATTTGTTTAAACACTATGGCCCCATAAGAGAAAACGTGTGGCCCTATGTGAGGGTATTGTATGATTTATTAAACAATTGATTGAAGGTAAGATGAATTTCTGAGATGTATGCATTATGTTTCATAGGTGACTATATAGTGTGCATTGTCTTTTCCAAACCATGTGGTTACTTCACATGGTTCGTTCTACTTAACCAGTAGCACCACTTGGTTGGCACATGGTTTTTTCAAACTATGCATCCAAACATTGCGGGGTGTGCCTCTTGGGTAGTTTAATATGAATATATAGAATATGGTTATACAAACAACACAACCAATCCATGTGCCACATTTGAAGGGGAAAATTTACTGATTTTCTCATCCAACTATAAATGGTATTACCCATATTTCATCCACATTCTCCTAGGAAGACACCTAAACTTACTCAACCCATCCTACAAATCCTGAGGAAAAATATTTTCTTTTATTGGAATGATTTAAGAAATATATTTTGAATTGGAAGCATATAGGTATGTTCAAGACACCTAATGCATCATTTACTCATTTATTCCATAATCATCCGCACTATCTTCATGTGAGTTATGTCTCCCTGTTTTCAAGTTGTTTGTTGCTTCTTCTGATTCAAATCATTCTGGCTCTCAAAAAGGTATAATATTGGTTGGGTGAATCGCCCTATGAATTAGGATGATATTCTATGAATTTTAAATTAATGATTCAAATAATAATTAAATAAGTAATTATTCCACAAAAAATGTTTTCCATGAATCTCTTCTTAAACATTAATTTTTTTTGAATGTTCTAATTCCTTAAATTAAAAGATCGTTTCGTTGTTAATTACATCATTATAGACTATTCACCTTAAATCAAACCACCTCTTATTTAGTGCATGGTTTTATGAACATGACATATACATCATATAGGAAATTAGATAATCCATTTTGGTAATTGATCAGTTTTTTTATAATACACTTCTTAAAGTTTAAATCACCATTATGGTGTATAGGAATAAGTCTAAAATAATATATGTCAAAATATAATTAAATTAATTAATTATTTGTAATTAAATGAAGTTTTTCAAACCAACATTCAGAAATATTTATATTAAAACCACATTTTTGGTATGGTTTTCTCACAAACTCGAAATGTGATATAGTAAAATTTATAAAAAATAAATAATGTGTTCTCATGTTAGGCCATCGATGCCTAGGCTCTCTGGTGGAACCTCCATTTGATGTGAGTTTCACTAATTTTAAATTGAATGGACTGAAAATTAACATGGACATACAATTAAATTAGTATTGTTTCTCTGTACTATAATTATGTGTATGAAACCCTAGGCATTGATTCTCAAATAATATCATAAATAGGGTATGTCTCTAGGGACATGGAGTCTCTCTTAGACTCTAATTATGGGTATAACACCATGGGTTGGGTGTCCGTACTAAACTATGAATATAGGTATGAAACCTAATGCATAGTGTCTCATGTAACCCATTATTTTTTGTATGGAACCCTAGTATTGATGACCCTAATAAATTTTAAATATATGCATGTAACCATAAACATAGATCCACTTATATTGTGACTGATGGGTATGGAAGTAGGGGAATTACATCCTTTATTGATATGTGAACTCTTATATGGATTCCCTTAATAAAACTTGGATCTTTTATAGCGCATATATATATATTGATAGGATTTTAAAATATATTCATATACATATATTTATATGATGTCACTTGAGAATATACAATTATGGTTTTAGATGATGTAGGAATGTTTAACCATTTGTCGTTGATGAACTCGATCCTTGCTTGTTTGTATTTAAATTAATTTCATTTCATTAATTTTCATGCACTTGAACATTGATTTATTTTATAACCATGGTATATATTATAATCAAATCCATTGGTGGTAGACTTATGAGTATATTCTACAACCAATTTGGGATGGTGTTATCTACCCAGATATACCAATTATTTGCTAGTAGTGACTATATGATTATATTGTTTCTCTTTATAGACTAGTACTAAATATGGGAGAAAGGCAATGGTGGATGATCATGTACGTAGAAAACCTTATAATGTTTTTAACTTTATTTAGTTATTTATTTTTCCATATGAAGACATTTTTATATGAATACATGATGTATACATTTAACAAATACTTTTATTTAATAGCATGTTCATGCGTTCATGGTTATTTGGATCTGAATTATTTATCTATTTATTATATATATATATATATATATGTATGTATGCATATGTTTTCCAGTTTTTTTCCCCTTTATTTAATTTAAATATCTTCCATTGTTTTTATATACTGATACAGAGGGTATAGTCTCCCCACTATATAAACATTAGTCACTCACTATGAGTTGGAAACCTCTAGGGTATGAGGAGGCATGCATTGTCCACCTAGAGAATTGGTATGTGGAACCATTTTAGTGGATCCTAGGATATGAAATTAAAAGGATGTATTATATATTTTTATTTGACTTTTTGATAAAATTTTGGGATTTTGGAAAAGGAACTTGTAGTGTGTCAGTACATGAAAGAAATATCATTTTTAGGTCCAACGTACGAATGAACGGGGGGGGGGGATTTTGTTTTCATAGATGAGACTATTGTTCTATATTAAATTTGATTATTATTTCACCTTGGATGATTGTTTTTCATTGAGTGATTATTTAGTATTGATATATTAACATTATAATTTGATAGTTATTGGAAAGAAGTGTTGTTACATGCTTCATTTTAGACATATAAAATTCAAATATCCATTGTATTGCTATCCATGTTGATTTTTTTGGGGATTTTATGATGTATGATGATATTTATAACATGATGGTGTTGTTATTTAGAATTTTTTGTGATAAAAATATATTTGTGATCTTTTAACATGATTATCTATATTAATGTATCTATTATAACTTGTGTTGTTATAATTGTTATAAAATAATTGGTTATTAATGTACTTGCATCAACCAAAACTGTGTTTTCCCATATAACATGATGGTGATAACATAACTAACCAATTATAAAATTTGTGATCGTTCTACAAAATTCCTCATGGTATGGTACATGTATGGTTGTAATCTAATGACTTACGATAACAATTTTTTATGTTCATAGACCTGTATAAATTGATTTTTCAATCCCATATAATCAATGAATTATACATAAAGCTGATGTGTTCTTGTACGATCAAAAATATATTTTTTGATTTATAGAACATTTTTATAGTTCTTACTTATCATTATTTTGTATATATTTTTTCAAATATATATTGGGAGTGTTCACGTGATGT
The DNA here is from genome assembly GCA_963277665.1 of Viscum album. NCBI lineage: Eukaryota > Viridiplantae > Streptophyta > Magnoliopsida > Santalales > Viscaceae > Viscum > Viscum album. The sequence continues at coordinate 1,144,554,779 of OY728141.1, forward strand.
TTGGACGGTTTTGGATGGGTTTTCGGTAGTATACGATAGGTGCACAACTTTCCCAAACCATGCGCCCAACCCTAGAAAACCCTTCAAACCTAGGTGAAGTCTTATTTCATATTTGGAGAAGGGTTTTTAAATTGGTTCAACCTATAAAGAGTAACTGGGATCCCACCATGGGATATGTGTACTTTTAGGGGGACAATTTTGGTAAAATATGCACCCCTTCCCACGAAACGTCGACAAATGTTAAATTATTCCAAAAATTTGGTTTAAATTCCCCAAAACCTCTACACATTACCGTAAATCATCCCAACTCAACCCTAAATGATATTTATCTTTTATAGAGTCTCCTAGATGGATTAAAACATCGTCCAACCTAATTTTTTTAATAATCAATGACCATATTTTTTATATGCATCTCTCCCACTAAGAGACACTCACATTATATGGTTTCAATTATATCTCAAATCACATTCTATATAAAAATTATATGGTTTTACTCAATTAGGGATAGATCCAAATATATGTTTGAGGGGTCAACATATTTCAATTTTGATCTAGTTTTTTGATCTAGATCTCATTATTTGTCATTGTCTTGTTTTTTAATTCAAAATTTCGGATATACATTGGAATGTTTTTTTTCATTAATCATGAGGATGGAGTAAAAATTACAATTCATAAATTTAAATCGCATATATATAATGTTTAATTTAAATATTAATTAGTAAAAATTATTTTTTGAAACGAAAATATTATTTGATTAATAAATTTATGGAATCCTGTAAATAATTAATTTGGATTTCATATTAATATGAGATGTGCTTGACATGGGAAAATTGAATTATAAAATTGTGAATATGAAATTATAAGAGTTTAATAAATTTATTTTTTATTACTTAATATAATTTCATGATGATTGAAGTGATGGGAAATTTGGATTTTTTAATTAGTCAATTACTATGATTAGAAATTAATTTCAAAAAGGGATTATATGATAGTTTACAAGACCTTAATGGGTTAAGGTGTTATATGAAATGAATATTTCACAATAGTTTAATGGTGAATATCTCTTATTATTATATGCGACTAATCTATTTAACAACGAAATGTTTTTTAGTTGAAATGGAATATTAATTGATGGTAAATTTGATAATTGGGTAAAAGTTTATTAACATTTAATAATGTGACATGTGTGATATATGTGTGATTGATTTATATGTGACTGTGGGACATCAATTAAGCCTCTAAATACCCATATGTGATATGTGTGTGTAGGATGTGGACTAAGGCCTCAAATACCCATATATAATAAATGTGTGGGGGATAAGGAATGAGTCTCCAAATACCCATATGTGACATTGAGGTATGGGATTTTGACTATGGATCCAAATACCCATGTTATATTATGGTATGTGATAGGGAAAAAATCTCTAAATACCCACAAGGTTCTAGACATGATTTTCACTCCCATGGGATTGGAAATGGACTATGGCTTCCACTGGAAATTATATGATTTGGAATTTAATGTGAAATAATAACCATGGTATTGTAAAATATGATATACCTTGGGGGTAGTTCAGTCTCTGGAATGGGCCGAAGAAGGTATATAGGGTGTGGGTGACAAAATTAATAGAAATGATTATGTGGTAAAATATAGAATAATTGAATACCAATATTCATTAACACTTATCATATAATTTACTTTTTAAACAAATACATAAACTATTATTTTATGGATATTATTTTATATTCTCAAGTGGTGGACTACTAAATTTTACTCAAAACCTACTCAGATATCTTTATTGGAACCCAAATAGACATCATATTTGAATTACATGATTGAGTAAAGGGCCTGATGTCTGATGGATGAGTTAGGATGGAGCATGGATGAGGGGACTGGACGTGGTATTGGAACCAACAGTGGACAGTTTTTATTGTCTTTATTTTGGGTTTTCATTTTTACACATGAAACATAGTTATCATGACATACTACTATTTAATTATGGATATTGTATTCATTTTTTGTTCATCTGGAGGTATTGGTCTATTCTGATTATTGTATTACTGTAGTTTTTTGTTACTGGACCTTGGATTTTTATTGGATATTTTTTTTATTGTGCTACTTTTATAAATAGGGTATAGTCTACCCATGATTTATATTATAACCTTACATCTTTCAGAAGCTTCTTCTATATGGGGAGGAAAACCTAAGGTCTTGTAATTAACCTGCTCCTGGAACTTGTGTGTGTCTCCTTGGTTGGGCTGTTACAAAGTGATATCAAAGGAGGTTTTCTTTCTATATTCTTTTATTGTAATATTTGGTAAAGGAATATATAATATTATTATGAGTTTTTTCATGGTTGAGATCAATTCATATATGTTTAAAACCTATGTATGAGGTTAAAATCTATGTATCTAGGGTGAGATGATTATTAATATTGTGTATTGTTATAGTTGGAAGAAATTTGCACTAGAGTGATGAAATTATTTTGTGATGTGAATATTATTGTTGTTATTTTTTTAATTCTAATCACATCCTACAATGGAATGATATTTTAGTATTCATTCATCATTCTAGGAACTCGGTATTTATTGTGACAAATAATAATTTAGGCATGCATGCGAAAAATTAGTTGTTGGGTATGTTGTTGATATTGAAATGTTTTTCCATTTATTTTGTAATTGAGCTGAAAATGGTGCCCAATATGGAATTGAAAATTGAATAATAATGAAATGTGTTGAATATGGGTGTCTAATGGTATTTAACAATGATTATGTGATTACCCTTTGTTATTGTTGACCAGTATGAGGGATGGTTATGGGTAGTGATAGCATATCAGTCTAGATAGTGTGGTGGGGTTTGTGGGAATGACTTTTTATGGATTAGTGTTTATATATATTATGAATTCATGATAAAAATGATTTCTAATGTTGATGGATAAATGTTTTTGGAATTTTAGAGATATGAATCTATTAAAATGATTTTTCGGAGGACCACATGATGTTATGAAAAGAATTGATCCTTCAGCAGTTGTACTCGAGGCACTAATTATTCCTAGTGAGTTATTTGGGGAGTATATCCATGAGAAACTTTCTTGCATCATGTAGATTATGTAATGATATCCAAAAAAGGTTATGAAGGGTTTGACTAAAATAAAATTGGAGTTTCAGTCATAAAACCATCTGAATTTCACCAGATAGGGTGGAATTGAGGAAGATGAGTTTGAGATTGATTCTATCAAAATAATAAATTACAATATACATAATCCTGCTCATAATATTTTCAAGTTATCTAAAAATATTTTATAAGTATTAGAAATTATTTTCTGTGATATTTAGGTTCGTACTCTGCTAGAAAATGTTATTGTATGTAAGTACTTTTTGTATAATTTCATAGGCCACTATTATATAAAGACATTGAGACATAAGATAGAAGTTGAGTTCATGCCGATGAATAATGGGAGTATGTTTGTGATGGAATATGATGGGTGCTTTATTAACTTTTAGTTATTCCCTAAAACACTATAATGGGATAATAAATACATGGCCAAGAGTTTCTATGATGAGTGTAAATGTTAAATTATGTCCCAAGTTAATATATTTCGATTGAAAAAGTATTCAATAGTGGTGGATCATGAACCCATATATGAGCTCAACCTAATGGAAGCTTCTAGGGGATGAAATGTTGTTTATATTAGATTATCAAATGGCACATATTTATAAGGTAGAAGGAATCTTTATGATATTGTTGAAAATGTAATGGGAAAGATGGGTTGAAAATGGTAAGGATCATTTATTCATTATCTAACATTATTTTTTACCAGTACTATGGCATACTGGGAACATTCATAGTTATTTTCCCTAACCATCAGTAGAGTGTGGAGCATATTAGAATATGGATCATAATTATAGGTCTTTAGGGGCCTTTGAAGGGTAGATAACTATGAATAAGATATGTTGAATCAGATTTTGGGAAGAGGATATTCTACACTGTATTAGTAAGGAATATAACATTATACTAGCTGTGGTGGTATTAATAGTGGATGGGGATCTTTCAGAAAAAATCACCCATATCAGCAGAGTGGTGTAACTCTGGAGACTATAACTACATCCCAGGGAAGAGGGGAAATAATATTTCGTTTAGTTCATCCTACACATATGAATAGAAAAGAAAGACTATTGAATGTCAGAGGTATTATTTTTATAGAATCTATGCTTTTTATATCCTTATTTGACTCTTGTTACTCTCATTATTATATATCTCCGAAAATTTTGAATGATTTTATACAGGTTTTGGAGTTTTTGTGTGGGGTTGTAATGATATATATTTCTTTGGAAGTATGGTCAAAAGATATCTATTTCTAAAAATGTTCTTCCCTCGAGCATATATAGTATCATTTCTTTTGGGATATTTACATTATGCATATGTCAAGGTTTGAACTAATTTGGTGTATATACTAGTTAGTCATTTACCAAGACAACATAGATTGTAACCATGGGAGAGAGAATTTTATGTCTCATAAGGATGGAAAATAAATTAACAATGTAGTGTAGGATATCTAGGAATGATTATTAGGTGCCATTCATAAACAAATGTTGGAGATAATTTGTCATGTCTCAAGTCTATTACACACTGATGAGGGTTAATAGAATGATGTATTTCCACCCATTGTTGAAAATTTATGGGGAATATTTCATAAGCACTTATCATGGATGCAACCTTAGATAGATGTGGAGTTTACAATTGACCTCCTTCTTTGATATGATCCAATATATATTCATCCACACATAATAGCACCAAAATTGCTTCAAAATATCAAGACTTAACTGGAGGATTTGAATGATAAGCGGTTAATTGGTCAATGTATGACAACTTAGGGATATTCAGTATTGTTTATTAATAAGGATGACATGAATTTTCTCTGATATGTTTATTATTTGAATTTGAACATGAAGATATTAATGAACTATATCCTCTTCAACATATTGATGATCTATTTGGGTTGTGGGAAGCTTGTCTTTTCTCAAAGATCGACACGAGATTGGGGTACCATCATATAATTGTATGGACTTTTGATATACCCATGACTACATTATGAATTTTTTATGGAGTTTATGTGTTTTTTATGATGCAGTTTGGGTTGATAAATGCACCAACAATTTATACGTTAATAATTAATATAATATTACACCCTTAATTGGGTCAGGTTTTGGTTGTTTTTGTGGAAGAAATCATGGTGTACTTCAATACTCATGAAGATAATGCCCATCATTCTGACATCATCCAATTTATACTTAGTGAGAATCAGTAATATGACATTATATATAAGTGACTGTTTTGGATTTATCTAGTAATCTTATTTGATCACATTATCTTAGAAAATGGTTTTTCTATGGATCCTGAGAAATATTAGTCATTGGTTTATTAGGAGCAGAACAATAATTATTTCAATATCGGTAGATTTCTGTGGTTATTAGGATACTTTAAGAGGTTCATAAAAGACATTTCCCATTTGGAAGCATCACTTATTGGCTTGAAAAAGAAATGTATTAAATTGGAATGATCTAAAGAATGTTATAATTCTTTCTAAGAGTTGATGAATCATTTAACTAAAAAACCAATATTGATACAACCTTAGCTAGGTTGGGATTATACAGTGTTTTGGGACACTTTCAGGATAGTCATTGGTGTAGTGTTGATGCAAGGAGAAAGATTTTTTGTGTTGGAGTCTTGATAGTTGATCCCAAATGAATGGAACTACCCTATGCTTGACCTTGATTTATAAGTAGTGGTTTAGGATTTGAACTGTTTTCCGAATTATACATTGGAAGGAATGTTTACAATGTATATAGATCTTATGTGTATAAAGTATATCATTTCAGAGTGAGACGTTAATTTATAGTAGCTGAGATGTGTAGAGTACATTAATACCTTCTAGTTGGATCTATCATATATGCCAATGAAGGGAAATAGGAGTAATAACACTTTACATATGAAAAAATAGACTCATGCAATTCATGTGTCTAGTGATGATTAGAAAATGATGAATTTTATGGATTATATCCATGTTGTGGATCCATAGGTCCATAAAAATATTAATATAATAACAGTTTATGTGGAGTCTAAATTTTTTATCCAACATATGGACTATCATTTGGAGGATCCTAAAATGTTTGTCCTTGAGGGAGATAATTGAAGGTTGGGAGTTTATATTGGCTTAAATGATATATAAATATGAGATAATATCTTACAGAAAACTGGTTATTGTTCCTATGATCATATGTGAGGAGCTAATGCATGATTTTCATGCCTTGAGGTGGGCGGTATACCCAAGTTTGACCAAAACACATCATGAAATACAGTGATGGTTTTGGTGGCTAGTCTTGAAAAAGGATGTGTTATGGTTTGAATCATGATTTCACTCATTTAAACATTTGAATGTTGGGCATCAACCTCCTAGTGTATTACTATAGCCATTTACCATTTTGAAATGGAAGTGGGATGATGTTACCAAGGGAATTATTGTGGGACTCCTAAGGATGCCTTAAGAAGAATGAAACTATTTTTGTTGTTTTGGGATGATGGAAAAATTTTACATATATTACCTATATGGGAGACTTTCTCAGTTGAATAGTTGGGAGACTTTTACACCTAGTAAATAGTCCATCTACATGGGGTACCTCTGAGTATTATTTGAGACCATAAATCAAACATTAATTTTTGTTTCTGGAAGGGATTGTAGAAGGTACATTGTAACATCCCATGTAAATAAAGAAATAATACATTTTCATTTCTATTAATATTTATAAATTAAATTTTAATTTTCCTTTAATGGGGTTTCTATGTTCTATGGCGTACACGATACACATCAATGGGTTTATTTCAAATCTTAAGATTCAATATAATAATTTTTTTTTTCAAATCGTAGGTAATGCCAAGCGGTTGTATTGGTGGGAATAAACTGAACTAACTACAATATTATTATACAAGTTTGTTAAATGTTTTTACAGTAATCCAATAAAATTTATAGGATTAAAATGTTAATGAATCTAATTTAAAGCATAATTTACTTTAAAAGGGTGATTTACCACCATTTAAAGGTGAAACCTATTTAAATATTGTTTTTGTCACTTTTATATGTTATATTTTACAAAATAAAATTCTTCATTAGAATCATAACATAAAAATTCACTTTGGGTAAATTTATAATATTTATCTGATAAAATTCAATTTTTTATGAAAAGTTAAAAAGGTTGTATTTGAATTCAAAACTAACTTTTAATCTAACTTATTAATATGTTTATATTATCTTTTTGATTGGGTTTAAAGAGTAATTAGATTATATTTTTACAATTTAATCGAATTTTGGTTAATGTAATTAATTTCACTTTGAAATGGGACATAAACTAGTTTAAATTTTTTTATAGTTATTATTTCTTAAAAACAGAACATTTATTTTGACAGCAAGAAATAATTTTGACTTAATTTCTGCCACTTATGGGAATAGAAATTGGAAATCTGGATTCCATATTTCGTAATCAAGAGGTCTATATTGTTTAAATATCTAACTTTAATTTCTAGACATTTTAAATATTTACATTAGTAGATATTTTATTTACCATGGTTAAAGGGTAAATCTGGTTAATAAGGGTAAAATATATTTCTATAATAATATAAAATTACCCTAACAGGTGTCCAAATCATATTGGTTGATACCATTCTGACAATGAGAATCCTTGGGTATATTTTTTGACCCCATGGGGCCACATGGGAGTGATAATGACACATTATTTTAATTAACTTAAAGTAATGGTAGAGATGACATAAAAAAATAAATTTTTTCTAAATTAATTTTTACATGGGATTATATAAGTAATCATTTCAACTATAAATATTCATTGGAAATATAAGACGGTTTCATACATCCTCGTATTTTTTATTATTTTTAGATATCAAAAAAATTAAATTATTTATGACACAATATTGATGCAGTATTTACCTCATTAAAAAATAAATAAGATTATAAATATTAAACCAAAAACCAAACCTATAAAATTATTATTGGAAGATTTTATTTCGACCATTAGTCATTTTAAAACCAACTTTAATTAGTTTTGTACCTTTAGAAACCGAATATCATTAAATAATAAAGTAATATTTTCACACTTTTTTAAAGAGCCCCTCCTACCCCTTATAAAAATCCCTCACTTAATAATCATTACTCACCCCTCTTAAGACCCTTTGATCATCCAAACCCTACCCATATAATCTCTTAATATCCCTATCTTCCCCCTAGAAGCCTTACATTAGGCAGAAGTCACTTCAATAATTCCTTTTGGTTCAATCCAAAGGGAGTTACCCAAATTAAAGGTTACAGTTTCTCTTAACTTCTTTTCTTGTATTTTAATTCTCCAACCCCTAAACTATTTTTATTCCCATATTATATAACAAAACTAGTATCATAAATATACTAGGATTATTTTATGAGAAGGATTCGAACTACACTTACACACACCTCTATTTAATGGGTGAATAACACACTGTTTCTTTGGATAGCAAACTAACGCCTCACGAAATGATGATTGTTCGATGATCTCCTACCACCTCTCTTGCTGGCCATTTAGATGGATATATATTTATATATGGTATATGTTATGTTTAGGTTTTATTTATTCTTCTGGTTTTTACATTTATTGCCTACATTTATGGTTTCCAAAATAGGTAAACGTGATAATTTCATTTGAGGAATTGTGGACTACCGCCCCCTCAATGTGATATGACTCGTTAATGCCATATGTGGGAGATATAAAGGATGGAGATAATAATATTATATATGATATTATTCTGGAATTATAATATAACTACATATAATTATGTGTTCATTCCATTAAAATATGAAATAGAAATGAAAGTAGCGTTCATTCGTACGTACGAGTTACTGTCCCCATGAACGGTTCATTTCATTTCTTATCACCGAATGATATGTAGTATTAGAAATACATATATATACTGGATATATAATATATTTATTATATCTATATAATTAATATCATTATGGAGATAATGTACTATTGACCACATGGACAACATGTAAATATAAGGTGTTCATTTTTGACTCATCTACCAAATATCTGCAAAACACACGTTATTAACATAACTGATTGCATAATTTTTATAAAATGTTAATAAATGATATAAAAAAATTAATAAACTTTAAAAAGGGTTTTAAGAAAGTATAAATTAAATTTAGTTTATTATTCAAAAAATTAATGGTCAAACAGGTCAAGTAGGACATGAGGTAAGGGATTTCGTCTCAATCTCCTTTCATTGAGGGAGATTTTGTTTTAATACAAGACTTTCTTGTATACACTATATAAAAACATGTGACTATTCATTCCAGTCAAATGTAATCTTTTTCTATGACATTTTTTATTAAACACCAAGAAAAAAGAATGTAACTTTTTAATGTAAGTGGTGACGACGACCTTTTCCCCCATCGCGAGTATAATTTGATCTATGGATTCCATAACAAGCCATAATGTTTTTAAATGGAAAATAAATACCATATAATCTTTTACGTATTTTGGTATTGAAAAATTGTTTTGATAATGGTTTTGTTTTGGAAATATATTTAAATGAGATATTTTGATTGCAATGTGGAAAAGTTATCTTTCATTTATATTTGTTTTATGTGCTTTGAATATTTCAGGGTTCTTGGGAATTGTTTACGTATACATGTGGTTCAGTGAGAACCCTATGGCAGGTGAGTTCGAGATAGCTCTCCAATGCATTGTGTAACGTGACGGAGGTAAACATGAATGCATATCCCAAGATATTTAGGAAATATACTATGATGGGTATTCCAAATGTAACTCCATACATAGTAGTGATCGCTATAATGTCAGAATGATATGGATGCCACAAGTTACCCTAATGATTTCTGATTTATATGTTTTATTCATAAATCTTATAATTTCATGATGTATGTTAAAGAGATTATGTTATGTATGTAATGATGAACTAATGAATTATTTCTTAGTTTTATAACCCTTACTATGCATTTTATTCTCATCCCATGTTATGATATGTTTTTCACAGAACATAAAGATGAATAATATCAAGGATAAGATCAAGGAAAGGTCATGTTGTCTAAAACGTGGAACTAGATATGACAATTTTTTCAAAGAGTTTTTATTTTTTGAAAATAATGGAAACTGAGTTGAAATTCCAACTTTGTCTTTTTGAGATGTAATGTAATAGTTATGGCCTATTTCTATAAAACACTAAACCTGAAAAGATCCTCAATGTGAATTATTCATTTAATTCAATATTAAGTAATGTTTAAGGCCAGGTCCTTATAGTTGATATCAGAGGTCGGTTTAGATAACTTTATGTGTTAGGGTATTGTTAAATTAATATCTATAATTTTTTTATGTATATATTTAAATGATATAGCATTTACATATTACAATGTTTATTCTACTAAGATATTTTTTGTGTTAAAAATGGATTTTTGTAGAGGAAACAAGGATGCTATGTTGGGAAGGCACACAAAGGGAAATGGAGTTTCAAAATCAGTATCCATAGATGGACATAATCAGAATTGAACAGTTTGTTGCAGTGATAAATCATTTGAATCAGGTTATTATTGGATGTTTGTTGAGAATTTTTCATGGTTATATAGTCCAATAAAAAAGTTAACTCGAAAAGGTGTTCAGTTCATTTGGGAAAAAGAATGTTATGATTTTTTTCAAGAATTTAAAAATGATTGGTGAATGCCCTAGTTTTGGAACTACCTTCAAAAAATGGGGAGTTTGTTATCTATAGCGATTCTTCATTAAATGTAAATGGATGTGTCATAATGTAGAATGATCAGCTAATTGCTTATGTTTTTCATCAGTTGAAACCTCACCAATTCAATTACTCTTCACCTGATTTGGAATTAGCTGATGTTTTTTTTCCTTTAAAAATTTTGAGGCATCATTTATATGGAGTAAAATGTGAAATATATACAGACTAAAAATGTTTAAAGTATATATTCACTAAAAGAGAATTGACCATGTGAAATAGGAGAGTGTTGGAAATAATCTAGTATTATGATTGCACAATCCTTCACCATCCAGGAAAAAAAATAACATGGCTGATGATTTGAGTGTAAAAAGTAATGATTCATTAACTATGCCACATTTGGAGTGAGATCATTTTATTTTTGATTTGTTTAACTTTCTCATAGAAGGTTTTAGTTTATGAAATTGTTCTATTTTGTTTCAGGTGTTTGTTAGATCATCCCTATTAGTAAGAATTAAGCAGGCATAGAAGGGAGATAGTGAGTTGTAGAAAAAGGTAGTGTTGGTTTAGAAGGGTATGTTGCCTGATTTTAATGTTGATAAAGATTGTGATTTGAGGTTTAGGAAAAGATTATTCATGCCATGTGATTCATAATTGAATAATGAGTTTTTATGTGAATCTTATTGTTTCCCATTTTTAGTTCATCTTGGCAGTACTAAGATGTACATAGATCATCGTGAATATTACTGGTGGGATAGAATGAAAAGAGATATTGTTGATTTTACTATGAAGTGTTTGACTTGTCAGTAGGTTAATGAAGAGTGGTAGTTTCCAAAAGGGATGCTTCAGTCTGTACCGGTGCCAGAGTGAAAATGGGAAAATATATCCATGGACTTCATTGTGGTATTAGTGAAGACATCATGAGGTAATAATGAAATCTTGGTTATTGTTGATCGATTGAATAAATCCTCTTGTTTCCTTCCTATTCAAGATATATTGACTCTAAATCAACATTCTCGGTTGTATGTTAAAGAGATACTCAGGTTGCATAGAGTTCCCCTCTGCATTGAATCTGATCGTGATCCCAGGTTTACCTCTAACTTTTAGAAAGGCCTTCAGAAGTCATTGGGTACTGAATTAAATTTTAGTACATCTTTTCATCCACATTCATATAGGCAGTCAGAACGAACAATTCAGACCTTGGAGGATACGCTACATACTTGTTCACTAGATTACAAAGGATTTTCACCCAATATATTTCTTTTGTTTAATTTTCATATAATAACAGTTTTCATTCCATTTTACAGATGGCTCCATTTGAGGAATTATATGGAATGCGTTGCTGAACTCTATCTATTTGGGATGAAGTAGGTGAAAGGAAGATGATGGGACCAAAATTGGTTGAATACATGGCAGAAAAGTATCAGTTGATTCATAAGAACATGATAATCACTTAGAGAAGGCAGATAAGTTATGTGGTTAACCAGAGGATGGATCTCTCATTAGAGGTTGGTGATCATGTCCTTCTCAAGGTTTCTCCAAAGAAAAGTGTGATTCGTTTTAGTAAGAAGGGAAAATTGAGTCCAAGGTTCTTTGAACATTATGAAATCCTGGAGAAAATTGGATCAGCTACATACAGAGTGGCTTTACCTCCATGATGAACCCAGGTACACAATGTTTTTCTTGTTTCGATGTTGAGAATGTAAATGCCAAATCCATCCCATTCTTTGATCCCATAGGTAGTTCAGTTGTAATAGAATCTATCTTATGATGAACAACTAGTCTATATTCTTGACCATAGAGAGAATGTGTTTCGGAATAAGGTAATTCACCAGGTTATGGTTTTGTGAAAAAATTACATGGTTGAAGAGGCAATGTGGGAATCTGAAAATGAAATGAGGGATAAATTCCCCAATTTATTTGATAAGTGAATAAAATTACGAAGACACAATTTCCAAAAGCGGGAAAGGATAAAACAACCCTTGTAAATAAAGAAAAAAAATATTTTCATTTTTATTAATATTTATTAATTAAATATTATATTTACATTAAAGGGGTAGCTATGTTCGACGACGTACCTGATACACAACAATGGGTTTCTTTGAAATGTTACGTTTCACAATAATAATATAATATTATTATTTTAAATTATAGTTGACGCCTAGCCGTTGTAATGTTATGTATTAACTGAACTAACTACAATATTATTATACATGATTTCTAAATGTTTTTACATTTATCTAATAACATTTAGAGGCTTAAAATGTTAATGAATCTAATTTAAATCATAATTTACTTTAAAGGTTGATTTACCACCTTTTGATGGAGAACCCTCTTTAAATATAGTTTTGGAAACACTTATATGATTTATTTGACAAAATAAAATTATTATTTAGAACCAGGACATCAAAATTAACTTTGGGTAATTTTTTAGTATTTTTCTGTTAAAATTCAATTTTTAATGAAAACTGAAAAATGTTCTGTTTTAATTCAAAACTACATTTTAATCTAATTTATTCATATGGATAGATTATCTTTTTAATTGGTTTTAATGTGTAATTAGATTATATTTTAACCATTTAGTCAAATTTTGGTTTTTGGAATTGATTTTACTTTGAAATTGGACATAAACAAGTGTTAATATTTTGATAGTTATTATTTCGTAACAACACACCTTTTATTTTGACAGTGGGAATTAATTTTAAATTAATTTCTGTCACTTCCTTGTTTTGAATATTTTGAAATGGATTCAATATTTGGAATCAAGAGGTAAAAATTGTGTAAATAGGTAACTTTATTTTTTATACATTGTGAATATTGACTTTTGTAAATATTTTATTTATTGTGGTTAAAGGGTATGTCTGGTAAATAAGGGTAAACAAATATTACTATAATAATATAAAAATACCCTAGCTGTTGTCCTAATCCAATTGGATGATACACATCACACGATGACCATCATTGGGTCGATTTTGGGACCCCACGAGGCCACTTGGGAGTGACAATGACACTTTATTTTAATTAACATAAAGTAAATGTAAAAATGACATAAACAAATATATTTTTTGTAAATTAATCATTACATGGGGTTATATAAGTCATCCATTAGACTATTTATATTCATTGTAAAGATAAAAAGTTTACCTATATAAAGGTATTTGTTTTATAATTTTTACAGATCAAATAAATTAAATTATTTATGACACAATAATGAAGCAGTATTTACCTCATTAATAAATTATTTAAATAAATATTATTGTAACCATTATATAAATATCCAAAACCTGTCCAATTATTATTCAATTATTTTATTTCGACCATTATTCATCTTTTATTCTACTTTAATCAGTTTTGGAAGTTTAAAAACCGAATATCATTATATAATTATATAATATTTTCACACTTTCCTCAAGAGCCCCTCCCCCTTATAAAAAGACCTCACTTCTTACTCATTCTTCACACCTCTCAAGACCCTTGTCTCATCCAACCCCTACTCTTATAATCTTTCAATATCCCTCTCTTCCAACTAGATTCCTTACCTTAGGTAGAAGTCACTTCAAGAAGTCCTTTTGATTAAAACCAAAGGGAGTTACCCAAATTAAAGGTAACAATTTTTCTTAAATTCTTTTCTTTTATTTTACTTCTCCAATAACTAAAATATTTATATTATTTACTTTCATAAAAACATAGATATCTAAAATATACTAGGATGTGGTTATGATAAGGATTATAACTACAAATACACATACCTTCATCTAATTGGTGGAGAACATACTGTTTCCGTGGATAGAAAACTAACGCCTCGCAAAATGGTGATTGTTCAATTATCTTCTAAGACCTCTAATGGTTACCATTAAGTTGGAAATATATTTATATATGATATATATTATGCTTATGGTTTATTTAATCTTTTACTTTTTACATTTATTCTCTACCTTTATGGTTTCCATAATGGGTAAATACGATAATTTCATTTGAGGAAGTGCGGACTACCGCCCCCTCAATGTGATATGACTCGTTAATTCCATATGTAGGATGTATAATGGATGGAGTTAATGAAATTATATATGAAATTATATTTTAATTATAATATAACTATGTATCATTATGTTTTCATTCCATTAAAATACGAAATAGAAATTGAAGTACCTTTCAAGCGTACGTACGGCTTACCGTCTCCATGCACGGTGCATTTCAATTCTTATCTCAAAATGATATGTAATATTATAAAAACATATATATATACATGATATATGTGATATATATATTATATCTATATTATTGATATAATTATATTGATAATGGAATATTGACCACATGGACAAATTGTAAATATAAGGTGTTCATTTTTGACTCAAGTACCAAATATCGACAAAATGATCGCTATTAACATAAATGATTATCTAATGTCAATAAAATGATAATTAGTGATATAAAAGGAATAATAAAAATTAAAAAGGTTCTTAAGAAAGTATAAAATAACTTTAGATTAATATTTAAGAGATTAAAGGATAAACGGGTCAAGTCCGACACGAGGTAAGGGACTTTGTCTCAATCTCCATTCATTGAGGTATATTTTGTTTTAATACATGACTTTTATTTATATAGT
This sequence comes from Viscum album, assembly GCA_963277665.1. Lineage (NCBI taxonomy): Eukaryota > Viridiplantae > Streptophyta > Magnoliopsida > Santalales > Viscaceae > Viscum > Viscum album. The sequence goes on from OY728141.1 coordinate 1,144,570,171, forward strand.
TTATTAACACCTTTAACTTTAAAATGAATTAAAATGTAATATTTTTCTACAAATCTTTTTACTAAATGAAAAAAATAATGTTTCTTTTTAATGTAAGTGGTGACAATGACCCTTTCCACCACTGCGAGTATTATTGGATTTTTGGCTTCCTCAAAAAAATGTAATGTTTTTAAAAGAAAAATAAGTACCATATACTTATTTACTTATTTTTGTATTTAAAATGGTTTTTATAATGGTTTTTTATATAAATATAATTAAATTATATATTGTGATTGCAATGTGGAAATTTTATCTTTTCATTATGTTTGTTTTATGTGCTATGAATATGTTTTGGTTCTTGGGAATTGTTTATGTATTTGGGTGGTTTAAGATAATCCTCAGGCGGGTGAGCCAGATATATATCTCCAATTCATTAGGTAACTTGACAGAGGTAAATGTGAACATTTCTCCTAAGATATTTTGGAAATATAATGTGATGGGTATCTCCAACGTAACTCCCTAGGTAGCTGTCATTGTAAGAACATAAGAATGATATGGATTCCAAAAGTTAGCTTTATGATTTATGATATCTATGTGTTATTCATAAATCTTATGATTACAAGAGTTATGTTAAAGATCTTATTTTATGTATTTAATGATGAAATAATGTTTTCTTTATTTTTTTATAACCCTTACCGAGCTTTTTATGGTCATCCCATGTTTTGAAATGTTTTTCATAGGACATAAAGTTGAATAGGTTCTAGGATGAGATCAATGAAAAGTCATGCTATCTAAAATGTGGAACTGGACATGACACTTCTTTCAAAGTTTTTTTATTTTGTGAAAAAATGGAAACTGAGTAGAAGTGTCTACTTGGTATTTTTGAGACGTAATGTCATAGTTAAGGCCTAGATCACTAAAATACTATAACTAAAATGATCCTCAATGTCAATTGTTCATTTAGTTCAATATTGAGTAATGTTTAGGGTCTGTTCCTTATACACATGGTACAATAGTTCTACTGAGTATGACATTCCAACCATAAATTGGAGGGTAATGAGAGAAGCATATAGAAGAGGTGGTGTTTTTATATAACATAAGTTATTAGGAAACATTAAAGATGGATCTATATGAGTCTTTTTATGGTAGGATATATAGATCACCTCTATGATGGATGAAGGAAGGTGACACAGAGTTTTTGGGATCAAATATCATATTGGTGATGTCAGATTAGGTTCCGTTGATTCTGAAATGAAGGGATATAATTCATATTAGACATAGGTTATATACAAATAAGCATCGAAGACCACTTGTTGTAACATTTGGTTATTTTGAGTTTCTTCAGGTGAATCCCAAGTTGAGTCACCATAATATTCAACGATTTGGAATATTGGTATCTTGGTTTTTTGGAACTTTTGAGGTTGTGGAGAGAATCGAGCAAGTGGATTACCAATTTTCTCTTCTATTAAGGTACTGATCAGTTTACGATGTATGTCATGTGTCAAAGCTTCAGTGGTATCACCCAAACCCTTATCATATGAATGATGTTGATGGTTTTGATCATGAAACAGATCCATCCTTCAAAGAGCATTTGATACATGTGTTGTATTGGAGTGAGAAAGTGCTATAGGGGAATTCCATGTTTCTAATTCCCATGTTGTTGAATCATGGATGTGATCAAAAGGAAACCTGTGAGAGAGAAGTGAATATATGGGATTAGTGTATTTAAATTGGATTTATAGATATTCTATAGAGTATATCTTGGTGGGGGGGGGGGGTTATAAGTGGGGATATTATGAGATCCTTACTTGTTTTAGAGATTTCATGATCTCTTTTATAAGTACAATTTTTCATAGTTTTGGGTATATATTGTTAGGGTTTAATCTAGGGTGAGTTTTTGGTGAAATTTGAATGTTTTTTGAAGGGTATGAGAATCTTACGGTTGTTACATGATGTTCCCAAACCATGCACCCTGGCCCAAAAAACCATTAAACCCAATATAGGTATGTATTTCATGGTTGGAACATGGTTTTTTAATTCATATACCCTCTTATAAGTAACAATGAATATCCATAAGAGGGTCTCACATTTAGGGTGCATAGTTTGGTAAACTGAGTTTCACTACCTAGGAAATCATGAGTGTGAGTTTAATTATTCATAAAGTTGGTTTTATAATTCATAAACCCCCAATCAATTACCCTAATTTGACCCAACTCATTCCTAAATTATTTTCCTCATTATTTGAGTATCCTAGATGGATTCCAAGGTCATTTGAACTCCATACATGATGAATTTAATAATATATTATACATCTTATGCTCCCATGGAAATATATTCTCATCCCACGTGGTTTCATTTCTCTCACATCTCTCATTCAGGATAAAAATTGAATGGTTTTACTCTATTTTTTGGTGGATCTATATATAGGTATTATGGATCTTGATCCTTTTGTTCTTGGATCTTGGTTTTGGATCTAGATCTTGTTCATTGTTATGATCTTTTTTGTTCTTCTCAAAATTGGAAATTTCTATTGGTGAGTGTTCTTCATTAATATTGTGGTAGGTTGTATAAATTCAATTCCCATTATTATTTTTTAACTATGTGGTTCCATTATAGAATATCAATTCAAACATTTGACTATTGAATCTCGAATTGATAAAATTAATTTATGAACTTATTTCTAGAATTTGGGAATTGAATAATTCATTTCCCATGTAAATATGAGATGATTTGATCCTGGGAAAATTGAATTGGGTAATTTTGATAATGCAATTAGTGGAATTATATTAATTAGTGGTTTATTTAATTAATTTAATGTTGTGACTATGGAATTTATGGAAAATCAGGATATTGTTATTGGTCAATTAATGTGATTATTAATTAATTGAAAATTGGGATTATGAGATGGTTGACTTGACCTTAATGGCTTATTAGTTTATATAAATATTATATTGAAAAATATCTTAATGGATAACTACTCAAATTATTTCCATGTTATTAAATAATATTTCCATTACATGTTTTTATAGATTAAATGCCCTATTAATTAATGTGAATTTTGATGAGAGGGATAATTTTGGTTAAACTTGATTAATGTGATTTATGATAGATATTTGTGACTTATTAATATATGATTTCGGGACATACACTGAGACTCCAAATACCCATATATGATAAGTGTGTGTGGGATATGGACTAGGGCTCCAATATCTCATATGGGATATATGTTTGTGGGATAGTGATTGATGACCCAAATAACAATATGTAACATTGAGATGTGGGACTAGGACTCAGACTCCAAATTTACATGTTGCATGGATGTGTGGTATAGAGACAGAGGCTCTGAATACACAGTAGTGGCTAGACATGATATTCTACTCTAATGGCATTGTAATTAGACTATGGTTCTAGTAGGTCTTAATATTATTTATAATGATATGATAAATATTAAACATGTTATTGTGAAATGTGATATCCCTAGGGAATCATTTTGACTTCGGGAAGGGACAAATAAGGTATTGAGGGTTTGGGAATCATCAGGATCCCATTGGATTAAGTGTTTAAATAAAAAATAACTGAATATGTAAAATATTTTCCTTTATTAATTTATATTATTCATTATACAAATTCATACATTGTTATTGAATAAATTCTATTTTATACATAATTAGTGGTGGCCTACTAAGCTATACTCCCACCCTAATTAGGCTTCCTAATCGGTACACAAATATATTTCTTTTTTATAGTACATGATAAGGTAAAGGGCTCTATGTTATGTGGCTGAATGGGGATACAACATGATTAAGGGGACCAAACATGGTGTTATGACCCATAATGGGGATTTTTTAGTGTATTTATATTTTATTTTATTTCTAACAGTTGAAACATATTAGCAATGACAAATTTAATATTTTGTTATGATTATGGTTTCCAGTTTTTTGATCCTATTGTGATAATAATTGTTTCTGATAATTATATTACATTGGTTTTTTGTTATTGACTATTTGTTATTTCTTGATCATTTATTATATTCTTTTACTTTTATAAATATGGTATAGTCTTCACACGATTGATATTAAACTATTGTGGCTTGTCGATAGCCTCTGTAATATGAGGAAGCATGACTGAGGTCATGTAACCGACCTACTTAGGTTACTAGAGTGTCGAACATTGGTCAGGATGTTACAATTTCTAACACTAAAGGTTAAATCCTTGATGTTGTTAGAAAAATTTTAATATTAAATTATAAACGAAATTACAAGTGAGCCTAGAAATGGTGACTCATCTAACAGAACAATTAAAATAATTTCTATGAACTATAAATTAAGATTTGTAAATAAAATTTTTCATTAAATTTAAATATTAAATTGGCGTTTTTGAGTAATGTACATCTATCACATGAGTATAAAGAAACATTTGAATAAAATCTATATATGTAGAACCATATCCAATTATGGAAGATGGTGTCTGTTGTTTCTCTTATAAACTCACTAAGGATGTGATAATTCTTGAATGAATAAATTTTTATGGTATTCATTTATATTGGATTCAAATTATATTTTATTTATAATTGACTCCATATATTTGGAATGAATTCCCATATAACTAAACCTATATTAAAAAGATAGGAACTGCCCTAGATAACTATTTCTATCTTATTACATGATACTAATCCCATTGTGGGTATGTCTACAATAATGGGAAGGTTATTTAAAATAAATGTGACAAAATACATGGTGTTACATATAATTGATTAGTGGAATTTTAATTTTTCAATATCATTGAAAAGAAAATATCCTATTATCTAATTTAGAGATTAAATAATTTGAAGATTATTTAAATTAAAATTTAATTACAACGTAACGAATTTTTATATGTATCATCTAACTTTAAAATATCTTTAACCATGACCAATTTTGAAAAATTATGAAACTAATACATGTATAATAAGAAATTATTAGATAATTTCAAAGTAATGGTTCATGGTTATTTCTTAATTGACTGCTTTGTAAAAATTTACATGAAAAATAGAACATGAAATCATTTAAATTTACATTTCATTATTTTTTAATCAAAATCATCATTTACATTTCAAAAAAATGAAACATTCTGTAGGTATGTTTAATATGATTCCTCAAGTAATGATCAGAGTTATATGTTTACATGTGAGGGTAATGTGGATGTTTCATGTAGAGAAGTGTTGACTTCTCCCTAGGTTGCACTTGACCTTTTGGTTTAATGATATTTCCTAGGGAATAATTAATCATGAATGTTTCTTTGGTTTGATTATTTATTCTTAATTTAGTGGTTAGCTAAGTTGAGGTGGTTCCTATAAGATAAATAATACTTTGTAAATGTTTCCCTTCTATTTTAGACAATATGTGCAATTTCTGTGAAAATTTCCTCAAAGGGAATCTCAGAATATGCTCCAAAAATTCTATATAGATGGCTGGTTGTCTTGTATATTGAACCTTATGGGTAGTACTATATATGAAAAATATTGTGTTCCCTATGAATTAACATCATTACCCAATAAATTTTTATTACTTATCAACCTCTTTTTGATTTACCATGTTTGAGAGAGTTGAATGACATTTTAGATTCCATGTAATAGAATCCCTTTTATAGAAGGTTTTTCTCATGTGGGGGACCTTATGTCCAGGTGGATGGACCTAGTGGCCCTATATAAGAACTACCATAGTACTATGTGGCGATGTAATGGATCTGATATCTAACTTATATGATAGTAGGTTAGTGTTCTATTTTTATGGGAAAGTTATGAGGGATGTGGTCATTTATTCATGATTTATATTAGGGTAAACCAATTTTATAATCATTTCTCCAATGATGAATGGTTGGGAATGGAGACTTTTTATTTAGTAATGATGATTCCTAATATTTTTACTAGACCCTTGGGTGATTTTTCATCAAAAAAAATTTAATATGAAAGATAATTCAGGTTCCTAGAAATTTTAACTAGTTGTGGATAATTTATTTTCATCTAAATTGATGAAATGAGTCGAGCCGTTATTCGATAAATCATGGAACATGTGTGATTAAAAATTTTGAATAATATTTCCAAGGTAACACCCAAAATATTTAAATACTGATGTTTTTTGTGGCATGATTATTTTGAAACAATTGATGAAAGAATCTCAGGCTCCTGATTTTTGACTATAAATATGTTTTACGGGATTCCCATCCTTTTTAAATGATAAATAGTTCAAACTGGTTGTTCATGGTATCTGTTTTAATGAAAATGTTATTGAATGGTTGGGTGCGAGAAGAGAATCGATGATTTTATAAATGTGATTTTTATAGAAATGATGACCTATAGATTTTTGGATAGTTAAAATATGTAATATATACAGAGAGATAATTTGGGAGATGAATTAGATGGAATGAGATATGTGACCAGTGTATAGACTTAGAAAATCATGATCATGAGGCATTATGTTAAGTGTTGGATAAAAGTTAGAGATATCCAGTAATAAATTTCAACATAGATATATTGGGGAAATTCATTACTATTTGTAACAACATTGTGTAACCATGGTTTAGAGATGAGAATTACACATATCATTAAATAATATAGAGTTTAATAAGAGGGTGCCGACTATTTTTCATGAAACATATATTTCATCTTCTATTGAACCGAAATAATTACTTTAGAAAATACAAAAGGAGTGGTTATTATTATATGATCATTCAGTATATGTTCATTGACATTATTATAATATTCACTCACAAACCATGATCTGATATGAAAATAAAAATATTACCAATTCTTTTTAGTACAAACTATAAGGACCCGACCTTATAAAATTACATAATCATGAATTAAATGAATAATTAACATATATGATCTTTCTAGGTTTAGAATTTTAGAGAATTCGGATATAAATATTACATCTCAAAAGATCACAAAGTAGACACTTATACTAAGTTTCCATAAAATAAAAACTCTTAAAAAGAAACATGTCTAGTTCCATGTTTTAGATAGCATGTCTTTTCTTGATCCCATCCTTGACCCTATTGATATTTTAGACCTGTGGAAAACATTTCAAAAACTTGGGATGAGCATAAAAAGCCCAGAAGAGGATACACAAAGAAGGAAAACTGTTAGTGTTTCAAAACAGAAAGTAAACAATGAATACTTTATCAAAGTAATAATTTTCCCCTTTACGAGTTAGTAAATACTCTTCATTGAATAAAATATCACCACTCATCCTTTGTAACCAAAATATTACCATAAACCCATATAAAGAACACATAAAATATAAAGGTATCTTGGGACATAAACATAATTAAATGAAATAACCATACTATCAACTTCCACACAAATCACTAAATGGAATAGCCATACGACCGACTTTCATACCCAATGCATTGAAGGTTATAACGTAACCACCCGTCCTGGTATTCACGACACCACCCGTCATATGGTTTCTCACATAACCACCCGTCAAATGTCCAAGTACCATTACAAAATAATAATACATAAAACAAATATAATGGAATGAAAAAATTTCCACATTTCAATCACAATATATAACTGAAATATATTGACATAACAAATCCATTATCAAAACCATTTAAAACATTTAATAAAGTTATTTTTGAATCAAAGTGTCCCATACCACATTGAAGCCTTACACATTTTAAACCATTAATATCAATATAAATAAATCCTTAAAACCATTTTTAAAATATGGATATTAATGAGAAATATTTATAAGTATAAATCATTAAAACATATAAAATGATATTTTTGTTAAAGTGTTTTTAACAAAATGAGAGACACTTGAATACAAATAATTGAGGAATAACATTTAATCAGAACATTATAATATCATGAGAATAAAGGGATTCATGATATAATATGCCAAAGGACAATATATACACCATATAAGAGTGATTTTGTGCATAACAACAATGAAGTCTCAATATAAATGTAAAATGAGATGAAATCCCTTATAAAGAAGGTATCCTTAAATTGAGGATAAATCAATTACACAATTATGTGTGACAGAATAATACACCAAATATAAGTGGATATTATGTTTAAAACAATCAGAGGTCATTCACAAATATTCATAGAACTACATATTCAAGGATTACAAGTTTAACCCAAAGGATTTAAATTGAGTTAAGAAGTTCCCTTGCAATAAATCGACAGCCTAACGACATCACTTTAAAATTAATAAAATGAGTTGATGAGAGATAAAATGGTATCTCATCACTTGGACATAATATTTAGATAAATAAGGATATATAATAACATATCCCAACATAATAAGATGTAAATTAAATGACATAACATAAATAAGTCTTTTTAAATAAGAGGAAGGTGAAAGGTTCCCTTACCAATTTGGGTAACTTTCGAGATGTACACCCCATGAAAGAAGGACTATACAAAATTGATGCAAATACTCATAAAAGAAAGTATATTACACAAAGAGTAGAATAATGGGTAGTACATACACCACTCAAAGGAAATGGTGGAAATGTAGAATAAATCTCACAGGAATAAAATTGAGATGAAAAATCCCTTACGAAAACTCGTCACCCTAACGACGCCACTTAAAACTTACAAAAATGGATATATGAGATGAAATAGGGTCTCTAATAATATGAAAATAAAAATTAAAGAATAAGGACTATAAAAAAAACATCCCCAAACATAAGAAAGACGAGCTTAAAAGAAATGACATAAAAGAGAGTACTTAAAAAGAAAGATAGAGGTAGGATCCCTTATGAAAATTTAGCAGCCTAACGGCGCCACTCAAAACTTCCAAAAATTGATTGATGAGATAATATAGGGTCTCTCATCATATGACCATAAAAAATACAGTAAGAGGAATATAAAAGAACATACCAATAATAATAAAGATGATCTTAAAAGGAATGACATAAAAGAGAGTACTTAAAATGAAAGAGAGATGTAGGATCCCTTAAGAAAATTTGGCAGCCTAACTGCGCAACTCAAAACATCCAAAAATGGATTGATGAGATAAAATAGGGTCTCTCATCATATGAACATAAAAATTATAGTAAGAGGAATATAAAAGAACACCCCAATCATAAAAAAGATGAGCTTAAAAGGAATGACATAAAAGAGAGTACTTAAAAAATACAATAGAGGTAGGATCCCTTACCTCAAGTCTGACTTGTTTTGTTCGTTTCTTTATATTCTTTTAAATCGGGTAACTTCTCTTGGTTTGAACAAAAAGGATTTCATGAAGAGATTTCTACCAAAGGGAAGGATTATAGGATGAGGAGAGGGATATGTAGAGATAAAATGAGAAGAGTTTGGTCGAGCCAAAGGCTTGAGAGGTGTGGGTAAGGGGGTAGAGGTGGAGGCCTTTTATAAGAGGGAGGAGGGGCACTCTTGGAAAGACTTGAAAAGTTACTTTGTTATAAAATGATATTCGGATATCAAAGGTCCCACCATTATATATTTCAAGTATAGGGTGATAAGGGTTCAAAATCCACCCATCCAATAGGTTTTTGAGAAGTGTAGGTCTTATATTTTACATTATCTTTTCATTTTATTGAAATCTTTAAATAATGAGGTAATCGATGCATCATCATTGTGTCTTAAATAATTTAATTTATTTAATGTCTAAAAATTATAAAAAAATATCATGATGTAATAAATCATTTTATATTTCTAATTAATACTTATAGTAAAAAATATGACTTGTATAACCCCAAGTAATTTTTTTTAGTAAAACAATACATGTTTGTGACATTTTTATTTTATCTTTAAATAAAAAGTTATTAACGTCATTTTTTTACCCAAGTGGCTCCATGGGGTCCCCAAGTTGACCCATGGATTTTCTTCATCAGACATGATTCATCCAATAAGGGTTGGACATGTGTCAAGGTCATTTCATATTATTATAACCTTATCTTTACCTTAAATTACACTAATTAACTTTAATCACAATTAATAAAACATAAAAGTTAATGTTCAACAAAAATTATTTTCATCCCATTGAACCAAATTTTACATCCTAATCAAAACCATGTATATCAGATTTTTGAAATTCAAATAACAGAGGTGGTATAATTTCATTTAAACGAAAAATCTGTTTTTAACAACCACTTAGTGGTTTCACTATTAATCAAAAATTGATGTTTTTCAGAAAAATACAAAAAATTCACCCTAAGATATATTTGATATTCCGAATTCAAAAATTATGTCTATTTTACAAAATTCAAAACATATAAGTTTCATTAATCAATTTAATAATTAATTCCTGTTGTCAAAACAAATAGCGTGTTTTTAAAAAACAAAAATATATCAAAAGATTGACACTAGTTTAAGTCAAATTTCAATGTGAAATTAATTCCAATGACCTCCATTGGATTAAATGGTAAAAATATATACTAACTACACTTTAAATAGAATAAAAAAGACAATATATATATGTAAATAAATCAGATTAAAAAGAGGTTTTGAATTAAAATACAACATTTTCACTAAAAAATATTTATATTGGAAAAATAAAAAAAAATTAACACAAAGTAAATTTTGATGTCCAGATTCTAAAGAAGGATTTTATTAGGTCGAATATAACATTTGAAATTGTCAAAAATTGGATTTAAAAAGGTTTCTCTGTCAAAAGACGGTGAATCGACCTTTTAAAGAATATTAAAATATTTATGCTTAAAATTTGATTCATTCGCATTTTAAGGCTGTAACATTTATTAGATAAAAGTAAAAATATTTGAAAAACATATATAATAATTATGTAGTTAGTTATATTCATTCCCTCCATTACAAAGGCTAGGTGTTAACTACCATTTAAAATAATATTATTTTTTTATTAGAGTGCAACATAAGATTTCAAAGAAACTTGTTGTTGCGTATTGGGTACGCCATCGAGCATAGCATTTCCTTTTAAGTAATATTAATATTTTATTCACAAATATTAACAAATATGAAAAATTAATATTATTTATTTACCTGGGATGTTACATCCTTCCCCCCTTTTGGGAATTGCATCCTCACAATTTTAAAATTGGGCTTGGAAACACCATTGAAAGCCCCACATCGGAAAAGGAGTAAATTAAACTGTCACTTTAAAAGAATGAAAGGGAAGTAAAAAGGTCACCCGAGTCAGCCCATACTAGAATTCCATGTAGGAAAACATGGATATGGAATAAAAAAGAAAGGGTCATGTTCTGATGGAGAGTGATAAGAAACATGATTAGGAGAAAGTTAACCACCAGAAAATCACAAACTTGTGATGGCTTAAATGGTATTTGATTTCCAAATAGGAAAAATTAACAAACAACATTTTTGTTTTAGGTTACTTTTCATTGAGGAATTTATTTATGAGATTAACTAAAACGCAAGGAAACATACTTTCTTTTCGTTTAGACTATCATCTCTTACTAGATTTCTTTTACAAACTCCTTTTTTACTCCAAAAGACGAGTATTTAGGATGACTTGTTCACATTAAGAGTGTTATAATCAACATCTAGAGATCAACAAATCCACAAAAGAGAAATATATATTTCCCATATCTTTAGACAAAAACCAAAACCAAAGTTGTTAGTATGAGATTAGATAATACCCAAAAAGGATAATCCTTTAAAAAAAATATATTCTTAATCTCCAAAATTTTTCCAACAAAACCCAAAGTTCTAAAAAGACCAATCGATAAACAATTGTCCATAAAATTCTTCAAAGTAAACCAAACTAATATGGAAACCCAATTTTTTTAAGGATTTAAGCACATAGTCTTCCAAGGTACAAAAAATTAACATTTATCTCCAATTAACATCAGTTTTTCTTAAAGTCTCATATTGAAATGTAATTAACTAAATCAAATATCCTCCATGATAGGTCAATATTTTTCTAGATAACCCGAAATCAAATTATTTTTGATTCCTGAAATTATATAACTAAAAAGGATTTATCATACTAACCAGGTACTTCACATAGTTCAGTGGTAAGCGATAAATACCAGTTGCACGTTGGTTGTGGGTTTGATTCCTGCGGCCCTACCATATTCGATGAGTTGTCACCCATCCTACAGGTTTTCCTTTTTATAAAACTCCAAAAATAACCCTAACATGTTTTAACCTAAATGGTTTCATTATATCTCTCATTTTCATCCAAATACATTACGATCTCAACATCTTAATTCTTGAAGTCTTATTTCACCACCATAAGATAAAATAAAATGATTCCCAAAATGAATAGCAGCATACCTTGATCATGGCGTCCACTCAGTTTCATGGTTATCTTATTCACGTAGGTAGAAGTTCCATGCATTACAACAATGATTTAGAGATCTTTCAAAATCATTTGCTTCCTCCATCCAAATAAACCTTGTATAACATGGGTCATATGGGTGTTCATAGAAAACAGTTTTGGAAAATAATCATGTATGACATATAATTCCAAAACATCTGATTAAACATGATTTCTATAAAATAGTCACACAGAATTTGAGTTGAAACTTTTGATTATTGGTCCTTTTAAAATACCATAAGTTTTTTCTGAGAGACTATATATTAAAAGAAAATATAAATATGCTGCGCAAGGGTCTCCTTCTTCAGCACTATTTTTAAAATCATAATATGCTTCAAAATCTCGTGATAAGGTAAAATATTTGAAAATACCTTGATAATATTTACCTTTCTGGAAAATATGAGAATATTTTGAAAATAGTATTTGTCTAAATACAACCCATGATCCACGATGATAACGAGGTATAGTGGAGGTGTTTGATATCTCAAACAAATTCTTACAAATGAGTTGTATGCTAAAAAATGTTTCACAATCATCCGAACATGACTTTGCAATAATTATTGCAAGCATGTCATCTGGAAGAGATATGATTGTCATTTGAGATCCTCCTCCTTCGATTCTTAACCGACTTTACATGACCTGAAAAAAAATTATAAAACAAGGATTTAACTGAAATAATAGATATAGGGACTAACCATGTGTCTAACAAAAACTCTTAATCCCTAAAGTTTTCTAAATCGGCCTTTGATACCAACTATAAGGACACGTCCTTAAAACATTACATAATCATGAATTAAATGCATAATTCACAAAGAGGATCTTTTTAGGTTTAGAGTTTTTGATAATTAGGACATAACTATTAAATCTCAAAAGATCACAACGTAGACACTTCTACTATGTTTCCATAAAATAAAAACTCTTAAAAAGAAACAAGTCTAGTTCAATGTTTTAGATAACATGTCTTTCCTTGATCCCATCCTTGAACCTATTCTTCTTTAAGCCTTGTGGAAAACATTTCAAAAACATGGGATGAGCATAAAAATCCCAGTAAAGGATGCACAAAGAAAGAAAACTGTTAGTTTTTCAAAACAACAAGTAAAACATGAATAATTTATCAAAGTAATACTTTTCCCCTTTACGAAGTAGTTAATACTCTTCATTGAAAAAAATATCACCACTCATCCTTTGTAACCAAAATATTGCCATAAAACCATATAAAGAACACATAACATATAAAGGTAACTTGGAACATAAACATACAAAAATGGAATAACCATACGGTCAACTTCCACACATATCACTAAATGGAATATCCATACGGCCGACTTCCATACCCAAGGAATTTGAGGTTATAACGTAACCACCCGTCCTGGTATTCACGGCCCCACCCGTCATATAGTTTATCACGTAACCACACATAAAATGTCTAAGTAACATTACAAAAGAATAATACATAAAACAAATATAATGGAAAGAAAACATTTCCACATTTCAATCACAATATATAACTTAAATATATTGACATAACAAATCCATTATCAAATTTTTTTTCAAAAAAATTGAAAACATTTGATAAAGAGATTTTTGAATCAAAGTATCTCATACCACTTTGAAGCTTTCAACATTTTAAACCATTAGTATACATATAAATAAATCCTTAAAACCATTTTGAAAACATGGATATTAATGAGAAATATTTATAAGTATAAATCATTAAAACATTTAAAACGATATTTTAGTTAAAGAGTTTTTAAGAAAATGAGAGTCACATGAATACAAATAATTGAGGAATAACATTTAATCAGAACATTATAATATCATGAGAATAAAAGGATTCATGATATCATATGCCAAAGGACATTATATACACCATATAAGAGTGAATTGGTTCATAACAATGATGAAGTCTCAATATAAATGTAAAATGAGATGAAATCCCTTATAATGAAGGTATCCTTAAATTAAGGTAAAATCAATTACATAATTACGTGTGACAAAATAATACACCAAATATAAGTGGATATTATCTTTAAAAAAATTAGAGGTTATTCACACATATTCATAGAACGACATATTCAAGGAGTACAATTTTAACCCAAAAGATTGAAATTGAGTTAAGAAGTTCCCTTACAAGATTTCGATAGCCTAACGACGTCACTTTAAAATTCATAAAATGTGTTGATGAGATATAAAATGGTATCTCATCACTTGGACATATGATTTACATCAATAAGGATATATAAAATCATATCCCAATATAAGAATATGTAAATTAAAAGACATAACATAAAGAAGTCTTTTTAAAGAAGACGAGGGTGAAAGGTTCCCTTACCGATTTGGGTAACTTTTGAAATGTACACCCCACGAAAGAAGGACTATAAAAAATTGATGTAAATAATCATAAACAAAAGCATATTACACAAAGAGTAGAATAATGGGCAGTACATACACCACTCAAAGTAAATGGTGGAAAATGTTGAATAAATCTCACAAGAATAAAAGTGAGATGAAAAATACCTTATGAAAACTCACCCGCCTAACGGCTCCACTTAAAACTTACAAAAATGGATTTATGAGATCAAATAGGGTCTCTCATAATATAAATATAAAAATTAGAGAATTAAGAATATAAAATAACATCCCCAAACATAAGAAATATTATATTTAAAAAAATTACATAAAAGAGAGTACTTAGAAAGAAAGAGAGAGGTATGATCCCTTACAAAAAATCAGCTGCCTAACTGTGCCATGCCAAAACTTCCAAAAATGGATTGTTGAAATAAAATAGGGCCTCTCATCATATGAAAATAAAAATTACAGTAAGAGAAATATAAAAGAACAGACCAATCATAATAAAGATGAGTTTAAAAGGAATGACATAAAATAGAGTACTTAAATAGAAAGAGAGAGGTAGGATCCCTTACGAAAATTCGGCAGCCTAACGGTGCCACTCAAAACATCCAAAAATGGATTAATGAGATAAAATAGGATCTCTCATCATATGAACATAAAAAGCATAGTAAGAGGAATAGAAAAGAAAATCCCAATAATAAGAAAGATGAGATTAAAATGAAAGACATAAAAGAGAGTACTTATAAAGAAAGAGAGATGTATGATCCCTTACAAAAAATCAGCTGCCTAACGGTGCCACACAAAACTTCCAAAAATGGATTGATGAAATAAAATAGGGCCTCTCATCATATGAACATAAAAATTATATTAAGAGGAATATAAAAGAACAACCCAATCATAATAAATATGAGTTTAAAAGGAATGACATAAAAGAGAGTACTTAAATAGAAAGAGAGAGGTAGGATCCCTTACGAAAATTCGGCAGCCTAACAACGCCACTCAAAACATCCAAAAATGGATTGATGAGATAAAATAGGCTCTCTCATCATATGAACATAAAAAGCACAGTAAGAGGAATATAAAATAAAATCCCAATAATAAGAAATATGAGCTTAAAAGGAATGACATAAAAGAGAGTACTTAAAAAAATATAGAGGTAGGATCCCTTACCTCAAGTCCGACTTGTCTTGTTCGTTTCTTTATATTCCTTTAAATTGGGTAAATCCTATTGGTTTGAAACAAAAGGGTTTCTTGAAGAAATTTCTTCCAAAGGTAAATCTTCTAAGATGAGTATAGGGATGTGGAGAAATAAAATGAGCATAGTTTGGTCAAGCCAAAGGCTTGAGAGGTGTGGGTAAGGGGGTAGAGGTGGGGGCCTATTATAAAGGGAGGAGGCCACTCTTGGAAAGACTTGAAAAGTTACCTTATTATAAAATAATTTTCAGATATCAAAGGTCCCACAATTAAATATTTCGAGTATAAGGTGATAAGGGTTCGAAATCCACCCATCCAATAGGGTTTTCACAAGTTTAGGTCTTAGATTTTATATTATCTTTTAATTTTATTTAAATCGTTAAATAATGAGGTAATCGCTGCATCATGATGGTGTCATAAATAATTTAATTTAGTTAATGTATAAAAATAATAAAAAACAATCATGATGTATTAAATCTTTTTATCTTTCTAATGAATATTTATAGTAAAAAATATGACATGTATAACCCCATGTAAAAATTATTTTAGTAAAACAACACATGTTTGTGACATTTTTATTTTAACTATAAATAAAAAGTTATTAATGTCATTTTCTTACCCAAGTGGCTCCATGGGGTCCCCAAGTTGACCCATGTATTTTCTTAGTCAGACATGATTCATCCAGTAAGGGTAGGACATGTTTCAAGGTTATTTCATATTATTGTAACATTATCTTTACCTTAAATTACACTAATTACCTTTAATCGCGATTAATAATACTGAAAAGTTACTATTCACCAAAAATTATTTTCATCCCATTGAACCACATTTTATATCCTAATTATAACTATGTATGTAGGATTTTTGAAATTAAAATCACAGATGTGGTATAATTTCATTTAAATGAAAAATCAGTTTTTAACTACCACTTAGTGGTTTCACTATTCATCAAAAATTGAAGTTTTTCATAAAAATACCAAAAATTCACCCTGAGACATATTTGATATTCCAAATTCAAAAATTATGTCTATTTTACAAAATTCAAAACATATAAGTTGTATTAGTCAATTTAATATATAATTCCCATTGTCAAAACAAATAGCGTGTTTTTAAGAAACAAAATATATCAACAGATTGACACTAGTTTAAGTACAATTACAAAGTGAAATTAATTCCAATGAACACCATTGGATTAAATGGTAAAAATATATTCTAACTACACTTTAAACCCAATTAAAAATATAATCTATCCATATAAATAAATCAGATTAAAAATATTTTTTGAATTAAAATACATCATTTTCACTACAAATGATCATTATTGGAAAAATAAAAACAATTTACACAAAGTAAATTTTGATGTCCAGATTCTAAAGAAGGATTTTATTCGGTCGAATATAACATATGAAATTGTCAAAAAGTGTATTTAAAAAGGGTTCTCCATCAAAAGGTGGTTAATCGACATTTTAAAGAATATTAGAATATTTATGCTTAAAATAGGATTCATTCGCATTTTAATCCTCTAACATTTATTGGATATAAGTAAAAATATTGGAAAAACATATACAATAATTTTTTAGTTAGTTCTATTCATTACCTTTATTATAAAGGCTAGGCGTTAACTACCATTTAAAATAATATTATTTTTTTATTAGAGTGCAATGTAAGATTTCAAAGAAACTTTTTGTTGCGTATTGGGTATGCCATCGAGCATAGCGTTCCCTTTAAAGTAATATTAATATATTATTCACAAATATTAACAAATATGAACAAGTAATATTCTTTATTTACCTAGGATGTTACATCCTTCCCCCCTTTTGAGAATTGCATCCTCGCAATTTTAAAATTGGACTTGGAAACATCATTGAAAGCCCCACATCAGAAAAAGAGTAAATTAAACTGTCACTTTAAAAGAAAGAAAGGGAAGTAAAAAGGTCACCTGAGATTACCCATACTAGGATTCCATGTAGGAAAACATGGGCATGGAATAAAAAACAAATGATCATGTTCTGATGGAGAGTGATATAGAACATGATTAGGATAAAGTTAACCACCAGAAAATCATAAACATGTGATGGGTTAAACAGTATTTGATTCCAATGTAAGAGAAGATAACATACAACATTTTTGTTTTAGGTTAATTTTCATTGAGGAATTTATTTATGAGCTTAACTAAATCGAATGGAAACATACATTCTTTTTTTTAGACTATCATCTCTTACTAAATTTTATACACAAACTCCTTTTTTCCTCCAAAATACGAGTATTTAGGATTACTTGTTCACATTAAGAGTGGTATAATCAACAACTAGAGAATCGAAAAATCCACAAAATAGAACTATATATTTCCCATGTCTTTAGACAAAAACAAAAACCAAATTTTATAATACGAGATCAGATAATACCCAAAAAGGATAAACCTTTATAAAAAGAAAATTTATTCTTAATCTCCAAAATTTGTGCAATAAAACCCAAAGTTCTACAAATACCATTCAATAAACAATTGTCCATAAAATTCTTCAAATTAAACCAAACTAATATTGAAACCCTGTTCATTGAAGGATTTAATCACATAGTCTTCCAAGGTACAAAACATTAACATTTATCTCCAAATAACATCTGTTTCTCTTAAAGTCTCATATTGAAAAGTAATTAACCTAATAATATATCCTCCATGATAGGTCAATATTTTCCTAGATAACCCAAAATCAACTTATTCTTGATTCATGAAATTATATAAATAAAAAGGATTTTTCATACTAATTAGGGACTTCACGTAGTTTAGTGGTAGGTGACAAATACCAGTCGCACTTTGGTTGTGGGTTTGATTCCTGCGGCCTTACCAGATGCGACAGGTTGTCACTCATCCTATAGGTTTTCCTTTTTATAAAACTCAAAAAATAACCCTAACATGTTTTAACCTCAATGGTTTCCTTATATCTCTCATTTTCACCCAAATTCATTACGATCTAAAAATTTAATTATTGAAGTCTTATTTCACCACCATAAGATAAAATAAAATGATTCCCAAAATGAATAGCATCAAACCTTGATCATGGAGTCCACTCAGTTTCAGGGTCATCTTGTTCACATAGGTAGAAGTTCCATGCATTACAACAATGATTTAGAGATCCTCCAAAATCATTTGATTCCTCCATCCAAATACACCTTGTACAACAGGGGTCATATGGGTATTCACATAAAAACAGTTTTGGAAAATAATCATGTATGACATATAATTCCAAAACATCTGATAAAACATGATTTCTATAAAATATTCGACAGTGTTTGAGTTGAAACTTACGATTATTGGTCCTTTTAAAATATCATAAGTATATTCTGAGAGACTATATTTTAAAATAAAATATAAATAGGTTGTGTAAGTGTATCCTTTATTAGCACCATTTTTAAAATCATAATATGCTCAAAATCTTGTGATAAGGTAAAATATTTGAAAATACCTTGAAAATATTTACCTTTCTTGAAAATATGAGAATATTGTGAAAATAGTCTTTATCTAAATACAACCCACAATCCATGATGATAACGAGGTATAGTGGAGGTGTTTGATATCTCAAACAACTGATTGCAAGTGAGTTGTATGCTAGAAAATGTTTCACAATCATCTGAACATGACTTTGCAAAAATTATTGCAATCATGTCATCAGGAAGAGATATAAATGTCATTTGAGATCCTCCTCCTTCCATTCATAACAGACTTTACTTGACCTGAAAAAAAGTTATAAAACAAGGATTTAACTGAAATAATAGATATAGGGACTAACCATGTGTCTAACAAAAACTCCTAATCCCTAAAGTTGTCTAAATCGAACTTTGATACCAACTATAAGGACCCAGCCTTAAAATATTAAATAACCATGAATTAAATGATTAATTCACATAGATAATCTTTTCAGGTTTAGAGTTTTTGAGGATTAGGACATAACTATTACATCTCAAAAGATCACAAAGTATACACTTCTACTAAGTTTACATAAAATAAAAAATCTTAAAAAGAAACATGTTTAGTTCCATGTTTTAGATATCATGTCTTTCCTTGATCCCATCCTTGACCCTATTCATATTTAAGCCCTGTGGAAACCATTTCAAAAACATGAGATGAGGATAAAAATCCCAATAAAGGATACACAATGAAGGAAAACTGTTAGTTTTTCAAAACAACAAGTAAACCATGAATACTTTATCAAAGTAATACTTTTCCCCTTTATGAAATAGTAAACACTCTTCACTGAATAAAAGATCATCACTCATCCTTTGTAACCAAAATATTACCATAAACCCATATAAAGAACACATAACATATAAAGGTAACTTGGGACATAAACATACATAAATGGAATAACCATACGGTCAACTTCCACACATATCACTAAATGGAATAGCCATAAGGCCGACTTCTATACCCAAGGCATTTGAGGTTATAACGTAACCACCCATCCTGGTATTCACGGTACCACCCGTCATATGGTTTATCACGTAACCACCCGTCAAATGTCCACGTACCATTACATAATAATAATACATAAAGCAAATATAATGGAAAGAAAACATTTCCACATTTCAATCACAATATATAACTTAAATATATAGACATAACACATCCATTATCAAAACCATTTAAAACATTTAATAAAGATATTTTTGAATCAAAGTGTCCCATACCACTTTGAATCTTTCAAAATTTTAAACCATTAATATCCATATAAATAAATCCTTAAAACCATTTGGATAACATGGATATTAATGAGAATTATTTATAAGTATAAATCATTAAAACTTTTAAAATGATATTTTAGTTGAGGAGTTTTTAACAAAATGAAAGACACTTGAATACAAATAATTGAGGAATAAAATTTAATCAGAACTTTATAATATCATGAGAATAAAAGGATTAATTATATAATATGACAAAGGACAGTATATACACCATATAAGTGTGAATTGGTTCATAACAACAATGAAGTCTCAATAGGAATGTAAAATAAGATGAAATCCCTTATAAAGAAGGTATCCTTAAATTAAGGATAAATCAATTACAAAATTATGTGTGAAAAAATAATACACCAAATATAAGTGGATATTATGTTTAAAACAATCATATTTAATTCACACATATTCATAGAACGACATATTCAAGGAGTACAAGTTTAACCCAAATGATTGAAATTGTGTTAAGAAGTTCCCTTGTAAGAATTTGATAGCCTAACGACGTCACTTTATAATTCATAAAATGAGTTGATGAGAGAGAAAATGGTATATCATCACTTCGACATAAGATTTACATCAATAAGGATATAGAAGAACATATCCCAACATAAGAAGATGTAAATTAAAAGACATAACATAAAGAAGTCTTTTTAAAGAAGATGAGGGTGAAAGGTTCCCTTACCGATTTGGGTAACTTTCGAAACGTACACCCCATGCAAGAAAGACTATAAAAAATTGATGTAAATACTCATAAACGAATGTATATTACACAAAGAGTATAATAATGGGAAGTACATACACCACTCAAATGAAGTGGTGGAAAATGTAGAATAAATCTCACAGGAATAAATGTGAGATGAAAAATCCCTTACGAAAACTCGGCAGCCTAACGAAGCCACTTAAAACTTACAAAAATAGATTTATGAGATCAAATAGGGTCTCTTAGAATATGACCATAAAATGTACAGAATGAGGAATATAAAAGAACATCCCCAAACATAAGAAAGATGAGCTTTAAAGAATTGACATAAATGAGAGTACATAAAAAGAAAGAGAGAGGTCGGATCACATACAAAAATTCGGCAGCCTAATGGCGCCACTCAGAACTTCCAAAAATGGATTGATGAGATAAAATAGGGTCTCTCATCATATTAACATAAAATTTATAGTAATAAGAATATAAAAGAACATCCCAATCATAATAAAGATGATCTTAAAAAGAATGACATAAAAGAGAGTACTTAAAAAGAAAGAGAGAGGTAGGATCCCTTACGAAAATTAGGCAGCCTAACGGCGCCACTCAAAACATCCAAAAATGGACTGATGAGATAAAATAGGCTCTTTCATCATATGAAAATAAAAATTACAGTAAGAGGAATATAAAAGAACATCCCAATCATCAGAAATATGAGCTTAAAAAAATGACATAAAAGAGAGTACTTAAAAACAATGATAAAGGTAGGATCCCTTACCTTAAGTCCGACTTGTCTTGTTCGTTTCTTTATATTCCTTTAAATCGGGTAACTCTTCTTGGTTTGAACCAAAAGGGTTTCTTGAAGATCTTTCTGCCAATGGGAATGCTTCTAGGATGAATAGAGGGATGTGGAGATATAAAATGAGTAGATTTTGGTCGAGCCAAAGGCTTGAGAGTTGTGGGTAAGGGGGTAGAGGTGGGGGCCTTTTATAAGAGGGATGAGGGGCACTCTTGGAAAGACATGAAAAGTTACTTTATTAAAAAATGATTTTCAGATATCCAAGGTCCCACAATTATATATTTCAAGGATAAGGTGATAAGGGTTCGAAATCCACCCATCCAATAGGTTTTTCACAAGTGTATGTCGTAGATTTTACATTATCTTTTCATTTTATTTAAATCTTTAAATAATGAGGTAATCGCTGCATCATGATGGTGTCATAAATTATTTAATTTATTTAATGTCTAAAAATAATAAAAAAAATATCCTGATGTAGGAAATATTTTTATCTTTCTAATGATTTTTTATCGTAAAAAATATGACTTGTATAACCCCATGTAAAAATTGTTTTAGTAAAACAATACATGTTTGTGACATTTTTATTTTACCTATAAATAAAATGTTATTAATGTAATTATCTTACCCAAGTGGCTCCATGGGGTCCCCAAGTTGATCCACAGATTGTCTTGGTCAGACATGATTCATCCAATAAGGGTAAGACATGTGTCAAGGTCATTTCATATTATTATAACATTATCTTTATCTTAAATTACACTAATTACCTTTAATGGCGATTAATAAAACTTAAAAGTTACTATTCACAAAAATTATTTTCATCCCATTGAAACAAATTTTACATCCTAATGACAACCATGTATGTTGGATTTTTGAAATTAAAATCACAGAGGTGGTAAAATTTCATTTAAATGAAAAATCAGTTTTTAACTACCACTTAGTGGTTTCACTATTCATCAAAAATTGATGTTTTTCAGAAAAATACCAAAAATTCACCCTAAGATATATTTGATATTCTGAATTCAAAAATTATGTCTATTTTAAAAAATTCAAAACATATACGTTGCATTAATAAATTTAATAAGTAATTCCCATTGTTAAAACAAATACCATGTTTTTAAGAAACAAAATATATCAAAATATTGACACTAGTTTAAGTCCAATTTCAAAGTGAAATTAATTACAATGACCACCATTAGATTAAATGGTAAAAATATATTCTAACTACACTTTTAACCCAATTAAAAAGATAATCTATCCATATAAATAAATCAGATTAAAAGGAGGTTTTGAATTAAAATACAACATTTTCACTTAAAATTATCTTTATTGAAAAAATAAAAAAAATTTACAAAAAGAAAATTTTGATGTCCAGATTCTAAAGAAGGATTTTATTTGGTCCAATATAACATATGAAATTTTCAAAAAGAGGATTTAAAAAGGGTTCTCCATCAAAAGTCGGTTAATCGGCCTTTTAAGGAATATTAGAATATTTACGCTTAAAATTGGATTCATTCGCATTTTAAGACTCTAATATTTATTGGATTAATGTAAAAATATTTGAAAAAAATATATAATAATTTTTTAGTGAGTTCTATTCATTACCTCCATTACTACGGCTAGGCGTTAACTACCATTCAAAATAGTATTATTTTATTATTAGAGTGCAACATATGATTTCAATGAAACTTGTTGTTGCGTATTGGGTATGCCATCGATCATAGCATTCCCTTTAAAATAATATTAATATTTTATTCACAAATATTCACAAATATGAAAAAGTAACATTCTTTATTTACCTGGGATGTTACATCCTTCCCCCTTTTGGGAATTGCGTCCTCATAATTTTAAAATTGGGCCTGGAAACATAATTGAAAGCCCCACATCAGAAAAGGAGTAAATTAAGCTGTCACTTTAAACGAATGTAAGGGAAGTACAAAGGTCACCCGAGTAAACCCATACTAGGATTCCATGTAGGAAAACAAGGACATGAAAGATAAAAGAAAGGGTCATGTTCTGATGGAGAGTGATTGAAAACATTATTAGGAGAAAGTTAACCACCTGAAAATCACAAACTTGTGACGGGTTAAACGGTATTTGAATCCCCAGTTAGAAAAGTTAACATACAACATTTTTGTTTTAGGTTAATTTTCATTGAGGAATTTATTTATGAGCTTAACTAAATTGCAAGGAAACATACTTTCTTGTATTTTAGACTTTCACCTCTTACTAGATTTCTTACACAAACTCTTTTTTCCTCCAAAAGATCAGTATTTAGGATGGCTTGTTCACATTAAGAGTGATATAATCAACATATAGAGAATCACTAAATCCACAAAAGAGAACTACATATTTCCCATGTCTTTAGACAAAAACCAAAACCAAAGTTGTTAGTAAGAGATCAGATAATAACTAAAAAGGATAATCTTTATAAAAAGAAAATCTATTCTTAATCTCTAAAATTTTTCCAACAAAACCCAATGTTCTACAAAGACCATTCGATAAACAATTGTTCATAAAATTCTTCAATGTAAACCAAAATAAAATTGAATCCCAATTCATTGATGGATTTAATAACATAGTCTTCCAAGGTACAACATATTAACATTTATCTCCAAATAACATCAGTTGCTCTTAAAGTCTCATATAGAAAAGTAATTAACCAAATCATATATCCTCCATGATAGGTAAATATTTTCCTAGATAACTTAAAATCAACTTATTATTTATTCATAAAATTATATAACTAAAAAGTATTTGTCATACTAACCAGGGACTTCATGTAGTCTAGTGGTATTCCATAAATACCAGACGCACTTTGGTTGTGGGTTTGATTTATGTGGCCTAACCAGATGTGATGCATTGTCACCCATCAAACAGGTTGTCCTTTTTATAAAACTCCAAAAATAACCCTAAAATGTTTTAACCTCAATGGTCTCCTTATATCTCTCATTTTCATCCAAATTCATTACGATCTCAACATATTATTTCTTGAAGTCTTATTTCACCACCATAAGATAAAATAAAACGATTCCCAAAATGAATAGCAGCATACCTTGATCATGGCATCCACTCGGTTTCATAGTCATCTTGTTCACGTAGGTAGAAGTTCCATGCATTACAATAATGATTTAGAGATCCTTCAAAATAATTTGATTCCTCCATCCAAATAAACCTTGTACAACATGGGTTATATGGGTTTTCACAGATAAACAGTTTTGGAAAATAATCATGTATGACATATAATTCCAAAACATCTGATAAAACATGATTTCTATAAAATAGTCAGACAAAATTTGAGTTGAAACTTTCGATAATTGGTCCTTTTAAAATATCATAAGTATGTTCTGAGAGACTATATTTTAATAGAAAATATAAATAGGTTGTGCAAGGGTGTCCTTTATCAGTACCATTTTTAAAATCATAATATGCTTCAAAATCTTGTGATATGGTAAAATATTTGAAAATACCTTGATAATATTTAAATTTCTTGAAAATATGAGAATATTGTGAAAATAGTTTTTGTCTAAATACAACCCATGATCCACTATGATAATGAGGTATAGTGGAGGTGTTTGATATCTCAAACAACTGCTTGCATGTGAGTTGTATGCTAGAAAAAGTTTCACAATCATCTGAACATGACTTTGCAATAATTATTGCAAGCATGTCATCATGAAGAGATAGGAATGTCATTTGAGATCCTCCTCCTTCCATTCGTAACCGACTTTACTTGACCTGAAAAAAATTTATAAAACAAGGATTTAACTGAAATAATAGATATAGGGACTAACCATATGTCTAACGAAAACTCCTAATCCCTAAAGTTGTCTAAACCGACCATTGATACCAACTGTAAGGACCCAACCTTAAAACATTACATAATCATGAATTAAATGAATAATTCACCTAGAGGATCTTTTCAGGTTTAGAGTTTTAGAGAATTAGGACATAACTATTACATCTCAAAAGATCACAAAGTAGACACTTCTACTAAGATTACATAAAATAAAAACTCTTAAAAAGAAACATGTCTAGTTCCATGTTTTAGATATCATGTCATTTCTTGATCCCATCCTTGACCCTATTCATCTTTAAGCCCTGTGGAAAACATTTCAAAAACTTGGGATGAGCATAAAAAGACTAGTGAAAGATACACAAATAAGGAAAACTGTTAGTTTTTCAAATCAACAAGTAAACCATGAATACTTAATCAAAGTAATACTTTTCACCTTCACGAATTAGTAAATACTCTTCAATGAATAAAAGATCACCACACATCCTTTGTAACCAAAATATTACCATAAACCCATAAAATGAACACATAACATATAAAGGTAACTTTGGACATAAACATACTTAAATGGAATAACCATATGGTAAAATTCCACGCATATCACTAAATGGAATAGTCATACGGCTGACTTCCATACCCAATTCATTGGAGGTTATAACGTAACCACTCATCCAGGTATTCACGGCACCAACCGTCAAATGGTTTATCACGTAACCACCTGTCATATGTCCATGTACCATTAAAAAATAATAATACATGAAACAAATATAATGGAAAGAAAACATTTCCACATTTCAATCACAATATATAAATTAAATATATTGACATAACAAATCCATTATCAAAACAATTTTCAAAACCATTTAAAACATTCAATAAAGAGAATTTGGAATCTATGTGTCCCACACCACTTTGAAGATTTCAACATTTTAAACCATTAATATCCATATAAATAAATCTATAAAACCATTTTGAAAACATGGATATTAATGAGAAATATTTATAAGTATAAATCATTAAAACATTTAAAACGATAATTTAGTTAAAGAGTTTTTAACAAAATGAGAGACACATGAATAAAAATAATCGAGGAATAAAATTTAATTATAACTTTATAATATCATGAGAATAAAGGGATTCATGATATAATATGACAAACGACAGTATATACACCATATAATAGTGAATTGGTGCATAAAAACAATGAATTATCAATAGAAATGTAAAATGATATGAAATCCCTTATAAAGATGCTATCATTAAATTAAGGACAAATCAATTACATTATTTTCTAGAAAAATTATAAACCAAATATAATTGGATATTAAGTTTAAAAAAATCAGTGGTCATTCACACATATTCATAGAATGGCATATTCAAGGATTACTAGTTTAACCCAAAGGATTGAAATTGAGTTAAGAAGTCCCCCTACAAGAATTCGACAGCCTAACATCGTCACTTTAAAATTCATAAAATGAGTTGATGAGAGAGAAAATTGTATCTCATGGGATGTACGTACAACACTCAAGGGAAATGAAGAAAAATTTAGAATAAATCTCAT
Organism: Viscum album; assembly: GCA_963277665.1. Taxonomy (NCBI): domain Eukaryota; kingdom Viridiplantae; phylum Streptophyta; class Magnoliopsida; order Santalales; family Viscaceae; genus Viscum; species Viscum album. Next base: position 1,144,597,543 of record OY728141.1, read on the forward strand.
GGTAATAAAAGTGAGATTAATAATCCCATACGAAAACTCGGTAGCCTAACAGCACCACTTAAAACTTAAAAAATAGATTTATGAGTTCAAATAGGGTCTCTCATAATATGAACATAAAAAGTAAAGAATGAGTAATATATAAGAAAATCCCCAAACATAATAAATATGATCTTTAAATAAATGACATAAAAGAGAATACTTAAAAAGAAAGAGAGAGGTAGTAACCCTTACAAAAATTCGGCAACCTAACGGCGCCACTCAAAACTTCCAAAAATGGATTGATGAGATAAAATAGGGTCTCTCATTATATGAACATAAAAAGTACAATAAGAGGATTATAAAAGATCATCCCAATAATAATAAAGATGAGTTTAAACGGAATGACATAAAAGAGAGTACTTAAAAAGAAAGAGAGAGGTAGGATCCGTTATGAAAATTCGGAATCCTAATGGCGCCACTCAAAATTTCCAAAAATGGATTGATGAGATAAAATAGGGTCTCTCATCATATGAACATAAAAAGTAAAGTAAGAGGAATATAAAATAACATCACAATCATAATAAATATGAGATTAAAAGGAATGAAATTAAAGAGAGTACTTAAAAAGAAAGATAGAGGTAGGATCCCTTACCTCAAGTCCGACTTGTCTTGTTCGTTTCTTTATATTCCTTTAAATCAGGTAACTCCTCTTCGTTTGAACCAAAAGGGTTTCTTGAAGAGATTTCTTCCAAAGGGAAGGCTTCTATGATGAAGAGAGGGATGTGTAGAGATAAAATGAGCAGAGTTTGGTCGAGCCAAAGGATTGAGAGGTGTGGGTAAGGGGGGTTGAGGTGGGGGCTTTTTATAAGAGGGATGATGGGTACTCTTGGAAAGACTTGAAAATTTACTTTATTATAAAATGATTTTCGGATATAAAAGGTCCAAAAATTATATATTTAGAGGATAAGGTGATAAGGTTTATAAATCCACCCATCCAATAGGTTTTTGACAAGTGTAGGTCTTATATTTTACATTATCTTTTCATTTTATTTAAATCATTAAATAATGAGGTAATCGCCGCATCATCATGGTGTCATAAATAATTTAATTTATTTAATGTCTAAAAATTATAAAAAAATATCATGATGTAGGAAATATTTTTATATTTCTAATTAATATTTATAGTCAAAAATATGACTTGTATAACCCCATTTAAAAATTGTTTTAGTAAAACAATAAATGTTTGTGACATTTTTATTTTAACTTTAAATAAAAAGTTATTAATGTTATTTTCTAACCCAGGTGGCTCCATGGGGTCCCCAAGTTGACCCATGGATTGTCTTGGTCGGACATGATTCATCCAATAAGGGTAGGATATGTGTCAAGGTCATTTAATATTATATAACATTATCTTTAACTTAAATTACACTAATTACCTTTAATCGTGATTAATAAAACTTAAAATTCACTATTCACCAAAAATTATTTTCATCCCATTGAACCAAATTTTACATCTTAATTACAACAATGTATGTTGGATTTTTTAAATTCAAATCACACAGATGGTAAAATTTCATTTAAACTAAAAATCAGATTTTAACTACCACTTAGTGGTTTCACTATTCATCAAAAATTGAAGTTTTTCAGAAAAATACCAAAAAATAACCCTAAGATATATTTGATATTCAGAATTCAAAAATGATGTCTATTTTACAAAAGTCAAAACATATAAGTTGTATTAATCAATTTAATAATTAATTCTCATTGTCAAAACAAATAGTGTGTTTTTAAGAAACAAAATATATCAAAAGATTGACACTAGTTTAAGTCCAATTTGAAAGTGAAATTAATTCCAATGACCACCTTTGGATTAAATGGTAAATATATATTCTAACTACACTTTAAACCCAATTAAAAAGTTAATATATCCAAATAAATAAATTAGATTAAAAGGAGGTTTTGAATTAAAATAAAACATTTTTACTAAAAATGATATTTATTGGAAAAATAACAAAAAATTACACAGATAAAATTTTGATGTCTAGATTATTAAGAAGGATTTTATTTGGTCCAATATAACATATGAAATTGTCAAAAGGTGGATTTAAAAAGGGTTCTCCATCAAAATGCGATTAATCAACTTTTTAAAGAATATAAGAATATTTACGATTAAAATTGGATTCATTCGCATTTTAAGCCTCTAAAATTTATTGGATAAAAGTAAAAATATTTGAAAAACATATATAATAATTTTTTAGTTAGTTCTGTTCATTCCATCCATTACAACAACTAGGCGTTAACTACCATTTAAAATAATATTATATTATTATTAGAGTGGAACGTAAGATTTCAAAGAAAATTGTTGTTTCATATTGGGTACACCATCGAGCATAGCGTTACCTTTAATGTAATATTAATAGTTTATTCAAAAATATTAACAAATATGAAAAAGTAATATTCTTTATTTACCTTGGATGTTACACAAATAGAAGTGAAAATATTTTACCAAACAACAACAATAATATCTAAAATAAAGATTGAGTCGCAAATATTTCCAATACATTCTATTTTAATATTAAATGATGATAAGGACAACCATAAACTAATTAAATCCATATCCTTCCCATTGGAATGATCATTTTTACATAATAAATTATGTTTCCTAAAATGTCATATTTTCATAATTCATGGAAAAAATCTATAGCCATAGTTTGTTGTCTAATGTGTTTCTGTCCATCCTTATTCCCTCTGAAAAATATTTGAAAATCGATGATAACAATAAAAGACATTATAATGGGTATACATATAATGAAAATTCAATAGTACATTTCAATTGTCTAGAATACCAAAATAGACATTCCCAATTACTACATAAGAATCATAGATCCTAAAATATTTATTAATTACTAATGAAATAAACATAAAAATCCAATGATGTCATATTTTTTTAAAATAATTATAATTTGAAAAATAATTATTTTGTCTATTAATTGGGAAAATATTAGAACTAATTAAAACAAACCATTATCCTCTAAAATACTATGAATGATCAATATATAATGAATTCATTTTTATGATGTCATATAATAAGAATTTTTTCATTAAAATGCTTAAAACTAATTTTAAAAACTTACAGGATTCGTGGAATTTTATCATCTTATATCCCTTACAAGAAAACATAGAAAAATATTATCCATCCCTTTTATTTCCATTATATTTAATTGGATTAACATTTATCTCATTCTATTAGTTACATTACCAATTTTAATGGGGGGATACATTAGAAAAATCTACAATTATTCTACCATGAACATTACATATTCTAGAGAAATTAAACTATAAATCCCATTATTACATTCCTAAATATGTTTTAGGTTCATATTTTTTTCGTGTTTTTTCATAAATATTATTTATTAGTCTCATATATTAAAATTTGTACACTTCAATTCAGTTTAAACCATTCCCATAAAACAAAATTTTTAAATATGAACATTATTCTTTTTCATGAAACATATTCATAATTATAATATTGACACCATAATAATCCCTAATAATCCATAAAACCAAATGAAAAATGTTCTAAAATGTTAAATGAGTATAAAAAAATTAGTATGGGACAAAAAAAGAATGAATTAAATTGTTAGTCTAATAAAAATTATAAAACATTTTATTCTCCAAAATAAACAGTTGGCAAAAAATAATCTTTTATTTACTGATGAAATCAAATACACTAGACAAATAATTTTATGGAAAACATTTATATGAAATATTAATGGAAAATTAAATCTCATAATAGATTATTTTTTATAGTTAAACTCGTAAAAACTTATCCCAAAATTTATAATTTTAACCCTTAAAAATAAGTATATACTTTAGAATAAATATATGATTATTATCCTCTCATGAATAATCATAATATTTCCTAAAAATATATAGAATTAATAGATAATAAATGAAGGTAACAGTGATCATAATTCCCATTTTACTATTAGAATTATTATTATAAAAGGAATAACTATTCAGTTGACCTCCATACCAATACATTGAAGTACTTTCACTAGCTCACTGATCTATGGTTTATAATGGAATGACCAATAAAGGGTTTATAAAACAACAACCCATCCATGGTTTATAATAGAATAACCTCTCATCATAATAATTCCAAAGAACTAAAAAATAATAATAAGATAAAAAAATTTAAATTTCAAAGATTACATTCATATAAATATTATTTTCACAAATAAGGAACCATTTATAGATATTGAAATTTTCATTTCATTTTAAATCACTTTTGGGAAAATAGTAAGAATATAGGAAAAGAAAAAAATTAAATAAAATAGAAAATATGATAATTAATGTTAAATATACCATTACATTTTATGTTACAGAATTTTTTTTGTTTTCATATACGTTAAAATTGAACATTTCATTGTTCTTTTGTAAATAATGTCAAAAAAATATATAGAAAACATAGAATTTTCTTGAAAACCTATAAACGAATGTGACAAGGTACATAATGTGACCTTTATAATTCATTTATTTCCATGTAAATGAATCAATAAAACAATTTAAAAATCATGTATTTGGTAGGAGAATAGTTATTAGTAAAACATTAGAAGTGGATGGTTTGTTTTAAATGAAAGTATCTTACATTGAGTATGTATCATAACATAAATTCCTTATAATTATGAATAATAAAATCATGTTTGATATTTAATTTATAAAGAACATTTTTCATAGTTATTATTTATTTTAAAGATTGTATAAATAATTACTCTATCAATTATGTTCTTGTTAAATGTCGTAATTATATTCCCATCATATATCCCACTTGGATTCAATAAAAATACAATGGTAAAATATTTCATTATTTAAACTTCACGATAATAAAAATTATTTAATTATTATCGTTTTTTGTATATAAAATGTTATTTTAAAATAGACAATAAAATATGATTATGAAAAATTAACTATTTTACAATCCTGAATAAAGTTTGACAATTGTAAGGATGAGTAACGTTTCCATTTTTTAACAATCAACATAAAGAGAATTTAAGTATTATTTTATATTTTATTTAAGTTATTAATATAATAAATATAATATTAATTCATTAAAAATTCTTTTTTATATCAGCCTTGTTATTTGATGTAGAAAAACATTTGGATCACTTTTTGGAGGTGGCAGTCCACATCGACACACGAATGGCGTTATAATTTTTCTGTAACTAGATTGGTAAAAACTTAAAATATATATTAACAATTAATAATGATGAATATTTCCATAATATCATGTATATATATATATATATATATTATATTCTATCATTATAACAATCCATGTGTGGCGGTGATGGAAAACTAATTACATTGTTTTGTGAGACGGTAGTCCAACGCACACAAAAATGATTGAATATATCCAAATTGTTAGAAATATAAGATGGATATAGGTTTTTATATTAGTATAATAACATATAAATATATTACAACTACCAATGATATCATATATGAATATTTAATGAATTTTAACAGGAGGTGAACAAATTAATAAAAAAATAACGATTGACTAAGAATGATACATCTTCATTGGAAATCCTCTTAATCCTTACACGAACATATATATTTTTATTCTTTTATGATCAAAACAATTAATATAGGATTCATTGAGGGATGTAATGAAGGTATTTTGGAAGTTCCCTTATGAATCATGTGAATTTTTATTGTCAATAAATGAGGAGGAGAGGTTTTTGTAAGAGATGTGAAGGGCACCTATCAGATTTCATAAAAAAATTAAATTAATATTAATAAAATTTGATATTCAGATTAAAAAAATTTAAAATATTATAATATAATATGTTTATGATTCAAAATTCAATAATCTATAAAATTTAATCATTTTTGGATAACATTTTTACCAATATTTATTTATCCCTTCATTAATATTGTTAACGATAATGCTGATATCAATTTTTTTTAATAATGGGTGAAATTATTTAATATAAAAGGGCAAAAAACTAATAAATATAGCATTTAAGAGTTCATAAATAAATCAGATTCACTATTATGGTGAACATATTATTAGGAGACTCAAATATTTTTTCTCAAGAAGTATTTATTATAAGAAAACATTAATATCGGCTTTTGGACTATTATTTTAATTTGACTTTTAAAACTACAAGACCAAAATGGAATTAGAATATAACTCATTAAAACCACTATTTTATGTCATGTTTACCTAAAGTTTTTTATTAAATAAATATTCTTTAAAATCATATTATTTTATTCATCATTAAATTCATTTATAATATTATTTTATTTATTGAACAATTAATGTATTAACATTCCATAAGATTCTAAGATAAGTATTTATTGAATAAAAGTATAAACTATATATACATGAAAAAAAATCATTTTTATTTGAAATTATTATCTTTATCTGACCATATGTTCTATTTTTTTGATTACTTTAACAATATTATATTTATTAAAAGCATCAATGTGATATTTTGGCTTTATATTCACATAAATATTATAGAAGAGTAAATAATGTAGAAATGACAAAAAGGAAGTATATTACAATTAATGTTTATTATTGTGGATTTGTTATATTAAAAACAAAATTAATATTACAATTAATGTAATTTTATAGTCTTTAAAATATTATTTTTCATTAATTATCTAATTTACCATTTACTATTGTTATAAAAATTACTATGGTTATAAGTCATATTGAACAAAAATAATAGTATCTAATTAACAAATTTGGGACCTCTAAATTCTAAAAATAGAATCCGACATTCAAAATTTAAAACATATATTTTCTTGGAATTAATCTTGTATAAAATTATAATCATGATGAAAATAATTTTCTAGAAAAATACCATTTCTATGTATAAGATCCTTATATTGTAAATTCATGTATAAAATTTATTTTAAAATAATAATTGATTTAAATTAAATTTATATGATGTAATGAAATTTTGATACATATAAAAAATATATTTTTTTATTTTTTATTTATTAAAAAAATATATTTTTCAATAGAAATTAGTATTTCCCACTATCCATTGAAAAGTAATATTTCTATGAAAATATGCATAAATATAACATAGATAATTTTTACATGATGATTTCAAAAATTAAATTTATTTTTCCAAATAAAAATAATATAATTTGAAAAATAAATGTTTAAATAAAACTTTTTAAGATAATTCTAAAACAAAACTATTGTTTTTTTATTTTTAAAATAGTAAATATTTTTATAATGAGTATAACTAAATATCTCGTGAATATGAATAAATATGATTATTTATTATTATATAGTCACACTGGTTGTCACATTCCAACCCCTTTTTTAATTTAGATTATCTCTCTTTTACTCAAAAATTAATAAAGTATTTTTATATTTCCATCACAACATATTTATATTATTATCTCGCTTATTTAGTCATATGGCTTTTTGAAAAAATGATATCCTGGAGAAATAGTATATTATACATTAAAGTATATGTATTTTTGATAGTATAAATATTCTATTTATGATAATAATGGTCTTATTATAGCATAATTACTTCACAACTCAAAACATGAGATGACTCTATCACTTATTTTCTTATCCTCAAAAAATGAAATATGTTATGAAAATAAGATAAACCCAAAGGTAATGCCACTCAACAGAAAATAATACACTAATCTATATGAATTTATATTTTAGAAAGAATCGATATATATTCACATTTTTACCAAAACACATTGCACTTATCCAAGGAGATACATTCTGGAAAACATGACCACCTACCTCAAATGAATGATCTTCCCTCTTGTTATCTACATATATTTTATTACTTCTTTGATCCATCCTCATATCGATCTAAATCATATTTTTATTATTAATGGTTTACTATACCAACTCATTCACATAGAATCTATTTCCCCTAATTCATCACAGAATTATTTTGTGCAACATCACTTTCAATATAATTCCCCAAAATGATCCATATGTATAATAGATGTAAAACAGTTTTTTTGAACACAATGATATTGAAATATGATAATCTTGATGTCACTGGAAATCCATTTAATTATCCCAATTCATGTGTTTCATGCTCAATATAATTCTCTTGGAACACCCTTTATATTGAATATGAAAATATGTTTATAAATTTAACTCATTACCCAATTAATTTTGAATTAATTTTACAAAAACCTAATGTAAACCTATGAATATTTTCATATACAATTGAGTGAGGAATTACATGTAAACTTACTATATATATCAGATGAATTCAACGATGTAATGTCCAAACCTATCTTACCTTCGAAACGGTTGATGGATCAGTCTCCACATAACCTTAAGCATTCCTCACCATGCGCTAGAGGATGCTGACTAACAACAATGGTGTAAGGATAGTTTGTGGGTAGACAATACACTCATATTAAAGTTTTCCTATTACTATAACAATATAAATATAGATGAAAACATTGGAATAAAATTCCAAGATCAACCGAATAAATTTAATGGGCATCTCTAGTTAATATTATGTATTCATGTCATGGTAATACACATCTAAAAGAAATATAAAAAACAACATCCATTACATCTCAATACAATAGAAATGAAAATAATCAAATCCCCAAGTGAAATCTCTAATATAATCCAGATCTCCGGCTCTAGCCTTTTCTCCCAACTCTTATGTATAGATGACAATAATAGAAAATACAAAGGACATGAGAAAATGAATGTCAACTCAAGTACCCTAGTGAATTGGAGGTCTAAATAGTGTATGATATATAAATATTAGTAAGCTAGGACCACAGGTTGTCTAGCTCAATCTAGACAATTAATTATACCTATATAGCACACAAGTATATTAATGTAATAACAAACATAAATAAGTAACCAAAAACTCATCCAGGTTCCAACGAGACACCTGAAAATGAGAACTACTTTTTCTCATATATTGAATAAGAGTCTGAATAGGGATAATATATATAAATAATCTATAATTAAATTTTTTTCACATTATTTAATATTCATCATTTTACCATTTTTTAGCACCAGGGTTCTCATGGATAACCATACCATAATACTAACTTCTTATCATACCAGATCCTAAAGTGTTCCTTAGGTAATATGATATCCTAATACCTTTTTTCAGCCAATGATAGTGTCATAAATATTGAGAGTGATATCATATATCAATAAGTTATTTGGCTCATGATGGATTTTGATGACCATGAAGATGATATTAAATCTTAATGACATCATTGTCACATTATAGATTCCAAAGTATTCAAAGGATATATCATTTCTCAACACTTGTTTCAACTCATGTCAGAGGTCGAAATATTTTCCAGTGAGTCCATAAATCAGAGACCAATTATTTACATCCTTTTGATTTCACAAGTATAATCAATATTTTCAAAGATACCAAATCCTAAATATAAGCAAGATGACCGTGATACCATTTTTAAACCTCAATATAATGTCTCTTTTCCCATTCTCTTTACTCATAGTAATAATGACCATGTTACCATGAATACTTCTCAAATTATAATTTCAATGTTCCCATTCTATTTAATAATTACTATGATGACCAATTTCCCATTTTTACTTCTCAATTTTAATAATCAATGTTCCCATTCTCATTAAAAATAAGAATTATTACCATACTACCATTTATTCTTATCAGTTTAGAATAACCATGTTACCATTAATTATCACCTAATTAATTTACCAATTTCTTATCCACCCCAATTTCATTAGTAATTAAAAAATTAGTGAAGGACATCTATTCTATTATTTAACTCATAAATTAGCTAAGTGCCTTGAACTATTAATTAATTCATTAGTTAATTAATGAATATCACAATTCATGTTCCATAATCAATTTCCCAAAATTATTTACCTCAATTTAATTTCAAATTTCTATAAATAATCATACAATTTATTATATAGATCATATTAAAAAAGGCACATATTTAATTCATAAATAATTATCTCAACTTATCTAACTCAATATATCATAATAACTCACCAGATTAATTACCCATATTAAATTTTCAATGCGTATAATTAATTCACAATTATATTCCTCAACTCGTCACACTAAATAATTCATAATTAATCGCATAATTATTTTTCTACATGACAATTTCAATACATACAATTAATTAGAAATTAGATATCTCAACAGATCACATTAAATAACTCATAATTATCTATTAACCTCAATGCGTTAAAATATTAATAAAGAGAGACATCTCCTTGATAAGAAACCAAATTAACATATTTGGAATAGATTTATCTAAATAGGAATGTAATAGAAAAAAAATATTGGAATGCTATGAAAATATGTTATTCTAATCACTATGTTTTTAGCATGAAGCCAGTGCACTTTCATTGGAGGGGATTTGTTACAAGAACATGATTTTGTAATCTAACAACCCATCTGACCAAATTAATAATTTATTCCAAAAATTGCTGTAAAATTTATCAACAATTATAAATAAAAAACTACTACATTTTACATTTAAGGGATGTTGAGAACACTATCTCATGTAATTGGACAAGGCACTAATTTCTAACTCAAAAAATAGTCCACTCGCATACACACAATTCAACAAAAAATGCATGTGGGAACATATAATTGTTCCTAACAACCAAAAAAAGTATTCCACATCCAAAATTAGAATGGTGACGACCAAGATGCATCAAGATAAATTCTATAAACTCATATAACCCATGAGAACCTATATTAAAAGGGACACAACCATTTAACATGTTTAAATACTCCCCAAAATTTACAAGCAGTGAACCAATAAAAGCCAAACCAACTCTACATCAATGGAAGTCTTCAGAATATGGATCAATGGGTCCTAATACATCTTCCACACCATCTAGAATCAGATGAAACAAGAAATCCAAATTAGCCCAAATCTGAAATTTTGGTCTGACAGAAACTAGGTGACGAAATTCCAAAACGGCTGATGTGAAGAACAAAATGTATGGATAAGGTCATACCTCATTGAACATGATGAAATTCCTGAAGCAATAAGGAGAAGATATTCATGCGAATAGGATTCAGGAGAAGGGGGTAGAGTGCCTCACCAATTAGAAGGGGGGTCGATCTTCATGTAACAGGGAGGACAAGTGCATCTCTGTCTTCTTTTCTCCATCAAATTAAATTAAAAACCCCATAAAAATTAAAGTATTAATATTATAATAATATCATTATTAATATAAATATTAAAAATCATATTATTATTCATACCATTTAATATTTCACTTCATTGATAAATCTAAACACCACATTTAATCGCCATTTAATTACATTCTTCCCAATTAAATTTAATTAAATAAATTCTCAAACACATCTTTATTTAATTAAATTCTATAAAAGTTAATTTAATTAAATAAAAACACTAGTTCACATCAATTTAATAAATTTTTCATTACCTTGAATATGTTTAAATAATACCCACATTTCAAAAAATTTAATTAAATCAATTTTTAAACTCGAATTTAATTAAATCATTTAACATGAAACTCAAAACAGGGTAAACCACATGGTTTAACTCACATGGTTTAATAGACCATGCATATACTGATCATCTATTGTTGGATACCTGGTATATATCGCACGCTGACCTACATGGTTTTACTAAACATGCACAACCCATGTGAACGCCACATCATGGTCCGGTGATCCCAAATCCCATTGAGCCACCTAAGAAACTCCTTGAGCCTTTACCCATTCAAGATACCAACACTTTAAGCGATCATTGATTATAAATCCTCATATTGAATCTTGGTTTCAAAAATAACATTCCCTATAAATGAAGAAGCTCAAAACCCGTTATATTTCATCCCAGTTAAAAATAAAATGGCATTATAGAGGATTTTGATCTTAATAAATAATTTCTACAATTTTATTTAATTGTGTTAATTGAGTTAATAGTTCAACAATAACACAAATCACACTATTAAATAATGATTCCATTTTAAATATCTCAATTAAATCCATAGGCATAGAATCCCATTTCCACATTTTCATTGGAGAAGAATGGAATATCCCATTTCCTAATTTCCATTCTGTAATATGATATTAAATATTTAAAAATCTAATGGTTAAGTAAAAATTATCTTATTTCATTCCATACCAATATTAATAATCTTTAAAATCCATGTAATTTTTTGAATGACCAGGATTAATTGAAATTGGGGAACTATGAGGTTGACATAATAATTATCTCTTCAACTAGGACATACATGACACACAATATCTATTTCTAAATATCAAAACAAAAACTTTTTCATCATTGAATTACGGTAACATGTCATTCATAAAAAAATATAATTAATTATATCATTCATGGTCTTCATTTTGATATTTTTTTATTATTTATAATATGTATGATCTTACATAAACATAAAAATAGGAATAAATTACTGAATTTTTAATTTGACTACCAAATTTGATAAAATAATTAAACAAAGAGTCATATTGAATTATAAAATATTTTTTGTAGAGTTGATTTTATGACTGAAAGTATCAACTATAGTTTATGAAATAGAAGGATCATAATGAATAGTATATTCATAATCATTATTAAGTTATAGCCATTTGTTCCACCTCATGTTCAAATATTTACAATTGAATAAATACTTTATAATTTTTTTTATCAATATATATTTCAAATTTCAGACCATATAATTTAATCATATAATTTTACAAATCAAGAATCATAGAACTAATTCCAAGCCATTAGTAACTTAATTTGACTTATGAGGTTCTCAAATTCATGAAGCATGAGAAATTACCTAGTAATTCTCCACTAAACATAACAATATCCTTTCAATAAAGAATGATTGTAGGAGAAAAAATATTATTTCTATAGGGAGGGGATAAAACTGAAGTAGTCACCAATATACTATTTAGTATATATAAATACTCATCATTTTCCTTAAAAAATTTGTATATATCACCTTATTTGAATTTTTATAATCAATGGGCTTGAAAACTGGGAAATGTTATTAATAAATCAATATTTATAACATAGAAAAACAAGATAACTATAAATCATCAGGATATTTTTAGGTCATGGAATCTCTTAAAAATGTTTGTTTTAGTTGGGTAAATAATTATTCCATATTTAGAAATAATATGACCAATGAATTAATTTTTTTTCAACAAAAATTCAAACATATTTAATTTTACATATAGTTTATTTTATTTAATGTTTGGAAACACATTTATAGAGTCTTTCATTATCCTCCTAATTTTTTAAATATGCCAATATCAAAATAATTATCAAAACTAAAAAATGATCTTAATATTAATGAAATACGTTTTAAAAAATATCCAAAAATACAGATGGTCAATTAGATAACTAAATAGTAATTAATAAAAATATATAAGGAGTATATATACTATGAAATATAGTTTTTGTAATTTCTTCCCCATTAATATTCTAATAATGGTACCCTAACTTTAGATAAATGATCAGTTAATTTTTTTTCTCTATGTTGCTAATCAATGAATTCATTAATATGTAGAAATGTGTAGCTTTTTTCAATTGTAATGTTATTTGAAAGATTATAATCAATGAAAAGCTTCATAGAACAATATTTTATTTATATAATAAACAATCTTTCACCCAATGTTGTATTTCTCTGTTAATGAATCCATTATCTAGAAACTCCTAAAATTTAACTTCCAATTATATATAATCTAATTGATGAATTTGATATAGGGGTTTTAAAATAGAAATAAAACAAACCATAATGAAACAATACATTAGATATCAAAATTAAGAATAACACATAATAATTGATAAAAAATGTACATATATTCATTCAGTACTATAAGATGACCAATTTTAATAGTTTTATTTCTTTTCAACTACATGATATATGTAAAATTATTATTGATTTAAAATAAATTTATACACTTATTGGTAAGTTATCAATTATATGAAATCATGGCTAAAATTTTATTGGTTATACAATCAACAACAAGATGGTAAACTGAAATCCAATAAATACACAATATAATATTTACCTCTACATTGCATAGTTCAACAAGATTTTATGTTAATTTTAATCTTTATATAAAAATTAATAGATTTATATAAATTTTGGTTTAAATTTTCCATATGGAGTTTTTAAAAAATGTTCAATATGGCATTCTTGAGGTTCTATATCATATTTTATTGAAACGTTCATTGAAATAGTATAATGGGATGATATAGAGTCAAACAAGGTTTTGGAATAATATTAATATATCCAATACATAATAGTTTAAACATCATTTGATAGCCCAACATCAACTTTAGTAGTATTAAAAGTGTATTCCTCGCCCTCTACTTATAATCATAATGGATTCCACCCTATCTCTCTAACATTGGACATATATTATAATTATTTCCAAAAATGTTGAAATTAATGCATCTTACTGGATTATTTTCATTATTTCTAGAATCATTTTTTATATACTCAGATTCTATATACTCAAACATTCTTTATGATTTTTGTTCCTAGATTTTGTATGACTTTACACTGTATGATCTTCACCACACTTATTTGATTATAGGAACATGATTTTCCTTTTCATGTAATTGTTTTAATTGAATATTCTCTATTACCTAGCATTGATGCCATTTCTTATTATTATCATGATTAAAAACAAATATAAAAAAAATCCATTTTTACATTCTCATCATATAAATTAATATTATCAAATCTTTTAAATCCATTGTAATCTAATTCCCTTCAATATCACAGATTTTGTCCTTAGTAGAACTGATTAATTTTATAATCATTCTCCGGGATAAAATTTGTTACGTGTATTTCTAAACTAGTGAATTTTTCTTTATATGTATTCACTGAATATTATACATTTTTTTTAAATTCAAATAATTTCATTTCCATCCAATGACTAATAGCCATTGGAAAATATTTATCAATGATAATATCATTAAATTCTTCCGATTTCAAGGAATTAAAATCTTATCTTGAATTAATATTCTTAATCATTAACAAAACCTATTCATCATCACCGCATAATAATTAATGGAAATGGTTAGATTTTAATGATTCGTACAACACATGAATTAAATAATACTTTCAATATAATTAATATACCCTTGAAGCTATTAATAATAAAGAAGATCCCCTAAATTCTAGTTTGTGTTGCCTCATTAAATGATCTAATATCCCTATGATCCTCTATAGGATATCTAGATACTCTTTATAATAGATTCCACCACCATTTAAAGTCTGTATCAAATAATCCACCACACCAAAATACTAATATATTAATATTAAAACCATTCTATCATTATTATTTTGAAGAATATCATCCCATTGATAACTTTCAATAATATCTTTCTTGTTTACTCTTTAAAAAATGAACTTTTAATATTGTTAGATTAGATTATGTAACATTTTATAATTCAAATGATATATCTTATAAAATTATCCTCAAAGTTAAATCTATTTAAGGGATTCTATTAATATTATCCTAACAACTAAAGGTATCAAAACTTTTCTAAAATATCAATGATTAATACTCATCCTTATAAATTACATATTATATTGACATTTAAATAGATTTAAATTTCCTAAATTGATAATGATATTTTTGGGTTAGTGTTTTATATTGTTTATTTTTTAACTCTTAAATTAAGAAACGAGGATATTAAAAAGTGCACACATGCATTTATTATCCAATTTCCCAGAAATCAAAACATTTAAAAATAATAATTTATCCAGTTTGTAAATCTTTATCCAAATTTTCATCATGTCCTTATCCTTTTCATTAATTATCCTTAAAATCTATTGATAAATAATATAAAATGCGGTATGAGTAAAAAAATATAAATAATGAAATAAAAATAATGAAATATAACGTCAGTCAATTAATAATTATACAAATTTGCATTTTTATAAATAAACATTAGGTTAAAAATAAATATATTACTATCATATAAATATCAATCAAATTCAAATTAATTTAATAATACATTTCATATGAAATATAAATTTTCAAATAAAACTCATAATTATTTCTTTCAATCATGAAAACACCTTGAAATTTTTCCATAAATTTTTTAATCTCACCCATAAGAAGTATTATAATAATTCCTTTGAAAAAAGATCATTATAATTACTTAATAAATAATATGAATTATATATAAAACTATAAAATAAATAGATAATAAATTAAGGTAACTTTTTAAATCAATTTCCTATCAATGTTACAAAGTAATCACCATATAATCAACATCGATACCCAATGCATTGGTTGGATAACATTCACACACCCATCCATTGAATATAATGGAAAAATCAATAATTGATTTAAAATGGAACAATTATATTTGTATTATAATGGAACATCCCATTATTATTACAATTTCAAATAACCTAATCTTTATGATAACATAAAAAATACAACAATTTGCAACATTACTCTCATAAAAATATATTCCACCCACATCAAAACACTTCCAGATATTAGATTTTTTGTTCCATTGTTTTTGAAAATAATCATAGAAATAGAATATTGTTTATTATTAATAAATATTTTATTCTTAATAATGATTTAATGTATTGATAATAGTTTAAAACGGGAGAAAACGTATTTATACTATTTACGTTAATATAGAACATTATTATTGACTTTTGTAAAGAAAGTCAAAAAAAAATTAATATAAATTATGTAAATAGATTCATTTTGAACAATATTTAACAAAATAGACATAAAACATAAAAATTAATTTAAATATAATTTATTTCCATATCAATATATCCATAAAATAAATTTAATAATATTTAAATTGAATAAATATTTATAGAAGAAAATCATAAAAGATTTATTTCAAATATAATTCCATTAACGTTAGTGTCACTCATCACGTAAGTTCATTATCATCCTATATAATAATATAATATAAAATATTAACATAATTAAGAAAATTTTTTATTTTTATTATTCATTTTTACTATGATGTAATTAATTACCCAATAAATTAATTTCATATAAATAATTTTGATGACATTCGTCTAAAAAATAAAAAATTACAGTGATAGGTTGACAATGCTCAGAGGGTCCATAATTTCATTATTACTTGAATAAAAATAATGAGATAATTTTTAGTTTTTATACATAAATTATACACTTAACACCCACCATAAAATATGGTTACAAAAAACGAACTACGTTTTAATCAATGAGATGATATACTATATGAAGGCTTGCATCATCATTCCATTTTCAATGATATTTATAGAAAAAAAGTTGGTCTTATTTTATCATTCATGAATGATAAATATTTCTTGAAAATTATGCTAATACAATAAATTAAACCATTATTATTATCCATGTGTAATGGTGATGGTTGATTAATTACATCGGTTCATGAGGTGGAAGTCCATTTTACCCAATAATAAAGGAATCCATTCTTATTTGATGGATCTGGGAGTTAGATATTGGATATTAAAATAACTCAATAAAATATCACTATATTTTATATACATTTTTTGTATATTATCATGTTTTTGGATTCGTTGATAAACTGAGGAAAAAGAAAAGAAATAAAAAAAGGGATTAAAAAATCATCTTTATTAGAGAAACTCATATGGTTTAAACAAAAAGTATTCTTTAGATGGTTTTGTAACCAATAATCACCATATAAGAAGATGAAATATTATTATGGATTGTTTTTTATGGAATGACTTAAATAATAGGGTTTTTATATGCGAGTAAGTGATAAAATATGTACCTTTTATAAGAGAGGGGAAGGAACTCATGGAATATTGTAATTAAATAAATTAGTATAAATTATTTTTTATTTAAAAATAAATCAAAATTAATTATATTAGAAGATAAGATTAGGATGGGTCAAAATAATCTCATAAAATAAAATTGGAATATGTTAGGATCACATTTTCACCTTATCCTTTTTAACCGATCGTTAACCCTTTTAAAAATTATAATAAAATCATGGTTTTTACACATATAGGGTGAAATATAGTTATGTTTAAATTAAGAAATTCTATTTAATGGAACATGGTTAATTTCATAAATCATATCCCATTTATTTGGTACTGTATTGGAATTGATTATATTTTAATTTTTTTAATAACGTAAGATTAATTATTATATAATATTTATGTTATTTTTTGTACAATTTATTTAAATTTTATTTTAAATACTAAATAAAATATTTTATTTCGAATATAATTAATTTCCACCACACCAGGACAACATTTACATCCATAAATATCTTGGAATCCAAATATTATTTCAAATCCTAC
Source organism: Viscum album (assembly GCA_963277665.1). NCBI lineage: Eukaryota > Viridiplantae > Streptophyta > Magnoliopsida > Santalales > Viscaceae > Viscum > Viscum album. The sequence continues at coordinate 1,144,615,841 of OY728141.1, forward strand.
AATTTTTAATGAATATAGAATATTTTATTTTATTTTCATATTGAATGAATAATTACAAATCCAACATTATGCATGAATTAATTATATGATTTTAATAATTAAAATAATTAATTAATTAATGGAAGGAATGGTCTAAAAAATACAATAAAAACTGGACATGCTGCTCAAGCACTTCATAAATGAACCTATATAGCTTCCACCAATACCACCATAAGATCCTGGTGAATAATTGAAAAACAAAAGACACACCTCTAGCCTCCTAGAAATTTCCAAAACCCCACTCATAGCCATTAGTCTATATGAAAACAAAAAATTAAAGAATGAATGGTCAAAAAATATACCTTAAATTTCATTAAAATGGTATTATTCCAAGAGAAGTAAAATATGGACTAGAGATAAGGAAAATAAATGGAGTCTTGGGAATAACAACCCCATGTGAAACCACACAAAAAAATTTCTATCATCAGAGCACAAAAACCACCCATATAGGTATACAAAATAATTTAAAAAATCAATCAAATAGATATATGATAATTTCCTAAGTGAGATACATCTCAAATAAGATCAAGGGAACATAAAAGGTAACATTGATGAGAAAAAAATCTCATAATCCAATTAATGGTTAGAATCCATAGGCATCAATATAAAATTACTGTTATGAATAACATATCTTTATATATTGGGAAATTATCTTTTACATCCCTCCCATAATAAATTTTCATAGGGAGAAGTGGCAGTTCTACAAAACATAGGTTACACCCCCAAGGCACTAAAGGATGGAAATAAATTCTAAGTGTATAAGAGAACCCCAAATGATTAATTTCTAGGGGAACTAAAAAATATATAAAATAATTAATATAATAATAAAATATATTATCCGTGATAATATAATACTAAAAATCATATAATTATTAACACTAAAAATAAATTATATTGATAAAAGGACATGCATGGGTGCCTTTTTTGAATTAGATAAGGTTTACTGACATGAAACTTCACAACCACCCCAAACCATGAAGCATATAAACCCTAGTGACAACCAACAATAACAAACCTATTGATTTCATGGTACACCTATAATGTCATGAACCGGGCCTGGTCGCCATCCAACCTGGTGCCCGACCCAGTCTGCGGCAAGACCCGAAGGGTGTTCCCGATCCCCACGGGCTGACACAAGTGCCCGGGTATCATAAGTAACAGTTGGGAACGATTTTTTCCGAAATAAAAGACAGAAAAACAACTAGCCATGTAAATAAACTGAAACTAGAAAAAGAAAACCAAACACATCTTTAAACTATGAACATTTTTTAAATCTAAAACTCTAAACAAGAACTAAAAAGAAAAGATGACATCAGAAACTAAAACTCATACTCAAACCTCCCGGCAAAAGAGAGGCCACATCAGCACCACTATTCATAAAATGTCCAACTACAACCTGAACCACCATCGATGAGCACGAAGTCACAACCTAGAATGAAGAAGAAATAAATTCTACATACACCCAAGGGTGTATGTAGGGTGTGATCTAAAAGCCCAATAGGTTTCCATTGAGAAAAAGGTACCATGGATAATTATTAAAAGAAAAATACATTTGCAATTTAACAGAATAAAAATAAATAATTTTTTAAAGAATTGTTTAATGAAAATGGTTTTTATGGGGACTTCTCTAAAAGGAAAACAACTTAAATTAACTTACACACACACACGCACACCCACACAGACGCACACACACACAAAGACGCATGCACACATGTACACATGAACACACACTTTTCTTGGTAACCCCAATGTCACACCGTGTGCCGACAGTGAGAAGAAAGAAGAGGAAGAGCACAATACACAGGAGACCCTAAATATACTAGCGAGAAGTGGGACCCTAGAACCTCATGTCTCGGTGAACCATATCACACATTCTCGTGCACGAGCCACTGGTAGGGAAACAACTCCTACCATAGTGGTCTACAGTCATCATCCAATGTTTATTTAGTGTTTTAAGCATCAATACCGCTATGTGAAACTCGGCTGAGGCCACTCCCGTATCACTAGTACGCTAGTCTAGTCCACCCACCTAGTACCCAGGCTTCCCGTTTGTGCTCAAGTAATTCAAAGTTCATTCCACATGTCATAATTGTACACTCAAACCAAGAAAGAAACCATGCACACCAAAAACCACCATTCGCACACACAGAATCCATTTGAAATAATATGCACACTAAAATGTTTGAAAACTCAATCTTCATTTCTTACAAAACCAATTAAAACAAATTCACTGTCAAAGAAAACACTTTCATTATCAAAAACGCCACTAACAAAATTTATTAAACAAACTCTGCATGTGTCTCATGACTTAAAGTACCAAAATCTGAATACAATTTAATCAAAAACAATTTTTCACCCTTAATACTCATTTAATAAAACAACCCAATTTCTTTCATAAATATTCTTTTGAGTGAAAAACAATTATTTACACTCTAGACTGACCCAAAACCACCCTTACATGACCACATATACACAACAACACCTCAGGAACACAATCTTCATCACGCACTCAATTAAAGAAAACACACGCACTGTTTAAAATACCATTTCTATAATTAAATGAACTAGAAAAAAAAATGTTCCAAACAATTTCAATATATTTCACACGACACTAAATTCCAAAAAATATTTCAAATGTCATTTCTGACTAAACGCAGATAGACGCAACGATAAAACGACAATTGCACCCTTTTTCACGCCCTAACAAATTAACTACACAACTTAAGGAAAACAAAACTAATAACCAGTTCAACATTGGTATCACAACAACATACTTATTTTATGCGCACACTACTAAACACATCAAAACACACTAAACCTTATGAAAAATAAAATTCGCATCAAACTAGATGATTAATAAACATGCTAAGTTAATTAAATCAATGAATGAATTCATCAATTAATTTTCATGCCCAGAACCACCTACCTCAATTGGAAAAACCCCAAAATTTGTGTGCAACCACAAACACGTGTCATTCACACCTCAAGGAACCTAACGCGAACCCGAAAACAAGAATTAAACCCAAAACGAATTAAAATGGAACCCTAAAATACCCAACCTACTGAAACAACCAAAACTCAAGATGAAACAAATGAAACTAGACCTGTGGGGGGGGGGTAGCAGTCACCGGACCGAGGCTTCACCAGAATGGGAGAAAAAAAACTGTCGGCCATGGGGTTAGCGGTTGTGCGACGGCCAGCAGGGAGGGGGAGATGACAGCTGGCCGAGGGGGGTATGTGGGGCGAGTCGAGAAGGCCATTTGGGAGACGAAGGGGTGTGGGTCACCGAAGGTGAGCATCGTTGGAGTAGTGCGGGGAATTGAAGGGATCCGCGGGGGTTGTGCCTCAGCTGGACAGGGGAATAGGGGGTGCCGGAAGGAGCAGGAGGGGAGGGGCACGGGCAAGGAGGCCGAGAGGAAGGCATGGGGTCTGACGGGCTTCCAGGAAGAGAGGAGCGCGACGGCTAGGGTTAGAGGGGAGGTGGTGAGCCGCACGACGGGAATGGGTAAGAGGGGAAGAGGAAAAACGGGGGGGGGGGAATAAAAAAAAGAGAGAAAATAATAATAATAAATGAAATCAAAGAAATTAAAATAGAATAAAATAAAAAGGGAATAAAACATAAATTCAATATTAAAACTAAATTAAATTAATAATAATAATAATAATAATAATGAAAATGATAATAACGTCCTTAAATATTAAAACAAACCATTAAATTTTTTTCATGATTCTTAATTTGTTTTCTCTAAATTATTTTCTCCCTCTTTAAAATTTTATTTCTTTATTAATAACTTCTTTATTTAATTGGTTGCACGTCAAGTAGGCGTGCGGAGAGCCGAGCGAGGTTGCACGGCGACCCAAGAGAGGTTGCGCGGCTTCGACAGCGGTGCTCTAAACACCGAAAAGGACAAAAAGTGTGTTTCAAAATAAAACTCAGAAATTTAAGTTCGGCCTTGACCCGAACCACCTGATTCCCAATAAAAACAATAAAATAAATAATATAAAAAGTAAGGGTGTGAGAATTCTCCCCACCATAAAGCTTTCCGTCCTCGGAAAGCCATAACCAGAACCAGACCCCACAACAGAAAACCATAGTCCCTTTATATTCAAAGGGGATCCCCACAAACATCAAGAAAAAAGGGGGAAAAACATCGTGCTAAGAGAAAGTGACTCAAATAAAACATCAAGAAATGCGTAAAAAGTATTTCTGATATGTGTCCCCTGCCCCAAAGAGCTGAAAAAACCTCTAGTTGATTGTTTAAGAAGATGAGCCCTCACACCCACGAAAATCAACTTTACAAGCCGAAATTCCTCAAGCACTATTAAATGAAAACCACACCATTTGGCTAGAATCAGCAGACAAGGTCATACCACATCCAAGGGACACTCTTATCACTAATAACCAAGCCATATTTAAAACTAGAAGCAAAAAGATCAACATGGGGAGGCCCGAGGGGCTCCCCACCATTAGGAACTCACTAGCGCTCGAAATGAGACTGGAAAACCGACACAGGGAGGTTCGAGCAGACTCCATGCCATTAAAGAAAAGTCCAGCACTGATTCATTCTAGAGTCATTCATGCGAGACCCAATGTGGGTCTCCCCACCATTAAGAACCTACCAAAGCCCAAGGCGAGTCTAGAAAACCAACATGGGGAGGTCCGGGAAGACTCCCCACCATTAAGGAAAGGCCAACACCGATTTATTCTAGGGACCTTTTTGCAAGACCCAACGTGGGTCTCACCGCCACTAGAACTAATAGAAGATATAGAACTTTGAAATATTCTCGATGGTTACCAAACACTCCACCACAAGGGGTGGGGAGGGAGGGGCCCGACTACCGGGCGTCAAAAGCATGACCTAAGACAAACCAGCATTTCCACATTCCTGGATGAGCATTATTCAGATTTGAGACAAGTTTACCCAAAAAACTCCCATAAGGACCACTAAAATGATTGCATCCAATGGGACGCAATCCCCAAGACTTTAAGGCAACGAGACGAACACGCCTCCACATGGTTGTGAAAACCTTATACAACGAGACGGCTCATTCGGAGCGGAACAAACTTGGAAATAATTTAAACTGCCTCTACTTTTAACACTGCTGACAGAAATAAAGTTGGGGTCCCATACACTCCCGGGGTTCCTGACCATGCACCAGCTTTACTCCGAGGCCTATGGCTGGAGCCCTGATGTTTGAAGCATCTTCTGCCTCGCAGTCAGGCATTGAAGACTCATGAGTGGAGCTTCTCAGTTTGGTGCCACACGCAATCATATTGCACCCAAGGCAAAACCATCTAACACAACACATTGCAGCATCTGACTGATCATACTTGGAACATTCACCAACACCAGAGTTGAAATGGTGCATTCACATCACCATTTATCAAACTGAATGAGAACACGACACCACCAATTGTCACCTGAACATGACCTTTGCTGTTGAGAGGAACTTTACACTGAGAAAGACATTAAACCACATCTTGAACAACACGTGATTCCTGCGAATGACCATAGAAGCCTCATACGACTGGGTCTGCCAAAATAGTAGTCTAACATGAACCTTTCCTTAAATGAAACAAACCAAAGACCAAAGGTCATTTAGAATGATAGACCGTACCATCAACTTAGGGTTGCTTCAACCATTTTCCCACTGGAGTCTCCTTTACCGCTTCAAAACCACCGTTGACTATCAAAGGGGCCTCACGTTGCAAGACGTCACAGAACATGACCCTTGCAGCTGATGTAGATACTAAAAATCCCTTCAAGACACTGGTCAACACTGAAAATTATGAACCACCACCAACTTTCCCCGCTGGAATCTCTTTCACCACTTCCAGGGGAACCTTTAGACACAATGATGTCAACTTCGTACCCGATGATTCAGACAACTAAAAAGTACCAAAACTCCCTTCAACTCCTCTCGCATCTGTTATTCCTCTTTGAGAGGATCCGTTTAACTGAAGGAAAAAAAGGAATAGACTTAGGATTGTCACAAAAAAGGAAGAGTCCTTACATTAGTCAACATGAGGGTCGGCCAACGGTGAACTATCTGTGGTCGCACGTCATTTGCACATTAACTCTTTATTGGGGGGCCTACACTAGCCAAGAAAGAAAACCATGGACCTAACCGAACTAGTCCAATGGTCAGGACATACCACAAGCGAACACCAAACGTGCAAGGGAAACCACTGCAAGGGCTCCCTGATGTACTTTTCAAAAGAAATAACTAGGTACACACTTGCATACCAATTTACAAATAAGAATCCAAACTCAGAAGACAATTCAGTCAAAAAGGATTCTCAACCCAAATATCTCACATCCAACATGTCAAAAACACAAGGACACACTATGAAATCACTGGTTACTAAAACACCAAATTTTCATTTAATAAAACATTTTGAAAATAAGCCAAGATAGTGGGTTGCACAAACACCAATGGTGTCCCATGAGCCTTGCACATGCATGTTCTCGTTCCGCACCAACACCAACCTCATATCCATCCAGGCACTTATCCACTCGTGCCATTAACCCTTTCTCTTTCCATATACACTCATGCATGTGGTTGCACATGAGAACACCAAGGATCAAAACCAGAACTTTCCATTTTTTTTAAAAACCAAAACATCCAACCCAAACTTCCCAAACCATTTACATCATTTTTTTAAAAACGCTTCATTTCAAAACATTTTCTAAGGCCAAATCGTTTTTACTTAAAAACTAAATTTCCACGAATCCAAAACAAGGAGACAAGAAACAATACATGAGGAAACTTGTGTCAGTGGGTGATTTGAGCATATGGTTGGCGGCTATGCGCCAATCACGCCATTGGACACGGAGAGTATTTTAGGACAATGTCCTCGACTCCACAATTATTTCCAAACCTTGAGAGCTCAATAAGACCACTGACCTTACTCCATTTTCATTTCCCTTAGACACGATTAACCACGAGGACCAAAAAATCAAACAACCCCAACATACTTTTGTAACTTGAGTCCCGCCACGAGTTTTGCTGGCCATGAACCTTACTTGTAGCCAGGACGTCGAGTCTCGAAAACTTTAACTCAAGTATACTGTGACTCTATCCCAAAAGTAAATGACCCAAGAGAGAAAACCTTCCTCTCTGATACCGTTTTGTCACGACCATGCCGGGTCGCCATCCAACCCGGCGCCCGACCCGATCCGCGACAAGACCCCAAGGGCGTTCCCGATCCCCACGGGCTGGAACAAGTGCCCTGGTATCATAAGTAACAAGTGGGAACGAATTTACCCTAAATAAAAGACAGAAAAACAACTATATAGGTAAATAAACTAAAATTGGAAAAAGACAACCAAACACGTCTTTAAACTATGAACATTTTTTTAAGTCTACAACTCGAACCAAGAACTAAAAAGAAAAGATGATAGTGGAAACTAAAACTCATACTCAAACCTCTCAGCAAAAGAAAGGCCACATCAGCACCACTCTGCATGAAAAGTCCAACGACAACCTGTACCACCATCATTGAGCATGAAGTCACAACCTGGAATGCAGAAGAAACAAAATCTACATACACCCAAGGTTGTATGTAGGGTGTGAGCTAAAATCCCAATAGGATGCCCCCGAGAAAAAGGTTCCACACATAATTTTTAAAAGACAAATACATTTTCAATTTAACAGAATAAAAATAAATAAGCTTTTAACGAATTTTTTAATGAAAACGTTTTTTAAGGGGACATATCTAAAAGGAAAACAACTTAAAATAACTTACACACACACACACGCACACCCACACACATGCACGCACACACACAGACGCATGCACACACGTACACATGCACACACACTTTTCTTGGTAACCCCAACGTCACATCGTGTGCCGACGGTGAGCAGAAAGCAGAGGAAGAGCACAATACAAGGGAGACCCTAAAGATAATAGCAAGAAGTGGGACACTATAACCTCACGTCTCGGTGAACCATATCACTCATTCCCGTGCACGTGCCACTGGTAGGGAAAAACATCCTACCAATGTGGTCTACAGTCATCATCAAATGTTTCGTTAATGTTGTAAGCGTCAATCCCGCTAAGTGAAACTGGGCCGAGGCCACTCCCGTATCACTAGCACGCTAGTCTAGGTCGCCCACCTAGTACCCAGACTTCCCGTTTGTGCTCAAGTAATTCAAAGTTCATGCCACATGTCATAATTGTACACTCAATCCAAGAAAGACATCACGCACACCAAAAACCACCATTCGCACACACAGAATCCATTTAAAATAATACGCACACTAAAATTTTCCAAAACTCAATCTGCATTTCTTACACGACTAATTAAAACAACTGCACGGTCAAAGAAAACACTTTCATTATCAAACACGCCACTAAAAAAATTTATTAAACAAACTCTTCACGTGTCGCATGACTCTAAGCACCAAAATATTCAGACAATTTAATCAAAACAATTTTTCACACTTAATAATAATTTAATAAAACAACCCAATTTCTTTCATATATAAATTTTTGAGAGAAAAACAACGCTTTACACACTAGACCGACCCAAACCCTCCCTTAGATGACCACACGTACACAACAACACTTCAGGAACACAATCTGCATCACACACATAATTAAAGAAAACACAAACATAGTTTAAAATACCATTTCTATAATTAAATGAACTACCAGAAAAATGTGCCAAACAATTTCAATATATTTCACACGACACTAAATGCCAAAAACTCTTTCAAATGTCATTTCTAACTAAATGCAGATTGACGCAACGAAAAAACGACAATTGCACCCTTTTTCACGCCCTAACAAATTAACTACACAACATAAGTAAAACAAAACTAATAACCAGTTCAACATTGGTATCACAAAAACATACTTATTTTATGCACACACTAGTAAACACATCAAAACACACTAAACCTTATGAAAAATAAAATTCGCATAAAACTAGATGATTAATAAACACGCTAAGTAAATTAAATCAACGAATGAATTCATCAATTAATATTCATGCACAGAACCGCCTACCTCGATTAGTGAAACCCCCAAAATTTGTGTACAACCACAAACGCGTGTCATTCGCACCTCAAGTAACCTAACGTGAACCCGAAAGCAAAAATTAAAACCAAAACGAATTAAAATGGAACCCATAAAATTCCCAACCTTTTGAAAAAACCAAAACTCAAGATGAAACAAAAGAAACTCGACCGGTGGGGGGTAGCAGTCACCGGACCGAGGATTCAATGGAAAGGGAGAAAAAAAACTGTCGGCCATGGGGTTAGCGGCTGTGCGACGACCAACTGGGAGGGGGTGACGGCGACTGGCCGAGGGGGGTCTTTGGGGCGAGCTGAGAAGACCGCTTGGGAGCCGAAGGGGTGTGGGGCGCCATAGGTGACCAGCTCCGGATGAGTGCGGGGCGTCAGAGGGATTCGTGGTGGTTGCACCTCAACTGGATAGGGGAACAGGGGGCGTCGAAAGGAGCAGGAGGGGAGGGGCGCGGGCGAGGAGGACGGGAGGAAGGAATGGGGTCCGACAGGCTTCCAAAAGGAGAGGAGCGTGGTGGCTAAGGTTAGAGGGGAGGGGGTGTGCCACGCGACGGGAATGGGTAGGAGGGGAATAGGAAAAACGGGTGGGGGAGAATAAAAAAAAAGAGAAAAAAATAATGATAAAGTAAAATAAAAATAAATAAAAATAAAATAAAATAAAAAGGGAATAAAACCTAAATTAAATATTAAAACTAAATTAAAGTATTAATAATAATAATAATGATGATGATGATGATAATAATGAAAATGATAATAACATCCTCAAATATTAAAACAACACATTAAATTTTTATAATGCTTCTTAATTTTTTTTCTCTTAATTTTTTTTATCCCTCTTTAAAATCTTATTTCTTTATTAATAATTTTTTTATTTAATTGGTTTCACGTCAAGGAGGAGTGCAGAGAGCCGAGCGAGGTCGCGCGGCGACCCAAGCGAGGTCACGCGACTTCGACAGCGGTCCGCTGAACGCCGAAAAGGCCAAAAAGTGTGTTTCAAAATAAAACTCAGAAATTTAAGTTCGGCCTTGACCCGAACCACCTGATTCCCAATAAAAAAAATAAAATAAATAATATAAAATGGACGGGTGTGGCATATAATAAATTATCAAACCTATTCCTTCCATGTATCTCAATATACGATAACTAAAAACACAACAATGATACCTAGATGTGGGTAACTATCACTCAATAGGTAGTCCTTGAAGTCTTCCCAATACATGCCTCTAGGGAATGAATTAGTTCTAAAATGATATATAAAATATAATAGAAATAGATAAATAGTCAATATCAATTCCATAAATATGTATCATGGATAAATATTATGTAATTATTTCAATACTGATTCGTGTTAGTTGGAATAATAATCCCAATTCTAACCCATGAAATAACATAATGCTTGTATCAACGAACATGACTATTCTTAGGATTGGTGTGTCACAATTTCTCCATGAAGTTCCATATTGAACCCATTTGATGTTCCTAATTATAAAAACATTTCTACCATTTATTTAAATACATTGTGGTACCAAAATACATCAAAATCACCATAGAAATATAAACACATACGAAAAAAGTATGTTCAAATTTCATATGAATCAATAGATTTACAAAACTCCAATCATTCAAAAACATTGATTTTTGAATTCAAATAAAATAGGTCTATTTCCAAAAAAAATTCATAAGGAAATTACAATAAATAATAATAATAAATTAGAAAATATCAATCCAATCAGTTCATGAATTATAGAGTGAGAGATAAAAAACCTACAATGAAAGCAACTAGGTTGTATAAGGAAAGTAATATAAAACCACCGATGAAAACACATCCTCACGTTCTTCTAAATAAATCCAAAAATATATCATCAATACGAAACCCAAATTAATAATCATAATATTCTAATAATGGGTATAGTTCTGATCATGGAAATTAAAGTGATCCATTATGAGATGGATAAACAAGAAACTAGCCTTTGGTTTCCACAATCGAGTTCCAGAAGATCCATTAGAATTATGTTCTATCATGAATTATCAATGAAACACACAATTTATTTCCTTTCATGTCAGTAGATAGAGGAATATAATCATCGTGATTAAATCATGAGTGTTTTATGGGCTACCACTTGCTAAACCTAGATAAATTTATGATGTAAATTTGGGACATTCCTCAGGAATCCATTGGGAGGCATGTTCCATCAAAAATACCATCAACATTGTTAATTTTTTCAAGGAAAACCAATTTTATAGATAATATATTTGTCAAACATACATTACATTGTCGTAAAAATAGATAATAGTTTCATATCTTAATGGATTTCAACTTATACACCCATAAAAATTTACATCATGAATCATTATTTTTCGATGTGAATTGGCAGTATTAAAAATTTCTATAGATTAAATCATATAAATTCTTCCTATTACATGTCAAAATCCTTACAGATACTAACCCAACAACTCTATAAAAAAATAATGTAAAAAAACACAACATACCACACACTAAGGTGGAGTTCTTTGTTTTCCCAAATATTGGGCATTTTTCATTTGGAATATTTAGATCAATGATTACTTTGAACAATTAATGTCATTTCTTCCACACAAACTATTCCCAATCACATGTTTCTTATTGAATTTGGATATATTTATATAACATGTACACAATGAAAATAGATCTCCAACAAGGTTCCTTTTTTATATATCCATAACAGGAACATTTTCATGGATAAACATTTAATTAGTATCAAGAGTACTGTGATCACATTTGATCACAAGATCATGTTCCAAGTGATACTTCTTCACTTCAGAAACATGGTAAACATTATGTACAACAATTAATATTAGTGAAAAGGATATTTTAAATGTAACAGTTAAGTTCATTGAACAATATCAAACAGTCTTACAAATTATGAATCTAGTTTCCTGTATTTTCCAAACTATCTATAATAATTTCTCAATAAAACATTTAATAATATATGGTCGGTCACATCAAATAATAATTGTCTATAATGATTGTCTGCATTAGATTTATGTTAGCACTACAACGTCTCCATCAACATCTGAATCATCTTCATATTTTCTACTATTTTGTGGAACGACATGGTCAATTCATATAAATATCTATTGTTTTAATGGAAAATTTTAGATAATGAAAAGGATGAAAAAAGAAAAACTCAAACAAGGCCATCAATAAAATATTTTGAATTATGTAACTTTATGTTAATTTAATCAAATGAATTTTGAATTTCAATAATATTATAAAGTCCATGATACAAACTCTGTTCATATTATACATTATATTAATTTTTTTTCTACCTTTCCATACATTAGTGGATGATATGTTCTGATCAAGGTTAATTGACCATCGAGATTCTTTTACAGTAGTTTCTAGAACTAATATTTTAATTAATAATCTCGATCATATACAACAGAAACCATACCTCCATAAAACCTAATCATTTCCTGGAAAAATAAATTGTCTAACACTTCTATTGTATTGTACATGAACTATATAAATTTCATTTAATATTTATTTACATTTTTAAAATATCATTATGAATAAACCGTTTTAAATGCTAATAAAATATGTTAAGTTGTTCCTTGGTTGACGAATGAACTGCAACCCCTTTCCATGAACACAAACAATATTTTTCTCACTCTCCCATGTGATTAAGAGTCGCACAACCAATTAGGTCTAAACTAATTATTATAAAATATAGATGTATGAACTGATCCAATTTACAAAAATCCTTAATTATTGGATCAAGAATAGCTAAAAAACATCAGGCTCACTCTATGTTGAACAATATTGGAGAATATCAGTAAAAAATTTCAACATTTTTGTTTGGTTTTGATGCTCATAGACCACATCACTAAACTACTTATGACTCACAAAAGCCTTCACATTATTCCCTTTCCCATTTTTTGTATGAAATTAATTTAATTAATCAGGTGTTACTATATCCATATTTGTTTTTCAGGTAATAATTTATTTAGGAGAAATGATATATTTCAAAATATTTTAGTCAGAAAAAACAATGATTACTTATCTAAATGGGATAATATCAAAATATCATTAATGTAATGAGAAATTTACATAATACCATGTGATAAATAGGAATGTTTTTCTCATGTGCTAAAAAAACTCTGGAAAAATTGGCTAAAACATGACACCCTTATATGTTAAAAAAACGAGGACTAGATCTAGATGCATCACCAAATACCACAAAAGTCAATCCTAGTTATAGAATGGATTCGATGGGTGATATAGTGGGATGATATTTAATCCCTAAAAATATATTATAAAACATATAATTCATTAAAAATTGAATTTATACTCTTTTCAAAGAAGAAAATGTGAATAAATTCCAAATAAATATCAAACAAATTGACGATAATAACTGACTAGTCCTGGGGAATCATGTATCTAGAAAATGATTTTTAGTATCTTCCAATAGACTAATAATTCAATATTTCTATGGTAAACATAAATTCATCAATTAGAAATAATATAACCAAAGATTCATATTTATTTAATTGAGTAGTTTCATATAGAAAAAATAGTATCGAAAAATGATTCTACATTTTGATAAGTAATATTTCCATGTTTTGTCTTAAGAGTCTATGATTTTAATTACTATTCACTCCAACTATATAAGGGGCCTCATGACACTCATTATATAATGTATCATTTCTTTGTTCAATACCAATTTTATATCAATTTATTATGAATGTAAGGTATGATATGCATTGGTATAAAATCAGATATGTATAAGTGCTGAGTTCAAAAGGATAGTATCTCTCACAATTGAGGGACCCTATTTCCAAGTATTGATGGCATTCTCTTAATCAAAATTTAATCGATTAGCTATTATTAGATAAATATTTCATCTTATTTTGGGTTTCAATAAGAGAATATAAGTGTTCCTAGTGGAAAAATTATTCACCAATTTCTATAAAAGAAAACTAGACTTATGAGATTGTTCCATTCTAGAATAAGAGATATTTTTTGGATTCAAACAAATTACCCCACCTGATTTTTTATGATGAATATAAATTATATTTATATTATCTATTTTATAATATAATTGAAATTATCAACTGTTGTAGTTCATTCATTATTTTTTTCTCAAAAAAAGATTTGGAAACATCAAGTATTTCGTTCATCACTCATAAGAAATGTTACAGATTGAAAGGTATGAGTCTAAGATACAGCCCACTATAAGATCAAAAATATATATTACATTATTTTATACTTTTAATGATCCCACTAATTCAAATATAAATAATTATTCTACCTCTGTTAGGATTCCCAAAATGACATTTCTCTAGCATATATTTAATGTTTACTAGCTTTATGTAATCAACATTATAGAGGAGAGATATCATGGATTATATCTATAATTGTAATTATAAGTTAAAAATACATTCATTCAAGGATTATCTAGAAGTTATTTATGGTGGAAATCATAAAATGTTTATGAAAATATCTTAGTATTAAGGGATATATAATTTTTCTATCATTAGGTGGAAAGTGTTTGTGGTTAATACTATTTTAAAAGTGTGGGGATGTAATTATTTACTAAAAAATACATAAAAAACATATCATATAATCCCTTCATATAATTATTAATTTATATATATGTCCCATGATTTTCATTCAAGTAAATCCAATATATTGTTCGATATATTTTCTTTCAGCTCTCCTAGTGCACCAAAGAAGTAAAACATTCTATTCATTCAGCTAATCCACTATTAAAATCATTCTGGATCAAAGTACCCTTGAAATGTTAGAGGATTATATTTCTAAAATTGCACCATATGATCCATTTTTTATGCTTCATCATTTCAATTTCGTATAATAACATTTTTAATTGCTTTCAATATACTATATACAAGTCGTTTTCTCACCTGGGGAAATGGTGCTACCACATATTTTGTCGAATCATCCATCAAATTTTTACAGTACATACTAGGTTACATTTCTATTACCAGAAAAATATCCATCAATATTAATGACTAGAACAATTAAAAATGTTCAAAATTTCATATTTATCATAATTTGGTTTTATATTTTAAAAAAACCTATAATTTCTTGCTATATTACTCTTTTTTAGTAAATTATTAAACAATAAATGAGGAATGATGACATACATGGAAGTCATAGTGTAAATTAATTATATGATTCACTTATTGTCTATGATAATAAATATTAAATGTTTATTTAACTAGAAGGATCGTTGAATAATTTTCTACACTGACTACCCTAGTAATGTGAATTTTAGAAAAAAATGATAGCTATATATTTTTATACTATACATGTTAATTTATGACATTCATATCTCATCGATTCAAAAACAATGAATGAGATAACGATGTTGATACCATTTGTATCATCCTTCCCCATACCAATTGTATTTGGATGATGCAGGTGTTTTACTAACATTAGTTGACATTCACAAGACACCGAAGGATGTACGTAAATTCTAAATGGATAAGATACCCTTTGGAGAAGATTTTCCATAATAACTAAATAGTGTTAAAACTATAAATATGACTATAATAATCAATTTTATCCATTATAAAAGAATAATATGCATATAAAATGTAAATAGAAACACTAAATCACAGTAACTATGCAAAAAATAACACACGGGTTAAAGGATATGGCTCATTAAAAAAAGACACATAAAATAATATGGCACCACATTAATCCCATATATAGTCACACCCATTTTAAAGATCTATATAATATCCCAATGATGTTAAGGGATTCCACTAGTGAGGAATAAAACCTTCCCCTGACTTGTATCTTGGGTGAACCCATCTACAAACACAACAATTCTCCCATGTAAGGGTGAGTATAACCCAGTAAGAATTTCTTGAAGATATCAAAAAGAAAATTCAATTATAATATGGAGTTATCAAATATTTTATAAAATAAAATTGTAGATGATAAACTGTATTTATCAAAGAAATAATCTCATTAAATGGTAAAAATTTACTAAATCATTTTAAAAAATTTCTTAATTTTCACACCCATGAACCCCCAAAATGCATGTGACCATATATATACATATAATGGATATTGGTGAGTCATGGATTCAACAAGCCATCTCCAAGTTAACACATATTATTATGGTACATATTTCTATAATTCGAAGACACTATTAATTAAATAGCGATAGTTTCATGCATCATCCTTCCCAAATAAATAAGAATAGATGAAAACACATTTATGACAACTTTTAATTTTTTTTCATTCAATAATATAATTTTTATAAACTAATATATTCCAAATAAAATAAAATATTATTTTTTCCATAAAATTATAAAAGGTGCAAGCAAAAAATCAATAACAAAAATTACGAAAATTCAAGAAAATTATATCCTAAATAATAAAGTTATATTGAATCATCCTCCTATTAAATTGGATGGGTATCCCAAGGGAAAATGATAAAACCATTAACATTGACCCGAATTTTTGTTACTCCATATAAATTTCAGAATCTCTCATTAATATCAAACATGAAAAATAAATCATGGTATTCCAATACCGAGTATGAGTTTAATAAAGACAACCATAGTGATCAATAACTTAAAGGAGGTATTAGACCATAACCATTGATTTAAATAATTAAATTCTTTTATATATTTTATAATCAGTTTCTATATTCCATAAAAATAAAAAAACATTCCTATGGACACCATGGAAGTTGAGACAGAAGAAATAAACCCATAAGGGAAAAATATAAAATGTTCTTTTAATAAAACTGGATAAACTAAGATGAATTAATGACATAAATATGGGATTTATGTCATTAATAAATCATGTGGATTTTCCCATAGAATAAACCATCACCACTTTAATTTTATAACTTACAAAATGATTTTGTGTAATAAAATACATTTACATCTTAAATTACCTGGCCAAAGACATAGTTTAAAGGTTCACATCAGAAATGGTTTCAAGGAATACATCATAATAAATTTTCATCACAAAAGATGAATTTATGATATAAATAATCTATGTTTGAAATTCCTACAGTAGACATCAAAAAAAATATCCTTATATAGATCTTGACACTTCCAAAGACTGTTCCAACGACTCATAGGCTAAACTAAATCACAAAAACATGGAATACACCAAACAAGTGTTGATACATTATGTTTAACTCACTTTTTCTAGGATCTATTCTCATCATAACTATGTTTCCAATTGATATAGACAAAGGAAATTCCAATCATGAATAAAAATTCTACTACTGATCCTCAATCCCATATACAGCATTTTGAAGGTACTATTTTCATCAACAGATTTCTAAATCCAAGACATTATTTTATAATCCTCATAATGTTAGAACTGAATCTAAAATACATAGAATACATCATGTACCCAACTCATATTTAGGGATCCTTTATATAATTTGTGACATCTCAAACATGAAAAAACATCAAAAATGGATAAAAAATCCGTATAATTTCTTTTCCAAATCCAAAATATCAATATCTTGATACAGAATCAGAAATAATAATACATGATATACAACTTCATAATACATTGGACTCCTAAAAAAGTATTTTTTTGGATTATTTCATGATGGATTCATCCTATCATAATATAATTGAACCATCTATATTGTTTATTACATTAGTTATAGACATATAAAATATGATTTTTAGATACTAGTTTAATACAACATAGAAAAGAACAATTGTATATATAATGCATTAAAAAGTTATATACCAATGGTGGCGTGAAAATAATTATCGTATAAAAACCCAAAAAATGTTGGGTACAACATCCATGAAACTATAAAATCAAGGGCACAAGAATGCAACTTGAATTCATGAGTCAGGATAGTTTCAAATATTTTTATTTTTATAAGGGTGTGAAAGGTAGTGATAATTGTGAACTAATAGAAAAAATAATGACTAAAAACAATACAAACACTGATTGTAAAATGAGGATCACAATCAGAGATGAAAATTATGGTGAATCTGTGGAACCATAAATCCTCATACCACTAGTGTTCTGTCATTGAGTATGAAATGGATCTTAGATATATCTACAGACTCCGGATTTTAAAATATCTAATAGTACTCATCTATACATTGTTAAAAGACATAGTATTTTAATAAGTACATATAACAACAATATTGTAAATATTCTACACATATCAAAAAAACCCTGAGTACTATAAATGTTTACATCTGTGGGATACTACATACAAAAGCATCATATTTTTTGAAAAATAATTAACATATCCACAAATTATCAGCCGACCTAATACCCATAATAGGAATACCTTACATTAACATTTATTCATAACCTGAGGTTCTATATCATAGAAATTGTTGGTATCACATTTTCGTATTTGTAAATATGGGATATATCAATATAAAATGATGATTATTTTATGGAAAAATTTGAATTACATTTGAAAACCAAATCCCGAATATAATTGTTCATAAAAATGACTTATGGAATAAATTGTGGTAGTTAAAAATAAGTAAATCATAAAAAAATCTATTCATCTAATTATATAATTATATAAAATTAATATATGTGAGGAATAAACATATTAATATATCATTTTGAACTTATATAAATTGAAATAGGTTCACCTATTATGTTTATGAAGTGAAATATGGCCCTTATATAATCATATAGACATTATATCTTAGTACATTAATTAACATCATAACATGAAATGAGGTTCATTCATAATATATTTTTATATTGATGTATCAATCATTATCTAATAAATTGAGGATATATTATTGTCCACCCTTTGATAGTAATAATGTCACCATCATCCATTGTCTTAATATTACCCCCATTCTTTTAATTTTTCATTTTTATAATGTAAACACCGTCCCATTAATAAAATAAAGGTGTTCCATATACATCTCTTCATAGAATAATCCATATAAAATAAATGGGTTTCATAGCTTTTTGACCCTAAATCACACCATAATGAATGAAAAATGAAAAAGTTTAAAAAAATCGATGCGTTATAGTAATAACTTAACGATAGAGTGAATAAGGATGTTATCATTGGATCATATCCTTAGTATTTATTGAGTAATATTAATTTATATTTACTTATATGGGAAATAATTTTGGAAGATCACTTGGGACATTTGTTGACAAAAAAAATATTTCCACAATGAAAATCACCTTTATAAAAAACATTTCACGACATATTTTTGAAATTAAATTCATTTAAATAAACATGAAAAAATAGAATTTTATTTTAAAATAATTTCATGGTTAAAAGTGTATAAAATTCCATTCATATTCTAACACCTCAAGCTTCCATGGTACATTTCCCTTTGAATAATGAAATATCTTGCATTGTACGCAACTTCGAGATTCGAAGACACTATGACCAATCAAAATAGCCGTTATGAATAGTAATACCCACTTTTAGAAATTTTATAAATTTTATCATTCAAAATGGACTATATTTTTGGATTTTGAATATCAAAATTAGACTAGGGTGTAATTTTGGTATTTTTCTGAAAACATTCAATTTTTGATGAGTAGTGAAACGTACTAAATTTTAATTAAAAACACTTTTTTAATTGAAATAATTAATAGTTACAAATTATGAATTTGAGTGGTTTTAAATTATATTTAGAAAATATTTTTACTATTTAATACAATTTTGGTAATTTGACATAATTTCACATTTAAACTGGACATAAACAAGTGTTAATCTTTTGATAGTTATTATTTCTTAAAAACACGCTTTTTGTTTTGACAGCGGGAATTAATTTTAAATTAATTTTCTCCACTTATATGTTTTGAATTCTGAAAAATGGATTAAATATTTGGAATCAGGTTTTCCAAATTGTTTAAATAGTTAACTTTTATTTTTAGACATTTTGAATAATTACTTCGGTAAATATTTTATTTACCATGGTTAAAGGGTAAATCCATTAAATAAGGGTAAAAAATAATATTATGATAACAATAAATTAAACTAAAATGTGTCCAAACCTTATTTTTTGATACATTTACGACCATGGGCATCTTTTGGCCGATTTTGGGTCCCCATGGATCCACTTATAGGTGATAAGGACACTATATTAATTATGTTAACGTAAATACAAAAATGACACAAGCATATATCTTTTAGAAAAACTATTATTACATAGGGTTATATATGTTATATTTTCGACTATAAATATTCATTATAAAGATAAAAAGATTTCATATATAATGGTATTTTATTTATTATTTTTAGACATTATATAATTTAATATATATATGACACAATGGTGATGGTGTAATTACCTAATTAATGAAATATTAAAATAATTGATATTATAAATATCCAAATAAATTTAATTTGAGACTTTTTATGAATTAAACTAATTTAATTGGTTAATATGATATGTTAGGATTTCTTAAATGAATTTTTTTCGAATTAATTAAGTTTTTAAGACTTTAAATAAAATCAAATATTAAATATCGTCAAAATTGACTTAAATTAGTTTTTAAAACAAGTACTATATTATTAATTGATATTCTATTCCTCAAAATATAAGGTTCAGACAGAGGACTTATATAAAGATATGTGTATCATTAATGGACCACTTTGGGGTTTCTTGGATGTATATAGTATGTTTATTTAATATATAATATAAAAATAAAATGTGACCTGGTAAATGTTAATCTAATTAACTAAGAGTTAAAACTAAAAGTTAATGTTAATATAATGACCCAAACATGTATAAAATCTATTGGTTGAAATTATTTCGACCCATCCCCACCTTATACTTTGAATAATACACTTTTGATCCATTAAAAACCAAATATTAATTTATTATAAAATAATACTTTAAGTTTTCCTAAAGAGCCCCTCCCCCACCCTTTTAAAAGGACACAATTTCTAACCAACTATTCACACCTTAAAAGCCTTTTGGTTCGGCCAAACCCTTCCCAAATACTCCTTCAAAATCTCTCACTTAAACCTAGATGCCATAGTTTGATCAGAAAGCCAACTTAAGGATCTTTTTTGATCAAATCAAAATTAAGAACCCGAAGAAGATGTAATGTTTTCACAACCCATTTTCAAGTTCCTTTTTTATTTAACTTTTTCTTTCATTGTTATTTCCTTTCTAAAATAATAACTATAGTATATTATATATACTATAATGTTATTATAAATATGTTACAACCATATTTATTATTCTATCCATCTTTGGAATGACATGTCACCATACGTGCGTATGTACGACTTACCGTCTCCACATCGTGGTGTAATTGTTATTGAAAAACATTATTATTTGAATGGGTATGATAATTGATAAATATAACATGATAATGATTATGTATATATGATATACCATCCAATTATATATTATTTTAATATCAAATGAATGATATTGTCTCTCGTGCGTATGTACGGACTAACATTTCTATGAACCCGATGAGAATCATTCCCCATCGTATCCATTCAAGTATAATTCTCATTTGATGATTAAAAAAATGTATAAGGACTTGATATCATTATGAATATGAATAAGATACAACCTATACATAACAAAAATGACTTATGTAACAAAACATATAAAATAAAATGAGTAAGTTAACACTCAAAATGACGATAATACTAAGATATTATTAACAAAGCAATGTTAAAAGATCATATATGATATCATATTAATGTATATGATTCTAGTATAATTTAATAGTAATTATTTCACCATTATACATGAGGTTAACCTACCCTCAACCAAGTAAAAGTACAAGGTATGGGGTTTTCATCTCACTCTTTATTCCCGTGAGATTCATGCCATATTGCCATTTTTACCTTTTTGTGGTGTACGTACTGCCCATAATTGTAATCATTGTGTAATACACTTTAATTTATGTGTATTTACATATTCATTTTATGATACTTCTTTCAAGGGGGTATGTTTCATAAGTTACCAAATTGGTAAGGGTTAATTTCTCAATCTCATTATTATCTGAGATTATTTATGTGTAAGTATTTACTGGGACAATTTTATCATCCATGTCCATTTTTTATAAAAATGATTTCAAAATGAATATTTTAAGGATTTGTGAATGGTACTATTTATCAAGATCAGAATTTTAAATGTTTTAAATATTTATCTTTCTAAATCTTTTTAATTAATGTCCATGTTTTCAAAATTATTTTTAAGGATTTATTTATATGGACATGAATGTTTTGAAATGATAATTCTTTTCAAAAGTTTCAAAGTGGTATGGGACACTTTGATTCAAAAATATGTTTTAAATTACTTCCTTGATAAATGTGTGACTTTTAAATGATTTTATGAAAAGGATATTTCTCTCAAAATGTTTTACATGTCATTTTTAACTTTGTTAGCATCCTTTACCAGATATTATTTTTGATTGAGGTTGATTAATTATAATACAATATTCTGTATTGTATTTATTGAGTTATGATATGCTTGACTATGTATGTTCTATTTTTATACCATTCATGCTTTATGGTTAAAGTATTGATATTTTATATGCTAGTTCTAATATGAATGTTTATGTTATGGTTCAACCTTTTCATATGAGGAATGTATTGGACATAGTAAGTGACAGGTGGAGCCCGCTATAGCTCCTCGATGCATCGGTAGGTATCATGAGACAACTAGACGTGGAATTGTCCAAGGAATTTTTCAAATTTGATAAATGGTTTTGGTAGGGGCCTTAATAATTTTAGACGTCTTGGCCGAGGCCTTGACAAAATGTTTTAGAATGTCTAGAATTATACATTCCCTCATTATGGAAATAATATTGATGGTTCATGTGGTCATTCGACTAGTAGAATACCCATGATTATGTTTTATTATGGAATTATTTACTCAACTCATATTCTTTCCACAAAAGTATTCATGTTTATAATTGGTAAAGGCTTGTGGTTTCAATTATTCACCATGCTTAATATTTGTGTCACTTTCCATTGTATTGCTTACTCTTAATGAGTGTTTGAGCTCACCCCTTTCTATGTTTTATTTTTTCTAGGATTCCAAGAAGTGTATTATGATTGATATACAGGGTTAAGCTAAAGGGAATAATGGTGTTCTCAAGAAACTATTTACGCTGTGTTTTATGTTTGAAATTGTAATGTAATGTAAATATATGAAATCTATTTTCCAAAACTACTAAACTTATCAGTACTTTGGGACTTGGTTCCTTGTAATCATTCCAATGTATTAAAATAATGCACCGACTCTGGGTAACTGGGGTGGCAGCATTATATTTAGTATCAGAGTACATTTAGCAATAACCTTGGAAGCTAGATTTAGATAAACTCTTATTAGATCACATATCCCAAAGATAATATTTGAGGATTAGTATAGAAGAACATCCTAGAATTTGGATATTGTAGAGATTTTGTGAGTTTTCTGAGTAATAAATCCCTATCTGGATACATGCAGGTAGATGCAGCTCTGACACAGATGTCCCTTGGGGTAAAACCTAAAAACAACGCTTTGAGCTAGACTCGAATGGGAACTGGTGAACGTCAACGGGCCTTACTGCACTCTTGGTTACGAAACCCCCGAGGGATATGCTTAGGATAATTATAATTTTCTTTACAAACATTATCAAGGGTTTATTGGTATATACTTCCTTAAAGAATACATTTTTATGTTTATTGATTATATCCAAAAACTGTTTAATTAATGTTAAGTTTTCTAGAAGTTTGGGATTAGGTATTTCTTTTCATAATCTAATGTAGTGTATGCCATTATTTAGAAATGGTACCCAGTATAAGGAATGAGAACTCCAGCAATACGCATGATCCAAAGAGTAAGAAAGATAATATATTCCACGGTCTTAAGCCATAATTTAGAAGGGAAATAGTCTCCCACGTATTATCATCATATGAAGAAATAGTATCATGTGTTGATAAGATAAGTAAAGAATTCTCGGAGTCCTATGGCTTTGAAGGGAATCTAGAGAAAGAATGGATGGTATAGAGAAGGGCAAATAAATGGAAGAAGGTAAAGAAGGATATTCACAAATGTGATTACTGTGGAAAGAATCACCTTGGAAAATGATTGAAGGAAATGGGAGTATGTTTTATGTGTGGAGAAAAAGAACACCATGTACGTGACTTCAAGGGTAAGAAAAAGTTTCAAATGTACACTGCTTCATCTGTAAATAGTTATAACGCTATGCAAATCAATGTCCAAATCACCAGAGTATACTCCAAATGCTGCTATTGGATAATAAAAAAGTTATGATATTACCGAAGATGAAGACAAATGATTAGATTTCCAACGTTGTTATTAAAGTATTATGTCATTTGAGTATTGTATTAATGATGTACCTATTATAAGAATTATAGAGTATTTAAGGATTTTACTGCAGTACTATTTCATTGAGGATTTGAGATTTTATGGTACTAAGAAAAGTTACTCTACAGCGAGTTAAACTTTTTGGAAATTACATGGTTGAAAAAAAGATAAACCTTAATATGGTCCTAATATTGAGGTACTGAATTTGGAATAAGATATGGTTGATTTGGGTAAATTATATTGGATATTCTTGACTGTCTTGAAACTGATTAATGATTTGTATATTCCATCATTTTTGGAGTTTACAACATTTTTGGATGGATGAAGTATATCCAGTATTCTACAAGGAATACGGGAGCATGAATGTAATCAATATGGTTTTATGGTAATTCAGGATGTTTTAGTGTTTTAAAAGAACACATGATTAAGGTATTCACATGCTATTACATGGTAAAAAAAATCTACATTATGTTTACCTTTCATATAAATTTTTGACTGAGAATTTACAGAAGTATTTTGGATATGTATAAATGATTGAATGTATTATATTTTACATTGGATACTATTGATAAAGTTATTTTTGGATATTTATAAAAAGGAAAACACGCAGATTATGTGAAAACCCGTCACGTCGGACAAATCTATGAGAATCGAACCCACAAACATAGTGCAATTGGGATTTATCACCCACCACTAGGCTACGTGAAGTCCCTGAAGTGTATAATGTAGTTTTTTTTAATGTTCTGATAGATGAATTATAAATTTATTTTTAGAACCCGATACGGTTAGGATAAGTAGAATATTTTTGAGTTCTATTAACTTTTGGAGTGAAAGATGGGTTTGTGGTAAACATTTACTCCAACATAATAGGAACTAGGAGACCTGGACCTAAGAACATTATTATTTAAAAAGAAAAAGTGTCAAATATCTAGGGGTTCATACAAAACCTTGAGTACATGACACCAAACATGTCCGCATCCGTAATTGAGGCACAAAAACTAGGGGTCGTGAAAGACCACATCGCATCCATCGCTAAAATTGACTGCTTAGATAAAGCATACGCTACCTGATTGGATTCCCGATAGGCATGTGATACAGCCAACCGCAAATGAGCAACTTGGTCGAGGCATGCAACCCAATGGGACATCACTCGCCAAGGCACATTGCGGGATCGTGATTCCAATGCATGAACCGCAAGCTACAAGTCTGACTCAATCCCTAACATGTTCTAGTTAAATCGAACAACGTTCCTAACCGCATGAATAATCGCCAAGAGTTTGGCTTCATAGGTAACTCCAACATCAGTAAAATGATAAAAGCATCCCTTAATAAAGCCACAATATGTGAGAAAGACACCACCACACCCTGATAATCCTAGTTCACCAGCTGCGTCTCCATCCACATTCACCTTGAGCCATGGACTGATAGGAGGTATCCATCGAATGTGCTTAAGAACCCTAGGTTTCTGCCGCCGACCGGAGACACCAAGAAATATAAGAGCCTGTAGATCAGAATTGCTGTTAGACATCGCACCAGTTTGAGTCTTGGAGGCAGTTGTAACCTCCTTAAGGACAACCACCATTCCATTCCGCAAATGAATACACCTGCTGTCAAACAACACCACATTCCGAGCAGCCCAGATGACCGCAAACAAAGCTGCGATAGCCACCAATAGAAAGTTCAAAATCTGCTCGCTACATGTAAACTTGGACAACCCTGCCAAAAAGTCCTGTAGCATTAGATTCTGGTCAAAAGCCAGCCCAAACATGCCTCCAATATAGTCCCATAACTGGC
The DNA here is from genome assembly GCA_963277665.1 of Viscum album. Lineage (NCBI taxonomy): Eukaryota > Viridiplantae > Streptophyta > Magnoliopsida > Santalales > Viscaceae > Viscum > Viscum album. The sequence goes on from OY728141.1 coordinate 1,144,642,004, forward strand.
TAGTATAACTACATTCAACGAACAAAGGTTTAACACTCTACTCACTAGCCATACACAGATGACAGGCCGAAGCAAGATGACATCCATCCTGCTTGATTTGATCATGAGTGGGCACCCTGTTTTTCCAGATTCACCAAAGCAACAAAGAAATGAGAAGGATGGATGAAGATGGTTCAGAATTTAATCAGAAAAGCGGGTGCATGATAGGATCCTCCACAAAACAGCCTGTAAAAATCCTGGCTCTTGAACTGCCGATTCTGGTTATGCCTCTTTATCACCATATCACGGTCTATAAAGGGATAGTTCTGAATTTCCTGTTCCACCTGAGAAGGGAGAATGCTATGAAAAGAGTGAATATCAGAAATAACATCAGAAATAGAAATAAGACTTTTATCATAAGGAACAACTATGCTATCCTACAACTGCCTCTCAGGCCATGACGTATTCCAGCAGTTGAGAGAATATTCACTGCAAACCAACCATTTGATGTCATGTGCAATGATCCTAAAAGAGAATTTAAGAGGTGCCCAAACCAATGATGCAAAATAATTCCTCTTCCCATTAATGATCCTTCTTGTAAATCTATTATACAAGAATTCATCATACCCATCCATGAAAGTTAGATCCCATGTGAACTTCCCATTGACACCATCATTAAAAGCCCTGAGTTCCTTAACTCTAAAGCCTCCCAATTCAACAGGCTTGATGCATTCCTTCTAGGAAACAGTGACAAGCTTCCTCTCATGGACTGACCCAGTCCAAATGAAGTTTCTAATCATGCCCTGAAGTTCCTTGATGAGACCTCTGGGCCATATATAAAGATAAAAAGAGTAGACAAACATAGAGGTGATCACTGAGTTGACAAGGCAAACCCTACCTTCTATATACATCGCCTTCCCTTTCAATCTAGAATTTTGATTCAAAATTTTCGAAGAAATTCCCTCCAAATGTTGCCTCTTCACCCATCCCCAGATTAATGGAACTGTTAGATAATGGAATGGCAAAGATCACTTTTTTACCCCCAGACGTTGATTGATCCTATTCTACTTACCAACCCTGACACCATTGCCAAAAACAATGAAGGATTTCTCCTAACTGAATGCCTTCGCAGCCACCTCCACGTACTATTAGGAAAGATATTTGATAGAAGAAATGGTTCTCCTCGAGGATTGCCCAAGTAAAAGAATATCATCAGCATATAGTAGGTGAGATGGAGCAAAGTCATTCTTACCAGCATTAATTCGCTTGTAGAGGACCATATTGGAAAGATCATTAATACATCGACTAAGATAATCTTCATCAATCGAAAAAAGAATGCCCTAGATTGGATCACCTTGCCTCACACCTCTAGTGCAGGGAAAAAACCTCTTGGTGTGCAATTGATGAGAATGGATAGCCTTGCGGAGAAAAGAATGGTGCTGATCATCTTGATGAAGGCATCAGAAAAACCATACCGTTTCAGAACATCAAGAATGAAGGACTATTTTAAATTGTCAAAAGCCTTTGATATGTCAATTTTCAGAGCAAATGATCCATCATTCATCTTCCTCCTCATCAGGTTGACACTCTCCGAAGTAGAGACTAGACATTTCTGAATGTTTCTCCCAGGGAAAAAACCAAGTTGATTCTCAGTAATCATGCCATCAACCAGCCAGCCCATTCTGTTCATAATTATATTACTAATGAGCATGGGGATGGTGTTTCCAAGTGAAACTAGTCGGAAATCCTTGATATCAAGATCATTTCCTTTCTTAGGCAGTAGGGAAATGAAATAGGAGTTCATCCCAAATAGTAAGTAAGAGTGATAGAATAAATCCTTAATGGCACGAGTGATATCATCCGGCAGAACTCCCTAGTAAGATGTGTAAAATTTGTTAGTAAAACCATCTGGGTCCGGAGAACTATCCACATTAAGCGAGAAAAGAGCTTCATGAATTTCCTCCTTCATAGGAGGGGTGACAAGAAACTGGATATCTTGCTCGCTAATGCACGATGTTATGTTCTCAACCATCCTGAGAGTGTTGTCCTACCCATCATCAAAATACAACTCTTTAAAATGGTACACAACTTCCAGAGACATCTCATTTTCAGATGTGAAGAGATTCCCTTGAATTCTTATCACCTTATCCCTTACAAAAATTTTCTTCTCCTTATGTAGCTAGTTGAAAATTTTGGAATTAATTTCTCCCTCTTTTAGCCATCTGACATTCAGCCAGTTTCTATCCAGCCTTTCCTGAAGCATCAGGAGATTATCCAATTTTCTATGAGCCGCCATTTCCTCACATGACAAGGAAGGCTATTGCTAATTCTAAATCTGGATAAGTGAAAGTTTTTCCTCAGAAACGTAAATGTCACAACCAAGATGAGAAAATGACTCCCTGCTCCATTACTTAAGAACCATTTTTCAGATGCTTCAGATTCACAGCCAACATTTTCAGAGGACAGCCAATCGGCTCAAGATTCCATGCCTCAAGCACAAGTTCCCTGCATCTATTCTCCAAGACCCACCCATTATTGAAAAGAAATGGGATGAGGCCTGACCGTGACAATTGCGTATTAAACTCCACAAAAATAGGATTATGATCTGAGTAATGCTTCGGTAGTGTAAATACAATGAATCCATGCATGGAACCTTGACCAACCATCTGAATAAAACATCTATCAGGTTTTCTTGCTTTCCTCCCATTCCAGGCCTGACGACTCCGTGTAAATTTATCTCCAGTAAGGGGAACCTCAACAAGATTACAATAATCAAGACAAGCAGAAAAATCAGTAGAAAAAATCATATTAAAAGTGTCACATGTCTTCTCCTCAGTCCTCATCATAGTATTAAAGTCTCCAAGGGACACCCATCTTTGATTCATCAGCTCAGAAACCACTTTGAGCTCCACTCATAACTCTCTTCTTCTGATATAATAAGTCAAATAATAAACAAAAGAGGCTGAAAAATGATGATCATCAATGCTGCAAAAGAGAAAGACACTCTGAGGATTATTAACATAAGAGGTGACCTGAATGGAATTATATCGGAGAACCCACAAATGATCCATTTCAGAATCATGTATGTTGCTTGACACAAACTGATACCCGATATTGTTCCAATTGAAGCCATTACAATTATCAAAAATAAGTTTCGGTTCAGCAATGCCAACCAGTAAAGGTGTATGGGCCACAATAAAATGACTAAGGGTCATGTCCGTTCGGGAATTTCCCAACCTCTGACAATTCCAAAATAAGATATTCATTATAATTGGGCCATGCCCCTTGTCTGGGGGTCCCCTTTGATGCCATAGTCTGTTGAGCATTTCCCTTCTTCCCTTTTCATTTTTTGCCTTGCCCTTTAGGGTAACATCCAGTCTCAGGATTCATACGTGAAGCCACATCACCCTTATCCATAGTAACTGGCTAAGACACATCCTTTTGTGCCTTGTGGACAGCCAACTCATTATTTAAGTCCCTCAGTGAGGGTGACTGCTCGGGGAGAGGAGACCCTGTATCAGTGAGGTTAGCCTACTTCATCTCAGTCTACAGAGGGCCTTGAGTGTCATCTGACCAAAAGATGCCACTGAAAGGTGTGAATTTATTCTGGGATTTTGGGTGAGAAGGCTCTTTGTTTGGGTGTATGCTCCTTCGGGCAACCTTGGAGGGAGTTGTAAGAAAAATCCCCCCCCCCGAATCAGGTACATCCAGAATCATGCCCTACACACATTCACCTGCACAAGCACTGTGTGATGCCTCAACTGCTAAAATTTGAGGACTGACACCCTGCACCAACGATTCCGCCTCTAGAGGCCTAGATGTTTCTTTCTCAATAAGGGATTTGACCAGGTCAGTAGGGCTAGCCAACATATCTTGCTCATCATGGGATTCAGTGTAAAGAATAACTCATGCATGTTAGAAATGACCTCCATCAGTTGCGGAGCATTCTGATCAACCGGGTCCTTGTCCTGACATGCAGGAGGGTCCACCAGAGTAGTGTTCTCAGTATTAGCTTTAGAATCCTTGACCTCACAGACCGAGGCAACAGCAGAGGTCCCAACCAGATTAGCGGGCGCTAACACTGAAGACCCTCCCTTGCCCTGCGCAGGTGGAGGCATGTACTTACTCTGCTTCCTTCTATATGCCTCATCATCATGCCCTTTCATCTGGAAAACACTACATTCTTTATCCCTTTTACATTCGAAGGTTAGATTACCAAAGAGCCTGAAATTCATATAGAATTTAGGCCTCCTTTCATAGATGATATATAACTTCATGTTATCATCTCTTTTTGTGAGAACAATCTCTTCAACAAGGGTCTTTTCTATGTCCACTTCCACCAATATCAGTGTAATGTGACCAATCATCAGGTTGTCTGTCTGTCGATCCAAACAAATGGTGTTGCCAACAGCTGAGGTAATTTCCCATAAAATCTGTGGATTCTAGTAAAGCTAGTTAAACCTATAGATTTGTATCCATATCTGGGCATGGGTACTCATGACATTCATGGGATCAAAATTCCGGTCCCATTCCTAAACGTTCAGGAATCCAGGTTTCAAGGAGATGGTACCTTTTCTCCATGCCTTACGCTTGCAATCATCTGATGGAAATACAACATGGTAGTATCCCCTTCCCATTTCAGTCATTATCCAATCGCCAAAGCCCCATGATTCCGAAATCCGCCTTTTTAAGTCATTGAATTTCCAACGATTTTCACCATCTCGTGTCACAACACGAGCAATAATTGAGAAGCGGCAAAGACTAACCCGTTCCTCCACCGCTTACTGATTTGCTGATACATGAGAAATCCGTCCCATTTTAATCACCCATCCAGGAGGGGGCGCATCAATGGAAAAGGACGGCCCGAAATCATCCCTCACAACATCCGCAAAATTCCGCACCGGGCCGGCAACGGTGCGAGAGGATTTTAGGACACTGTTCGTCCTCTTCGTAACCGCAAGCATTGCGGAATGACTGACGCATTCAGAAAAAGCTTTCGACCAATCCTTCACCTCTAGAATGATCTCCGAGTTGACTCCCACCCCATCACCGGGATCACTAGGACTGGGTTTTCTCCTTCGCTCCCCTACACTACCATCCTCCTTATTTTTCATGCGATGAAATATACTTTGTCTAAAAATTTATTAAAGAATGAAAGTCTACATGAAAAGTAAGTATATTTCCTTACGTTCTTAGTAAATCTACTAAATAAATTAATCTACTTTATGAAAGGTAACATAAAACAAAAACATTGTTGGTTAAATTTTCATATTGGGGAATCAAATACCATTTAACCAATCACATGTTTGTGATTTTCTTGTAGTTAACTTTCTATTAATCCTGTTTTCTATAACTCTCCATCAGAACTTGATGATTTGTTTCTACTCCATATCCATGTTTTTATATAATCCTAGTATGGCCTATCTCAGGTGACCTTTGTACTTCTCTTTCATTATTTTAAAGTTATATTTTTATTAACCGTATTTCTGATATGGGATTTCCACAAAGGTATTTTCTATTTTCAACCTCTTATTTTCGAAGAACATTTTCAAATTTCGAGGACTAAATTTATTAAATGAGGGGATAATGTAACACCGCAAGCTTCCATGGTACGTTTCCCTTTGAATAATTCAATGGCTTTCATTTTATGCAACATATAGATTCTAACACATCGTGACCAATCAAAATAGCCATTATGAATAGTAATACCCATTCTTTAAATTTTATAAATTTTATCATTCAAAATGGACTTCATTTATGGATTCAGAATATCGAAATTAGACTATGGTGAAATGTTGGTATCTTTCTGAAAACATTCAATTTTCAATGAATAGTGAAAATTACTAAATTTTAATTAAAAACAAATTTTTTAATTGAAATAATAAATAGTGACAAATTATGAATTTGAGTGGTTTTAAAGTATATATTTAGAACATATTTTTACCATTTAATACAATTTTGGTCGTTGGACATAATTTCACAATTAAACTAGAAATAAACAAGTGTCAATCTTTTGATAGTTATTATTTTTTAAAAACACACTTTTTGTTTTGACAGCGGGAATTAATTTTAAATTAATTTCTGTCACTTCTGTGTTTTGAGTTTGGAAAAATGGATTCAATATTTGGAATCAAGATGTCTAAATTGTGTAAATAGGTATCTTTTATTTATAGACATTTTGAATAATTACTTCAGTAAATATTTTATTTACCATGGTTAAAGGTTAAATCCAGTAAATAAGGGTAAAACATAATATTATAATAATAATAAATTACCCTAAAACGTGTCCTAAACTTATTGGTTGGTAAATTTACAACCATGGGAATCTTTGGGTCGATTTTGGGACCCCATGGATGTAGATACCCGAAGCTTGATGTACATGGACATTACATTACTTTAGCGGAATAATTAATACATAACAAAAACAAACACACAAGGATCATAATAGTTTAGTGTCTTTGGAAACTCGGAATATAATCTTCTAATCGTGGTGAATGATCTTCAACATCTCCCATAAGATCTTCCCCTTTTTGTTTTCATACCTAAAACCTTTCTTTAAATCTTGGGGAAAAGAAATCATATAAAGGGTGAGTTCAAATGCTCAATAAGGGTAAGCATGTATAAAATAAAACAAATCATATTCATTTGAACTACAAAGCATGAACATAATATTTAAACATCAGAATCTTGAGCAATGAAATAAATTATAGAAGTACGTAAGGAATAGATAATAAAGAAAAATTAATCATGATAAAATATCATGGGAATTAAACATAAAATTTTGGAAAACCATTAAGAACATGATATGATTTCCATAGTAGCCAAGACATTGCTGCCAAGACCATCTTAGTGGACAAAGTCCCTTTCTGAATCGAGTTCACTCCTCGTTCCAGACCTGTATTACTGAACCGGTTTAACTTATCGTTCCAGCCATGTCTATCTCATGAGATATAAATCTTTACCCAATGCATTGGAGGGAGATATAGGTCCCACCCATATCATAATGAAATCATTCTTACATGTGCCACAAAATAAACATATATCATTCATAATAACCCAACAAATAAAATGGGTTTCATAAACATCATCCCATCATTACATAATACATATAAAATAAATGGATATCATTTCATAATAAGGAAAGTGAAACCATGTAAATCATAGAGACATTATACTTGAAACATACACATATGAAATAATTTCATCTTAGATGAAAAATGGTTTTGATAAAACACTTGAAATGAATTCTTGAGGAAAATATCCTTTCTTCTTCAAAATCATTTTCTTTTCACAAAATGTCATGCAATTTTAAAATAAAATGATTTTTTTTTTGAAAAATAGTCATGAAATATTTTGTAGGAAGCTTCATGAAAATAAGGCTTTATAAAACCGTATAAATCCTTTCATGCCGTATACATTAAAAAAACATTCTTCTCTTACTTTTTTCGGAAAAATAAAAAAAGTACCTTGTAGGGTAAATAAAAGAAAGATTCCTTCCATACCAAGGGGTAAAAGTAAAAATGGGTAAAAAGGTCTTTAAACATACATGAATATATTTTTATAAAACATGGACATAGATGATAGCAATAACCCCATTAATGTCTTACGAATAATAAATCTCGGATAAAAATGATATTTGCAAAATTATCCCTTACCTTAGGTCCGATATGCTTCGTACATATCCGAACCTCTTTCATAATGATTTAAATAATGTCATTGACTTATGACAGAATCTTATTCATTGTTATGATATCATATATGTTTCACTTATGACTTTATATTACCCATTCTTTTTTAAATTCCTTGTTAAAGCAGCGTTTTGGGTAAAATCATTTCATTTATCGTATGTGTTTCAACTTGTTGTTCTTGATATTATTACTTATATCATAATTTACATAATTCCAGAATGTAAAACATGATTTATATATAATATATATTCATCATATACATATATATATATTATAGATCGATAAAAGGATTGAAATACACCGTTTAGGGAGACGGTAGGCCGTACGTACGCATGAACGCTGTTTTCGTTTCCTTATTAAATTGAATGAAACTAAATAGATGACATAAATATATATATACATAAATCCAGTATCATTATTATTTCATATATTTAATTATTATTCATTATATAAACTTTATGATCATTCATGTATGGTTAACATGGAGAATGAATCTCATCGCGTCGTGGAGACGATAGTCCGTACATACGCACGAGCGATGACATCATTCCCATAATTATTGGATATAATTGGATTGGATGGTATAATATATTAGAATCAGTATGATGTTATAATAACCATATATAGTTATTCTTTACACCATTATACCCATCCATGTAAGGTGTTGGTGGAAAAACAGATTGCACCATGGCGTGGAGACGGTATTCTGCATGTACGGACGCGTAGTGATTTCATTTTCTGTAGGATAGATAGATGGTGGAATAGGGTTGTTTAATAAATACAATAACATATCAGTATATGAGTTATACTGATGTTATTACTTCATAATGAAACAACTAAATAAGAAGAAGTGGAAGAAGAAATAGAGTTGAAAGAATCGGTAACGGACATTTCCTCTTCTTTGAAGCGCCTCTTTGAGACCTCCTCTTAGGGCACTAAAATTGTTCTTTTAAGAAGACCACAACCCCGTGGATGTTTCTATGGAAGTGTAGAAGAGAATTTGTCAGGGGTTTGCTGAGATTGAAGGCTCAAAGTGGTGTGAGGAAGAGAGGGAGGAGGTGACCTTTTATTAGGGAGGAGAGGGGCACCTTTGGAATAACTAAAAATAGTATTTTATTATAAAGTCATATTCGGTTTTTAATAGATAAAAATTGATTTATTTCGAAGAAAAGGTGGGTATGGGTCTAAATCCTCTCATACAATAGAATTTATACAAGTTTAGGTTGATATTTTAACCTTATCATTTAGATTTAACTTTATGTTAAATAATTTTACTTTTACCGTGTCTTCTTGTTTTCTTACACTATAAGGTTAATAAACATACTATAACAAGCCAAAATAACCCCAAGTGGTTCCTTATTAATATATATATATATATATCCTTATCTAAGTCATTTGGCCGAAACTTAGATTTTTAGGAATAAAATTACAATTAATAATATAATATTTGTTTTAAAAACTATTTTATGTCAATTTTGACACGATTTGGTACATGATTTTTGTGAAAATAATAAAAACAGTATTAGTTCGAAAAAAGTTACTTAAATCAATACTAACATGTCATATTAACCTATAAAATTAGTGTAATTCATAAAAAGTCTTAAATTCCATTTATTTGGGTATTTATAACATCAAATATGTCAATATTTCATTAATAAGATAATTATTGCATCATCTTTGTGTCATAAATAAATTAAATTATTTAATGTCTAAAAATTATAAATAAAATACCATTATGTAGGAAATCGTTTTATATTTCAAATGAATATTTATAGTCGAATTTATCTTATGTATAACCCTATATTAAAAATGATTTACTTATTAAACTTTGATTTTAACTATTTTAACCCTTCTTTAAATAAATAAATGTCCTAATATAATCCAAGTGGACCTAAATGGTAATATTTTATTCATAAGGTTGTTTTTTTTCGAATTATACTTATCCAATAGAATTAGAAAATGTGTTAGGGAAATAATAATATCAATTTTACCCTTAATTATTCTATTTACTTTTAACCGTGGTAAAAAAAGTAAAACATTACTATTCACCAAAAATTATTTTCATCTCATTGAACCACATTTTAGTCCTTGATATTAACCGTGTCCCTCAGATTTTTGAAATTCAATTCACAGATGTGGTAAAATTTAATTTAAATGAAAAAGTCAGTTAATTTAACTACCACTAAGTGGTTTCACTATTCATCGAAAATTGCAGTTTTTTAGAAAAATACCAAAAATTCAGCCTAAACATTATTTGATATTCCAAATTCAAAATTGATGTTTATTTTTAAAAATTCAAAACATATAATTGGAATTAGTTAATTTTAAAATTAATTCCCGTTATAAAAAAAATAGCTTGTTTTTTAAGAAACAATAACTATCAAAAGATTGATACTTGTTTATATCCAATTTCAAAGTGAAATTAATTCCAATGACAAAAATTGGATTAAATGGTAAAAATATATTTTAATAACACTTTAAACCCAATTAAAAAGATAATCTATATAAATTATTGCGATGAAAAAAGTTGTTTTTAATTAAAATATAGTGTGTTTTTACTATTCATTACAATATGAATGTTATCAGAATAATATGAAAAATTTATCCAAAGTAAATATTCATATTCCGATTCCAAAGAAGAATTTTATTTTGTCAAATTGAACTTATAGACTTGTCAAAAACAATTTTTAAAGTGGGTGCACCATCAAAAGGCAGTAAAACAACATTTTTTTTAAAATATTTATTTTACTCAAAAATTTGATTTTGTTCTCATACCGTGTTCTAGAAAATATCTAAGTTGAATAATAATGTTATAAAATTCAAATTCTAGTTGAAACTATTCATAACGGCTAGTCCATAATAAAATTATAACCATATATTATTGTTTAGTGAAACCTGGTATTGCGTACAACACACGCTATCGAGGAAGGTCGCGATTGCGTGTAATGCAAGCCATGTCAGGGTTGCGTGTTGTGAAAGCCTCCTCCATTGTTTCATATAACAGAATCCAACAATATTTCATTTATACATTGAATATATATATATATATACACTCAATGTTTCGTAGAATAACTACTATCAAAATTGTGTGTAACATGATCCAAGAATAGTGTTCTGTATACTGCAATCTCATACGGTGTTGCGTATAGCGCAAGGTAATCTTGTTGTAGCTTACAACACAATACATCAATGAAATTAAAAGAAGATTTTTCATAAAATCTCAGGGTGTTACATTCTACCCCCCTTAAAATGAATTTCTCCCTCGAAATTCATTGGGGTTATAAATGGTTTACTACTCAAAAGTTTCATTAATAGAAACCCACATCTTAAAAAGAATACCAAAACCAATATTTAAAAACTAAAGTATGAAACGTAACGGTTACCCGAAGTAACTCATCACTGGATTTCCATATAGGAGAACATAGGTGAAAATATGGATATGGAAGAAAAATCTAACCATCATGTTCTGATGGAGAGTGGTAGAGAACATGGCTATAAAAAAGACAACAATCACAATGCTGTAGATTTGTGATGATCTAAGGTACCATCTGATACATCGGATATAAGAGCACTAGGATAACATTTTTGGTTTTCAATATCATTTCCCTAATGTTGAAAATTTTGAATTAGAAGAAATACTTGCTTGATTTTGGTACAATATCACTATTGTTCATGATCTGAACAATTTCCACTTCATCTCTTAAATAAATGGTGTTGAATTTGTTATTAGTGAAGTGTTAATAGATCATGTGATAGAATGATGGGTCATTCCATCTGTTTCAAACAAAAGGTTAGAAAAAGTTATCAAATATACATAAGTCCATCTATAGTGAAGTTAATCATATATGATTCCTAAAATGAACTTATAATTCATATATCATACCGCTAAATAAAATAAAATTAGTTTCTACTAACCAGGGACTTTCTATAGGCCAGTGGTAGGTGATAAAGGCTAGTCATACTTCGGTTGTGGGTTCGATTCCCACAGCCTTGTCCGACGCAATGGGCTGTCGCCCATCCTGCAGGTTCTCCTTTTTCTAAAACTACATTACTATAACATCCCATTAATAATATAGAAAATGTTCTATCCTTAAACGATACTAACTTATGTCTAACATAATCCATTCCAATCTTTAGGCTTATCCAAAATACTGTTGTCCAATATCATATTATAGTGAAAACAATTACCAGAGAGTTTATATAACAAGCATGTTAATACCATCGTTGATCCCCATATATCATAAGATATGTCTTGTTGGTCACATTCCAAACATTCCAAGGCCTTAATCATGTATTCTCTTGAAAAAAATGAATACCCATTGAACCTTAGTGAAAAAATGAATGAAATTAAATGATAACACTTTCCACATACCAAAATCCTCAAAATTCTATATACTCAAACCATGATATCACTTAGTCCTTATATAAATCATGAGCTCATGAATACTGTCAAACATTTCATTTTCTCCTTATCCCTTCATTATGCGCATATCATCTGCTTTCCAAAATATTTGAATCACTTTTCATGGTTACCGGTACCATAAAATTATTGAAAACCACAATAGACTAATACAAAAATATTCTAATACACCATAAAAGTACCTCAACAACATTATTCTTGAATACCAATACATAAAAACTTCAATCCATCCTCTTCAATTATTTTCCTGGAATAAGTCCTTCCTTGATTTAGAAGTAACTTTTTAGGTCAGGGCATTGATTTGGGTAATGCCCATGTTCTCCAAAAATAAGACATTGAACTCCATAACAGTCTGTCACTCTATGACCCTTTTCTCCACATAGATAACATTTGTCCCTCCATTTGAGGTATTCTTCAAGGTTCTTCTTCCCTTCTTTAGAAATCTCAGTCTTCATTTCTTTATGCTCCTCAACATGTGAACATGCATAAAATTGTATCTTCCTCTTATTTTATGAATTAGGAATACCACTAAATTTCACCTTGTTAATCATATATCGCAATGACTAATTAGGAATAATCAAAATATCTTTCTCTATAGGAATTACGTAATTTTGTTTCTCATAGTCACCAATTTGTCCATTAGATTCAATGTTAACCGAATTCCTTCTGGTTCCCTCCATTGACTAAAACAAAAAAAGAATTCTGTGAGAGGCAAAAATCATACAAGGAAAATAACATAATCAAGGGTGATTACCTTCGACATCTAACATCTTAGGTTTAATTATAATATCGTTACCGTAATTCTAGGAATATAACCTATTCTTATACTTAACCTTAGGGACATCCCTAAACATACCTTAGAAATATCTCTAGGGAGCTCACTATAGTTTTCGAATCCTAGTTTCCAAAGGTTAACTAAACCTTTCCTTTGATACCAACTGTAGATACCCAAAGCTTGATGTACATGGACATTACATTAACATAGCGGAATACTTAATACATAACAAAAACAGACACACAAGGATCGTAATAGTTTAGTGTCTTTGGAAACTCAGAATATAATCTTCTAATCGTGGTGAAAGATCTTCAACATCTCCCATAAGATCTTCCCCTTTTTGTTTTCTTACCTAAAACCATTCTTTAAATCCTGGGTAAAAGAAAACATATAAAGGGTGAGCTCAAATTCTCAGTAAGGGTAAGCAAGGATAAAATAAAACAAATCATATACATTTGAACTTTAAAGCATGAACATAATATTTAAACATTAGAATCTTGAGAAATGACATAAATCATGGAAGTACATAAGGAATAGATCATAAAGAAACATTAATCATGATAAAATAGCATGGGAATTAAACATATAATCTTGGAAAACAATTATGCACATGATATGATTTTCGTAGTAGCCAAGGCATTGCTGCCAAGACCATATTAGTGGACAAAGTCCCTTTCTGAATTAAGTTCACTACTCGTTCCAATCCTGTAATACTGAACCGGTTTAACATGCCATTACAACCATGTCTATATCATGAGATATAAATCTTTACCCAATGAATTAGAGGGAGATATAGGTCCCACCCATCTCATAATGAAATCATTCTTACTTGTGCCACAAAATAGACATACATCATTCATAATAACCCAATAAATAAAATGGGTTTCATAAAAATCATCCCATCATACATAATACATATAAAAGAAATGGATATCATTTCATAATATGGAAAGTGAAACCATGTAAATAATAGAGACATTATACTTGAAAAATACACATATGAAATAATTTCATCATAGATGAAAAATGGTTTTGATAAAACACTTGAAATGAATTCTTGAGGAAAATATCCTTTCTTCTTCAAAATAATTTTCTTTTCACAAAATGTCATGAAATTCTAAATGAAATAGATTTTGTTGAAAATATTCATGAAATATTTTTGAGGAAGCTTCATGAAAATAAGGCTTTATAAAATCGTAAAAATCCTTTCATGCCTTATACGTTAAAAAAATTCTTCTCGTACTTTTGTCGGAAAAGTCAAAAAAGTACCTTATAGGGTAAATAAAAGAAAGATTCTTTCCATACCAAGGGGTAAAATTAAAAATGGGAAAAAACGACTTTAAACATACATGAATACATTTTTATAAAACATGTACATGGATGATAGAAATAACCCAAGTAAATACTTACGAATAAGCAATCTCAGAGAAAAATGAGATTTGCAAAATTATCCCTTACCTTAGGTCCGATATGCTTCGTACGTATCCGAACCTCCTATATAATGATTTAAATAATGTCATTTACTTATTAAAGAATCATATTCGTTGTTATGATATCATATATGTTTCACTTATGACTTTATATTACCCGTTCTTTTGTAAATTCCATGTTAAAGCAGCGTTTGGGGTAAAATCATTTCATTTATCGTATGTGTTTAGACTTTTAGTTATTGATATTATTACTTATATAATGATTTAAATAATTACATAATGTAAAAAATGATTTATATATAATATATATTCATCATATACATATATATATTATAGATCGATAAAAGGAATGAAATACACAGTTCATGGAGACGGTAGGCCGTACGTACACATGCACGCTGTTTTCGTTTCCTTATTGAATTGAATGAAACTAAATAGATGACATAAATATATATATATACATAAATTCATTAGCATTATTATTTCATATATTTAATTATTATTCATTATATAAACTTTATGATCATTCATGTATGGTTAACATGGAGAATGAATCTCATCGCGTCGTGGAGACGATTGTCCGTACGTACGCACGAGCGATGATATCGTTCCCATAATTATTGAATAGAATCGTAGTGGATGGTATAATATATCAGAATCATTATGATGTTTTAATAACCATATATAGTTATTCATTACACCATTATACCCATCCATGTAAGGTGTTGGTGGAAAAACAGATTGCACCACGGCGTGGAGACGGTATTCCATACATACACACGCGTGGTGATTTCATTTTCCGTAGGATGGATAGATGGTGAAATAGGTATGTTTCGTACTTATAATAACATATCAGTATATGAGTTATACTGATGTTATTACTTCATAATGAAACAACTAAAGAAGAAGAAGTGGAAGAAGAAATAGAGTTGAATGAATCGGTAATGGACATTACCTCTTCTTTGAAGCGCCTCTTTGAGACCTCCTCTTTGGGCACTAAAATTGGTCTTTGAGGAAGACCAGAACCTCTAGGATGTTTCTATGGAAGTGGAGAAGATAATTTTTCAGGGGTTGGCCGATCTTGAAGGCTCAATGTGGTGTAAGGAAGAGAGGGAGGAGGTGTCCTTTTATAAGGGAGGTGAGGTGCACCTTTGGAATAACTAAAAATATTATTTTATTATAAAGTCATATTCGGTTCTTAATAGCTCCAAATTGATTTATTTAGAAGCTAAGGTAGGTATGGGTCGAAATACTCTCATAAAATAGAATTTAGAAAAGTTTAGGTTCCTATTTTAACCTTATCTTTATGATTTAAAGTTAAATAATTTTACTTTTACCGTGTCTTCTTGTTTTCTTACACTATAAGGTTAATAAACTTACTATAACATGACACACGAACCCCATGTGGTTCATTATTAATATATATATCCTTATCTAAGTCATTTTTCTGAACATTATATTTTTATGAATAAAATAATAATTAATAATATAATATTTTTTTTAAAAACTATTTTATGTCAATTTTGACACTATTTGGTACTTGATTTTTGTGAAAATCATAAAAGAATTATTAGTTCGTAAAAAGTTACTTAAATCAATAATAACTTGTCATATTAACCTATAAAATTAGTTGAATTCATAGAAAGTCTCAAATTACATTTATTTGGGTATTTATATCATCAATTATGTCAATATTTCATTAATAAGATAATTATTTCATCATCTTTGTGTCATAAATAAATTAAATTATTTAATCTCTAAAAATTATAAATAAAATACCATTATGTAGGAAATAGTTTTATCTTTCTAATGAATATTTATAGTCGAATTTATCTTATGTATAACCCTATATTAAAAATGAATTACTTATTAAACATTTATTTTAACTATTTTAACCCTTCTTTAAATAAATAAATGTCCTAATCTAATCCAAGTGGACCTAAATGGTAATATTTTATTTCTAAGGTTGTTTTTGGAAGAATTATACTTATCCAATAGAATTAGGACATGTGTTAGGGCAGTAATAATATCAATTTTACCCTTAATTACCCTATTTACTTTTAACCGTGGTAAAAAAAGTAAAAAGTTACTATTCACCAAAAATTATTTTCATCTCATTGAACCACATTTTAGTCCTTGATATTAACCGTGTCTCTCGGTTTTTTGAAATTCAATTCATTGAAGTGGTAAAATTTCATTTAAATGAAAAAGTTAGTTTTTTTAACTACCACTAAGTGGTTTCACTATTCATCGAAAATTGTAGTTTTTCAGAAAAATACCAAACATTCACCCTAAGAATTATTTGATATTCCAAATTCAAAATTTATGTTTATTTTTCCAAATTCAAAACATATAAGTGGCATTAATTAATTTTAAAATTAATTCCTGTTATCAAAACAAATAGCGTGTTTTTTAAGAAACAATAACTATCAAAAGATTGATACTTGTTTTAATCGAATTTCAAATTGAAATTAATTCCAATGACCAAAATTGCATTAAATAGTAAAAATATATTTTAATCACTCTTTAAACCCAATTAAAAACATAATCTATATAAATTATTGCGATGAAAAAAGTTGTTTTTAATTAAAATATAGCATGTTTTTACTATTCATTAAAATATGAAAGTTAGCAGAATAATATGAAAATTTTATCCAAAGTAAATATTTATATCCCAATTCCAAAGAAAAATTTTATTTTGTCAAATTGAACTTATCGACATGTCAAAAAAAAGATTTAAAGTGGGTGCGCCATTAAAAGGAACCAAAACTAGATTTTTTGAAAAATACTTATTTTATTCGAAAAATTGATTTTGCTCTCATACCATGTTCTAGAAAATGTGTAAGTTGAATAATAATGTTATAAAGTTCAAAATGTAGTTTATAATATTCATAATGACTAGTCCATAATAATATTATAACCATATATTGTTGTTTAGTGAAACCTGGTATTGCGTACAACACACGCTATTGAGAAAGGTCGCGATTGCGTGTAATGCAAGCCAAGTCAGGGTTGCATGTTGTGCAAGCCTCCTCCATTGTTTCGTATAAGATAATCCAACCATATTTCATTTATACATTGAATATATATATATACACTCAATGTTTCGTTGAATAACTACTATCAAAATTGTGTGTAACATGATCCAAGAATAGTGTTGTGTATACTGCAAGCTAATACGGTGTTGCGTATAGTGCAAGGTAATATTATTATAGCTTACAACACAAGACATCAATGAAATTAAAATAATATTTTTCATAAAATCTCGGGGTGTTACAGTGGATCCATTTGTAGGTGATAAAGACACTTTATATTAATTAAGTTAAAGTAAATACAAAAATGACATAAGCATATATCTTTTAGAAAAAAAATTCTTACATAGGGTTATGAATGTTATATTTTGGACTATAAATATTTATTAGAAATATAAAAAGATTTACGACATAATGGTATTTTATTTATAATTTTGAGACATTAAATAATTTAATTTATTTATGACACAATGGTGATGCAGTAATTACCTAATTAATGAAATATTAAAATAATTAATATTATAAATATCCAAATAAATGTAATTTGAGACTTTTTATGTATTCCACAAATTTTATAGGTTAATATGACATGTTAGGATTGCTTAAATGTATTTTTTTTTTGAATTAATAAAGATTTCAAGACTTTAAAAAATAACAATTATTAAATATTGTCAAAATTGACATAAATTAGTTTTTAAAACAAGTATTATATTATTAATTGATATTATATTCCTCAAAATCGAAGGATCGTCCGAATGACTTATATCATGATATATTTATCATTAATGAACAACTTGGGGGTGTCTTGGATGTATATAGTATGTTAATTAACTATAGTATATAAAAATATAAATTCACATAGTAAATGTCAATCTAATTAACTAAGAGTTAAAACTAAATGATAAGGTTAATATAATGACCCAAACCAGTCTAAAATCTATGGGTTGAAATTATTTCTACCCATACCAACCTTAGACTTTGAATAATTAACTTTGGAGAAATTAGAGATGGAATATGAATTTATTATAAAATAATACTTTCAGTTTTCATGAAGATCCCCTCCCCACCTTATAAAAGGACACAACTTATAACCAATTCTTCACACCTTCAAATCCTTTTGGCATGGACAAACTCTACCCAAATACTCTCTAAACTTCTCTCTCATCAACCTAGAGGCCTTATTTTGATCAGAAAGCCAACCTAAAGATCCCTTTTGATCAAATCAAAAGTAATAACCTGAAGTAGAGGTAATGTTTTCACCACCATTTTTCAAGTTCCTTTCTTCTTCAACTTATTATTTCCTTGTTATTTCATTTCTAAAATAATAACTCTAGTATATTCAATATACTGTGTTGTTATTATATATATGTTACAACCATATTTAGTATTCTATCCATCTTTTGAATGACATGACACCATACGTGTGTATGTACGGCTTACTGTCTCCACGTCGTGGTGAAATTTTTATTCAAAAACATTATTACTTGGATGGGTATGAGAATTGATAAATATAACATGATAATGATTCTGTATATATGATATACCATCCAATTATATATTATTTTAATATCAAAATAATGATATTGTCACTCGTGCGTACGTACAGACTATCATCTCCACGGACGCGATGACATTCATTCCCCATCATATCTATTCAAGTCTAATTCTCATTTGATGATTAATAATAATGTTTAAGGACGTGATATCATTCTAAATATGAATAAGATACAACCTATCCCTAACCAACATGGCTTATGTAACAAAAATATAAAATTAAATGAGTATGTTAACACCCGAAACGACGATAATACTATGATATTATTAACAAAGCAATGTTAAAAGATCATATATGATATCATATTAATGTATATGATTCTAGTATAATTTAATAATAATTATTTCACCATTATACAAGAGGTTAAACTACCCTCAACCAAGGAAATGTACAAGGTAAGGGGATTTCATCTCACTCCTTATTCCCGTGAGATTCATACCATATTGCCACTGTTACCTTATTTGTGGTGTATGTACTGCCCGTAATTGTATTAATTGTGTAATACACTTTAATTTATGTGTATTTACATATTCATTGTATGATACTTCTTTCATGAGGGGTATGTTTCGTAAGTTACCAAATTTGTAAGGTTTAATTCCTCAATCTCATTATTATCCGAGATTGTATATGTGTAAGTATTTATTGGGACTTTTTTTATCATACATGTCCATTTTTAATAAAAATGATTTCAAAATGAATATTTTAAGGATTTGTGAAAGGTACACTTTATCAAGATCAAGATTTTAAATACTTTAATGATTTATCTTTATAAATCTTTTTAATTAATGTTCTTGTTTTAAAAATTATTTTTATGGATTTATTTATATAGACATGAATGTTTTGAAATGATAATTCATTTCAAAAGATTCAAAGTGTTATGGTACACTTTGATTCAAAAATCTGTTTTAAATTACTTCCTTTATAAATGTGTTACTTTTAAATGATTTTACGAAAATGTTATTTCTGTCAAAATGTTTTACACTTAATTTTTATCTTTGTTAGCATCCTTTACCATATATTAGTTTTTATTGAGGTTGATTTATTATAATACAATATTCCATATTGTATTTATTGAGTTATGATATGTTTGTCTGTGGATGTTCTATTTTTATACCTTTCATGGTTTATGGTTAATGTATTGACATTTAAAATTCTAGTTCTAATAGGAATGTTTATGTTATGTTTCAACCTTTTCATTTGAGGAATGTATTGGACATAGTAAGTGATGGGTGGAGGCCTCTATAGATCCTCGATGCATCCGTAGGTCTCATGAGACAACCAGACATGGAATTGGCTGAGGCTTTTTCCCAGTTTGATTTATGGTTTTGGATGAGGCCTTAATTATTTTAGATGTCTTGGACGAGGCCTTGACAAAACGTTTTAGAATGTCTGGTATTATATATTCCCTCATTATGGAAATAATATTGATGGTTCATGTGGTCATTCAACTAGTAGAATACCCATGATTATGTTTTATTATGGAATTATTTACTCAACTCATATTATTTCTATAATAGTATTCTTGTATATTATTGGTAAAGGCATGTGGTTTCAATTATTCACCATGCTTAATATTTATGTCATTTTTCACTGTATTGCTTACCCTTACTGAGTGTTTGAGCTCACCCCATTCTATGTTTTATTTTTCCCAGGATTCAAGAAGTGTATTATGATTTATATGCAGGGTTAAGATAAAGGGAATAATGGCGTTCTCAAAGAACTATTTATGCTGTGTTTTATGTTTGAAATTGTAATGTAATGTAAATATATGTCATATATTTTCCAAAACTGCTAAATTGATCGGTCCATTGGGACTTGATTCCTTGTAATCATTCCAATGTATTAAAATAATGCACCAACTCTAGGTAACTGGGGTGTGGGCATTACAAAGATTATCTAATATAAAAGAAAATGTTTATTCCACACTCTACTGTAAATTAAGGAATTAAACATTCAGAAAATTACTAGAAGATTAAACTAAAAAATATTTTCAAATATAAAAAATTGGTAGAAATTAAATTAAATAGTCATTAGAGAATATTAAAAATATTAATTATTATTTTCTTATAAAAAATGGTTATGAAAGAAATATAATTTTCGAATGAATAGATATATAAATCTGGTTTTCCATACATATATTATATTAGACCCTTGATTAAAAAATGGTGGAAAATGAAATATAATCATATATTTTCCAAAAGTAAAAAAATATAACAAAATTCATGATGTTCATTAATAATATATCATATGATTTCATTAGGTAATGAATAATAATAAAAAATCTATATAAATAATGAAATTATGTCATAAAACCCTTAATAGTTCGATTACTTTTGAATGATTACCCCAAAAATAATAAAAAACACTTAATATTATTAAATGGAGATTAATTATATTACATTAGAATGTTATGTATATACACATAAAAATGAGTGGTTAATATGGAATATTACTCCCATGATTAAAAGAAAATAAAAATCCCATTAGTTAACTATAAAAAATATTCACACACATTCAAATATAATATATATTAAATATAGTTTTATTATTAATATTATATATAAACATGAACATATATATCCAAAAATATATTATTTAATTATATCCTTTCATCAATGTTTAATTTTTAATTTTGTGTCAAAATCATGTTTTAGGAATAATTGCTTTGTTTTTATGAATGTATTGGTTTAAAAACATAAGACATTAAAATTGATCTAGGTTCCATCATCTCCATTATTTTAACCATGATATAAAAATTATTTAAATTCATTTTATATTTATCTATTGTAATTTAGCAATACAAAATGAATAACTTCATTCATGGTTATAGTTGGTTGTAATAATGAATAAATATTGTTACCCTTTTGTTGATAGATAAATGACAGAAAATTTGATACAAAATAGAAATTATTTAATATTTATTATTTAACATATTTTGTTTTTATTCATAAATTATTTTGTTTTATAATAAATGAAAATGGAAAATGAAGAATTTTTCACATCGATTCATTGTGGCGGCAGACGACATGTATGTTTGAGTGACATTATCATTTCCCAATGGATTAATAAAAAGGAATATAAAAGTTATATTATTATTTAAAAACTATAACAATTTCATAAATATCATATATAAAAAATAAATCAATTAATATTTTCAATAGCTGGAGGTGGTAATGGAAAATGACTTACATCAGCTAATATGGTGTTAGTGCGACGTACCTAGGATTGATGGTTTTATTTTCCATTTGATGGAAGAACATAAGGATATATGTTATTAAATTACCAACATAAATAATTAGTATGTGTAAATTTATGTAGTTAATATATTATAATAGTTTAATAATATTTGATAAAGGTGGATGATGAAATAAAACAAAAAATATTAATTTTACATCTCCTTAAGAGGACCTCTTTAGTAATATGCCATAAGCCTCTATAAGAGGGTTTAATAATAATAATATGTCATAAATTATGTGGTTATTGAATAATGGATTATATTTGGATTGATATTGGATCAAACAAAAGGCTTTGTATGTTACAATTCAAGAGGAGTCGGGGTGGCCTTTTATAAGTGTGGTAGAGGACACATGAAAATATTAAAAACAAATGTTATAACAATGATTTTGAAATTCCATAGGGATTGAAAATGGACCAATATAAAACATAAGATGTGATATTTTGGAAATATTTCTAGAAAATAGGTTTTCCAAAGGATGTTAATGTCTGTTTAACCCTTATGTTTTTATTTTTATCCACTATCAAACCATTTAAAATATTGAGCACAACAATTAATTCATACTTTTATTACTATTTTTATGGTAGAAAAATAATTTATAATTTTTATTTAATATTATTTATAATGATTCTATATATAAAAACTATTTTTTAGAATTCAATTCACAAAATTGAAATAATTTATTTTCAAATAAAACCTTCATTCTTGAAGGAAAAGTTGATTTCAACATAGAAAATTTATAAAAATATAAAAAAAATTATTACAAATATAAATTTGAATTTGATTCCAAGGAATAATATTATATTATGAATTACTTTATTATACATGTTTTACATTAAAATAATATATTTCCAATATAACAACCCAAATAATTTAAATGAATAAGTACTTTTGAATAAAAATATATAATTATCACTCTTCATTAAAAAATTAATAATTTCAAAAACATGAAGAAATCCACATAAGATATTTTTGAGTAGATTATTCATAAAATGAATAAATTTTTTTATATTAATAATGTGTGAAAATTAATTTTTTATTTGTTCACAAAAACCAATATAATTCATTTCTTAGAAAAATATATTTTTGATTCATATAAAATCTTTACTATGAATTATGTTCTTATTTATAAATATATACTATTTATCTAAAGGTTTAATACTAAATTTTGAAAATATTGTTATTAATATTCTTATCTCATGTTTTGAAAACTATTTTTATTGGTGATGTATATAAAATAATATTAATAGTATGTGGATGCTCATTGTAACACGATGTTCCAAGTAACTATATATATTAATGAATTTAAATTTAATCAGATAATATATTTCATAAAATAATATGGTGTCACATAATACCATCTTAATATTAATATTTTTATCGAAATTAATTACTATGATATAAAAAAATGATGATAATTGTACCTCATCATATCCTCAGTTTAAAATATATCATCATCAACTGGTTTTTATCCCCACAAATCCCTCACATAATAGGTAAAATTATTTCACAGAACATTCTATCTACCCTCTTTAATATCCCCTATTTTTCCTCAAAGGAATGATATATTATAAGTACTATGACATATGTGTCTTCTACTAGTTAATGGTTAGATATATACTTCCTTAAAAAAGACATATGTAACACATCTGTAATAAGAGATACGTTTGATGGAAGGTCCATCTATAATGTACTTGAACCTATCATAACAATATTACCAAAAATGATGAAATACCTAGGGATCATGTTTCACTTATTACAAATTATCAAAACCATAATCTATACGAAAACTCATAGAAACACCTTCCCCCAACTTCGTAATCTATATCATGCCAACAATTGTCGGTATAATGTTTCAATCGAATATGAGATAAAAAAATGTGATTCAATGTGGATTTTAATTTTTTTATAATTTACTGAAATATAAAAGTCCTTGTAGATTTCATTATTTAACAGAATCTAACAATTTTGGAGTTATACAATTCATTATATAGTGTGATCTATGAAAATCATTTTTAATTCTCTATATAAATCTATTATAGAAATAATACTCAACTAAAGGGTAGTATCGATACAAAACACCTATAACCTCCAAAAAAAATTCCCAATATATCATATTTCATGTTAATTATACTTTTATAATTACTTTTTTCTATATCATGATACACATGAATGAAACTCATCTCTGGGTAAATAGCTTGATGAGGTCTTTCGCATAACATCAACATAAATTGAATTTCGGAATCCAACAGAGTGTAATTCTTTACTCGATGAAAACATACCATTTAATATATATTTTTCCTTAAGACATGATATAATAAGAATATTATCTAATAGTTATATGTTTTGGAATTTTTAAGGAGATCAGTTAAATTCCATTTTTCATTATTCCCTGTACAAATTTTGTGTAGTCTAAAAACAAAATCTATGATGCTGATTTTTCATCTCTATTCTAATAAGGGTAATGGTTAAAACATACCCATATAATTTTTATTCTAACTCTTAATATGTTAATGTACTAAGAAATGAAATATAGAATCTATAGTAACTAACATCATGTCACCACACCAGAAATAATCAATTAAATCTCAATACATCATCATACATCCTTGATGAATAGTGAATTACGACCTCTATTATCCCCCACCCATCTCATTTTCTAAAATCTAGGTGTAATTTCTACTAATACATATAATTTATACCCTTTTTTCAAAAATGTGGAAATCAATTCCATGGGTATCATTACAATTTGTGGAAAAATTTCCCTTAGAAAATAAAACAACAAAAAACAACATACAATAACCCAAAAAAAATATATAATGTGTGATAACAATTTATATAACTCAATTTATAACATCTTATAATCAAACTCAAGTAAAACCATGAACCATATCATAATATAATGTGAAATAAAAATTAACAGAACTCAATGTCTATACATTCATAACTTTGTAGGACCCAACACTATCTAACACCACAAGAAAAACTCAAATTATTCAAAAGAATAACTAAGGAAACATAACACTTTTCTTTTACATATATCTTGATAAAAAAATATATTCAATGGAATAATCTTTCAATTTCAATGTGTGAATAATGAAAAACCATACATTTTCTGAAAATGGATTATATACTCATGCCACTACTATATAAAATAGTATCACATTTATATACAACATTTTATATAAAAAATTAAATCTTTTTATGGAAGAATATAAAACAGTTGGAATAATAAAATAATGTTCCCAAACCACATCCATTTCAATGAAATGTATCCAAAAAATATTTAAAACCATTTATCAAACATTGAATTTGGCATACCCATTTTTTCCACATATCCAAACATTTATTCCTAGGTAACAAATCCACACTCATGAACGATTTATCACTAATCTACCAATTTATCACAAGATAACCATATAATACATCCCCAATGGCTTACACCCATTCCGTATGGTACCATCAATGCAAATGAAGACCCACCATCCTATTATTCCTAGATCACGCTAAAATAATTATTCCAAACCATTTTGATATAATTTTTTATTGAAAAATATTCCACTAAATCTTTTCCCATAATTATGATCCCACACCAATTATGAAATAATAATTTTAACAAAAATATAAAATTCAATCTTCACCATAATTCATTGTTTAACATACCATTACTAATGAAGCATTCTAATTATATTTTTAAAAATCGTTCTTCATAAAATTTACGCAAATTCAAAAACGTTAAAATAACAATTAATGTTTCAAAATTGGGAGTATAGAGTAAATCCACCTACCATGAAAATTTTGGTGAAAATGAGAGATGGTATAAATTATTAAAAAATGGTTTAAAATCTAAAACCCCCACATTAGATCATGTTCGGTGAAATCAACACATCCGTATCTCATCTTGAGTTGAATTAACAATCATAGTTCTATGGAAAGATAACCAATATTTATGATTCTAAGAGAGGGATGAAGAACAGATCTAAGGAAAACCATCAAGAATAGTGACTCACAATAAAATCTAGCCTTCAATGCATAAAGATTTACCAAGGGATTGATCTTAGATCAAAGGGTAGAGTCTCCATTTCATTTAGGATGAGAAAAAAAACTAATTAGGGTAGAAATAAATAAAAATGATATGTTTATGATTAAATATGAGTGAGATCAACTTTTTAGGATCGAAAAATTAATAGTTCATGGTTAGGTCACATATTTATTAAAATCATGTTCATATCACACACTAGACATTAACTTTAAACACCATTTTAATGGTTGGAACACAAAGATAGACAATCCATGCACCAACACTACTTCTCTTTCTATACCACTTTGCACAATTACTCCTTGGTGGTTGCATGGTTTTTCTAACCTATGTTTGAATCCTTGAACCAACCCATTATCCTCTATC
This sequence comes from Viscum album, assembly GCA_963277665.1. Classification (NCBI taxonomy): domain Eukaryota; kingdom Viridiplantae; phylum Streptophyta; class Magnoliopsida; order Santalales; family Viscaceae; genus Viscum; species Viscum album. The sequence goes on from OY728141.1 coordinate 1,144,668,523, forward strand.
TTACATTGCATAGTTCACTGATTGTGTTTCTTCGTTTCTACTAACCATGCTCAAACCATTTACCTCCGAAAAATACCAAAAAATGCCAAAAGTCCTCTAAACCCTCTCAAAAATCATCCAATCACATTAAATTGTCAAAATACCTATATAAATGGTTAAATACAAGAAACTGGGTGTACAATATTCTCATATTCATTGGACTTTCTATCCTAATATTGTTTAAAACCACCATTTTCTTATAATATTTCGTCCAACTTCTCGATCATTTCATTATCCCATTCACAATTTTCATATTGAATCTGATCATGATTCCATAAAATCAACATAAGAGTGGTTATTTTTCCATTACAATATTACTATCTAATATAAAAAATTTGTATAATGAAATTAACAAAAAAATCATCCATAAATTCTCAATGTGATCCCATCGAATCAAATTTTCATGATTAGTAAAATATTTTTTCCAACTAAGATATATAAAACATATTATTCATTACATTTATTCGTGGAGTAAAATCACAATGATATGCTAAATCAACAATCCAGTCTTATTTATCAAAATATTTTTTTAGGTGGTAACATCACCAATTTTACAAAATGATGATGCCCAATAATTCGAGAGATTCTGAAGAACACATGATCACACAAATCGAACAACAACTGCCTTTATCGATGATCTGAATATGATTTTTGATTACTCTTATCCATATCCATTCTCTTCCTGGTCAACAAAGTTTTTACATTTTCTCATAGTGAATTCATGGTCCAAATAGAGAAGTCTCACATGTTTTTACCCAATAATGTAGATAATGAAAAAGATGCCCAAAAATGCCTCAAAAAGAGACATATATTGCATTGTTTGAAAAATTTTGTTGTATAAGAATTACACTAATGGTATATGTTCTTCACATGAGCCACAAAATCCCTTACATATTCCTAAAGATGGTCCTCCAACATATTTTTTCATTCGTTCAGCTTGTCCATCCAATTAAGGATCAAACCCCATAACCATTGTTAACTAATTCTTTAAGGATTGCTGTAAGGACTTCTAGAAAACAGATGTAAAACTCATATCCCAATATGATACTATCCAATCCATTATACCATGCCTCTATACCAATTATCGGTTATTGATTTTAGACATTTCTTCCACCATATCATATTCATGACTATGTTTCAAATGTATTGACTTTGTGACAAAACCCACTAAAACCCATATGTCATATTTTTTAAGAACCATCATTGGGAGAACAATTTAATAACAATGGATATTTGTTCCTATTTTATAACAAGAATGGATAATGATTGCAACATACCATCTATTCATTGATTCTATGACTTAACTTGTTGATAATATAAACATCCCATAAAATACATCAAACATTATTTTCATATTTATTAACCAAAACTATATGTTTAGTACCATATATATATTTTTTATTAATGAATGGAAAACCAATATTGAATGTTGGTAATCATTTTTTAATGGATTCTAATAAGCCATAGGTACACCCATCCAACCCCAAGTGGACAAAAAAACACACACATCGAGCATACATTGCTCAACGGTCGCCCCACTATTATGTTATGGAATCATTATAACATATTCTAAATCATATTTTTGTTCCATATTAACTGTATTATAAAAATTAGGATAAAATGAAACTATAAATAAAACTATAAATTTTCCTTAGTCTTTATGTTCTATGTTTATGTCGTATACGACCGCTAATGACTACCACTGATATGGGGCCTCTTTTTTCAACTGATCATATGAAATTATATTTAATGCATCTACTACTGAATTTCATTATCCCGGTGTATACATCATGTCAAATTCAAACATTTTTTGATACACTCTACTTATTATTTATCTTAGGATTAAATCCCATTGCGATAAAATATGTTTCATGATTCTATGATCAATAAGAATAGTGAATTTCCTACCAAAGATGTGACAACGCCAAGTCTCCAAATCATGTGTTGGTCAGTTATTCTCATGAATCCATAACTATCATGAGCCATATAAAATAATAAGATATCCCTCAATGATAAAAAATCCCAACCTAGATCCCAACGAATCACAATACACCATATACCCAAGTCCTAATTCAAGAAATATCATTATCGGTGATGAAGTATAGAAAACCTTAAAAACATGAAAAGTCTTATCAAATTCCAAATAATATTGTAATATAACATTTTTTTCTCAAATATATCATAGATGAAACTATTAATTAAAAATAATTAACAAAATGTCAGTAAAAAGAAGCTAAATCTAGGAAACTATGTTTCTCAATGAAAATATTTGGATATTTCCCTGAGATAAAAATCTATATCTTTTTATGTTACATAGAATGAAAAAAATTAGATATTACATTGCCAATGAAACGTACCTCATGTATCAAAAAAAACATTGAATTATTTTAATACAAATGATAATCCCCCCATGTTTCCAACACTATCCAAAAATTCAGCAGATCATAAGCATTTTTCCTTAAATAAACCAATATGTCATCCCAAAACACCACTAAAAATGAATCCAAATACATTTGAAATATCAGATTCATCAATTAAATAATGGTTTTTGGTTCATTCATTAGACCGAAAGGCATTACCACATACCCATAATTTCCATATACACTCTTAAATGTTTTTCTGAATGTCATCTATTTGAACTAGTAATTGACGATATCCTAATCGCAATTCAATATTCAAGAACCATTGGTATCCACTAAATTGATCAGAAAGATCATCAATAGTTGGATTCTGATACCTATTACTTATCATTACTTGGTTACACTTAAAATAATTTACACAAAACCTAAGAGTTACATCCGCCTTTATGATATAGAAGACTAGTGATACTCACAGAGACGTTCTATGCCAAATGATCCCTTTTTCTTCTAGTTATTCATTCTTCACATTCAATTCCATTAATTTTTTTGTTATATTTTATAATATGGAAGGAAAATATATATTTTCCCTCATAGAAGATCAATTGTAAACTCCACATCACATGTTGTTAGAAACCCCAAGTTCAATTTTTTTAAAACATCATGAAACTAATAAAAAACCACATGAAAAATACTACTCTTGATCTCTCCCATTGATTCCAATGTCAAATATGTCGTATAGTATGATATATTTCCAAATTTTGGTGCCAACTAACTCGTTTCACTTGCCTATACAATCCTGTCCCCATTAAAGAGTCTATCGACGCCATTAGAAGTCATAAAACTAATTATTTGGGTATAATAATTTATTTTACCATTAAATATAGTCAACCAATCTATGCATAGAATTATGTCATCCACGTCTAACTCAAGAATAGTGAAATCCTATATCAACATAGCTATATCCAAAATTATAATACAAGATTTGAAAAATAGAGGATATCTAAATTCCCTTTGACCAAGATGAGTGTGATGTTTCAAAATAGAATACTTAATCTCAACATTTAAACACATTAGTTCAATAGCATAAAAATAAATTAACATATGTGATTCACTCAATTCCAAAACAAATATTACATAAGCATAAAATTCAAAATATTTATACCTTACACTAATTATTTTCCATATTGATCATCCACAATTCCCTACTAATCATCATAAAAAATCTATATCACTAAATTTTGTTCAACAAATCTCTATTGAGATTTCAATTTTGGGGAGTAAGTGTATTACTGGAATCTCTATTTGTTTCTCATTTCACCCGAAAATGATTATTTTATTGCACTCTTCTTATCAAAGAATATAACGTATGTGACCCATGATAAGTGTACCGAACACCAAACCATAGATAAATAAAATATTTTCATAGAAAATTACCCATATTGTTTTAGTTATATAATTTTGATGGATTCGTAATAAAATATATCTTGATGTGATCAAAATATCCACATTTGAGTCATCCATCATTACTCATGGGTTTTAGAGGAAGATTCGTCGATCAAAGATTCTAATATAGTGTCATCCCACTACATTAGAAATTGGTTTCCCCCTTCCTCTAGTTCCCAAAATTATAATTTCCATTTCTTCCAATAGTTTTCAACATTCTTCCACCACCAATAGTTCTTGAGAAGTAATTTTCTTCCACCATTAGTCTATTTTCCATATCTGTACAATCTATTATACAGAGCATGAAAATATTAGATTCAATCTCATACCTCATACTCAATTATAAAATTCATGATTAAATGATTCACATGAAAAACCATAAGTTGAAAAGATTAATAAATTGATAAATTTATCAACATAATCTATCATTTATAGGACATACCAGTTCATACAAAAAATTTCATTTCTTCTGGAAATCTTGAATTAGTGCAGATAGAATTTTTTGTTGAATAATTCTTTAACATCATCCCATTAAATTCCTTGGAATTATTTAACCTGAAATTTTAATTCCAAAAATTTATGGGAATCATCCTACAATATATATATGTTCATAGCTTTACATTCACCTACACTGGTGTTCTGGGGAAATAAATTATTTGATTCATCCAATTTATCTACACTTCTACGTTCTCTGGTTATAAATCACCCTGTATATAAGAGTATTATTCTTCTAGAACTAAAGAAAATAATACTTATTCCATGGATCATTCCATTAGTTTTATTTATCCATGGAATGAAAAACATGTACAATACTCTAAAACAGCTATCGGTTCACCTATGGCCCAGGTGAAACTGCATTCTCAACAGCCTCTTCTTGTTTGTTTCTACATTTCTTAACAACTTCCATTTTATATAATTAAAATAAAATTCTATAGGTCTCATTATCTAGAAAATGAATTCCCAAAAACATCAAATTATATAACATCATATATTGCTAGATTTATTTTCATATATCCATAATTTCTGTTTCAACCCATTTTTTAAAATTGCACCATGCTTTTAAAAGTCATATAATTTTTAAAATACCACTCTCATTACATTTGAAAAATATCACATTTGAAAAAAATTTATGCTTTTGAAAAATAAATTCTTTTCACCGAATGATAAATCATAACTCATATTGAAATATTCACTCCTAGTGGGATTTTATTTCTTTCATTCATGTTATGCTCTTCTCACTGTCTAAACTGATGAAATGTGATTATAAATCATATAACTGTCTCCAAAACACATATGTACCATAAACCCCAATATCAAAAAAATAGTGTTAATAGTTTATCTATGACTTCTTATGATCAAAATTTAATGTAAATAAAATCATACACTTTTATACCAAAACAAAATAAGGACACAACTAGAAAAAAAATTCAACTCGAAGATAGAGACACATGATAACGAGGGATCAAAAAAATTGATATAACATGTCCCAAAAGATGTGGACCAACGAAAAATGATACCATTTGTAACATCCAACCCCACCTCATTAGATCAAGTCAATGTGGAATTGAGAATATGGATTATGTGAAATCCACATGAACCCAAAGGCTTTTAATAAAAAAAATGATTTTAATACAATTTGGGGTTAATTTTTTCCTTTGAAACTAAAACAACAACAACCAACATAACACCAACCAAAACCACTATATTATTATTGATAAAAATGTATATAACTCAATTTATAAAAAATAAAAAAAAAATAATGACAAAGTTGATCATTTAAATATACAATGTAGTAGAGAAAACAGACAAAACACAATGACTCCAATGACACTGACTCCATAGCTCCCAACATGCTCTGTGCTCTTACTACAAAATATATACTCAATGTATCATGATGAAATACTTAAAAATGAAATAATTTTCCTTTACATGTAAATAGATAAAAGATATCTGAAAAAGTGCCAATGATCCAATGTAGTATGTGAGTAATGAAACAAAGTATGTTTTCCTCTAACGAATTCCTAACTCACACCACTTGGATTGAACACGCCTATTAATTTATATAAATATATTTATATAAAACACTTTAAAAAATTTATATTATTATAAAAAACAATATTCATAATAAAATAGTTTTCCTAAACCTAATACATTTCCATGTAATGTATCCAAACAAGTATTTAAAACAATTTCTCCATCATCAATGTCGGCATACCCATTCCATTCCACATATCCACATAGCAACACATGCATTACATGGTGATAATTATACACTAATTATTAGTTTGTCTTAAATCTACAAAGTAGTAAAAGGTAACCATATACCAGTAGACTAATAGAACAGTCCCCTTCCATCATTACATGTTAACACAAATGAGCTTATTCCAACAAGTTATTCCAAAATCATGCAAAAAAATAATGCCAAACCATTTCAAAAAAAAAACAAAAAAATTTAATAACCCATCCAAAAGACCTTTTTCCATAATTATATCCCCAAAACCAGTTTTGAAATCCTCATATTAAAAATATCCAATAACAAACCATGCACCAAAATCCCACAATTTAACAAACTATCACTAAATAAGGGTTCAACCAAAATTTTCACAAAAACATTCAATCAATTTCTTGAAATTTGAAAAAATTGAATCTATGCCTTCATGATCTAATAAGTGGAATCAATAGTGAATCCACTAAGCTAGGAAATTGTGGGGAAAAAATTAATGACATAGATTCTTCAACAAAACGTGGTTGAATATAAAAAACCCATCATTAGAACTTGTTTCCTAATATCAACATAGTTGTATGTAATAATTATTGTAATCAAATATCACATATATATATATCCTCATTAGAATAGATATATGAATCTAAAATATGAAATTTAAATAGATCGATTGAAATACACCTGGAATGGAGACTTACCAAGAAATATAGCATTCAAAGAAGCATGATTTTCAATCAAATGATGCCTATATTGAAGTGGTATCCAAAGACATTGGGAGTATATTAAACTAAATTAGTGTTGAAATATGTGGAAAAATTGGTTTTGGAGTAAATCCGAGTGAGATCATATTTCTTATTATATAAAAATTAATCATGCAATGTTAGGATGCTCGGTTAGGAAAACTGTGTGCAAACTGTGTTCCAGCCACTGCCTCTAAAAACTCATCACATGGTTGGATCACATAGTTTAAAAAAAACTCACAACTATGTTTTTATTATGTTTCAATTTTCATAGAAACTCATTGGTAGCCACACGGTCTATCCAAATAGTGCTAATAAATTGTGTGCCTAATTTATTGCTTGTGAAATTCTTTGTACAGTTTACTAAAGGTGTTGAATGATTTCAAATAACCATGATCAAACTATGAACATCTATAAACTATATAAAAACATTTATATATTCATCAAAATACTACAGAAAACCATCAATACACATTACATAGATAAAATATTTAAATAATGGGTTACTTGCATGAACCCTAGGGTGCTACCTGAGCTATGAAATTCCTAAAAAATCATTCAATAATTCCATTGAGGGGAAAATTTTCAACATCTTATATTTTTATACATATTACTTCATTGTACCTTTAATAATCACATATATAAATGGATGACTAGTCATTTGAGATATGTATGATTAATTCCATTCCATTTGGAATTCTTGATCCATCGATTAAAAAACAATAAATATTTTATATTTTGATATTCTAATCGTGGATAATATAACAAAATACTTTCAACTCAAATAATTGTCCATATCATTCACATTTCCATGGTATTAATGGATTTAGAAGTAACAATCATTAATCATCACTAACCATATTCTTTTGAATATATTCATCTCCTAGTGTGTGAATATATAATTTATAATTTTGTGATTACTATATGTAACACATTTTTATTTATAAGGATAATGTATTTATCTCATTAATGAAAAAAATTACCATATAAAAAAATTCATGATTTGGGTGATGTAAAAAATTTAATTTTCATGAGGTATAAGCTAAAACAATGTCATTATTCATAATAAATAATCCCAATGACTTCTTTTTTCATTTATATATATTAAAATACCTTTCCCCACAAAATGTAATATATTTATTTGTGTGAATACTAAAAATAACTTATGCTCCTTGAAACATTTTTAGAATTCATTATTCCATAAGAACATGAAAACCTTCCAAATTAACATAGTGAGTGGATTAGATAGTCATGAGAAACTATATAAAAAACATCTATAATATCTGTTAAATCAATTAAAAAAATCAAATATAAATTACAATGGATGGTATAAGACAACTTCAAATATCCTCATTATTTGGAGGATCAAAATGATACACCATTAATTGAGATGATTGATAGAAAAGTGATTCCCTTCGTAGAATAAATTAACATTGTTATGTTTTTTATATAATCCCTCCAATATTATGTTCTCTAGTAAAATTATCAATTGATATTCATGCACTTCATTTGTATATGAGTGTATATATATGAAACTTTCCTATAAAGAAAACCAAAAACTGATAATAGTAATAAAAAAAGACTCAATTTATTAAATCCACAAAGGCAATATAGGAGAGAGTAAAACCATATGGAATCACTATAATCAAATTTCATCCCTACATTTAATGAAACAGTGTATTTGCTATATCTTAATTCATAACTCCTAATTTATGATATCCAAAAAGAATATAAATATTTTAAAGGTATTATTCTCATTAAAGTTGATCAAACAAGGAATTATTATGTGGTAGATGATACTAAATCTTTATTATGATCAGTCTCAGTTCACATTTTTTTATGAAGAGTCACATCAATCCATCAAGTTTTAAATAAAATAGAATAGGTTCACCCAATGATGACGTTCTATGAGAAATTAATACCTTGTCAATGTTCTCATGGGGTTAAATATTCAATTCCAATAACTCAATGAAGACAATTCTATATGGATTTTTAAAAAGGTTATTCTACTACTAATTGTTCTATTGAAAACAAATATTTACAATAGGGTTGAAGACTAAGAGAATATTTTTTAAATAAATTAAAAAACAACCCCAAAATTTGAATATAATCAATTTTATATTTATCCCAAACCATCGAATATATGTTTCCCTACTGAATGGGAATCATAGAATAAATAAAGATTGTGATTTACATTATATTTTCATATCTATCGTCACACTAATAGAAGATCATAGGTTTTTTGGGATTATCAATCATGATAATCCTTCCTCATAAATTCATCATGTAATTATGCATATAATGTAAATTCATGCCTCTAATAACAAAAAATGAAACCATAATGAGAATAACACGATTAACAGGAAACACATTACAAAAAACAACAAATATAGAAGAATTATAGAAATGTTATGACATCATAAAATCATTATGAATTTTCCCATTTATTTTAATATTCTAACATTGTGGTAGAATTATGAAACCCATATAAACTATTTCAGATATAAAGGTGATGATAGAAAAATAATAATTTCATATATTAGTAGTTAGGGAGTTGATAGTTAGTGTTCTATTCACCATAGGTTTATAACCCCCCTTATCAGAAATACTAATAGAATGAGATTTTTCTTTGTATCACATATAAAATGATTTATGAAAGTTATTATAATAATTATCCTTAATAATTGATCATGGTTACCATATTTCCTATTTTTATTTTATTTTAATCAATGGAGTGAGGGTGGTGCATTAGTTGGTTCCTTCCATTCTTATATTATGTCAAGTAACATTTTTTTGACCATTACACCTGAAATGACTCTATAATTTGGCATCCCATATTTAAATCACTATCTAGTGAAACACAAGAAACATCCATGATATTTATTCACAAATTTATTTCTTGTAGGGTTCAATAATAACATTACTTCATGTGATATATTAGAGTTCTATTTATGTTCAATATTCATTTTCCTATCAAAACCATGGGAATATTGTGATTCTTAAAATTTTTTATATTTACTGAGAGAATAATGACTGATTGAATCATATCTGCTATACATTTTTCTAGATGATAACTTTCAAATAATTTTTTTAACCACCTAATAATATATTTAATTTTATATTATGTAAAAGGGTTTAACTAACATCTTAAGATGAATATATTGTTAAATTACCCTCATAGGTAATAATGTGGTCACTATACATTATCTTGTGTTCGTGATATTCCCCTTCTATTCATGTGTAAGGAATATGAGAGAAGAACATAGTGAATAATATTCTCTTAAATCCATCCCATACAATGGATCACATTTCATCGTCCTGGCTAATATTCTAAATATGAATTCACCATAGATCTACTGCACATTCCAATTGATAAATTCCCATATTAAAATTGTCCTTTTATAAGGAATAGATAATGGAAAATATATTTTCAGTTGTACTTCTCTATTTAGATGAAACTTGTGTTTCAATGGACCCACTAATAGATGGTTTTAATTACATCTTAAAATTCATAATAGAAGGTTATTTTCTACGTTTATTGTTTATATGTTCAATGTTATTCCAATATTATTTTTTTGAGCATTTAAAAAAGATTCAGATTACTAGATACATCATATTTTTTTATCAGGAGGATAATAATTTAATTTTCCATCAAATTAAACAAGACATGATTTATATAGGTTATGATATTGAATAAAATAAAAAATCATTATGTGAGAAAAAATATTCATAGTTGAAATAGAACAATCATGAAAAATAAATTTTGGGATTTATAAATCATGACACATTCTTATGAATATATGAAACCATATTTTTAACTGTTGAAATCCATGGACATTATCTATTCAAATCCATAAAAGTTGTTCATAATGCAAATTTGAACCATCCTATGAATATTAACCCATAGAGTCAAAACATCTTTGCAGTAAGATCCATTATCATGCACTAGATCTTGATAGATTCTAGTTCAATGATTCCTTTTAGGGTTAATAGACCTTGTGACATCTATTCTATAGGGATATCAACTTTTCATATCATGACATTGATGTTATTTCTTGGAAAATCACATTCTATTATTTTTCATAGCATAGGATATCCACCTTCACATTTGATTATCCTAAGTTTTATCCCAAAAAAATTATAATTTTTATTTATAAATGTTAACTAAAATATTTTTTTGATGAATTCTATCAATACTCAATATTTTTCTACATAAATATAGCATATTTTAGATGAATGTTTAATTAATTTCCAGAATACATGTCTAGAAACTGTAAGCTTGTAATATCATCTGAGATTAGATATTCAATTTTTTATTTCCTATAGGATATTATAAATCTCGGATAAACATGATAGCACCATGTACATGTCTTAGATATATCCTACATGATACCATTCACTATATCATGGGGAATAGATAAATAATAATGTTAGATCTCATATAAATTATATGTGTAAACATGTTAAATACAAACACAATATACGAATAAAGGTATGAGAACATTATAATAACATTTCAATACCTTACCATTCATATCCTAGATCAAAATAGAAGTAATGGAATAAATCATTGAGTTTATAAGATATACTTCATAAAGAAATCAATGAAAATGATCCCTGATAAAATAATATTTTTTTATAAGTGACTGAGTCTTGTAATGAACATATCATTTTAATAATTTGAACATGTATAACATGAAATTGGTTCCTAGTTATATTAAGGACATTAAATTAGGACCTCACATAACCCTATAAACATGAATTCCATGAGAATTAATAAAATAATATACATTTAATTAGGATATTGAATGACATATTTTTCCCATGATTTATCAATCATTACCCAATTAATTGGAGGGAGACATAGGTCATACTAATCATTGTTGAAAACATGACAATTCATCAATGGTTTAAACAAAAAAACTATCATTGAATACAATTAATTCACTATTATTTTTTATAATGTTACATTCATTACCTAAAAACCATATATTTTTGTTCAATAAGAAAATATAAGACACGTCATATCAGATCCCATAAAATTAAATTTGTTTAACAAACATTTCTACATACCATAAGCTAATGTAAAGAAAGAGGTTTTATAATTTCTTCAGCCATTTATTTTAGAATAAACCATATAAAAGCAATTATTTTCATGAACATATTTTCTTTAATATTATTATCTAACTCAAATAATGAATAATAATGGAATCATTGGGTTATATAATAAAAATTATTAAATAATATTAAATGATTAGATATTATATTGAAAATTTTGTTAAAAGTTAACATGGAATATTCTTTGGGGAAAATAACCACTTCACATATATATGACCTTTTAAAAAAAAGTATCCCAAAAATAATCAAAATATTTTTCACTGAAAATAACCATTAAAAATTATAGTGGATGAATTAAAAAATATATTGGTGATGATGGAGGGATATTCTAATCATGATGTATTTGGAAAATGAAATCCATATATCCCCACATTTCTAAAAAAGACAAAAACTTGTAGTTTATTAAATGAAAATAAGATTCTATTAAAATAATTTTTAAAAATATAAAAATAGGTATAAATTGAATGAAATTATCTTGTTAAAATAATAATAACAATCATTTAAATATTTATAGAAAACATGTACATAGAAGAAAAAGTATTTTCCATAAATTAGATTAATAGTGTATGATTTACTTTAAAACATTATTTTCAAAGGTATACTATATTTATCAAAGAAATAAATATTTTCCTTTGAAACGAATTATGTAATACCCTAAAACAATTAATTTTTAGTTTTTATAATCATTCAAATTACACACCTATTCATACAAAAAATAAATACTACCATATATGTCCCTATAAAAGTGATTGGTAAATCAAAATTTCACCTAGATGTCCCTTGATAAATACATTAGAATATGTTAATTATTCCCACAATCAAACCACAACATTACATAAATAGTGTTATATTTACACATCACCCATCCCATATGAACATGGATATACCCCCACAATTTTATTCCAAATTTTATTTAAAATAATTATTTAGAAAAATAACATCTTTATAACCAATGATATTTGAAATAAAATCAAACGTCCAATTTTTTAAAAAAAAATTCTAAAACGTATTTCAATCAAAGAATTAAGAAAATAATTGATTATGAAAATTAGTTCCAAAAATATAGAGTTAGAGACATGACAACTACCTTGAAAATTATTCTGTAGAATAAAGAATCTATTATAAAACCTGTATTCTCAACTCTTTATTTGGTTCCTTTATAACTATTTGATTATATCTCTTCAATATTAAAATAACCTCAAAATTATAGGAATTATTATACCATGTATACTATTAATAAATAAAACCATATTGATCAACAATGAGAAATATAAATTAGACCGTAAACATTGATTTCAACAGTGAAATTACAAAATATATTTTGTAATTACTTCCCAAACATCAATGACTTACATAGCATGCATATGGGTTCTATTTAATTTTTCTAAGAAGAATAGAAACCTAATGATAAAAATAAAATATGTTTCGGTACAAAATCATACTGAACCTAGGTGAATTAATGGTAAAATTTTGGGATTTAAGTCATGAATCCATCAAGTGGAATGTTCAGTAGAAATACCCATTTCCATTTTTAATATTTATGAAAAACTGATTATGTGTCAAAAATTACATTTACGTCATAAATTAATGAGAACAAGATCTAGTGAATTGTTTAAAATAATAAATGATTTTAAGTAATTAATTTTGAAAACTTGTCATCATAGATCTTGATTTTTTAATATAAATCACTGCGTTGAAAATTCTAGCCATAAATATCCAATAAAACCATCCTCTAATACATCAAAACACATCTATAGACTAGTCCAACAACTCCAAGCCGAAACTAAATCAAAAAAACATGTAATTCCACCAAAAGGGGGATACAAAATCTATGAAACACAATTATAGGTTATATCCTCATTAAAACAACATGTATAATGGGCTTGGACCAAGGGAATTTTAGACATTTGAAACACCTTCTCCTAGTGAGTTTGAATCCCACAAAACACATCTTGATGATCTCATTTTCATCAATATCATAGTCCCTCCAAAACAATTATGTGATTATCATCACAATAATAGCTAGGAAGCTGTATTACCTAGATGAGATCATGTAAGAAACTCGTCTATGGGGTGTTATATATATAATACATGAAATATCTAACATGATACAACACATTGAAAATCCCAACATTCATATAAATGTTTTTAATCCCACGACTAAATCATTAATACCACGATGAGAATTCTCAATTCATAATAACTATCTTCAAATGTAGAACTATATAGCCCTTCTCACATGGACTACAAAATACTTTTTATGACCCTATGATAGTTTCATCCTCTCATGATTCACATGAATTATATAAATTAATCATTGAAAAAGTATCAGAACATGAAATGATAATTCTATGATTCGATTCAAATACAATGTCAAATAAAATTATTTCAATGTAAATCATTAAAAACCTATATACCAATGGTGTGGAGAATACTATATTTATAATTGAACTCAACCAATTATTGGTACCTCATCCATGAAACTATAAAATACAATACATTGTAATGTTACATGAGTTCAAGAGTTTGGATTTATTTCTCTAATATACCATCCATAAAAGTATGAAAAGTAGTGATAACAACAAACTATGATCCAAATTCATGTTATGTTTCTCTATAAAGCATGGATGTAAAATGAAAATCAGGATTAGAGATGATCATCTATTAGGATCTATAGAACCCACCACCTTCTCCAACTTGTTTTCTATTATTGAGTTTGAAATTGTTCTCAAATATATTTGTAGACTATAGTCTTGAAAGTCTCTATGTGTCCTTATATAAGTTTTATTATAAAAATATAGGATTTTAATACATAAATATTAAAAGATTTTTTTATGAATGTTAAATATATTTTATAATGAAAAACCATAAGACTGTAAATGTTTAATATCATTGGATACAAGATACAAAATCATTATATTTCATGAAACGTTATCAAATTATACCACATTCATCATCCCACCTACTTAAAATCATAGGTTTTCCAAACATATAACTTTATTCATAACATATGTAAAGGAATAATAAGGAAGGGTTATCTCGTATTCTTAGAAAGGATAAACATAGAAGATATCAACATAACATGAGATTTACTGTATAGAGACATATTAAACTCATTTTAACACCATATCCATCATATCATTGATCATGAACATAATTCATGGATAAATATATGATTTTAATAAGAAATGATTAATAATGGGATCAAAGAACATTACTTTTCATGTCATATCATAATCAAGAGATATATATATTTATAATAAAAATAATATTATGTCATTTTGAACCTTTGGAAATAGTAATGGGTTAACTCATTTAGTCAAGGAAATGAAATCATGTCCTCACATAACCTTATTGAAATTAACATTAGGTAAATTCAAAAAAATATTGACATTAAATAAGTTTCAATAGTAATATATTTTTCTTATGAGTTATCACTCTTTACCTAGTACATTATAGGGAGATATAGGTACCAGCCATCCCCAGTTATAATGTGACCAATATCCTTAGTTTTAACATAAAAAATTCCATGGGATATAATGCAACCAATTATCATTTATTGAATGTGACCAAAATAACATTGTGTGAATTGTACATTTTTGTTACATAGTATCATAAAACACTCATCATATCGAAATCTATGATAATAAATTTGTATCATAATCAATAAAATTATAGCATAACCCACAAAAAATGGGTTTCATATTTATCTAAACCATGACCCATGGAAAATGAACACGATTCATGAAAAAATATTCATAAATTTAATAACCCTCCCATATAATGAAAATTTATGGTATCATTAGATCATATCACTAATAATTCTTGATTTACATAAATAGATTTCATCTTATATGGAAAATTATTAACAAATATTATTAGGAACATTTATTATGGAAAGTAACATTTCCACTAAAAAAATCACAATTTTCAAAATATCTTTAACATGATATTGTGAAATTAAATTTCATTTAATATGAACATTTAAAACTCTAATGAAAATATAAATAATTCAATGGTTATAATGTATTATAATTTCATTAACGTTTTTTCTGATAGAAGAAATGATTTCGTTCATAATCTAATTATTAATGCAGAAATAACTCATTTATAAAATTAATAAAGTAAAACATTAAAATAATATTTTAATACGTAAAAAAAATTAAATATAATAATAAATAATATTTTTATAATAGTAAAAAAATTAATTGAATTTATAAACAAAAACTTGAAATAGATAAAAGGAATTTGATAATGAAGTTGGAAATAAACATGGTTGCCCTTAAAAATATTATTTTGGAATCATGAGTAAAAATGAGAAAAAAATGAAAGGGAAAAAATATTTGATTATAATAAATATAATATAAAAAAATTCATTATAATATATAGAGTTTTATTAGAATATTTCATCATCAGTAACATAATCATTACAAATACAAAAAACATCGATATTGTATCATAAAACCCATAACAATCCATTTTATTTTGATCATATGAATAATTAAAGATTAAATACGAAACAATAAATACTATTAGAATATGTAAAATGATTATATAACTTGTCCAAGTGGAATCATATAAAACACCAAATATAAATGTGTGGTCAATATGGCATATGTCCCCAAAAAATAAATGAGTGACTACAAATCCCTTAGATTATGTGTTGAATTTATTCATAAATATTTGATCATAAGATATAATAAATTAAGGTTTATTATTACTATTAAGTAGAACCATTATCATATATATCATACCATATATGATTTAATTATAATATTTTATTAAATGTTTAAATTCAATTTATTATAAAAGTAATGTTTTTAAAAATAATTTCATCTTTTTTCGAGAATGATTTAATTTAGAATAAAAAGGCCATTGAAATTTATCCTAGTTATATCATCTCAAAATTTATAACTGGGATATAAATATCATTTATATTTATTTTTGAAATATAATTTTTTTAATCAAATAAAATATGAGATAGAAACTGAGTTGCATTGTTCATATAAAGTGATTATTTTACGTAGGAAAGAATGTTGTTTCCATTTTCTAAATGGAAGTAATGAAATATATGTTGCTTTTATTAATAAATTCCATCCTTATTAACCATCCATGTAAATAGAAAATAAAAAATTTCTCTCTTCTCTTCATGGCGACGGTAGATCACATAAAGAATTTGAGCGGTGTTACTATTTTTTAAAGGATTTCAAGGTAAGAATTTTGATATGATACTATAAATAAAGATGTTGAATAATTTCATAAATATCATATATAAACATTCAATCCATCATTATCCTCAAAATTTGAGATATGGTAATATAAAAAATTACATTTCTCCATGAGTCAATAGTATTCCAATCAAACGATTGATCATTTTTTTACTTTTGTGGGAAGAAGCGATTAATATATGTTATTTCATTACCGTAATAAATTATTAGTGTATATAATTATTTTAAATATAAATTTGTTTTTTATTAATATTTGAACTATGTGGAAGAAGAAATAAATCAGGAAATGAAGGTTAACAAATTTAACTCCTCTATATAAAACCTCTATATGTTTTTTATGTAAAGCCTGCATTGGAGGGGTTAAAAAAACTATGTCTACCAGAATATGGGTATTTTTATATGTATTCTATTTTGGTAGGTATTTTACAAAAAATGATTGTATTTTTTTTAATATTATAGGATTATAGGATGCATTTTATAAGTGGGGTAGGGGTGACACAATGAATTATTAGAAAGAAAATGTTATACCCATATTTTTTGAATACCATAAGGCTCCAAAATGGATCATTCTCAAAACAGAGTTTTGATATGGTTGAATTATGTATATTAAACTAGAATATTATAAAAAAGGTTATTTTAACCCGTTTTTTAGTATAACAGCATGGTAAACCAGATATAACCTAAAACATTATAATTAATTTTTTTACTATTATTACTATTCATTTTTAATAAAAATATTTGGGAATTATTATATAATATTAATTATGATGATAAAAAATAAAAAATAAGTTATTCAATATTCATCTCACAAAATTGGAAGAATTTAATTTCAAATAAATCTTGTTGTCAAAATGATAATGTGATTTTAACAGGACAAAAGGTTTGTATCTATAAATAAACCTTAATATAAAAAATTATTATGAATGTAATTATAGGGACCTAAATAAAATTATGATTTAAATTATTGAACTATTTTTACATTAATTTTTTTTAAAGTAATATTTATATAACCAAATGATATAAATGAAAATGAAGTTTTCAACAAAAATATTTATCTTTCATGCTTTATTAGAAAGTTTATAATTTTACAAATATCCCAGTAATTAACCCAATGATTATTTTAATGCAATGATTCCAAAAATTATTATCATTTTCTATAATTTAATTTCAAATATTGAAAAAAATTATAATATTTTTTTGAAGGATTATTTTTAAAAAATACGTGTTCAAAGAATATAAGGAATTACTATAAATTATGTACTTATTTATAAATTATAAATTATTTTTTAGAAAATATTATTATTAATGATCAATGTATATTTATAAATAATCACACCTCTATGTTAAATAGCTACATCATAATTTTGATTTTCAAATACAAATATTAGTAATATATCGAGGTTCTTTAATACTTAGTGTTTCATTTAATTCATGATATCTAAGAAATTTAATTTATTCAACAATATTTTTTCCTAAAATCCAATAATGTCAAATTTGACACCCTAAAAATTAAATTTTCCATTTAAATTTTTCATTATTATATAAAAAATGTGGATATGTCTACCAAAACATATCTACATGTTATCATAAATCTTCATAATAAAATTTTCCCACAAAACATTGACCATGTGAGTTAATTTTCATCATATCACATTATCTATACCATCTACAATCTCAGCCAACTGTTCCTAAAAAAAATACCTCTCCAATGATATTAAAATTTATTTTATTACTTTATAATTGTAAAATATATTATTACTCATGAAAGAAACATGAAAATCATCATGAACTTGAGAGGGGTTTGGTGAAAGGACCAAAAACTAATAAAATGCAATGATTGAATAATAATATCAATAGAAAAATATAAAAATTTCTTATATTTTTTTATTACTTAATATCTTAACCATATTCCCAAGGTAATCTCAAAAGAATACCTTTTCCCAATCTTCCAATTCCAGAGCACAATGATAATTTTCATTATAAATTTTATATGGAATCTAAGGTTTCTTAATATAATGAAGAATGAATATAAATTTAACTACCATTAGCTCATATATCATGGGTCCCAATACAATTAGTTATATAATATCATATAATTATTATTGATTACTATACTAAATTCATAAGAGGTCTTCAGAAAAATCAGTTTGAATGATGAAGAGAAAGATATTTTGGAAATAATACTAATTTAGATGAAGTTTTTTTATCCAAACCACAATTGAAATACATAGAAATAATTCACTATATATATTTTTGTGTTATATTTTTTATTTCAGACATATCATTTGTATTAATATGATACTCAATTTAGAAACACAAATATGTGACAATAGCTTACTGAGGACATACAGAAAACACTGAGAAAAACCTAATATCTTGATCAGATATTGTCAAATGTTATAATCAATTAAAACGTGAAATTTAATTTATATCCTAGATCTAAATAGAAAATTTCTATTATATTATTAATGTTTTTAATCTTTGTATATTTATCCACTACAAACCTATATCATTTTCTCCTTTCAACCTTTTGGGGAGTCTGATGAAAAAGTCCATAGTGATGTTTTCACATTTCCAATAATTTTTGGGTATTGGATAAAACATATAATCAGATTTCCCCTCTAATACATTACATGATATCATATGATTAATATAGATAAAAACTTGGTAATATATATATATATATATTCATTTCATGATGCTGGAAGTAAAAATTTAAATATCTATATATATTTTTACTTTCAGGATGAATATGGAATGATAGAACTATGAACATCATATAAAAACTCTTTCAAACTAGTATTGAGGGGACACAAACAAGGTTACTACACCATATTACTTTATCGAAACTAGGTGTAAACTTATAAATATTTATTACCTTGTTCTATTGAAATAATGATTCCTCCATTTTTTCTTTAATCATTACATATATATATTGTTAGACACTAATTGATAAAGTTAATATTTATTCCCTTCCTTTAAGATTTTAAAATCCATATATTATAAATCCAAAAATATTTTATATATTTTTATCCTCATCATGTATATTATAACACAAACATATAAATTCAAAAATTAATCAACCCTTTCCATATTTATAAGGAGGTAATGTATTGAGTATCCATATTCATTAAATAGCTCAATATTTCTTATTTGGATCACATTCAACTCCCTTCATATGAATATATAATTTTTAATTTTTTAATACACATATATATCACACTATTATTCATAATGGTATTTCCTTTATATTATTAATGAAAAAATTTCCTAATCTAACTCTAAATCATAAGTTGGGAATATTTTGTCCAGAAACATCATATGTTAAGGGGTATAAGAAATTACCATATCATTACTCAAATGGAAAACTCTCAATAAATTATTTTTTATCTTTATATATTTAAAATCCTTATCCTCAACAATGTAATTTACGTATAGGTTCTCTTAATAAAATTATCTTTATTTCCTTGACATTTCTTTAAATTTTTTAGAACCATTCCAAATAAACACGATGAGTGGCTCACATAATAATTAAAAGTTATTCCTAGAAACATCAATAATTTCATCTATTCTAAGAAAAAATCATATATCAGCTATCATAGTAGGTTTAGGTAAATGTTAAATAGCCTATCTATTTAAATAGTTATATGATACACCCTCTATTGAGATGATATGACATTAAAATGAGTGCTTTTGTAGATAAAAGTTTACATTTGTAAATTTTTAATACAATATCTCCATCATAGGGTGTCCAGTATAATAATCATGTGTTCATAATTTTATTATCTCTATATGAATATATAATAATATGGTCAATAAATTTAACCCCAATTATTAATGGTAGTATCTGGGGTCTCAATTTATTAATTCAAAAAATATAACATTAGAATTAGTAAGATCAAATGGAATCAAAATACTAAAATAGTGTCCTTTCATTATATGAAATGTTTTCTTTGGAATATCCTCCATCATAACCCCCAATTTATTTTATACATTAGGAATATATATCATGGAATGGCATGGAGATCCACATAGTTCATAATGAAAATAAAAATTATATGTTAGAGGATACATTTTCTTGATTGTGATCTTGTTCAATTGACATTAATCAATCTAGAGTAACATTGATCCATAATTCTTATATAAAAATAAAAAATGTGAACTATAAATTGAAACCATTTTTCAATTTAATTCCCTAAAATGATTCTCCTATTGCTAATTCTTCAATTCCCTCAACTCTATTCCTGTGATTCTATAGGGATGTTATAAAAAAGGTTTGTCATCAGCTAGGAGTTCTATTGAAAGCTATACATTATGATTGGGTGTGAGATGAGGAAAATATTTTGGGAAAACATTACTGACATTATAAATATATTTATATGATAAATTATGAGTTTCTATATATAAATATGAGATAATATTACTATTTTAATTAGAATCAAAACATATACAATAGATGTGATTTCCAGAAATTTTTTATATTTATCTTATAACTACGAAAAGATCATATGATAGTTTTGAATGTATAACATTACAAAACTTTCTCATAAATTTATGTGAGATTTATGTAGATAATTCTATTCCATGTCTAATATAATTTCAAATTGAACTATAAGAGATATAAAAATATTGGCAGGAAAAGCATTCCCACAAAAATCAACTAGAGATGAATCATAGACTAATGATTAAATCATCATTAAAATAGGGTTTTTCATTGTTAGTACAATATCTAATCATTGGGGTTGAATTTTTAAATCATTATAAAAATAGTCCAATTAAAAATAATGGGTAAAAAAAGAATAAAAAAATATAATAGTTGTTATAGAAGGGATAATATGTTTACATTTGACCATGTCGTTATCATACCCTTTATTAGGAATATTGATCACATAAGATTTTCCACTTTATCTAAGATTAATATATTTCAAACATTGTTCATTGTCATTATCCTTTGTAATTGAGAACTGTTACCATAATTCCCACACCCATTTCATTTGAATCAATATATAAAGATTGGTTAGATATTTGGTTCATTCAATTCCACTATTGTTTCATAAATTCTTTCCACCACATTTTAACATTAACTAAAGTAATGATCAACCTTCCTATATTTTAAAAACATCCTAGTTCAACTAATTATATTTCCATGACATTTGTTATAATATTTATTTGTTTGAATGGGATGATAATATCATTCCACCACGGGATTTAATCAATTTCTCATGAGAATCAATCTTCTTTTTCTTATCAAAATAGATAAATGGTGGGATTCAACACTTTATAATTATTCCTTTAGTATATATTGAAAAAGTTCTTCATATCTTGTAAAATCTATTATATATAATTGAAATTAGATACTTGGTTTTAAGACTCCTAATTTTTTATCAGTTATTATTTCAGTGTTGTTGACTAATCCAAAATATCACATTTATTATATTGTATAATTTGTTTCATATGAACTTATATATTCATCATCCTTCCTCTTGAATTCAATAAATTCATTATCCATCCCTGGGAATATTATCTGAGGTATGTACAAAATTTGAAATATTATTTAAAAAACATCCTATACAATAGATGAAATTTAATCATGATAAATCACATTCATAAAATTATTCCACCACTGATCTGATAAAAATTACATTTTATAAAATTTGAGAATAATATTCCCATGTACAGAACACTATATATTGTAAAATATCTTTTTGTTGGTACAGATACACTTTTTGGCCACTAGTCGATTAGTGGAACCAATAACCTAATGTGGAAGATTCCTGATAAATGTTTTAATATAATTTTATTGCTAATTTTTATTTTTGAATCCCAGTGTGAATCATTTCCAAAGGATTTGTCGAGAAAAAAAATTATTTTTGAATTATATATCCCACAACATAAGGTTTATTGGGAGGAAAATATTTTCATTTTCTATGATAATAACTAATACATATCAACCACCAGTTTCAAACCTGGTGTGAAGTAAGGACCATTTTAATTCATGAGGTAACAATTGAGTCTTATTTAATGCATCATTTTGGGGTTGTTATATCTTGAACCAACTCGGATAGATCCATATCTAAATGTTGTATTTTGAGATAGATTCTATTTACTTAAAAACCAAAATCCCTTAATTTCCATAACAT
The DNA here is from genome assembly GCA_963277665.1 of Viscum album. Classification (NCBI taxonomy): domain Eukaryota; kingdom Viridiplantae; phylum Streptophyta; class Magnoliopsida; order Santalales; family Viscaceae; genus Viscum; species Viscum album. The sequence continues at coordinate 1,144,691,815 of OY728141.1, forward strand.
GGGACTTTATCTTGTACAAATGATCAACTGAAGGGTTCCCACTAGAATGTTCTCATCATAATTTACAATGGTTAACAAAATCACCGATTTTCAGAAACTATAATAAAAAAATATTTTCAAACAAATGTTTTACCTATTTTTAGATGAATATTCATTTCATTTCACAAATACATATCTTTTTACTATAATGGTTTGATTTAATTATATATTTTATATACAATATTTTTATTTCTTGATGGTTTTACGACATAATCCAAAAATATCATCCAGCCGAGTAAACATTCATAGATATATCAAACTTAAACCCATTCTTCATAACATTGCTAATGGAAAAAATGAATTTCTGGGATCTAATAATCCATATGTGTAAACCTGGGAGATATCATCAAAACATGAGTATAAGTGTATGAGAACATGATAATGCCATTTTAGAAAAATAACATACATAATATAGATCATAATATTTATTCATGGAATAAATCATTATAGTTGATAATATATAACTCATAAACAAATCAAATTACATGATCCATGATACAATATAATTTTATAAGGAATATATATTTTTAGATACATTGTATTATAACATTTTAAACATATATAAATACAAATAGTTTCACTCATTATGTTAGAGAGACTATGTTTTGACCATCAAAAACATTATGGACATAAAAGGAAAGACTAGGAATAATATTTTGAACATGAAATATAGTTCACACATAACATATTTAAATAACTATTTATCAATCATTACAAAATTTATTGTAGGGATAAATAGGTACCACCTGTTATTATATATAAAACAACCAATCTACATCCTTAAAATATAACCACCATCCTTGGTTATTACATATCCATTATACATGTTTATAAGGTAAACACTATCACATAGTGAAACCCATGCACATTTTTGTCAAATGAATGTAAAAGAATTATCCTATTTGAACCCATGAAAGGAAATGTCATTCATTGAAATTGGAACATAGAATAACCCATTGAAACTGAAGAGTATTTGTAATTGTTTTACTCATTAATCATAGCATAACCCATGTAAAAAGAATAATTTACAATAAAATATAATAATCATATTCATGAAGAAAATATATAATGGAGAATATTAGTATTATTTGGTTATGTAATTATTAAATATTAAATAATATCAATGTATGTCATCTTACAAGGAAAATGATTTTAAAATATAACTTTAAATATATCTTTTGGAAAATAACCTTTTCAATTCCTAAATAATAATTTTTAAACTAAAATATCACTAAATATTTCCAAAATAATTTTAATTTCAAATAACCATGAACATAAATATTGCAACACTTAAAACATTTAATGGTTAGTAAGGTATGAAATTATGTTAATGTCATATTTTTTAAAATAAACCATTCCATTAGATTTTTTGTAAGAAGGTCAAAATCACCACATTTATTAAAAAAAGAATATTAATTTAATACCATTTTTAAATTGAATAAAATGGGATAAAATGTCATTAAATAATGTTTATAAAATATTAAAAAAAATTAATTTTTTTTAGAAAACATTGAGTTTGTAGATAATGTATTTTCTGATGATTAAATAAATAATGACATCATTATTTAAAAACATTCATTTAGAATCTAGAGTACATAAATAGAAAAAAAATTTATTACTTGAATAATCAAAGTATAAAAAATTTAATCATTTTCTAAAGGGATAGATCATTATATATGATCATTTGAAGAAAAAACAAAAACAACTCCAACAAACTATGGGATTTTATCATGAAAAAATCATAATATTAGTTTCTCTTCAAACATAAACCCCATTGATGAATAAGATCAACTAAATATTTAAATATGAAAAAAATAATTATTTTAATTAAATAAAATGTCAATGTGGATGTATATAAGTCACCCAAAGTAAATGAGTGTTCGATATTGAATATGTCTCTCAAAACTAAATGAGCTACTAGAAAACACAAACGTTATGTCTAAATTATTTCCAAACTGGTTTGAAAAAAATACAATAGAGAGTATTGATTAAATATAGATATTATCTAGAACCATAATAATATAAATAAATCCATTTATTTTTTATTTATAACTAAATATCATATTTTAAAAAAAAATATTTCATCAAAATCACATATTGGTAAATAAATAAATCATTTTTCATGTATGTTTTGGATTTGTAACCTTGGTACAGTTTCTTTTATCAAGGAAAAATAATGTACATAATTATAATAATGATATTATATCATATATATTATTTATATATTTTTTAATGTCATCATTAAAATTTAGGGTGACAATATAAATTGCACCATTCATAGTGATGATTGGTCGTACGTATGCATGAACACTATTTTCAATTTCTCGGTGGATGGAATTAATAAAAATTAAATTAAATTTACCTTTATTAAATAATTTGTTTTCATATATATAATTTATATTAACAAAATCTATACATACTACAATCATTCTGAATGTAAAAATAAAAAATGGTCCACATCACTTCGTGGGGGATATAGCTCACAAATATGCATGAGTAACATTATCATTTTCCAAAATATTAAATAGTATGAAGGTGTTTATGTTATGACAATATCATAATTATAATATATTCATAAATATATAATCTATAAATTAAATCCATAATTATTTCATTCCATGATAGGTGGTGATGAAAAACAAATTATATCTGTTTACAAGGCGGTAGTCCTCCATAAGCCATATCAATAGTTTCATTTATATTTTTTATAATTATGGAATGACTATAGGTTATTAAATTAATATAATTATATCTTATAATATTTTAGGTAAAGATTTTTGTATATCATAAAATATGTATAATATTTTATGTTTACATAATAATAAAACAAAATAAACATGTTTTGGATTTATACTTTTTTTTCACAGGACATATATATGATTATACCCATATGCATCATAATGTGGTTTTCTAATCAAACTAGATAAAATATATTTTCTGTAGTGACAATATAAATGTATTTTGGAAGGTATTTACTACATCACATTTATATGGAAATGTGAAGAGGAGATAAAATTTGGTGGCCTTTTATACATTAGGGAAATGACATAAATGGATTTTTTTAAAAATATAAAACTTATACCCACATATTACACATTCTAAATTGATTAAAAATGGATCATTATCAAATATAATATAATATAATTTATCTATTTATATTAACATAAAATATAAAATGGTTCATATATTAGGTAATTTTAACCAATATATTTAATGTTTAACCCCCAATAAAAATGTTTTAATCTTATCCACAATAATTAATGATAACTATGTTATCCTTCATTATATGGAATTAATTGTTGTAATAATTATGTTATATTATTTATTGTAAATACAAATATTGATTCAATATTTTTAAATTCAATTCATGGATGTGGTGGAATATAATTTTACATGAAACCTATAGACGTAACCAAGAAGCAGTTTCCCAATGAGAAAATATTAATTTGTATAAAAAGTTATTATTTAAATAATCAATATAAAATGGTTTCAAAGGATGTAAATTAAATTAAACATTACATAATTCTACTATTGTTTCTTTTTTATAATTTTAAATTAAATTAGATATTCATAAATGATGTGAAAAATGAATTTTTAAATAAAACGCAGTACTCTTCAATATTAATTAAATAAATTAGAATTTTGATAAATTTTAAAATAATTAACACAATGATAACATTAAAATTTTGATTAAAATTTTATTTTAATTTTTTTTAAAAAAATTATAAATATGTATAAAAACATGTTTCTTAATTTTTTACAAAATGAAATAACAATATTTTGTTGAGAAAAATTCATTTTTAAAGTACATGAATAATTTAATAAAAATTTAATAGTTATTTATAAATGTATTTTAATAATCTAACACTTTTAAAAGTAATTTAAAAAAAAAATACTATTCATATTGATACATTTAATGGGTAAGTTGAAAGGTACTTTTAAATAATAATATTAGTATTGTATGAGAGTTCATTAAACTTGATGTTACTTTTAGTAAATGATATCAATGAAATTTAAATCATTTTAAAAAAATTCCTCGAATTTTTGGGTGTTACATATGTAATCTTCATTCAACATAAATTTTATGTGACCTTATAGAATATTCGGGTGATAATAATTTACATAAACCTTATGAGGATGTCAACCTAGAGCCATACTTATAAACTAACATATTAATTGGGAGCTCTACACCCAAAATATGGAATATTTATGATAAAATAATTTTCTCTATCTAAATATATTCTAATTTTATACATATTTAAAACATTAGATCGAGTAATTATGATTAATTATCCATTCCTTTTTCTCTACCCCGAAACTAGCATCACATCTATTTATAGTATCAGTAAAATTAATGGTGCATGCATCAAATCAAACGAGGTTAAATACCTATTTATTACTAGGTATCACTTTTTGGCATCACAATGTAGCATGATATGACAATTTTTACCTACCAATAATTATAATAATTTCTTGTGAATACCTATGAAATCCATCATCTCCCTAATCCTAAGCATTTTGTGACACACTTTCATAAACCCCTCTCACTATTGGATCCCATCCTATGCTCATAATGAGGGAAGGAAGATAATGATTCCTAAATCCCACCTACAATAGTCTATTGATTATAGACATCCCCTATGGGTATATCATACTCAAAAATGATTGGCATGACCATCTATGGTTATTTTAAATGTGATATTAAATACAAAAACTCAAAGACTCATACTCAAACAAGTAATGATAGATCCCAATACATGCATATTATGTCATAAAAACATAAGAAACAATAAAAGAAACTACATTTAACAAATTCAAATCCTTATTAGTGACCTTAAAGCAATAAGATCCCTTAAATATCTCTATCATCTAGTAATATCTATCCCAATCTCAAAAAAAGCTCATGTTGTGCTAAATTTGTTTATATACATAGTTTGAGTGCAATAAGTATATTTTACATGATCCTACATGGATCCTATCATTATAATGATATTGAAAAAATAAAATTGTGCATAGACCTAACATTGAATCTATATAATCACATAAATAGGTATGGTAAGTTCATAAACATACCATTCTCGACTTTCCACATTTCATGTACAACTAATAATTTAATATCACCCAAAATATCAAATTAAGCTATTATGCTACCAATTCCACACTGATTTCTTAGTTTTCCCCCAACATGAAAATTCATACAACATATATGGACATGTTTTCCTAAATGGAGACTCTTGGAAAACTATAAAAACATATCTATATATGAATCACTACATCTATTAATTACATCCCATGCACCAAATTAATAACATCATTTCGTCATCATATTCTATGAATCCCATGAATATCATCATCAACACCCAAATCTATATACAGAAACTATCAAGTTTCATTGACCCACAATAAACCATATATATCTTTTAAACCTTAATATATCATAACCCATACACAAAATACCTATAAACATTCTTATGATATTATAAATTGAGATACAAGTGTTAAAATAAAAAATATAGTTACATAATTTGAAACACACACATATATATTAAATGATAGTCATAATAAATATCAACACATACAACTACAAAGATAATATATTATGAATAGAAGGGGTAGATAGACATCAATTTTTCATAGAAGATGAATTTGGGTAAAACAGTATGCCTTTCCATATGGGTTTATGTCACCATGTAGACATGGGTGAGGTAGTGAATATAATTACATAACATAAGAATATATAAACAACTCAATATAAAATTATAGGAAACTAACCCTATTATGATTGACCTTAACTATTATATCCTGGACACCTATATTACACTACTAAATACCCTATAACTATTAGGTACACAAGCATTGGATGGATAGTTTTATTAAAATAATGTCATTTTCGACCCATTAATGATTAAATTATCATGACCTTCGACTGATTCTCATTCCCTCCAAGCATACACCAATAGATAGTATAATTCCTATAACACCCAAGACTTTTATGTTATATAAATCATCAAAGGAATATTTTTCTACACACAACACTTTCTTGGCTTGCTTTACACGAAATCACGACCTTCCTCGATAGCTTGCGTCGTACGCAATACCGAGTTTCACTAAAGAATGATATGCTAATAAAATGTTATTAAAACTAGATGTTATGAATAGTAATAACCACTTTTTGAAATTTTATAAATTTTATTTTTCAAAATGGACTAAAGTTTTGGATTCAGAATATCGAAATTAGCCGAGGGTGAAGTTTTGGTATTTTTCTGAAAACTTTCAATTTTTGATGAATAGTGAAACCACTAAGTGGTAGTTAAAAAACTGAATTTTTCATAAAACATAATTTTACCACTTCTGTGAGTGGAATTTCGAAAATCTGAGAGACAAAATTGATGTCAGTAAGTAAAATGTGGTTCAATGAGATGAAAATAATTTTTGGTGAATAGTAACTTTTTACTTTTTTTACCACGGTTAAAAGTAAATAGGGTAATTAAGGGTAAAAATGATATTATTATTACCCTAACACATGTCCAAATTCTATTGGAAAAGTGTAATTCGACCAAAAACAACCTTAGGAATAAAATATGACCAGTTAGGCCCACTTGGATTAGATTAGGACATTTATTATTAATTTATTTAAAGAAGGGTTAAAATAGTTAAAATCAAAGTTTAATAAGTAAATCATTTTTAATATGGGGTTATACATAAGATAAATTTGACTATAAATATTCATTAGAAAGATAAAAATATTTCCTACATAATGGTATTTTATTTGTAACATTTAGACATTAAATAATTTAATTTATTTATGACGCAAAGATGATGCAATAATTATCTTATTAATGAAATATTGACATAATTGATGTTATAAACACCAAAATAAATGTAATTTCAGACTTTTTATGAATTAAAATAATTTTCTAGGTTACTATTACACGTTATTATTGATTTAATTAACTTTTTTGAAGTAATAAATCTGTTATAATTTTCACAAAAATCATCTACTAAATAGTGTCAATATTGACATAAAATAGTTTTTAAAAAAAATATTATATTAGTAATTGTTATTTTATTACTAAAAATCTAAGTTTCGTCAAAATGATTTAGATAAGGTTATATATATTAATAATAAACAACTTGGGGTTCGTTTGGCTGCTTATAGTAAGTTTATTAACCTTATAGTATAAGAACACAAGAAGACACGGTAAAAGTAAAAATATTTAACTTAATGTTAAATCTAAATGATAAGGTTAAAATAGGAACCTAAATTTTTCTAAATTCTATTGGATGAGAGGATTTAGACCCATACCCACCTTATCTTCTAAATAAATCAATTTGGAGCTATTTAAAACCGAACTTGACTTTATAATAAAATAATATTTTTAGTTATTCCAAAGGTGCCCCTCTCCTCCCTTATAAAAGGGCACCTCCTCCCCCTCTTCCTCACACCACTTGGAGCCTTCAAGCTCGGCCAACCCCTGAACCTTTCTCCTCTCCACTTCCCTAGAGACATCCCAGAGGTTCTGGTCTTCTTCAAAGTCCTATTTTAGTTCCCTAAAAGGAGGTCTCAAAGAAGCACTTTAAAGAAGAGGTAATGTCCCTTACCGATTCTTTCATCTTTATTTCTTCCTCCACTTATTCTTATTTAGTTGTTTCATTATCAATTAATAACATTAGTATAAATCATATACTGATATGTTATTATAAATATGAAACAACCCTATTTCACCATCTATCCATCCTACGGAAAAAGAAATCACCGCGCGTGCGTACGTACGGAATACCGTCTCCACGCCGTGGTGTTATCTATTTTCCACCACCACCTTACTTGGATGGGTATAATGGTATAAATAATGACTATATATGACTATTATAAATTGATATTTATTCTAAAATAGTATACATACACTCCAATACAATTCCACGATCATGGGAACGATATCATCGCTCGTGCGTACGTACGGAATACCGTCTCCACGATGTGATGCGACTCGTTCTACATGATTTTCATTGCATAATGATTACATAAATGAATTGAGTGAATAAATATGATATATATTACACTAATACCATTCTTTAAATGAGGTATCTATAAAATAAAAAAGAAAAATAAGAATTTATTCGACAAGACATGCATAAGAACAAAAAGTAATAAACACCCGAATAACAAGTAGTAATGAAATATTACTAATAAAAAGCTAAGAATATGACCATATATTATATCATAAAAATAATTATGATTATGTAATAAGTCAATAATATTATTTAAATCATTGTACAAGAGGTTCAGACACGTACAAAGCATATCGGACCTAAGGTAAGGGAAATATCACAATCTCATTTTTATCCGAGATTGTTTATACTTTGGTATTTACTGGGGTGTATTTTATTATCCACATACATGTTTCCTCAATATGTAATATTATTTCCATCCACCTACAATTTTTTAAATCCAATTTTACCCTTCGGTGAGTTTTTAGTAAAGGATATGAAAGGAATCTTTTGTCATTTTTCGTACGAGGTACTTTTTGACTTTTCCGACAAAAGTACGAAGAATGTTTTTTTAACTTATACGACATGAATGGATTTTTAAAACATTATTTCCAAGAAGCTTACTTTAAATGTTTTCAAGTTTATTTTTAATCAACTTATTTTCGTTTATAGTTGTACGACATGTTCAGAAAGGAAAAGTGTTTTTGAAGTAGAAAGGATATTTTCCTCAAGAATGGAGTTCAAGTGTTTTATTAAAATTATTTTCCATCTAAGATAATGTAGGGTTCTGATTATATCCCTATCATTACATTTATTTGATTATGTTGTGATGGAATTATTTTTATGAATTCATTTAACTTATATGAATTGTTTTATGATGTCACGATGTATAATAATTCCATTTTTATTACATGGGATATGAAATGATGTATGATTTATGATTTTTGTGGCACACATAAGAATGGTTTCATTATGATATGGGTGGGACCTATATCTCTGTCCAATGAATTGGGTAAAGATTTTATATCTCATGAGATAGACATTGCTGGAATGGTAGGTAATACCGGTTCATTGAAGCAGGACTGAAACGAGGGTAACTCGGTTCAGAAATGGACTTTGTCCACTAAGATATTCTTGGCAATGTGTCTTGACTAATAAGAAATGATTCTCTATGATTATGTGTGTATGCCACAAAGTTTCATGTTTTAAGTTATGATTATTGGGATTACATTTCACTACTATGACTTATCCCATGTTATGAAATTATGATCTCTTTTGCAGGTTAAGATTCCCAAAAGTTATGTGCTTATGTATATGATGTGATTGATATTTCTTTTGTTTACCCTTATTGAGAATTTGAGCTCACCCTTTTGTATGTTTTTTCCCCAGGTCAGGAAGAAGGTTATTAAGTAGAATATGCCAAAAAGGGACTCTAGATATGATGAAATAAATGGGAGGCAAAGTAGATGCTTTATGAACCAGTTGTTTATGTTTCCCAGTTTCTAAAGACACTATAACTATACGGTCCTTTCTTGGTTTGGTTATATGTTGTAATAAGTGTGCTTCAATTCTGAAGTAATAACAATGTATGTAAATTATGAGTCGTTATAGTTGGTATCGGAGGAAAGGTATAGTCAACCTTTGGAAACTAGGATGTGAAAGCCTTAGTAAGAACCCTAAGGATAAGTCTAAGCATAGAACACAATCTTAGTGTTTTAGAAATGGCCATGAATAACCTAGGATAATACCTTAAGTGTGAAATCTTATTCTTGATTATGTGGTTTTCCTATTATAATTAGTGTTGCTCACACTATTCTTCTTGGTTTTAGTCAATGGATGGAACCGGAAGGAATCGTGTTAATGTGGAATGCGATAGGCAATGCAATGATTGTCCCCCTGAGCAACCAAATGTTATGGGAGATGGAATGAAAAATCTTGTAGCCATGCTCACACAACTTTCTCAAGCTATGAATCATGTAGGACTTCCAAACGATCAAAGGAAGGAGAAACATTCTGTTGAATCCTTCATGAGGCAGCGTCCACCTTCTTTCAGCGGGTCTACTGATCAGTTAGTTGCTGAACAATGGATTAGTACTACTGAAAAGATATTTTCAGTTCTTCAATGTTCTGAGCATGATAAATTCATCTTAGAAGTGTATCGTTTGGAAGGTGATGCTGATCAATGGTGGAATATTATTAAGAATACGAGGAAAAGGGATGAAATTGAGTCCATGGAATGGGACGAGTTCAAGAACTTATTTTTCAATAAGTACTTCCCTCGTATTCTACGAACAAAGATGGAGAAAGAGTTTCTTGAACTGAAGAAAAAGGATGATGAATCTGTTGGTACCTATGAAGCAAATTTTACAAGACTTGAAAGGTACGCTTCTGGTATTATTATCCAACCTGAGAGTAAGATCGATCAATTCTTTAGTGGCTTAAAACCAAGTCTTCGAAGGGCCTTAGCCATAAGGGACTTCAATAGCTACGAGGAAATCGTTCGACGTGCTCTCAAAGTTGAGATGGAGATTGGAGTAACCCGTCAGTCATATGGGTTTGATAAGAAGAGGAAAATGGAATTCAAAGGAAAATCTAAAGAGAACACTGAAAAGAAGATGAGCTTTACCTTATGCTCAAAGTGTGGAAAGAAACATGGAGGGAGTTTTCTTAAAGTGACAAGTAAATGTTTCAAATGTGGAAAAGAAGGTCATCAGGCATTTGAATTCCGCAATGATGGGAAGAAGATGTCTAATGATGCAAACAAAAGAAGGGATACAAAGAATGAAACTACTACACTTCAATGTTTCAAGTGCAAGGAGATGGGACATTATGCCAATAAATGCCCTAATACAAGGGTTGATGATGATGGTCGACGTCAACAAACTCTTAAGGTTAAAGACAAAGGAAAGTCACATACAATTTCTATCAGCGATGTGGAGTACGATAACTATGTGGTGAAAGGTACACTTACCATCTACTCTAAAGTAGCAAATGTTTTATTTGATTCTGGATCCACCCACTCTTTTATTTTTGAAGAATTTTCTAACGGTATCACCATATTACCTCAACAATTAGATGTTGATTTAGCTGTGACAACACCTAATGGAACAACAGTCGCATCAAAAGTTTATAATTCTTCTCCGATTGAAGTTTGTGGGAAAGTGATTCCTGCAAATCTTGTGATCCTTCCTATAGTGGAATTTGATGTGATTATTGGCATGGATTGGCTTTCACTACATGGAGCTCATATCAATTGCTAAATAAGGGAAGTCACATTTCATATTCCAGATCAATCTATGATCGTCTATCGATGCAAGGATGAACATAACCTTCCAGTGGAAATTCCTTCCATCTTATGGGTCTTGATTCCACTAAATTAAGGTTATTTATCTCAAATGGTTGGTGAGAAAATCACAATTAAGAATATTCCCATTGTACGGGAGTTTGATGATGTCTTTCCGGATGAATTACCGAGTCTTCCACCGAATCGTGAAGTTGAGTTTTCAATAGAACTCGTACCGGGTGGTTTTCCTATTTCAAAGACACCTTATAGAATGGTCCCAATTGAGATGCAAGAATTGAAGAAGCAACTCCAAGAGAATCTTGATAAGGGGTTCATATGCCCTAGTGCGTCACCTTGGGGAGCACCTGTTCTGTTTGTTAAGAAGAAAGATGGATCAATGAGACTCTGCATTGATTATCGAGAACTTAACAAGATCACTATCAAGAACAAATATCATATCCCAAGCATTGATGACTTATTTGACCAACTACGCGGAGCTCAATAATTTTCCAAGATTGATTTTCGTTCAAGGTATCATCAATTAAGGGTCAAAAGGGAGGATATACCAAAGACGACTTTCCGTACAAGGTATGGACACCATGAATTTATAGTGATGCCATTTGGTCTTACTAATGCCCCTTTTATCTTCATGGATCTGATGAATAGAGTCTTTAGAGACTATCTTGATCAATTTGTTCTAGTCTTTATAGATGACATTCTTGTCTATTCAAAGAGAAAGGAAGAACATGAAGATCACTTGAGAATTATATTGAAGACCCTGAGAAAGGAGAAGCTTTATGCCAAATTTACCAAGTGTGAATTTTGGCTTCAAAAAGTTTCATTTTTGGGTCACATAATCTCAAAAGAGGGGATATCTGTAGATCCAGCAAAAATAAAGGTTATCGAAAGATGGTAGAGACCAACAACAGTAACCGAGATCTGAAGTTTTCTTGGTTTGGCTGGATATTATCGACGTTTTGTGAAATATTTTTCACGATTATCTAATCCACTCACCAAGTTGACTCGGAAAGGAGTTAAGTTTGTTTGGATGGAGGAATGTGAAGAGAATTTCAAGGAGTTGAAAAGAAGGTTATCCAGTGCACCTGTGCTCACACTGCCTTGTAGTGGAGAAAGGTTTGTGATCTATAGTGATGCATCCAAGTAGGGATTGGGGTGTGTTCTTATGCAAAATGATATGGTGATAGCTTATGCCTCACAACAGTTGAAAATACATGAGAAAAATTACCCAACTCATGATTTAGAGTTAGCTGCGGTAATCTTTGCATTAAAGATTTGGAGGAACTACCTTTATGGTGAAAGGTGTGATATTTATACTGATCATAAAAGTTTAAAGTATATTTTCACACAAAAGGAGCTGAATATGCGCCAAAAAAGATGGTTGGAGCAGATTAAGGATTACGACTGCTCAATTCATTACCACCCTGGGAAAGAAAACAAGGTGGCAGATGCATTAAGTCGACAAGACCATGCTAGTTTATCCATGATGAGGATCACAAAAGATCCAATATTTATGGATTTACGAAGGATGGATCATGGAATTATAATAGAAGGGGAAAAATCTTATCTTTCTCAAATGAATGTTCAACCATTTATACATGTGAAGATTAAAGAGGCACGGAAAGAAGATGTCGAGTTACAAAAGAATGTGAGAAATGTTCCTGAATTCAACTTTGATTGTGATGGGATAATAAAGTTCCGGAATCGGGTTTGTGTTCCTCCCAAAACCGAATTAAAGAAGGAGCTACTAGATGAGGCTCATAGTTCTTCATTATCTATTCATCCTGGAAGCACGAAGATGTATAGGGACCTGAAAGAGTACTTCTGGTGGGATGGCATGAAAAGAGATGTTGCTGAATATGTCTCTCGATGCTTGGTTTGTCATCAAGTTAAAGCTGAGAGACAGAAGTCTAAGGGGATGTTACAACCATTACCCATACCCGAATGGAAATGGGAAAACATCACTATGGACTTTGTCACAGGACTTCCTAAAACATCCAAAGGAAATAATGCTATCTGGGTCATAGTTGATCGTCTTACAAAGTCTGCACACTTCATTGCTATTAGAGAGGATTTCTCTCTGGATCAGCTTGCCAGGATATATGTAAAGGAAGTGGTAAGATTGCATGGAGTACCACTTTCTATTATATCTGATCAGGATCCGAGGTTTACCTCGATGTTCTGGTGAAGTCTTCGGCATACTCTGGATACAGAGTTGAGTTTCCGCACTACTTATCATCCTCAGACAGACGGTCAGTCTGAGAGAAAATTCAAACTCTAGAAGATATGTTGAGAGCTTGCTCTATGGATTTCAAAGGTGGTTGGGATCAAAACATACCTTTGGTGGAATTTTCTTATAATAATAGCTTTCACTCCAGTATTCAGATGGCTCCTTATGAAGCTCTCTATGGAAAGAAATGCAGGACTCCAACTTGCTGGGATGAAGTTGGGGAAAGAAAGCTATTAGGACTCGATCTTGTTGATGAAATGGCAGAAAAGGTCAGATCTATTCAACAACACATAAGAGTAGCTCAGAGTAGACACAAAAGCTATACCGACAACTGAAGGAAAGACCTAGAGTTTGAAGTGGGTGATAATGTGTTCTTACGAATATCTCCCTGGAAGAGGGTTATGAGATTTGGAAAGAAGGGGAAGTTGAACCCTAGATATATCGGTCCTTTCAAAATATTGGATCGTGTTGGGAAGGTAGCTTACCGATTGGCGCTTCCACCAAATCTCTCTCAAGTTCACGATGTGTTCCATGTATCTCTCCTGAGAAAGTACATACCTGATCCTTCACATGTACTCAGCTCAGAAGTTGTACCGCTGGAGCAAGATCTTTCTTATGAAGAACAACCGATATAGATTCTGGATTGTAGCGAAAAAGTCCTACGAAACAAGACCACTCGATTAGTGAAAGTTTTATAGAGGAACCACCAATTAGAAGAAGCTACATGGGAGCTTGAGGATATGATGAGGGAGAGGTATCCTCATCTGTTTGTTACAAAGTAAAGAATTTCGAGGGCGAAATTCATTTTAAGGGGGGTAGAATGTAACACTTGATACTTTTATGTTATATAAATCATCAAAGGAATCTTTTTCTACACACAACACTTTCTTGTCTTGCTTTACACGAAATCACGACCTTCCTCGATAGCTTGCGTCGTACGCAATACCGAGTTTCACTAAACAATGATATGCTAATAAAATGTTATTAAAACTAGCCGTTATGAATAGTAATAACCACTTCTTGAAATTTTATAAATTTTATTTTTCAAAATGGACTTCATTTTTGGATTTGGAATATCGAAATAAGCCTAGGGTGAAATTTTGGTCTTTTTCTGAAAACATTCAATTTTTGATGAATAGTTAAACCACTAAGTGGTAGTTAAAAAAATGAATTTTTCATAAAACATAATTTTACCGCTTCTGTGAGTGGAATTTCGAAAATCCGAGACACACGGTTGATGTCAGTAAGTAAAATGTGGTTCAATGAGATGAAAATATTTTTTGGTGAATAGTAACTTTTTACTTTTTTTTACCACGGTTAAAAGTAAATAGGGAAATTAAGGGTAAAAATGATATTATTATTACCCTAACACATGTCCAAATTCTATTGGACAAGTGTAATTCGACCAAAAACAACCTTAGGAACAAAATATGATCAGTTAGTCCCACTTGGATTAGATTAGGACATTTATTATTAATTTATTTAAAGAAGGGTTAAAATAGCTAAAATCAATGTTTAATAAGTAAATCATTTTTAATATGGGGTTATACATAATATAAATTCGACTATAAATATTCATTAGAAATATAAAACGATTTCCTACATAATGGTATTTTATTTGTAATTTTTAGACATTAAATAATTTAATTTATTTATGACACAAAGATGATGCAGTAATTATCTTATTAATGAAATATTGACATAATTGATGTTATAAACACCAAAATAAATGTAATTTGAGACTTTTTATGAATTACACTACTTTTCTAGGTTAATATTACATGTTATTATTTATTTAATTAACTTTATTCGAACTAATCATTCTGTTATGATTTTCACAAAAATCAATTACTAAATAGTGTCAAAATTGACATAAAATAGTTTTTAAAACAAATATTATATTAGTAATTGTTATTTTATTCCTAAAAATCTACGGTTTGGAAAAATGACTTATATAAGGTTATATATATTAATAATAAACAACTTGGGGTTCGTTTGGCTACTTATAGTAAGTTTATTAACCTTATAGTATAAGAACACAAGAAGACACGGTAAAAGTAAAATTATTTTACTTAATGTTAAATCTAAATGATAAGGTTAAAATAGGAACCTAAACTTGTCTAAATTCTATTGGATGAGAAAATTTCGACCCATCCCCAACATAGCTTCTAAATAAATCATTTCGGAGCTATATAAAACCGATCTTGACTTTATAATAAATTAATATTTTTAGTTATTCCAAAGGTGCCCCTCTCCTCCCTTATAAAAGGGCACCTCCTCCCCCTCTTCCTCACACCACTTGGAGCCTTCAAGCTCGGCCAAACCCTGCCCCTTTCTCCTATCCACTTCATTAGAGACATCCTAGAGGTTCTGGTCTTCTTAAAATACCTATTTTAGTGCCCTAAAAGGAGGTCTCAAAGAAGCAATTCAAAGAAGAGGTAATGTCCGTTACCGATTCTTTCATCTTTATTTATTCTTACACTTCTTCTTATTTAGTTGTTTCATTATGAAGTAATAACATCAGTATCACTCATATACTGATATGTTATTATAAGTATGAAACAACCCTATTTCACCATCTATCCATCCTACGGAAAAAGAAATCACCGCGCGTGCGTACGTACGGAATACCGTCTCCACGCCGTGGTGTAATCTATTTTCCACCACCACCTTACTTGGATGGGTATAATGGTATAAATAATGACTATATATGACTATTATAAATTTATATTGATTCTGAAATAGTATACATACATTCTAATACAATTCCACGATCATGGGAACGATATCATCGCTCGTGCGTACGTACGGAATACCGTCTCCACGATGTGATGCGACTCGTTCTACATGATTTTCATTGCATAATGATTACATAAATAAATTGAGTGAATAAATATGATATATATTACACTAATACCATTCTGGAAATGATTTATCTATAAACTAAAAAAGAAAAATAAGAATTTATTCAACAAGACATGCATAAGAACAAAAAGTAATAAACACCCGAATAACAAGTAGTAATGAAATATTACTAATAAAAAGCTAAGAATATGACCATATATGATATCATAAAAATAAGTATGATTATGTAATAAGTCAATAACATTATTTAAATCATTATACATGAGGTTCAGACACGTACAAAGCATATCGGACCTAAGGTAAGGGAAATTTCACAATCTCATTTTTATCCGAGATTGTTTATACTTCAGTATTTACTGGGGTGTATTTTATTATCCACATACATGTTTCCTCAATATGTAATATTATTTACATCCACATACAATTGTTTAAATCCAATTTTACCCTTCGGTGAGTTTTTAGTATAGGATATGAAAGGAATCTTTTGTCGTTTTTTGTATGAGGTACTTTTTGACTTTTCCGACAAAAGTACGAAGAATGTTTTTTTAACTTATACGGCATGAATGGATTTTTAAAACATTATTTCCAAGAAGACTCCTTTACAAGTTTTCAAGTTTATTTTTAATCAACTTCTTTTAGTTTATAATTGTATAACATGTTAATAAAGGAAAAGTTTTTTTGAAGTAGAAAGGATATTTTCCTCAAGAATGGAGTTCAAGTGTTTTATCAAAATTATTTTCCATATAAGATAATGTAGGGTTCTGATTCTATCCCTATCATTAAATTGATTTGATTATGTTGTGATGGAATTATTTTTATGAATTCATTTATCTTATATGAATTGTTTTATGATGTCACGATGTTTAATAATTCCATTTTTATTACATGGGTTTTGCAATGATGTATGATTTATGATTTTTTTGGCACACATAAGAATGGTTTAATTATTAGATGGGTGGGACCTATATCTCCCTCCAATGCATTTGGTAAAGATTTTATTTCTCATGAGATAGACATGGCTGGAACGGTAGGTTATACCAGTTCAGTGAAGCAGGACTGAAACGAGGGTAACTCGGTTCAGAAATGGACTTTGTCCACTAGGATAGTCTTGGCAATGTGTCTTGACTAATAAAAAATGATTCTCTATGATTATGTGTGTATGACACAAAGTTTCATGTTTTATGTTATGATTACTGAGATTACATTTCACTACTAAGACTTATCTCATGTTATGAAATTATGATCTCTTTTGCAGGTTAAGATTTCCAAAAGTTATGTGCTTATGTATATGATGTGATTGATATGTCTTTTGTTTACCCTTAATGAGCATTTGAGCTCACCCTTTTGTATGTTTTGTTTCCCCTAGTCAGGAAGAAGGTTATTAAGTAGAATATGCCAAAAAGGAACTCTAGATATGATGAAATAAATGGGAGGCAAAGTAGATGATTTATGAACCAATTGTTTATGTTTCCCAGTTTCTAAAGACACTATACCTATACGGTCCTTTCTTGGTTTGGTTATATGTTGTAATAAGTGTGCTTCAATTCTAAAGTAATAACAATGTATGTAATGTTTGGGTCGTTATAGTTAATCAAAATTCATAATCAGTTATGGTTCTATTCAATCACCAATACCTTAGGACAAAAAATTTATTAACCATTTTTACTACATAAATAAATATACCCTCAAACTCATCCCATGATACCATATAACGTGAATGGCTTATACATTAATATAGGTTTCATGTAGTAGTGAATGAAATTCATATATAAGTAATTAGAGAAACCATTCTTTGAACAGATTCAGAAATAGTCAATATTACCCTTTTATAGTAGAATGGCTTTGGGTAATCCCATATTCATATTGATCCTCCATTCCCAATGTAATCCCTGGAACCATAAGAAATATCTACACCAACTACTTCATCATAGGTTCTAAATTCTACCACAAATAAAATACTCATCAACCATATCTATCTGAGATATCAATCATACCTATGTCAAATCTTGTTTCATAACAAGGATCACATCTAGATAAAACATATAATGAAATAATAAAACAAAAAATTCAATAGAATATATAATACTTAAAGAAAATTCAACCATAAATCATTAAAAAACATGTATTATTTTCCCCAAAGGATCCCCTCTTGGTCCAGTAATGTGATTTGGGATATTATGAAGCAATAAAACCAACTCTTATAATCAATTGTTTAGAGAGAGGAACTAGGTCTATATCATACTCATAAATTAGAATAATTAAATTCTCTGTTTTGATAAATTAAATAAAAGATAGATACACCCATGATAAAATTCTCATAAAAAATGAAATTATTGATCTTAATAATTCCATTCAATTTCATACATACTAACACAATTATGGATGAATATATATATATAAAAAGTAAATCAATATAAGTGACCTCAAACCCCAAATAGGTCCTAAAGACACCAAGATATAATAATATCTAGAATCACCACCAAATGACTAATAAGAACATAAAATTAGTATATATATATGTAGGTATAACATAAAATTTATAATTAGTTGGATCCTCCCAATATCTGAGCCTATCAAAGAATCCAAATTCATACCAAAACCCATTGAGCATCATCATGTGAATCTTACTCATCAACTAATCATGTATTCTATGACCCAATGCTCATCATAGATCTCTCACCATGTATCAAATACACGTAATAATGTAATATCTATCATAATATCAAATTAAAATACCATGCTACTAATCCCCTTATAGTTTTCTGCTCAATCCCAATACTATAAATCCTAGAAAAAGTCTCCCAAAAAGTATGAATTCCGAAATACAACAAAGAATCGATTAAAAATCATGAACCATATTCCTCACATCATCTAATCATAATATATCATCCACCTCATTCTTCACGACTTCTATTTATCCACACCCACATATCGAAATATTAAATTAGTAATTTGTTAGAACAATCATCACCCATTCATATTTATTACACAATAATGTGTTTCCCATACACAACATACCTATAATAATAGTAACGATATTATATCCATCGATACATGTGTATAAAATAACCATATTAATATTATATCATTCTACATGAAAATATAAGTAATGATTAACAATTTTAATATAATTACAAGAATCTACAAGGAGATGAAAGAAAGGAAATAGAGGGTAGTGCATCATTACTTCATCAGTAACGTAGATGTTTAGGAAAATTTCCACCTAGATTCCACTAGGTATCATAATCCCTACAAAAAAAATTTATGACATGCTATATGAAATAACATCTCATTATAATATAAATTTATCTCAAACCATCCCAATTTGAAACAACCTTACCATAAGATGGACTGTAGTTATCATCTCTCTACCACCAAAATACCACGACCAATAAAAAAATATCCCAAAAGAACACAATAATTTCAATGATACAATGATTTATTTAATTTCATTAAATAATCATTAAAATATAAATTAACCTTATCATTAATATATAAAAATGATCTAAATGCAAAAAACTGATAGAATGATAGAAAGTATTATATCAAAAAACAAGAATGAATATTATAGATAAGCCCAATAATAATGTGAATTAATATGATTAACATACTCAATAAATCCTGGATTTATCCCTAAAATAGATATGCATATAACAATATATCCACCATTACATGATAATAATTCTTCCATAAACCAGGTCGATCCAACAAATTTATTTCAAAAAAATTATCCATTTGATGCTCACATATCATCTCCTAACAACATTCACATCCTATGAAAACAAAAAATGTATTAATCTAATAATAGATGATCAGAGAGTATGTTGTCCTTAAAACCGTGGAATCCTACCTTTTAGGATAATAGGCATGACCAAAACCAATGTTACCCATCCCAGGAAATAAATGAGATAAGGGAGATAATTGAACCCTAAAATAGGCTATAAACATCATTCCATTAGTACATATACAAGGCTATCCATCCATTAATATAGATTAATTAAAAATAAAGTATCAAATCATTTATAACAACTACAATACTTATTAAAAAATTTACACATACAACTAGACATGATTCAATACTAGACAGCACCATGTATATGAATATCCACATCACCATTAAAATTTATAAGTATTACAACCGACAAGAACCTCATCTCCTATATATCGAAAAAAAATTATCCATACCTAGCTCACATAACATCACATAGGTAGTTTCATATCCAATGAATTCACACAAGGATGTAAAGAATCTAATAAAATTTTATATAGAATATAAAACAATTTTATCTAATTTAAAAATATTAACAGTATTATCATCCCAAAAAAATTAACACCATCAACCAATTGGTTCATTATCTCCTTAAATTACCTAATTTTTTTGTCACAATGTTATTACCACAGGGAACGAAAATAATCAACTATCAACATCTATGTGTTAAATAAAATGGTTTTCATTCATAAATTATAGATTCCCCAAACTATAATGATGAAGGATAAAATTCAAAAATTACTCTTTGATTATTTTTATTTCAATAAGAATGTTTGAAAATACATTTTCATTTTAACCTTACATTCTACTACATCATTAAAAATCATTACCATATTTAATTTTATTAGAAAATTAATAATAAGAAATTATATCCTAAAGGATAAAAATACATATATATATATATGGTATAATAATTGATCACACACTATCCGGAGAAATCACAGTTGAACTGTTAATAGGGTGGTTTCCCATGAATACACAAAAACCAAACAATATATTATTTCATTATTTATAGTTTAATTTTCTATATTGTTAATTATTGTATTTACAAAATATATAATAAAAGATAATTTTTGGTTTTATATAAAATACTAAGAGAAGAAACTACCCCTACCATTATTAGGGAGATAAATATTCTCAACATAAGAACAATCGATATAAGGTCATTTATAATAGGATGATGCACCCCCAGGTTGAAGGAAAGACAGAAAAAACAAAAAATCAATAATACATAAATAACCAAGATAATATTTCACCACTAAAGACATTGTAATTTATATAATGAACACCTTTGGGAATTGAATAATGAATTGAATATTGAGAAGAGGAAAAAATGGTACCATGAACCAGATGTGTTAAAAATCCATTATCTTGGAATTAAAAAAAATAAGGATATCTTTACATGGAATATAGGGATAAAAAAACACGTTTTAAAATTTTATTCATCATATCCTCAACATGAAAAATTATTCAATCATACTCTATGAGATTTGGATCATCTAAAATTGATAAGAATTACCATGTGAGTTGGGAATATTGATAAATATTAGATAATAATGGATTAAAAATTCATTCAAATTCAAACAAACCTCTCATATATTTATACCTTATTTCAGATCATGTGGTTTGAAAACATCAAGGATTTCAAGCATTTTAAAATGAGTATAATAGTCACATTGACCTCAACCATGACATGAAAATTTATATGGTGTCTATGAGAACTATAACCCAGAAAAACATCAATCATGGAATTTTTCCCTACCCTAAAGAGTTTTTCAATCACTACTATCCAAAGAAATTTATTGGTGAACCATTTCAACAAATCTTATTTTGAAAAAGAGAATAACAAACCGCCCATGGAATACACCATGTAATGGTGTAGCCTATTTTGGACAAAAGAGAGTCTAAAGACTAATGAACTCCTCTAAAGTCCATAAAACCACCTTTCTATGAAAACACAATGGAAAATATGGGTAATTAAATAAAATTAAATTAGATAAACATAATAATATTTTGAATCATTAAAAGTTAAAAAATAAATGAAAGACGAAAATGAAAAGGGGTCATTAAAATAGATACCCCAAGAGTTCAGTCTCAAGATTATCATAAAATAGGTTCTTAATAACATATCATAGAGTATCAAGGAAGAAATTTATGCAACATTTAAAGCTACCTCCAATAAACACTAATATGGGAGATACAACTAAAACATTATCAGTGAAAAAATATGTCATCAAAAAAGATAAAATCATCCCATAAACCATATATAGTACAAAAAATCCCCAAAATCATTGATAAAAATGAAATTATAATCATCAGTCAACTCTATATTTTGATTTCATGTTTTCGACTCATGTGCAAATAAAAACTCACCTATATGCCACTGTGTCACCAATAGACATAAAAAAGAAAAATCATGCCCATGGAGAACAATCTCAAAATAGTCCTATAACTTTATAGTCTTCTCCATGAATGCGCAATCATAATAATTTTGATCAATCTATAATAGATGATTTTTGATACTCCATGAAGGTATTGGTGAAGCTAAGACACATGAAGGATATATTCAATAAGGCTCAACTATGGGGGAACTGTTATCTAATATGTGATGACTATAATACCAGAAAACACATCAAAATCCTCAATAACCAAGGATAACTTTTACTTACTTGAAAAAATTCCACTTACCTAGAAAAGAAGAACCCTTCTGGAGTATATGTTCTCCAACATTGAACTATAGTGGACTCAGCCTCTAGTTTTCATTAGATTTATAGAAATCAATTTTTTACAACATCTCAAAGATAACATAAACCATTTCTTTTCTTTGATTCACTAGATAAGCCCTAATAATAACAAGATCTTTGAACATAGTCCAAAATAATATATTAAATAATATTTTTTAGTAAAATTTTTCATGATGGTATGTACCAATAGTGGATTAGAATATATTTTTGCTATAAATCTCAATTAAATACACAATAATCATTCAAAAACCACTGATTTTTTCATAATCATAATTTTCTATTATATATATATACATAATTGATGAAAATTTAATATATTTTAAGAATACATCCCTATGAAATATAATGGTATAACGTCAACAGAGACTTGATATAGAAACATCTTATTTCACGAAATACCATAAAATCTCAAACAAATATATCCCTACATAGAACTCATCATAGATATAACCAACATAAAAAATTTATTCAATACCATGGGAAAAACATAATAATGGGTGAGATATGATGTTCAGTAAGGCAAATCAATGGTGATATCACTAGTAATGAAATAATTACATTAGTGTAAGGGTAATAGACATGATATGATTTTTTTTAAAAAAAATTCTTGATATCAAAAGTCCTAATATTGAGTCATGGAATATCACCTGTAATATCATATGACATTACATGTAAATAAATAAATGAATATATTTGATAAAAGAGTAACATTGGAAGAATAATTATGTTTTTGGAATAAATGTAAGAATTGAATGTAATTTCTTTATTGAAGTATATTTTACATAACTATTATACTAGTTTGGGTTCTTTCCCCATTCTATCATTTCTATAGTCAATGCTCACTCCAAATACTATATTCTTGGAAAGAGTCCCTACTGAACTAGGTTATCTCCACATTCTAGACCTTATAATCTCATGAAATATTGATTTATAACCATTGAATTGAAGTGATGTATAATTTTAGGCCAACTGGTATAATAGTTATAATTGAGTAATATACATTCCCTCTAATAATAAATCATTAATTATATTTTGTAACAAATGGAAAAAGAAAAAAGTATTATAACATTTCGAAAATTTCATCATAACATAGCTTATTGAAAATAAATGGTTTTAATAAACATATTATCATAATAATAATAAATCATCTATGTATTAGATTAACATAGTATCATTGGATCATACACATAGTAAAGAATGTGTATACTGAAAGTATGTTATCTTAAATGAAATATTACAATAAAATATCCCTTGTAACATTTCATGACTGAAATACCAATTTCATTTTGAAATGACTTATTTGAACCTTAAAATATCAATAATATTAAGGCAATGAATATTATTTTATGATAAACATGGAAACATGTAATTGAATATTCAATTTTTTTATGGATCGTAACAACTTGACATTGTGTTAATGATTTTTATGTAAAAGATAAGATTCCTTTCATATTTATTCTCAAAACTATTATGTATCTCATCTATAAAATGAATGTAATAAAATATTCATTTATTTATAAATTAAAACATGTTTAATAATGAAATTAAACAATAATAGAATAAAATTAAAACATTATAAAAATTTTATTAAAGAAAACTTGGAAACTAAAGAATGTGATTCCTAACTAAATAAAAATTAATGATAGTTATTATGAAGAACAATTTTCCTTATCATATTATTTTATATAGTGGGGAAATATGTAATATTATTATGAAATATCCTGTATAAAGTCATTATAATGAAATTTATTTTAATATTGATATTTTTTTCATGATATTTTTTCATGATAAAATTAATCACAAAATATTCCAATAGCCAATGAGATTGAACTACGAAACCATTACTACAATGGTAAAAATTGAATCAAATCCTCGTCAAAGACATAACATAATATGGATTTGAATTTAAAAATAATTTTAAAGTTAATGGTAATAAAATTAATTCATGTAAGGTTTATGCACAACATAAAATAATGCATTTATAAATATTGATTGTTTCATACTAAAAATATGTGAGTAGAAAATATGTTACCTCATTGTTGACATACATGGGATGTGATCTAATAAAAAATATAACAAATAAATATATATTTTTTTATTAAAATTAACTTACATTGATATTTTATCATATATGATCCACATATAAAATTTTATCTCCCATAAATGAATAATGTTTAATTAAAATCGTCATTTTTTATGTTAATTGTTTCATTTTTCAAGGATATTTTATTTTTTCAGTTCCAGTCCATGATATTTTTTCATAGTTCTGCTATATAAAGAATATTTATATTGTTATTAATAAAATAAAAATTTATTATATAAATATATATAATCTTCTATAAAATATATAATGAGAATAATTATTTGCACCATTCTTGGAGGTAGTATCTCTTACGTTTCCATGACTGCTAGTTTCATTTTATTAAAAATTAATTTAATGAATGATAAATAATATAATTTCATTAATGAAACATAATAATATAATAAATAATATATATATAAATATATTTTACAATAATATTTATAATCATTTAATTAAAATACTCATGAATAACAAATATCACCACTACATGAAAACTGTAAGACGTATTTAAAAATAGATAGTGTTTTATTTTTCCATTTGATAGGAAGCAGGTCGATAATGATTATTCAATCACAATAATATAAAATTCAGTATATTTAACATAATAAATTAACTATTTTATAATCTAAACCATATAATTAGAGAAGCTAGAAGATGAAATAAAATATAATATACTATATTAAGAGTTATACAACATTATATAGAATCATTTTATTAATTATACAATAAACCATGAAATGATTATCTCTGAGATTTGAAAAAAATATTTGTGTCATAGGGAAGGAATATATTAAGATATTAAAATGAGGATTTTTTAGATAGTTGTCTAATTAACTATGGATTAGATAAGAGATCTGTTATCCTTATATGAGGGTGGGAAGGGACACACATGGAATTAAATTAAAGATTATACAATATATATATATATATATATAAATAATTCAATGTGGAACAAAAGAACAAAAAAGTTGTTTAAAATATGGGATATGGTCTAAATAAACTCCAAAAAAACGTTTTAACATGTTTTGGAATCATTTTATACTTTATCTTCTAGTGAAACAACTTTAAAATAATTTTATCCACAACATTGATAAATAATCAATTTTCCATGATATTTTAAATATAATAAAAAATGGGTCCATATAAAATTAAATTATCATTATGATTCCAAATTAGGAATCATATTTTAAATATTTAATTTATATATTCGGTAGAAAATTATTTATTATAAGGACACAAAATGCATGATAAATGTTTTTTTTTGTAAAATAGCTTCATTAAGAGTATAAACCATTTTAAAAGGAAATGAATAAAAAAATTTGTTTCCATGAAGTTATTTATATATATATATATTATTTATTTTTTATATAAATATATACACAATATATATTTTATCTCCCATCCATTCCATTTAATGTAAAGACCAAAAAATGTTTTTATTGGAAAAAATATAACATATCATCACAAAATAATGAATTGTTTCCCAAATTAAAGTTAACTGTTTAATATAAATTATTTCACTTACTAATAAATCATTTGGTTTAAAAAAACATCAAATTGGATAAAATCATTTTTCATAGTGATTTTGATTTTTTATCCCATGGTTTTATTAAATTTTAATATATTTAATGATGTTAAAAATATTTACCTTGGTTCTATACATAAGGTAAAAAATTAGGTTTAACCAATTAAAAAATAATATTTATTATTATTAAAAGTATTGAATTAATATTATCAAATTTACTACAAATATGTATCATGTAAAATTAATAATTAATCTAGGAAATCCTGACATAAAGTAGTTTTCTAGATTTTTTTTTTCATAAGTATAAATTTTTTTCTCACAAAAATTAAATACTGAAATGATAATAATAACCATAATTATATAATTATTTATATATTTTAACTTAAACAAATTATTACCCTATTAAAAATATATCATTATAAATCATGTTATAAATTGATAGTTTTTATTAAATATCATTATTTTCACTTTTCAAGACAAAATCATTTTTTTGGAAAAATCCAAAATTAACTTCCCAAGATAATTATTATATAATGAAATTAAAAGTGATATACATTTTATTCAATTAAATTTTTAAAAGTGATTGAAATTATTTATATTATTTTATCATAGAAAAAATAAAAAATATTTTACCAAGATTTTTAATGCATAATCGATATCTCTAAAAATTGAGTTCTAATTTATCGATGCATGTAAATTATATAAATATTTTCTGTTGAAATCCCCTTGTTCTAATGATCATAACCTAGGTAAATCTAGAATATCAATTATATGTCTTATAAATCATGTTTAATCATATTCTATTATGTTTTATTGTGATTGTGTTTAACGTTAATTAATTTTGTGAGTATTTTTTCTTTAAACTAATGGAATATATTTTACTTAGTATGAGAACAAGTTTTTGTGATGAAATGGCCTCACAGTTTTTTCCAGAAATCATTAATGTTCATGAAACTATTTCTCAGACACTATAACTACGCGACCAATTCCAGATTTTGCAAAGGACCAAACACCATAAACGTGCTACCGGTTCCAGAATTAAAAAAGGGCTAGACATTATTTCAGCAACACTGGTTCTGTGACACCGTACCATGACCCCATTAGGAAGGTTTACAATGGAATATGTACCGTTTCTATGACACTATAACAAGACACTATAACAACACATAGTTACATGACACCACTTCTGACTCCCCGTGATTGTGGCATCATTCCTTTGTCTCCACCAACTGTGAAATTGTTCATTGTTGAACAGTTTTTGGCCTCATTTAATTAAATTTAAAAGCTAATTATAATGGTCATATTTTAGTCATTTAAGGAAACCGAAAAAATTAATGATCTTTTTTATATATGATACCATATAGTAAGATGTATGAGTTGTGTATATATTCCACCTTGTAAGCCATAACACAAACACCCAATGATTAAATATAAGGTCATGCATAATCTGGAAGTGTGATATAAAGTGAAGTTAGAGTGAATATACATGCTTGTAAGAACACTAATAACAACACAAGAATATCTCTCATTTTTCTACTATATCTATTAATGTGGATCAGAATTCGCTCATCCATGAAACACCAACTCAAATAATACGAGTGCTATTAATTGTTACACATTAAATCACTAGGATCTATAACATAAAACTCACAACACGCTGTTTCTGAATCTTCTTTTAGAAGAGAACCTGAACATCAAATCTACTAAATCATAGAATTCCATAGCTGTATTGAACAACACTCAGAGATTTTCAAATCCCATATTGTTATATTCTTCTCTATTGTGTACTTTTTAATTAATATTTTGAGTATTTTTTGTGTGTCTATACTAAAAACAGACACTATCTATTAAACTAAACCAGAGGATACAAGATATCCTTACACATATATCTTTATAATCCTTATTTCTACAATGTATAACTATGGTAGTGGTCTTGTGTGGCCTGAATTTTATAATTCCCATATAAAATAGTTTTCGAGGTATTCTGACCTGGATAGTCATGTGTACTATTGTGTAATCCCAGATCCAGGGAATTGATCAAATATATATATATATATATATATATATATATATATCATTGTGGATGGTCATCACCAAGAGGAGTGCATTTAGTCTTGGCTTGAGACTGAAACACTTTTTATAATCTGTTGTGTTTATCAAATTTGTTTACTCTATTTTAACTCATATTTAAAAAACATTATTTCACTTTGAGAGTTAGTCGTGGAAAGTATTTATAACTATTTGGATTTGGTAAATTGTTTCTAAATATTGTTTAAATATTTTAGGTTGATAAAAATGGGAATTAATCGATCTCTTCAAAAATTTCATAAAGACTCATACTATTATAATTTTACTACATTGATTAACTAGAAATATTTGTATTTGAATTGGGTTATCATCAAATAATATTTTAAGCATAAATATTTATAGAAACCCAATTCACCCTTGTCTTGTGTGTCCTACTCTGACCAATAGTTGGTTTAAAAATTTTATATTGTTTTCATTCCAATTCATAAAAGAAATGGTAGTGAATATTTTATAACGGTCATCTATTTAAAATTGTATATATATTTTGGTGCATTTAAACATAATTTTTCAGGTATCACCAGTTATTGATGTAATTAAATTTACATGAAGAGAAATATATCATAAAAGTTTAGTGGTTTAAATTATACTACCTTAAAATGAATTTCACCATTATATTTTATCACTTTGATACAAAAAATATGAGGATATTTATTCATCATCTTATTATCAAGTTCCAATGTAGCTTCTTTAAATTTATAATTCCTCCAGATATATTTAACAAGGTGATTAGTATTGTTCTATTTCTCCTTATCTCAATGATCCAATATTTCTACTAGATCTTATGTCTAGGAAATCCACTTTCCATCAGTAAAAACACTATAACTATTATATATTATGTTTTGGGTAAAAAATAATTTAATATAAATAGATAGAACAATTCATTTACTTGACAGAGAATTGGTGGATGTGTCGAATGATAATCTATCATCTATACATGAACATGAATATCATATGTTCTAATGGGTTAATATTTAAATTTTTTAAAATATCATAACCTTCATCAATGTAGAAATTAGTTGGAAGATATTTTCAAAAACATAAAACTCTTGATCACCTTGAATATTTTCAGAATAATTATTCTACTAACATTATATTGAATTAATGTTCTTGTAAATGGATATAACATTCTCCCATATTTTATCATCTACATGACTTAAAAATAGCTGTATTTCCCTAACATCATCCCAAAATATTGTTTTTTATACATAATTACATAGTGGGATATTTAAGGAATCATCTGAATGTTCATGTAAAAGGTATTATAATACTGAAAATATGTTAGAGGAATGTTTTTATGCAAACAAAATTGGAAATACATTTAAAAAGAACATAGCATGTCCTCAATGGTTTGAATGATTTTCTCACACTGAATATATGTTTTGGGTTGATATGTAGCTATACAACACAATAATGACTCTATATAATTTAAATACTTTTGTAGAACATTTATGTAACACTGAGATCCCAATAAGATATAATTAAATGTTATAAAACATTCAACCTTATAAATTCTATAATTTATATCATTTCATTAAGTATATGAAAAGAATTTTCTCTATTATAAATGAATTGTAAAGAATTTATAGAAATAAACAAACATCAAAATAACATTATAGTCATTATATGTTATGGGGAATCTGAAAATTATATATATGATGTTATTTTTAATATTCTATTTTTGTATAAAGAATGGTTTTAACATCAACATATATTATTTTCTCTGGTTCTTAACCATTTCAAAATCAATGAAACAAGATACAAACTCTACAATATATCTCTTCATGTTCACCAAAAAATTACACTTTCTGATCATTATATATCATTACATTTGTAGGATTAATATTGAATGATTAAAAATGTGATTCATCCAATAACTATTTTATTTATAATATTTATGGGATTCATGCTCATTTTAGTAACCATATCATTCAATCATAATCAAAAAATAACTCAAGAATGTTTTTTTCCATCTTCAACAGTTCATGATCTTAGTTTTTCACCTCTGTATTCATCAAATTAATATGTGGTAAAAATTCATATTTTTAAGACATGAATTATATTATTACATTCAGGTTTTTATTCCCATCTATTAACAATTGAAAATATGGATCATTTTTATCCTCATTATTAATAATATATAATATTATATTCATGTCAAATAATTGGACACTTTATTCTCATTCCCACAGTTCTAATGTATTTGTACATTATTATCTATAATTTAATCTAACTACATTCTCTTGTAATATTCAATAATTACTAGTGGAATATGTAAATTTGTATTTTCTGATCAATATATATGCCATACTTATCTCATTAATGATAATATGTCTATATATCTAATACAAATTTTTTTCAATATGTTCTAATAATGAGTTCCATAATTTGTCTTATGAACGAAGAAAAATAATTTGGTGTAAGCCATAAATATATCATTATTCAAGATTAAATATGTTATACACATCTTCTATGAATTACTAATGATTAAATATCCTTCTCCATAATAGGTTAGTGTGTAGACCGGTGCACTGACAATCTTTTTCTTTGGTTCCTTGATTTTTCATCACAATCTTCTTTCCAATGTATATTTGATCCCTCCATATTTAAAATGATTTGTGGATTATATAGACTTTGTAAATTATCCAAAAATATTTTATAATATAAAGACCAACAAAGAAAACAATTTATCTCAGACATAGATGTTATTCTGTTCAAATTATCAAAACATTTATATTTGATGGGTCCACCTATATAGAATTTTATGAGAATACATAAATAGAAAATGAATATTTCAATAGAAAAAAATCACACAAGCATAATATCTCATAAAACCTATCAATCCTTAAGTTATATATTACTATCCTCAAGGGATCTATATTATCACGTTTTCTCATTGAATTTATGTTAATAACATATAAATAATCTACCAAATACTCCTTAAGTGAGTCTCTAAAAACACTATTAATAAAATCTATGATGAATGAAAGATAATCAGTATGACCAAATAGAATAAATATAAATTCATTGTTACTATACATTATATAAAAAATTTTATAATGTCTGTATTCACTTATTACACATAATTGATAGTATCCGGATAAATGATAAATCATATAGAAATATTTAGATCCTTTTAATCAATCATTGAACAAAAAATGTAATTATATGAATCCTACTCTGAATAATTATCGTTTCACTTTCTGGATAGTTATGCATTTGACCATAATTCTTCTTGTAAAAACTTTGCATCCCAAAGTGATGATCTTGGGTGCGTGAATTCATTATCATAATTCTCCTAGAGATACATTATTAATGAATCATAATTAATCTAGGATATTATATATATATATACTATGAAATACCTATAAAATTATGTATGAATTAAATATATATATAAACTTGATTATTCAATGTGAAAATTTTAAAATCATGGAAAATACATTAATAAATTCTTATTAAAAAATGCATATATTTTGTGTTATGCTTGGACCTAATAATCTAAGAAAATTTTTAGAGATGAATAAATATTTAGAACTATAAAATACTTGTAATACTAATTGGATTATCATATTAATCCCCACACCAATAGAAAATAGTAATAAATTCATTCCTAATATATCATAAAATATGGAAACACATTTTCAATCTATTAAGACTTTGTTTTAAATAAGGTCCTCCATTGTAACATTGAATTAAAATATTTTATAATGGTATATAAATAATATTTTAATTAAGCCAAAAATATCACATATGCGTGAAAAAAATGTATGATGTAAAGGCACACTAACCATACATTAGAAATATGGTCAAGATAAACTCTACCGACACATTTTTATTTTATTAATCTTAAATGAATATATTACAAAACTATGTGCACTCATAATAATTGAAAGGGATGTAATTAAATAAAAAAACAAAATATCTATCTTTCCAATACATTAGTTTTTTTTTCTAATAATTAGAGATATTCTTATTATATTCTAACCAGATCTATAATGACTAACTAAACCCTAATTTGAGACCATATATAGAGTGTCATACATTTCATAAAATGTATTACATTATAATAGATTAATATTCAATATGTATTGAAAATACACTATAAGGCCCCAACCTTAATCCTTACTTAATATTGAATTAAATAAATAATTCACATTGAGGATCTTTTCAGGTTTAGAGTTTTAGAGAATTAGATCATAAAACTTCCATTACATTCTACATTTAAACAAAGTGGTTACATAAAAGATAGTATTAATTTTTACCATCAACGGAAACATATTTAAAATAAGGCATGGATTATTTATTGACACTTCCTTGAAACTATCATCACATCATGTACCTTTCCCTTGACCTGTGAAAAACATTTCAAAAACATGGGATGAGCATAAAAATATCAGTAAGGGATCAAAAAATATGGAAAGGAAACATGAGTACATATATACATAATAATGAAATCATACTTTACGCATAAAACATAAGGACATTAACATACCTCATAAAATCATGAATAAATCATAGAAATCATAAGACATAATGGTAACTTGAGGCATTCATAACATTATTACATAGGGAGTAACCCTCTTAGTTACGTTTGGAATAACCATCACAGTATATTCCTTAAATCTCTCCGGAGAAACCTAAACATCTAACTCCTTCGTGTTACCCAATGCATTGGAGAGCTATATTGGGATCACCCTCCCTTAGTTTATCACGGAACCACCCATCTTCATAACATTTCCCAAGAACCATAAAATAATCATAGCACATAACTAAATCATAAAAGAAAGATAACTTTCTCACATTTCAATAACAATATAACATTTTAAGATATTGAAATAATGAATCCATTCTAAAAACCATTTTCAAAACCGTTTAAAACATTTAATAAAGAGATTTTTAAATCAAAGTTTCACATACCACATTGAAGCTTTCAACATTTTAAACCATTAATATACATATAAATAAATCCTTAAAACCATTTTGAAAACATGGATATTAATGAGAAATATTTATAATATAAAATCATCAAAACATTTAAAACGATATTTTAGTTAAAGGGTTTTTAACAAAATGAGAGACACTTGAATACAATAATTTAGGAATAAAATTTAATCAAAACTTTATAATATCATGAGAATAATGGAATTCATTATATAATATTCCAAAGGACAGTATATACACCATATAAGAGTGAATTGGTGCATAACAACAATGAAGTCTCAATGGAAATGTAAATTGAGATGAAATCCATTATAAAGATGGTATCCTTAAATTAAGGATAAATCAATCTCATAATTATGTTTGACAAATATAAATACACCCAATATAAGTGGATATTAAGTGTAAAATAATCAAAGGTAATTCACAGATATTATAAGGATGACATATTCAATAACTACATGTTGAACCCAAAGAAATTGAAATTGGGTTAAGAAGTTCCCTGGACAGCCTAACGGCGTCACATCAAATTTTAGAAAAAGAGTTGATGAGAGAGATAAAGGTTATCTCATCTCTTGGACATAAATTTTACGGAAATAAGGATATATAAGAACATATCCCCACATAATAAGGTGAAAATAGAAATACATAACAAAAGAAGTCTTTTAAAAATAGGAGGGTGAAAGGTTCCCTTACAGATTTGGGTAGCTTTCGAAACGTACACCCCATGAAAGAAGGACTATACAACATTGATGTAAGTACTCATAAACGAAAGTATGTTACACAAAGATTATAATAATGGATAGTATATACATCACTCAAAATGAAATATTGGCAAATGTAGCATGAATCTCACGAAAACACAAAGTGAGATAAAAAGCCCCTTACGAAATTTCGGCAGCCTAACGACACCAATTAAAACTTCCAAAATGGATTTATGAGAGAAAATAGGGTCTCTCATCAAATGAACATAAAAATTAAAGTAAGAGTAATATAAAATTACATCCCAATAATAAGAAAGATGAGCTTAAAAGGATTGACATAAAATAGTGTACTTAAAAAGAAAGAGAGAGGTAAGATCCCTTACCTCGGGTCCGACTTGACTCGATCGTTCTTTAACCTCCTGAATAATAAACTTAAGTTAATTTCTACTTTCTTAAGAACCTTTTTCAAGTTAATTATTCCTTTTATATCACTTACTACCATGATATGAACACTATGTAATTATTTAAGTTAATAATGGTCGTTTTGTAGATCATTGCTACTTGAGTAAAAAATAAACAATTTATAATTACAAGTTGTTCATGTGGTAAAATATATATTATATACAGAATTATATTCATTATATAGATATCATATATATCATATATATCTATTATATACATGCATTTATAATATTACATAACATTTAGAGGTAAGAAATGAAATGTATCATTCATGGAGACGGTAAGCTGTACATACGCAAGAACACTACTTCCATTTCTATTTCTTATTTAATGGAATTAAAACATAATGATATATAATAGTATTATAATTCCAGTGTGGTATCATATATAATATAATTAAATCTATCCTTTATACGTACCACATATTGTTTTAACGAATCAAATCACTTTGAGTGGGCGGTAGTCCGCACATCAGAAAATTAAGATATCGCATTTAACCATAATGGAAACCATAAAGGTATGCCATAAATGAAAAATAAATAATCTTAATTAAAACATAAACATATTATATATCATATATAAATATGGTGACATTTTAATGGACAACTTTTAGGGTGTTAAAAGAATATTGAACAATCATCGTTTCGTGAGGCAGAAATTCACCATCCACAGAAACGGTATGTTCATTAACCATTAGATGTAGGTGTGTGTAAGTGTAGCTCTAATCCTTCTTATAAAAACATCCAATTATATTGAAT
Source organism: Viscum album (assembly GCA_963277665.1). Taxonomy (NCBI): domain Eukaryota; kingdom Viridiplantae; phylum Streptophyta; class Magnoliopsida; order Santalales; family Viscaceae; genus Viscum; species Viscum album. The sequence goes on from OY728141.1 coordinate 1,144,727,310, forward strand.
ATACTTTAGTAGTAACAAAATAATTGAATAAAAATATTTTAGGGGGTTAGATAAGCTAAATAAAACAAAAGAACACAAGTGTAGACATTACCTTAAAATCGAGTATCTCTCTTTGATTTGAGCTCAAAGGCTTCCTTGGGAAGACTTCTGCCCAATGTGAGGATTCTAGGAGTAATAGAGAGATTTGGAGAGGCAAAATAAGTAGGGGTTGGTAGAGGAAAAGGCTTTAGAGGTGTGGGTAAGGTGGTAGAGGTGGGGGCCTTTTATAAGAGGAGAGGAGGGGCACTCTTGGAAAGATACAAAATGTTAATTTATTTTCAAATGAGTTCAGGATTTTAAAGTTCCCACATTGATATATTTCGAGGATAAGGTGGTAAGGGTTCAACATATACTCATCCAATAGGTCCTTTACATGTGTATGTTATAGTTTTAACATTATCTTTTCATTTTATTTAAATTCTTTATTAATGAGGTAATCGCTGCATCATCATGATGTCATAAATAATTTAAGTTATTTAATGTATAAAAATTATAAAAAAAATATCATGATATAGGAAATCATTTTAGATTTATAATGAAAATTTATAGTCAAAAATATTACTTGAATAAACCCATTTAAAAATTTATTTAGTAAAACAACTCATGCTTGTGACATTTTTATTTTAACTTAAAAAAAGCTATTTATGTCATTTTCCAACCAAAGTGGCTCCATGGGGTCCCCAAGTTGACCCATGGATTGTATTGGTCTCCCATGAAACATCCAATGAGGGTAGGATATGTGTCTAGGTTATTTCATATTATTAAAACATTTTTTTTACCTTAAATTACACTAATTACCTTTAATCACGAATAATAAAACGTAAAAGTTACTATTCACCAAAAATTATTTTAATATCATTGAACCACATTTTACTTCTTAATGACAACTATGTATGTCGGATTTTTGAAAATCAAATCACAGAAGTGGAAAAGTTTCATTTAAATGAAAAATCAGTTTCTTTAACTACCACTTAGTTGTTTCACTATTCATCTAAAATTTAAGTTTTTCAGAAAATTTCCAAAAATTCACCCTAAGATATATTTGATATTTTGAATTCAAAAATGATGTCTATTTTAAAAAATTCAAAACATATAAGTTGCATTAATTAATTTAATAATTAATTCCCATTGTCAAAACAAATAGCGTGTTTTTAAAAAACAATATCTATTAAAAGATTGACACTAGTTTAAGTCCAATTTTTCAAAGTAAAATTAATTCCAATGACCACTATTGGATTAAATGGTATTAACAATTCCAATTTAACTTTAAAAAAAATTCAAAAGATAATCTAATCATATAAATAAATTTTATTAAAAATAGGTTTTGAATTAAAATTCAACATTTTTCACTATTCATTAAAAAATGAACTTTATCAGAAAAATACAAAAATTTTACACAAAGTAAATTCTGATGTCCAGATTCTAAATAAGGATTTTATTTTGTCAGATACAACATATAAAATTTTCAAAAGTATATTTAAAAAGGGTTCTCCATCAAAAGGCAGTTAATCGACCTTTTAAAGAATATTAGAAGATTTATGCTTAAAATTGGATTCATTTTCATTTTAAGCCTTTAAAATTTATTGGATAAAAGTAAAAATATTTGACAAACATATATAATTATTTTGTATTTAGTTACGTTCTTTCCCGCCATTACAATGGCTAGGCGTTAACTACCATTTAAAATAATATTATTTTATTATTAGCGTGCAACGTAAGATTTCAAAGGAACTCGTTGTCACGTATTGGGTACGCCATCAAGCATAGAGTTCCATTTAAAATAATATTAATATTTTATTCAAAAATATAGATAAATGTGAAAATGTCATATTCTTTATTTACCTGGGGTGTTACATCCTTCCCCCCTTTTGGGAATTGCATCCTCACAATTTTAAAATTGGGCTTGGAAACTTCATTGAAAATACCACATCAGAATAAGAGTCAGTAAAAAAATCACTTTAAAATAAAGAAAGAGAAGTACAAAGGTCACCCGAGTTAACCCATACTAGGATTCCATGTAGGAAAACATGGATATGGAGGAAAAAAAAGGTTCATGTTCTGAGGGAGAGTGATAGTAAACATGTCCAGGAGAAATTTAACTATAAGAAAATCACAATCTTATGATGGGTTAAACGGTATTCGATACCCCAATAGGAAAGGTTAACAGAAAATATTTTTGTTTTAAGTTACTCTTCATTGAGAAATTTATTTTTGAGCTTAACTAAATCATAATGAAACATACTTACTTGTCACGTAGACTTTAAACTTTTACTAAATTCCTTAATCAAACTCATATTTTCTCCAAAAGACTAGTATTTAGGAAGACTTGTTCGCATTAAGAGTACTATAATCAACTTCCTGAGAATCACCTAATCCAAAAAATAGAACTATATATTTCCCATGACTTTAGACAAAATCCAAAACCAAAATTGTTAGTATGAGATCAGATAATCCAGAAAATTATAATCCTTTATAAAAAGATAATCTATTCTCAATCTCCAAAATTTGTCCAAGAAAAAAACCCAAAGTTCAACGAAGACCATTCGATAAACAATTTTCCATAAAATTATTCAAAGTAAACCAAACTAAGATTGAAACCCAAATATTTGAAGGATTTAATCACATAGTCTTCCAAGGTACAAATTTACTTTTATCTCCAAATAACATCAGTTGCTCTTAAATTCTCATATTGAAAAGTAATTAACCTAATCACATATCCTCCATGATAGGTTAATCATTTCCATAAATAACCCAAAATCAACTTACTCTCGGTTCATAAAATCATATAACTAAAAAGAATTAGTCAAACTAACCAGGGACTTCACGTAGTCCCGTGGTAGGCGATAAATACTATTCACACATTGGTTGTGGGTTCGATTCCCGCAGCTTTGTCCGACTCGACGGGTTGTCACAAAGTCTGCGTGTTGTCCTTTTTTTCCAAACTATATAATTCTTAAAACATTCCCCAAAAAGAGATAAAATCTTCAAAAATAACCATAACATAATTTAACAACAATGGTTATCTAATAACATTCATTTTTCAACCCAAAATGTATTAACCAATAATTGCCTCAAATTTAAGGATCATATAAACCCAAATGGTTCTTTATAACTATATCCACCAAAGAAAGGATAATTATTCCTTGAATAAAATTTTCATATATCAAACATCGGGGTTACACATACTATAATAAGTCTTCTAATGTTACCACATCATCAAAAGATCCTTAAAAATTTTAAGCATTTCACCATCCTAAAATCTACCATAACTCTTGAATACCTTATATGTAGACTTCTAACTCATTAAACGTTCTCCTTGATCCATTAGCTATGCATTTCCAACTTATTTCTTAATACCCAATTTTTTTAGATCTAATATCCTCATTATTTATAAATATCAATCAAAAGATGCTTCATTATTTAAGGATATGAAAAATAAATCATACCTTGAATCCAGATACCATGATCTTCACGATGTTCTCTTTCTCTTCCGACATGTTGTCATACTTTCATAAAGTAAACGTTCACTCCAATTATATAATTTTACTTTTTGATAGAATTGGAAAAGTTTAGATCTTGAAATCATATAAAAAAGATACCATGACCCATAAAATTGTTTTAGAAAAGAGTAGGTGTTGGATAGCTCAAACAATTTCTTGCAGGTGATTTGAATACTCAAGAAGCTATCAAAATCATTCGAACAAGATTTTCCCATAATGGTGATGATCAAATCATCAGGGAGGGATAAGAAGGTTGTGCAATATATCTTTCCTTCCATCTTGACAATTGATCCTTAATCTGTCGAAAATAATCAATATGTAAACATGATACGAAAATAAATTATAATAATAATAATAAAAAAGAATCCTTTATAGATAACATAAAAACTTTCCCATCAATCTAATCCATCAACCTCTTTATATCTCCATTGTTCAGGTTTTTTTTATCAAATCGACCTATTTTACCATAACCCTCCAGATGTTTACACATATTAATATCCCTCTTTTTTATATGGGATCCTTTACCTACACCCAGATAACACCCTAACCTCTAAGGTTATCTAAAATAACCTCCGATACCAACTATAAGGCCCCGACCTTAAACCTTACTTAATATTAAATTAAATGAATAACTCACATTGAGGATATTTTCAGGTTTAGAGTTTTAGAGAATTAGATCATAAAACTTGCATTGCATTCCACATTTAAACAAAGTGGTTACATAAAATAGAGCATTCATTTTTCCCATCAACGGAAACATATTTAAAATAAGACATGGATTCTTTCTTGACACTTCCTTGACACTATCATCACATCATGTACCTTTACCTTGACCTGTTAAAAACATTTCAAAAACATGGTATGAGCATAAAAAGCTTAGTAAGGGATATAAAAATATGGAAAGGATACTTGAGTACATATATACAGAAGAATTAAATCATACTTTACCCATAAAACATAAGCACTTTAACATACCTCATAAAATCATGAATAAATCATAGAAATCATAAGACATAAAGGTAACTTGAGGCATTCATAATGTTCTTACATAGGGAGTAACCCTATTGGTTATTTTTGGAATACCCATCACGGTATATTCCCTAAATCTCTTCAGAAAAAAACCTTAACATTTAACTCCTTCGTGTTACCCAATTCATTGGAGAGCTATATCGGGCTCACCTGCCCTTAGTTTATCATGGAACCACCCATCTTCATAATAATTACCAAGAAGCATAACATAATCATAGAACATAACTGAAGCATAAAGAAAGATAACATTCCCACATTGCAATAACAATATAACATTTTAAGATATTGAAATAATGAATCCATTCTAAAAACCATTTTCAAAACCATTTAAAACATTTAATAAAGATATTTTTAAGTCAAAGTGTCCCATACCACATTGAAGCTTTAAACATTTTAAACCATTAATATCCATATAAATAAAGCCTTAAAACCATTTTGAAAACATGGATATTACTGAGAAATATTTATAATATTAAATCATTAAAACATTTAAAACGATATTTTAGTTAAAGGTTTTTTTAACAAAATGAGAGACACTTGAATATAATAATTGAGGAATAACATTTAATCAAAAAATTATAATATCATCAGAATAATGGGATTCATGATATAATATTCCAAAGGACATTATATACACCATATAAGAGTGAATTGGTGCATAACAACAATGAAGTCTCAATGGAAATGTAAATTGAGATGAAATCCATTATAAAGATGGTATCCTTAAATTAAGGATAAATAAATCTCATAATTATGTCCGAAAAATATAAATACACCCAATATAAGTGGATATTAAGTGTAAAATAATTAAATTTCATTCACACATATTCAAAGGATGACATATTCAATAACTACATGTTGAAACCAAAGAAATCGAAATTGGGTTAAGAAGTTCCCTTGACAGCCTAACGGCGTCACATTAAATTTTAGAAAAAGAGTTGATGAGAGAGATAAATGGTATCTCATATCTTGGACATAAAATTTACAGAAATAAGGATATATAATAATATATCACCACATAATAAGATGAAAATTAAAAGACATAACAAAAGAAGTCTTTTAAAAAGAGGAGGGTGAAAGGTTCCCTTACCGATTTGGGTAACATTCGAAATGTACACCCCATGAAAGAAGGACTATAAAAAATTGATGTAAATAATCATAAACTAAATTATGTTACACAAAGAGTAGAATAATGGACAGTACAAACACCACTCAAAATGAAATATTGGGAAATGTAGCATGAATCTCACAAAAACACAAAGTGAGAAAAAAAGACCCTTACGAAATTTCGGTAGCCTAACGACGCCAATTAAAACATCCCAAATGGATTGATGAGAGAAAATAGGGTCTCTCATCAAATGAACATAAAAATTACAGTAAGATTAATATAAAATAACATCCCAATCATAAGAAAGATGAGCTTAAAAGGAACGACATAAAAGAGTGTACTTAAAAAGATAGAGAGAGGTAGGATCCCTTACCTCGGGTCCGACTTGACTCGATCATTCTTTAATCTCCTGAATAATAAACTTGAGTTAATTTATACTTTCTTAAGAACCTTTTTTAAGTTTATTATTCCTTTTATATCACTTACTACCCTGCTATGAACACTATCTAATTATTTAAGATAATAATGGTCGTTTTGTAGATCATTGCTACTTGAGTCAAAAATAAACTCATTATAATTACAAGTTGTTCATGTGGTAAAATATATATTATATAAAAAATTATATTCATTATTTAGATATAATATATATAATATATAATAATTATATACATGCATTTATAATATTACATAACATTTAGAGGTAAGAAATGAAATGCACCGTTCATGGAGACGGTAAGCCGTACGTACGCATGAACGCTACTTCCATTTCTATTTCTTATTTAATGGAATTTAATCATAATGATACATAATAGTATTATAATTCCAGTGTGGTATCATATATAATATCATTAAATCTATCCTCTATATATACCACATATGGTATTAACAAATCAAATCACTTTGAGGGGGCGGTAGTCCGCTTTTCCTAAAATTAAGATATCACGTTTAACCATAATGGAAACCATAATGGTATGCCATAAATGAAAAATACAGAAGCATAAGTAAGACATAAACATATTATATATCAAATATAAATATAGTGACATCTTAATTGCCACCATTCAATGTGTTAAAAGAATATTGAACAATCATCGTTTCATGAGGCAGAAATTCACCATCCACAGAAACAGTATGTTCATTAACCATTAGATGTAGGTGTGTGTAAGTGTATCTTGAATCCTTCATATAAAAAAATCCTATTATATTTAATATACTGGATTAGTTACAAAATAAATGATTAAAAATATTTTAGGGGGTTGGAGAAGCAAAATAAAACAAAAGAACACAAGTGAAGACATTAACTTAAAATCGGGTATCTCTCTTTGATTTGATCTAAAAGGCTTCCTTGGAAAGAATTCGGCCCAAAGTGAGGCTTCTAGGAGTAAGAGAGGGATGTGTAGAGACAAAATGAGCATGGGTTGGCTGAGACAAAGGCTTTAGAGGTGTGGGTTAGGTGGTAGAGGTGGGGGCCTTTTATAAGAGGAGAGGAGGGGCACTCTTGGAAAGTTACAAAATGTTACTTTATTTTCAAATGAGTTTAGGATTTTAAAGGTCCCACATTGATATATTTCTAGGATAAGGTGTTAAGGGTTCCAAATATACTCATCCAATAGGTCTTTTACAAGTGTAAGTTATAGTTGTAACATTATATTTTCATTTTATTTAAATCCTTTATTAATGAGGTAATCACTACATCATCATGATGTCATAAATAATTTAATTTATTTAATGTCTAAAAATTATAAAAAAATATCATGATGTAGGAAATTTTTTTAGATTTATAATGAACATTTATAGTCAAAAATTTGACTTGAATAACGCCATTTAAAATTGTTTTAGTAAAACAACTCATGCTTGTGACATTTTTATTTTAACTTAAAATAAAAAGTTATTTATGTCATTTTCCAGATGTGGATCTATGGGGTCCCTAAGTTGACCCATGGATTATCTTGGTAGTCCACGACACATCCAATAAGGGTAGGACATGTTTCTAGGTAATTTCATATTATTAAAACATTATTTTTACCTTAAATTACACTAATCGCCTTTAATCGCGGTTAATAAAACTTAAAAGTTACTATCCACCAAAAATTATTTTAATCTCATTGAACCACATTTTACTTCTTAATGACAGCCATGTATTTCGTATTTTTAAAAATCAAATCACAGAAGTGGAAAAGTTTCATTTAAATGAAAAATCAGTTTCTTTAACTACCACTTAGTGGTTTCACTATTCATCTAAAATTGAAGTTTTTCAGAAAATTACCAAAAATTCACCCGAAGCTATATTTGATATTACAAATTCAATAATTATGTCTATTTTACAAAATTAAAAACCTTTAAGTTGCATTAATTAATTTAATAATTAATTCCCGGTGTCAAAACAAATAGCGTGTTTTTATGAAACAATATCTATTAAAAGATTGACACTAGTTTAAGTCCAATTTCAAAGTAAAATTAATTCCAATTACCACTATTGGATTAAATGGTAAAAATGTATTCTATTTTAACGTTAAAAACAATTCAAAAGATAATATAATCATATATATAAATTATATTAAAAAGAGGTTTTGAATTAAAATACAACATTTTTCACTATTCATTAGAAAATGAACTTTATCGGAAAAATACCAAAATTTTACACAAAGTAAATTTTGATGTCCAGATTATAAAGAAGGATTTTATTTTGTCAAATAAAACATATAAAATTTTCAAAAGTATATTTAAAAAGGGTTCTCCATCAAAAGGCAGTTAATCGACCTTTTAAAGAATATTAGAATATTTATGCTTAAAATTGGATTCATTTGCATTTTAAGACTCTAACATTTATTGGATAAAAGTAAAAATATTTGACAAACATATATATTAATTTTTCAGTTAGTTCCATTCTTTCCCGCCATTACAATGGCTAGGCGTTAACTACCATTTAAAATAATATTATTTTATTATTAGAGTGCAACGTAAGATTTCAAAGGAACTTGTTGTCGCGTATTGGGTAAGCCATCGAGCATAGCATTATATTTAAAGTAATATTAATATTTTATTCACAAATATGGATAAATGTAAAAATTTCATATTCTTTATTTACTCGGGGTGTTACATACACTCCTAGAGACAATAATGTTTTAGTATCATTAGTGTCCGTTAATAAAATATAATTACTTTATGAAATATCTTGTTTATTTCCCAAATAGATCTTCCATCATAGTACTCTTCTTATAAATACCCTACATAAAAACATTCTTTATAACCCACCGAAAGGAACCATAATAATGGGTGTACTCGTTTTTATTGTAAGCATATTCAAGGTAGATTTTAATGATCACATAATTATTGAGTAATAATTATGATATGATAAAATGATAATAACATTATTAAAAACCATGAATATCATTTATCACAATATTTAGTCATTGTATAAATCATAGAAATTCATAACATGTGGATATGAAAAGAATCAAAGAAAATTTCCAATAAGATCATAAAATTTGGATAAATCATATATTTTGTTATAAAAAAAATTATCCTAAATAATTTTCTTATTCATTAATAATTTTTAAAAATAGGATAGTGGGTTGGGATTACTCCAAATTCTACTATAACATTGGTCATACTTTACTCACAAGACTTTTAGAGTTTACCAAGTCCCTTAATGAACTTGTTTTAACCCAATGTATTCATTACTATTTTATGAGATTTCTATATTTACATAATGAATTCGAGGGATATATATTTATGGTCCCAAAAATCACATATTAATAAACCATTATTAGCTGTACCACATGACTATTAATTATTCATTATATTGCATTACTCTTATAATGGTAACTAGTTCATAATTATTTCAACTATTTTTCTCAACATAACAAGTGGAAAATATATAGGATTCATAAAAATATTTTTAAAATAATAATAAAATATTCAGAGATAAAATATGTCTGATATAACTATATAATATATTCAAAAAATCTTATGTAATAAAAAAATGTGATCCAAGAAGAAAATTTTCATTAAATGATGACATGAAATATTTTTTAAGAGAAATAAACTTTTAATTTTGAATCAATTATTTAAAATATAAATATTTACCATCTATTAATGAAAATATATCAATTGAAAAAATAATTTTCATCTTATAATTTATTGTTAATATTGTTTAGCTTTCTTAATATCATTAAATTTATTTCATTTAGTGCCTGTTAAAACATTGATTCCTTTAACTTTTTTTCTATAGAATTAAAAAGTGACTATTACATAAATTTCTATAATATTTCATTATAAATAAAATTATATATTCAAAATATTTTATAAAAAATATTTCATCCAATCATATGGGAATATTGAAAAATTTATTGAATATATTTTCATGAAAATAAAGACACTGAAGAAAAATAATCCCATCCAAAAATGGTAATAATGTCTGTTTATTTAAAAAAACCAGGTTATTCTATCTACCAAACAAAGAAAAATTGTACACAATCATTAAAATTTCATGAATAAAAATTGTATCAAAAAATTAATAAAATTACTTAGAGGTGTACCGAGATATATATCCTTGTAAAAATACTGATAAACAATCCTGATAAACAAGGGGAGTGTAACATAAAATCTATAAAACTATGGTAATATTTGAATAAAAACAATATTAAATAAATTAACATAAATTTATATGTATATCCCCATAATTACAACGTTATACATAATTAAATTAATCAATGGGAAATATGTACACCACATAAAAAAAAGGTCGATAATATGGCATGCGTCTCACAGAATCCAAATTGAGATGAATATTTCTAAACTCATGATTGACCTGATTCAAACACACTCTATCCACATGTAAAATAAATTATAATTTATTATAATTATATAATATAATAAATATGCTATTTTTAATATCTTATATGATCCTCTTAAAATATATCAACACTCAAATATTAATAATTCTATATTAAAATTGTTATTTATCTGTACTAATAGTTTCATTTTCAAAGGAATTTCATGTTCCACAGTTCCTATAAATAATCATTGATCATGTTTTCATAATATAATGATTGATAATAATTGTATAAATATATTATATTTTCATTATATATATGTATTTATATTAATCTATAAATTTTATAGATAGAAAATTACAAACATTTTTCTATGGAGATGGTTGGTCAAACATATACATGAATATTGATTTCATTTTCAAACCTAAATAATGATAGAGAGATTTATAATATTATGTCACTAAAACCCCGTTACCATGTACTAAATATCACATATATTAATTTTTAACATATTTATAAGAATAAAATTAAAATGTTAATATAAACGAATTACACCACTATATGGTGATGGTATGCCTTATGTACACACCATAAGTGTATTCATTTTCCACTAGATGGGAAAGAGGGGAATAATGGTTGGTATAAAAATATTAAATAATATGTATAATTAATATATTTAATTCATAATTTTTAAATTTATACCATATATTTAGAAGAGGGAATGAATGAATAAAATTTAATATACATAATTACAAATTATACTTCTTTATTTAGAATCATCATTTTTATTAAATATTATGCCATTAATGGATAGTCATTCAAAAATACCACAAGATCAATAATGTAAAAATAGAATCTATGATGGTATTATCAGATGTAATGTATGACATATAGTGCTCATTAAGTGTGGATAAGAGATGGTAGGTGGTATCCTTTTATAATAGAAGAAAACAACACAAATAGAATTATGTACATGATTAATGTATGTATATATATATATATTAATAATTTATAATGTAATATCTATAACAAAATTCAATTATTTGATTCTATAATATCTAAATTAACAATTAAATCCTATTTTTACATGTCCTTGAAATATATTAATCATTATCACCATGTTGAAACACTGTAATCTCATTTTAGACTTAACCACAATAACTGAAATTCTTTCCTTGAAAAAATAATTATTTTTCAAAAAATAATTGGGAATAATAAATTTTTTTGATGAAGATGATCCAAATTTCTTATCCATTTTATTATCATTAATCACATTACAGTATAGAAATTATTTTTAATATATGATAAAAAAATATAAATAATAGTATTTAGGTAAATACTCAATTTAAGAGTAATAATAAATTCTTATTCATATAATGGTTTTAATAAGATTCCAATTTTATTAGTTAAATAATAAAAATAATAAAATTTTACACTTTTCTAGAAAACCAAAACTATGTTGTATCTTCCAACACTGACATTAAATAGAGAAACCTAAAAATATATTTCAATTTCTTAAAAAGATATCTTATATTGACGAAATAACATCATGGGTTCTAAAATTATTAATAATTATTTAAAATACATTATATAACAATATAATAATACATATAGTATAAAAATCTCATAAAAATTGATTAATTATCTTTTTATATATATTTTAATATTTTACAGAATGGTCTTAACCATATTTTAACTTGTTTATAGAGGTAAAAACTATTTGATATATTTAAATATAAAATTAAACTAGAAAAGAATGATTAAATGTGTCTATCCATAAAAAGTATTTTCTTAAGCACACAATTATTTAATACCAATTGAAAAACTAAAATTTGTTCTAATAAACCTAATTTTATTATTCACAATAACAGTGTTCTAATTTTACTTTAATTACTCTTTGAAGAAAATGAAAACCTTCTAAATTTATGAAATGAGAATAAAAATTTCAATAATAATTACAATAATTCACTATAAACTATAAAATTAATATTTAGTGAAACATATCAAAATTGAATCCTAGAATATTGTTGATAAGATTTTTTAATAAATGATATCTATTTTATCATATAAAATTTTAAATAGTGGTAAAAATATTATTTAAAATATTCTCTATTATTTTTAATTACAATAAATTATTAAAGAAATTTTATTTTTGGTTTCATAAATTGATTTTACAATAAATTGATTACATATTTATGGATAAATTTACATTAAATAAATACTTTATTCACATTCCACATAATGTAGAGCATACTATAGATAAATATAATGTTTACAGCTATATTACACTACACCCATTTAAAAAATATTATTTAAATCGAGGATTGGCTAAACATAGGTTTTCATGTATTGCTAGCTATTAATGAAAATAATTATATTTTAAGGGAAATATATCATTAAATTAAAATGTTTCACAAACATTGAACAATCATGTGCATGACATGTATTTCTGTGCATATATAGTATGTGATCTATGATATTGATGAACCACATATTCATAGCTTCCCCATACAAGATTGTCATCAGCAATGAAAATATGTTGGATAAAGATTAAAATAAATCCTCTATCCAAAAACAATCAAATAATATTTATAATTTAATATCCATTATAATTTCAAATTAGGGATCCTAGCTACCACATCCCCAATGGATTTATATTCTTTCACTACATCAAACTTTCATACCCGTCCCTATAAAAAAATTCATAAGTCCAATGAACATGGGTAATAGTAGAAAAATGTGAACCCCATCCTCAAAAAAATATGCAAATATCATTCAACTCAGGAAACACATCACCTTTGATCCATGTGAATATCTATAGGATTTAATAATTTAGGTTATGTTACTGACCCAAACTCATACATTTGTATTGTTCTTGAATCCATCACAACCCATGAACCACATATCAATAATAATCCGTAAGAAAATATATTAAATAATAAATATTTGTCAACTAAAAAAACCATTAACTACATGTAAATATATACTTTTAAATATAATCACCATTCATAGTATATTGTAATGTTACTATGATATTGGTGTGTGTAAATATGGGGTAATCATCCTTCCATTCCCCACAATATTAGATATTGGGAAAAAAAAAATTCCTATTGTCTAATAGGTATCAGTATCCCTACCAACATGGGTTAGGTAATGTATGAAATTAAAAAACATAATAATATAAATATATCTCACATACTCCCCATGGGTATCTACCTAGCCATAAACATGACTATAACAATTATTTCCTGGAAATCAACTACCATTGCTAAGGACTAGATTTTTAACATGAAAAAAATTATTTAAATAAGAAATTAAATTTATTAATTTCAACTGTTAACCATTAAAATTTACATTTTCATGATAATAAACTGATTATTTTTCCCTCTATGAATGAAAAACTCGGCCATGATTTCATAAATTTCATCCTCATTTTTAATACATTATCGGAGAAACCATGGATTTAATTCATTTATTAATCATAGAACATGAATAATTCATGGTTTTATAGTTCTCAAAATTTTATTCAATAAATAGAAACATAATACATGCATAATAAGAATCTTTAAGCTATGGAAAAAGTATGATGAAAAAAATCCACCTAACCATCTAGGATTTTTATATATTAACAAACCATAATGTATCCTACCATTCAACTCAACAACAATCATGCAAGCCCATCATCAAACCACTCCATTATTACTAGTTCCATAATTTATTAAAATATGTATATATATATTAATTCCCACAACACAATTGAAAATGTATTCCATTAACTTGGGCCAACTAGCACATATATCATCAAACCATATGTTATCCTAGGCTCATATCATATTTTATAAAAAGGCACAATGTAAGGGAAAAACAAAGAAATATATTGAAAATAAATAATCAAGAAGATATATAGGCCCTAAATACATGGAATTTACCTTTCACAATGAAATGGTCATGCTTATACCAAAAAACATATCATTAGAAACTAAGAAGTTTGTAACCATCTTTAATAAATTTTTTAACTTATCACATGTTACCACAATAAGAAAAAAATGAATTTTATATCATTAGTAAAGTATTATATAATCATTATTTCATGAATGAAATATAGATTTATCAAAAAATTATGATGGAATGATTAAATTTATTCATTTCTTAAGCATCAAATTTCATTCAAAAAAAAATAGATGATTAATGGAAAAATATAAACATCACTTATTATTAAATCATCAATAATAATTAGCATTTTAACGTTAATTAACCAATTATACATTATATACATGATAATATAAGAACTAAAAAAAAGACTATAATCCAAATAATTATAATTTATAGCACAAAATCTAGTAAAATAATTGTATACCATTAATATTGTAGATAAACATATGATCACTAAAACTAAAAACATGTCCTTTTAATTATATAATATTTAAAAATTATTTTAGTTAACTCAATATCTATTAAAAAGATAAATATTGATAAATTTATAATTTCAAATTATATTATAGTGGAGGAAACAAAACATGTACATTAATTTATAATGTTATTATTCATTATATAGTAATGATCGATCAAGGTTCCACCACCACCAAATAAAACATCACCAATCCATAGAATGGGTATTTGTAAGAGAAAATCCACAATCTACCTAGATAAGGCACATATTATAGCCCAATATCAAATGTAAATACCACAACAATAATATCGTTAAAATGATAAATGTTAGAAAAAATAATAGGTTGAAATATGGATATGTTTAACCAAAAATCCTGAATTTCCATAAAAAGGGTTTAAAAAATTAATGAGATGATCAATACGAATCATTTTATGTATAGAAATAGTTATATAATGATTTTATATAATGTAACATAAATGTAATAAATTTTTCAATCATGCCCTATATTGATTATATATTATTGAATACAAAAGAATGGTTTACGAGGAATGAGAAGATAAATTTATATTTGATAATAAAAACATTAAAAATTATTTTATTCCCCTATAATGTTACATGTGTTTCCAATATAAAAAAATAATTATCTAAAAAAATGTGTTAATGTCACCTATTTAAAATATATGCTGACATCTACTATTGTTTCCACTAATTCTTCTCTATGGACATTGTGTTATTGAGCACTACATCCTTAAACATCTAATTCCAATGCATGTTTTATATATGCACCATTTATATTATTCACCACAACATCAACAAAGACTAGAAAATTCAATTCTCTTTACCCTATTTTATACAAGATACCCTTCATGACATCATTCCTAATTCCAATCCCACCCATGGAATTTGTGTTTCCCATTTCCGATAGGATGAACACCCATAATCCAAAATTACATCCAAATAGTCTTGAAAAGTAATGTTGTCATCCATGGATATCCAACACCATAGAAAAATTCCATAGTATCTCCCACCACCCCACTATTAATGAATGATGACATTAGAAAAGCCAATACTCTTATCTAGACTCAGAAACACCTAGATAATCCCTCTCAGTGCCATTAAAACTATGTAAAAGTAAAAAGGATCTGAATGAATTGTACAGGGAAAACATATTATAATATTAAATATAGTATAAATACTATCTTATTATTATATTTAATAAATATAATTTCATTATTCATGACATTTAGATATCTTACCAAGTGACTACATACATGAGTTATGAAATCTTCTAAACCACCCTCTTTAATTTTAACCCATGTGTCCTATTTCTTTTTATACCATTTTCATTATATTTTACATATGTAATTTTTCATTATTATATTTGAATATTCCTTAAATATATAACATTTATAAATTAAATTTCATTGTTTGAGAGAATATATGTTCTTTCGAATCCCTGATTAACTCCTTCTTTTCAGAATATCATTTAATGGGACTCGATCATTTTTTTATCTTTTCATTATCCAACACATTGAATGATATTATAATTTTTTTGAATAAAAAATATATTGTAAAAATTGGGTTCATTTTTAGTTTACTAAAAATTATAGTGCTAATACATGTTTCAAAGACTCTGTACCATTTTTTTAAAACCTTTCATAAGAGGTTCATATTTATTCTCATTTCAATAAAAAAATTGTATCATTACATCACATGATTATAATATTCATGACTGAAGATTATTTATTATTATATAAAAATTTAATAATTCATTAATAAATTCGTTAATGAGAATATTCAATTTATTCCATTTGGTTACACTGTTTGATAGTATTATGTAACATAACTCCATTTCTTCAATCTTTGGTATAATTATTTCATTATATTCAAGACATATTGAAGAACATTTTATGAATTTTACGAGTTCTTATGAAATTATATATCCCTATAAATTAACTGTATAATAAATACATCTAATTAGATTTATTTATATTTTTCATGTTTTGTTTTCTGAGAACATAATGTTATACTTCATTGGTTGTGAGCCTTTATATATATTGATGATATGTTTTTCTAAGTTGGTTGAACATCTATATTATTAAATAGTTGGATGGTATCAGATTTTTCATTCATTTTTTACTTAGGTAAACCTATATGATCCTATTTTTTTATCATCATATGCCTATTTTCGAATATATATTTCCTATCATAATTAATTACTCTATTTATTCTCTTAATGGGATTTATATCTCATCCCATTAAATTATATATTTCAAAATGGTATACTTTTAAAAATTATAATATCATTGAGATTTAAGTGGTTATTATGGTGAATTAAATAAATATATTGTGTATTATATTTATGTTTTTGTTTTATTTGGGTAATCTACCAAAGAAACTATACCTAAATACTATAGTGTTTTTTTTGTTAAAAACCATGAACTAAAATGTATTACGAGAATATGATTAAATAGTTAGTATCATAGAAAGTAATAATTATTAATTAGGACCATGATAAGAATAATTTTTTAAAATATTTTACAATAATATTATATATACATATGTAATTATTCTGTACATTATATGATTTATAGAGCATATGGTATCCTAGAAATAGAATCTCTATCTGGATACAAATAAGATGATAAGTTATCAACCACATTGAATCCTAAGTGTAATAACCATAAAATAGATTCACTAAAATTTAAGTTGATCTTTACTCATTGGAAAAATAGATGGCATACATACACAATCGGCCTGACTCACACTAGGGATACACTTTTTTTATTTCAAATACTCATTATAAACCATTATGATGAATATGATATATTTTTATGAAATTTTATGGTGTAATATTTAACTGGTAAACATGGGGACTCTAATATAAAAAAAGAATACAAAAAAATCAAATGAAACCATGAAATTCTATTATTTTATTTAACATTAAATTTTTGTATTATTTCGTGTAAATTAAATATTTCTCTTTTATTTTATTATTTAGTTATGTATTATCAACCCTAACATTTCATTATATAAATCAATTGGTGGAAAAATGTTGAATTAATAAATCATATATTATTATGTAAAATGTTTTTATTTTCCAAATAAATAACAAAATGATAGTGGTATGGGATGAAAAAATACTTTAATTATTACTTACCATCTCTATCGACATACGATTAACAATTTGAACGGAACTAAATCAAAAAATTCACTATATCAAAAAACAATAAATTTTTGTTTCATTATTGATTGTGAGTTTCATTTCCCTTGTGAAATTATATTATATGTTTTAATAATATTAATAATACCCTTTTAAATATACATTTTTGAGTAAAATTAAAATGATTATTATGTAATTTATTTAAGGGTAAATAATGTTAAATCATAATACCAAAATTAATCTTTTTATATATTTTTATTCACCAATTAAAAATGAAAATTATAAAGGAATATATTTATTTTAATAATATTAACTAATCATTATTACATTTATATTTACCTATTAATTTTTTATAATAAATTTTTCACAGAAAA
Source organism: Viscum album (assembly GCA_963277665.1). Lineage (NCBI taxonomy): Eukaryota > Viridiplantae > Streptophyta > Magnoliopsida > Santalales > Viscaceae > Viscum > Viscum album. The sequence goes on from OY728141.1 coordinate 1,144,745,691, forward strand.
ATTAAATATATTTATTTAATTATTTTATTATAAATATTTTAACCCATAGACAACGTGATAACACATCCAATCTAAAGAGGTAGTGGGAAATAAACCCATAACCAAAGTGTGACAAGGGAATAATGTAGAACACTACCCTCTAAAATTATTTTATGATTCCATATTCAATCATTTGTATATATATAATAATATAACTTATAGTATATTTGAGATTATTTTTAAAATTATAGATTTAATTAATTAAAAATTCCATTATTGTTTTTTATTCATATAATTTGATAGAATATGTCATTATAATATATTGTTAAAAAAGAGTGATTCATGTTATCAAAATCAAAAAGTTATAACATATAGAAATTAATGTAATATTTTTTTTTAATAATATGGAAAAATAATTATATTTAAATAACAAATTATCTATAATTTTTTATTATATTAATTTTAATGTAATATCTAAAAGGATTATATCATATCATATATATATATTTATATATTTGGTGTATTTAATTTGAAGATAATTTAATGTATTTTATAATAATTCAACATGTATATATTTTAATTTTTAATTTAAATTTCTCATATTCATAGTATTTTAATAAAAAAAGTCAGTAAAATTTTGATGATTATAATTTTTAAAAAAATTGTTATTGACATACTACTAAAAAAAATATAACTTGATTTTTAAAATATTTTATTGTGAAACTAATTTATTTAGATGATAAAATCCAAATAATTAGTATATAAATTTATAAAATTTAAAGTTTCATAGTTATAAAGATATTTAATTAGCAAGTATTAAATAATTATCCACTTTATTATATAATCATTTTTCCCAATATTTTTTATCATATGATTTGCTACTCTATTAAAGAAAATTCTAATATTTTAAATGAAAATATCTTCTTTCAACCTCATAAATACCACCCTTCAAATCCTCATTTATTCACTCATTATAAGCCAAAACACTACAAAAATATATCCCCTGAGCTATCCCCACATCCAAGAAGCATTATTTTGAGTAAAAGCCTAAATATATTATCCTTAATCTTTAGAGGAAGAGTGTGCATCCAAAATAGGGGGTTATATTGCATACATAAAACTCTTATATTCTTTTCTTCATTAATTTCCTAAAATATAGTACATCCATTATAATATAAAAAAATTATATATATAAATATACAAAAATTTTGTTATATTTTCTAAATTCTCATTTTCTAACTTTTTCACTTATTTCATTATAAAAATTGAATATGTCACCCTCAATATGGTCCCCTCATAGTCTCCTTGGAAAATAAATATTCCATTTTCTTCAAATACATTGATAGATTATATGAGAAAAAAATTGTATGAATTAATATATCATTTGTTACATTATTAATATTATATAAATATGAAATAATTATTATTTAACAGAAGTTAACATCAAATGATGATGATAATTCAAAGCATCAAAATAAATTTATCCTTGAATCTTCTCATGTATTGTTAACAAATTTTCATTATCTATTATATCGTTAAAAATTGGTCATATTGGATTTCAAACTACACAAAAGAACTAAAATTATTATTCAAAAAAAACAACAGTTTTTTTTAAATTATTCAATTTTACAATAAATTTTAACATGGTTAAAATTACATTATAGTTTTGGAGAAATTAACCAAACATCTTCAAGTGGTGGATCTGTGAGAATAAAAAAAATATTATAATAAAATTTTCTTTAATATTGAAATAATATATAAAATGTTTATTAAAAAGCTATTGAAAAAAACCATTTTTTATAAATGATTTCTTTTGATTATATAATGAAAATACAGACAATGGTTAAGTAATATCCGAGAACTCCATTTTTAATTTTGTTTTATTAGTTCTCATACATTTTCACAATATAAAAATATCTTTCATTAAAATAATTATTCTATATTTTGTAAATATATTCCCAACAAATACACATAGTGTATTATAACATTCTTTTTTTGTAATGGCCCAGACCTCCCTGGTCCATTACTTTATGAAAATGTGGTGTCAGAGGTGTTCGGGGAGGTCAAGGTGACTTATCCCCCAGCTGCTGCCTACCGGTAGCTCGGTCTACCGGTAGCTACTGCCTACCGGTAGCTCGGTCTACCGGTAGCTGCTGCCTACCGGTAGCTCGGTCTACCGGTAGCTGCTATCTACCGGTAGCTCGGTCTACTGGTAGATGCTGCCTACCGGTAGCTTGGTCTACCGATAGCTGCTGCCTACCGGTAGCTGCTGTCTACCGATAGCTGCTGCCTACCGGTAGCTCGGTCTACCGGTAGCTGCTGCCTACCGGTAGCTCGGTCTACCGGTAGCTGCTGTCTACCGGTAGCTGCTGCCTACCGGTATCCAGTCTACCGGTAGCTGCTGTCTACCGGTAGCCGCCGCTAACCAGTAGCTCGGTCTACCGGTAGCCGCATCCTACTGGTAGCTGGGTTTACTAGTAGCCGCGGCATACTGATAGCTCGGTATACTAGTAGCCGCAGTCTAGCAGTAGCTCGGCTAACACTTTACCAAATTTCCAGTTCAGTGAACAGTGTTTCTATCGGTGAGGTTCAGTGAACAGTGTTTCTATTGGTGAGGATTAGTGAACAGTGTTTCTATCAGTGAGGTTCAGTGAACAGTGTTTCTATCGGTGAGGTTCAGTGAACAGTCTTTCTATTGGTGAGGTTCTATCGGTGGACTTCTATCGGTAGACTTGAACAGTGTTTCTATCGGTGGACTTGTACAGTGTTTCCAGAATCCTAAGAGCTACCGATTCGATACTTTTCCAAATTTCACGAATGAACAGTGTTTCCAGACTTCATGAGAGCTACCGATTCCATACTTTGCCAAATTTCACGAATGAACAGTGTTTCCAGACTTCATGAGAGCTACCGATTCCATACATTGCCAAATTTTGTGTATGTGAACAGTGTTTCCAGCTTCGTAAATTTGACGTTTTCTTTGACGTAAATTATTTTTTTAAAACCTTATTTTAAGGACTTTAAGGCCGATTCAAAGGCCATAAATTCTATATTAATTATTTCTAAGGTCGGAATGTTTTTACTTGGTCAAACCGCGTGGGTTAATGCAATCCGTTTTTAATGAGGAATAAATCGGATCTTAAACCGTCGCCCCATTAAATCTTCAAAAAGGGAAGAGATATAATTCTCCCTTGTTCTTTCCCTTTGTTCTCAACTAAGAGGCACTAGAACCGTTCAATACTTTCTGTAGGAGTTGCACAATCAATCTTTACTCCTAGGATTGGTTCTGCTCTGTTTTGGATGCAACCGAGCCGTGTCGATCAGTCTTTGATATAAGGTATGCTGTATCATCGTTTTTTTGGGGTTTATCTTCTCCTATCCTCCTTTCCATAATTATACCATGTAATTTCCAAGATTCTAATGGGTTTTCTTGGGGTTGGTTGGTACTGTCGTACCGCAGCATCCTCCGGTGGATGCAGTTGTCGCAAGGGGAGGATCGTGACTTGTTGTGTGGATAAAGAATGTGAGGAACTCTTTGAGGTAGGGGATTCATGGCTTCTCTAATTTTTTATGTGCAACTATAGAATTAGCATGATTTAGTCCTTTGGATCACAATGAAATTGACTTAATTAAATACTTGAACCGGGTTAAAAGAATTGGTTGATCGCATGTTGTTGCTTTGTACCGTGATAACGGTTTGCCTCATGTTTTCCTAGATAGAGTGATATCTATGTTTTTCTTTAATTAGTTGCCCGTTCATGATGGAAATTGATAAAGAACGTAAAGATGGAATTATTTGTTAAATAATTGGCTAAAGATAAAGAGGCATGTTAATGAATCTGTTAATTAAAAATGGATTAAAGAACTATTAGTTCGATAATTTCAAAAGGGTTCTGAGTCACCCACTTTCTTGTAAGGCTGAATGCCTTGTGATTTGGAGCTCTGAGTGCTCATTTTGTATGAAGGCTGAATGCCTTGTTAAAGGGCCAAGAGCCCATTTTGTGAGCTTTGATTTCCTACTGCTTGTGATTTGATGTGAGCCTGGATGGCTGTTGTGATATGTGGAGGTATGGGGACTTGTGGTTGTGGCAGCGGATGACGCGTAGTGTGGAAAGATGCATCGGTTTATGCATGTGGGTGTCGGGGAGGACACCAAGGATGATGGTATGAGATGAATGTGATGGTTTGATGTTGGTGGTTTGGTTTGGTTGTTTATCTGCTTTACTTTTCCCCACTGCACAAGGAAGCTGGTATTGCTTACCCTCTTTCCGAAGGAGGCGAAGACATGCGGGGTATGCCACGTGCTTTCCGTGTTTAGCCTCTTGATGGAGGATGGGTCTATGCTCTTGCTATAGGCGGCAAAGACTCGACGGGTAGTACATCTACTCGCCGTGTTGAGCCCCTTTGTGTTTAGTAGCATAGGATGTTTTTCTATAATGCCTGAGATTATGGAAAAGTAATTATGAAATGAAAGTTTGTTTAAATGGTTATAATCCACGGGGATGGAGAAACTGGAATTTAAAAGTGATGTGAATCCTAAAAAGGAGCAGTTTCGAATGTGATGCCAATTTAGTTTAATGTGGTAAATTGTTCATGGTTAATTAATGTTTAAATAATTAATTAACGTATAATAGAACTGATAAAATGAGAATGGAGTAATCTAATAAAGCTCTTCAAATGGTTGTGTGCTTATAGGATACCTAGTCTTAGATGTAGCATCCTTGAGTCTGAGAGACGTTAGCTGTAGTTGTTCATATGACTAGGTAATGCCCATAGTGTGGTTGTGAGTTATATATATTCTGTACTTTTGTGTTTCTATACGCTAATCCACCCTGTCGGTAAGGGAAACCGACACCCCAAGGATTCTGAGCCCTGGGGGGGTGTTTTCCCCAACATTCTGATGGGAGGTTGAATGGCTGACTACCCCCTTTGGCCCCGCTCTCTTCTCTTGGTAGATATTTGTGCTTGTAGGCACAGTGGTTAGTTTTACCCATATATGTGTGTAGAGGGCTGTAATGGCTTGTGGTTATTTCACACACATATATTCTGGATATAGTATCCTATGGACTACTATAGGTGTAACGTGTATAGGCTATAATGGCTTGAGGATCCTTACTCGGAGTATGGGCTGTAATGGCTTGAGGTATTATACCCGATGTATGATACACGTTATGCGGGCTGTGGTGGCTCTCGGAAACTACCTAGTTACTATTGGTTGTGAGGACGGTGTGGTTCTTCGCCCAGGTGTCTGCGGGAAAGCCTATGTGGTGCACGAGGTGCAGATTGTGGAGCTTAGCCCAGGTGTCTGCGGGAAAGCCTTGGAGAGAGATGCACAGGACGTATGTCATTGGGGAAAAGCGGCAAACAAGTGGGGAAGTAGTAGCATGGTACCCTTGATATTCTTTACTATATGCTATATTCCTGTATGCGTTACTTGGTGAGAGTAGCCATGGTGAGGTTGGGAACTTAGTATACCTGTTTAGGTAACGAGTTAGTTTCACTTGTTGTTCACTGGGCTTTAGCATGCTTTATTTACTTTTGCACGAGAGGCTTGAGGAGGATCCTACTGAGTATACTGTTATACTCAACCTATGTATTTATAAACTGTTTTTTCAGGTCACTTGGAGCAAGTTGGAGGTCAAGCTGGTTACTTCTAGCTTGTGGTTGGAGGAGGAGCTGTTCGGGCTTGTGGTCGCTGTCGTTTTACTTTCTTTTGGGTACTTTTAGTTTCCCCTTTCAGTTGTAGCACTTTTGCATGACATTTCATATATGTACTTGGTTTCCTTTTATATCTCAGTTCAAAGTTGGAGTTGATTGGAGTTTATTCTATCTCTCTCTTCCGCATGTGTTCTCTTAGAGGGTAATGCCTCCCATTTGTGTGTGTATTATACCCTCGGTGCTAGTCACCAACCCGGGGCCTACTGGAGGAGGGACTCGGGGGTCATTATCTCCCTTCTCACATTTCTGGCCCAGGAGGGGTACACTTTGTGGGGAGGGGTTCGTGACAGAGTGGTATCATAGGTCTTGTTGAGGGATAGGATGGAGTTTGGAGTTAGGCACAGGTGAGGATGCCTGGGTTGGTAGGGCAACGGTGTCATTCATGTTTAGAAAGTGGGGTAAACACTGGAGACCGGCAGAGACATAGGCATTTAGGGCCCCCTATGATCTGTTGCACGGACCTTTAAGTTTACGATGGCTACTAAACAAAGTGATACCGGTTGCAGGGTAGAGACCTAGGAAAGGATCATGCATCATTATTCTTTGCGCTTGTGTTTGAATGGGTAGACCTTGGGATAGGTAACCTAAAATAAATAAAACAAAACAATTAATTAATTAATGTTGAGTCTTCCATATTCCAGGCTTAGGAGATCTAACAGTTGTTATTTTGCAGGTATGGCTCCAGGTCGACGTCCTCGTTAGGTTTGCGTAGAAGATTCCCAGCAGGCTGTTCCAGCAGATCGCCGCTGAGTAGAGGTTAACGACGATGACACTTGGAGGAAGACACTTCGAGAGTTTCAGCGCCAGAGTCTACAGAAGTACGAGGGATCTGTTTCAGATGCAGTCACAGAAGACTGGTTGGAGGAGATCGAGATAGGATTCAGTTCGATTCGTGCTCATAAGGAACACTGGGTGTCCTTGGTTGTGACGATGCTGCGTGGAGCAGCGAGGCAGTGGTGGTTCTTGTTCCTCGGTGATCATGAGGAGTCAGCAATCTCATGGGAGGAGTTTCGAGACAGGTTTAGAGTCGAGTTTCTTTTATCGACTGCGAAGGTGTCCATTCTCCAAGAGCATCTCACCCTTCGACAGGGGAGCGCCAGTGTTTGAGAGTTTGGAATCCGTTTCAGGAACCTTCTACGATATGCTTCAGACCTGTTACCAGATGATGAGGCCCGGGCGAGGCATTTCGAGGAGGCTTTGCGTCCAGAGATCCAGCACCATGTAACCCCATTTATGCTGAAAACGTATCATGAGGTGCTGGAGAGGGCAGAGGTTGTTGAGAGGACTTTGGCCAGGACTGGATCGTCACGAGAGGGGAATCGTCATGATTCCTCACGAAGCAGAGCTGTGGTCCGCGGTTCCCAGTTTTCAGGACAGAAGAGTTTCCGTTCATCTGGGGGTAGGTCCTAGCCCTTCCCATCTCGTTTCTCAGGAGGCAGAAACTCTCAGACCTATGCCAAGGGATCATGCGCTTGTTTTTCTTGTGGTGGTCGTTGTCATCAGCAGCGGGAGTGCCCGACTTTTCAAAGCAGTCATCATGCACTGGCCGCTCCACTCCAGGTTCCTCCGTTGAGGCAGTTCCATCCGAGGCAGCAGCAGCAGGTTTCACCAGTTTTAGATCACCAAAGGGTAGATGGAGCAGGCAGAGGACAGCCCCATGACGCTCCCCGTCCTCAGAGAGCAGAGCGCGACCATGGTGGTGGTCGTCATCAGGGTCAGAGAGGCCGTGGAGGAGGTCGTGGTCAGCTTCATGCTCTAGCGTTGCCATCCCCAGGCGAACCATATGTCGTTTGAGGTACCCTTTGCTTGTTTTATACCTTGGTGTATGCCTTGTTTGATTCAAGAGCAACACACTCCTTCATATCACCTACCCTTGTCCATGCTTTGGGACTTGAGGTAGAGAGGCTTCCAGTGCCCTTGGCGTGGACTACGCCTGTTGGAGGTCGAGCTGACTTGTTTGAAGTTTGTAGAGACTGTGAGCTAGTTTTGGGGCAACATCGCTCTTGGGGAGATTTCCTATGTTTGCGAATACAACCATATGATGTCATACTTGGCATGGATTGGTTGTATTCGGTGCAGGCTGTTGTGGATTGCTACAGGAAGAAGGTCATTTTCTTTGATGAAGATGAAGAGAAAGTGGTGTTTGTTGGTGAGAGAGATCCTCGGATGAGTCATAGACGAGTTCCATCCTTATCATCCATGATGGCTGGGATGACGCTGTGTTCTTCAGAGGTTCAACAGTTGGCGTTTCCTAGGGTCGTAGAGGAGTACCCTGACATCTTTCCAGAAGAGGTTGTATCCTTACCCCCTCGACGAGAGATCGAGTTTGGGATCGAGCTACAGCCAGGAGTGTCTCCTATATCTATGTCTCCATATAGGATGTCCCCTTCTGAGTTACGAGAGCTACGTATTCAGCTCGACGGTCTGTTGCAGTGTGGTTTTGTTTGGCCAAGTGTGTCACCGTGGGGTGCACCAGTTTTGTTTATGAAAAAGGCTGATGGTAGTTTGCAGTTGTGCGTCGATTATCGTCGGTTAAACAAAGTGTCAATAAAGAACCGCTATCCTCTCCCGCGGATTGATGACCTATTCGATCAACTGAAGGGTGCAAGTTGGTTCTCAAAGATAGACTTGCGGTCAGGATATCATCAGATGCGTGTAAAGGATGAGGATATCCCAAAGACTTCTTTCCACTGTCGTCATGGGCATTATGAGTTTGTTGTAATTCCATTCGGCGTGACGAATGATCTAGCTGTTTTCATGGGGTTGATGAATGCTATGTTCCGTGAATTCTTGGACAAGTTTGTTGTGGTTTTCATCGACGACATCCTTGTGTACTCCACATCTGAAGTGGAGCATGCAAAGCATCTACGAGCCGTTTTGGGAGTTCTTCGCCAACATCAGTTGTTTGGGAAGTTGTCCAAGTGTGAGTTTTGGGCTCGAGAAGTTCGTTTATTGGGACATGTTGTATCCCAATAGGGAGTAGCTGTGGATCCTTCGAAGATAGAAGCAGTGGTGTCTTGGCCAGCCCCCAAGACCGTGTCAGAGGTGCGAAGTTTCCTTGGTCTCGCAGGCTATTATAGGAGGTTTGTAGCTAATTTATCCCGTATTGCGACTCCTCTGACAGCTTTGACCAGGAAGGATCAAGCGTTCATATGGACTGATCAGTGTTAGACAGCTTTTGAGTATCTAAAGGAGAAGTTGGTAAGTGCTCCAGTCCTTTTTCTTCCAGCGGAGGGAGTCCAGTTTGATGTTTTCTGTGATGCTTCACATCTGGGGCTAGGCTGTGTTCTCATGCAGCAGAGGTCAGTTGTTTCTTATGGGTCTCGACAGTTGCGTCCCCATGAATGCAACTATGTCACCCATGATCTTGAGTTGGCAGCCGTGGTGTTTGCTCTAAAGTTGTGGAGACATTACCTCATTGGTGAGCACTTTGTGGTTTTCACCGATCATAAGAGTTTGAGGTATGTTTTCTCCCAACGTGACTTGAACTTGAGGCAACGTCAGTGGATGGAGTTCTTGCATGAATACGACTTTGAAATATCGTATACACTGGGAAAAGGGAATGTTATAGCTGACACACTAAGCCGAAAGAAACGTAATGATGTTGTACGTGAATCTGGTGATTCTTGGAGAGTGATGGAAGAGCTATCAACTTTGCATCTTGATATGGGAGAAGTTGGGGGTAGAGGTTGTCTTTTCCAGATGACAGTGCAGTCATCCCTGATGCAGAAGGTGGAAGAGTCTCAGTTGGGTGACCTAGAGGTGGAAGTTTTGAAAGACAGAGTTGTATGTGGTGAGGCCCCTGATGGTTGGTTAGAGGATTAACAACACCGATTGTTGTATCATGGCAGGCTTTTTGTTCCCTTGGAGATGCGCGAGACGGTTCTCCGAGAGTTCCATAGTTCACCCTTGGCGGTACATCCTGGTGTGACGAAGATGTACCGATCCTTGAAGAGTTACTTTTGGTGGCCTGGGCTGAAGCGTACAGTTGCAGAATGTGTGTCTCGATGTTTAGTCTGCCAGAAGGTGAAAGCCGAACACCGTGTTCCTGGTAGTCTTCTCTAGCACATAAAGATTCCTCAGTGGAAGTGGGAGGACATCTCAATTGACTTTGTTACAGGTTTACCTCGAGCTTCGGGAGGACATGATGCTATATGGGTGGTAGTGTATCGTTTAACAAAATCATCCCACTTCATAGCGATCAAGGAGTCGAGCTCAGTGGAAGTTTTGTCGAGGCAGTATCTAGAGGAGGTGGTGAGACTCCATGGAGTACCTAAGACGATCATTTCTGATCGAGATCCTCATTTTACCTCCAGGGTGTGGAGAGGTCTCCATCATGGCTTTGGCTCTCAACTATGCCTTAGCACTACTTTTCATCCTCAAACGGATGGTCAGACAGAGCGAACCATCCAGACTCTTGAAGACATGTTGCGCTCTTGTGTTCTTGATTTTGGAGGTTCATGGACGAAGCACTTACCCTTGGTAGAGTTCGCTTACAATAATAGTTTCCACTCTACCATCGGTATGGAGCCGTTTGAAGCCTTGTATGGCCGGCTATGCCGTTCTCCATTGTGCTGGACTGGGGTCGGAGAGTCAGCAATTCTTGGACTAGAACTAGTGCAGAATACAACAGAGATGGTTCAGGTGATTCGTGAGAGGATGAAGAAAGCACAGGATCGTCAGAAATCATATGCTGATCAAAGGAGGAGACTATTAGAGTTTAATGTTGGGGATCATGTGTTTCTGAAGGTGACTCCCTACTGTGGGCAGCGAAGGTTTGGTCGTGGAAGTAAGCTTTCTCCCCGGTTTGTTGGGTCTTTCGAGGTGTTGGCTCGTGTTGGAGCTGTGGCATATCGAGTAGCACTTCCCCCTCAGATGAGTCGGATACATGATGTTTTCCATGTATCACAGCTCCGTTGTTATCTTCATGATGAATCTCATATTATCGATTGGGGAGAGATCGATATTGACGATGATGCAACCTTCGAGGAGCGACCTATGGAGATCCAAGACCGTAAGGAGAAGGTGTTTCATGGGCGTTCTATTCCTTTAGTTCGTGTATTATGGCGACATGGTGGCATGGAGGAGAGTACCTGGGAGCATGAGTCACAGATACGTGCTCAGTACCTAGAGTTGTTTAAAGTTTAACTCTTTTCATGTAATGACGTTTCCTTTATGGTTAGACCTTTCATGTTTTATTTATGTACCTTTTTTTTGTGATGTTATGATTGAATTGTTTTGATATGGATTGTTTGTTTCCATATTCTTGGATGTCGTAGTTTTGTTCCAGCTTTCGAACAACTCATGGTGGTTTTCCCCTGAGAGGTATCTTATGGGGTGGTTGTTCGGACCCCTCTGTTCCTCTGAGTTGGTTTCTAATTCTTGAGGATGAGAATGTTTTGAGAGGTATCTAATGTAATGGCCCGGACCTCCCTGGTCCATTAATTTGTGAAAATGTGGTGTCGGAGGTGTTCCGGGAGGTCAAGGTGACTTATCCCCCACCTGCTGCCTACCGGTAGCTCGGTCTACCGGTAGCTGCTGCCTACCAGTAGCTCGGTCTACCAGTAGCTGCTGTCTACCGGTAGCTGCTGCCTACCGGTAGCCGGTTTACCGGTAGCTGCTGTATACCGGTAGCCGCCGCTTACCAGTAGCTCGGTCTACCGGTAGCCGCATCCTATCGGTAGCTGGGTTTACTAGTAGCCGCGGCGTACTGATAGCTCGATATACTGGTAGCCGCAGTCTAGCAGTAGCTCGGCTAACACTTTACCAAATTTCCAGTTCAGTGAAAAGTGTTTCTATCGGTGAGGTTCAGTGAACAGTGTTTCTATCGGTGAGGTTCAGTGAACAGTGTTTCTATTGGTGAGGTTCAGTGAACAGTGTTTCTATCAGTGAGGTTCAGTGAACAATGTTTCTATCGGTGAGGTTCTATCGGTGGACTTCTATCGGTAGACTTGAACAGTGTTTCTATCGGTGACCTTCTATCGGTGGACTTGTACAGTGTTTCCAGAATCCTAAGAGCTACCGATTCGATACTTTGCCAAATTTCACGAATGAACAGTGTTTCCAGACTTCATGAGAGCTACCGATTCCATACTTTGCCAAATTTCATGAATGAACAGTGTTTCCAGACTTCATGAGAGCTACCGATTCCATACTTTGCCAAATTTTGTGTATGTGAACAGTGTTTCCAGCTTCGTAAATTTGACGTTTTCTTTGACGTAAAATATTTTTTTAAAACCTTATTTTAAGGACATTAAAGCCGATTCAAAGGCCATAAATTCTATATTAATTATTCCTAAGTTCGGAATGTTTTTACTTGGTCAAACCACGTGGGTTAATGCAATCCGTTTTTAATGAGGAATAAATCAGATCTTAAACCGTCGCCCCATTAAATATTCAAAAAGGGAAGAGATATAATTCTCCCTTGTTCTTTCCCTTTGTTCTCAACTAAGAGGCACTAGAACCGTTCAATACTTTCTGTAGGAGTTGCACAATCAATCTTTACTCCTAGGATTGGTTCTGCTCTGTTTTGGATGCAACCGAGCCGTGTCGATCAGTCTTTGATATAAGGTATGTTGTATCATCGTTCTTTTGGGGTTTATCTTCTCCTATCCTCCTTCCCATAATTATACCATGTAATTTCCAAGATTCTAATGTGTTTTCTTGGGGTTGGTTGGTACTGTCGTACCGCAGCATCCTCCGGTGGATGCAGTTGTCGCAAGGGGAGGATCGTGACTTGTTGTGTGGATAAAGAACGTGAGGAACTCTTTGAGGTAGGGGATTCATGGCTTCTCTAATTTTTTATGTGCAACTGTAGAATTAGCATGATTTAGTCTTTTGGATCACAATGAAATTGACTTAATTAAATACTTGAACCGGGTTAAAATAATTGGTTGATCGCATGTTGTTGCTTTGTACCGTGATAACGGTTTGCCTCATGTTTTCCTAGACAGAGTGATATCTATGTTTTTCTTTAATTAGTTGCCCGTTCATGATGGAAATTGATAAAGAACGTAAAGCTGGAATTATTTTTTAAATAATTGGCTAAAGATAAAGAGGCATGTTAATGAATCTGTTAATTCAAAATGGATTAAAGAACTATTAGTTCGATAATTTCAAAAGGGTTCTGAGTCACCCGCTTGCTTGTAAGGCTGAATGCCTTGTGGTTTGGAGCTCTGAGTGCTCATTTTGTATGAAGGCTGAATGCCTTGTTAAAGGACCAAGAGCCCATTTTGTGAGCTTTGATTTCCTACTGCTTGTGATTTGATGTGAGCCTGGATGGCTATTGTGATATGTGGAGGTATGGGGACTTGTGGTTGTGGCAGCGGATGGCGCGTAGTGTGGCAAGATGCATCGGTTTATGCATGTGGGTGTCGGGGAGGACACCAAGGATGATGGTATGAGATGAATGTGATGGTTTGATGTTGGTGGTTTGGTTTGGTTGTTTATCTGCTTTACTTTTCCCCACTGCTCAAGGAAGCTGGTATTGCTTACCCTCTTTCCTAAGGAGGCGAAGACATGCGGGGTATGCCACGTGCTTTCCGTGTTTAGCCTCTTGATGGAGGATGGGTCTATGCTTTTGCTATAGGCGACAAAGACTCGACGGGTAGTATATATACTCGCCGTGTTGAGCCCCTTTGTGTTTAGTAGCATATGATGTTTTTCTATAATGCCTGAGATTATGGAAAAGTAATTATGAAATGAAAGTTTGTTTAAATGGTTATAATCCACGGGGATGGAGAAACTGGAATTTAATAGTGATTTGAATCCTAAAAAGGAGCAGTTTTGAATGTGATGCCAATTTAGTTTAATGTGGTAAATTGTTCATGGTTAATTAATGTTTAAAGAATTAATTAACGTATAGTGGAACTGATAAAATGAGAATGGAGTAATCTAATAAAGCTCTTCAAATGGTTGTGTGCTTATAGGATACCTAGTCTTAGATGTAGCATCCTTGAGTCTGTGAGACGTTAGCTGTAGTTGTGCCTATGACTAGGTAATGCCCATAGTGTGGTTGTGAGTTATATATATTCTGTACTTTTGTGTTTCTATATGCTATTCCACCCTGTCGGTAAGGGCAACCAACACCCCAAGGATTCTGAGCCCTGGGGGGGTGTTTTCCCCAACATTCTGATGGGAGGTTGAATGGCTGACTACCCCCTTTGGCCCCGCTCTCTTCTCTTGGTAGATCTTTGTGCTGGTAGGCACAGTGGTTAGTTTTACCCATATATGTGTGTAGAGGGCTGTAATGGCTTGTGGTTATTCCACACACATATATTCTGGATATAGTATCCTATGGACTACTATAGGTGTAACGTGTATAGGCTATAATGGCTTGCGGATCCTTACTCGGAGTATGGGCTGTAATGTCTTGAGGTATTATACCCGATGTATGATACACGTTATGCGGGCTGTGGTGGCTCTCAGAAACTACCTAGTTACTATTGGTTGTGAGGACGGTGTGGTGCTTCGCCCAGGTGTCTGCGGGCAAGCCTATGTGGTGCACGAGGTGCAGATTGTGGAGCTTAGCCCAGGTGTCTGCGGGCAAGCCTTGGAGAGAGATGCACAAGACGTATGTCATTGGGGAAAAGCGGCAAACAAGTGGGGAAGTAGTAGCGTGGTACCCTTGATATTCTTTACTATATGCTATATTCTTGTATGCGTTACTTGGTGAGAGTAGCCATGGTGAGGTTGGGAACTTAGTATACCTGTTTAGGTAACGAGTTAGTTTCACTTGTTGTTCACTGGGCTTTAGCTTGCTTTCTTTACTTTTGCACGAGAGGCTTGAGGAGGATCCTACTGAGTATACTGTTATACTCACCCTATGTATTTATAAACTGTTTTTTCAGGTCACTTGGAGCAGGTTGGAGGTCAAGCTGGTTACTTCTAGCTTGTGGTTGGAGGAGGAGCTGTTCGGGCTTGTGGTCGCTGTCGTTTTACTTTCTTTTGGGTACTTTTAGTTTCCCCTTTCAGTTGTATCACTTTTGCATGACATTTCATATATGTACTTGGTTTCCTTTTATATCTCAGTTCAAAGTTGGAGTTGATTGGAGTTTATTCTATCTCTCTCTTCCGCATGTGTTCTCTTAGAGGGTAATGCCTCCCATTTGTGTGTGTATTATACCCTCGGTGCTAGTCGCCAACCCGGGGCCTACTGGAGGCGGGACTCGGGGGTCATTATCTCCCTTCTCACATTTCTGGCCCAGGAGGGGTACACTTTGTGGGGAGGGGGTCGTGACAGAGTGGTATCAGAGGTCTTGTTGAGGGATAGGATGGAGTTTGGAGTTAGGCACAGGTGAGGATGCCTGGGCTGGTAGGGCAACGGTTTCATTCATGTTTAGAAAGTGGGGTAAAAACTGGAGACCGGCAGAGACATAGGCGTTTAGGGCCCCCTATGATCTGTTGCACGGACCTTTAAGTTTTTGATGGCTACTAAACAAAGTGATACCGGTTGCAGGGTAGAGACCTAGGAAAGGATCATGCATCATTATTCTTTGCGCTTGTGTTTGAATGGGTAGAACTTGGGATAGGTAACCTAAAATAAATAAAACAAAACAATTAATTAATTAATGTTGAGTCTTCCATATTCCAGGCTTAGGAGCTCTAACAGTTGTTATTTTGCAGGTATGGCTCCAGGTCGACGTCCTCGTTAGGTTTGCGCAGAAGATGCCCATCAGGCTGATCCAGCAGATCACCGCTGATTAGAGGTTAACGACGATGACACTTGGAGGAAGACACTTCGAGAGTTTCAGCGCCAGAGTCTACAGAAGTACGAGGGATCCGTTTCAGATGCAGTCACAGAAGACTGGTTGGAGGAGATCGAGATAGGCTCCAGTTCGATTCGTGCTCAGAAGGAACACTGGGTGTCCTTGGTTGTGACGATGCTGCGTGGAGCAGCGAGGCAGTGGTGGTTCTTGTTCCTCGGTGATCGTGAGGAGTCAGCAATCTCATGGGAGGAGTTTCGAGACAGGTTTAGAGTCGAGTTTCTTTCATCGACTGCGAAGGTGTCCATTCGCCAGGAGCTTCTCACCCTTCGACAGGGGAGCGCCAGTGTTCGAGAGTTTGGAATCCGTTTCAGGAACCTTCTACGATATGCTTCAGACCTATTACCAGATGATGAGGCCCGGGCGAGGCATTTCGAGGAGGCTTTGCGTCCAGAGATCCAGCGCCATGTAACCCCATTTATACTGAAAACATATCATGAGGTGCTGGCGAGGGAAGAGGTTGTTGAGAGGACTTTGCCCAGGACTGGATCGTCTCGAGAGGGGAATCGTCATGATTCCTCACGAAGCAGAGCTGTGGTCCGCGGTTCCCAGTTTTCAGGACAGAAGAGTTTCCGTTCATCTGGGGGTAGGTCCTAGCCCTTCCCATCTCGTTTCTCAGGAGGCAGAAACTCTGAGACCTATGCCAAGGGATCAGGCGCTTGTTTTTCTTGTGGTGGTCGTGGTCATCAGCAGAGGGAGTGCCCGACTTTTCAAAGCAGTCATCATGCACCGGCCGCTCCACTCCAGGTTCCTCCGTTGAGGCAGTTCCAGCCGAGGCAGCAGCAGCAGGTTGCACCAGTTTTAGATCACCAAAGGGTAGATGGAGCAGGCAGAGGACAGCCCCATGACGCTCCCCGTCCTCAGAGAGCAGAGCGCGGCCATGGTGGTGGTCGTCATCAGGGTCAGAGAGGCCGTGGAGGAGGTCGTGGTCAGCTTCATGCTCTAGCGTTGCCAGCCCCAGGTGAACCATATGTCGTTTGAGGTACCCTTTGCTTGTTTTATACCTTGGTGTATGCCTTGTTTGATTCAAGAGCAACACACTCCTTCATATCACCTACCCTTGTCCATGCTTTGGGACTTGAGGTAGAGAGGCTTCCAGTGCCCTTGGCGTGGACTACGCCTGTTGGAGGTCGAGCTGACTTGTTTGAAGTTTGTAGAGACTGTGAGCTAGTTTTGGGGCAACATCTCTCTTGGGGAGATTTCCTATGTTTGCGAATACAACCATATGATTTCATACTTGGCATGGATTGGTTTTATTCGGTGCAGGCTGTTGTGGATTGCTACAGGAATAAGGTCATTTTCTTTGATGAAGATGGAGAGAAAGTGGTGTTTGTTGGTGAGAGAGATCCTCGGATGAGTCATAGACGAGTTCCATCCTTATCATCCATGATGGCTGGGATGACGCTGAGTTCTTCAGAGGTTCAACAGTTGGCGTTTCCTAGGGTCGTAGAGGAGTACCCTGACGTCTTTCCAGAAGAGGTTGTATCCTTACCCCCTCGACGAGAGATCGAGTTTGGGATCGAGCTACAGCCAGGAGTGTCTCCTATCTCTATGTCTCCATATAGGATGTCCCCTTCTGAGTTACGAGAGCTACGTATTCAGCTCGACGGTCTGTTGCAGTGTGGTTTTGTTCGGCCAAGTGTGTCACCGTGGGGTGCACCAGTTTTGTTTGTGAAAAAGGCTGATGGTAGTTTGCAGTTGTGCGTCGATTATCGTCGGTTAAACAAAGTGTCAATAAAGAACCGCTATCCTCTCCCGCGGATTGATGACCTATTCGATCAACTGAAGGGTGAAAGTTGGTTCTCAAAGATAGACTTGCGGTCAGGATATCATCAGATGCGTGTAAAGGATGAGGATATCCCAAAGACTGCTTTCCACTGTCGTCATGGGCATTATGAGTTTGTTGTAATTCCATTCGGCGTGACGAATGATCTAGCTGTTTTCATGGGGTTGATGAATGCTATGTTCCGTGAATTCTTGGACAAGTTTGTTGTGGTTTTCATCGACGACATCCTTGTGTACTCCACATCTGAAGTGGAGCATGCAAAGCATCTACGAGCCGTTTTGGGAGTTCTTCGCCAACATCAGTTGTTTGGGAAGTTGTCCAAGTGTGAGTTTTGGGCTCGAGAAGTTCGTTTATTGGGACATGTTGTATCCCAACAGGGAGTAGGTGTGGATCCTTCGAAGATAGAAGCAGTGGTGTCTTGGCCAGCCCCCAAGACCGTGTCAGAGGTGCGAAGTTTCCTTGGTCTCGCAGGCTATTATAGGAGGTTTGTAGATAATTTCTCCCGAGTTGCGACTCCTCTGACAGCTTTGACCAGGAAGGATCAAGCGTTCATATGGACTGATCAGTTTTAGATAGCTTTCGAGTATCTAAAGGAGAAGTTGGTAAGTGCTCCAGTCCTTTGTCTTCCAGCGGAGGGAGTCCAGTTTGATGTTTTCTGTGATGCTTCACATCTGGGGCTAGGCTCTGTTCTCATGCAGCAGAGGTCAGTTGTTTCTTATGGGTCTCGACAGTTGCGTCCCCATGAATGCAACTATGCCACCCATGATCTTGAGTTGGCAGCCGTGGTGGTTGCTCTAAAGTTGTGGAGACATTACCTCATGGGTGAGCAATTTGTGGTTTTCACCGATCATAAGAGTTTGAGGTATGTTTTCTCCCAACGTGACTTGAACTTGAGGCAGCGTCAGTGGATGGAGCTCTTGCAGGAATACGACTTTGAAATATCGTATACACTGGGAAAAGGGAATGTTATAGCTGACGCACTAAGCCGAAAGATACGTAATGATGTTGTACGTGAATCTGGTGATTCTTGGAGAGTGATGGAAGATCTATCAGCTTTGCATCTTGATATGGGAGAAGTTGGGGGTAGAGGTTGTCTTTTCCAGATGACGGTGCAGTCATCCCTGATGCAGAAGGTGGAAGAGTCTCAGTTGGGTGACCTATAGGTGGAAGTTTTGAAAGACAGAGTTGTATGTGGTGAGGCCCCTGATGGTTGGTTAGAGGATTAACAACACCGAGTGTTGTATCATGGCAGGCTTTTTGTTCCCTTGGCGATGCGCGAGACGGTTCTCCGAGAGTTCCATAGTTCACCCTTGGCGGTACATCCTGGTGTGACGAAGATGTACCAATCCTTGAAGAGTTAGTTTTGGTGGCCTGGGCTGAAGCGTACAGTTGCAGAATGTGTGTCTCGATGTTTAGTCTGCCAGAAGGTGAAAGCCGAACACCGTGTTCCTGGTAGTCTTCTCTAGCACTTAAAGATTCCTCAGTGGAAGTGGGAGGACATCTCAATGGACTTTGTTACAGGTTTACCTCGAGCTCCGGGAGGACATGATGCTATATGGGTGGTAGTGTATCGTTTAACAAAATCATCCCACTACATAGCGATCAAGGAGTCGAGCTCAGTGGAAGTTTTGTCGAGGCAGTATCTAGAGGAGGTGGTGAGACTCCATGGAGTACCTAAGACGATCATTTCTGATCGAGATCCTCGTTTTACCTCCAGGGTGTGGAGAGGTCTCCAGCATGCCTTTGGCTCTCAACTATGCCTTAGCACTGCTTTTCATCCTCAAACGGATGGTCAGACAGAGCGAACCATCCAGACTCTTGAAGACATGTTGCGCTCTTGTGTTTTTGATTTTGGAGGTTCATGGACAAAGCACTTACCCTTGGTAGAGTTCGCTTACAATAATAGTTTCCACTCTACCATCGGTATGGCGCCGTTTGAAGCCTTGTATGGCCGGCTATGCCGTTCTCCATTGTGCTGGACTGGGGTCGGAGAGTCAGCAATTCTTGGACTAGAACTAGTGCAGAATACAACAGAGATGGTTCAGGTGATTCGTGAGAGGATGAAGAAAGCACAGGATCGTCAGTAATCATATGCTGATCAAAGGAGGAGACTATTAGAGTTTAATGTTGGGGATCATGTGTTTCTGAAGGTTACTCCCTACCGTGGGCATCGAAGGTTTGGTCGTGGAAGTAAGCTTTCTCCCCGGTTTGTTGGGTCTTTCGAGGTGTTGGCTCGTGTTGGAGCTGTGGCATATCGAGTAACACTTCCCCCTCAGATGAGTCGGATACATGATGTTTTCCATGTATCACAGCTCCGTCGTTATCTTCATGATGAATCTCATATTATCGATTGGGGAGAGATCGATATTGACGATGATGCAACCTTCGAGGAGCGACCTATGGAGATCCAAGACCGTAAGGAGAAGGTGTTGCATGGGCATTCTATTCCTTTAGTTCGTGTCTTGTGGCGACATGGTGGCATGGAGGAGAGTACCTGGGAGCGTGAGTCACAGATACGTGCTCAGTACCCAGAGTTGTTTAAAGTTTAACTCTTTTCATGTAATGGCGTTTCCTTTATGGTTAGACCTTTCATGTTTTATTTATGTACCTTTTTTTGTGATGTTATGATTGAATTGTTTGGATATGGATTGTTTGTTTCCATATTCTCGGATGTCGTAGTTTTGTTCCAGCTTTCGAACAACTCATGGTGGTTTTCCCCTGAGAGGTATCTTATGGGGTGGTTGTTCGGACCCCTCTGTTCCTCTGAGTTGGTTTTTAATTCTCGAGGATGAGATTGTTTTGAGAGGTATCTAATGTAATGGCCCGGACCTCCCTGGTCCATTAATTTGTGAAAATGTGGTGTCGTAGGTGTTCCGAGAGGTCAAGGTGACTTATCCCCCACCTGCTGCCTACCGGTAGCTCAGTCTACCGGTAGCCGCAGTCTAGCAGTAGCTCGGCTAACACTTTACCAAATTTCCAGTTCAGTGAACAGTGTTTCTATCGGTGAGGTTCAGTGAACAATGTTTCTATCGGTGAGGTTCAGTGAACAGTGTTTCTATTGGTGAGGTTCAGTGAACAATGTTTCTATTAGTGAGGTTCAGTGAACAATGTTCTTATCGGTGAGGTTCTATCGGTGGACTTCTATCGGTAGACTTGAACAGTGTTTCTATCGGTGACCTTATATCGGTGGACTTGTACAGTGTTTCCAGAATCCTAAGAGCTACCGATTCGATACTTTGCCAAATTTCACGAATGAACAGTGTTTCCAGAGTTCATGAGAGCTACCGATTCCATACATTGCCAAATTTCACGAATGAACAGTGTTTCCAGACTTCATGAGTGCTACCGATTCCATACTTTGCCAAATTTTGAGTATGTGAACAGTGTTTCCAGCTTCGTAAATTTGATGTTTTCTTTGACGTAAAATATTTTTTAAAACCTTATTTTAAGGACTTTAAGGCCGATTGAAAGGCCATAAATTCTATATTAATTATTCCTAAGGTCAGAATGTTTTTACTTGGTCAAACCGCGTGGGTTAATGCGATCCGTTTTTAATGAAGAATAAATCGGATCTTAAACCGTCGCCCCATTAAATCTTCAAAAAGGGATGAGATATCATTCTCCCTTGTTCTTTCCCTTTGTTATCAACTAAGAGGCACTATAACCGTTCAATCCTTTCCGTAGGAGTTGCACAATCAATCTTTACTCCTAGGATTGGTTCTGCTCTGTTTTGGATGCAACCGAGCCGTGTTGATCAGTCTTCGATATAAGGTATGTTTTATCATAGTTCTTTTGGGGTTTATCTTCTCCTATCCCCATTTCCATAATTATACCATGTAATTTCCAAGATTCTAATGGGTTTTCTTGGGTATGGTTGGTACTGTCGTACCGCAGCATCCTCCGGTGGATGCAGTTGTCGCGAGAGGAGGATCATGACTTGTTGTGTGGATAAAGAACGTGAGGAACTGTTTGAGGTAGGGGATTCATGGATTCTCTAATTTTTTATGTGCAACTGTAGAATTAGCATGATTTAGTCCTTTGGATCACAATGAAATTGACTTAATTAAATACTTGAACCGGGTTAAAAGAATTGGTTGATCGCATGTTGTTGCTTTGTACCGTGATAACGGTTTGCCTCATGTTTTCCTAGATAGAGTGATATCTATGTTTTTCTTTAATTAGTTGCCCGTTCATGATGGAAATTGATAAAGAACGTAAAGCTGGAATTATTTGTTAAATAATTGGCTAAAGATAAAGAGGCATGTTAATGAATCTGTTAATTCAAAATGGATTAAAGAACTATTAGTTCGATAATTTCAAAAGGGTTCTGAGTCACCCGCTTGCTTGTAAGGCTGAATGACTTGTGGTTTGGAGCTCTGAGCGCTCATTTTGTATGAAGGGTGAATGCCTTGTTAAAGGGCCAAGAGCCCATTTTGTGAGCTTTGATTTTCTACTGCTTGTGATTTGATGTGAGCCTGGATGGCTGTTGTGATATGTGGAGGTATGGGGACTTGTGGTTGTGGCAGCGGATGACGCGTAGTGTGGCAAGATGCATTGGTTTATGCATGTGGGTGTCGGGGAGGACACCAAGGATGATGGTATGAGATGAATGTGATGGTTTGATGTTGGTGGTTTGGTTTGGTTGTTTATCTGCTTTACTTTTCCCCACTGCTCAAGGCAGCTGGTATTGCTTACCCTCATTCCGAAGGAGGAGAAGACACACGGGGTATGCCACGTGCTTTCCGTGTTTAGCCTCTCGATGGAGGATGGGTCTATGCTCTTGCTATAGGCGGCAAAGACTCGACGGGTAGTACATCTACTCGCCGTGTTGAGCCCCTTTGTGTTTAGTAGCATAGGATGTTTTTCTAGAATGCCGGAGATTATGGAAAAGTAATTCTGAAATGAAAGTTTGTTTAAATGGTGATAATCCACGAGGATGGAGAAACTGGAATTTAATAGTGATGTGAATCCTAAAAAGGAGCTGTTTTGAATGTGATGCCGATTTAGTTTAATATGGTAAATTGTTCATGGTTAATTAATGTTTAAAGAATTAATTAATGTACAGTGGAACTGATAAAATGAGAATGGAGTAATCTAATAAATCTTTTCAAATGGTTGTGTGCTTATAGGATACCTAGTCTTAAAAGTAGCAGCCTGGAGTCTGAGAGATGTTAGCTGCAGTTGTGCCTATGACTAGGTAATGCCCATAGTGTGGTTGTGAGTTATATATATTCTGTACTTTTGTGTTTCTATACACTACTCCACCCTGTTGGTAAGGGAAACCGACACCCCGGGGATTCTGAGCCCTGGGGGGGGGGGTGGGTGTTTTCCAAAACATTCTGATGGGAGGTTGAATGGCTGACTACCCCCTTTGGCCCCGCTCTCTTCTCTTGGTAGATCTTTGTGCTGGTAGGCACAGTGGTTAGTTTTACTCATATATGTGTGTAGAGGGCTGTAATGGCTTGTGGTTATTTCACACACATATATTCTGGATATAGTATCCTATGGACTACTATAGGTGTAACGTGTATAGGCTATAATGGCTTGAGGATCCTTACTCGGAGTATGGGCTGGAATGGCTTGAGGTATTATACCCGATGTATGATACACGTTATGCGGGCTGTGGTGGCTCTCAGAAACTACCTTGTTACTATTGGTTGTGAGGACGGTGTGGTGCTTTGCCCAGGTGTCTGCGGGTAAGCCTATGTGGTGCATGAGGTGCAGATTGTGGAGCTTAGCCCAGGTGTCTGCGGGCAAGCCTTGGAGAGAGATACATAGGACGTATGTCGTTGGGGAAAAGCGGCAAACCAGTGGGGAAGTAGTAGCGGGGTACCCTTGATATTCTTTACTATATGCTATATTCTTGTATGCGTTACTTGGTGAGAGTAGCCATGGTGAGGTTGGGAACTTAGTATACCTGTTTAGGTAACGAGTTAGTTTCACTTGTTGTTCACTGGGCTTTAGCATGCTTTCTTTACTTTTTCACGAGAGGCTTGAGGAGGATCCTACTAAGTATACGGTTATAATCACCCTATGTATTTATAAACTGTTTTTCAGGTCACTTGGAGCAGGTTAGAGGTCAAGCTGGTTACTTCCAGCTTGTGGTTGGAGGAGGAGCTGTTCGGGCTTGTGGTCGCTGTCGTTTTACTTTCCTTTGGGTACTTTTAGTTTCCCCTTTCATTTGTAGCACATTTGCATGACATTTCATATATGTACTTGGTTTCCTTTTATATCTCAGTTCAAAGTTGGAGTTGATTGGAGTATATTCTATCTCTCTCTTCCGCATGTGTTCTCTTAGAGGGTAATGCCTCCCATTTGTGTGTGTATTATACCCTCGGTGCTAGTCGCCAACCCGGGGCCTACTGGAGGCGGGACTCGGGGGTCATTATCTCCCTTCTCACATTGCCGGCCCAGGAGGGGTACACTTTGTGGGGAGGGGGTCGTGACATTTTTAATTATAAATATGTGTTCATAATTGTTCCTTCATAACATCCTCTCCTAAGAAATATTTTTTTAAATGTAACAATTAGAATTATTAAATATTTTCACACAACACGTCATCGTTTTTTTTACAAATATTATTCACTTCAAAATACATTTATAGAAAACAATTATGTTATATTTCTTAGGAAATTATTATGTCCTTACACTCATTTTAATCTATATACCATTTTCATAAATCTTTACTTATGAGCTTCATTTCGAAACGTACTTCAGCAGAATTATTTTGTCTCCACTATACATTACAATATTTTTTATTAAATGTGATTTTTTACTAATTTTTTAAAGTAAAAAAATTCTTTAATACCATTAATCATGGATGTCACTATGATATTACAATATGTTATATTATACAATAAAATTTTATAGAATAATTCCTTCTTATCAGTTTTCTATTTATTATTTCTTTATATTTCACATATATTTGTGTACATGTTTTAGATGATGTGGACAATAAAAAAATAATACATCCGCATAATTAATTATGAAATGTTTTCATCTATTGTGAAACCACATTTGGAATACATATAATTATCCTAGAAAACATAGTTATCATACTATAATGTTACAATATCATCTTCTTCATTCAATTATTTTAAGTGAGAACATATAATCATTCTATTTTATGTTATCATTGAATGAAAATTGTATGATTTATACTTCATTACATACTGTTTCTATTTTATTATTCAATTATAATGCTTTATAGGTCAACCATTTCATTTTAGTATTTCCCATGGTATCCAATGAACTTATAGTCATTCTAAGTGATTTAAGAGAAAATTTTAGAGAAATTAAAAAAATGATTTTATGGTTTATGATTAAGTTGATGTTTTATGTTTTGAATCCTTCATATAGAGTGGTAATATAAATTTAATGTTTTTTACTTGGTTTATATATTACCATTTGGGAAATAAATTATATAAGTGGCATAAGTTTTATTATGTATGTTTTTTATTTTTATTTTATTTTCACCCTACGAAAAACACATATTCTATTATTTGAGTAGAAATTTTATTATTTAGTCTTATTTCTTAAAAATATCTTGATTTTATATTTTCTGACATAAACCAGTAGACATCATTATAATGACCACTTATTTAACAGTTAGCCAAAAAATTCCTTAATAATTCAAAATATTTTTTGAAGGATTGATTCAATTCCGTATTTTTATAGTAATTGATTTCAATTTAGCACTATTATTCATCAATTTATATTCCCACACCCTTAATATACATTTTATTTTCCTTTAATTTATTTATATGTTATGTCAATAGTCAATTAATTCATATATGAACCTTACACAACTCTAATAATGTCCAATAAACAATATTCTTTTATAATTAGCTTCAATCAATGTGAAACTGAATCATTCTAAATTTTATTCTAATAATCCCTTACATTCCGAACACATTGTAAATATAATCATCATTTGCAAGAATACAGTCAAACAAAATTTATTTTGGGAATAATTATCATTTATTTCTATAGATATATTTTCTTTTTCATCATTCTATATTATAATTTTAAATGAAGCAATATTAATATAATAATAATATTTTAGTATCTTGCTTTTTTTGAAAATAGATTTTTTTTAAAAAAATTACAGTTTTCAAAAATATATATGGATTTACCAATTTATAAAAAATATTTAGAAAATTAAAAATGTGCTGCTTTAACAGTTTTTATTTTCTCATCAATGGTAGTTCAAATCATAATGATGGTATTTTTATTTTAGTAACTAAATAATATTTTTCATCAGATTATATTCACATTTCATCAATAATATCAACTTTTCTTTTTATACATGTTTTCCAATATTTTAAAATTAATTCAATAGTTTTTGTCAATTAATTGAGAATTAATAATATCAATAGTATATTTGGAGTTTCATTACATACATTGAAATTGCCATATCATATATTACATGCCTCATATTTTTCATCAATGATGATTTTCAATAATTTTTTATCCTGGTTGTTTTTTATTTAAATATGATATAAGTTTCTTCTTGGATTTCATATCATTGATGGGAGTGTCACACTTTTGCAAAATCAAACCCAATACCTTATCCATAAAAAAATATTTCATCATTAGATACATTATTAAACCACTTTATCATTTTATATTTCATATATTAATAAAAAAATCCTAGGGAAATTAGGACACTATGATAATTTAAGACAACACTTTGTTCGATCTCATATACAGTAAAAAACACCATGGAAAAAACCATGAAATTAATTTATTTTTTGAGAGTTATAAACATTCCCTTGAATTATTATTTATGAATAAAATTAATATTTTTTAAAATTAATACAATTCTTATAATAAATAGTAATCTATTGGAAATAAAATTGAACTCATGTTGTATTAGTAATGAAATTTTAAATATGAAAATATTTTTTCATCAAAAATGGTTTTTAATTCATTTTTTTGGTGAATATTATAAATAAATTATAGAAAATGTAAATATTTTATTATTAATAAATTATATGATTTATAAATTATAATATGGTGAAATATATAGATTTTTTATAAAAGAATAATTTATGAGTGAATAGTATAAAAACATAGTTTTTTATTGTAAAACTTTTTTAAAACCATTTAAATTGTATAATATTTTTAAAAATGGTTAAATTTAAAACAACATTTCTTATATTATAAATAAATAAATTACTTTCATTGAAAAAAAATTAAGGATCAATTGTTTTTAATAATATTTTTATACATTAAATAATTTTTTGCAAATAAACCATTTTATAGTGTTTTTTATCATAAAATAATTTCATATAGATGAATAAATTTAAACATCAAAAATGGAATATGTATTTTGAAATAGGAGTCCCAAATTTTATAAATGGTTACAATTATTTCCCTACTTAATATAAATAATTATCATAAAAATGGTATCGTACCATGCTAAAGGTATTATATGTTTATTAGAATTAAATTTTTTGGAGGAAGTATAAAAATAATTCAACAAATGAATTTATACGATATATGATTAAAATTGTAAAATAATAATATAAAATAAAATTAGATAACAATATAATAATTTTTCATTGATTTTTACCTTTCAAATATATTTTTCATGGATATGGTCAAAAATATTAATCTCTTTGTTTTAATATCTATAATATTATTTATAGAGATACAAAAAAATGTTTGATTATAGATAGATTTTAGAAAAATAAATATATTTGTTTTAATTTAATTTTATTTTTAACATTATGTTATGAAATAATTATCATTAATGAATATGAAATCACGATGTATTTATATTTCATGAAGTAAAAAAGCTCACGTATATAGATTTTAAAACTTTAAAAGTTGTATTTTTTAGGTTGGATGATGTGTAACATGAATTTTGAAGATAAATATAACATAATTTATATGTTTAAATGTTTTGTTTCCAAATTAAAATACTATAATATTGCTTTTAAATTCAAATTAATTGAATAGTTCTTAAATTGATATTAAAAGAAGTTTATGTTAAATAAATTATTATTCATTTATTTAAACATTATAAGAAGATAAAAAGGGTAAAATTAGGATTATAAATTATAAAATAAATCATTAAAGTACTTCATAATTTCTTTGTTAACATTTTAAGTAAATTTGTAACCCTTTAATATTAAAAAGTACATTAAAACGGTTAATGATAAAATTGGATTCCTATGGTGTTAAACCAACTAAAATGGTCTAAAATGAAATCAAATCCAAACAATAATTTATTAGATTATATTATTAACAACTTATAATATATATTTTAAAATATATTTATTTCTGGTTCTATTTTACATGAATTAGACAAATATTAAAATATATATAATTTCATTTATTTCCAAAAATTACATTTATGATATTTTATAATAAAATATATATTATGACATGATTTAAAAATAAAAAATAAAAATATCATTGGACGGGTGAATTTCACATGGTTTTAAATATCTTCTATAGTCTATTTTTGGGTCACATGTCCTTCAATATTAACTTTCCCGGCCCCTAAATAGTGAAAAAGTGTTGATATCACAATAATAGCCAAAATGGTTAACAGGTGTTAAAACTATGAGATAAGGATAGAAACAAAACTACAAGATGTATCAATAATATTTTATCATATTATTTTGTTTCATACTCATTATATATTCTTACTATATCATTTAATACATTTTTCAATTAAAATTAGTTTATAAAAATTTTATAATTCATATAATTCCAACAATTCCAATACATTCACTTATAAAGGGGAACACATAATCTAAAATTCCTCAAAACGTTTGAGATTATATATCAATGAAAATCATCCATGTTGTTGTAATAATTATCAATATTCATGAATTATAGGTTCTCATTTTTGTAAATTTCCATTCAAAGGGGATTTTGATGAAATATCAAAGAGACCAAAAAATGAAGTGGAGATCATCCGACCAGAACTCATTCACTGAATATCATCAAAAACCATTACTAAATTTAAGGTAATAATTATAAAATAATTTATCTATTATATTATATTTTTTATATTATTATAATTTTAATGGAATGAACATAATTAAGCTTTTATGCATCCTTTGGAACAAAGATAATGTCACTCGTGTGAATGTGTGGATTACCCCATCCATGATTCTATGTGATATTTTCCATTTACACTTTAATTGGATGGAAATAAATCAATATAAAATTAAGATATATGATTTTTAGTTATAAATTAATCATTTATGTTTGAATTATTATTTTCTTTTCAATTTTTCCATCCATTGAAAATAGAGGCCACCGTTCGTACTTGCGTATAGCCAACTCTATCCATGAACTGTGAAATTATTTTTTCAATAACTAAATTTTTTGGATGAATATATATTTATATATAAGAAATGGGTATGATATTTATATCAAGGTAAAAATTATATAGAATATACATCAATTATCATTGTTCTTGTACTAAAATTCTAAAATTGATAACTTTATGGAAAAAGAAATAGTTATCACTTGTAAACAATACTCTTAATAATGAATCATAAAAAACCAATGTTTATATGTTATAGGAGAATCATACACTTTATTTTATGTATATAAATTTCTATAGAATATTTTTTTATAAAAAAATTATTATTCAATATGTTAGAGTGCTTTAGTTAAACTGGAGAAGGATGCAATGGTTTCCCATCTTAGTTTTATTTCAATGTGATATATTCCATATTCACCACTTATTCTTTAATGTGATATATCTAATATAAATGAATTAAATTTATGATTATTCTCAAAATAAATATTTATTTTTTATATCCATATATTTTTCTCTATTTCTTGAGGTTTTAATTTGAATGTAACTAAAGTAGTAACAGTTTTATATTTCAAGCTTATTATCTAGAGGATTTATTTCTAATTAAGTATCAGATGATGAAATTTTATGCTCAACCTACAAATTTATTTTTTATTTGTATAATATTATGGTTATTTATTTTTATTAAATTATATTCTATCTATTTTATTTCATTTGTTGATCAATAGGCCGATGGAATATTTGTATAAAATATGGAATTAATTCTTCACTTCAGTTGTAAATTCATTATCATCATTTCTAATGTTTCCCCCCAAAATATGGCAATAATGTTTTAAATATTATCATATAGTCTGTTAAATTAATGTTTAACAATGTTTTACTATTAGGAATACAGTTTCAAAAGAATCTTCTTCTAAAATTCAAAATTGATTTAATTTTTAATTTTTTCCAAAAATGTTTAACAAATTGTTGTTTCTAACTAAATTGTGTGAATAAAAGTTCCTTTCACCAATGAAACTAAATATTTTGAATATTACTTTACTTATTTCTATGATTTCTGTCATTGAATATATATATCAATATTTTAAAAAATATATATATTTTAGATAAGTTATTTTAAAATGAAATTGGAATCTTCCTTATGAAATTTTCCAATGAAATTTTAAATAAATTTTCCACGAAGATAATTCTATTAGCTGATATATATTTTTTAATATATAAAAAATACAATAATAAAATTATATTACATCTATGGATTTTTATTATTATTAATATTTTATTATTATGAATATATAATAGTCCTCCACTAGTTATGCAATTTTGATTAGTTTAATTATTTATAAAACAATTTTATTTTCAATAGGTTACGATATAAGATAAAATTTTATAATATTCCAGCATAAAAATAAAAGGTATATGATTGTGTGATTTGTGATCATGGAAAATTAGTATCCTATAGTGAATTGTGTGAAGATATATGTCTCATGAGATAATAAATTCTATAATGGGTAGTGAACATTATTCTGTAATGGACTCTGTCCACTATGACAATCTTGGTAGTGACTACAGACTAAGGATATAATGGAAGAAATACAGAACTGACTCCAATATAACAGCATTATCATTTTTCTTTAAATAGTGAAATTATTTTCTATGATTATGTAGTTTCAACAAACATATGACCTATTATAATTTAATAATTTGATTTTTTTTATTTTCCCTACATCCTTGTAATTTATGTATTATGAAATGCAATGTTTTTTTGACTTGATTCTTGATAATAATATAGGTTAAGATAGTTATTGTTCTAAAATGATACTCTCATGTCCTCATACCATTTATCTCAAGTTATTATTATGTGATGATTGATATATCACATTACAACCCTTGCGCAGAATATTTGATAATGATTTATTATGATTCATTTCACTATAACATGAAGAATGATTAAGTATGATATGTATAAAAAATGTGATGTTTTTTATGTTTTTAGTGGGTTAGTTTTCGGATATCTTATAAATTAAGTGATAATGTATCATTTATTCTAAAAAAAACCACAATAGTTTTTTAATGTTTCTTTATGTTATGTACTAATTATTAAATTGAAATGATTTAACATTTATGTTTGAAATTACTACGTTATTATATTTTGTGTTAGAGTAAATGAAGGTTCAAATCATTGAAAAATATATCTTGTGAAAGTTGATATGATTATGAATCTCTATCAAAGAGATTCATGAGGAAAATTTCTTCCACCATGGATGGTAACTAGAGTCTCTCCCAAGAGTTGTGGCCTCACATATAGAATACTATTTGTTATGAATTTTAGTACACTGCTTATATGTAAAGCCTATTTTAGTGCGTATTACTGAAAGGTTTTGTCATTATATTGAGATCAATACTAGATATTTTTTGTTAATACAATTTGGCTAATTAAAATTATAAAAATACATCCTTATGTTATAGTAAGATAGGTTTTATGATGATTTCACAAAAATAGATCCCAAAGCAGAAAGTACAAGTGGACATTGTTTTGGTATAGATTCATTAAATTTAATAATATTAAATATATATGGTCAAATTACATCTCATATATAATTATGGTTCATGGTGAGTATGCCATTATTTTGAAACATGTTTTCCATTATTTAGGGGTATGGTTGGGTTAACTAACATTTTTCATATAAACCATTATAATATATTTCAATATGAAATAACCCATTATGTACTAGGTTAATCCTACGGTGTAATAGATTAAAAATTAATTGTAATTATTTATATATCATATTAATAATTTTTTATAAATATATGCTTCATCATGATAATTATTTTTTCTCATAGTATACTTTGTGGTTTTAGTAAATTCATTGATCGAAGAGGATTCATGTTAAAATAAAATGTGATATACATTGTCATTATTTTCCTCATGTAAAAACAAATAAAAATTGTGAAGGAAGGAAAAACCTATGGATTATGCCTAATTGTCTATCTTTATACATTATTAAAAATTTCAACATTATTTAGTTTCCTAACTCCCCAAATTAGTAAAATAATCTGTTTCTCTATTAATTTGATTGGAATAAGATTTAGATTTATAAAAGTCATTTACGTATATACAAAAACGTAGGGAAATATATCAAAAGAATGAGAATGGACATTATCTATATATCATAATTGTTTAGATAATTTATTTTCTGAGAAAAAATGTTATAATGAGGTAAATGAGGATCACTTGAAGGAACCATTTATAGTTCAATTTCATTGTGAGTAATATGAGAAATATTATAGAATATTACCTAACCCTATGGTTGACTCATATAAAAATAAGGAAATATTTTATTTGAATTGTTAATGTTATTTTGTACTGGGATTCTATAATAATTTTGTAGAAGTGTTTTATTAATGATATTATAGATAAAATATTCTTGAAACAACTATGGATTCTTCCAAAAATGGATTTATTTAAGTATTTGATAATATATATTGAATTTTCCCAACAATAAGTAAATTTGATTTAGTAGTATGGTGAATATTTTAACATGGGATGAAAATATAATTGACATTGACTAATTAAATTTCATATTATTGGTATCCATTAAATTGGTTAGTGAATTTGGTAATATTTGTTGAAATTTATTTAATTTTGGTATTTATTCAATATATTAAATACAATATGCTATTATTTTTGGAATAAAGATTCAATAAAAATATAAATGAATATATGTTTCCTTCAAGGGCTAACTTAAATGTTATGGATTCATATATTGGCTTATAGTTTATTATTGATCATAAGTTCTATGTTATAGATACCCTGTTAGGGGTTTTAAGATATTTTGTTATGGATTGATTTGAATCATGTACTATATTTTTGGACGAATAATCTATCAATATTTAAATAATAGTTTGGGTTAGAATATCATTTTTTGTTAAGATAACAATGATTAATTGGATAATTGTAAATTGATAATCACGATGGTTCAATAGTGATTCCTTGACAAGGTTTTGTTTTAAGATATTAATGGACATGAAAATGATTAGTATTCATATTATTATCTTATTTTGATTCATGAAATTGTTTATTATGATACAACATTATAATAATGTGTTGTGATTTATCATGATAATTAACAATATTTTTAGAGATGTTTCATTGGTTATATATATTTTTTAATAAATGAATGATTATTTATGAATAAGAATTAAAATTTTGTTGATTTAAGTGGAATTTCATTATACCACCTTTGATGTTAACACATTAATTGATGTTGAGGTTATTATGGTTTATTAGGTTATAGGGTCATTTATTTGTGGAAAAATATATACTGAATCATTTTTGATATTATTGAAATTTTGATGTAAACATTATTATTTCTTCATTTGATGTTTTATTAATTTTGTTTATTATCATAGGTATTGGTAACCATCTGGATTATAGTAAAGATAGTTGGAATATATTTTGAACAATTTTGGCATTATGAGACCCATTAGATTTTTATTTTTGTGCTTAAAAGAAGAAAAATTCTTCTTGAATACTCATTATTTGGATGAAATACTAGGATATAGTGGAAATTATATAATGGATGAAATTATACTTATCAAGTATGTATGTATCTTGTAATGTCATGGTTCCAAGTGCCGCCCAGATGTTCCCCGTACCTGGTTGGTCACATGGCCTCAAGTTCATTTCCCCAAATTCCAGAGGCTGCTGAATAGTATCGAAGGCCTTGGGTGTGATAGTGGGGAAACTGTACCATCATTGAATGAGTAACAAAAAAGAAATAAATAGATAACAGAAGTGGAAGCAGTAATAACATGTAATAAGTAAACAATGCAAGACTAAAATTAAATAAACAACTGGAGCAAATATATAAATGATGCAATTCATATATATCTAGGAAAGCATCCAAACAAGTCACAATTCTGAAATACAATACTAATCCAAAGTACAAAGGAAAACATTTAAACTACTCAAGCAGCATCGCTGGCCTGAGCTTGGTCCCATGACCTCCAGCTACATAGTTGTCAAGTACCTAATGTTTAATGGTACTCTTTCTTATCTATACCTACAACAATATAATCTCTTTTGGCCAAAAAGCATGACCCAAATAGGGTGTGAGATGAATCCTAGAAGGAATCCACCCAATTATTTCTGCCTAATAGTCAGTGAATATATATAACATGCAATATGAAAAATAAAGAAATAAACAAAAAAGTACTCAAAAGTAAACTATCCAATAGTTTCAATTACATTCATCTTCATTTATAAATATAAACATCCAATCAAACACACACAAACCTCTGGGATGTTCTCACAGTCGAACCCTTATGGTTTAGATTTTATAGAGACTCTTTGAGGATGCACTCACCCTCAATTCACAATGTAATCTCGTAAAGGTAACTATAGACACTCTGAGGAAGCACACAACATCAAATTCCCCATATGGCCTGACAATGTGAAACTATAGACATTTTGGGGGAGCCCAAAAGTCTATACCCCATATGGTTTCGCAACATAAATAGTAAAACAAACACTTTGGGGAAGCCCTCAGAATCAATTCCCCTAATGGTCTAACTACCCTAGGTTCCCACGTCCCTATGTAAGTCAATCATTCACAAACTATATTAAGGATCCAATGTAACCCTTTAGAACTGATTGGATAAACAACTAAAAATCATATAGCATCATTTTAGATAATATCAATCCATCATAACAACACTATGCATGGAAAACAGGGAGCCTAACAGGAAAATTTGGACCAAACATTCAAAATAAAATCAGACCTCGGAAAACACATCCATGTCAAGGAAAATGACAATATTCACAAAAAAACACCTCTAATCAAGCACACAAGGCATAACAGGCATTAATATGGTTAAACTCCCTATATATGCAATGCCCCGAACAAGGGTATTGGGAACATTTTTATATATAACTCAAATAAAGTCAATAGAAAGGCATAAACCACCTACCTTATAGTTTTACGATTGATATAGGTGACCAGTAGAATCTAAATCAACCAAGAACACTGTAGTTCTACAAAAACATCTAAAACATTTATCCAAGGATTTCTCAAGAAAGATGAGTAAACAAGACAGGGTGCTATAGAATAATATAGAAATCACCAATGTGATTCCAACACAATTTATGGGGTTCGATTCATGGAACAGATGGTGTTTTGGTGGCTCAAATAAAATTAGGGGATTCCTATCACTCCAAGATAAGACAGGGCTAGAAGAAGGTGATTATTGAAATTCGATGTGACCTCGTTCTGATTTAACAAAAAAACCTAAACGGTGTGTTCTTATAATTAACATGTCTTGTACATGCATTAACTGGGCCCCACTTTAGGTATTCTCTAGGTCACCTCACATGACCATGTACTGGTCCGTTACATGGCCAATACAAGGCTACCCACGACAACTGGGTACCTGTTATGTACTATTATGTACACGACATGTACTCCTTAAATTTCCATATTCTCCACTTTTTCCCAAAAACGCCATAAAAACATGATCCATACCTTGAATGAAGATCTAGGTTCATACATATCCTAATCTTATTATAATAGGTTGTAATATAATTTATCAACTATAGGAAAATGAGAGTGAATTATTCAATTTATCCTATAACATTTATTTTTGTTGAATCGATGTTATTTTTCAAAACTCGTTGATATATTATTTTCTTCATTTACATTATCATGATCAATCACTTTTTTTATAAATGTTATTGTTTTACATGTATCTTTATATTGATATTAAATTTTCCTTCATTCCCAAATTAATATTTCCAAAATATATTCTCCTATTTGGATTCCTAGTTTTTTGTTAATCTTAATGACCTTCATATTTCCTTTTTCCTTTTTTAAATGAGAATTTTTATTATTCTCTTTTTTTCAATTTTCGTAAGATGAATTTTAAAATATAAAACCCATGATATTTTCTAATCAGTTCATATTATGAAGAAAACCTATATTATATGTGGGTTTAGACTATATATGATTTTAAAAATAAATGTTGGTCAAATCGTGTTTAAATACACTACACCAGGAATAAATGAACCACACAATATTGTTTTTATGAATGTCATTAGAAATTAATAGAATTATATAGTGTGAATATAACTAATAAATTATCAATTATATAACATGTTCTTAATCCTTAAAAAATAATTTATAATTTATAGGAAACAAGTTCTCACTTTTTTAAAAAATAAATTTATTCTTTAAATAAAATTTTCATCAAAAATGGTTTTTTATGTTTATCAATGAATCATATAAATAAAATAAAAATCATATTAGAGATATGTTTGGTAAGGATAATATAATTTTTTAAATCCTCATATCATTGTTGTGTTATAGCGAAATTTTTGGGATTTCGTTGAAATGATTTATTTTTCAGTGAATGTTTATAAATAATTATACTTTTTTGAAAACTATATATTTTTATCAAAGAAATTAAAACCTTGTTTTTTTAAATAGTTCTTAAAAAATGATCATATTCTATTAATTATAATATAATTAACTTCATAATAATTATCTTTATACTTAAATTCGATATTAAATCATTTTAATTCAATAAAATGTTTTTAGGGATAAATTTTCCATTGTATATGGTACTTTTACCTTATGAAAATTTATTCCACTTATGGAAATATAATATTTCAAATTGGATTATTTATTTGGAATCATGATTTCCATATGTAGAAAATTATTATTTCTAAATTTGTTTCCTTAAGAGTTGTAACCATAGTATGTTTTTGTAGTCACAGTAATGGTAAAATGGGTTAATAAGGGTAAAAGTTAATATTATAAGGATTAAAATTATTTTAAACCCTTACCTTTATTTAATTTCATATGTATATTCTATTCACAATTATCCAAACATTGATCATATAACATTTTTTATATTTGATTTAGTCCACTATAATTTTTAAGAAAAGGTGAAACTAAAAAATGACACTCTTTGTTTTAATATATATAATATACTGTCAAACTAAAAAATATAGAAAATATAATCTTATAAATTATAAATATAATTATTTTTTTTATAAAAATATCTTTTTCCTCCTCCCTTTTCCAGCATAAAACCCCTCCATCTTCTCATGATGACTCTTTTCAACCCTCTTTATGGTTCGCTAATATCTCCTACATAATAACACTGAATCAATATCTGTCAGAAGTGTTTGATACCATAAGGTATGATCTCTAATCCACATCCTTCCATTATAATTCTATCTTCCCATATTATAGGCCATTTTTCAATAAACCTATGAACCTTAATTTGATGTAATTAAAAATTTATTCATATTTCATACAATCATCGTTGAATTTGATATCGATATAAGATAAGGAATCATCCATGACACTAAGGTAGGTGGTAATATTATTATTAAAAAAATGTAGGATGATTTAATATATTTTTCATCGATATATATATATATATGTTGATTATTTCCACACATTTTCATAAAATGATTTCTTTGAATCAAAATAACTGTTTTCATGTTATTACAATCATGATGAGCCTTGATTTTTATTTAAGAGGATGACAACCGTATTCATAGTGAACCCCTTTGGTGTTCTAGAATTTAAATCCCCAGAGTATTTATGTTATTAATTGAAGGGAAAACCATCTAAGGGTCCATTTTGGATTTTAAATGCATTTTACCCCTCAATTACTTGATTTATTAGTTTCCAAAGAATCTATTATGTGTTTGGATGATATGAAATAGATTATAATTTCCACTATTAATGAAATTTCCAATTTATATTTAATATGTTTAATTTTTTTGGTCTACCCTAAGTAAATGAATTAATTCAAATAATTGAATTATTCTGATGGGTGGAAATAAAATGCTTATTGATTAATTTTTAGTACATGCATGGATTATATGATACGTAATACCCTAGGTTTGATGGTGATTAATGTTTATTATTATAAATTTATGATAACACAATATATTTTTATTATTATCATTCCATTGTGATTGGATGTTGAATGATGGTTAAGATACATTTTGATCATGTCATTTAAATACCCATTACATTGGGTGTTGATCATCATGTTTATCACTGTTATACTATCATTAGGGTAATGGGGATGTTGTTCCACATTCCTCTATTTGGGGTTTGGGTCATAGAGACTCACCCTACCTATCTCGTGTGATGAGTATGATGTCTCTCATTCATTATGCTATTCAAGGAATGTAACCTCTACTTGTGTATGTCGGCTTATTAAGATAGTTTTTGGATTCACGAGTTATACTCATACACAACCATTAGCCTAGTATCCAAGTATAAGTCTAAAATCATCCATACCTACTTATTTCACATATCTCGATATAGTATATAACTTCACAATGTATATTATTAGTAAAAATATGTTTACAGATCCGAATTATTCCAACCTATGATAAAGCAGGCAGAGTCGGCATGTGTCCTTCAGGAACCTGAGCTGACTGGTATTTATTTTTTCAACATTTTTAATTATTCTAATTACCTTTAAATTATTTTTGTTATGTACACTACATGGATTACTTCTAGACCCTGTTAGTGGTGGCCAAATGGGATTTTATCTCACACACTACTCGGACCACCTTGGGTACCCGAGTAGATTACTTATCTACTGGTATGGACAAGGTAAAGTTATGTGATATAGATATTTGATATGATTTAATAATTTAATGTATCATATAATCATAGGACTGAGGATATGCTCAAGATAATATTAGAGAACTATTTTTTCCTATTTTTAATTTTTTATTACTTTTTATATTCGTTTCCCCTAGTCCTTTTTTTATATATCAGCATACATGACTTCAATAATATAACACAACCTTTTAGTTTTTTATATTATTGTTCAGTTTCAAAGTTATTTATGCATGCAAGGTTTATATCCACTATATCTACTAAACCTGGCTTCTTCCAGCCTGATGTGTCACCACCGCAGGGTTCCACGTCCCCCATTCTGGTGTTTCCTTTCCGGTTTTACCCCCATAGCATCGCGTCCCCCCTCTGATTATTATCCCACTCAGTCTGCCTAGGGTTTCCGCGCCCCCTCAAAACCCCCCTCCTCGAATCCCCTATCCCTCCTATCTTCGAATCCCCGCTACAGCCGCGACTCCGCCTCCGCGACTCCGTCTCCGTGCCTCCGCCTCCGCGACTCCACCTCCCGGTTTCTACTCTTAGCTCTGCACATTTCCTTCTATCGGTCACTCTTGGGATTTAGCACTTCGTGAGCTAGAGTTCGCACAAAATCCTGACAACAGGGTCATCCTCCTCCCGGTGACCCAGAACGTTTCTGAAAGCTCCACCGCCACCCCCTTTTGATAGCTCCTCCAATCGCCCCCTTCTGCACCCTTCACTGCTCGCACAGTCGAGGCCGGTCCCAACAGCTCCTCAACACCACCGGCGTAACTCCTCGTCACCGTCACCCCGACGCGGAGCTTTTCCGTCGTTCTCACTGTCTGGCTGCCCGCCATAACGGGTGGCGAGCACCTGTTGGCAGGCGGCGTCATCACGCTGGGGTGCGACGGGAGAAGGCGCTGCACATTTGTGGCCTCCGGCCATCGATTCTCCTTCCTCGACGCGGTAGATAAGATGGGCATCGACTGGGCGACTGCAGCGTCGCACCGGTGCTCCTTCACCGCCGTCGCGCCCTCCTGGAATTTTCCCTACTTCCAGGCGGTCGATTCGTGAAGCAGGGGTTCTTGAAGAGGCTCCATGCTCCGCTTTCTGGGCGTGGATTCTCTCAAATCCGTGTAAGCTGTCGATTAATTTTCATTCTATTTCATGATTATCTTCTTTACATCTACATGCAGCTGACCAAGCTATAGTTCTGAGGAAGCCTTATGGGCCTGTGAAATGTTCACCTTTCTCCACCATTATATCTATCTATTACTTCAACAATATTGAACAGGAGAACCAACATGTTGTAACTCATTCTTTCACACATATGTGTATTTTTAATTCTATAAAATATCTAACAACATTATTATGTTTACTGCTACATATCACCTATCCTGATTCAGCAGCATCTACACTTCTTTTGGTTATTTTGACATCATATGTACCAACATTTCTGTATGTATCTTGCAGAAAATCATACGGTAAAGCACAGGTAAGAGTAATTTCTTATAAACATTACCAAAATTCTTGTTTGTATCATGCATGCTTTATCTTTTGTACATTTCAATTAGAAAAATGTTAACTTATGTGGTTTTTCAGTTAGCAATATATCAATCCAATATAAATTTCATTCACTATAGTTGATCATAAACATATTTTGATTTTCTGGAAAACAATTATATTTCATAAAAAAGAAAACCAATCAGAAGGTCGGTTATTTTTTGATGATTTATAACTGAGTCCTTCAATGTCACCAACTTAATCATCTAATGTGAAGTAAGGTATTTTACATGGCCATCACTAGATAATTGTGAGGGAGAAGCTATATACACCTCCATGTTTGGTCTATATCTTGTGGATTGATACAGATTCATAAGATTATGTCCACAACTTTGATGTGGCTATATTTTTTCCATAAACTGTTACTTTTAGGAAAAACATATGCACCATGATTCTATATTTTCATGTGGTTGTACTGTTTCCCTTAATTGTATTATTATATTCCACATAAAATGCATCTATATTAACTAATTGAAGGGTTTTTTTAATTAGTTTGTGTAAATTTTTTAATAAGAATCTACAAATTATTTGAACATGCATGTGAATACATTAAGTAGATCTGGAAAGTGTATCTTTCTTATTTAGTTTCTCAATGCATGTCAATACATTAAGTAGATCTGGAAATTGTTTGATTGTATAATTCATTATTGACCTAATGAGTTTTGTTTCTCTTTCTCCATAATTTATGGGATTGTATTTTGGATTGAAATGTTGCTCAAGTATATATCCACATAGCTCATACCAGATACTTTTTATAGTATAAGGTACTGAATCCTACACCAATGCTTCATACAGTTCATGCTCATCATAGGATAAGCAGTTTTCAATGTGTTTTTAAACATAGCATAGAGCCAAAATTTCCCTAATTACCGTAGAATGCTAATTGTATTTTTTTATTCTTACTTATATGACCTACATCAGTATTTATGTGCCTCTTATATTTTTCTTTGCAGTGATGGATAAGATGAATTGTATTCATTTCAATTGATAATGCTTTGGGGGATACAAAAAGGATTTCATAACATACTCTGTCAGGATTGATGTCTTCTATGAAGAAGGTAGAATCTGTTTTAACATTACTGTATAATATACATTCATGTGTTAGGCCAAAGGGTTTTATAATTGAGGGGATGAAATTGTAATGTGAAGTAAAGTATTTTATATGGACACCACTGGATAATTCTGAGTGAGCAGCAACATAAACCCCCATGTTTTTTTTCTATATCTTGTGGATATATACAGATGCATAAGATTATGTTAACAACTTTGATATGGCTACATTTTTTCCCTTAACTATTACTTTTAGAAAAAATATATGCACCTTGATTCAATATTTTCATGTGGCTGTATTGTTTTCCTTAATTGTATTGTTATATTCTACATTAAATGCATCTATATTTACTATATGAAGGGTTTTTTAATTAGTTTAAGTAAAAATTTTCCCAATACATAGAACTTCTTTTCATAGAAACAAGAGGTATGGATTAGTGGTCTTTAGTCACAATCCACATGATAAACATCAAACATAATACTTTTTGAATGTTGATAAAACTATGTTTCTTCCTGTTCATTAGTTAATTTTTAAGCATTATGTACAGATTCTACCCGGATAAAGAATGTTTTGGTTGAAAAATTAATTGGTGAACCACTGTCTGAATATGGGTGGATGTAATGAGATTATAGTTGTAGGCAGGGAAGTTAAAGTGAAGGTCAAAGAAGTTGGATGAAGCTATTTCCATTGTTGGTGGTTGGAAAGAATGAATCAACGTAGATTGAAGGACTCCCCTAGAGATTGACATTGAATGCCAATATGAAAGTTTCACCATAGGTACTCATCCGAAATTTTTGAAGATATTATTTGAACTCCATTTCTAAGACTTATGTTTACTGATCGATGTATATACTCTCATTGATGGTAATTTATGTAGGTGTTGGTGGAAAAAAATATAAATTTGGTGTCCTCTTTATGTCATAAAGTGCTGAGAATACATTTGGGTATGAATATATTCAATGCAACATTATGTTTTCTTAAAATATTATAAATTTATGTAAAAATTTTATGGAAGTGTACATTTTGTCATGAAATTAGTAGGTTTATTTAAGTTTCATAGAGATTCTACAAATGGAACAATATGACTGTTCTTATGGATCTCTTATTAACATGACATATTATAAGATCTTGCAATTTACTAAACAATATATAATCCCTTGAAATTTTTTATAGATGTATACTAATAAACCAATGATAAGTAATGGTTCTTTTTAAATTCGACACACTTAAGAGCTTTGTCACATTTAAAACCAACAGTTTCACTATTAATAATGGATTCAAGGTATTACTGAATAATGTTAAGAGTTGGTTTAGTTGAAGGGCGTATATGTGCATATTTAAAAATGGTAAAATATTGTCCCATTTTAATTTGATAGCCTATTGGCGATTCACATGGAAAACAAACCATAATTTTACTCATCATTAAAACATATTTCAATGAAATATAACTTCAATTGAATTCTTATAGAGGATGGGAAACTACATTACCATGGATTTATTCTACTGCATAAATTCAGTGAATTTATGCTACTGCATAAAATCTTATGCTACTGCATTTACCATAATTCTTATGCTACTGCATAAAATCTTATGCTACTTCAATTGAATTCTTATGCTACTGCATTACCATAATTTCAGTGAATTTATGCTACTGCATTTACTCATCCATGCATTAACATTTCAGGTATGAAAAATTAGATTACCACCTGTTTATTTTATGACTTATCATGAATGAAGCAATCCAGATTATATCATTCTTGATGGACATATTCTTCCATTATCTGGGTAAGGTATAATCTGATGAAGATGAGGAAACATGTTTTTTCACTTCCCTACTATCCTTATCATTGTTTCATCCTTCAGTGAATTTATCCTACTGCATAAATTCTTATGCTACTGCATTTACCATAATTCATATGCTACTGCATAAATTCTTATGCTACTTCAATTGAATTCTTATGCTACTACATTACCATAATTTCCGTGAATTTATGCTACTGCATTTACCATGAATGTTTGGGATACATTATATATATAATTTGGGAATAAATTTATAAATTGTATTTAAATTTAGTGACTATAGTGATTTTGTTATAGATTTGATAAAGAGTTATTATTTTGAGATGCTGGAGTATAAATATCAGGTAAATAATGTTCACAAACTATTTATTTAGTAACCTTGGTTCTTTAGGAGACCATAAATAAAGTAGGAAGTTTTGATTTCATTATTTTTTATAATGTCAAATTGTGTCATATCAATATGCTTTATCAAAAATTTACGATAAGTTTATTGTGATTTTTCCAATATTATCTTATTTTTATTGGTCCATGTTTTTAATTCCAATTGGTTAGGGGCACAAATCTGGATACTGCTCTGCCTACCCAGGATGGGTCAATGTCTCCATTTATGGGAACTGAAATCTGGATACCGCTCTGTCTACACAGGATTTCTCTCCTTTCATGCATGCTATAAAAACAGAAACCCAGGTAAGTTTTTATTTTCACTATCTTTTATTTTGATTACATCATCACATTAGACAATACTGCCTTTTGCAGTATCATTTTCATTGTATCATTTAAACACAATTCAGTTTTCTATATCAATTTTCAATTTTTAAACCCGAAATTACTTATTCAATAATAACTTTGCTATGTATTTTTTGCAACTAATTGATTTGATTCATCTATTAATGTACAGAAACCTGTTGACATCGCTGATATATACCCCACAACGAAACTGATCGACGCAGACAAGGAACGAGAGAGGGAGTGAATGAGGCTGAGTGAGGTCTCCAATGGCGGAGGAATCAGCGCCGAAGGAGAAACTGATGATGGTGGTGGTGATGGATGAATGATATCACAGCGTGTATGCTCTGGGGTGGACGCTTGATCACTTCTTCGTTCCTTTCACTTCCAATCCCCCTTTCAAGCTCGCCGTTATCCATGCCAAACCTTTTCCCGCCAGCGCTGTCAGAATTGCAGGCCCCGGTACACTATGATACCTGAGTATTTTGGTAAACCAAAATCTGTCGATCCTTTATCCATGGTTGAAAAATAGGCATGATCATAAACAAATTGATTGGAATCCTTGGAAACTCCCCAATCCTTCCACCATTTCGTTGGAATTTGTTAGAACTTTCTGCGTTGACTCTCTTAGAATTCTGCTCATATATCTGATTCTTTTAGGGGCTGCAGAGGTGTTTCCATGTGTGGACATAGATCTGAAGAAGATAGCGTATACTGTTATTGAGAAAGCCAAGAAAATATGCAGCAAAAAATCATTGAAGTTCGACTGTATCTGTTTGAAAATTTCATCTGCGATGAAGCATGACTGATTGATATCGATTCAATTTGCTCTTCATCAATTGAGCTGAATCGAGTCCTTGAACTAGAATTGGGAAAGACTATATGAATATCTAGAATCAAGTTATTTAGGTCGGTTTTTAACTTCCCATGGACGACGAATAGCTTTTGTTGATGACTATGTTTGTGTGCAGTTGAATGAAGCGTTATTTGAGGTGGTTGAAGGTGATGTGAGGACTGTGTTCTGCGATGCGGTGGAGAGGCATCATGCTTCAATGCTGGCAGTGGGTAGTCACAGTTATGGAGCCATAAATAGGTATGCATTCCTGCCATGGAGGCGCAGATTCAAGGATGAGTGATCTTGATGACTAGGTTTGTTTTGAAAATACGAATGCAGGGTGGTCTTGGGGAGCGTAAGCGATTACTATGTCCACCATGCACACTGTTCGGTGATGATTGTGAAGAAGCCCAAG
This sequence comes from Viscum album, assembly GCA_963277665.1. Taxonomy (NCBI): domain Eukaryota; kingdom Viridiplantae; phylum Streptophyta; class Magnoliopsida; order Santalales; family Viscaceae; genus Viscum; species Viscum album. The sequence goes on from OY728141.1 coordinate 1,144,790,241, forward strand.
AACAAGCACTGAAAAAGGCTTCATCAGAGTGTGTGTGCGTGTGAGAGGTCATATCAGCCATCCATGTTAGATAATGCTTATGTTTTTTATGTTTGTATGTAAATGATGCACTTTATTGTGCGTGTTTTTTCTGTTGTTCCTTTAATCATACTCATATGATCCCTCCTCGGATTACAAAAACATTGCAGTTCCACTTCTTGAAGCTGCAACTATCTTATGAAGCACATGACTTCCATCAGTATAAATCCACCATGTTCTATCTGTTGCAAAAGACCTACTTACATAATGTGGGTTTTTCTTTAGAAACATGTCAATGGACTCAGCAATTAGTAGAAAAATAGCTGGGTCTGCACTAGAAATGTCCCCCTTAAACTTGGAAAAGTATAGGACACTCTCCAGCACAATAATCGAGTAGTTATGCTTCCTCTGGACCATCCTATTTGCAACATGATAATTAATGAAGCTATGTACTCCAGTTATGATGAGGTTTTTGGGTGAGTATGCAAAAAAATCACAGTATTCCATGTAAAATTGATTCAATCATATCTTGTAGTCACCAGTATTTCATGTCTTCCATTAAATGTATGTTTTCATTCCTAATTTCGGATGCAAGTTTGTTAAAACATTGTTCAGTTTTGTACATGTATGATTTTTTTCTCTGTATAGAATTAGGTTATGTTGTTCATTATTTGATATCATGAGCATATTTTTTCCATTTTATTCTTCAATTTTCGAATTTCATTTCTGTGTTTTTTTATAATTAAATAAAAAACAATTTGTTTGTATTTGTAAAAATTGATATGAATATCTAAATTATTATTATTCTATCTCTACTGTGATATGTTACATTTTTATGTAGTGAAATTGAACTGATTTGTTTTTTGTATTGATTATTTTTCATGTCGGTGCGACTTATGATTGGTTTATCAGCGGGAATAGCTGTGTACAACCCACAGTCAAGAGGCACAATCCATTCGTGGTAATGAAAGAGAAGAAATATGATGGTAAATATTTATTCATGTTACATTTTTTGGGTATGCTAACTTTCATCTCTCAAACCAACAACCAACCAACCTCTACATCCCCCCTCAACAACACCATGGTCGCCGCCTTCCGCTTCAACCACACACTTTCCCACCAGCTCCCGGGCCTCTGCAACACTTCATCCGACATCTCCACACGTTATGGTAATTTGATAAATTTCGGTGATATGTACTTGATAACATGCCACTAATATTTCTATTGGGTTTTTATGAGAAGGAATTTCATTGTCTCCACATGGTACTGCACCCAATTCTCAGGCTCCCGAAGCCACGAGTGTCGGTTACTGGTCGCCTGCTGGTATGGATTCATCTCATCGGCATGAAATACCTGTACCTAAACCAATTGATTGTGCATTAATGTTAATTTTATTTTTGTAAATTTTAGCTCCCCGCTTGGGTCAAGCTGCTCCAGGACACAACACCATGGGACTACAGTTTGGCAAGAGCTCTAGCACAGGTTTAAAGAAGGATGGAAAACTAGGAGTGGCAGTGAAACTAGCTTATCTTTTCATATCAGTATTGTACTGAAACATTATTTCATATTTCATTGAGATGGTGCTTCTATTATGTATTGGTTATAACCCACCAGCAGCTGGGTTTGCTAATTTAGGAAACCAAAAAATGATGTAATTGTATGGTAATTGATAATCAACATTATTCAGTTAATTTCAACATTGTTTATTAATTTTCCTTTCCTCTATAGTCTATACTGTTAATATATTACGTACATATTCTTACCTTGTATTATTCACATTTTTTATGAAACTGTTCTTCCTATCAATGAATTATTTCCACTTAATTTATGTTACTAATTACTAGTCATTGTACAGTTAACAACTTTCCCAGTTTCATTTATTTTTTCAAAATATTTTATTGCCTCTATAAAAGCAGTGAACCATATCGTATGGAGAACGCATGAACTAAGAACTTTGTTATATCACCGTGCAAGTGCACGGGCGAGTACTAGTTATATATATATTTAACTGTTCTTTAAACTATGGTGGGATACTGTTCCAGTCCTTACAGTGTCTGTTTATATATTATTTTGTTGATGTATTTTTATATTTTATGCCCATTATACCACCCTGATATGAAGACATGGTATTCAAATTATACCACTATGAAGCCCTCTATACATATAAATATCCACTAACATATGGGGGGTCACATCAGGCTATGTGACCCACTATATTAGACTACGAGTTAAGTGGATCTCGGTCTGGGGTGTTACAATGGTTCTCAAGTATTATGACAATTTTATGCTATTTTGGATAAATTTATTTGAATTATTAATGATTCATTTCTTTTTATAATCCATAATTTATTCCATGATACAATATTATTATTGAATAAATGATATATATGGATTTTATATTTTATGATCATACTCTTTTACCATTACACACATTTGTTACAAAAGTGAAGGTTGACATATCCCTTATTATGTATTATTGAGAGTATGATATCACAATATCATAAGTATCCCTTTTAGAGGATATGAAGAATAATTTCCACTATAAAATGTCAATTTTGGGTTCTTAATTTTAATAGATATTTAGGTTATAATAATGATATATTATAAATGATTTTCCTATATATATTATTATAAATACACAAAAACATTGTAGTTTTTTGAGTTTTTTGTTAGGTTTTTAATATATATTCATGTATAATGATGTAATATTTATGTAAGAAATTATAGTTGCTTTTTAGAAATTTTATAGTATAAACCATTAATTTAGAAATATAATGACCATAAAATTCAATATCCATATATTAATAACTATATTGTTTTTATTCAACATGATTATTATAGTCAGTAGAAATAACCGAACAGGAAAAAATAATTCTTTTTAGAAGTCATTGATCATATTTTTATTTTCTCACATATGACTTATTTCTCAATTTACAAAATATTTCATCAAGATATTTATTATGGTGTTATGATAATATTTTATGCTAGTATTGAAATATATGGGAATAGTATTATCAATTTTTGGGAACATAAATAATACATCAAATATTTACATTATATACAACATCAAAAATAATGTAAACAAATTTGATAAAATTAAAAAAACCCATCAAATATACTTCTAATTATAATTCCATGTGATATATGATATCCCAATGCGAGGGGTGGTGAATATTTAAGAAAAAACTCCAGTAAATTTGTTTCATTTTTATTTTCCACTCATTATATTTAAACTGATACCCTAGTTATAGTGATAGAATATTCTTATGAATTCTAATAAAACCACACAACATGAAATGAAATAAATAAAAAATAAAAATATATAATTATATTTTAACATTGTTCTATCCGGATTTCGGTGTATATATCCTATTTTTTTGATCCATGTCTAATATATATGTGTTACACTAGTATAATAAACAGAATACAAAAGATAATGGTAAGATAATATACAAGTTATTTGTCCTTCTAAAAATCCAATTCTATCTCAACAAGTGTTATTTATAATAGATATAATTATTATAAAGGGAAATATTTAATCTTACTAATGAAAAATATCTTAGGTGTACTATAGTATTTCAAATCACTAATGTAACACTCCGACCCAAACCTCTAGGTTTTAGATGGGGGGGCACATGACCACATGTACACATCCATATTTTCAAGATAATACCAAATATAAGTAAGGGTATATGTATATTAGTTGGTATACTATACCGTCAGTATCATGTTATGAAAATATAAAAAATAATTATAAATAATATAATGATTATAGTTTCATGGAGAAAAATATTAAAATTTGTTCAAATGTTATATATGTAATAAAAAATAATAAAGAGGATTGAAAAACTATAATATCATGTAAAAATAAATTAGTATCATTATATAGAGATATTATTTGGAGAGACTAATTCACATTAAAATTTATGGAATTATTTTTCATGATTAGTGTATTCAATTTATCCTATGAGAAATCATATACTATATTATAGGGGAGAGAATGAGATTTTACCATACATTGAAATTATATGAAGAACTCACTATGGCCGAATAATACATGATTATCATACATAACGGAATTTCTAGAATTCAAAATCATGAATGAATTTCACAAAAATTGGTTGTAGAAGGATAAAGTTATATTTAATGAAACAAACAATGTATTTTTTTCATTATTAAAAAAATAGATATAATTATTTAATTTTTATTTTGAGTAAATTTGAATTGTAGGTAATTTATAATATTCAATAAAAATATTACAAACAAATGGAAGTGTTGAGGAGTTTATATATATGATTTATGGAATTAAAATTGATAATAACATGTAACACGATCAAGATGTTGTAGAGGGAACAGAATATCTGACCCTATATCCTTAAAAATAATCATTACAAAATAATCATTACACAAGATGAAACCATTAATCATTCCATGGGTCACCGTTGTGCAGCACATAGAAAATCTTGTATACCCAAACACAGTTTTTTGATAACCTTATGAAGTGAATACCATACCCTTACATTGGCCAAAGTACCCTTATATAGTACTTGGAATCATGTTACATATCATTATAAATAATAATATACTCATACACATGATCTATTTAGCCTTGTGAATAAATTAAATTTATTGTATTTCCCTTATAAGGACCCATCATACACCTATGTACTTGTAGTTTACCATAGATAGTTTCTAGGAAGGATAATTTACTCCAATATAGTAATTTTAACAACATTTTAACTTTAAAATGGCCTTTTAACACACTAATACCGTTTTGTAACACCATCAAACATATGTAGTTCTAATATTAATTGAAAAAGTGTCTTTTGAAATTAAAATAATTACAAATAACAAACACAAATGGATTTTTTAAAAATATTTATATTTAATATATTATAGTCCTCCCCAATAATGACTCCTCAATAATAATAAGTATCTGTATAATTATTCTTCAATAATCTCAATCCACTGAGAATAAACATTAGTGACTCATTCTCATGTGTCCTCCAAGATCTATATATTTATCTAATACATCATGAAAAGTGTTATTATCTTCCCTCATATAACTTTTTCACTATTATCCAAAATATTGCTTAGGAACTCTATATAAAATTATTATAAAACAAATTTGATGTCTCCATATCCAATGAAGTTTGATAAATCATCCATGTTCTTTTGGATCAACGACACATGAAATAAACCATGCATATCTCAACAGTGAGAAACAAGATATAGAATGTTCACCACTATCCGCATCAAAACTATAATCTTAATGGGCCAAATAAAACATGATACTTGTTAATATTTATGACTTAGTTGTATGTGATCAAATAGAGGATTCACACCCAAGAATACCCAATATCCCATTGAGATCTCCCAAGGTCTTCTAATAGGTCCAATATATGATCTCTCCATAATCTGAGTGGTGATAAATATCTTATAAATTAAATTCACTCTCTGAGGAGTATCTGGAACCAAATTGGGTAATATAAAAATTGGCTCACCAAACTCATAAAAAATAATGCAATTAAGGATATGAAATCCAATAAAGGGAAATATAAGGTTCCATTTGAATCAAATCTCATTAACTATTATCATATATGTACTCAAACATTGATATAAGATCAACCCATTCTCCATATAATTATATATTTAATTCTTGAAGGATATCATGGGGTATGTTTATTATACACATTTAATTTATTAATATATGAGTATAATATATTGTCCTTAATATCAGCTAATTCACTTTGTCTTTATATGAGTCCTTCTAAAAATTTGATAAAAATAATTTTAATATTTATAATACAATTATCATGGGAAATATATATAATAAATAAATATCATGGACATATATCTTTAATGGATCTTCTTATAAGTGAGTATATATGTTCTGTATGATGTGGGACGCCATTGATAGCTGATTGACTATAACAACGATAGTTTCATAACTCTTCAAGTTCTATGTTTTCCCCATAAAAAATGTGTTTTCCCACCACTACCACATGTGAATATGAAATGTTATGAGAAAACCACAACAATGGTAGTTGTATTACATTACACAATAGAGGTTAAATAGATTGAAGATAAACCCAATAATGTACCTCTTCATCTCCAGACAACATAATTGAAACATGTTGTGTAACACCTCAAGATTCTATGTGATAGATCATTTATAATTTCATTGATGTATTTAATTTTACAATACACCAATATTATATTTCTCTATATGCTACACCATATTAGCATGATGTATATGCAACAATATTCTTGGCATGTGTTACATGGTATATTGACCTTCATCGATAGCTTGTGTTTTACATGATACTGAATTTCACTAAAAAATGATATATTATTAAATTATTATTAAATTATTTAATTTAAAATACCCATTATGAATATCCTTAACGACATTTATAGTTTTATATAACCTTACTGTTCATCTTATGTATGTTATAAATATCATATAAGAACGAATATATTTTTTCGGATAAAAATGGAATATTCATAAAATGAAAATTTTCCATCATTTCATCTAAAAACCATTATAAATAATGTTTTCTCAAATACCATTATATATTATATTTGAAAAAATAAACATATTCATTGGAATCTGAACATAATAATTTACTTTTTTTGTTTTTTTGATAAAATTAAAATATTAATTAATAGTGAAAAGTACTACATTTTAATTCAAAACCACCATTGCATCTAATTTATTTATATAGTTAAATTATCTTATTAACTGTTTTTAATATGTAATTGGATAATATCTTGATAATTTAATCCAATTATAGTCATTGGAAATTATTTCATGTTTAAATTGAACAAAAACACATAAAAATATTTTGATAAGTTTTGTACTTCATAAACACCCACTTTTTTGTTTTTAACAACATGAATTAATTTTAAATTTATTTCCTCCATTTATTTTTTTTAATAATTAAAAATTGATTCCATATTTTTAATCATAGGTTACAAATTATTTTAATAGGATACATTAAAATTTTTTATTTTATGAATAGAAACTATGTTAATATTTATTTAACATTATTAAAGGTAAATTAGGTAAATTATTGTAACAAATAATATGATTAGGAGAATAAATTGATCCTAAAACATACCAAAATACTTTTGGATATATAAAATTATACCCTTGATATATATGGTTCTAAACATAGTTATATTATGGACACATGGAAATGAAAATGGCCATGATAATAATAAAACCATTGAAAGGGACAAATAGTCAAACTCACATTTCTTATAACTATTATAATTTAAATACATCATTAACCCAATGATATCATTAAATATACATATTCCATGGAAAGATAAAATTATTACCTAAAACATGGTAATATATTTCTAATTTTTAAAAAATTATTAATTACCTTAATGTCTTATTCAATGATGATTTAAAAATTAATTAATTTATGACTAATCCATAAAACAATTTTTATTCAAATACAGATAAAACTAAAAATGAATAAGCATATGAAAAGATCATATCTTCAATTATATCTCTACTATATTCATCCAACTTATGAGAAAGTTACCATTTCGAGCATTATAGAAGATATTATGTCATTTATTTTATTTTATTTAAAGTGAAGTTAATGTTGTCACATTAATACTTTAATAAACATATTATTTTTAATGTCGGAACATATAGAAGATAAATTTGACTAAATATATTATTATAAAATGTAGTAAATTATTTTTCATCCTAGTATTTCATTTCAACTTTTTATTCTACAAAAAATTATATTAAATAATTACACAATATTGATTTAGTGATTATTTAAATAACAGATATATCAACTAAATGTTATTAAAAATAATAAAATAAATATATTTTGGAACAATTAGTTTTTTCAATGAACATTATTGATGAACTTGACCCATAACATATATAATATAATATTTGTTTCGAGGATAACACATTGTCAGTATATTTCTAAAAAACAATTAAATGAATTGTGTCAAAATTGACACAATAGATATTTTTTAAAAATAATGTTTTATAAAATTATTAAAAAAAAACAATTTTTAAATATAGAATAATTACTATATCTTCTAAAATATTAAAAATAATTAATTTATGTTATAATTGATATCGAATAATTAAATATTTCATCATTTTAATATTGTAATATTTTTTATCTTAATTAAAATTAAATAAAATAACCAAGAGACAATTAAAATTATAATGTTTAAATTGAAATAAAACTTTTATAATTTTTATCAGTTGATGAGATTTCAATATTATCATATCATATATTATAATACATCTCATTTTGGAGGAATTTGGATTTATTTTTAAGGTTTTATAAATTAATATTTTTAAGGATTCCAAAAGTGCCCCTCACCTGAATTGTAAAAGGGCACTTCCTCCCCCAAACCATCACATCATTTAATCCTTAATTATAGACCATACCAAGATAATTTCAATTATAAACTTCCCTAAAATTATTCTAGAGGATCTGGTATTCTTAAAATAACAATGGTAGTGCTCTAAGAGGAGATTTTGAAGAGGCTCTTCGAAGAAGAGGTAATATCATTTACCGATTCATTCAAACTTATTTCTTCTTCTACAACAACCTAATGAGTTGATTCATTATAATTTAACAACTCAAGTAGTAATTATATACTATGACGTCATTTTTATTATTAAATACTATATTCCAGCTTCTACCCATCCTATGTAAAATGAAATCAATATGTCTGCATATGTACGACTTACTGTAACCACCACGTGGTGAACTATGTTATTCTGCACCACCTTGTTTGGATGGGTATAATGATGGAATTAATAAAAATATATGTGATTAATATAAACTGATAAAGATTTTGAGATACTATAAACCATTATATTAAATTCGATTCAACAATTATGGGAAGGATATCGTCGCTCGTGCATATATATGGTTTACCGTCTCCATGGTGGGATGTGATACAATCTATATAATATTCAATAAAGTATTATTATATTAATAATTGAATTAAAAAAATATGAATTATATTATACTAATAACATTTTATATAGGATATAACTATAACATAAAAACATGAATAAGAACTTATCTCACAAAACCTGTAGAATAACATAAAGCAGTTAATACCGAAATAACGAGTAACAATGAAATGTTACTAACAAACAGATGAAAATATGAATATAAATGTTATTATAAAAATGATTATGAATATGGAATATATAATAATCATTATTTAAATCATTATATATTATTTTTTGGATACCTACTATTCATATTGGACCAAAGGAAAGGTATAATGTTGTTATCTCACTTTTTCATGAGATTGTTTATATGTATGCATTTACTAGGGGTATATTTATCATCCATGTACATGATTTCAGGATAATGTTTTCATTAAAAAATTACTATTATTTAATGCTTTTTAAATTCATTTTGACCCATTTTTTACTTTTACAACATGGTTTCAAAGGAATATTTTTTTCTTTTACCATATGAGGTACTTTTTGAATTTTCTGAAAAAACTACGAGGAGATTGTTTTTTAACTTATATGACTTGGATTTATTTTTATGATTTATTTCAATGAAGCATCCTATACAATATTTTATGTTTATTTCGATTGAAAAATATTTTATTATAAAATTTCTCATCATTTTGAGGAAGGAAAATGTTTTTAAAGAACTAAGTATATTTATATCAAGAATTAATCTCAAGTGATCTAAAAAAATTTCTATCTACGATAAAATAAGGTTATCTGTATATCTATATTATTAATTTTATTTTATTTTGTTTATGATGTAATTAAATTAATAAAATCCATTTATCTTATTTCAAATATCTTATGATGGAAATATGTTTAGGATACTCACTTTATTTCATGGGTTTTGTTATGATGAATGATTTATACTTTTGTGGAACATGTATGAATGATTTCATTATGAGATGGGTTTGACCTATACCTCCATTAAATGCATTGTTTAAATATTTATATATTATGATATATACAAGAATAAAATTTAAATTATATCTGTTTTAAAAATATAGGGCTTGAATGTAATGTAAACCCATTTTAGTAATGGACTTTGTCCTCTATAATGGTCTTGGAAACCCTGTCTTGGCTACTATAGAAATCATATTGTGTGAATATCTATTTTCCACCATTCCATGTTTTCTGCCAATTTTATTCTATCATTTTCAATGTTCCATTATGATATATGCCTTCTATACTTCAATAATTTATTTCACGACTTAGGATTTTTGATGTTTAAACATTATATTGATGATTTCATGTTTAAATTATTATGGATTGTTTTTTGTTCACCATGTTTACCCTTATTGGGGAATTGATATCACCCTTTCTATTTTTTCTTTTCCCCAGGATATAATTAATGGGTTAGGTAGGAAAATAAAAGGGGTTGTTCTTTATGGGAGATGTTGAAGATCATTGTCCAAGAAAGAAGAAGATGATCCAAGTTTCAAAAGACACTAAACTAATATAGAAATAAATAATATATTTCAAAATTTATAAATTATTCTACAAAAGAAATGTAATATTCATGTACATAAATCATGGGTCATTATATTTCTTATTATAGAGAAGGTCTAGTTTTAATTTCGAAGATAGGATGTGAAAACTTTAGTGATATTTCTAGAGATAATTCTAAGGTATGTCTATCGATGTCCCATAAGGGTAAGTCTATATATTGGTTATAGTCTAATAATTATGGTAAATATCTTAAATAACATATGATTAATTATAATATTATTGATATTGAAAGTAACCCCCTTGATTATGTTCTCTTCGCAGTATTATTTTTTCCTCGTACTCTTTTCTTTCTAGGTTTCAGATAAAGAATGGAACCCAAAAAACAATTTTAAGGAAAATGCACCCAAAAATATAATTATTGTACTCTTGATCAACCAAATGTTATTGAAAATGGAATGAAAAATATTATTTCTATACTAACAAATCATATGAATCATTCTGGACTTCAAAATAAGAAGAGAATGGAAAAAAATTGGTTGAGTTCTTCTTGAGGTAACATCCACAAACATTTAGTGAGTCATCCGATCCACATATTTCTGAATAATGAATCAGTACCATTGAAAAGATATTTTCCATACATCAATGTTTAGAACATGAAAAACCCATTTTGGATATTTATTATTAAGAAGATGATGTAAACCATTGGTAGACTCTAATCAAGAGTACAAGGCATCAAGATGAAATTGAATCAATGGATTAAGATGTGTTCATGAACTAGTTTTTACCTTAAGTACATCCCTTTTATTATTCAAACAAATATAGAAAAAGAGTTACATAATATTAAATTTTGGAAGTATGATTAATCTGTTCGTACATACGAGGAAAATTTGACTTGACATACAAGGTGTACTTTTGGTTATATAATCCATCATGGTATTAGAGTTCATCGATTCTTCAGTTGATTAAAACAATGCCATTAAAGGTTTTTAACAATAAGAGACTTTAGTATATAATAATAAATTTTTCTTTGTGCTACAAACGTCAAAATGGAATATGGTTTTACATATCAATCTCATGGTTTTACATGATACAAAAGATAAATTTTAAGGTAAAATATCAAAACAATGGTGAAATGGAGATGAATGTTTTATTTATGATCAATGTGTGAAAGGAATCATATTGGAGATTGTCTTAAAGGGAATAGAAAATATTTTATGTGTGGAAAATAATTTTAACATGCAGTTGAGTGTCGATGTAATGGAAAAATAGTTGCTATTGATGTGAATAGAGAAAAGACTATTGAGAACACACCACCAGCACATCATTTCTACAAGTGAATGAAAATGGGGCATTATGCTAATGAATTCCTTAATCCTAGGGTTATGAAGGTTTATTGATTCCAACAACCTATTTACGCCAAATACAAAGCCAAATCACATGATATCACAATTGGTGATGTTGATTATGACCATGTAGTGGTGGAATGATTATGTGTTTATGTAATGGGAATCCAAAACAGTGTTGTAGAATATCTTTTCTAGTATTATGGAATACTTGAATATCTATGTATTGTTCCATTGTGGCTTTTCATATGTATATAGTACTGATAACCATGAAATGAGATTCAAATAATTTTTCAAAGCACATGAAATGCACATAATAAAGGGACAAAGAGATAATGGGATGTTTGATAGTATTAATGACCTCAAGACTGATATAACTACAAAGTGATATCATGGGTTTTGTATATCGATCTTTTTCTATTTTGGGTTTGTGGAAAGAGTTAATGTTGATAGAATGCATTATTTCACTATGGATCTATGGTAATTAATTAATTATCACGTTTCAACAGAATACAAGATTAAGGTATTCACATGTTGGGAATATGATAACAAATAACTACCTTAGGAGATATGAGAGAAAAATTTAATGCAGATTTATTTCACTACTTCCTAAATATTTATATTCCCTATTTTTTGAAGGATTGTAATGTAATGATTTTATAGATAGCATATTTATTTTATTTTGGTTCAGTTTCTTAGATTAATTTATTATCTCACTATAGGGGACCTTATGCATATATGATTACCTATGATATCTTTTTTGGTTGTGACATATAGAATGATCTATCATTTAATGACATGATCTTCTAACACATCATTAAGGAAAAATTAAACATCGTTTCATTAAATAAGAGATGATATGGAAATTGTTCAAGGCATGATCAATAGCGAGATAGTAGAAAAATAACATAAGTATTTATTTTCATGAAAAATTATTCAATATTATGAAAATGATCATGAAAATGAAAATTTTTATCCTAGAACCTTCTTATCCGAGGAATCAGATGGTCCCTTAAATCATTATCATTTTATGGATTTCAGATAGTTAACGTTATTCAAATATTTTTCTCTATTACTATCCAGCAGAACATGATGGTTAGATATTTCTTCCATATCCACATTTTCATATCCTAAATAAGTTATAAGATGTATAAACCTATTGATGAGCGACTTTGGGTAATCATTATGTTTCTATCTTTCCTTTTTAAAATCAGGTTTTAGTATTTTTTTTACGATGTGGGTTTCCATAAAAGAAACGTTCATGCAGTATACCTTTTACAACCTTGACATATTTTGAGCTAGAAATTCATTTTAAGGGGTTTAGAATGTAACATCCCAATATTTTATGACAAATATTTTTTTTTAATTTTTTTGATGTCTTATGGTCTATGCTACACCCATATTTCCTTGATAGCATGCGTTTTACAAATTACAGAGTTTTACAAAACAATGATATATTATTAAAATATTATTATTTAATTCTATATAAACAAGACATTATGAATATTAGTAACCACATATTGAATTTAATATAACCTTAATGTTCATATTATTTTTTTTCTTAACATTATTTTTGAAAAAATGCAACTGTTTTTGATAAAAGATGATTTTTTTGTAAAATACAGATTTTCTCCAAGTTGATGTTACACCCATTTTAAATCTTTTTTTAACACTTTTATATATTATATTCGAAAAATAAACCTTCAATTTTGAATCGGAACATAAAAGTTTACAATTATTGAATTTTTTGGTATTTTTATGATAAAATTCATATTTTAATGAATAGTGAAAAATCTACATTTTAATTCAAGTATGCCTTTTCATATAATTTATTTATATATTTAAAAAAAATTATTATATTATTTTTATATTATTTAATCCAATTTTGGTCATTGTATGTTATTATAAATTTAAATTGGACAGAAACAGAGGCAAATCATTTGATAAGTGTTTTTTAACCCAATTTCTGGTTTTTAACAATTGGAATTAAATTTAAATTAATCACTACCAATTCAATGTTTTGAAATATTAAAAATGGATTCCATATTTATAATCAGTGAGACTAAATTTTTTTAATAGGTTTTTTTTATTTTTTTGGATTTTTAAATAGTAACTATGGTAATTTTTATTTAACACTATTAATGATAAATCAGGTAAATTAGTGTAACTAGTACAATGATAAGGAGAATAAAATAATCCTAAAACCTACCAAAATCCATTTGGATGAATAAAATTTAGCGCTTCAAATCTTAGTTTCAAAATATTGACACTTAAGGGCCACATGGCAATGAAAATGTCATAGATATTAAAAAACCAAAGAAAGTTCCAAAATATCAAACTCACTATTGTTATAGGTACAATAATTTTAATATAGCAATAACTAGGTCATATCTTTGAAAATAAATAATTTATTTTAATATAATTTAATTACCTACATCATGGTAATTATTTAATATTTATTATAAAATTATTAATTACCTTAAAGTATTATACTTAGATGATGTAAATATTAATTAATTGATGAGAAATACATAAATAATTTTTTTTAAAAATATTTATAAACATAAAAATTCTTAAAAACATTATGAAACCATATTTTTAGAGTATATATCTACCATATGAATCCATGTGCCGAGAATGTTACCATTTAAATCTTTATAGAAGAGATTATGACATTAATTTTATTTTATTTAAGGTGATGTTAAAGTTGTAACATTCATACTTTAATAAGTAAAACATTTTTAATGTAGTTTTTTTCCATTTATAAGTTACACTACATATATTATTATGTAATCTAGTAAATTTATGTTCATCATGGTATTGTATTTCAAAATATTCTACAGAAATAATATTATTAATAACTAGCAAATAGATATTTAGTGATTATTTTAGTAATGGAGATATAAATTAAATTTTACTAAAAATATTAAAATAAATAAAATTTGGGATAATCAATTTTTCGGATGAATTTTATTGCCGACCTTTTCCAATTATTGATATAATAAATTATTTTTTATGATGATAACACCTTCTCTTGATATTTCTAAAATTCCATTAATAGAATATTGTCCAAATTGAAATAATTGTAATTTTGTTAAAATAATGTTTTATAAAATTAAATAAAAAGAAAAAAAAATTTAAAATAAATAATAGTTATGAAATTGTGTAAAATGTTCTGAATTATTCATTTATGGTATAATTTATATCAAATAAGAAAATATTTCACCATTTTAATATTGAAGCATTTGTTATCTTAATTAATACTAAATTGAATAACAAACTATCAATTAAAATGATGATGTTTATAATGAAATCAGAACGTGTGTAAATATTACTGGTTGAAGACAATTCAATATTATAATATCGTATCTTCTAATATATCTCATCTAGGAGGTATTTAGATTAATTTTTAAATTATTATAAATTACTATTTTGGAGATTTCCAATAGTGCCCCTCACCCCAATTATAAAAGGAAACTTTCTCCCTCAAATCATCACATTATTTGGAGCTTTCATGCTGGACCATTCATACCCATTTCCCTTCTCAAACATCCCTTTCATAATTATATAGGTCCTGGTTTTCTTCAAATACTAACTCCAGTTCTCTAATAGGCGATTTAGAGGAGGCACATCAATGAAGATGTAATATCAATTACTGATTCCTTCAAACATCATTCTTCTTCTACTTCCACCTAATGAGTTTTTTCATTATAAAGTAATATCTATGGAATTAAATATATATATATAGAGTTATTTATTATAATTATTAAACATCTAAATTCCACCTTCTACCCATCCTTTGAAAAATGAAATCACCACGCATGTGTATGTATGGCTTACGGTCTCCACGCCGTGGTGTAATCTGTTTTTCACCACCACCATAAATGGGCGTGTATAATGATTGAATTAAAAAATTTATACATGATTGGTATTAAATTATATTTTTTCTACGATAAGATACACCATCAACTTGAATACCATTCAAAAATTATGGGAACGATATCGTCTCTCATCCATACCTAAGGATTATTGTCTGTACGGTGTGATGGGATTCGTTCGGTATAATTTTCACAAAAGAGTGATTATATAAATGAATTGAATGAATAAATATGATATCTATTATAATAATACAATTATTTAAAAGATATAACAATAACCTAAAAATATTTATACGATCTTATCTGAAAAAACATGCATAAAATCATAAAGCAGTTAATACCCGAATAAAGAGCCACAATGAAATGTTACTAAAAATGGTTAAAAATATAAAACTAATAGTTATCATAAAAAATATCATGACTCTATATTATATTATTAACATTATTTAAATAATTATACTAGAGTTTTGGTTTCATATGAATCATATCAGACCTATGTTGAGGGATAATTTTTCAATCTCATTTTTTTCTATGATTGTTTATACGAAAGTATTTACCGGTGGTATATTTTTTATCCCTATCCATTATTTCTAATTGTTTACATAAAATGGTTATAATTATTATATGTATTTTTAAATTAATTTTTACCCATTTTTTACTTTATTACATGGTTTGGATGGAATTTTCTTTGGTTTACCATATGAGGTACTTTTGACTTTTTCAACAACAGTACAAGAAGAATGTTTTTTAACGTATACGACATAGAAATATTTTTTCACCTTATATCCATGAAGCTTATTCAAAAAAAAATCAAGGTTATTTTCTAATAAATTACTTTATATTTAAATTTCATGAAATTGTGATGAAGGAAATTATTTTTCAAGAGTAAATGATACATCACATAGAAATTAATATAATGTGTTTTATGAATATTATTTTACAACTATGATGACATAGGGTTATATTTCTACCCCTATTATTACTTTTATTTGATTTTATCTATGAGTAATTTTTTTTCAAATCCATTTATCTTATATGAATAATATTATTATGGAAATATGTTTAAGAAACCAATTTCATTTCATCAGTTATGTTATGATTAATGATAAATATTTTTGTGGCACGAATAAGAATGATTTCATTATGAGAAGATTGGGACCGATATCTCCCTCAATTTCATTGGGTAAAGATTAATATCTCATTATATAGACATGGCTAGAATGGTTAGTAATTCTGGTTCAGTAAAACAGGGCTGGAATGACAAGAAATCCTGATTCAGTAATGGACATTATCAACTATAATGGTATTGGCATCGATGTCTTGGATACTATGGAAATCATATTATGTGCATATTTTTTCCACAATTAAATATTTTATTCAAATTCTATTATATCATGGTTAATGTTCATTTATTATCTATGCCTTCAACACTGTAATGATATATTTCATGACCCACACTTTTTACATTTAAACATTATGTTCGTGTTTTTACATTAAAATGTCTATGATTTGTTTTGTGTTCTCTATGATTACCCTTTCCAAGCAATTAATCTCACCCTTTTTTATGTTTTCATTTCCTCAAGATATATAGAAACGTTTTAGGGTGTAAACAAGGGGAATATCTTTTTGGTAGATGATTTATGTCTTTTACCATGTTATAAGATTATGATATGAATTTTTTAAGATGATAAACTATTGTCTTTGGGAATATATTTGTGAAATTTATTATGTATTCTGTGAAAGAAATGTAATGTCCATGTACAAAAATCATTGGTCACTATATGATGTAAATGTATGTAATTTTAGAACCATGATGTACCATAAACCATGATTTATGGAAGCCATTGATGATTTATATTCTAATGGAATTAAGGAAAACATCTCTCCCATTAACAAGGATCATATCACCATCATCCAATGATAACATTTGTATTAGTTAACCTAAAACTAGAGTTTACCATAAAAAACCCACCCTGGGTCTGAATTTTTTCAATTCTTTCCTTGAAATATAAGAGGATATATATTCACTAAGGTAGAACATGTCATTAGTATTGTATTCTCAATGGAATCCATCTCCCACTAAATAAAAAACTCACCATGTGCTACTGCCCCTCTGATGTCTTCTCACCAATCTCTTACTCTATGATATTAATATTGTTTAATGAATTTTTTAGATCACTAACATTCATTGTTTAATAATATATCATGAGTATTACAAACTAAGTATACTCTATGTATCAACTCTTCAAATAATCAAATACTACTATATGATGATATATCAAAGACCCTTATTGTTAGTGTTGAAAAAAACACTCATTGATGATATAATGCCACAAACCATTTCAATCATGGACCAAAACTACTAACTCCAATTCATGGGGTGGAAGAGGGGTAGCTCCGCTCATTATGTTTCACTTATCGTGACCTATAATATTCCCCCATCACCCTATACATCATCACTATTCCCAATACCATACCATATGTGACATAGTATATAACATAAATGACCTATGGATGAGGGAGAATCCACACTAAATATATAACTAAACTTGTCATAATCTCCATAAATGAATTATCACCCATGTCAGATTAACAAAACATCACAATATACTTCATCATCATAGTAAAGGTTATAAAAATTTGGAGTATTCCTCAATAAATTATTTGTAATATCGTGATAATACTAATAACATATTAATATAAAAAATGTTTTTAGGACATTTCTAACACATCGTGACCCTAAAATTCTCTAGGATAATGGGTATAATTATCTTTGACACCACATTTCCCCTGAACATCTACTCTTAAATCTAAATTTCAGACTTTAATAGAATCATGTAATGTCATTATGCTGCAAGGATACACAGGAACTATCTTAAGAAATATGCCATGCTTCTCTTATGTCGGTGAGTATATGTGAATTTCATTAATGAATACAATAAATAATTGGACAATGTAAGAATCAGTTGTAATTTTATTTGGTTTATTACCAATGCAGATATGTTTTTTTTCTATGAATGGAATCTTTAGGTTGTTATATATTCCCTAAAATCTATGAAATTAAATATTTAGAATGTCCTCCTCTCCAACCCAGGGATGGTGGTACTCCAATGGATGATAAATCATGTATAACCATTATGATACATATAATTGATTGAAAATTTATTCAATCCATGATAAATGATATAGTTTCTTAATATTGACTTATTTTATCTTCCATTAGTCAACAATGAATGAACCAAAACATTCTTCATTCTTGGTGAATAACACAGGTTAACCCCACTATGATGTACTTATCTAGATAATTCTCATCTTCTCCAAATCATCAAACTATACCTATAATCCGTTCATCTTATTTGAATCCATATGATATACTGTTATTTAAATTGGTTTTGAAACCTAAAAAATCTCTATCCAAATTCAACTCCTCTATTAGGATGAATTCATATTATGTCATATAGATATATATACTAATATAGATCCATGAATGTTGGAAAATTCTATGGGGAATGTCACTAATCCTTCCAAAAGATACAACACATTATTATTTTTGATGATCCTAATATTAATGCCCAGGTATAGACCCATTATACCTACACCCAAATCCCATTATGAAAACACTATAATGGAAATATTGAACCATTAAAAATCAATAATTAACTCTAAATAATAATGCTCATATGATATGGTGTTATATAAATTGGTTGTGGAACCTACAAAAATTCTATCTCAAATTCAACTCCTCTGTTTAGATGAATTCATATGATGTCGTCTGTATTGATTTACTAATATTGATCATTGAATGGGTTAAATTACAAGGATAATTTCACTAATCTATTAAAAATATACAACTCATTAATATTTCTTATGATCACCATGTTAATGTTCATGTCTAAACCCACTATACGTGCATGAAAATCCCTAATTAATACCCTTAAATGGAAATATTTAACCATAAAAAAGTTATATTTAACCCTAAATAACAATTCACAATATTAAATTGGTCATCCTAATTTTAGTATATATGAATCCACAATATACAATAATTAAAACCCTATAAAAGTTGAGAAATCATGGTATAAGGTACTTAAATGGAGTTTCATGGATATTATCTACCAAATAAATCATTAAAATAGAGATAAATTGGATAATGGTTTTTGGGAGGAGGATCCATGGATGGGTAATCTTGATTGGGGATGATTTCGGGTGTTTAGGGTTAAAAATTGAATGGGTAAATGGGTAAAAATCCAATTTTTAATTACATGAGAAATCCAAATGGTTTTCCTACATGGTCTTCCAAAGTGTGTGGCTGCCTTGTGATTTTCCCTATTCTATAGAGACAAGTTTATTGGTTACCCCTGGTAGTTGGGCAAACCATGTGACAACCATTTGGTTTCTCATTATCCAAAAATACCAAATGGTTGGATAGTTTCTTCGGAAATGGCGCACTATTTGAAAAACCATGTGCTAATTGCTTCGATGAAAAAAACTTCCATTAATCATCAAAAGCTCATGGGGAAGCAATGGTAAAAAAATAAAGCCATTAATAAAAGTAAAAAAATAATACATCAGAATGAAAATACTTATGTGACAATACTACCCCACATGGCCATTTTTTGTCCTTGAAAATTCAACCTGAATCTTGATCAATGAAAATAATGGATACTCATCTTTAACCCAATACATCCACTCACAAGTATCATGCTCATCATTTCAATGCTACCAATGAACACCTAACAATGGAAAAACTTTTAAATTTTTTTTATCATAAGAATATATAATCTGCATAGACCACTCATACACAAACAAATCATGTTTACTCTCAAACTATAAAAAATGTAGCACATGTGTCAGATTTGGGTTGAACATAATCAACTAAAAAACATTGAACTTTACATGTTTGAAAAAAAAACTAATAGGGAATGCTGACATGTATGGTACCTTACTGATTCATCAAATAACATCAAATGATCTAATATAATTCAGTTTTAGCTTTCCTTACCCAAATGATAACGATCCATGAAAGGATCAAACCTTAGAAACATCCGATCACCTATAAGAAACACCAATGCTCAATGCGTCTGATAGGAATAAGTCTTATGTTGACTCTAGGCTATCAAAAAAAAATTTATTGACTATCATGATGTTCTAATATGACTTTTTTATAGTGCTTGGTCCGATTAGTGAGGTCTCACCCACCTTAGCTCAAATAAATGGTGACCGACACGACCCACTATAAAGCACCTCAAAAGAATCCATTATGATTGAGGATTGGTAACTATTTTTAGATAAAATCCTAAAAAATCCAAAATGAATATTCCACAAACCTCTGAAATCCAAAAACATGGATAAATCATGTCTTAAAAATTTTATTTTCCCACTTCATTATCCCATCCATTTTAGGTTGGTATACCGTACTCAACCGAATAGGTAACCCCATTGGATTCTGAAGGACTTCCAAAAACTTCGATGTAAAATGGGGGTCCTTTTGGTAATTTTTTTGATTGCACACCATGAAGACTCACCACCTCGGGAACATATATATAGCCCAACTCATCCTCCTTTACTAAATCTCTAATCAACAAAAATGGTCTGAATTGGTAAGATGATTTATTACAACCCATATAGAATTCCTTCTTTGAGGTATACGAGTAACTTTGACCATAATGTCTAGGGGGATATCATCAGATTTCCAATGTAGTAATAGCGAGTGGGTGAATTAAATCAGAGGTAATTTCATTCGCTTCATTATCATGATGTAATGTATAACACAATTATATGAAGTCATTTACATATGGCCTCATACATGGCATCCTAAACTGTTGAAGAACAATTTAGTAGACCATTGTAGCATTAGGATGGAAGATTTAATAATACTGGTGGCTATCATATATCATCACTTTTGTCATATACAATGACACCAAAAAGAGAACCAGGAAACATTGAAGTATTTACTAACACAACAACCAATCATAAGGTGTATCCCCGCCATAATGAAATTTCCTAGACTGCAATCATAACATATCTCCTTGATTCTAATTTTGTATCAGCTTCATAAGAGAAGGAATATTTTATCAACTAGCTTAGAACACTCCTAAAATATTCTCAATGGTCTTTAATTTCATTTGTGAAAATATCAACATCATGGTCCACTCTACAATGGAATTTTTCGACGCTATCACTGGAATGCTTCTACTCAATGAATCTTACAGAAAATTATCTTCTATAGGGTATAAAATATATAAAAATCAAACCACTATAGATGAAATCCCCAAATGAACCTTACTTTGATTCATATATTTCATAGGGAAAATATAGGATATTCTTTTATGATAATAATAAACAACAAATTTATCCCAAAAAGATAATATCACAATATATTCAAGGTGTGCATCACTGTTTGTAGACCCATCTCATGTGTTGGGTTATTATTTTCATGTGGTTCGAGCTAGTGAGAAACATAATCTTCTACATGGTCAGGTTGAATTAGCCCACACCCAAGGCCAATACTATAATCATCACTATCAAATAAAATATCCCATTCCATATTAAAGAAAAATAAAAAAATTTGGGGGTTGGCTACCAATGAAGCTCCAAAAAGGACTCAGGTCATACAAGTTACCATTCGAACCTCACCATATTTTGGTTGAGAAACATCATGGATAATGGAAGATGAGATAATTCTTAAATAAATAACCTATAATATCCATCCATGTATAAGAATTTACTAATTTCAAACTCATTCTTTGAAATTAAATGATATCACTCCACTAATATTTTATGGGTCCACTGAAACCAATTTCTCCAATATACCATGTCATCGAAAAATCACCTCCTTGATAGAGAAGGTGCATGTAGGGGGATTTTTGTATAGACAATGAACCTATACCATTCCCAATACAATTCTCAAATGATTTTCATTCTACTTAGTCTGAGAATATGAAAGGATGGTGTCCAAGAATACCATGTTGAATGAATCAAGATACTAGTGCAACACCCTATTTATATGTTTCACGATGACCACTATATCATTCATTAACCTGACGGGAATTAAGAAATACACAAAATGGTTGAACCTACTTCAGAAGGATTTTTTAGATCATCCATATCTCTAAATCTAACATAGAAATCACAAGAATGAAATTCTATTTTATAAATCTACCTTACCCCTTAAATAGATCAAAAATTGCATCAGTGTGGGGAAAAGGTAACTCATTCATGATTATCACCATATTCACCTTCTAGTAATAAATTATGAATCATAGTGATCCATAATCATTTTTCGCAAATATAATAGGGGAAGATGAAGGTGAGATTCTCGGGTGAATGAATCCTTTAGTTTTCAAATGGACCAGTTTTACAATCATTTCCTTAAACTTGATGGGGGTCGTACTCTACATGGGAATAGATATTAGTTGTGTTACCAAAAAAAAATTTCTAACTCCACAATTAGTTCCATAGGAAAATAAAAATATGCATCTAGAAACACAACCACCACATGAAGTATTTCACAATAAATAGAACCACCATTGTCCTCCAACACGAGTTATGATAACTGAAAAAAGTGATTCCCCGATTCTGAAAGTGGAGTTCGAGTATAATGTAATAGATGATCGCATTCACCATGAATGATAAGGGTACTCCTATTTGGTGGCACAAAAATCACTTAATGTCTATTATATTTTATTAATGCCTTAAATAAAACCTTAAAATCCATAAAAATGATCACGTAATAGAAATAATATTTAGAAAAAAGAAATTTCATTCCAAATCAACCACTAACATTGTGAGTTCTTAAGATGGACACCTGAATCGATGATCTTACTTCATACCAAGAAGTGTAACAAACTCCATCCCATAAAACATAAATTGGGTTGTTAACTTTATTACATCTCAAAGACAGAGAAGAAAGAAACATATACACTAGAACAAACTGAACAGTAGCTAAACATGATGCAATAATACTTGTTGCTAAAAATGTCATAGTCCCTCTATATGATCCTGTTGGGGTCTGATCCACAACTTGAAGACGTTTTGACCCATCCAGTGCCTATGAATGACCACAATTTAGTTGTCCCACCTTGAACTATGTCCTCACAAATTATGATCCATCCCTTCTAACATGTCCCCCAAACCAAGATTTTTCTAACATGGATTTTTCTAACTGGGATAACAACCTAGTAGAATCTATAGATCCTGCACCACTATGGGAAGGGTGCACTACATTTCCAAAATGATGATAGATTCCCATATCTCATCATTAGTGCTTTTGTAAAGGATAATATTTTCAGATAAGTTATATGTATCGTTACTTCGAGAAATTATGGAACACTACTAACCCAAAATCGAAAGCCACATATGATGAAATCCAAGAAGGATTGCCAAAATTGTCACCTCCCTTCTTCCCCGGCTCATCTCACTTTATAGTATTCATTGTCGAACAAAAACTGTCTACCGATTAATCTAATATATAGAAACCATACAGGATACTACAATAAATATCGACCATCCTAACATGATCAACCACTTCATCATAAGTATTTAGCTTAAAAAATGACATAATATCATATTTTGTTCTGCAACCCCCTCTCGAAAGATTGAGGCTTCATTTTCTCATTTTAAATGAGCCCGGTCATGTGCCAAACTGTCTTAGAAATGTGATTAGCATATTCCATTGATTTCTGGTCTCCGTAGAGAAGCTCCATAATCTTTTAGGATCTGTAATAATCCAAGACCTTAGTACAATACTTCTCATTGAAAATTACAACAAATTCTATTTAACCTATCTTCCCATGCTACCCATATTAGTCAACCAAGTATCACTGCATAAAAATGGGACATTCCTATATGAATTAGGAATATTTCAATCTAACATAAATTATAGTTTCAAATTACTAGAACATTATATATATCTTCTCAATATACACCTCCTCTATCTATGGTTTTGTACTACCTCAGATAGCAGGAGGCCTGTCCTTGAAAGTCTCATAATCCTTATATTTTATAGCACCTAGTTCGGCATCTCTATCACACGTAGTAAGAGAGATAACTCATTCTCCCAAATACTGGATTCCGTTAACCACAACATCCACTAATATATGATAAATTTGTTCGAGAAAACTCTTTATGTACTCTCCCCAAAACTGCACAATAATTTAAAGGGGAGGATGTTTTATAGACAAGAAATAACCACAAGTAAAACAATCAATACAACCATCAACACATATTATACAAAATTTTAGCAACATCATAAAATTCTCAATATCATCCATAGCTCAAAAGGAAATCAAATTCATTATAATAATAATATAGAAAATAAAAACCAATCCACTCCCACCCAATGTATATATACAGATTACATCCTATGTATTTCACATGATTGAGATGTAAAATCAAATCCCAAACTTTCAAGGATACTCATTATTTTCTATTAGGTATGACTACTGGACACCATATTAATGGCCTTAACCTCATGCCTCGATATTCGTAGATAATGTCTATCCAAAATCATCCAAAATAACTCTATCCAAAAAGATCACGACTTCTTAATATATCATTTTGTCACAAACAAAGCCAGAGTGCCATATTACCCAACATCTTTCCTGATCTGTGTTATGAAATTATGTGCATTCTCGATCCCCATGGGCGGGAAACCATTGAATGGTCAACAAAAATATGTTTTTAGAATGATTTCAACCATTTTTTCAATCATGAACAACACACAGAATTAAAAAACACAATAACATGTATCCAAATACAGACAAGGTATAATAATTTTCAGACTCAATGTTTACAACATTAGATAATAAAATAAAAATGCCACATCAAAAAGGGAAAAAATTATCCCAAAAATCATTTTCCAACAAGAGGAGCATCATACTCAAGCCACAAATGAAAAACACTACAACAGAAGACCGCTAATAACTCAAAATATCATCATGATATATCATTCATTTACCTACAACAATCATGACCATGTTTAGATACTCTAAAAGTTGTATGCAGTGTGTGAGATGAAGCCTAGAAGGATGCACCCAACAAAAGAGTTTCTATGCCAATTCATTAAATGGAAAATAAACATTCATATATTATGTATATAAAATATTTATCCATTTTTATAGAAAAAATTAAATGAAAACATGAATTTATTTTGATATAACTAAAAAAATTTACAGTATACCAATGGTACGTATGAAATAACAAAGGATCATTATATCAGGGAAAACACTATAGTCACTAGCTATAATGGGACACCAATAACCTCTTATTTCATTGAATGGTGGTATAGAAACCAAAACCTACAATGATCTCATGAACGAGCCACTATATGGGAATGCCTTACAAGGCCACGTGTTATACAATCATAATCATAATTCAGTAATATTTGTAATCATCTGGGTTTCTAGATTAATCCATGCCAATCCACATTAGAGATAGCTAGCATAGTAGTCATTGTCTTCCCACCAAGACACTTAGGATTCCAATATGTTCTCAATTTATAGATATCATGCCATATATATATATATATCACCACATTCATGTTCACACACATGAAATGGGAATATAGAAATAAAACCTCCATTTATTCTAAGAAAAAACACTTTTAAATCCGAACACAAAAAAATCTTCATTAAAATTTTTTTTACACCACATTCACAATTGATTAAGTCCCTTGAAAAACATATAAAAGATATTAAAGAAACACAATAATAGAGAACAGTAGAAATGAAAATGATTTCCTTCAAAAAAATGTAATTCAAGCCAGAGTCATATGAATACCATTATAATATATGTTTCTCACCACATTCACATTTTCACAAAAAACCATTAAGGAGTAAAATAATAAAGAACATATGAAACCCACATGAATCATCACCCACTCCCATTGAAAATACAATATTTAACAATAACACACCATGAGTCCTCTTTAAAGAACAATTTTACCCCATTCAAAATACATTGATCGTATCCAAGAGGCATATTATGCATATCAATGTCACCAAATAATGTTTAATCCTAAAACCACCTACCTCAAGTGTATATGATACAGAAATTTGTTTGTAAAAACATCGACATCATTGGAAAACCATAAAAAGGCATGGCCTAACCACAAACATCAAGATAGAACCCTAAAGAACATGGTGAATCTTTAAATATTTCATCCCAAACATTAGATATATGATACCTTAAGAAACATGAATATTAACCATAGAATAGAAGAAAATTCATGAAATGTGTTCCTTACATAGAGTTTCATGGATATTTACCACACATTCAAACATAAAAATAGATATCCAAGGGAGAAAATCAGTAGGTAGGAGGTTCATAGGCTAGATAATACCATGTGGGGAGAAATTTTGGATGTGTAGGATTAAAAATATCAGGGATAAAGTGGTAAAAATTCTATTTTTAATGACATGGACATGCCACATGTTTTGGATGCATGGTCTATAAAACCATGTTGAAAACATGTGGTTTACACTATCTTATAGGGATATAATGCATGGTTTCAGAATATGGTTTAAAAAACCATACAGAAAAAATGTGGTTTCCAACTATCCATAAGTACTAGAAGGATGCATGGTTCATTGGATAAGGGAACATCATTTGAGAAACCATGAGCCACCTGCTGTTATACCTAACCTCTACATTTTTTATAAAAAAATCATGCTGAACCGATAAGAAAAAAAGTGTAAAATTAAACTAAATAATATCTCAAAATGTAGACCTAGATGTCTTATAAAATATTCCCCTCATAGAGACATAAAATATTCCAACATGAATAATGATGAGATTGTGAAATAAACCCATAACTTCATATTATCATTCGATCATATCCACCATGAATGAAATAAATTGAAATAAAACATTAAATATCAGGACTAAAAATGTAATAATGAAATAAATTATCACTGAGGAAGTATATAGAACACTTATTTGAAATAGGTTGTTATTATAAACTTTGTATTGTGGATGAAAAAGTGAGATTTTAAACCTTTACCTCATATTGAAATTCTTTCATTAATGGACTAGGATCCTATATAATAAATAATGAATTATTAAAAAAAATTATAGAATGATATTCATGTATATTCTACCCTATATTATTTACTAATAACTGTTTATTACAATTCTATTAATAATACATTAATAAAATCAATGTTCCGTGCGGTATCTTCTTCATCTTCTATGTATGTTTCAGTTCTATTTTTTTGTTCAGGTAATATTCTCCATAGACTATAATTCCCATAATATTATTATTGATATAAATAATATATATTGATATACATATATCAAATATATTTATATTTATTCCACCTATAATATATTGGGGTTGAAAAATTAATTACACCATTAACGGAGATGTTGGGTTGTACGTATGCATTAATGAGGCTTTCACTTTTATATGAACTGTATGAAAGAAAGAATTATAATAATACAACTTTACATAAATATACTTGTATAATATATATATTTATATATTATATATAGTTATCAAATCATTCCTTATTTCAATATATTCAATGAGGAGATGATAAATAAACATCACCACTTCATGACGGTGGTAGTCCTCATGTACTTATGAAAGACATTATCATTTTCTAATTTATTGTAGTGTATGATGATAGATATGATATTATAAATCAAGAATCATACATGAAATATCAATATCATACATAAAAATTTAATACATCATAGTACACATCTATAAGATATGGGGATGAATAATAATTTTTTTCAATACGTGTTTAGGTAAGTCCTAAGTACACACTAGTGACACATACCATTACCATTTGATTAAAATGATGTTGGATAATGTTGGTTTCATAATAAAAATTCTCAGTATATTAAGGATATTGGTGTTGTAATTTTTTTATAATTACCCCATATTAATATTAGATAAAAGAATAATTAACAAAAATAAAGTGATATGTTATGGTGGTTACATCTTATATCAAAAGAAATGGTTCATATATCATATTATGGTTCTCAAGTTTGGACTTTTGCAAATTACTTCAAATATATAATGCCTCTAGGAATATTTAAAAGATACATTTTATAGGTCTGGTCAATCTAGAAGGCTCAAAGTTGGGTAAATAAGAATCAGATGGTGTGTCCAATTCTATGTGAGTAGAGTGTATTTCATAGAATTTATTTATGTATTAAATAATTATAAAACATTTTTCATATCAATATTACTCGAAAATATTATAATTAATATCTATGTTGTTAATTGAACTATATCATTCCTATAATAATATTTTATCATTTTTTACTTATATTTTCACCATTATATTATACCTTTAACCAATATTTCACTCTTTTTACAATTACCAAAATGTTTAATTTTTTTATCCTTTAAAGGTATAGAATGTCACACTTAAAGGAAAAAGTACTCATAAATGGATTTTGACTGAATTTTTAAACCATATTTTATTAATTTTAAAGTATTTATGATTTTTATGGATAATATGTCATTTTATATAATTTTATTTTTTATAAAATAACATTGATGTAAAATTTAACTATTTTTGTTAACAATTACATTAAATAAATGATGAAAATGTGATAAATTAAATACAATCTTTTACTATATCCCTATATTTTCATATATATCTATAAAACTCATGGGAAATAATATTTAATAGAATATTTCTCAAATTTTATATTTTTAAATTCTGTTAATTTATATTTATTTTAATTAAATAAATATGAAGGTGTTGTTGTGTAAGATGTTATTATAATTATTTCATTACAAAAAATAAATAAATAAATTAAAATAAATACAATAAAATATATGTATTTAAAATAAATATTTAGAACTAAAAATATACTTTGATTTTTCTTCGGCCAAAAATTAAACTATAATAATAGAAAGAGAAATACAATTTTGAATTTTATTTATGTAAATTAATATAATGCTAAAAAACACTAAAATGGAAGAAAACTCATATATAATGTAATATCTGATGATAATGGGTGATTTAAAACCATCTAATGAAGGCAATGCACGTATAAGTTTAATATTGTGGTCCTTATCAAAAAAAATTTAATCATAATTACCTAATTTAGCCATAACATTGTTACAACTATTTATATTGGTTATTATTTATAATTAAATAATGTAAAGAATTAAGAAAAATGGAGAATTAAATTACAAATATGGAATACATTTTTTTGAATAAATTTATAATAGTGGTATAAATTAATATATAATAATAAATTTATAATGTATTTATGGAAAAATTTATTATATATATATATGTATTTATACCAAATTTTAGTATAAATTTTATTACAATTAACATAATATAAATATTAACAATACTATAGTTATAATTTTTTTCAAAAATAATTTTCAAACTAAAATAAATTTTGTAAATTCTTGATAAAAAACCATAGTTTTCCAAAAATTGACATTTTCACTATTCAATGAAAAATAATTATTTTCAGAAAACTCTAAATATTTTACCCTAATATAATTTAGATATTATGATTTTAAAATGATATGATTTTTAAAATTATAATTTCAAGAGGATAATAAAAAAAATTATAATATTTTTTTCACATAATAAAAACAATTCATGTTGGAATATAACATACTTTTTATGAAAAAATAACCATACAACAAATTTATTATTTATTTTTTAGTTAGTGTTCTATGAATAGGAATATATTAGTTATTTAATATATATATAGCATATATTTGAAAAATATTTATACCAACCATTTCAATGACGATTTAATAATGGCCACATTTTTATGAAATCATTTTGGGGTTCATTTAAGCATGTTGTCAAATGTTGTATATAATACCAAACATAGTGTAATTTTAAAATCTCGAGTTATTACAGTGCCCCACATATAATGGATAATGAATTTATGATTCTCTAACTATCATGGTATCCAAAAATAATACCTCAAAAGGTACACATAATAGGGTTCCACACACAAGAAATAATATTTTATTATTTTCGGTCAAGTAGAAACGTGATTTACATGTTATCAAATTCAAACATCAATAAAAAAGATAAAAAAATTATCAAAGAATAATTTATCATATATGTTCATCAAAGGCTATAAAAAACCCATATTTGATAATATTCAATAACTGCAATCAAGTATTCTAACAAAAGTTTTATGTCATGGAATAATAAAAAAACAACCCAAAAAGGTAGGGTACCTCTTAACAAATGTAACTAAAAAAGATTCTGAATATTCATTTTGGAACCTTATTTAATGTCACATCTACATACTATCCAAATCAAAAATATCACTACAGTTTCAAGAAATATAATCCAACTATTTTAGAAAAAATTAAATGAGATATCCAAATCTCTCTCCAAGATAGTCATGAATAAATAAGAATAAATTTTTTATTATTTCCCACAATTCTATGTTGTTATCATTTTAAGAGCTCCATTTATTTTTTTTTTCAAAAAATATATATTGTGATTAATTTAAAAATATATTTTTTAAATGAATTTACACGATTCATATCACGAATTTAACCTTTTCCAATGCTCTACTCAAAATGTATTAGTGGGAATGAGATTATAAAATGAATAGAATTTTGATTACCAACTCATATTTTCCAATGAAGACATCACATATAATCCAAAATTGAAATTCTAAACAACCTAAAGTCAATGAAATATCACAAAAATGGATGGACTAGTTACTTTTATTATTTTATAGAATCAACCTACATACCATTTCACCATATTAAAACAAAAAATTTAATATCATTATTTAATTTTCTCTTTTAAACCATCCCTAAAAAAGGGTATTTAATTATATTCCATAAATGGATTAAAATACATGAATTAGTGAAGGAATTTATTTCTATTTATTTCATTAAAATTATTTAAAACATATTATCAAAGTGAGATGGGGAAGAATGAACTAAAAAAAGGGAATCAAATTATTTTTTTAAAAGGGGGAACTGTGTATGGGTAATATAGTTTAACATTATTCTTATCATATGTATTTCTTATGGGTCCTATGTTTATTTTTATTCAATTTTAGAACCACTTTTACCTTTATATTACCTTGGAGTAACAGTATATATTCTTTGAGAAGTCTATACTACCTTTACGAAACACAGTAACCTGAGAAAGTACCCTTACAAAACTACCAATACACAATACAATAATATTATATAGAAAATTATTTACCATTACGTAGTTCGTTAGAAATATATTATACACTTATATAGTGTCTATAAATCCTTATTTAGTCCATACAATACCCTTACCTAGATCGAATATCTTTTTTTAATACAGGGATTCACATTACACATCTTTTATAATTATAAAACTATGCTTACACATACCAGGTTTACCATTACCCACAAAAAGAATACATGATATTTCTATCATAGAGAGAAATTGAATCTTCCAATTTGAAAAGGATTATAATAATGTTTATGTTATGTATTATTTTGTCAAAAAATTTAATAAGAAAATGATTTTTAATAAGAAAATAAATCTACTCACTTTTTTTTGGTTTAAATCTGACTGACCACCGTATTCGATAAAATCAGACTCAAAATGGTTGAGAACATCCATCATATATAGATGTTTCTTTCTAAATTAATAGCTTCAGTAAACTCATCTTAGGTATTGACTAGAAGAATAGTTTCTAATGAGGGGATAATCTAAGTCTTCAAGACTATGATACAAATATGATGATGATATTCTATTTTTGATTTCTTAAAAATCATAAGTATGTTTTGAATATTGTGATATATGTTTTATGAAAGAAATTGGAAAAGAGTTGTTTCTGATGACACTAATAGTTATCATATCATATTGGAATAAAAGAAAAATATTATTCCAACTATAATATGTATGAGAAGGAAAAAAGGTGTCGCTGGAGGATTAAGATGATATAATACCTTCAATTGTATGTAAGACACTATTGATTTTGATCTATAACGTAATCATAATTAGATGATATGATATATGATCTTCAATACGTATAAATTCATAAAGGATTTTACAATACTTTCTGAAATATTAGAGAAGATGAAAGTTATTGAAACCAATGATTTCTAGTGTTAAAATAGTTTATATGAGTTCATCTAATACATATTTGTTTAAAGGCTTGGAAGGTTTCAAGGAAATGCTAGAAAAAAATGGTACTAGTTATATTCATACCAAAATATAAAATATAAAAATTATTAGAGAATGTAGTTGTAGAGTATTCAAAATGGATAATATGTGAAAGAATGAAATATCATTGGAATCATATTCAGAATAACTGAAGTTATTAGGACTAATATAAAAAAATTAGAGTCCATAAAACATGTAGCCATCCGTTAATCATATTGAATCATTTTGATTATAGATAGGTTATGATACATTGTATTTATGTTAATATCTATTCATATTTATAGAAAAAAACAAGAAGAAGTCATTGACTAATTATTAAGGAATATGAAGTCTCTATCATTATGATGAATTTAGAATTGGGA
Source organism: Viscum album (assembly GCA_963277665.1). NCBI lineage: Eukaryota > Viridiplantae > Streptophyta > Magnoliopsida > Santalales > Viscaceae > Viscum > Viscum album. The sequence goes on from OY728141.1 coordinate 1,144,823,442, forward strand.
GATTGTTTTATAGAAATTGGAATAATGAATTTGAATGGGGAATTAGATTAGAAAATCTGAATATGACTGATGTGTTTGAAGCAATTCTGAAAAATGATTGAAGTTGTTAGAAGAATCAAGAAGGATTGAGAATAAATTTCAAGAGTTGAGAAATATCGATGAAGTAAATATGCATATTAAATTGAAGGAAACATGAAAATAAAAAAAATTGGTTGAGTGGGAGTATTTTTAGGAATTCATTCAAAACCATTATTGAGGTGGTTATAAAAGGATAAATTACTTTGTAGTTTCTAACAGAGGTAATATGGATGAAAGGAAGATATAGAATCTCAGATGTTAAAGAGAGAAGATGAGTTTTCAGGAATATTTTTCTTAAAGAAGTTTTTTTTAGAATTAAGTGAAAGGTTAAAAGACAAGATTAAAACATTTTCACCCAATTATTGTATTTCGCTAATTATCATATTCAGATTGTCATTACATTTAGTTAAACCTCATATTAATCTGGATAATCATTCTAAGATTATCAAAAAATTTTGTTGAAAAATAATGTCTTCAAACTTGTTTGAACATTATTTAGAAAGAGTTATATATTCTATGTTGACCAATCGTATTTGGAGAATCAGACTGTGAAATTTAGACTGAATTTAAATAAAATAATCCATGATCTTATTACACGATTTTGGGGTAGGAAGTGAATAATTTTTTGAAGGTTTATAATATTTATATTTGATAAAGAATCACCATAACATGTTTTTTACAGAATATTTTTAACTACATCATTCGTACTAGATAAAGGACACACACTATTGAAATATATACATAGATCTACATTAGTTAAAGGGTATATCCTATACATTTTATTCCACACAAAATAAAATTATTCTATTGGTTTATGTGATATTATATATTTTACATACTATGTCGAGGAAAAAGAAATTCTTATAGAATAGTGAACCTTGTATGTACTTGTGTTTCTTTGGATGTGTGTTTTATTTGTTTTCAATTGTGAATGAAATATTTTTGGGTAGAATTTTTTTTCATTTTCAAAGAAATTTAACATAAAAAGACATCCCTAATTCACCCCATCCCTCTCTCGGTGATGCAATAATAATAACTATATATTTACAACTATTATCAGAGAGAAGGTTCCCTTAATTTATTCAATATTAAATATTTTATTAGAAGTTATAATGGAAAATCTGAATTAATTGAAAATTTAAGGTATTATGATCTGTAATGGTAAAAATTATCATATTAAGAAGGATAGAATGTTTCTTTATATTATGTCTCTTTTATATGATGTTCTGGAAGATGTAATATTTCGATTTACCTTATTGTTGATATAGTTACTCTTACAAATATTAATAAGAATAATCATGAGAATAATGGTAGGGGAAATAATTATTTTCTATCAACAATTTCTAAAATATAACTTCTATGGGTGAAAGGGGACTACCTAGCCAAAGTTTAATGTGAAAAGTTTAAAAAAATATATAAAAATAATATGAATGGGAATATGGAATAATTTATACTCTGGAGGCTAGAGTGTGAATATAAAAAAAATGGTGAGTACGAATATGTTGAAAAAATTCAACTAGGGTAAATGACATTTTCATCATTATCAGATGTCTAGGTGAAAAGTTATAATATTCTACAATTGTACACAATAACTTGAGAATCATACTCAATATTTTTTATGCTAATATTTCTTAGTTAGAATATAGTTCTCTTGAAACATTACCTATAGATGATTTTTATATAACTCACATAACATATGGAATGAGAAGAGAGAATTTTATTAAATGTAATCAAATGTTGATAATGAAATGTATTTCAAGAATTCCAAGAATGATAATTCCATGATTATTATTATTTAAGAATTAGATGGTGATTTTGACTCCAAATATTAGTTATTTAAAAATCATGATGAAATATAATCCTTATGTATTATAAATGTGAGAAGTGGTATAGGTAAATACCGGAGGAATTATTCCTCAAAATGTTGTGAATGTAGAGACAATGTCCATTTTGAGGAATATTTTCAAATAAAAATGAAATAAGAAAATCGTGATGAAGAAATTATAAGGCCATGATGTTAATGTAAGAAACATAGTGATAATGGAGAATCATATTCCATAGGAAAACATAGAAAATCCAAAAAATTCATAAAGAGAGGTTTCTTTATCTATATATAAAGAAGAAGAATATAGTAAAGTTCAGTCATAAAATTCTATTTAGTAAGTTGGATAGAATAATATTATATCAATATTAAATGCTGTAGAATTTTGAAGAAGTATTTATAATGAAGTAGAATCTAAACTAGAGCTTCATTTTAAAGAATAGTTGAAAAATATCTAGGAAATATTAGAAGGCTTAAAATGAAAAAGAAGTTGTAAGGTGAATTTTCTATAACAAAAATTATAGAATAGTTTTTAGATGATAAAACAATATTCTGTTGAAGATTGATGAAATAAAAAAATCTTGAGTAATAAAATATCTACAATGAGAATCTATATGTAATCTGAAAAAAATAGATTTGGAACTATTTCAAAAAAATCTATCTAAAGATGAAATATGAAATTATTGTTATAAAAATTATGTCTCATAAGTTGGTGAAGATTATAATAATAGTAATCCTAAGAAATTTCAATAAAACTCACAAAAAATGGTTTATAAGAAATATGAAATTGTTTCATGAATATAAAATGATAGAAATCTTATGTATGTGGCCAAAGATAAAAAATTAAATAATTCAGAAGTATCAAAATACACTGAGTCCAAAAATTATTATAGACATTTTAAATACAAAATAGGTTCTAATACATTAGGTTCTATTAAATTTGTAAAAAAACCATGCTAAAAAAGAACAGGTTTATTTATAATAGAAATTTTGGTGATTCAGATAAAAATAATGTGAATTTTTATAAGCGATGTACATAAAATTCATGTCAGTATTGAAATTTCAGAGGCTAGTATTATTTATATGGTTACTTTTTTCATTGTGGTGGTTTTTTTCACATGGTCAATATTCATTTTTTCAACTAACAAAATTACTATTATTTCACTGGTTACTGACGAAAATGTTTGATGGGGGTTAAATCCTCTCAAAAGATGTTTTAGAGGATCATTATGAAGAAACCCGAGAATGATGGTGTAGTAATTAATTATATCTTCCAACCCATTATTATTATTTGGAAATATTTGAAAATTTAAGGCTTGGTTTTAAGGTGATTATTCTTTTACGAACAAAAAAATTTATCTTAACAATTATTAGATGTAGAATATGTATTAAGATATGGGTGGATAAAAACCTCTTCTTATGGTACCCGACTTGAAAGATATAAAAGGAAAATGACCCGAGATTCTTCATAGTGGGTTCTTTATAATATGATAAGTTATATTTTATTTTTGAAGAATGTAATATATTAAAAAGTGTAAACTCTGACATTCAGAAATGATGAATCATTAAAAATAAAAGGTGTTGGATAATCTATCATTGGAAAAGAAAATTTAAAATTTAAGAGACCATTAATTATTTATCAGATGAAACATAACCAGATGAGAGTTTTATAGTTGTAAGATGAAGTTACAAAAGTAACCTTCAAGAAATATGGGTTTATTATGAAATTTTTTGAGTATTGAAAGATTGTTACAAGAGGAAAATGTACAAAATAAAAATTCTATCATCTTAGTGAGGCACAAAAGTCTTATCCCTTGAGTATGGTGGATGAAAATCAATTGTGGAATAAAATTATTGGAGACATGTGTTAGAGAATCCTGAGAATGATATCTAAATGAAATATTTTTTTTGAAACTGTTATTTTTATAAGAAAAACATATTTTTGTTGAAATATTATTTATAAATGAATGATTGAAAATTTAGTGCATGATAATGTTGAGATTTTATCAAAAAAAAAACAGATGGATCTTGTCCATTCTAATATCTGTGGGACAGTGAGAAATAAATGAAAGGATATAAGTAATTAATCACACTAATGGTCTAATTTACTAATATTACTTATTTGATGTATATGAAATTTAAATAATATGTTCTAAAAATTATCAAATGATTCTGTATGAGAGATAAAAAATAATGTGAGTATTTAGTGATGAAGTTGAGAAATGAAAATGGTGGTGACTAATAAAATGAGTCATCTACATTTTTTTAGGATAATAATGGAATTTATCATGAGTATATTTCTCCATGTACACCTCAACCAAATTGGGTAGCTTAAACAATAAAAATAAATCTGGTGGAAATAAGGAGAACTATGTAACTTAATCATGGTATTTCTCATTACTAATGGATGAAATCCACGAGTACTATTGTGTATAGTGAAGAAAATTACTTCTATGGGCCATGTTTGGATTTTACTCTATATGAATTGTTTTAGGGGAAAATTACAAGCTAAAAACACTAATTGTTTTTGGGAGTCCCTAAATTATGATAAAGAAGGGTTAAATATTTTAATGCTCTAGTAGAAAGGTGAAGATGAAATTTTTCATTGGATTAATCTGGAAGGATGAGGATATAAATGATTCCAAAAAGACACATGATGATTTATTTTTCAATTAATTTGATTGTTTTTTAAAATACAAATGAATAAAAAAACAAACATACAGAAAAGGAGGTTGATTGGTACACATAATGATTTGTTGAAAATTCAGATAAGGATACATGAAATTATAATCCTACTCAAGAAGAATAGATCTCAACTATTTACAGTGATGATGAAGATGCTAAAAAATTACATCCTAGAATTTGGATTCAAGTGGAAACTCATAAAATTGTTATTGATCAATCCCAAAAGGTTCAACCAAGAAGGAAAAAAAATAATATTTCACACACTTCTTTATAATCTAATTTCATGTCGAATGATGTAAATGAAGCTTTAGAGTGTCAGGGATAATTTAAGATTATTAATGGAGATCATGACAATATAGAGAAGAATTATAAAGTGTAACTCATTCCTATTCCAGATTAAAAAAATATTATTGGAAAATAATGTATTTTCAAAAAAGAAATTAATGAATATGGTTATGTGATAAATAAGAAGGGGATAATTTTTTTCATTGGGTATTCCTAAATTAAAGTTATTGATTTGGATTAATCCTTTTCTCCATTAGATGTACAATATAAAATTAGAGTTATTTATTCTATTAATACTCAATGAACTTGTCACATTTCTCAAATGGATGTTAAATCTTCATTCTTGAATGGGGATCTTTATGAGGATGTTTTCATTGAAAAACCATGTCGTTTTGTTGTTGGGAAAGATTATTGTCATGTGGTCAAGTTTATGGATGATTTGTATGGATTAAAAGAAATACTAAGGCAACGATTTTTATAAATTGGATAAATATTTATGGAATATGAATTTCATGAATGGAAGAGTTGATTGAAATCTTTACTTCAACAATATTAAAGAGGTTCCATAAGCATAATTGTCTATGTTGATGACATTACCTTTTATAGGAATGATGAATGTTCATGAGAAAGATTTTTTGAAGAAATAAGAAAATTATAGTAAATTTCAATGTTTATAGAAATGTAATACTTTCATGGGATATAAATTTTTAAAATGAAGAAATGTGTTTTTCTTTCAAAAGAAATATATGCCAAAGAACTCCTCAAAATTATTGTTATGTAAAATTGAAATCAATTTTCATCAACTATATAAATAGGAATGATGTTGTATTAATATGGAGAGGGAAGATATATTGATAAGAAATAATTTCAGAAGATGATTAGAAGTTTTTTATATTTATGTCCACATGACATGACATTATCAATGTTGTTACCTTATGTGAATGATTTTTTTAGTTCCCATTTAGAATAAAATTTAAAATCAAGAAAAATAATTATAAATAAATAAAATTCAAAACAAATTTGGGAATCAGTTAGGATATCATAGAATTTATTGATTTTTATTGGGTATTAAAAGGCTGATTGGGAGAGAAATATTGATGATAGAAGCTCCACATCAAGTGTAGTGTTATTTATGGGGGAATTTTGATTTTTTACCATACAAAGAAACCTAATTTTTTAAATTTTAGAATATATGAATCTTAGAATAGTGATACCACTCAAGATTCTACTCATCATATATCTATGAATACCTAATTATAAGATATACTTGTTGAAGTGAAGTTACCTATTCTCCTCAGTTGTGATGATCAAAGTGGAATCAATCTCACCATGAATATAGTACATCATTATCATTAAAACTATATTGATACCAAATATATTCTCATAAAATTGCATGTGGAGAATAATGAATTGATGTTGGAGTTTTTTCTAACATCAAAACATGTTGCTGATATTTTTTCAAAACATATATCGAAGGAATCCTTTTCTAAGATGAGGTTGACCATATATGTCCATCCTCTTTGTCATAACGTTTGAGGTATGTGTTGTTCCCATATCATGAATTCTTATAGGATAATGTTTTCATATAGGGATAAGTGATTCATAAATATAACCAAATGGAATAATGTAAAAATAGTGTGTTTTGTGTAATATGTGAATTCAACAATGTATGTGTGTGAAATATTCTAACTATAGGTTGAAGTGGTTGTAGGGAAAAAATTGTATTCCAAAGAAGATGAATGTGAGGAAGAGAATTTGAAAATGATTTCATAATAACTACTCTTAGATAACATTACTTTTCTATGAATAAATTAGTTGTCCAAAATGAGTTAACCACATAAGAATATAATGGTTGATAAGTAATCCATTGCTTTAGGATACAATGTTCAGTGATTTATAAACCTCGGTTGACAACAAAAACCAAAGGGAAGATTATTAGGGCCAAGTTGAAAAGCATTGTAATCATAATTAAGTGTTTTTGGATTTCATTATAAAATTATTAAGATGAAATGGAGGTTTAAGAATAAAAAATTCACATCACATTGTTTGTTGTGAAAATCAGACTGAACATATTATTTAACAAAATTAGACTCACAATGGTAGAGAAATTCCATCATATTGATATGTTTTCTAAATTAAATGGATTATTATACTCACATCAGGTCTTGTATAGAAGAATATATCATAATGGGGGAATAATCAGAGTCTGCATTACAGTGATATAAATATGAAAATGCTTTAATCTTTTTTATTTCTAAAAAATAAATTATGTTGTGAAACCTATGATGTATCATTGATGAGTGAAATGGGTATATATGTGTCTCCAATCATATTATGAGTAATAAAATCATATTGAAATAGAGTGAAATATTATTACAATATTATTATAGCTGATTGTAATCAGGTTAATTGTATTCATGATGAGTAGAACAGAATGGTGTTGCTAGAGGATAGAGAAGTTGAAATACATTCTATTGTATATAATACACTTTTGAGGCTGATCCTCAACATAATATTTGTAATATGATGATAAATATAATCTTATAAGTATTCAAAATCGTGAAGGAAATAATATACTTGATGGAATAATGAATATGATGATAGTTGGAGATGTTGAAGATTTATGGTCTCAAAATCATAGTAATGAGTAAATAAGAATCAAATTTTTTTAATGTATGTGTTGTTTTTTTGGAAAATTTGAGAAATCAAAAGATATAGTATTCATTCAGACCAAAAGTCAAAAGATTTAAATCCTCAGATAAATTATTTTATTTTAAAAAAAAATGGGGAAGAATTGAAGAAGTGAAATATCATTGGAATCATATTCAAAATAGTTGATACTACAATGAAAAATTGAAATACCAAATCAGAGTTCATAACTAATGTAGTAAAACATTAATTAGGTTTAATTTTTTAAAAGATAAGTCATGTTACATTGTATTTTCATTAATTATGTTTCATATGTTGAGAAGAAATTATACGTAGAAGATGATAATGAAGGATGAATGAATTTTCAATTTCCATTATAATGAAGAAATACAAATGGGAATATGGTTTCTAAAAATATTCAAATGATGAATTATAATGGAAAATTAGAATGGGGAGTAGGAATCAGACTAATGATTGTGATGAAATTGGAAAAAATATCTGATGGTTTTACAAGATTCCAGAAGGATTGATAGTAAATGAGATGAATAGAAAAACATTGATGAATTCAAGATGAATCTATAATTAAATGAAATAAGAAAATTCAGAAAATTTTTTTATGCAGAATGTTTTATGAAATCACATCCAACCATTATTTTGATGAGTATAAAAGGTAAACGTATTATTTACATTTTGATGGAGGTACTAAGAATAAAGGGAAGACCTTAAATCTATGATGATATAGATAAAATATCTTGTCTCTAGATTTTTTTCTTGAATATTTAGTGCTAGATATATGTGAAAGGATAATAGATAAGATTTCAATGTTTTTAGATGATCATCTTATCTAGGTGATTATCGTATTCATCTATTCATCATAATAATTTGATCATTATATCGGGATAGATAAATAGATTTTTATTATCATATTGTGTTTTTTAGAATAAGGAAGATAGCTTTTAAGATTTTCTCAATTATATCCAGAGAGAGTTATATTTTCCATATCAATCAATCAAACAAGGAGAATTAGATTGAGTTTTAAAACATTGCCTATGTTGATCTTACAATATTATGGGTAAGAAGGTGAAGAATTTATTTTTTCAGGTTTATATTTGTGAATATTGATAAAGAATCATCATGATATGTTTTTAAAAAAAATTATTACACAATTTTTTCTCGAAGGAGAACATGGACTATTGAATTGTATATATAGTGAAACATGAGTAAATGGGAATAGCAGAGTCATTTTATTTTATATTAAATGATTGTTTTCAAGTGAATTTTGTGGAATTGGATTATTTTCATACCATACTAAAGATGTAGCTATTCTTAATTAGTATTTAATGTTGTTAAACATTCATTTCAATGTAAAAGGGTTTGATTTTATTTCTAAATGGAATGAATTTTTATCACTATTTTACTGTTGGTAAAATTTCAAGGAAATGTATATGAAAAAGATATCATTGTCTTAACTCTTTCTTTGTTAAGATATAGTTATACTGACTAGGAAATTACAAAAATAATAACATTTAATAGTGTTTTTTGACCCAATCTAGTGCATTAAGATGGGATATTTCTTTAATGATCTCATGGAAACCCATTTTTACATTGATTCAGGGGCCTCCAACACTCCCTTACTCTTATATAACAATATTATCATATATAATAATTATTTTCATAGAAAATTCATATGTTCTCATAAAAATACATATAAATAAAAAATAAAAGATTAGATTAATAATATTTAACAAAAAATAATATTATATATACGATGATATATAATTATTCTCAATCATAAAGATTCAACTACTAATTTTATATATGTTACATTTTTATGAAATCCTTCATATTTTTATTAATTTGGGTGATCAAAAAGATTAAAAAATAAGACCCTTCATTTTTCCCATTTCTTAATTTACATAAGGTAATTAGTAACTAAAATATCATGAAATAACAAAAAAACATTTTTTCTTACCTGAAAACACTATATTGTAACATCTTAAAAATAGCACACTAGAGGCATCAATTATTTTATTATATTGTAGTAGAATAGATAGATGAAAATACATAGGATACAATAATATATTATTAATATATATATTGAGATATTGAAGGATATTAAATTATAATCTGTATATAAGGAATAATTATTGAGTTTTTTAATATTTATTATTTCATCTTGAAAATTTATATTCTATACATATTAATTTTCATTCTTTCCTTGGGAAATATGAAATAATATAAATCAGGGATATTTGATTCTTATTAAGGGTTATTTTATGGTTGAAACTACCATAATTATATATACATTGAGTTATGAATATTTCATGAATAACAATCCTATATGAAATAGGACTGTGATCATGATATATTTATGTATTATATATTTATATTTAAATTCATAAATGGAAATAAATGAAATCAATGTGATGGAATGTATAATTATGGATATAATAAATGTACTATAAAAGAAATATGGAAATATATCATACCCAAATTGGATTTTATTACACCAACTATCAAATTAATGTCTTGTTAGAGCTACATTAGAATTAGTATACTACATTATTATGTCCCCCACTTTTCATATAACAGTATAATATATCATGAATATTGAGAGAATAAGTATCAAATACATATCATAATATTTCTTTAGGTGATTCATAAATTTTTTTGAATTTTAAAAAATATGTATTCTTATAGTATTATGATTATACATAATATCAATAATTCCCTATTAAAAGGAATAATATAACACTATGATCGAATATCCTATAGTAAACATTAGAACTATGAGAATATAATATTGTAATGTATAGTTAAACTACCAAAGTAATGATGATAAGGTAATAATGATGTGTATATTTATGTCGTAGGGATATACATAAGAAATTATCCTTTATTGTGGTTTTTTAAAAACCTAGTTGATTATCAAAAGAATATACACATGAGTGTAAAACTAGGTTTGTAGTAAGTTCCATTGGTTGTGTGAAGAGTGGATATTGATTTAATAACAATGAAACCTTTTTCAATGTCACTACCCCAAGGTAAATGTAATAAAGTTTATATATAGACAGGTTCATAACTAGATAGATATTTAATGTTTAGGAAATAACACAGTATTCACATCACTAATCATTTATGATGATTTTTACTAATTCCTTTTTCATCTACATTAGTTCTACCATTACAATATCTTATGAAAGAATAATAATATGAGAGAATTGAGGTAACGCATTAAACAATTGGAAAATAATTTATTAAAATAAATCATAATAACATACAATGAAAAAATATAAATTTTTTGGATAGGATTACGCAAATAAAGGACAAGAAGGAATTAGTGACACATATATTAGTATTATAAGGTCACAGAAGAATGATTTAATGAGGGGGAATGAAAAATATATCATTAAAAATATATCAAATAAATGATAATAGAGTAACAATAAAATGATTTAAATATATGAAAAATATATTAAATAATATCATAAAATTGTTGAATTTCAAAAGGAAAATATGAGGATTTGAACCCATATCATTGAATGTTGCATCATATAGATAATGAAGGACATTATAGATCATTGAAAATCCATGGAGGGAATCCAAATTGAGAAATTAAAAGTAATTAATTATATTTTTATATTAAGTGGAGAGTAATGTGAGAATGGGTTGCTATTTTATAGAATGTAAGGGCGATTGTTTGTAAATTTAAATGTAGGGGCCTTGGAATCTTGCTGATAACATTTATAAAATAGTTGGTCGCATAATGGGTTTAGCATAAGTTAATTAAAATTAAGATAATTTTTGGGGATCATAATTATTTATGAACTAAAAATCAATGATAATATATTATTTTTTATGTGGAAAATATTTTACTTAAAATTAAATAAATTTAAAATAATTACATTTAAAATATTAAGATGAAAATATTAGTTAGGCAGATTCATTGTAGGCATGGAAATTTGATTTTAAACTATATAATTTTATGGAATTATCTAGTTATTGGTATTAAAATAAATTACATTAACTATTAAAACACTATTATATTATTATGATTATGTAATACACACCATATAGTCATACCATTTTATACATTTTACACTCATAATACCACTTTTGATTAATTATGAAAAATTCACAGTAAGATAACTGTAACAAAATGAAATCAAATATTCAAATTCTTTTTAGAATAAATCATATATGTACATGAATTGTATACACTATTTTTGATTTAATAAATTGTTATCCATGTTTCATTAGAGTAAATATCATTTCCATTCGAAACTTATTTAAACATCACTCATACATAACACAAAGATACCTAATTCCTTTTCACATTACTGAATATCCTAATAGTATATCATGAATTGGTGGTACATTAAAGGGTTTTTTAACTAAAACAAATCAAGTAGTGATTTATAACAACTCAAACCTATATCATATATGATTCTTCTTAGATATCACCTATTGGGGTTGTAACATCCCAGGTAAATACATAATTTTACATTCTAAGGTTTATCAATATTTTTGAATAAAATGTTAATACTACTTTAAAGGTAATGCTATGCTCGATGGAGTACTCATTACACAACAACGAGTTTCTTTGAAATCTTACATTGCACACTAATAATATAATAATATTATAATAGTTAACGCCTAGCTGTTGTAATGGAGGGAATGAACTGAAATAACTACAAAATGATTACATATTTTTGTCAAATATTTTTACATTTATCCAATAAATGTTAGAGGCTTAAAATCCAAATGAATCCAATTTTAAGAATAAATACTCTAATATTTTTAAAAGATTGTTTTACTGCCTTTTGATGGTGAATTTTTTTTTAAATATAACTTTTGACAATTTTATAAGATCTATTTGTCAAAATTAACTTATTATTTATGATTGGGATATTGAAAATTACTTTGGTTAAATTTTTGGTATGTCTCTAACAATGTTCATTCTTTTTAATGAATAGTGAATGATATTACATTTTATGTCAAAAACTGATTTTTCATCTAATATAAATATATGGTTATATTTTATTTTTAATAGGTTTTAATGTTTAATTAGAATATATTTTTACAATTTAATTCAATTGTGGTAATTAAAATTAATTTCACATTAAAAATGGACATAAACAAGTGCCAAACTTTTCATAGATATTGCTTCCGAAAAACCCGCTATTTGTTTTGACAACGGGAATTAACTATATGATTTATTAATGAAAATTATATGTTTTGAATTTTTTAAAATGGAAATCATTTCTTAATTTTAAATATCAAATATATCTTAGTGTTAATATTTGGTATTTTTTGATAATGATTTTTTATGAGTAGTGAAAAATAAAGTTTTTAATTTAAAATGGACTTTTCATCCAATTTATTTATATATTTAGATTGTCATTTTAATTGTTTTTAATGTATAATTGAATTATGTTTTTATCACTTAATACAATTTTGTTCATTGGAAGTAATTTATCTTTTCAATTGGATGTAAAAACAAGTTAATCCTTTGATAAATTTTACTTCTTAAAAACCCATCTTTTGTTTTGACAACGAGATTAACTTTTAAATTAATTACTACAATTTATGTGTTTTGGATGTGATGAAATGGATTCAATATTTGGAATCATAATTTCCAAATTATTTAATTATGACTCTTGTTTTTGGACATTATGAATAGTAATGACAGTAATTATCTTTAATTATCGTGTTTAATTAGTAATCGGGTAATTAAGGGTAAGAAAATAATATCATAAAATTATAAAATGACCTCAAAATGTGCCCTAATTCTATTTATGGTGTTCTTTCCAACCATGGGATTCCTTGTGACATCCTTGGGACCCCATGCAATAACTTTAGTGTGATAGTGACCTTTTATCATATTTTTTTTAGAAAGGAAAATTTAACCAAAGTATGTAACACCTAAGTAAAATAATTTTAATTTTGTCTACATAAAGTATAGATTAGACTATAAATATTAATTGTAAATCTAAAATTATTTCATACATCATTATATTATTATAATAATTTTTAGACATTAAATACATTATTTTATTTATGACACTGTGATGATGAGGTGATTACCTCATAAATGAATGATTTAAACAAAATGAGAAGATAGTGTTAAATATAAGTCTTACACTTGTCAAAAACCTATTGTATGGGTGGATTTATAAACCCTATCACCTTAGCCTCGAGATATATCCTTTTGGGACCTTTAATATCTGTAAAACATTTTATAATAAAGTAATATTTTATAACTTTCCAAAAGTGCCCCTCCTCTTCTCTTATAAAAGGCCCCACCTCTACCGCCTCACCCACACCTCTCAAGCCATTGGATCGGCCAAACCCTGCCCATTTCATCTTTCCACATCCCTCTCTTCATCATTGAAGCCTCACCTTTGGCAGAATACTATTTAAGAAACCCTTTGTGTTCAAACCAGGAGGAGTTACCCGATTTAAAGGTAATGTCTTCACTTGTGTTATTTTGTTTTATTTTGCTTCTCCAAACCCCTACACTCTTTTTATTCCTTTATTTTTTAACATAACCAGTATATTCAATATACTAGGATTTTTTATGTGATGTATTCGAGCTAAGCTTACCCACACCTCCGTCTAATGGTTAAAAAACATACTGTTTCTGTGGATGGCGAATTACTGCCTCACGAAACGATGATTGTTCAATATTCTCTTAACACCTTTCATGGTGGCCATTATGATGTCACTGTATTTTATATATTATATATATGGTAATTATGTTTTCCATATTCTTCTGTATTTTATATTTAAAACATACCTTTATGCTTTTCATGTTGTGAAAATGCTATAATTTCATATGAGGAAGTGTGGACTACCGCCACCTCAAGTGATGTGACTCGTTCATGTAATACACGGAATGTATAAGGAATGAAATTAATGAACTTATGTGACCTATAAAACATATATATTATACTGTAATTATAATATATATATCTCTCAATTATTATTAATTCCATTAATATGACAAATAATTGAAAGTAGCGTTCATGCGTACGTACGGCCTACCGTCTCCATGAACGGTGCATTTCATTTATTTTTATCTCCAAATGTTATGGAATAGTATAAATTTAATAAGTACTGGATATATATGATATTTAAATCATTATTACTATTCTTTAGATTATTTACTTATAACTACATGGAAAATCATTTTCAAACAAGTTCATTTTTGACTCATGTACCAAACATCGACAAAAACGTCTGATATGAACTCACATTATTAACAAATTATTATGACATTATAATATGTGATATGAACTGAATAATAATAATTAATGTATGACCTTAACCAATTATATATTTACCAAAGTTTATTATTCAGGAATATAAAGAAACGAACAAGACAAGTCGAACTTGAGGTAAGGGATCCTACCTCTCTCTTTATTTTTAAGTACTCTTTTTATGTAACTTATTTTAAGCTCCTATATCTTATGTTGGGGGATGGTATTTTATATTCAAATTTCTATAAATTTTATGTTAATATGATGAGAGACCCTATTTGATCTCATCAATCCATTTTTTGAATTATTATGTGGCGTCGTTTGGTTGCCGAATTTTTATAAGGGGATTTTCATCTCACTTTTTATCTCCGTGAGATTCATGCTGCATTGGCCACTATTTCCTTTTGTGTAGTGTATGTACTGCCCATCATTTTACTATTTGTATAATATAATCTTATTTATTGGTAGTTACATCTTCATTGTATGACCCTTCTTTCTTGGGGTGTACGTTTCGAAAGTTTCCCAAATCGGTAAGGGAACATTTCACAGTCATCTTTTAAAAAGACTTATTTTGTTATGTCTTTTAATTTACATATTTTTATGTTTGGATAAGTTATTATATATCCTTATTGATGTAATTTTTATGTCCAAGTGATGAGATACCATTTTCTCTTTCATCAACTAATTTTATGAATTTAAAAGTGACGCCGTTAGGCTGTCAAATTTTACCAAGGGAACTTTTTAACCCAATTTTGATTTCTTTGGGTTCAACATGTAGTTATTGAATATGTCATCCTTTGAATATGTGTGAATGACCATTGATTTTTTTACACTTAATATCCACTAATATTGGGTGTATTTATATTTTTCACACATAATTTTGAGATTGATTTACCTTTAATTTAAGGATACCTTCTTTTTAAGGGATTTCATCTCATTTTACATTGAGAATTCATTGTTGTTATGCACAAATTCACTCTTATATGGTGTATATACTTTCCTTTGGAGTATTATATCATGAATCCATTTATTCTCATGATATTATAATGTTCTGATTAAATTTTATTCCTCAATTATTATATTCAAGTGTCTCTTATTTTCTAAAAAATCCTTTAAATAAAATATCGTTTTAAATGTTTTAATGATTTATTCTTATAAATATTTCTCACTAATATACATGTTTTCAAAATTGTTTTAAGGATTTATTTATATGGATATTAATGGTTTAAAATGTTAAAAGCATCAAAGTGGTATGGGACACATTGATTCAAAAATCTCTTTATTAAATGTTTTAAATGGTTTTGAAAATGGTTTTTAGAATGGATTCATTATTTCAATATCTTAAAATGTTATATTGTTATTGAAATGTGGGAATGTTATGTTTCCTTTATGCATGTTTTGTTTCATACGATTATGTTATGGTTCTTGGGCATTGTTTATGAAGACGGGTGGTTCTGTGATAAACTAATGGCGGGAGAGCCCGATATAGCTCTCCAATGCATTGGGTAATGCGAAGGTGTTAAACCCTAAGGTTTCTCTGAAGAGATTTAGGGAATATACTGTGATGGGTATTCCAAACGTAACTATGAGGGTTACTCCCTATGTAAGAATGTTATTAATGCCCCAAGTTACCTTTATGCCTTATGATTTCTATTGAGTAATGCATAAAACCTATGATTACATGAGGTATGATAAATTTTTTATGTTTTATGAGTAAAGTATGATTTTATTTATTCTTATGTATACATGGACTGATGTTTTCTTTCCGTATTGTTAAAACCCTTACTGAGCTTTTTATGCCCATCCTAAGTTTTTGAAATGTTTTCACAGGACATAAAGTTGAATAGGGTCCAGGATGGGATCAAGTAAATGTTAGGCTATCTAATACAAGGAACTAGACATGACTCTTTTTTTCAAAAGTTTTTATTTTTTTGAAAAAAATGGAAGCTGAGTAGATGAATCAACTTTGTAATCTTTGAGATGTAATAGTTATGTCCTAATTCCCTAAAAATATAAACCTGAAACGATCCTCAATGTGAATTATTCATTTAATTCAATAATAAGAAATTTTTAAGGTCGAGTCCATATAGTTGGTATCAGAGGAAGGATTAGATAACTTTAGAGGTTAGAGTGTTAACTGAAAAATTGTGTATAACCACAATGGTTATTATATTATATAGAGTCATTATTATTTTTGAAGGCTGGAATGAGTTTGAGATAACATGGATAACTATATCTTAGTGTTTATATTCCTCTTTAGTACATAATGATTTTGTTGATATACTCACACTGACATTTCTTGTTTTAGTAAATGGATGGATCTAGCAGGCACCAAAGTTACAATGGGTTTGAAGGAAACTATGGTGGTTCTCTGATTATGAGACTGGATGAAATGGAGGATTCAATGAGAAATATCGTGGTTATTCTATACCAACTATTAGGTGTCATGATCAACCACTTGAGCCTTGGTGAGTTCTCTAATACATCATGTACGAGAGAACCAACTCGGCACGGAAGTTTAGGTAATAATTATAAAGGTAACCATTAGGGTTTATATGATCCTTACTTTTGAGGTAATTATGGGTTACTATACATTATGATGGAATATGAACGACATGAGATAAACTTGAGGTTAAATTATGTTATGGTTATTTTTGAAGATTTTATCTCGTTTTGGGGAATGTTTTAAGAATTATATAGTTTTGGAAAAAGGACAACACACACACACCATGTGACAACCCGTCGTGTCGGACAAATCTGTGGGATCGAACCCACAACCAAAGTGCGACTGGTATTTATCGCCTACCACTGGACTACATGAAGTCCCCGGTTTGTTTGACGAATTATTTTTTTAGTTGGATGATTTTATGAATCAAGAGTAAGTTGATTTTGGGTTATCTATGGAAATTATTAACCTATCATGGAGGATATTTGATTAGGTTAATTACTTTTCATTGTGAGACTCTAAGAGAAACTAATGTTATTTGGAGGTAAATATTAATTTTTATCTTGGGAGACTATGTGATTAAATCCTTCAAATATTTGGGTTTCAATATTAGTTGGGTTTACTTTGAATAATTTTATGGAAATATGTTTATTGAATGGTCTTTGTTGAAATTTGGGTTTTGTTTGACAAATTTTGGAGATTAGGAGTAGTTTATCTTTTTGTAAAGAAAAATATCCTTTTTGGGTATTATCTGATCTCGTACTAAACTTTTTGGTTTGGTTTTGGTTGAGATATAAAGACATGGGTAATATATAGTTCTCTTATGAGGATTATGTGATTCTCAAGAAGGTTATTATTGTACTCTTAATGCGAACAAGTCTTCCTAAATACTCGTCTTTTGGAGAAAATATGAGTTTGACTAAGGAATCTTGTAAAAGTTAGAAGTCTACGTGACAAGTAAGTATGTTTAATTATGATTTAGTTTAGCTCAAAAATAAATTCATCAATGAAGAGTAACTTAAAACAAAAATGTTGTCTGTTAAGTTTTCCTACTGGGGAATCGAATACCGTTTAACCAATCACAAGTTTGTGATTTTCTTGTGGTTAACATTCTTCTAGATATTTTTACTATAACTCTCCATCAGAACATGACCCATAGTTTTCTCCTCCATATCCATATTTTTATACTTGGAATCCTAGTATTGGTTAACTCAGGTGACCTTTTTTACTTCTCTTCCTTTCTTTTAAAGTGATATTTTTACTGACACTTGTTCTGAATTGGGACTTTCAATGAGGTTTCCAAGCCCAATTTTGAAATTGTGAGGACGCAATTCCCAAAAGGGGGGAAGGATGTAACATCCCAGGTAAATAAATATTATTACATTCTAATGTTTATCAATATTTTTGAATAAAACGTTAATACTACTTTAAAGGGAATGCTTTTCTCGATGGTGTACCCAATACGCAACAATGAGTTTTATTTGAAATCTTACGTTGCACAGTAATAATATAATAATATTATAATAGTTAATGCCTAGCTGTTTTAATTGAGGGAATGAACAGAAATAACTACAAAATGATTACATTAGTTTGTCAAACATTTTTACATTTATCGAATAAATGTTAGAGGCTTAAAATACAAATGAATCCAAATTTAAGAATAAATACTCTAATATTTTTAAAATATTGTTTTACCGCCTTTTGAGGGTGAACTTTTTTAAAATCTATCTTTTGACAATTTTTGAAGCTGTATTTGTCAAAATAAACTTATTATTTCTGATTGGGATATTGAAATTCACTTTGGTTAAATTTTTTGTATGTTTCTAACAATATTCATTCTTTTTAATGAATAGTGAAAAATATTTAATTTTACATCAAAATAGCTTTTTCATCTAATTTAAATATATGGTTAGATAATATTTTTAATTGGTTTTAAAGTTTAATTAGAATACATTTTTACAATTTAATTCAATGATGGTCATTATAATTAATTTCATTTTGAAAATGGACATAAACATGTGCCAAACATTTCATAGATATTGCTTCCAAAAAAACCCGCTATTAGTTTTGACAGCGGGAATTAACTATATGATTTATTAATGAACCATATATGTTTTGAATTTGGTAAAATTTACATAATTTCTGAATTTTAAATATCAAATATATCTTAGGGTTAATTTTTGGTATTTTTCTTATAATGATTGTTTTTATGAATAGTGAAAAATATAGTTTTTAATTCAAATCTGCATTTTCATCCAATTTATTTATATATTTATATTGTAATTTTAATGGTTTTTAAATTATAATTGAATTATGTTTTTATCTCTTAACAAAATTTTGTTCATTGGAAGTAATTTCACTTTTCAATTGGATGTAAAAACAAGTCAATCTTTTGAAAAAATTTACTTCTTAAAAACCTGTCTTTTGTTTTGACAACGAGATTTACTTTAAATTAATTAATAAAATTTATGTGTTTTTAATTTGATGAAATGGATTCCATATTTTTAATCATAAGTCCAAAATTATGTAATTAAGACTCTTTTGTTTTTAGACATTATGAATAGCAACGACGGTAATTATCTTTAATTATCGTGTTTAATTAGAAATCGGGTACTTAAGGGTAAGAAAATAATATCATAAAAATATAAAATGACCCCAACATGTGCCCTAATTCTATTGGTGGTGTCATGGCCAACCCTGGGATTCCTTTTTCCAACCTTGGGACCCCATGGAATCACTTTAGTTTGATAGTGACCTTTTATCATATTTGTTTTAGAAAGGGAAATATAACCAAAGTATGTAACACCTAAGTAAAATAATTTAAATTTTGTCTACAAAAACTATCTCATAAAATATAAAGTCATTGGAAAGCTAAAATAATTTCCTACATCATGATATTTTTTTTAATTTTTAGACATTAAATAAATTAATTTATTTATGACACCGTGATGATGTAGTGATTACCTCATAAATGAACGATTTAAATAAAATTAGAGGATAGGGTGAAATATAGGTCTCAAACTTGTCACAAACCTGTTGTATGGGTGTATTTCGAAACCTAATCACCTTATACTCGAAATATATCCTTTTGGGTCCTTTAAAATCTGAAAATAATTTTATAATAAAGTAATATTTTATAACTTTCCAAAAGTGCCACTCCTCTTCTCTTATAAAAGGCCCCCACCTCTACCACCTTACCCACACCTATAAAGCCTTTGTCTCGGACAAACCCTGCCCATTTGATCTCTCCACATCATTATTTTCATCATTTAAGCCTCACCATTGGCAGAATGCTCTTCAAGAAACCCTTTTGGTTCAAACCAAGAGAAGTTACTCGATTTAAAGGTAATGTCTTCACTTGTGTTCTTTTGATTTATTTTGCTTCTCCAAACCCCTAAACTCTTTTTATTCCATAAATTTGTAAAAAAACCAGTATCTTCAATATAATAGTATTTTGTTACATGAATTATTCAAGCTACACTTACACACACCTCCGTCTAATGGTTAAAGAACATACTGTTTCTGTGGATGGTGAATTACTGCCTCACGAAACGATGATTGTTCGATCTTCTCTTAACACCTTTCATGGTGGACATTATGATGTAACTGTATTTTATATATGATATATATGGTATTTATGTTTTACATATTATTCTGTATTTTATATATAAAACACACCTTTATGCTTTTCATGTTGTGAAGATGTGATTTTTTCATACGAGGAAGTGTGGACTACTGCCCCCTCAAGTGATGTGACTCGTTCATGCAATACATGGAATTTATAAAGAATGAAATTAATGAACTTATGTGACATATAAAACATATATATTATACTATAATTATAATATATATATCTCTCATTTATATTTAATTCCATTAATCTGTCAAAGAAATAAAAGTAGCATTCATGAGTACGTACGGCCTACCGTCTCCATGAACGGTCGATTACATTTCTTTTTATCTCCAAATGTTATGGAATAGTATAAAATGAATTTGTACTGGATATATATTATATTTAAATCATTAATACTATTATGGAGATGATTTACTTATAACTACATGGACAATCATTTTCAAACAATTTCATTTTTGACTCATGTACCAAACATCGACAAAAACGTCTGATATGAACTCACATTATTAACCAATTATTATAACATTATAATATGTAATATGAACTGAATAATAATATTTAAAGGAGGAACTTATGAAATTATAAATTGACCAAAGTTTTTTATTCAGTAATATAATGAAACGAACAAGACATGTCGGACTTGAGGTAAGGGATCCTACCTCTCTCTTTATTTTTAAGTACTCTTTTTATGTAACTTACTTTAAGCACCTATTTATTATTTTGGGGGATGTTATTTTATATTCTTATTGATGTAAATTTTTTGTTAATATGATAAGATACCCTATTTGATCTCATCAATCCATTTTTGAATGTTTTATGTGGCGCCGTTAGGCTGCCGAATTTTCATAAGGGGATTTTCATCTCACTTTTTATTCCCGTGAGATTCATGCTGCATTGGCCACTATTTCATTTTTTGTGGTGTATGTACTGCACATTATTTTAATATTTGTATAATATACTCTCATTTATGGGTAGTTACATTTTCATTTTATGACCCTTATTTCATGGGTTGTACGTTTCAAAAGTTGCCCAAATCAGTAAGGGAACCTTTCACACTCTTCTTTTAAAAAGACTTATTTTGTTATGTCATTTAATTTACATCTTTTTATGTTGGTATATGTTCTTATATATCCTTATTGATGTAAATTTTATGTCCAAGTGATGAGAAACCCTTTTATATCTCATCAACTAATTTTATGAATTTTAATGTGACGTCGTTAGGCTGTTGAATTTTACCAAGGGATCTTTTTAACCCAATATAGATTTCATTGGGTTCAACATGTAGTTATTGAATATGTAATCCTTTGAATATGTTTGAATGACCTTTGATTGTTTTAAACTTAATATCCACTTATATTGGGTGTATTTATATTTGTCACACATAATTTTGAGATTGATTTAGCATTAATTTAAGGATACCTTCTTTTTAAGGGATTTCATCTCATTTTACATTGAGACTTCATTATTGTTATGAACCAATTCACACTTATATGGTGAATAAAATTTTATTTGGAATATTATATCATGAATCCATTTATTCTCATGATATTATAATGTTTTGATTAAATATTATTCTATAATTATTGTATTCACGTGTCTCTCGTGTTTTTAAAAACCCTTTAACTAAAATATCGTTTTAAATGATTTAATGATTTATTCTTATAAAAATTTCTCATTAATATCCATGTTTTCAAAATGGTTTTAAGGATTTATTTATATGGATATTAATGGTTTAAAATGTTAAAATCATCAAAGTTGTATGGGACACTTTGATTAAAAAATCTCTTTATTAAATGTTTTAAATGGGTTTGAAAATGGTTTTTAGAATGGATTCATTGTTTCAATATCTAAAAATGTTATATTGTTATTGCAATGTGGGAATGTTATGTTTTCTTTATGAATGTTTTGTGTCATAATATTATGTTATGGTTCTTGGGAATTGTTTATGAAGAGAGGTGGTTTCGTGATAAACTAAGGGCGGGTGAGCCCGAAAAAGGTCTCCAATGCATTGGGTAATGCAAAGGAGTTAAACACTAAGGTCTCTCTGAAGAGATTTAATGAATATACTGTGATGGGTATTCCAAATGTAACCATGAGGGTTACTCCCTATGTAATAATGTTATGAATGCCTCAAGTTACCTTTATTCCTTATGATTTCTATTGAGTTATGCATAAATATTATGATTTCATGATGTATGTTAAATTGATTATGTTTTATGAGTAAAGTATGATTTCATTGATTCTTATGTACACATGGACTGATGTTTTCTTTTCATACTGTTATAACCCTTACTGAGCTTTTTATGCTCATCCCAAGTTTTTGAAATGTTTTCACAGGACATAAAGTTGAATAGGGTCAAGGATGGGATCAAGGAAATGTCAGGCTGTCTAAAACAAGGAACTAGACATGACTCTTTTGTTCAAGAGTTTTTATTTTTGTGAAAAAATAGAAGTTGAGTAGATGCGTCTACTTTGTAATCATTGAGATGTAATAGTTATGTCCTAATTCTCTAAAACTCTAAATCTGAAAAGATCCTCAATGTGAATTATTCATTTCATTAAATAATAAGTAATGTTGAAGGTCGGGTACTTATAGGGGTTTTGCTTGGTCATGATCAATTGAATATCCCAGCGATGTTACATCCATCCCAAGGGAAGGTAAATGTGCTTTATAAGGGATGATCCTACTGGTTGAGTCCATTTATTCATAATTATACATAAATTATATCATCAATAAACTTAAATATACAAAAAGTATATATATTAACTTATAATGATTATATTAACAATTTTCATAATTCCCAATGGTCATAATTCACAATGGTCATATTTTGAAATTCTTATTATTCATAATGGTCAAAATTTCAAATAATCATAATTTTTAATAATTATAATACCTAATGGTTATCATCCCAGATGTTCATACTTTTCATTGGTCATAACTTCCAATGGTCCAAAGGTATATTTTATGTAGATATATTCTTTAGAGAAAATACAATAAATACTTCTTTTCATTTATAGTTCATTCAATATGTTCATTCAATATTTTGTATTATAATTAATTTATATATTTTATAGTTGTTTATATTTTCATTTTGGAATATGGTCCAGGAACTATACACATTATACTTTTATAATTAATGTTTTTTACTTCCCATTTTTAGATATATAAATCAAAGTAAAAATGTAAATATAAAATTATTACATTTTTTTCAGAAAAATATCCTCATTTATCATCATTATTTTTCATTATGTTCAGCAAAAAAAATCTATACATATAGTAATAGTGAAACCTTCATATACTCTCTAATTCAAGACTCATATTACTTTATGTAATATTTTATTATTAAATAAATATGTTTATGGATGTTTGATGATTATCCTCTGACAATGATCATGTATGAAATTGAAGACCCCCTTCAACATCTATCCACTTCACATAATACAATTTATCCATGACACAGAGGATATAATATTTTGGTATTTCATTAAATTCCAATTTATTATCTACACTAAAAAAGTATGTTCGATACACCTGGAATTCATAAATAATATAATTTGATTTGTTTTATTCTATGATTTATTTTCTCCATTCTTATTATTCAGAACATCTAAATAGATCAAATAGGTTCATTACAAAAAATATTTAAAAAATTAATAAATTTTTGGGGATTATTCCATTTGATCTCATCTTATTCAATTTATTATATATTTTTATTCAATTTAAAAAAATAGGCTTTTAATTTATCACCTTCACATTTTGAATAATTTTATTTATTAACCTTTGAAATAATCTTATTATGCCTAATGATAATACCACCAGTTTGGATCTTCGATTTTGATTCCATATAAATATATTTTAAAAACATTATAATTCTCTTGGATCATATAAATATTCAATATGTATTGAAATGAATTATTCCTAAGTATTTTAATTAATTTTCCAATTAAATTTATAAAATATAATAGTTATTAGTCGATATTAGCATCTTAATATGCATTAAACAGAAAATATTTTGATTTTAAGACTTATAAATTATTGGTTTTGTTTTCATAAAACATGTTACAACTTATTTTTTAAGTATATTTCACTGTGTGGTGGTTATAATGTTTTTAGATAATTAAATTTTTCCCATATTATTGATAAATCGCATCTAGAATCATCAGGAAAATTTTATTTAATACATGAGAAAATTGTGTATTTCATAAAAATTATTCAATTGAATATCATTATACACATTCCTTGATTAGAATATAAAAATTATCACTTTATCAAAAATGTTTGATATCAGGAAATAAATTTTATTTTTTATGTATGTGATCATCAATATATAAATTTCTTTATATATCTGTAAATGTTTTTTCTTTATACTCAAACTTGTCTTAAATATTTTAAAGAACTTTAATTTTAATATTTCTCACATTTTATGAGATGAGTCATTTTACATGTAAATTATTCTATACAATTTAAATTATATTATCTATCCCTCTATAGAGATACCACATCCATATTATAAAAATAAATCATAATTTAGCATCTCAATATAGTAAGAGTTATCATATATGGTTCGATATATCTTTTATATCTTAAGAAAGTTGTTACATGACACATTGTACCTAATTTTTTTTCTTATATATATTCCATAGAATCTTACATACTATAATTATGTTCAATAAAATAATAGTATTTTATTATATTCCATACTACTTTTTCCATTGTAAATTTAATAACTCCATATTATAATTATATGAAATTTATAACTCTACTAAAAAATCATTAAGAATTATCATGTCATATCTAACAACTTCAAATAATCTCAATACAACAAAAATGACTTTATGAATGTACCCAACATCATATAATCTATTCTAAAAAATTGAGAAAATCATATGTAAGACATGAATTCTCTACTTTATTATTTATATAAAACACAATTTCCCCAAATAATTCATTATTAAATTTTTATTAGTATTAAATTAATTAATTATTTGACTAATGAGGAACCATTATCAAAATAATGCATAATAAAATTTTCATAAATATATACCATATTATAAGATAGTTTTCATATATTATAATGTATTTGGTATTAATAATGTCGTGAAAGGAACTCACTTTAACACCTTACTAGGTTTATTCTTTAACATCATCATTCATAATGATTTTTAAGATCTATATACATGATTCCAATTATACTTATCCTGAGTATCGTCTAGTAATTTTTAATTTCTTCAACCAATATAAATGTCAATTATTTTGATATATGTTCAGATTAATAGTCATCAGATATAGAAGTATGTCAATATTTAATCCTTTTCATAAAAAAAAACTTGTAAAATTTATTTTTCCCAGGTTATAAATCACTTCTTATATGAATATATATATATATATATCAATTAAATATTTCCATACAATAATGTAAAAAATCTAGTAGAAATAAATTATATATCTCAAACATTAATCATATTCATTGGTCGAAATTTGAACTCATATAAGAAATTTTAGTCTTTCTTACATATGAAAATTAATATAGAAATCAAACTATATTAATATATTTGATTTATATATCTATTTTTAAAACTGATTTGATTTATATGAAATAAAAAATTTAGTAATCTAAATGATACATTAATATTTAATTTTAAGAACTATACATCTTTTTAAATGTCTATCTACATGTAACCATCATCTTTATCAACCTATTTATCATTATGAAATGTGATAGTATATATTTTGTTTCATATAACAACAAGAATATATTAGACTCTTGAATATGACTGATATTCTTATTTCTATTATCATATGTGATTTAGAATTGTTGTCATTAGAATATTTTATTTTATAACAATCATATGATAGATTTCTACACCTATATAAATAACAATCATCTTCATTCTACATTTTTTTTATTAAAAATTTAATATATGAATAAAAAGTGGATGATTCAAATTCTAACTCTCTCTTATTATGACTGATATATTTTAAAACAAGATGAATATTTTTCTTTATTGAATACGAAATATATAGATAGAATTTGATAAAATTATTTTATGAGAATGAAAATTTCAAGAGGGGTGAATTAATGATTTTTAAATCTTATACCACAATATAATATTTATGAAATTATTATTTATAAGAAAAATGTAATGTTTTTTTGATGTAACAAAATGATAATTAAAATTATATATAAAAAATAATTTACAAGATATCAGTGTTCAAAAATCAACTATAAAATAATTATTATAGAACTATATAAATTTAATGGTTATTCAAATTGTATAACCAGACAACGAACTATATTTATTAATAGGATTATACAAACTAATGATAATAATGTAATAATATAATAGAGTTTTCATGAAAATAAGATAACTACTATAAAAACTTAGTAATGAAAAATATAATTGATTATATTATCAAAAAACCCAGTTTTAATACAATATTTGTATTAGGATCAAAATGCAAATGATTAATTATATTACATTTTATAAAAAAAAACATTGAAAAAATAATTTTTAGGAATAAATATACCCTATATTATATTTAGAAAATATAGTTTTATGTACATACTACAGTAATACTTCAATAAAAATTATGATTGAAAAATATCATATCCATAAAAGTAATTTCAAAATATAAGATCATAATTAAAATAATTGTAAACTAGTCATAGTATTATTATAATTATCATTATTAAAATGGATATTTATTGGTCACAAAAAAAGTATAAAATAAATACATGTAATATAACTAACATAGATTTTAATCTTCTATCATTATTTCATTAATCAGCACATGAAACTCATGTTATTCTCATCTTTTATTAGGTGACGGTTTTAAATGAGAGATAAGAATAATTTCTAGATCATTATAATGATAATTTTTAGTATAATTATTTTAAATACACATGAAAATCATCATCCATTTATACAATATGGGTATGGTTCTTCAAATTAGTATAAATCATTTCAGATGTTACAAAAATAATTTTTTAATGCACATTATATTTTGATATTCATTTATTATAAGTTATATTAGTGATATTTATCCATCATTGGTGTTTTATGTGGCTAGGGAGTGGTATTTGAATAATAGTATTCGATTTGAAGCTAAAAATTTTCCTATATTAGTTCCAAGTAATATAAGGACTACGCATCCAGATGTATACACTAGAGTGAGGGAGGATCAATGTCAAACAATGAGGGATATTCTATGAGAGTATATTTGGAGTGTTTCTTATAGAACAACATTAATATATTGAAAAATTGTATATCTATAGAGGTATCAAATCTTCTTCTAATATTAGGGTTCCTACATTTTGGCTTATATTCCCCCCCAAGTGTTTCATTATGGCGAATTTCTATGTTCAAAGAAATATTTTTTCAATGTGCGTCATTAGTTGGGTGTTTAAAAAATAGATCGTTATTTAAAACCCTCTTTTAACATCCACCTATATCAATCTAGGGAAACTAAATTTGGATGATATGATCCATTAATGTTTGGAGATGTTAGCTCCACCAATCATGTTCATTGAAAATTTTTATCAATAATCATTACAAATAGTCTCCATTTGTATGTTTATGGTTTTATATTACCTAGACATCGTCATATTTTTATATTTAATGTATTTCCTTATATGTGACATAAATTTTATTATTTATAGAATATTTTATTTTTTCATAGGTTTAATGTTGAAATGAAAAGATTAGTTTTGTATTTATACTTTACGAAACATTAGGTTGGACATCCATATAATGTTGTACATTTTATATGAATTTTTATGTCCTGTTATACCTTATAGTGTGTGTAACACTGAGAAAATTATATTGTATCATTGAGATGGTTTAATTACATTTGGTTGTGGTAAAATCCTTATAGGGGGTGCATCAGTTATAAAACATACGGATGATGGAATCTAGACTCATTCAATTATTAGTGGCAGGGTTGTCTTATTTAGTATTTACGATATATATTGAGCTTTCTATCCAACATTAAATTGTTAATTATTCTATATTCATTTGAATGAATTATTTAGTGGGGTTTTCCCTCTTCTTGAGTGAGAGGAAATGGGTTGGGATAATGGAGTGGGATTATAAAAAACATTCTCAAAGTGAGAGGGGTTGTTTTGATCAAGATTTTGCGACCTCTAATACGTAATATGTAATAGTATCTGATTGTTGGGATGATGGTGATTGTCATAAAACTGTTATAAGTGAGTGGTTTGGGATTATAGTATGACATGCCTTTTGATATAGGGGGGAATATAACACATGATATTTTTTTAAACTCGGTACTTAGTTTGGGTTTATTCCATGATTAAGAAAAAATAAGCCATGTTTTGGTTATATAAGTGACTTCATTTACCACTCACACATGGAATAAAAATGGAGAATTCATGGATAAGAATTAATGGTATCATAGATAAAACATCATGTCCCATATATACCATTAGGGATATTTTATTAATATATTATAAAATGATGATTCATGATTGGACGGTTCTGGTAAATCCTTTATTATATAAGAGTACAATATATTTAATCATTTTAATTAAATACAAAAAATATTCACACCCATATAAATATTCATTTTGAGTATTTTTTATTATATTATTAGACCCTACCCTTTTCCAATAATGTTTATCCACTAATTTCCATTATAAAATGATAAATAAGATATCCTTATTTCAAAAACCTCATTCCCATTTCAACTATCATTATTATCATGAATTTACAATATTTAAAACCAACCATTAAATAACATATGAATCTAAAATTTCAATGATCCTTCAACATTTAAATAAAAAAGTATAATTTATATAGAATTTAGAGATTTTTTAATTCACATGTATCATGAATTAAAAAAATACATATTGTTTATTTATAAAGTATTTTTCATAAATCATGCTATATACATAAAATATTTATTTTAAAAGGAATATTTCATATTCTCATTTTCAATAAAAATACATCCTTTGATCACACATAGAACATTAACTCAGATGTTTTCATGTGTATTCATGAATCTAATAACTTATAAAGAATATACTATTCAGATAATATATTCCAGTCTCTTGATGGATGAGGCCACATTATAAAATTATTATTTACATATATGTGAACCAATTTAATTTTTGAACATTATATTGGGATTTCTTATCTCATAATGATTTTTATCTGTGTTAGAGTGGTTTAATTACCCACTGTTCTCTGGAAAGGCAACATTGAAATCCATTGTAGGCTACCAACAGTAGGTAATCTGGTGTTTCTCTATTCAATAATTAAACTTCATATTAACCTCATTATATTTATAATTTTTAAAAAATAAATATGTTTATTAAACCCCCTTTCGACTCTCGACTAAAAAAACCCTTATGATTGGAATGTATTCCTGATAATACCATGTTACTCAGGTCAATAGAGCACTATGTTCTCACACATTTTAATTCCCATTAAACATATTTCACTTCCAATATTAATAATTAAATCCAAGAATATAACATATTACAATAAATTCATAATAAATTAAATGACATATCTATAATTCCATTACTTCTGTAAGGACCCAAACTTTTTAATTATAATTGTCTCCTAATTTTGTGTGTTATTTTATTTTATAATGAACTAAACTATTTCCATTAATTAATGAAGTGGGTATAATTAATGTATGACCGTTGGGTTTCGACTGTTATATGATCGTTGGTCAATATGATCATTGGTCAATATGACCGTTTGATACTATAATCTAAATGTTGTCTTTTTATAAATACGGTTATCCTGGTTAATTAATTCAGAAAGAAGATTGAATGGCCTCATCCAGTAGAATTGAGCCATATGAAGCCCATATGTCAGAGCTTGGGAAGAAGGTAGCAACACTGGAAATTGCTCTTTACCAATCCCAAGCCAAACATCAACATATGAAACTTGAACGGAATCACCTAAGGGATAAGTTCAAGCTCATAGAAATCACCACTCGGATAATGTTGTCTGATCCACCACAAGATTTTATCACCATAGTACCCCTTACACTTAGGTCCTATGATGGTGTAATAATGAGCTATGTAACGAGACCTTACATGCTATGATTAATAATTTTATATAAATAAAATTGTTATTTCTTCTTATGGAAATGTTTGTTAATTTCAAATATCCGGATAAATATAGGATGTGTATTATTTTCAAAAAATTGGTATTTTAAAATATTTTCGTATTCATTAAATAACAAATAATGTGAAATGATTTTCAAAAAATGGTCTTCTACAGTTGTGATCATTAAAAAATTTAGAGTCTAATAAGATCCACATGGGTTTTAGTGAATAGTAATGTAGGAATAGTAACATAACCATATGAATAGTAATGAATAGTAATTTTGCCAAAAAAATAGATACTTTACACATGAATGTATCAATACATTTTAGACATCTTAAAAGTAAAAAAACGATCATAGTTTATGTTTTGTTATTTTTGTATGCCATAAATATTTTATTTAAAATTTTATAATTAATTTAATAATATTAAATGGAAATGTATTTTCATAAATTTTAATCATAAATTGTTACTTTATTGTCTTATGGGTATACGATAATTTAATGGGACCTTGATTAATTTTTAAGGTGTTACAAAATGAGTTGTAGTTTAAATGTTGTATTTTATTGAATAAATAATGATTTTATTTAAAAAATAAATTGAAAATATTTTGAAAATTATTTTCATGAAATGGACTTCATTTTTGATTTCAAAGCATCGTTATTAGGTTAGGGTGATTTTTTTGGTTTTCTTTGAAACATTTGAATTTTTAGTGAATACTAAAAATGGAGTTTAGAGTTTTGGGTGTTTAATGACATCATTAATTATTTAATAATTATGTAATATTTCTAGTCGACTTATGAATATTGATATATTCTATTAGGTGTCCCAAGTTTCCAATACCATGGGAACATACCATGGGAAGGCCCATGGTATTACAAATAGCACCGATGAGGTGTCCCTTGGAAATTAATAATTTATTCACTCACATTCCCTCTAAATACCAGGTCATTTACCTCAATAATTTTATTCCAAAATCATCCTCAATTATTTTATACTCTAATTACCTCTCTAAGAGTCCTTCCAAGGTGCCCTTGAGCCTCCCATGGTCCCGACCTTTAAGCTTTTGAAGTTACTCTTCAAGGTAAGGGATCTTTTCACCCACCTCTTTTTAGTCATGAATTCTTTTAGGTTGTGTCTTCTAGTTTCCATCTCTTTATGTTAAGGGTATGTTATTATATGTTCTCATTACTGTCCATTTAATGTCTAATTTTTTACACACCCTTTCCTATCTCATCAATTTGTTTTCTGAATTTTTAAGTGTTGCTGCTAGGCTGCCGAATTTCTCGTAAAAGAAATTACATCTTCTCTTTCCTTTCAAGATTGCTTTTCTTGTGGTATGTCATTCAAATATCCATACCATGTTCTTATCTCCATTTTATTATGTATTTAAATTTTAATATAATTTATTTATTAGTGGGTTACCCTTGTACCCTCTCTTTTTATTATTTTCTAAATCCATGTTATATAGCCGTTATGATACAGAAATTTAGTCTCAAAATTTCTTTCTGTTTCTCTCATGAAATTCCCTTGTTTGTTTATGTGAATACCCATACCAATTTCATTTCTATGGGTGTTAATAAATATATAAATATTATATATTTGATTCTATAATTGACATACATATAACCCTCAATCCCTTTCCATGGGTTATACATGATATAATGATCTTATTTTTAAGAACTTTTAAAACGCCATGATTTTGAAATGAAACCAATTTCATTTATTTTCTATGGGTTATTTATGAAATATATGATTATGATCTATGTGGATCACATGTAATTAAAGATATATTAATGATGCACCCTGATAGTTCTCCAATTCATTGGGTAAAGAATTAATCTCTAAACATGGCAAGTTTCACGATACCTTTGTGAATAACCTTTGTAATTTTTATGACACCTCAGGGATAAACCTTGGTGATATGTTCATGAATGTCTAAATGAAATTTTTTATCCAAATATTCAGTTATGATTCAAGTTATATTCATTATGATATGCCTATACTTCCATTTATTATGTCCATATGTTTTTATTCAAGTTCTTATTGATGTCACAAGTAAAATGATTCCCTTGTTTACCCTTACTGGGCCTTCTGCTCACCCTTTCCATTAAATGTATGTCTCCAGGTTATGAGATGAAGTAATTTTACTTAGGTTGAACTTATGATGAAGACATACATGTGGATTAGAAGAATTTTTTATGTTTTTTTCATGTATTATGTTCATGATTTCCAACACACTATACTTTAAAAATCCTTTGTTTGTAAAATGTAATGAAAAGTTATGTAATAAAAAGGCAGGCTGCCATAGTTGGTATCAAAGAATGTTTTAGTTGTTTATAGAAATTAGGTTATGAAATATTTAGAAATAATCCTATATAGAAGTTTAAATATAGGAAAATTTCCTGGTATTTTGGTTAATATTGAGTAAGTGGTTTATCCATCAAATACATCCCTGTCGGGATACGAGCAGGTTGAGGAAGCTCTGGCATAGATGTACGTAGGGGTAAATTCCGAAAACACCTCTTTGATCTAGACACGAACGAGAACTGGTGCACGAAAATAGGCCTTGTTGTAATCTTGGTTATGACATCCCCGAAGGATATGATTGGTTAATAACAATCTTTTTATAAATGATTATGAAGGAATTATAGAGAAATGTAGTTGTTTAAGCATGAAGTTTTATGAAATAAAGTCCTTTATAGTTAAAAGATTAGTAAATAAAAGAAGTTACTCACTAAGGATTTATTCTTTTAGAAAATGGTGGGAAATAGGAGGAACCATTCAAATGGTGAACATAATGGACCATGCACTGATAGCCCTCCGATTGAATCTGGAATGGAAACATTCATGCGAATGATGAACCAACTGACTCATGTTTTGGGAAATAATATGAATCAAGCTAAGAGACCGATCTCACCATGAAGGGAACAAAATAATTTTGATTTTTTTATTCTTCAATGATCACCAACCATCATAAGATCAACTTCCCCATTGATTTACAAGAATTGGATCTACTCCATCGAAATGATCTTTCCTATGCTCCGCTGTTTAGCGCAAGAGAAGGTCACCCTAGAATTATATACCTTAGAAGGGGAAGCTGATCAGTGGTGGGAACTAATTAAAAATAGATGGAAAAGAGTGGAAGTTGATGCTTTGGAGTGGTAAGAGTTTAGAGGGTTCTTTTTCAGTAAGTATTTCCCTAGTTCCATGAGAACAAAAATGGAGAAGGAGTTTCTCTAGCTAATGTAGAAGGAGAACAAATCTGTCGGAAGATATGAGATGAACATTGACCGACATTCACGATATAACTCTATCTTTTTCATGGATACAAAGGGTATGGTTGATGGATTCTTCGGTGGACTGATACCTCATCTACGAAATAATCTAGCCAATTGAGACTATGACAACTATGAGGAGATCGTGCGAAGTGCGAGGAAAGTCGAACTAGATTTTGGTGAGCCGTAGTGGTATCATAAATCCAATGAAAAAAAGAGATCAATAGAGCCATGATTGTGGAGGATCTTTGATCAAGGAATAGGATCCAAGCATGTGCAATGTCCCATGTGTAATAAATGTGGGAAGAAGAATTTGTGGAACTACCTACTTAGGAGCAGGAAATGCTATATGTGTGGAAGTGATGGAGATATTGTGAGGAATTGTCATAGTGAGGTGGAAACTCATCTTCCAAACACTAACGACAAGGGGAAGATTGTGTAGGCCCTACCTTATGTCTAATGCATCAAGTGTGGAAAACTTGGGCACTTTTCCAATCACTATCCAAATCCAAGGGCAGTGAAGGGGAACCACCATCAGCCTCAACAATGGCCAAGAGAGAAAGTTCATGCTTTTTTTATCACGATAGCTGAAGCTGAAGCTCCAAATAATGTGGTAGCATGTACTCTTGTTGTTCTCTCAAAAATTGGATGTACTTAGTTTGAGTCTATTTGTATGCATCCTTTTTATTCCCTCCATGTTTGAAAACAATTTAGAATCAAACCCTGACTTGCTAAAAGTAGAGTTATCAGTCAAGACTCCTGGTGGGATTATCCAAGCATCGTTAGTGTTTAGAAACTATAGTATTTTCTTTGGTGAGCACAATCTTATCACAATTCTATTTGTCATTCCTATGCTCGAATTCAACATTATTCCGGGGATGGACTGGATCTCAAAGAATAATACTAAGATCAAATTCAGATGTAAGAAAATCTCAGTAGTCTTGAATAGAAAACCTAAAGTTATCTTCCATGGAGAGATATCTCAACCAGATCTTGGTCTAGATAAACCTTCAATATCCTTATTTATGGAGTTGATCGGTGAAGAAGAAGAAGGAGATGAGAGTTTGATGAAATAAAATGTACCCATCATCCAGGAATACATTGAAGTATTTCATGAGGAGTTTCCAGGACCTCCCCTAGAAAGAGAGGTAAATTTCTCCATTGAACTCATACCTGGATCTCATCCAATATCAAATACCCAATATAGTATGGAAAATGTGGAGCTAGAGGAATTAAAGAAACAACTCCAAGATCTTTTGGCGCAGGGGTTTATCCGTCCGAGTGTGTCTCCTTGGGGAGAACATGTTCTCTTTGTGTAGAAGAAAGATGGATCGATGAGGCTATGCATTGATTTTAGAGAATTGAATTGAATCCAAGTAAAGAACAAATACCCTCTTCCAATAATTGATGACTTATTTGACAAACTTCGTGGGGCTCAATTCTTCTCTATGATTGATCTTTGAACTGGTTATCATCAATTGAGGGTGAAGAAAGAAGATATTCCAAAAACTACATTCTGATCAAGATATAGGCATTATGAGTTTGTTGTTATACCTTTTTGACTGACTAATGCACATGACATTTTTATGTATTTGATGAATAGAGTCTTTAAAGACTACCTTGATAACGTTTTGGTTGTTTTTATTGATGATATTCTGATATATTCCAAAATTCACGAGGTGTATGAGGATCATATAAGGGTTATTTTTCAAACTCTACGAAAGGAGAGAATTTTTGGAAAGTTCAGTAAATGTGAATTATGGTTACAACAAGTTTCTTTCTTAGGGCACATTGTTAACAATGAAGGAATCACAATTGACCCTAAAAATACAAAATTTGTAGTGGAGTGGCCTCATCCTACAAAAATAACTAAGATTAGTAGTTTCCTTGGATTAACGGGATATTATAGGAGGTTTTAGAAAAACGTTTAACGACTTGCTAATCCATTATAAAAGTTAACTCAAAAAGGGGTCAGGTTCATCTGGACAAAGGAGTGTGAGGAAAGTTTCTATGAGCTGATGAATATATTGGTTACTACACCTATGTTTTCAATTCCCTCATGTAGAGAAGGGTTTTTTAGTTTTATAGATCCATCTCTAAAAGGTATTTGGTGCGTCCTCTGGAAAAATGACAGGGTCATTGCTTATGCATCTCGACAGTTGAATACTCATGTGAAAAATTATCCTATGCATGATCTGGAGCTGGCTGCGGTCATTTTTTCTCAGAAGATATGGGGGAACTATCATTATGGGGAGAAATGTGATATATACATAGACCATCAAGTTTTGAAGTATATTTTCACACAAAAAGAAATTTACCATGAGACAAAGGAGATGGTTGGAACTCTTTAAAGACTATGATTCTTCAATTCATTATCATCCCAGAAGAGCCAAAAAATTCATTGATGCATTAAGCAGGAAAGAAATAGTTGTTATTTCCATGATGAGGATTCAAAAATATATTTTGATCAATGACCTAGTAAAGATGGACATGGGAATTTTAAGGGAAGGGACATCATCAACCCTAACCCAAATGATTTCTTAACCGTCACACCTAGAGAATATCAAGAAATCTCAGAAAGAAGATCCTTTGTTACAGAATATTTTTGAGCATATGAAGGATAGGAAGTTTCCTGAGATTAATACTAATCAATAAGTTGTACTGGAATTTTTTACAATACTATATGTTCCATATATTCTTGAAATAAAGAAGGGGCTAATGGATGAAGCTCATTGCTCTACATTCTTTATGCGACCTAGAAGAACAAAAATGTATAGGGACTTTTGTGATCATCATTGGTGGGATAATATGAAAAGGGATATTGCTAACTACACTTCAAGGAGCCTGGTTTGTCAGAAAGTGAAGGCAGAGTGACAACTTCATAAAGGGGTATTGCAACCACTACCCATACCAGCATAGAAGTGGGACAATATCACTTTGGACTTCATCACTCTTCTCCAAAGAACATCCAAAGGAAATAATGCGATATAGGTTATTATGGATCGTCTCACCAAGAATGCCCATTTTATCTCCGTTAGGGAAGATTTATCTCTTTATCAACAAACCATGATTTATGTAAAGGATGTGGTAAGGATGCATGGACTTCCACTTTCTATCGTATCAAATCATGATCCATGGTTGACATAAATATTCTGGAGAAGTCTTCAATAAGATCTGAGCACTGAATTGAATTTCAGTAAGGTCTATCACCCCCAAACTGATGGCCAATCTCAATGTACTATTCAAACACTGGAGGAAATTCTTAGAACATGCTCAATGGTATTTAAAAGAGGATAGGATCAACATCCCTCTTTAGTATAGTTCTCTTACAACAACAACTACCACTCAAGAATTCAAATGGAACCATATGAAGCTCTATATGGAAAGTGATGTAGAAATCTTACTTTTTGGGATGAAGCTTGTAAGAGAAAGCTTCTTGGGCCTAATCTTGGGCAAGAGATGGTAGAAAAGGTCAATTCCATCCAAAAACACATTAAGGCTGCTCAGAGTCGGAAAAAGATCTATGCCGAAAACCGTCAAAGGGATTTGGATTTTGATGTTGGTGACAAATTCTTTCTTCAGATTTCACCTTGGAAGAGAGTCATGAGGTTTGGGAATAAAGGGAAGCTCAATCCTAGGTACATTGTCCCCTATGAAATCCTTGGTCGTGTGGGAGCATTGGCCTATCGACTTTCACTTCCTCCAAATATATCCCATGTTCATGATGTCTTCCACGTATCCCTCTTGAGGAATTACATACCTGACCCTTCACATGTACTAAATCTAGAGGTGGTACAACTGGAACATGACCTCTCTTATGAGGAGAAGCCATTAGAGATCTTGGATCTTAGAGACAAGGTTCTATGAAAAAAGACTACCGACCTTGTTAAGGTGTTGTGGAGGAATCAAAAACGTGAAGAAGCCATGTAGGAACTAGAGAAGTCCATGAGACAGAAGTACCCACACCTTTTCCCTTCAGAGGATACGAGATAAAATTTTGCGGATGAAATATTTTAAGGAGGGAATAATGTAACGACCCGAACTTTTTAATTATATTTGTTCCTAATTTTGTGTGTTATTTTTTTTAAATTGACCAAAACTATTTCCATTAGGTAATGAAGTGGGTATAAATAAAATGAGACCTTTAGAAACTATAATATTAGTGGTGTGTTTTTTAAATACAATTATCTTGGTTAATTAAAACAGAAAGAAGATTGTATGGCCTCATCCAGGTGACTCGAGCCATATGAATCCCATCTTTCAGAGCTTGGGAAGGAGGTATCGTCGCTGGACCTTTCTCTGGACCAAGCCCAATCTGAACTTCAAAATATGAAACTTGAATAGAATCGCCTAAGGGAGAAGTTAAAGCTGATAGAAATCACCACTCAAGAAATGTTGTCTGAGCCACCGCAAGATTCTATCACCATAGCACACATAACACTTAGGTCCTATGATGGTGTAATAAGGGGCTATGTAACACGACCTTAAATGCATTGTGTAATCCTTTTATATAAATAAAATTGTTATTTCTTCTTATGGAAAAGTTTGTGAAATTAAAATATCCCGATAAATATAGGATGTGTATTAATTAGGAAAAATGGGTATTTTAAAATATTTTTGTATTCATTAAATAATCAATAATGTGAAATTATTTTAAAAACTGGTCTTCTATAGTTGTGATCAGTAAGAAATTTAGAGTCTAATAAGATCACCATGGTTTTTAGTGAATAGTAATATAGGAATTATTACATACCCATTTGAATAGTAATGAATAGTAATTTGACAAAAATAATAGAAACTTCACCCATGAATGTATAAATACATTTTAGACTTCTTAAAAGTGAAAAAATGATCATAGTTTAAGTTTCGGTATTTTGGTATTCCATAAATATTTTATTTAAAATTTTATAATTAATTTAATTTTTCAAAATGGAAATGTATTTTCATAAAATTTAGTAATAAATTTTTACTTTACTATCTTATGGGTATACGATAATTTTATGGGACCTTGATTACTTTTTTAAGGTGTTACAAAATGAGTTACAGTTTTAATGTAGTATTTTTTTCAATAAATAATGATTTTATTTAAAAAATAATAACAAATATTATGAACTTTATTTTCATAAAATGGAATTCATTTTTGATTTCAGAGCATTGGTATTAGTTTGGGGTGAAATTTTGGGTTTTTTATGAAACAATTGAATTTGCAGTGAATAGTAAAAAATTAAGTTTTGAGTTTCGGGTGTTTAATTACATCATTAATGATGTAATAATGATGTAAGATTTATGGTCGACTTATGAATAGTTATATATGCTATGAGGTTTCCCATGTGGCCAATACCATGTGAAAATACCATGGGAAAGCCCATGGTTTTGCAGATACCACCGATGAGGTGTCCCTTGGAAATTAATAATTTATTCACTCACTTTCCCTAAAAATACCAAGCCATTTCCCTCAATAATTTCATTCCAAAATCATCCTGAATGATTTTATGGTCTCCTTACCTCCCAAGGAGTCCTCCTATGGTTCCCTCGAGCCTCCCAAGTTCCTGACCTTTAGGCTTTCTATGTTACACTTCAATGTAAAGGATCCTTTCACCCTACTCTTTTAAGTCATGAATTCCGTTATGTTTTGTCTTCTAGTTTCCATCTATTTCTGTTGAGGGTATTTTATTATATGTTATCATTACTTTTAATTTCATTTATAATTTTTTAGATACCCTTTCCACTCTCAAAATTTGGTTTTTTGAATTTTTAAGTGACATCGTTAGGCTACTGAATTTCTCGTAAACGAAATCGCATCATCTCTTTCCTTTCAAGTTTCCGTTTCTTATGGTATTTCATTCAAATATCCATACCATGTTTTTATCGACATTTTATTTTGTATTTATATTTTAATATGAGTTATTTATTATTGGTTTACCTATGTACCCTATCTTTTTATTATTTTCTAAAACCATGTTATATAGCTGTTATGCTACAGAAATTTCATCTC
Organism: Viscum album; assembly: GCA_963277665.1. Classification (NCBI taxonomy): domain Eukaryota; kingdom Viridiplantae; phylum Streptophyta; class Magnoliopsida; order Santalales; family Viscaceae; genus Viscum; species Viscum album. The sequence goes on from OY728141.1 coordinate 1,144,863,662, forward strand.
AAAATTTTTATCTCTTTCTCTCAAGAAAATCCCTTGTTTATTTATTTGAATAACCCAAACTATTTAGTTTATTTGGGTGTTCATAATTATATAATGATGATATATTTTATTCTGGAATTGATATACATATAACCCTCACTCCCTTTCCATGGGTTATAAATGATATAATGATCTTATTTTTAAGAACTTTTAAAACGTCATGATTTTGAAATGAAACCCGTTTATTTTATTCCCTATGGGTTATTTATGAAATTTATTATTATGATATATGTGGATCACATGATAGTAAATACATATTATGGGTGTGACCTGATTTTTCTCCAATGCATTGGGTAAAGAATTAATCTCTAGAGATGACAAGTTTCTTGATACCTTGCTGAATAACCACTGTAATTTTTATGACACCTCAGGGATAAACCTTGGTGATCTGTTCATGAATGTGTAGATGAAATTTTTTATCCACATATTCAGGTTATGATTCATCTTTTTTTCATTATTATATTCCTATACTTCCATTTCTTATGTCCTTATGTTTTTATTCATGTTCTTATTGATGTTACAAGTAAACTGATTTCCTTGTTTACCATTACTGGGCCTTCTGTTCACCCTTTCCTTTAAATGTATATCTCCAGGTTAGGTGATGCAGTAATTGTACATTGTATGAACTTATGATGAATCCATAAAGTGGATTAAAAAATGTTATATGTTGTTTTTCATGTATTATGTTCCTGATTTCCAAGACACTAGGATTTAAGGATTCTCTGTTTATAAAATGTAATGAAAAGTTATGTAATAAAAATGCTGGATCCCATAGCTTCCCTATCCAGTATAAGGAAATATCTGCCATTCTTCTAAACCATTATTTATTCATAGAAATTTTAAGGAAATTATTCAACTCTCACATTAAAAATTACATTAAAAAATCCATCCATGTTTATTTCAACAATAATTTATTCAAACATTTTTTTAACTACAATACGGATGGATATATTAATCTATCATTAGCTCGCTACACATGTTGATTTTTATAGTGATGTAGATTTTGTCCCAAAATGAACCATCAAGATTTGACACTGAAATTATGTTTTGATATAAAATATTCATATATATATATATATATGATATTGTCTTATAATATATCCATACATTTTATTACTACGAATCAAATAAATCCATTACCAACATTGTATAGGAAGGAGCTTCATATTTGATTATAATATCATCCAAAAAATAGTAATATATTTTATAAAATTATTTTATATAATATTTATAATAAATAATATATATACATGGGCATTTCAATATCCAATTTATGTTTTTTATCAATACCTGAAAATATTATTGTCAATATTCATGAAATTTTGGACTCCTCTATATTGATAAATGCAATGATGAATTCTTGAGGGTTGGTTTTCTCATTTTTAACCATCTTCTAATAATATAAATGGAACAATCTATACCACATTTTTCAATATTAAAACTTGAATAAATTCTTTATTAGAATGACAGATTAACATATTTCTTATTGATATACCTTTAGTCATTAAGCCATATGTTTATATTGGAAAAATATGATTAGAAAACAAGGGTGGGTTGACAAAGATATAAAAAAAATTTAAATAATATATCCAGTATTTTATAAAACATGAAATATCTCATTATATATTGGTGCAGACAATTTCATATATGACCATATAAAATTTACCCATCCGTTGCATATAAATTATAGAAAATCTAGTGGATGATTTACCATATGACTCTTCATTTTCATAAGACATCACACACTCATAATAAACATATTTTTTATTATCACAATAGAAGTAGAAAGGTATTATTTGAATATATTAGCATCATTTTTTGTAGAAAATTTAAATTTTTTACATTAATAAAAATAACATATAATTATTTTAATGAACTAAATATAGTGTACCCAAATGGATTGACCAAAATATACATTTTGGAAATCATGCAATTCCATGATGGTCACTTTAGATTGATATACATCATCCAAAACACTCACCTAGATCCCCCATTTATACATATCCAATAATTTTCGACATATTTGTAAAAGTTAAATAAAAAAGAGAATATTCATAATTTTCATAGTTACTTAGTTAAATAAAAAAACAATGATATTTTCCCCTAAACTAAGGTTTTGAATTCCATATATCATTTCTACTTGGATGAATATTAATGCATCCTTTAAAATCATTATCCTTTGTTGGATGCCTGTAAATTATATCACCTCAAAAGATATTTTTTTATTTTTCATCACAGAACCTATTTCTCCTCAATTCATTATTATTTTATAAGATAATCATATTCTTAATCATACATTTAACTCCATGTTTACACATTAAACATATATTCTATTATTTATTTGTTTAAGAAATTTTATACAAATCTTTCAGGAAATTTAAGTACTTATCAACATGAAATGACATATCTCCCCTTGCAATTTTCTATTTCTTTTTATTTTTAAAAATGTGCATAAATTTATAATTTTGTTTTGAATTAATTAAGAAATCAGTAACATTATTTGAATTCATGGACGTTTCACATTGTTTCATAATATCAATAATATTATAATTAATTGGAATCTCTTTTAAAATTACTATTAAATTTCAACCATTAAACTAATATCCCTTTCAACATTTAAATAAAAACATTTTTGAATTCGTTTTTCATACATTAAATATTATATCCATATAAAAATTTCTAATGGACCATTTTATAAACATTATACCCTCATATAATCATGTATACATTTGTTTAAAATTATTTAATATTATAATATATAATAATTTATGTATATTCTATTTACATTTTATAGTTTTACTCTCCAATGAAGATTTATCACCATTAAAAACCTGCTTCTATTTATATTTTATTATTATCTTCAGATCCATATATGATTTTTTTCATTATTGTTACATGTGTGTACTATCCATAATTATTACTAGTTTATTTGTTGTTATTATAGATATTACCATAGAAAATGAATTCATCCATAATAGTTATATTCTTCGTGTTAATTGAATGTAACTTCAAAAAATGGAATTTTTTTTCTTCCAATTTTTTATTAGTGGTGAATTTTAAGGATTTTAAAATAATTCATTTGTTTTTAATACAAATGAATAGGAATTTCTCTTTATAATTTTTTCTGGATGAGATAATTTTTCATTTAAAATTATTATGGAAAGTAATTTTGAATATATTTTTTAAAAAATACTTTTTTATTTCCATATATTAATTCTAGATAAACTAAACTATTTTAGTGATGAAATAACCCATAACTATTTCTATGACATTAGTATCATCGTAATTGATATTTTTACTTAATATTATAGACTCATGACAACCATATTCAAAAATTAATTTTTAAAAGAGGAATATTTTTGAAATAGATATTAGTCTTACTATCACACTAACTACCTTCAATTATAAGATTTTTTTTCTTCTTTGAATACATCCATAACCTCTTTTCCTCATTATTTGTAAATTTTTTGTTGTTTTTTGAAATATCTTTATTCCTACAGATTGGTCTAACATCTTTGATTACTAATTTAGAAATAATTAAATATTTACGGATGTTTTTATCTTTTAATTAAAGGATGGGTTTCACTTATACTTTTTAAGGATCCCATATAAGGATATATCACAATAACGGGTGGTTAAACATTGATCCCTTTTTTTAATTATTTATTTTTAATTAAATATTTCTGATCTATCAAGATCAAGATCCAATCAATATTTTTCTCCCATCTTTACACAAAATTTGATAAAATTCAAATGAAGATGAACTAATAATGTTCACTACTATAAGCATTTATTTGAGAGACTAATTATATATGTTCTTGGTTACAACACAAAAAATTATTATTGGAATTGTTTCCATTATTATAAGAATGTTATATAGTATAAAAAGAATACATATCAGGCAGATACTAATAAAAACATCATTCTCATAAATGAATAATGACGTATGTTATATTTAGATAAATTTAGGGGCCCATCATGATTTAATTGTAACCTGATCCATGGAATTGAAACATGATAATTAAGAATAGTAATTCATCCAATAGAATTGTAACCTCATCTATTAATGTATAAATTAAATTTATGAATCATATAAATGATAATATTATATAATTATGTAATAGTATATGTAAATAATATTTTGGAAATTTTCTAATCTGTTATTATATTATTATAATGAATAAATGATTAGTTAGAATTTTCTAATTAATATAAAGATTTTAAAAAATATTTTTACATAAAATATGTTCATAAATTAATATTATTATTATTATTTAAATTTTATGAGACCATGATTTATTTTTAGAAGTGTCATAAAATGAGTTATAATTCTAAAATCGGTATTTTTCGTGTAAATGTTTATTTTAATTACAAATTAAATTTCTCATATTTAAAAAAAATTTAAATAAAAAATGGAGTTCATTTTTAATTTAAAAATTTTGAAAAAATTATTGTTTAAATTTTTCATATTTCACTTAAATAGTTGATTTTGGGGGAAATAGTGAAATATGGTTGTTTACATTATTTAAAAAATAAATGAATTTTTGAGTAATAGATGATATAGGGATGATGTAATCCCATATTCATTAAATTTAAATAATTAATTAGTTTATTTTGATATAAGGTTAAATATATTCATTGTATTGAGCTTGAATACTAAACTAATGATTAAAATAATCAAAAAACACCCCTCTAATCCCCTAAAAATATCACCTCTCAACACCTTTTCTCCCACACCATCCGAGCCCTGAATATTTTCCACATTCTAGTAAATACACTTCCTAATACCATTCAACACATCCACGATAATTTTTTCTCAACAAAGGACCAAATACCCTTTCTCTATGGATGTTCCCATGGATAATTATTTTAAGAGGTAAAATCCTCTCCTATTTTCTTTTATTTTTTTCTCATTCTATTTTCATTTCTTATACATTATTCACCTCATCTCATTCAAGTCGACTTATAACTATAGTATCATATTAATATATAACATAATTTTATTGTCCTAATTGAAAAATCCATCATCAAATCTCTTCCCCTCTCTTTTATTCTAAAAATATAAACATCATATGTGAGGTGTTGTTTTATCCACATAGGGGTTGACATGTTTTCATTTTCCCCTACCTTCATCAAGGCTGGTTATAACAACATTTTAATCATTCAAACGTATTTTAAAATGTATGTTATAACCTTTTTATGTTTGATAAAAAACATAAATACATAATATTAAATAATAATAAAAAATTAATTAATTAAAAAATAATAATCAAAATGATTATCGTTAACATTTTATCTAATGAATAATCCTCATATCTAGAAAAAAATTAATATATAATACCAGCTAAACTAATGTATATTATTTAATAACAATAATCTCTATTTTTTATAATTATCCCTAATTTACATTATCTTTCATATATGTATACAACTGAACCCAACATGATAATCTAGAAAACCAACACTCCTGAACATTGAGGTTGAACAATATTACTAATCAAAATTAAAATAAACATAGTAAAATTATAATGAATCAAATAAATTTATAATGGGGTTTTTAGTAATTAATTAATTAGTCTAATATGAATATCTAGGATATTAACGTGATGAATTCATTTGTACATAACTTAATGAGATTCTCAAACCCAATTTCATTTTATTGATTTATTCAGTATTCAAGAAAAATATTAATGTGGATATTCTTTTGAAATTACAGAAATATTATTTATTTTTTATTAAATTTTCATTTATGGGATCATCATGTTTTCAATTTTATTTTATATAAAATTGAATATTTTTCCAAAATAACACTTCCTTCTAAAAAACATCATTTAATTCTTTGAGATTGTTTCTTCTTTAGTCCGGATTGATGGCCCTTTTATCATGTTTGTTATTCCCTTCTAATTTTCGGAACCTGTATGTTTATTCATAAATATATTATTTCTGAAATTATTATGAAACACATTTTATTTTCATGAGTTGTTTTATGTTTATGATTAATATATTCTCTATGTGGTATGCATGATTATGTATATGTTATGATGCGACAAGTGTGCCCATAATTTTATAGTGATCTTATTCATAGGGTAATGTGATACATCTCATGAGATTATTTGAATTACATATGTGCATGATGCAATCATTGTCCACATTGATGATTATGTTATGATTAGGCACATATGTTGTACAAGAACATGATGCTTGCTTTATTCACAAATATGTGGGTGTATTTTACCAAAAAATCCCTGTTGTTTCATTTTTCTACATTTCCATTTTACATGGCTTTATCTAATTATTTCTCCCATGATTATGATGATGATACCATACTTATGCTGTGATGATGATTATTACACTCACCCATGTTATATTAGTTCGTGTTATTACGTATCCTCATAATGGGATTTTAGCTCACCCAATTCATTGATGTATATCATCATGTGACTACTTGTATAAGGATTACATGAGATCCAATAAGAAACTAGAGAATAAGAAATTAAATATTTTTTATATTTTAATATGTAAATTTTATGTATGGTATTAATTTTTACAGGAAACCAAACCTTTGGATTTTAGTTTCACAACTCTATTATGTTTTTTATTTTTAAAATAATGTAGTAGTTATTTAAAAAATTAGGGTATCTATAGTTTTAATAAAAGAATATATTATTTAATTTGGGTAATAGGATTATAGAACATTATTGGAACCCCTTATTATGAGACTAAGTATATATAAGCACACAAAATTCATTGTTTTTGAAAAAAAATAAACATAAAGATCCCACAATATATACCATTCGAGTTAGTATCACAACAAAAGAAATTAATAATCCATAAATTTTTGAATTATGTTTGGTTCAAATAATTTATAATTTAGTAAATTGTGGTATCTATGAGAAAATAGGCCAACAACCCATGTGAGAGACAATGTCAAAATTTCCCAAAAGACATCACCAATGCTTTGGGATGTGGAGATCAAAATCCCTTGGTGATACATAAAGTGCATTATAAGGATATGAAAAGTAAACTAAATAATTTTGATGTTCCACATTATCAAAATTGGGACAAATTGGTAATCCAGTCTTATATGTGGAAATAAACATAGATGTTTTGGGGATATTCCAATCCAATAGTCATAGAATAGTGGGTAATTTCAATGGAAGAAGATTATTTTTGCTCTTCTCTACTCTATGATGAAGATGGTGAGTCTAGTAATTTATTTTTTATATGGAGAGGGAAACCATTGTTGGGAGTTCATTTAGAACACTATGACAAAGTATGAAATTGAAAATATGGAGTGGTAATGCATTAAGATAACATTTTCTATGAAGTATTTCCCTAGAACTCATTGGTAAAATATTGAGACATAATTTTTAGAATTAAATCGAACATAATTTTTATTATTGGGGGTTTATAAAGAAAATTACACATGTCTTTCAAGGTATGATATAGGTTTTGTTATCAATAATAACATAAAAATAGAATGACTGATTAGTGGTTTAATACCATAAAATTGTAAGTCTATAGATATTTGAGACTTTTTGTGTTATGATGAATTTTTTTGATGTAATATTAATGTGGAGATGGAGTTTGGATAATTTTCCCATGGATAAAGATATATGATATTAAATATGGTGTTTGAGTTGGGTGATTAATTAAAAAAGGTAGAAAGAAAACTCAGCCACCCACATGTCAAAAATACGGGAATAAGCATCATGTGAATTTCCTCAAAGGGATGAGGAACTGATTAATGTGTGGAGAAAAGGCCACAAAACTCATGAAAATTGGAGAGAAATGAGTGTATGAAAATTTGTTTTAGGAAAGTAGATCACCACCCATGGTTAAATTCTAAAACTATTGGGACAAAGAGATATAAGAAAGGCAGTTCACTAAACATCGATTCCTTAAGGGTGATCAGTGTTAGAAGGCTCCAAATAAAAAAGAGAAAGGGGTATAATATTCCATCACTAATGATGAGATGGATCCCAAAACTGATGTGGTGATTGACACATCAGTTATTCATTTATGAATAGTTTGTAAAACCCCAATATTTTTTGAATTATTATTTTCAAATTAAGAATTTTTTTTTGATATTTTTCACTTCATGCACCACTGAAGATATTTTATTTTATATTAGGTAATAATGTATGGATTGCGTTATATGAAAGAACATGTTCATCATGCCCTACATGAATAATAAAATTTATCTTTCTCTACCCAGAACACTGAGTTAAGATTACAGTACACACAACAATTACTTTCCTCATAGGCATGCGAAACGTGAAAGTCAAAGTATTACAAAACAATAATATATTAAAATTTTATTATTTAATATAATAATATATCACATAGCCTTTATATTAGAGGTTAAGAATAGTATTTTATTAATTTATGAAAATATATGATTTAAACAAATATAATATTAATTGATAGGATACAATGTAATTAGAAATGAATAAGAAACCCGATTTCATATAATAGAAAATATTTATATGGCTTGAGAGTTGTTTTACCCTAATAAATTAATTTTAATATTGATTTATATTAGTTTAAAATATATTTTTTATATTAAATAAAATAGTTTTGATATTCATCCTATATATTTGATATACATAAGAAAAAAAACTTAATTTGATGTATAAAAACCTTTATTATAAATGTTGTTTTGATACATTTTAATGAAGAATCACTTTTAAATCCAATTTTTAGAAAAATGATATTATTAATAAGTCCAAATAAATTAATATTTTAATTTCTACCATATAACTTAGGGTAGGGTATAATTTTTTTTTGATGTTCCATTTTTTAAATCAATAGTAAAAAATATTGAATTTTAGTTCCAACACCAATTTTCTAACTAATTTATTTATAAGTTTAAAAAAAATTTAAATGGGTTTCAAGGTTTAATTTGATAAAATATTTATCTATTAATCAAATTTAGGTCATTGGGATGAATTTCCAATTGAAATTTCATACAATGACATAAAAAAATTATCATTTTTACTTTAAAACCAATAGTGTCATAAAATCAACATGATTAATTTTAAATTGATTTATTCCACATCTATGAGTGTAATTTGAAAAAATCACTCTATATTTGAAATAATAATAATTTATAATTTATAATAAGTTAATCAAAGTCAATTACCAAATATATTTGTGAAATAATTAAAATTAAATACATTTCATATGGTAAAATTAAGCTTAACTAAGGGCTAAACAATACATTTAAACTAAAAAAGGCCTAGATAGTTTTCCAATAACCATCTTATAGAAATATTAAAATTATATCCTCCCGTTTCATGAATTTTTTCTATTATTGTATACACATGAGAGAAGAAAAGTTTGGTGTAATTCTCTCTTCAAATATTTACAAGAGTAGAACTCCTCGTACAGTATATGACAACCTCCTCTCCTTCGACATCCCCATAACCCTAAATTATATTATATATCCTATTATCTGGTCAAATATGCTCTATAAATCCCTCCAATACTCATATAATCTTTCCCTTTGGTAAAATGGAAAACAGGTGAGTCTTTTGGTAGAAACCAATAAGAGTTACCAGATTAAGAGTTAAAATCTTTACTCAAGATCCATTCTTTTATTTTCATTATCTACCAAATACAATCTATTTATTCCGTTAATTTATAAAAAAGGATAGGTAATATAATAATACTTTTTTATGTAATTTTTTTGACCAAAAATTTCAAAAACCCTTATCTAATGTGTAACAAACATATTGGTTACTTTTACGATGAACTACCCCTTCACTAAACAATGATTCTTCATTTTATCATTACCACTTAACATGATGGAAATAATGATTTTCAATATTTTTATAAACTCCATATATTATATTTATTATGAATTTAAGATTTCTTATTCCTTTTTAAACACATATCTTTATTACTTTACTTTAGATGTAAATACGATACTTTTCGTTTGATGAAGTGTGGACTATCACCCTCTCAAAGCAATATGATTCATTAAATATCTAAATTGAATTTATTAAGTATGGGTTTAGTAAAATTATATAATATATATTACATTAGTATTCTACTTTAATGATATTATATACATATATACATATATTTTATTTTCATTCATTCTATCAATACGACAATAAAAACAGAAATAACGTTCTTCCAGACGTACCACTTGCCATCTCAATAAACAATGTTTTTCATTTCATAATTCAATATTTTATTGAATATTATAATGAAAATATAGTGAATTTAAATGATATTTAAATCATTTATTACATTCTATAATCATGATACATGTATAATGGATGAAGATAGAGAAAATCAAGACACATACAAATAAAAAATTGGATATTACCCAAAATGAATCCTTAACAAAGTATTATTAACAAGTGGGTATTATTTGGTAATAATAAAACCATATATAGTTATAGATATAATTATATGGTTATTTTAATGTTTTATATTAAATTTATCTTTCATACAAGTGGTTTTAATTGGAATGATAAATGTCAATACGCAACGAAATGGAAATTTAATCTCACTTTTCATTCCATGAGATACATGCCTTATTCACCACTGAAATATATTGTGTGGTGTATGTAATAACAATTTATTTATTATATGACATATATAATAAAATATATGTGTATTGAAATATCCATTAAATTCAATTTTTTCTTGGGTTTTATGTGTCATGACTTACCAAATTGGTAGGATAGTTTTGACTCAATTTACTTTCTTTGAGACTAATGTTTTGTTATTAACCATAATTATTATTTAAGGTGTATATATGTCCATTTTACATATTATATCATTAATATACTTATTTAAATGATATATTATGCTTTATTTAATTTTCAATTTTGTACATAGATAGTGTCATCCCAAGTTACCATGTAGAAAGACTTTATATAAATAATCTCATCATTTTTCAAGATTGATAATTATTATGAATCCAATGATAAAACCTTATGATATGTATCTCAATAGAATTCATGATTTTCCTATACTATATTATTTCATGAAATATTCATATATTGGTAACATTATTCCACCATTTGGTGTATAATACAATAAAGAAGGTGTTATTAAGAAAGTCTGACATTATGCTCTCTTCAGCTGAAAATTAGTATTCCCTAAAAACCATATTTTATAAAAATTGATACTAATAATATTATTCAATTATTCTTTAATAATTATTATACATTTTTTTCCATTATTTCATTTAAAATTGTTTTCAATGGAATATTTTTGTCTCTTTCTGAACAAGGCATTTTCATACCTTTTTCACCATTAAAAAGGAATGTTCATTTTAACTCATATGACATGTACGGATTTACCCACCATAATTTTTATGGAGCCTCATCTACATGTTCAAAAGGTTAATTTTTAAGAAATTATTTTCAAAATAATTTCCAATGAAATGGTTATCAAAACATTTCCAGTTTTACATTATATGTTTTCAAGTAAAAATGTTTTCAAACTGTTTTATGATTTTTTAATATGTTTAATAAGTTTTTTTATTGAAATTTTTTCAATAAATTGTCATGGTTCATTCATACGTATTCAAGTAAGTTCATATTAAATAAATCATGAATAATTTTTATGTTTTAAAATTATTTTCAAAATAATTGTTATCAAAAAATTTTTTATTCGTTCTTTATACGTTTCCAATATGTTTTCAATAACAAATGTTTTTTAAATTTTTTTTAATATTATTTTATCAGTTATTAAGGAATTTTTTTTAAATTAATTTATTTCCCTTTAATAAATTTTCAATTGATTTTCTATTAAAATTAATTCCAAATGGTTTTATGTATTAAAAATTGATATATCAAAAATGAAAATATATTTTCCTTAATAAAACTTATTAAATGATATTTCCAATATATTTTTATATAATATGACATTCATTTTTGTTACCCATTCAATTATAGTAATTTGATCTAATGGTTCCATTCATATTATATATCTTAATGTGTAATGCTTTATGTCATTTTATTTATCGAATCCATTTATATTTCATGGTTTATATACTTATAAAATGAAATTATATTTCATGGGATATGCTTCTAATCGAATGATTATGAATCATGTATCGTTTAACACATGATATTATATGTTTACATGTTTATGATACCTAGTAAATTTCACGAGATAGGATTTGTCTGTTTATAATTTTTTTGAATTTTTTTATGATTTTATTATGATATTTTTGGGACATATATCTCCCTATAATGCATTATGAAAATATTTATTTCTCAATAGATAGACTAATATAGTCTTGTGAGTGAACCACAACTACTAATATGGCCATGTGAATTATCCATGACTTCCAACATGGTATGAATAATGAACTCACACTATTAAGATGGGCCTTGGAGTGAACAATAACCGCCAAGATGGTATTGAGTGTTAACCTATAATAATAATATGGTCTTGGACACAATGCCTTGGATACTGTGGTAATCATATTAGATGGTTATGTGTCTTTCACAATTCATTATTTTATTCTTATAGTATGATTTTGTTGCATATATTATTTATTTATTTATTATTAATGTCTAAGAAACTTCACATTATTTTTTGATGATTTTTTATGATCTATGATTTGAAAGGTATAATATTCTAATTTTAGGTTCACTTTTTTATACCCCTATGCTCATATTTATGATGACCGGTATCCCTTTTCTACACTTACATAGCATTTGAACTGAAACCTTTTTATGTTTCCTACCTTAGGTTATAATGATATGTGTTATGGTAGTTGTGCCGAATAAGGGTTCTAGTAAATAATAACATAGTGGGAGGTAATATAGGTAACTTATGTATAAGAGTTCATATTTCAATGTTTACAAAACCACTAGAATAGTATTATTATTGGGTGTATATTTGTTCAATATTTTATGTATTTAAAAAAACATTAATGTTAATTTTTGTTAAGAGAGGTTATTTATAGTTTTAATAACAACAATATTTTAGTTATATATTAAAATATAGGATGATAAATCCTTATTGATAACCCTAAGGACATTTCTGAGTATTATTTTAAGGATAAGATAAAGTAAATGGAATTGTCTTGAATTTTTTTAAAGGGTAAAGTGATTGGTTTCGTATGACTAAATCAATGTATGAATATTATAAGTGGTTGGGTCTATGTAACAGATGTAACTTGGGGTAATTACTCTAACAAGATATTTTAATCCCAGATCGGGGTGACAGGGTACATAAAAATTGGCATTATTGAACACCATGTTTCAAACTCCTGGGGGATATGCTTTGGGAATTTCAAAAACTATTCAAAAATAATAATTAATTATTTAAGTATATCTTGTAAACGAATAACCTTGGATGAACATAGGGTGACATAGATTAAGTATGGTGTCATGATTTAGTCATCCAATAATTAATTATTTTCATTACTATGTGGTTTTATTCGATGATATGTAACAATCAAAATGTGCTTATAATTTTAGTCAATGGTGGGAATTGAAAGGAATTTTATTAATGTCGAATGTGATGGATGATTTAATAATGATAATTTAAGTGTAATTAACACTTGATTAAAGGATGTTGTGATCATTCCAAATCAATTTTCCAAGAACATGTAAAAAAATTTGTACATTAGCCAACTCTCAGACTCACAAAGTAAGATAAAGAAGAAATTCTATTAGAGATCAATTAATAGAGACCATAAATGATATAGGATTTTGTTTCATTTGTTCCATTAATATGGAAAGAATATCCTAAGTGAATTTCTTCTAGGGACAATTATATGTTTTGACTGTGGACAAAAATGACACAAATCAAGTGACTGCAATAGATAAATGAAGATTTTGGTAAATGAAATGGAAGAGAATATTGACCTCCCTACGATATCATTGACAGTTAAGTTCTTATGTGTTCATTAAATAGTAGTTATTAAACTCAATGTCCCAAGATGATGGAACCTTATGGTAACCAACAAGGTCGTTTGATTAATTGTTACATTGCTGATGATGAAGAGGCTATATATGAAGTTTGAAAGGAATAATGTATTGTTTAATAGGATGAGGTAGTGTTGTTAATGTATAAATGATGAAGTATTAAATGATTTTATGTACTTTGATTCAAAAAATATGTTACATAATTGATGAAATATAAAAGTATTGTTATACTTATGTTTATTTTTTAGTATTTACAATAGTATGTTGAATGTTCTCATATGGCCCAGTGATGTGACTTAATGATAAGGTGATACATTGTATATTGGATGGTTATCCATAATATGTTCATTATGTTATGATAATGTTTTTATAAATAAGAAAATAATATAGAACTTATTGCCATTGATATAAGGATGGACATGTTTGAAATTTTTTTATGTCATCATCGATGAATTTTAACACAACATTGGATTTAAAAAATTTCTGCAATATACATTGGAATATAGAATCATGAATGTTTTCCAAAAGGTTTATATTAATTCAGGTTATTACCATGATTTAGGGGAATGTATGATATGTTTATTCACATGTTTGTATTGTGAAAAATAATTAGTGCTATGTGATATTTGGTGGATAAATGTTAAGCTAATTCATGAATTTATTTCTAAATATATGGATTTCAATATTTCGAAAGGGAAATAAGGTTATCAATTTGTGAAATGTTTTATTTAATCTAGAGAGGATGCACTTATGTATTAAAATTTTATTGATTATTATTTTTAAAAGTAAATTCAGTGATTAACCTTATTTAAATTATGATCATATTAGTAATTTTAGAAAAATATATTAGTATAGTTTTATAAAAGTTCATCATGTATTTCAGGTGAAAACCAATCATATCTGGAAAGGATATTTGTCTTGAACCCATGATTGTATGATGATAATGGTTTCAAACCTACAATCGGCCTACATCATGTCCTTATTAACATGTAAATATATTTTTTGAATAAATATTACTGGTAAACTATAGGATTTAATTTTATGATTATAAATTAATTAATCAACCATATTGATTTTCAAGAATATTTATACAAAAATAGTTATAATTTTCCACATTTTATGGTCTATATGATCAGAAAAAAAATTCTTTTATTACTTCAATAATCAAATTTAATTACTATACATCCATTTCTTAATGTAAATATTGTATTATAAATAGATAGAAATATAAAAAATAATGAGATGTTATTTATATAAATATATTAAGTAAGTATATTTTCTTATATTCATGGTCAATTAATTAATTACTCATAATAATTAAAATAATTCAAATGTGATGTCCTAATTCAATTATTTTTGTTCAACTATTGGCCTCTTAAATCATAACATATTTTTGACATTGAGGCCCTAAAATTTTCTTTAATAATTCACAAGTTTGAGATTTATCACCTCAATCCCTCCCTATTAATATTTATGCTTTTTCTCAATGTCCAATCAACATTCCCAAACTATGTTCTCCTATGTCAAAACTCGGTTATATATCGCATTGGGTATCACTTATGGTCCCAAATTTCCCCTTTTAATGGATGTTTTAATATTCATTTTTACAGTGAGGGTTTTTATGAACAACCCTTTGAATTATTATAAATACTAGAATTAAGTTGAATTTCAATGGGAAATTTATTTTACGAGGGATAGAATCTAACACCCTGAAAATTTATGAATTATTCTTATTTAATTAATTTATCATTTTGGATATTTTTATTTCACACGTTACTAAAAATAATTTATTTTATAATAAAGAATATTGTTTGGAATCATTTATATGTAAAACTATGTTAATTGTGTACTACATACAAACTAAATTTTTTCTTGCTCTACATGGAACACCGAGGGTAGCTTTTTTCGAATATAAAAATGACATTCCTCGATGGCTTTCTTAACACACAATATCGTGTTCTATAGAAAAATAATATGTTAAAATGTTATTATTTAATTTAATGAGATATAACCAATGAATTAATTTATAGGTTATTATTATAATTTTTTAATTGATGAAAATATTTGGTCCAAACCAATATAATATGAATTCATAGGATACCAATTAATTAGAAATTAAAACGAACACAGATTGAATATAAAATAATATGTTAATATGGAATCTGAGAAGTATTAAATTAAAAAATTAAATTAATTATATAGTGATAATAATGTAATATAAATGCTATATATTCAGATAAATAATTTTTATATTCATCTAAAAAATTAAATAGACATATGATAATAATAAACATAGTTTTGTGCAAAAAAACCTATGTTTTTTATAATGTGAGTTTTAATGCATTTGGATGGATATCCCATTTAAATATAATTTTTTGAAATTTTACATATTTAATATTTAAAAATAAACTAAATCATTGAATTTTTATCATAATAATTGGGTTTGTTTATATTATTGGTATTTTCCTATGAATTAATATTTTCAAATGAATGGTAAACAAATACTGAATTTTTTATTCATACACCTTATTCATGTAAATAATTTAAAAGGAAAAATAAAATTTTAAACTTTTATAAAAGATTTATTAGATAATATTTTTATTAATTAATAAAATTTAGGTCATTGGAACTAATTTCATGTTGAAATAGTATATAAAATCAGAGAAAATATTAGATCATTTTTACTTAAAAACCTATAGTGTTATCATGTCAGTAAAATTAAATTTATATTAATTTATTCCACATAATTGGTGGTAATTTATATAAATGGTTTAATTATATGGAATTTTAATATTTATATTTTATAATATATTAAACATAGTTTTGATATAAAAAATATTTGTGAATGTAATTAAAATTAAATTCATCACTTAAGGAAAAATTAAGCTTACTTAAGGACAAAACCATCCAATTAAGACTCATAAAAACCTAGAAACGTGTAAAAGAGACATATTATGGCCACTTACAGACCGTATCCACCTTTTAATATACTTTGGTGTATTATTGGATACAATTTCAACATGAAAAATTTGTGTTGGATTCTCTCTTCATTTATTTACAACATTGCCACTCCTCATCCCAAATAAAAAGGACAAATCTCCTCCCACATCATCACAACATTAAATAACATTTAATTTCCAAAAATATATCAAATAATCTAAAAAAATCACATAACTCCCCATACAATCCTCCCCTTTGTCAGAATGAAATACAAGGATGATTTTTGGCATAAACCAAATGTAGTTACATAATTAAGATGTAACGTCTTCTCTCAAGATCCTCTATTTTATTATCTTTATCAAACCATCCCACCCTATATTTTACATTATTTAATAAAATAGTATCCACAATATAATAGGATCTTTTTATGTTATTCTGATTTACCTATAGATACAAACACCTCCATCTAATGGGTAATGAACATGTTGTTTACGTGAATGAAAAACTATGTCCCTACTAAATGAAGATTGTTAATTTTTCCATTACCCACTTTTATGGTAAAAATTATGAAGGAAAAAATATTTTTATATTTCAAATATTATATTTATCATTTATTTATTCTTATGTACTCTTTTTTCAACACATATATTTTTACATTCCACTTTGTGTAAATGTGATAATTTTGTTGTCTGATTTTTAGA
Source organism: Viscum album (assembly GCA_963277665.1). Lineage (NCBI taxonomy): Eukaryota > Viridiplantae > Streptophyta > Magnoliopsida > Santalales > Viscaceae > Viscum > Viscum album. The sequence goes on from OY728141.1 coordinate 1,144,881,252, forward strand.
CAACCACCCCCTTAATGATATGTGATTCATTCACACACTACATAGAATATATTATGGATGGGTTAAGTGAATAGATTTTATATATATAGCATTATAATTCCACATTAATTATATTATATATAAATAATTTTCTTTTATCAATTTTATAAGACAATAACATTTGAAACAATGTTCATGCATACATACGGCTTACTATCTTAATGAAAGTTCAATTCCATGTCATACTATTATGTTATATAGATTATTATAAAAAACTATATTGAATATACATGAAATTTATATCATGGTTTAAATAATGGATTAATGATATATGTATAACGATAGAATAAATTGCAAAATAAGAGACATGTAAAGAACAAATCATATATTAGCTGAAGTGAATCTTTAACATATTATTTTCAACAAGACGGTAATATAAGGTCATTATAAAACTATATATGGTATTATATAAAATAATATGGTTATATGAATAAGTATAATAAATTTATATTTGTTATATAGGTGTTCCTAATGAGTACGATGGATTTCAAAACACAATGTATGGGAAATTTCATCTCACTTTTATTTCATGAGATAAAAGACTTATTCAACACACATATATTTTGTGTGGTGTATATACTGAATATTAATGTATTATATTTCACTTATAATTAAATTAAAGTGTATTTACAAATCTATTTTATGAACATTCTTTCATGGGGTTTATGTTTTAATGGTTACAAAATATGGAAGATATTTTTGTCTCAATTTCCCATCTTTAACAATCATGTTTTGTTATGAACATAAATTATTTTTGGAGATGTAAAATATTCCAATTTACAAGTTATATGATTAATATCCTTATTTGAATGATATTTTCTACCTCATATAATTTTCCTTTTCTTAAATAGATTGTGTGATCCAAAGTTACAAAGTAACACATTTTTTTTGAAACGATCTCATAATTTTTCAAGATTTATTAATTATTATGCCTCCTTTTATTACATCTTTTGATCTGTATCTAAAATAAAATCATTATATTTATTATCCTATTTTATTTAATGATTATTAATTTTTTGGTACCACCATCATGCTATTTGTTATATATATGATTGGTAATGTGTTGTTTTTAAGAATTCATGAGTTTAACTTATCTTCGATCATAAATCTATCTTACATTAATAAAATGTTTTATAAAAAGGGATTATAATAATAATGCACTATTACAATATAATCATTAAAATAATTTCTTCCCTTTTTTCTTATACAAATGTCTCCATTGTAATATTCATTTCCTATTCTGAGAATTGAATTTTTTACCAATTTTTATTGTGCAAAATAGATTTTTTTACCTCATAATAAATGTATAGAATTACATTCCTAAAATTAATTTAAAGCATGATTTTCATGTTTAAGAGGTAAATTTTATAGAAAGTGTTTTTTAATTTATATCCAATGAAATGGGTTTCAAATAATTTTCATGATTCTATAATATTTTACCATGTATTGTGGTTTTAAAACATTTTCAAGATATATTTATATGTTATATTTTTTTTAATTCAAATGGCTTTCAAATTATTTTCAAAAATAATTCTTATTATTTCATATAAAAGTAATTTTAAAAAAAATTATAAATTATTTAATAAATTATAATTTATTTTAAATGAAATGGGTTTTAAAAAACATTTCAGGCATCTTTCATAAGGTTTTAAGGAAAAAAGGGTTTCGGTACAATTTTACGAATTATATTGAAGTTTTCAAAGTTATATTAAAGGAATAGGGTTTCAAAACATTTTAAATATTTTAAAATATGTTTTTTAAATATATTTAATGAAAAATTTTATGGTAATTTTATGAATATTATTTTATATGTTTTCAAGTAAAAATAATTTTAAAATGATTTTATGTCCTATTTACAATTTTTTAATGTATTTTAAAATAAAATGATTTTTCAATGGTTTTATGTTTTTAAAATTCATTTTTCAAAAATGAATGACTTTTTTCCTCAAAAAATGATTTTTAACTATATTTCAAAATTCATATCTGTCTAATTATGGAATCCATTTATATTACTGATGCCTTTCTATGCAATGATCTAAAGGTTTTATTTCATATTCATTCCCTGAATGAGCTATGGTTGATTTCTATGAATTTATGCAATACAATTCACTTTCATGAGTAATATTTTTATGAAACATATTTCATCATTCATGGGATATGATTTTGATGAAATGATTATGAAACATCAATCATTTTCCATAGGTTATTATATATATACATTTTTATGATACCCATTTCATTTAATGGTATAAAATTAGTTTGATTATGGTTTTGTGGAACAGTTATTTCTGATTTCATTGCGAAATTTGTGGAACCTATATCGACATCAAATGAATTAGAAAAATATTTATATCTAATGAGATTGACATAGATGGTCTTGGGAGGGATCTTGGAATACTATGAAGTCCATTAGAGAGAACTATGACTACCAAGATGGTATGAGGAGTTAACTCATGCTTGAAATATGGGCATGGGACTAAACCATCACATCATTGATTGTATGGTTAGTGATCCCATACTAATAAGATGGTCAAGGAAGAAATTACTTGGATACTATAGAAATCATCTTAAATGCCTATGTGTCTACCACAATTCCATGTTTTATTCATATGTTATAATTTTATGTCTTAGGATCCTTATTTCTTTATGATTCATGTCTTATGAACTTTTAATCATTAATAAATGATTTTTTATGATATTTGATATATAGGGTATGATATTAATTTTTCATAATCACTTTTTCATACCCATATGCTCATATGTATGTTAAAATGTCTCGCTTGTTTACCCTTACTGATAATCGTAGCTCACCCCTTTTTATGTTTCCTTCTCAATGATATAAATATTTGCATTATGTTTTATGTTTTTAAGAAGTGTTCTAGTCAAAATGAACCGAGTGGGAGATAATGTAGCTCACTTATGTTCCAGTGTTCAGGTTTCCATGTTTCCAAAGGCATAGACTAGTATAGCCTTTGTCTGTTTACTTATATGATAACTTTTTTATTCTGAAAATGATAGGTAATTTTAATCTTTTAATAGAGAGGGTTTTCATATTGAGAACACACTATTTTAATTTAGATAAATGTTTTATTTCATATTTTTCATGTTTAGTAAAACTTTTCAAACACCACCACAAAATATTGAGGTTGACTTTTCTATGAGAACTGAAAATGGGTAAATTATTCCATATGATGTATATAAATCCTCCTAAGTTAATGTTTGTAGACAGAGACTCCAATTAAATCTAGACTTAATTCCATTATAGTTATTGATTATATATTGTTAATTGGTTGGATATCTTTATACAAACCAATCCTCAACTATTGAGATAGGGAGAGCACTAATCAAATCCTAAGGCATCCTCTATTTTTTTTTTCAAGTGTGAGGAGGTGGGTGAATCTCTTTCAGAATCATCAACTGAAGTGTTGATCTTATTTCGATATGAGATATCATATCTATCACAAATTACTTTGGAAAAGGAGATAATCATGATTGAATATAGGCCCATTTCAAGGGCCTACACTGATGTATTCCCTAAATAATTTCATAGTCTTCCTCCTGACTGGGAGGTTGAGGTCTTAATTGAACTTATTCATAGATATGAGACTATATCAAATAATCCCTAGGGAATTAAAACCATTGAGTTAGAGGAATTGATGAATCGATAACAATAGAATTTATAAAACATTTTATATGACCGAGTGCATCAATAGGGGTGAACCAGTCCTCTTCATCATGAAGAATAATGGATTGATGATGCTCTAGATTGATCAACATGATGTCATAAAAATATTGATAAAAAAATAGTTTCCACTTCAATTGATTGTGGAGTTAATCAATAGACTATATGGTTCAATGTATTTCACTATATTTGAGATTCAGTTAGGATATCACCAATTAAAGGTTAGTTAGGAAGATCATACCAAGAGAACCTTTTGTATGATTTATTACATTATGATTTTATAGGGAATCATTTTAGAATCCATAATGCTCCCAAAATAGACTTAATTAGAAGGGAATTCATATATTACTTCAACATATATATTTTATTCTTATTGATGATATTATGATATACTCCAAGAGCATAGAGAAACATGAGGAGAATATTAATAATGTTCTAAATACATTGTGAAGTGAGAAACATTATGAAAAGTGAATTAAATTATATTTCTATATGGAATAAGTATCATTATAGGTTTATTTTATCAACCCAAAATGAATCTCTATGGATCCTTCCAAGACAATGGAAATCGAAGAGTGGCAGATGATAACATCTATAATTGAGATATGTAGTCTCCTTGTAATAGTTGGGTATTACTGGAAATTTGAGAAGAATTTATTAAGATGGTCAAAACCACTATCCGAGATTACTCGAAAGGGAGAAAATATTTTCAAGACCATTGTATGTGAATACTATTTCAAAGAGATAAAAAATTTCATATCACTACACTAGTACTCACTTCTAACAAGTGAGGAAATCATTTTTTTATATAGTGATACATAAAATAATCTCTTAGGATATGTTATTATTAAAAATCATGAAGTGATCGAATACACCATAAGGTTGTTAATCATTCATGAGAAAAACAATCCCATGAATAATCATGAGTTGGAAGTTGATATCTTCACGTTGAAAATATGAAAGAATTATCTCTACATGGAAAAGTGTGAGATATATAATAATTATAAGACCACCAAATATACATTCACATAGAAGGATATTACTATGATCTAGTGAATAAGGTTATATTACAAAAGGTATTATGACTACTCAATCCATTTCCATATTAGAAAAAGAGAATAATGTTCTTGATTCTCTAACTGGAAGAGGTCCTTCAACTTTATTAATGATTCTAATTTAGAAAGATCTAATATTGTTAGACCTAAAAAGGATGTACATTATTATTTATAAGGAAGGAATGTAATCAGTCATTTTTTAAATGATTGCTCAACCACCCCATGTGGGGAAGATAATGGGTTCACAATGAAATGGTGTAGAAATTCGGATGAAGGGTAAAGCTAATAGAATGAGTAAATTCATAGTATTAAAACATAATGAGTAATGTTTTATAATTATCAGGGAATGACTTTTTGTACCATTCAATACATAGATAAAAAAGTATTCTGAATGATGCACATATCTCAACATTCCCTATTCACCTAGGGAGTAGAAAGATGTATCAGTATCATTGAGAGAACTATTTGTGGGACAATATGAAGTGGAATGTTGCTGAATATACATCAAAGTGACTATCATGTAATCAAGGGATGGATGATAGTAAAATTTATAATAGTACGATGATGCCAATACATAATATACAAGCAAATGAGAAAAAATCAACATATACTTTGTCCCCAAACATCCAAAAACATCCATAAGAAACAATGTTATATGAGTTGTTATTGATCGACTCATAAAGACAACTCACATTATCTCAATTCGAGTAGACATAAAACTAGATCAACTATCATAGATATACATTTGAGATGTGGTAAGGAATCATGGAGTACCACTATAAATTTAATCTAATCAAGATCATATATATAGATAAAAGTTCTAGATAAGATTCCATCATGCTCAATTAAATGAGGAAATATTTAGTATAGATAGTCATCTTCAAACTGATGGCCAATTATAGAATATTATTCATACTCATGAAGACATATTGAGAGAATGGTAAATGGACTTTAAAATTTTATGGTACCAATTACTTATATTGGATGATTTCTCTTACACCAATAGTTTTTTCTCATTCATCCACTAGATCTATATGAAACCCATTATTGGAAAAGATGCAGAACACTGACATTTTCGGTTGTATTAGTGAATGTAAGTATCTATGACCTGAAATGGTATATGAAATGGTATAGAAGGTGAAAACCATTTGACCTCACATCAAGGTTATCCAATGTCGAAAAAAGAGAAATGCATACACTATTTTCTGATACATTGTGTTTAAGGTTGTAGATATTGTATTCCTCCACATATATCCATGGAATAGAATCATGATATTTGGGATGAATGAAAATCTAGGTCCCATGTAAATCAGAGCCTTTGATATTCTTATCGTTTAGGACCCTTGGCCAATCAACTAGCACATCCACCAACCATGTTCCGCGTATATGATGTATTCCATGTATCCCTCTTGAATAAACACATACATGATCCCTCACATGTACTTAATCAAGTGGCGGTACATATCAAAAATGATATCACTAACAGGGAGTGGCTAGTCGAGATCATTTATCGTAGATATAATGTTCTAAGAATCAAGACTACTCACCATGTGAACGTACAATGAATGAAGCATAAGTATAATGAGGAAACATGGGAACCATATGATGTGATTAAGGATAAATACCCACATAGGTTTTTGTAAAATGAAATATAGAGGGGTAAATTTAAAATTGATAGAAGAATGTATCGACCAAATAATTTATCAATTGAACTTTTTCCCTTCTTAAAATAATGTTCTATAATATCAAACAAATGCATTTCATAGGGATACCAATAACACATCATTATCATAAATGATGAATGATATAATTATTATTTTAGAAATTAAGGAACCTATCTCGATGGAAAAGTAACCTAACCCACTGAATAGTTACACGTCCATTATGAGCTGTAATTTAGCGAACAGAATATTATAATCATCAATGAAAGTATAAATAAAATTTAGGAATATTAGAAATGATTATATGATATTATTATATCATAGTATTCATAAATAAATGTTTTAGAAATTATGAATTTTGTGTCGGTATTGTCATCAAACATAAAAGGTTATTTACAATTTTATAATTTATATAATTATTTAAAAAGAATATATATTTTCATAATATAGATTCATTAATTACTATTTTATTTCCTTATGAAAAAATAAAATTTTATGTGACCTTATTTAATTATTCACAATATAGTAAAATCAGTTATAAATTTTAAATCTATATTTTCCAAGTAAATGATGATTTTAATTAAAAATTAAATTTCTCATTTAGGGAGTATTCTTTTCATAAAATGGATTTCATTTTTGAGTTATAAATATAAATAAATGGTCTAGAATAATTTTTTGTATTTTTCTAAAATAGTTTATTTTTTATCAATAGTAACATACCAAAAATTATAGTATTAAAAAAATCATATATGATGTATGGATAATATAGAATATAATATTGAACACCCAATAATTATTTAATTTACTATGGTATAATGTTAATACCATTCACATTATGGAGCCAAAATAACAAAGTACTAATTAAAATTATCAAAAAACACCCCTCTCCTCCCCTACAAATACCAACACCACCACCTCTTCTCTTAAACTATACATATACTCATATTTAATTATTTTAATGTAATAATACACCATAAAACCTCTTCTCATAATACTCTTATTCTATAAATCAAAATGACATCCACGATGTGTTAATTAAATGAAATCATGGACAACAAGTTATCTTTCTCATTTACTATATTCAATAATGGTCATAATAATAGAATACTCGTTGAAAAAGATTTTAAAATGTATCTTATAACCTTTGTTATTTTTGGGAAATAAGTTAGATGTATAATATTAAATAATAAAAGTAAATAATTTTTTTGTGATTAAAAATCAACAAAATTAATTGAAATGATCATCATTAACATTTTATCAGATAAATCATCATCACATATGAAAAAATGTAATATACAATACCAATTAAACTTATTCATGTTAATTAATGACATATAATTTAAAATATATATAATTATATACATTAGAATTGATCTTCAATACATGTGTAAAAGTTATGAATCTTTACAATCATGAAAAAAAATAATATCAAACAATGAAATCAATAAATATAAGTCATAAAAATGTCCATAAAAAATTCATAAAATATTAATGAATAACATACATTTGTATGATGGTATCTATTATTTAATTAATTAATTAATCTATTTTTATTATCCATGATATTAATGTGAATAATTTATTCTGACATAAGGTATGGCTATTATCAAACCTAATATCTTTTCATTGGGTTATTCATCATTCATAAAAAAATTCAATGTGAATGTTCATTTAATATTACTAAAATTAAATTTCGTTTTTCTTACCATTTATCTTCTATGTTATACATCTTAATAATAATATTTTATGAAAAAATTAATTATTTTTCCAAAATATCACTTCCCTCCATGAAACACACCTTTTAATTCTATTTAGATTTATTCTTCTTCATCCTAGATTAATGATTCACATATGTAGAATGTTATTCCATTTTTAATTTTGGAAAACAAATGCTTTTTCATGAATGTATTCATTATGAAATTCTAAAGATACTCATTTCCATTCCATTGTTTATTTTATGTCTATGATTGATATATGTTCTATGTGACATGATTGATTATGTAAATGTTATTCTGTGATAGGTCAACCAGAAATTATATAGTACTATAATGCATTTGGTAGAGTGATGTATCTCCTGAGAAAACTGAAAATTTTAATTAACATGATACTATATATATTCATAGAGATGTTGATGTTATGATTATTCACATATTCTATGAATGTACATGATGCTATCACTATTCAAAACTGTGTGTTATTTGACCTCTAAGACACGATGCTACATTTTTTTGAATTTATGTATTCTTTTCCTTTATATAATTTTTTTGATCATGATTATAATGATGATGAAAAAGTTATATTATGATGGTTACGATGATGAACATCCTAGTTATATTTATTAATATTCTTATATATCATCTTACTGGGATTTTAGCACAACCCTTTCATTGATTTATATCCTAAGGTGACTACATATACTAAAGTGTACACGAGCACAACTAATAAAAATGATATTAGGGAATTAAATTACATTTCATTTTATTATGTAAATTTTAGGCTTGGAAAATTTTTTATGAAGAGTATAATAATTTTTATCCTACATTGGTAACACTATAATGATGATCATCATTAAAATGATTCAATTTTTATATATGAAAATGTATGGTATCTATATTGTTTTTCATATATCATAATGAAAATTAATCAACAATAAACACATGGCTTTAGAGATGGATTATTTACAGTCCCAAAATCATAGAGTCCTAATATTATTTGGTTCTATAGTTTCACCAATAAATGATAATTATGAAAAACTATAATAAAATTAGTTCCATATAAAAATAAATAAATATTTATTCATCAGGTTTTATTAAAAAAAAATTACATTGAGTTGGAACCTTGAGAATTATGGATCTATAAAACTACATGATCTATCTTCATCAAGATCATTTATTTCTAAAAATATCTGTTATAAAAATTTTAATCCCTTCGTCCCATAAGATCATTATTAATGGAACTCTTGCTTATTTTACACAATTCTTGATGAATTGATGTTTCTCATCCCTATTTCTAAGAACCAACACACATAACTTCTTCCAACTCACTCGTATTTTCTATTACAAACAATATAATTTGTTACAGAAATTATCAATATTTATTCAATGAAATTTATTGAGAAAAATATTTCTAATCATTATTCTCTAATCACTTAGTACCTGGGAAACTCAACTGAATCATGTAGCAGTCAGAATGTAGGATTTCATTCATGGAAATATTAATTTTTTTATCATCTTAAAACCCATAGTAAATTTTAAATAACTATAATTCTTATAGAGTATTCACATAATCATGTAGTATTTATAGAAATAATAATATATTATAAAATTTTTATCATTTTTATTATTCTAAAATTAATTTTAAAATGAAATTATATCTAAATAAATGATGTTATATGAATTTTTTCATTACATATGAATTATGAATAATAGGATATGAATATATTAACTTTTATTGATCCCCTTCCGAACATATATATAACATTATTAATGGTGGTAAGGTATATTTATAGGCTTTTATAAATATACATTGTTCTCTTGAGTTTGGAACATATATTTTCTTATGCATTCCTATATGTTGTCATACATTATGTTGAATATATTCTAAATAACTAATTATTAATGTTTATTGTATGATCATAATGAATGATATTCCAAAGTAACCAACTCATATCTACTTCATGTACTACAATTGTAAATATACAACTCATAATTACTTCACAAAATATCATTTATATATGATCTATCACATATATAATTTATGTACTACATTCATGTATCAAACAGTTCCTGTTAATCCTCCTAAAACTATAGAAAATCATTCTTTTTCACATATGCTACATATGTGAACATGATGGATTTATCGATTTTCCAAAAAATTTCATGCATCCCTTTATCATTTTTAGAATTTTAGAATATATATTTTCACATGTGTTCATGACATCAAATACAATGTGAATCCAAACATACCATCTTCTCATATTTCACTACATATAAGAAATAGAAAACATTGTAGTTTAATTAATTTATATCCATGTATGTTAGATTAATTTTTTAACAATATATGGGATGTTTTTATCTCACATTAACATTAAATATCTAATGAAAATCTAAAATAATCATACAGTCATGATGAAAGGGTCATTGAAATACCATTGAGACAAACCACTCTTCGACTTCATGGTGTAACACGAAACCCTAGATCCTCTCATGTGATGGAACATGATTATCATGTTTGTGAAAACAATTTTGGATGATTTTATCCTCTTATCCACTCTCAGAAAACTAAAAACTTCATCATAGTCTTTTTTTAGTGTGAGGGATTATTTATTGAGATTACATCAATAGTGGTTTTATCATTGTATAAATACCCATTTATCATTTTAATTTTCCAATTTTAATTCATTAAACTAATTAATAAATATACTTACATTATACACAAATTAATTACAATCATGTATCAATATTTAATGTTTTCCCCAGCTAATATATTTTGATGCCAAAAATTTTTCTAAACTAATCCCTTTTCATCAAAATATTCATCTCATATCTTATGAACTATATTCTCCTAACATAATCCATGTTTATTATATCAATAACTGTCCTTATATCAAACTTACTAATAGAAGTTTTCATTCATCAATTTAACTAGCTATAGAACAATAAATATAACTGTATTTATATAATGTAATTTTCAATACCATCAACATCTATCTTTATAATTAATATTATCCATATATTATCCCATATAATTTTATTTTTCTAGAACAAATCATGCCATATTTTTATCCCAAAAACAAAAATTTCCATTTCATTCAAAGCATTTGGGATTTCTTAATCATTTCTTCCTAGGTAGTAAAACACAAATTTAACATTATCTAAAATTTATAGTATTTAGTATCTATGGAAAATACAATAAAGAAGTTTCTTCTTCAACCTTTATTGATGATATATGAGTTTCCAAGGCATTTAGATATTTTTTTAATCATTTGAGATGTTATATGTTTATTTGGATTCTTCATTTTTATTATGATAACATAGTTAATTGGATTTATTCATATTTATATTGGTGAGTGTTGGTTATTTCACTCTCTAGAAATTGGAATATAATGTTACATTTTATATTCCAATTTACTACAAATTGATATATTCTTAAATTAGTTAAATACTATAAATAATAAATACCTAGTTTTAAATATTAAATTTTTTGTGGCATATAATTAATTTTCCATGAGTAGACTAATTATTTTTCATATAGTTCTCAGTACATAAATATAGATTCCAAAGTCCTAGGATTATGCCTTGGGTGGGTCATGGGTGGCCTTAAATTATGGATATGTGTATACATCTAGTGATGTTTTTCTAAGATTTTGTGTATGTTTTTTTTTCTAATAAAATAAAAAAATTTATTTCAAGATTAATGTTTTAAAATTTAATTTTGTGCATCTATTATTTTATTTCATAAAAAATTATCTTAATCTAAAAACAATGCTTCCATGCAGTGAAAAATTTGAGTACTGTTTCAATGTAATAAATATTCCATTTGATCATAAAAAAAACATGGATGCTCATCCTTTAAAATATTCTAAGGCATTCATATTGGTCCATGAATCAGGGTGACTTTATCTAGAGGTTTTTTCACAGTTACAATGTAATGAGAATTCATCCATCAGGGGGATCCTATAATGTTTTCTTTTCTATGAGATTTCTATCTGAAACAACCTCCAAATATTATGGATTCTCTATGTACTTTGGATTGTAATTGATGTATCAGTATTGTTTAGAGGGTCAAAAATCAAATGGAGGAACCTAATGTCAGCCTATTTATGTTTATAATGTTTTGGTAAAATTTTCTTATACAATGGTGATGGTGTGACATCTCATTACTATTTGTTCGGTATTTCTAAATCCTCCCTCTTGTTGCATATTTGTTTGGGTTTCTTTTGGGGTCATTTAGGGAGAATTTTTAGAATTATGGTGGTTTTTGGGATGCGGCACGGTTCGCACAAGGCATGTTCATGGTTATGGAAAATTGTGTGCCATGAACGTGGTTGGATAGTAGTCTTTGCACAACCTACGTACGATTTGACCTAACAGTGTGTAACATCCCAGGAAACCGTGAAAATGGCATTTTACGGATCCAAAAATTTTATTAATATTATTTGGGGCCCCCATTTTATTTCCGAATGCACCACATTCGACCCTAATTTGGATTTCCCTTCCTCATAGATCTCATGGGTGATTTTTTGTCCCTCAAATCCCTTATGGATGAGATCTGAATCTTGAGGAAATACATTCGATCTCAATTCTGTTAGTTTCTTCCTCCCATTCTATTCCTCTTTCATTCTCTCTCATTCCCTTTAGGGTTCTATAGATATTGTTCTTCATTTTTGGAAATAATACCTTTATTTTTTGAGATTATAAATATATGTATGATCCATGTTTGTGTGATCTTCATTCGTCGTGGAAAAATCATGATTAGGGTTTGACGTTGCGAGGTATGTTTTTTTTGTTTGTGTTTCTGTTATAATGCCTAATTTTTTATGAACCCAATTTATTTGGTTAAATTTCAATAGTTTAGATTTAAATGAAATTGTATTGATTTGAATAAAATGTATATCAATCCATTTGTTTTAAAATAACCCAATTCAGATGAATTGGGTGTTTTGAGGAAAAAATTGTTTTGGGGTTTGGAATTGGAATTGGGTGAGGATTAAATTATAAAATTAAAAATTTTGATGTGATGGGAGAATCAATTAAAATTTTGATTTTAATTAAAAAAACATTTATTTAATGGAATGATTGTGAAAAACCCTAATTTAAGTGATTTGGGGGTTTGGGATGAATGTGATGGAATTGTCTAGAAATTAAATTATTGAATTTAAATGTGAAATGTATTTTGATGTTTCTTGACTTGGTGTAAAATCCTATTTTTGTGATAAATGGAAAAAAATGTTTTTATGGAAACCTTAGGATCCCATCTTATTGAAAACAATTTTTTTTGATTAAAACCCTATTATGGTTTTCAAATAGAAAATTAGATTATTTGAAGTGAAAAATGGGAAGATTTTCATTTTCTGTTATAAAATTAATTGCCTATAATTTTTATTGTACATGAGCACATGATAGCCTTAGGTAGTTAATGAGTTATTTTGGGTGTCACTTGATCATTCTACCACATTTTAAATTATCAAATTATCACATCCAATTCCTTAGGTTATGGTGATGAGATCAATTTACTTTAGGCTAAAACGGGAGTATGTAAATACTTTTCTGTATTCGTAGTGTTGCATCACAATATCTTAGATCAATAGTACCTATTTGGAATATGAATATGTTTCTCTTTTGTTTTCATTTTTTAATGCGTTTATATACCATTGTAATAAACTCTTTTACATGAATTAATGATTTAAATAAATTGTATATATAATGTGTTTATTTAATCATTCTATGAGAATTTTTTTTATGAAAAGTATCCCTTAATTAAAGGAAATTTCCATCTTTTGAAAAAAAATATATAATTTTAATATATAGCATACTTCCATAAATGTATTTAAATCTTTTAAATTATAGAAATTTTTATTTAAATATGATTTTATAATTTGAAACGTGTTTTTTTAAATTGAAAACACACATTGGTTAAATTAATATATGCATCTGTTATATAATCCTTGGTTGAAATTCTACAAGGAATTAGATCAAAACCTACATGTGCCTTCCGGTGTTTTTAGATTTTCCCATTCTCAGTTCAATCAAAGGAAAGGGATATCTTGAAGGTGGATCCTTCAGCTGAACATTAGTCTTGGTGAGTTATGTACAAAGGGACATTGGGCTGTTTTTTTACTTTTTGTACTTCTATTTTAGTAATTTGGAGATTCTTCCTATATAACCTATGGTATGTTACTCCCAGTGGATTTTTTCATATATTTTTTTACTTTCATATATTCTTTTCAATATACATTTTTAGTGGAGAAATCATTCCCACATTTTTTATGATGACAGGTGCAAGTCGCCAACCCATGGGGATCAGGAACATCCTTTGGGATATGTCTGGATCTACTGATTTATCAAGTTACTAGGGTACCTAGTTGAATTGTGACAAATTTGTATCAAATTAAGTTTTATATCTTTTTTCTTGAAGTGAGTATGCATTGTGTAATCTTTTCTGGACTTAAGAGGTAGTTTCGATTGATTGCATGGCTATCTCTCACCACAATTAACCTTAACATCACATGTGTGGGGACAAAATTATGTATTTTGGTTTAGTATTATTATTTTTCATATTTTGATTTGGATAATTTGAAATAAATTTTTTTTCTATCCTATCAATTGGTATTAATTCCTGTCATTGATTAGTTTGAGGATTTCCTAATGTCTTCATTGTTGTCTGTTAATGATTTTTTAGCATTATTCCTCTAAGAAGATATGAAAATCGGGCAGAGGAGGAATCATCAACATAACCTCAGTGAGAAAATCCTAATATGGATCTAAGTCTTATTTAGGTTACTCTGCACACTATCCAAGCTCTAGGACATTCACCACCTCTAGTTCCCATTATAGATCCCATAGTGGAACCTCAGAAGGAACTCCTCAAGATTAGTTCTTAAGAGTTCCTTCAACTGAAACAAGCATCGTTAAATGGCTAAATTGAACCCCGAGGGGATGAGGAGTGGTTGAGCAGTTGGGAATGATTATTTGGGTTTTATGACACCACTGATGAGATAAAAGTAAATTGTTCTACCTTAGTATGGGACTGACTGAGTAGAAGATGTTGGGACACTATGTTTATAGTGATGAAACATGAGGTATTAGAGTGGAAAGACATCAATTTCCTATTTACAGATCGATTCTATATAGATTCTATGCTCTTGTCAAAGTCTACAGAGTTTTTTTTGGCTTGACTTGGCTTATAGATTTGTGGCAAAGAATGAAAACTATTTTTCTGAGCTAGTTCACTTGATACCAAAGATAGCGTCGAATGAGAGAATGAATGTTTAAAGGTTTGAGTTGGTACCTCATCCAGATATCCATTTTTATGATTTGGAACTGATGTTTCCTTCTTAAGATTATGTACTGAATATAGAAGTTATGGTTGAGATGGACATAGCTGGTAAGTTATGGTTTTTGGTAGTTTCTTTTTTTCTCTTAGTGGCAGTGTGAGTCCCATCAAGGGAAAAAGGAAGCATGATGATTGTCATGGTAGTATAATATGGCTCGATATTTCCAAATGTCTATTAGTGCCATGTATATGACCTTTTTTTGTTACATGTGTTGCAATACTGAGGATTTTCAGAAGGTTTTCACTTAGGAACATATGAATTTTGGCTCATTTGAGAGTTCATAAAACTCTTATAAGTTTTACCATATTTATTCAACTCCATGTTGTGGGATAGAATCATAATCTCCTCCTATGACTACATGGAATTTGGATTATTTACGTGAAAAAGGGTTCTATCCATAGTAATATGGAATGAAGCTTCTTCACATAGTGTAATAGTCTCTATATGAAGTAGAAATGGGTCCAGTGATCATGAAAGGTATTGTCACTATTGATTTTTCATTAGCGACTAGATTATTTGATATCGGTGCATCTCATTCCTTTATTTCAACCTGTGTTTTTAATCTTTTTAATCATTATATTGAGATATAATCATGTGAAGTGGATATTACTACACCCCTTGGTACAAAGACAGAGAAGGGTCTCCATAGTCCCTCTAATGATTTCACTATATCAGATATTGAGTTGGCTCAGACCATTATGATTCAAGATATTAAATTTTTTTCCATCAGCATTTGGATGGATTGTAAAATTTCCAAAAAAATCGTGGATTGATTTAAATACATGATGGGTATCCTTCACTACACCTAGTGGGATGCCTTTCATGATTCATGGAGAATGGGTCCTGAGGTTTAGTAGGGTTGTACCTTCTTATTTTAAATTTGGAGGTGAAATATTAGCCTTTTCCATTGAGTTGGAGCTGTAATCTTTGAGTGGAGATCTCCCTCCTGCTATTGTTGAGGTTCAAGATGTGTTTCCTTCGAACATCATTTGTTTTACACTAGTAAGAGAGGTTGATTCTTTCATTAACATGATGACTGGTAATCAACCAATATCTATTCCATCTTACCACATGGAAGTAACTAAATTGAAAAGGATAAATTCATAGTTGTATGATATTCTAGATAACAGATTTATAATCCTTAACATGTCACCTTGGGCGGCACCCGTACTCTTTTTCAAGAAGGAAGATGGTTTACTTCGAATTTGCATTGATTAATGAAATCCCAATCGAGCAACAGTAAAGAAAAATCTTCAATTTCAGTATATTGATGATCTATTTGATCAGTTTAATGGTGAATTTTTTTTACGAAGATTGATCTTTGATCTCATTACCATTAGTTAAGAATAAAATAGTCTGACAATCAAAAACAAAACATTCAGAGTAGGTATAGACATTAGGAGTACCTTGTCATGCCTGTTGGTCTAACTGATTCTCTAGAAGTTGTAATGTATTTAATTAAAAGAGTTTTCCATAAGTATCTCAATAATTTTGGGGTGGTCATTGTGGATGATATCCTTAAGTACTCTAAATCCAAGGAGGATCATGTGCATCATCTGACAACAGGGTTGATTTTTCTGAGAAATGAATGACCCAATTCCAATATTTCCAAGTCAGAATTATAGATTCGGGATGTGTTGTTTATGGGACACGTGGTGTCAGACCATGGGATATCATTCGACCCTAAACTGGTAAAATCAGTTATGAAATGGGAAAACCAAAAAATATCTTCAATATTCAGATCTTCTTAGGTTTATATAGATACTTCCGTCATTTCATTAATGACTTATCAAAGATTTCTTCTCTAACCATTTATTTTACCTAGAAGGGAGTGATGTATGTGTGGGGTAGGAAACATCATAGTTATTTTAATGAGATAAAACTTCTATTTAATAATGAACCAGTTTTGACTCTTCTAGAGGCATGCTAGGGCTATCTGGTTATTTTTATGTATCAGGTTCAATCTTGAGTTGCATTATTATGAAGGGTGGTCATTTTTTTGAATATGTATTTTTTTACTTTAGGCCGCACAAGAAGAATTATAGGACCCATGACCTTGAACTGTCAATTGATATGCACACTCTCATGATTGAAAGGTATTACCATTATGGAAAAAGGTTTATTTTTTTCTCAAACTGCAAAATCATGAGTTATATCTTCTCTCAATAATAGTTGATTCTCTGCTCGAGGTGATTTGGGTAATACTTGTATTATTTTGAATTTTAAATCCCCTATACCCTGGGCAATTGGAATTTCATTTAAGATACTTTGAGTATGATGATTCTAACCCATGCACTGATGGAATCATTAGATGTGTGGAATATGATGGGTCTCTCTGAACATTTTTACATTGGAGTTCAAAAGACAACGATTAAGGATTCCTTAGATAGTGTTTAGTTGACATCCTCTATTCATGAAATGATTCTTCAGGACCAATAGATTGATGATGAATTCCAGATAATTAGAGACTCTCTTAATGGTGAGGAGGCAGGTTCCCATTGGTCCATCTCCAAAGTTGAAATTTTATGCTATCAGAATCATATGGTGGTAATTTATTTAGTAAGGAATGTTGTGATATGGGTTTCCATAATTCATGGTGGGTTGTTCTCCCTAGAGCCATAAAGATTTTCAATGACAGGTGGTAGAAATTTTGGTGTCTAGGTATGAGGTGAGGCATTTTTGAGTTTGTCTCTCATTTCTATACATGCCAACTGCTGAATACTGAGCACCAAAAACCTTTAATATTTCCTCATGAACTTCCAGTCTCTAATTAAAAGTGGGATGAGATCCCAATTTTCTTTTTGGTCAGGTTTCCATGTACATAGAGAATAATAATTTGATTTGGGTGGTGCTAAACATGATAATGAAATTGGATCACTTTATACCCATTCTTGATAAAACCAATGTTGAGGAGATGGGAAGTCTCTATGTGAATATAATTGTTCAGTTTCACCGAGTTCCATCAGCTCTAGTATCTGGTATACATCCTCAGTTTACTTCTCTCTCTTGGAGAGGCCTTTAGGTGGAAATGGGATCTCACGTCTTTTTGAGCACGGAATACCATCTGCAGTTTGATGGATAAAGACATAAAGCCATAGGGATTATTTAGTATATGTCTTATTCTTGCGGCCATGACTATGGTGGATCATGGGGTGATCATTTGGGGATGGATGAGTTTTATTATAATGATAATTACCAGCCTATGATCAGAATGGCTCCTTTTGAGGCCTTGTATAGTCAGCCATGTAAATATTAGTTACATTGGTTGGTGATTTGTGAGAGTTCTTTTGTTGGACTAAGCAAGGTCCAAGAGATGATAAATAATATTTTATTTATTCAATTGTTGACATTAGAAACTCATAGCTGATAATAGTTTCATGCTGATCATCATCATAAAACATTGGATTTCCCAATTGGTGACCACTTTTTCTGGAAAGTTCTACCCGGGATGTGTCATTTACAGCTTTGGTGGAATTTGAAGATTTCTCCTCATTTTATTGGGCCTTTTGATATTGTTGGGTAGGTTGGGAATGTATTTTATTCAATAGAACTATCACCCCATATATCGTCGATACATAATGTGTTTCAGGTATCTCAACTTTTAAGATATATATTTAACCCATCTAATTTTCAAAGTTTGCATGATATAGACGTGGAACCTGATTTATCTATGACCAAGAAGTCAATCATGATAGTTTATTATGAGATCGAGGTACTTCATGTAACATCCCAGGTAAATAAAGAATATTTTTTTTTTATATTTATTAATATTTACGAATTAAATATTTATTTTACTTTAAAGGGGTTGATATGTTCGATAGCGTACCCGATACTCAACAAAGAGTTTCTTTGAAATCTTACTTTGCACACTATTAATAAAATAATATTATTTTAAATGGTATTTAACACGTAGCCGTTTTATTGGCGGGAATGAATAGAAATAACTAAAATATGATCATATATGTTTGTTAAATGTTTTTACATTTATCCAATAAATGATAAAGGCTTAAAAAACAAAAAGAATTCAATTTTAGGCATATATACTCTAATTTTCACTAAAGGTCCACTTATCGCCTTTTGATGGAGAACCGTCATAAAATATATTTTTGGCCACTCTCATACATTCTATTGGACCAAATAAAACTCTTCATTAGAATCGGGACATCAAAATTTACTTTGAGTAAATTTTTGGTATTTTTCCGATAAAGATCATTTTTTAATGAATAGTGAAAAATGTTGTATTTTAATTCAAAACCTCTTTTTAGTATAATATATTTATATGATTATATTATCTTTTTAATTGGTTTTAAAGTGAAATTAGAATATATTTTTACAATTTAATCTAATAGTGGTCATTGAAATTAATTTCATCTTGAAATTGGACTTAAAGTAGTGTCAATCTTTTGATACTTATTGTTTCATAAAAACCCGCTATTTGTTCTGACAGTGGGAATTAATTATTAAATGAATTAATGTAACTTATATGTTTTTAATTTTGTAAAATAGAGACCATTTTTTATTTCGGAATATAAAATATAGCTTAGGCTGAATTTTTGGTATTTTTCTGAAAAACTTCAATTTTTGATGAATAGTGAAACCACTAAGTGGTACTTAAAAAATGATTTTTCGTTTAAATGAAATTTTACCACCTCTGTGTTTTGAATTTTAAAAAAACAACATAAATGGTTTTCATTAATAAGTAAAATGTGGTTCAATGGAATTAAATTTTTTTTGGTGAATAGTAACTTTTAAGTTTTAATCGCGATTAGAGGTAATTAGTGTAGTTTAAGGTAAAAATAATGATTTAATAATATGAAATGAACTATAAACATGTCCTACCATTATTTTATGTGTCATGGACGACCAAGAAAATCTATGGGTCGACTTGGGGACCCCATGGAGCCACTTTGGTTGGAAAATGTCCTTAATAACTTTTTATATAAAGTTAAAATAAAAATGTCACAAACATGAGTTGTTTTACTAAAAAAAATTTTAAATGAGGTTATACATATCATATTTTTGACTATAAATATTCATTAGAAAGATAAAACGATTTCCTACATCATTAGATTTTTTATTATAATTTTTAGACATTAAATAAATTAAATTATTTATGACACCATGATGATGCAGTGATTACCTCATTATTTAACGATTTAACTAAAATGAAAATATAATGTAATATCTAATACCTAAACATGTCAAAAACCTATTGGATGGGTGGATTTAGAACTATTATCACCTTATCCTTGAAATATATAATTTTCGAAGCTTTTAAATCTGAAAATCATTTTATAATAAAGTAACCTTTTATAACATTCCAAGAGTGCCCCTCCTCTCCTCTTATAAAAGGCCCCCACCACTACCACCTTACCCACACCTCTCAAGCCTTTGGCTCGGCCGAACCCTGCCCATTTTGTCTCCCCACATCTCTCTCTTACTCCTAGAAGTCTCACTTTGGGCAGAAGTCTTTCCAAGGAATCCTTTGAGCTCAAATCAAAAAGAGTTTCCCGTTTTAAATCTAGCGTTTTCTTTTGTGTTTCTATGTTTTATTTTGCTTCTCAAACCCCCTAAACTCTTTTTATTCATTTCTTTTGTAACAAAAAAAGTATCATAAATATACTAGGATGTTGTTATAAGATGTTTTCGAGCTACACTTACTCATTCCTACATCTAATGGTTAAAGAACATACTGTTTCTGTGGATGGTGAATTTCTGCCTCATGAAACGATGATTGTTCAACACTCATATAAAACCTTCAAAGGTGGCCATAAAGATGTCACTATATTTATATATGATATATAATATGTTTATGTTTTCCTTAAGCTTATGTATTTTCCATTTTTGTCATACCTTAATGGTTTCCATTATGGGTAAACGCGATATCTTCATTTTAGGAAGTGCGGACTACTACCCCCTCAAAGTGATTTGATTTGTTAATACCATATGTGGTAAGTATAAAGGATAAATTTAATGATATTATATATGATATTATACTGGGATTATTATATACCTTTATATCAATATGATTTCACTCCATTAAGTAAGAAATAGAAATGAAAGTAGCGTTCATGCGTACGTACGGCTTACCGTCTCTTTGAACGGTGCATTTCATTTCTTACCTCTAAATGTTATTTAATATTATAAATGCATGTAAATACTGGATATATATGATATATATGATATATAAATCATGAATATAATTTTGGACATAATGGATATTTTACCCCATGAACAACTTGTAATTATAAAGAGTTTATTTTAGACTCATGTACCAATGATCGAAAAAATGACCATTATTAACATGAATAATTACATACTGTTCATAACATGGTAATAAGTAATATAAAAGGAATAATGAACTTGAAAAAGGTTCTTAAGAAAGTAGAAATTAACTCAAGTTTATTATTCAGGAGGTTAAATAATGATCGAGTCATGTCGGACCCGAGGTAAGGGACATCGTCTCTATCTCCTTTCATTGAGGAATATTTTGTTTTATACTCATCTTTCTTTTATATGGTGTATAAACCCCTTTGAATTTTACATTTATACAAAAGGAATATTTTTATACAAAGTGTTTACTAAACCAAAAAAGGGAATTTTTTTTGTCGTACGTATGCGGCGACAACGACTTCTCCGCCGCCATGACGATTATTTTAGATTCAGCTTCCTTTACAAGCCATACCATTTTTTTAAAATGAAAAATAAATACCATGTTTTAATTTTATTTTATTTTGGAATTGAAAATGGTTTTCATAATGATTTTATATCAATTTTTTATATTGATATCTTGTGGTTGAAAAGTGGAAATGTTATGTTTCCTTTATGCATGTTTTATGTGATATGATTATATTATGGTTCTTGGGCATTATTTTGAAGATGGGTGGTTCCGTGATAAACTAAGGGTGGGTGAGCCCAATATAGCTCTCCAATGCATTGGGTAACGCGAAGGAGTTAAACGTTAATGTTTCTCTAAAGCGATTTAGGGAATATACTGTGATGGGTATTCCAAACGTAACCATGAGGGTTACTCCCTATGTAAGAATGTTATGAATGCCTCAAGATACCTTTATGTATTATGATTTCTATGATTTATTAATGATTTGATGAGGTATGTTAATGTGCTTATGTTTTATGAGTAAATTATGATTTCGTACATGGACTAATGTTTTCATTTCGTACATTTATATCCCTTACTGAGCTTTTTATGCTCATCCCATGTTTTTGAAATGTTTTTCACAGGTCAAGGGAAAGGTACATTATGTGATGATAGTGTCAAGGAAGTGTCAAGAAAGAATCCATGTTTTATTTTAAATATGTTTCCGTTGATGGGAAAAATGAGTACTATCTTTTATGTAACCACTTTGTTTAAATGTAGAGAGTAATGCATGATTTATGATCTAATTCTCTAAAACTCTAAACCTGAAAAGATCCTCAATGTGTATTCTTGAAATATCTCAAGATTATGTAATGTTTAAGGATGGGGCCTTATAGTTGGTATCAGGGGTCGGTTTAGATAACTTTAGGAGTTAGAATTATATTAAATGATTATCCAAAAATATTTTTTTATGGTCAAATTTAAATGATATAGCATTCGAAGATTACCATGTTGCTTCATCTAAGACATGATTGTTCAGAATGGTTTTCCGCAGAGGAAACAGGGAAGCAGTTCTAGGAAGGCATACAGAAGGAAATGACCTTCCGATTCAGCATCCTGAGATGGTCGGAATTGGAACTGAATAGTTTTTTGTAGTAATGGCGCAATTGACTCAAGTGATAAATGGTGTTGGTATCCATGCACGAGATTAGCTGGATCAACCACAAAGAAACATGTAAGTGGTGGAACATTTCATGAGGCAACATCCCCCATCATTCAGAGGATCATCTGACCCTGTGCTAGCTGAAGGGTGGACTAAATCACTAGAGAAGATTTTCAATGTCATGGGGTGTTCAGACAATCAAAATGTAGGCCTTGCAATTTACCATTTAGAGGGTGAAGCAGATCAGTGGTGGTCGATGGTTAAAAATATTAGAGACGCTGATGAGATTGATGCTCTCAACTGGGATGAATTCAAAGGTATGTTTCTTGAGAAGTATTTTCCTAAGGTTGTTCAACTTAGGATGGAAAAACAATTCTTGGAATTGAGGCAAGAGGAAGACTCAGTGGCTGCCTATGAAGAAAGGTTCACTCGATTGGCAAGGTATGATCCAAATCTTATCCGAGACATTGATAGTAAAATAAATCATTTTTACTCAAGATTAAAGCCAAAATATCGAAGGGTTTTAGCTTATCAAGAGTTCAAAAGTTATGAAAAGCTTGTTCGATGTGCTGAGAAGGTGGAAATGGAGTTTGTCGATGATCAAGTGTTCTATAACAACCATTAGAAGAAGAGACCGAGGTGGCAGGAGAAAGGAAAGAATTCTTCAAAAAGGTCTGACAGTAAGAAAATAAGTTTCTAGTTTGTGATAAATGTGGTAAAAGGCATGCTGGGGAATGTCTTCTGAATTCTGGAAAGTGATACTGATGTAGTAATATAGGACATAAGGCTCGTGATTGCACTGAAAAATATCAAGGTGATGGTAAGTCCAAATTTTATTTGCAGTTAGTGAAATGTTTTAAGTACCATGTGGTGGGTCACTATGCAAATGAGTGTCCGACAAAGAGCTCGAGTGATGGGAAGCAGTTAGACTACAAGCAGAAAGTGGTGGTGAAATCCTTTGCAACTACTTCAACAGATGTTGGGCCATCAAATGAAGTGGTATCAGGTACTTTGTTTGTTTTTTCAGATTATGCCAGTGTGTTGTTTGATTCAGGGTCTACACATTCTTTCATCTCTGAAAACTTTTCTAGTTAAATGGAAATACCATCTTGAGAAATGACTCCTAAAATTGTGGTAAAAACACCTGGGGGAAATGTTGAGGAAAAAAGAATTTATAAGAATCTTCCTATCCTTATCCGTGGAAAGAACCTAATTGCAAACCTTATTGTTTTACCTCTAGTAGAGTTTGATATTATCCTGGGTATGGATTGGCTCTCTATTTACCATGCTAAGATTGATTGTAGAGCTAAAGAAGATTATTTTCAGAAATAATTTCAGTTTGTGTACAAGAATGAACCCTTACTATTGATAACATATCAAGAGGCGGAGAAACTTGTAAAAGATGGAAATTAATGTTACCTTTCACATATTGTGGAAAAAATGGAATTGTTCAAATTAAGGATGTGCTAGTGGTAAATGAGTATCCTGATGTTTTTCCTGATGAGTTGCCTGGAATAATACCAGATCGGGAAGTTGAGTTTACTGTTGACTTAGTTCCTCATGCTAAGCCAATTTCAAAACCCCCTTATCAAATGGCTCAAATTTAACTTTTAGCATTGAAGGAGCAATTGCAAGATTTATTAGAGAAAGGTTTCATTCGACCTAGCACATCACCATGGGGTGCTCCTGTTTTATTTGTTAAAATGAAATATGAATCAAATAAGACTTTTCATTGATTATAGAGCCTTGAATAATATCACTGTTAACAACAAGTATCCTTTGCCTCATATAGATGATTTGTTTGATCATCTCCAAGGAGATCAGTATTTTTCAAAGATTGACTTGAGGTCGGGGCACCATCAGATGAAAGTAAAAGAAGCAGATGTACCGAAGACTGCATTCCATACTAGATATAACCATTATGAATTTGTAGTAATGCCTTTTGGGCTAACCAATGCACCTTCTGTATTCATGGACCTTATGAATAGAATTTTCCATGAGTTCTTGGATAAGTTTGTGGTTGTTTTCATTGATGATATTTTGGAGTTTTCTAAAAGTAAAAAGAAGCATGAAAGACATTTAAGGGTTATTTTGAAAACCTTAAAAGAAAATAGATTGTATGGGATATTAAGAAAGTTTGAGTTTTGGTTGAAACAAATTTCTTTCCTTGGTCATATTGTTTCTAATGATGGGATAACTGTTGATCCTGCAAAAACAAAGGTTGTTGAAGAATGGACAAGACCCACAAATGTAACTGAGATTCGTAGCTTCCTTGGTTTGGCAGGCTATTACCGAAGGTTTGTTATAATTTTTTCATGGTTATCTAGTCCAATGACTAAGCTAACTCCGAAGGGTGTTAAGTTTATCTGGACAAAATAATGTGATGATTGTTTTCAGGAACTGAAAAGAAGATTGGTGAATGCTGCAGTTTTGGCACTTCCTTCCAGGAATGGTGAGTTTGTTATATACAGTGATGCTTCGTTGAAGGGACTTGGCTGTGTCCTTATGAATAATGATCAGGTAATTCATTATGCTTCATGACAGTTGAAAACTCATGAGTTAAACTACCCTACACATGATTTGGAATTAGCTGATGTTGTTTTCACTTTAAAAATTTAGAGGCATCATTTTTATGGTGTAAAGTGTGAAATATATACTGATCACAAAAGTTTAAAGTATATATTCACTTAGAAATAATTGAACATCAGACGGAGGAGATGGCTAGAATTTAACAAGGATTATGATTTTACAACTAATTACCATCCGGGAAAAGCAAATAAAGTGGTTGATGCTTTGATTTGAAAAAGTAATGCTTCATTAACAATGTTGTGTTTGGAACGTGATCCTTTAGTTAAAGATTTGATGAACTTTGGCATAACAGTTGTTGGTGCAGGATGTCCTTCTGTTTTGTTTCAGGTATCAGTGAAATCTCCTCTATCAGACAGAATTAAGCAAGCATAGATGCAAGACAGTGAGTTGCAGAAAAAGTTAGAGCTGGTTCAGAAGGGTAAGTTGCCTGAATTCAACATTGATAATGATTGTGTTTTGAGACATCAGAAGAGATTGTGTGTGCCGTTTTATACATAGTTGATGAAAGAGTTGTTATGTGAAGCTCATAGTTCTCCGTTTTCAGTTCATCCAGGCAGTACTACGATGTATAGAGATCTTCGGGAGTATTACTGGTGGGACGGAATGAAATGGGATATTGCTGATTTTACTGTGAAGTGTTTGGCTTGTCAACGGGTTAAAGTAGAGCGGCAATTACAAAAAGGGATGCTTCAGCCTTTACCAGTACTAGAATGGAAATGGGAGAATATATCCATGGACTTCTTTGTGGGATTGCTGAAGACACCTCGAGGTAATAATGCAATCTGGGTTATTGTTGATCGCTGGACTAAGTCTGCTCATTTTATTGCTATACGAGATACTTTTACCCAGATCAACATTCCCTTTTGTATCTTAAAGAGATAGTCAAGTTACATGGAGTTCCTCTATCCATTGTATCTGATCATGATCCCAGTTTTACTTCTAACTTTTGGAAGGACCTTTAGAAGTCATTGGGTACTGAATTAAATTTTAGTACAACTTTTCATCCTTAATCAGATGGGCAGTCCGAATGAACAATTCTGACTTTTTAGGATATGCTACGTGCTTGTTCAATGGATTATCAGGGTAGTTGGGACCAACATATTTCTTTGGTTGATTATTCTTATAATAATAGTTTTCATTCCAGTATACATATGGCTCCGTTTGAGGCAATATATGGGAAGTGGTGTCCAACTCCAGCTTTCTGGGATGAAGTGGGTGAAAGGAAGTTGATGGGACTAGAATTAGTAGAAGAGTTGGCAGAAAAAGTTCAGCTGATTCAGAAACACATGAGAACAACACAGAGCGGGCAGAAGAGTTATGCGGATAACCAGAGGAAGGATCTATCTTTTGAGGTATGTGATCATGTTTTTTTCAATGTTTCACCGAGGAAAAGTGTGATACGATTTGGTATGAAAGGAAAGCTGAGTCCAAGGTTCATCGGACCATATGAAATTCTAGAGAAAGTTGGATCAGTTTCTTACCGAGTGGCTTTACCTCTATGTTTATCGCAGGTACACAATGTTTTTCATGTTTTGATGTTGAGAAAGTATATTCCAGATCCATCTCATGTTTTTGAGCCCAGAGGTAGTTCAGTTAGAAGAGAATATCTCTTATGAAGAACATCCTATCCCGATTCTTGAAAGAAGAGAGAAAGTGTTGCGAAATAAGGTAATTCACCAGGTAACGTTTTTGTGGTAAAACCATATGGTTGAAGAGGCAACGTGGGAATCGCAAAATTCTATGAGGGATAAATACCCCCCACTTATTTTGATAAGTGAATAAAATTGTGAGGACGCAATTCCCAAAAGGGGGGAAGGATGTAACATCCCAGGTAAATAAAGAATAAAACATTTTCATATTTATTAATATTTACAAATTAAATATTGATTTTACTTTAAAGGGGTTACTATGTTTGATAGCGTACCTGATACACAACAAAGAGTTACTTTGAAATCTTACGTTGCACACTAGTAATAAAATAATATTATTTTAAATGGTAGTTAACACGTAGCTGTTGTATTGGCGGGAATGAATATAAATAACTAAAATATGATTATATATTTTTGTTAAATGTTTTTACATTTATCCAATAAAGGATAAAGGCTTAAAAAACGAAAAGAATTCAATTTTAGGCATATATACTCTAATTTTCACTAAAGGTCCACTTATCGCCTTTTGATGGTGAACCGTTATTAAATATAGTTTTGGTCACTCTTATACTTTTTATTGGACCAAATAAAACTCTTCCTTATAATCAAGACATCAAAATTTACTTTGTGTAAATTTTTGGTATTTTTCTGATAAAGTTCATTTTTTAATGAATAGTGAAAAATGTTGTATTTTAATTCAAAACCTCTTTTTAGTCTAATTTATTTATATTATTATATTATCTTTCAAATTGTATTTTTAGTGAAAATAGAATATATTTTTACCATTTAATCCAATAGTGGTCGTTGGAATTAATTTCATCTTGAAATTGGACTTAAACTAGTGTCAATCTTTTGATACTTATTATTTCATAAAAACACGCTATTTGTTTTGACAGCGGGAATTAATTATTAAATTAATTAATATAACTTATACATTTTGAATTTTTTTAAATAGACATTATTTTTGAATTCGGAATATCAAATATAGCTTAGGTTGAATTTTTGGTATTTTTCTGAAAAACATCAATTTTTGATGAATAGTGAAACCACTAAGTGGTACTTAAAAAACGGATTTTTGGTTTAAATGAAATTTTACCACATCTGTATTTTTAATTTCAAAAATCCGACATACATGGTTTTCATTAAGAAGTAAAATGTGGTTCAATGGGATTAAAATAATTTTTTGGTGAATAGTAACTTTTAAGATTTAATCGTGATTAGAGGTAATTAGTGTAGTTTAAGGTAAAAAAATGTTTTAATTATATGAAATGATCTAGACACATGTCCTAACCTTATTGGATATGTCATGGCCGACCAAGAAAATCCATGGGTTGACTTGGGGGCCCCATGGAGCCACTTTGGTAGGAAAATGACATTAATAACTTTTTATTTAAAGTTAAAATAAAAATGTTACAATCATGAGTTGTTTTACTAAAACAATTTTTAAATGGGGTTATGAAAGTTATATTTTTTACTATAAATATTCATTATGAAGCTAAAACTATTTCCTACATTATGATATTTTTTTATAATTTTTAGACATTAAATAAATTAAATTATTTATGACACCATGATGATGTAGTGATTACCTCATTATTTAACGATTTAAATAAAATGAAAATATAATGTAAAATATAAGACCTACACATGTCAAAAACCAATTGTATGGGTGGGTTTATAACTCTTATAACCTTATCCTAGAAATATATAATTTTGGGGGCTTTTAAATCCGAAAAGCATTTTATAATAAAGTAAACGTTTATAACTTTCCTAGACTGCCCCTCCTCTCCTCTTATAAAAGGCCCCCACCTCTACCACCTTACCCACACCATTCAAGCCTTTACCTCGGCCAAACTATTACCATGTTGTCTCCACACATCCCTCTATTACTCCTAGAAGCCTCAATTTTGGAAGAAGTCTTTCCAAGGATTCCATTGAGCTCAAATCAAAATATTTACCCGTTTAAAGGTAGTGTTTTCTCTTGTGTTCTTATGTTTTATTTTGATTCTCCAACCCCCTAAACTCATTTTATTCAATTCTTTTGTAACAACACCAGTATCCTCAATATAATAGAATGTTGTTATAATATGGTTTCGAGCTACACTTACACACACCTACATCTAATGGTTAAATAACATATTGTTTCTGTGGATGGCGAATTTCTGCCTCACGAAACGATGATTGTTCAACACTCATATAACACCTTCAAAGGTGGCCATCAAGATGTCAAAATATTTATGTATGATATATAATATGTTTAAGTTTTCCTTAAGGTTATGTATTTTTCATTTCTGGCATACCATTATGGTTTCCATTATGGGTAAACGCGATATCTTCATTTTAGGAAGTACGGACTACCGCCCCTCAAAGTGATTTGATTCGTTAATACCATATGTGGTATGTATAAATGATAAATTTAATGATTTTATATATGATATTATACTGGAATTATGATATACCTTTATATCATTATGATTTAACTCCATTAAGTAAGAAATATAAATGAAAGTAGCATTCATGCGTACGTACGACTTACCGTCTCCATGAACGGTGCATTTCATTTCTTACCTCTAAATGTTATGTAATATTATAAATGCATGTAAATACTAGATATATATGATATATATGATATCTACATCATGAATATAATTCTGGATATAATGGATATTTTACCCTTTGAACAACTTGTAATTATAAAGAGTTTATTTTAGAATCAAGTACCAATGATCGACAAAACGACCATTATTAACATAAATAATTACAGTGTTCATAAAATGGTAATAAGTAATATAAAAGGAATAATAAACATGAAAAAGGTTCTTAACCAATTATAAATTAACTCATGTTTATTATTTAGGAGGTTAAAGAATGATCGAGTCAAGTCGGACCCGAGGTAATGGACATCGTCTCAATCTCCATTCATTGAGGCATATTTTGTTTTATACAGAACTTTCTTTTATACGGTGTATAAACCACTTTGAATTTTATGTTTATTCAAAAGAAATATATTTATACGAAGCTTTTACTAAATGACAAAAGGGAATGTTTTTTTTGTCGTACGTATGTGGTGACAATGACTTCTCCTCTGCCATGACCATTATTTGAGATTCGGCTTCCTCTACAAGCCATAACTTTTATTTAAATGAAAAATAAATACCATGTTTTACTTTTATTTTATTATGGTATTGAAAATGGTTTTCATAATCTTTTTATATCAATGTGTTGTATTGATATCTTTTGATTGAAAAGTGGAAATGTTATGTTTCCTTTATGAATGTTTTATGTGATATGATTATGTTATGGTTCTTGGGCATTATTATAAAGACAGGTGGTTCTGTGATAAACTAAATGCAGGTCAGCCCGATATAGATCTCCAATGCATTGGGTAAGGCGAAGGAGTTAAATGTTAAGGTTTCTACAAAGATATTTAGGGAATATACTGTGATGGGTATTCCAAACGTAACCATGAGGGTTACTCCCTACGTAATAATGTTTTGAATGCCTCAAGTTACCTTTATGTCTTATGATTTATATGATTTATTCATGATATGATGAGGTATGTTAAATTTCTTATGTTTTATGAGTAATGTATGATTTTGTACATTGAATAATGATTTCATTTCATACTTTTATATCCCTTACTAGTATTTTTATGCTCATCCCATATTTTTGAAATATTTTTCATAGGTCAAGGGAAAGGTACATGATGTGATGATAGTGTCAAAGAAGTGTCTAGAAATCATCCATGTTTTATTTTAAACATGTTTCCATTGATGGGAAAAATGAGTACTATCTTTTATGTAACCACTTTGTTTAAATGTGGAGAGTAATGCATGATTTATGATCTAATTCTCTAAAACTCTAAACCAGAAAATATCCTCAATGTGTATTTTTGAAATTTCTCAAGATTAAGTAATATTTCAGGCTGGGGCCTTACACTTCATTGGAGAACAATTCCTTTGGTTCATGTGGTATGGCAGCGCACTTCTGATTCTCATGATATGTGGGGGAGAGAGGCACTGATGATAGAGTAGTGGCCTCATCTTTTTGGAATAGTGGATTTTTCATAGGATTTCTAGGGAGGGAACGTTTCATTGTTGTGGAGGTAGTAAAATATTGTTATTTGGTATGGGTATTCCTGAACCACAATAGTTTTTTGAGATTTGGTAGGGTTTTTTCTGGGTTGTCATGGGTGAATTTTTTTTAACTCTAGAAGTTTTTGTGTAGGGGAATGCGTTGTGAATGGCTTGCACATGGTTAGGGAAAATTTTTCTCTAGGGCCATTGTTTGATAGTAGGCTTCACACGTCCTATTCACATTTTGTCCTAACCACGTGCAGCTTCCCAGGAAACCATACAGAAAGAGTTTTCCTTATCTGAAATTTTTATTAAAATTTCATGTTCCCCTATTTCTATTATTGGATAGACATCCATTGACAGTAATACATTTCTAATATACTCAAAACTCACATGGGAGATTTTTGGTTCCTTGAACCCCTCCCAGATGCGATCTGAATCTTGAGGAATGTCCTTAGATAACAATCCATTTAGTTTCCTCCTACTGTTATCATCATATTGTGTACTCTATCTTTCTGCTTATGGTTCCATGGATCTTTTTATTTATTTTTGGATATAATACCATTTTTATTATGGGATTTTAAACCTTGTTTTGGTCCGTATTTGTGTTACATTAATTCTTCATTAAAAAATCCCAATTAGGGATTGGAGTTTATAGATACATTTTTTTGTAGGTGGTTCTGTTACGATGCCCAATTATTTTTTAACCTATTTTCATTGTTTAAATATCCATTATAGGTATTTAAATGAAATTTTATATATTTAAATCTAATGAATTTTAATCCATTTGTATGATGATAACCATATTCTAATGAATTTTTCGTTTTGAGAAAAAAATATGGTTTTCCCTTGAAATTGTAATTTGTTCATAATTAAATTATTTAAGTAAAATTATTCCTTTGATGTGAAATAAATAAATTGAATTTATTATTTCAGTTGAAGAAAGATTTATTTGATGTAAGATTTGTGAAGGAACCAAATTCAAATGATTTGGGGGTTTGGGATGATGGTGATTGAATTTTTTAAAAATTGAATTGTTTAATTAGAATGTGAAATGAATTAGAAGATGTATGATTTGGTTTGAAATCATTTTTTATGAATAATTTCTTAAAATAATTTGATAGAATCCTTAGGTTCTCATCTTGTGGAAATTTTATGTTTTTTTAAAACCCCATTATGGGGTTTCAATAGAAAATTGACATATTCAAAATGGATAATGGATTGAATTTTATTTTCTATAATAAAATGAATTTCCCCTCATAGATTTTGTAGTTGGTCACATGCAATCCAAATGTAGTAATAGAGTTTTTTGGGTGTCACATGATAATTATATAACATTCTAAAACATCTTATCAGCACATCCCATTCCATAGGTGTTGGTGATGAGAACCCTTTACCTTAGTCCTAAAGGGTCTTATGTGAATTCTTCAACGTATTGAATGTGTGGGATCCCTATAGCCTAGAACTATCATACATATATGTCACATGACCATGTTTCTCACTTGTTTACATTTTTAAATGCATATATATTCCATTATAATAAACTATTTTACATGTATTTTGGGTTTATATATAATATTTATTTAAAGTTATTATTTATGCCATTTTTGATAATTATTGTTTATAAAAAGTATCCTTTAACTAAAGGAAAATACAATATTTTTATATTTTTTCAATCATTGAAATTTATAGCATGATTTGATAATGGTATTTCCATCATTTAATATGTAGCGAATTATTTGTTTCAATATTCTTTGTTAATTCCAAACCTACTTGTTCTATAATTGAATGCACATTTTGGCTAAATTTATATTGGCATTGGTTATGGAATCCTTGGGTGAAATCCATCTGGGTATTGGCTCATACCCTACTTGTGTGTTTAGGTTTTTATAGATTTTACCCTTATAGGTTCGCGTAATGGAATGGAATATATTTGAGGTGGATCTTGCTATTTAACACTTTTCTTTTTGAGTTATGTCTTTAGGAACATTGGGTTGTTTCACCCTTTTTGTAATTTCATGGTAGTACATTGGCTGTTTTTCCTATTTAACTTCTGGTACATTACTCCTAGATGAGTTTTCCTTTCATATACATACTATCTTGTCTTTTTTTCGACATTTTTTATTGATAAATTGTTCTAAATTTCAGTTTGTATGATGCTAGGTGGTAGTGTTCATCCCGTGAGGATTGGAAATGCCATTTTGGGCTATGTTAGGAATGTCTTTGTGATCGAGTTATTAGGATATTCGGCTTGGTTCATGACAAACGTGTTGTGATATTGTTTCCTCAAAATAATTAGAGTATATCATTTTATTACATAAATAACTACTATTTTATTAACCATATTAATTTTTTATTGTTCATTCATAGAAGAGTATGGAGCTTCCCAATGAAACAAAGATTTTGGCCTACTATGACACTTTTTTGGAGAGTTAATATGTTTTTGTACCCTATTTTGTTGGAATAATTCCCAAAATAATTAGAGTATTTAAAAAGTTATTCAATTATATAGGAGAATACATGTGTGTATCATTTATAATAAAACATACACCTTTGTTTTCTATAGGGAACATACTATTTAGAATTTTAGGGTGTAGGATGGTAAAGAAAGTATTTTTCCATATTTTTGTGTGGTGGGTGGTAGCATACCCTGTAGAGATGATGTTACCTTTCATAATGATATAAATTGTA
The DNA here is from genome assembly GCA_963277665.1 of Viscum album. NCBI lineage: Eukaryota > Viridiplantae > Streptophyta > Magnoliopsida > Santalales > Viscaceae > Viscum > Viscum album. The sequence goes on from OY728141.1 coordinate 1,144,915,509, forward strand.
TATATGAGTAGAAACATAAGGATGGGTATAATATGTTTGGGATGTGTAGGGTTTTTTATTACCTGTTAAAAGAGGAGTTCCCCCAACATGTTACTGGTTTCATTGGATTGAAATTTGATACAATAATATCCTGATCATAAGAATAAATGTATATTCATGAATTATTATAGGTAATCATAAATTTTTTGTATATGTATCACATAGAAATTATCAATCAAGGTATATGAAAAAATGAAGGCCTTTAAGGCATAGATAGGTGGACCAATACCGTAAATTAGGCTGACCTATGTGATATGGGGCCTTAGAGTTTGAAGAGGACCTCACAAGAATTCATAGTAAAAAAGCCTCATGGATCATTTCTATAGGCGATTTAAATATAATATTGGCATGTCTAAGGATCCAAGGGATTATAGGTATAAGATTTTGACTTTGATTCAAATATTAAATTTTGTATTTCCTCAATTTTCAGGTGTATGAATTCACTTACTAGATTATTTTCATTTTAATCAATGACAATCATGCTCCATATTCCTTTATTTCCTCCCATGTTGTATCTATATTTGGCATTACTATGGAGATTACCCTATGCAGTTTAGTGCATGATACACCTCTTGGGAAGAGATTAAATTTTTTATATAACTTGTATCATGTGTTGTATTATTTGGTAATAGATTCGTCTTTGAGGTTTCAGGGTTTTTGATATTGATTACACTAAATTGGAATCATGTTTGTATAGGATGTTGTTAAAGTGGTCTCTCATTTCATTTAAGGAACAAATTCCTTTACATACCTTAAGAAAATGGATATTTTTTTTGAAGACTGTTATGGTTATGTAAGTATAGTTGGACAAGAACATTTCTGGTAAGGATCTAATATATCATTGGAAGTAGAAAAAATTATTATGATAGGTAATGAGATATTTACAAAAATATTACTCCTACAGTGTAATTCATTTAAAATATCAATATAATTTATTTCAAATGAATTAATCTTGAGAGGGAGATTTATTTTGTTATAAATCTTGACATGGGTGTAGATCCCATAATGACTCCCCATATCATATCAAACATTTCAAGGTGAGAGAAAAATGGGAACATCATGAATACCTTGATTTAAAAGATACTATTTAGAAATGTGTATCTCTTTAGTGTGTGAATTTTTTTTCTTAATAAGTAGGATAGATTCCTCTCAATGTAAATGGATTAACAAATAATTAAATAGGTCTTGGTGTGCAATGTGTATTTTTTAACAAGAATTGATACTAATAGTTCTATATGAGTAGAAATGATCACCCTCAATGGTTTATATATGATTGGGAAACCATTAGGTTTGGCTCAAGGAGTTGGATGTAATGAATATTCAATTTTATAGATGGTAATGTTTATATGTGTATATTATGATTCTATTCTACTTTATGAGTACAGTATTTATGTCCATTGATCTAATACATTGTTTTTAAATCCCAATATGAACTCATTAATTATTGTATTTATTGATGATATATTAGTATATTTCCGTACATAGGTCTCACATATCAAGAACCATGATATTATATTCAGTACTCTTTTAACACATAATCATTATTCAAATTACAATATGTGTCAGTTTTGGAAATAAGATGTGATTTTTTGTGGAAAAATGTTCTCAAATTATTTTAACTTTTTTGGTGATGAGAAATTATTTGCGGTGATTTATTATGATCAATATAATAATGTGTTTCATATCTAAATATTCCAAATTTTTTATGTAAATTAATTTTATTTGATTGAAGATTTATATTTCTCCGAAGCATAAATGATTATGAACATAATGAAGGGTTTAATGATCTAGTTTATTGGTTGATGGGATGAGGCCATCCAGATATATTAGATGTTCATGATGTTTTCTACTGTTTTGATACATCATGACCAAGGGATCACATATATAGTTCATTGTGTTCCAAAAAGGGTCAAATTGAGATCTATTCTAATAAAACCAATATAAGGTTTTATTTATTGGTCTCAACAAATGTGAAACCATCACAATAACAACCCAACGAATGATTAGGGGGAATTATTTTTTTCTTCATTCCCTATTGTATTGGAACCATTAACCTACCAATGATATATTTATCATCAACATGGGTCCTATGATAATAGAGTATACATTCATATGGTGAAGTTAAAAAAACTTATCTAGAAGATATGTTTTCTAGATTCAGGAATTCTACATAGATAATCCATGTTCCCTAAGGGAGTGGATTTTCATTATAGATGCTCTATATTAAAATTATTATGATTAATGATCTCAAAAATATATGAGGCAATAGATAATGATGACACTTGTCAATAAATAACATATGCATTATTTTGATGACCAAAATGACGTAATTTTATTCTCTTCTGATATTGAACTCTTCGCTACTAGGTTGAGTTAATACTAGAAGTAGGCCTATGTTTGAATTTTTGGTGAGAAAATAGCGGTTCTTAAAAGATAATCATCTACCATGAATTTATATTTATGGGGATGCTTTATTGTACATCTATGATAGGGTGGTTTTCCAAATGAAATTGAGGGAATATTAGATTTGTTACTCAAACACATTTTAATTATTTGATTAATTGATGTTGGAAAAGTGGTTTCAGGATGATAGCTGATGTTTCTAGTGTTCATGGATTAGAGAGGTTATTTTGGTGTTTTTGGAAACATATAATTAACATTGAAATAGTAATGGTTGTGAAAAAGTTGTCAAGTATATTATATATACCCCTTACCGTTCCAATAAGTAAGTGGGATAAGGTAACTATTAACTTCATCATGTGACCATCCCATATACTGAGAGTTCATTTTATAGTGTGTGTGATAGATTAATGGTTTATAAATCCTGATCAATTCATCCCCATTTAGTATATTAAGCTAACAGATGAGTTAGGAATATTTCATGTACATGATATATTGTTTTCACACAATGTAACATTTATCATAATGTTAGATCATGATGTATAGATAATAGTGAAATAAATGAAGAACATATAGGATTTTATGGGGTCTTGGGTGAATCAGACTACAAAATTGCACGAAAAAAATTGGGTAGTTAGAGAGGTTGTTGTAGATATTTGAGAATATAATAAGGGAATATGTGGTTAATTTTTGGAATATATTAGGATGAAAATACCGAAAGGGAAAAATATTTTTTCAATTACATAATTCATAATTAAATCATGATAACACTATTAGATTATAGTTTTATTTTTGTCATACCACTTTTGAATTTGTTAGTTGGATGAGGGTCAGTAAAGAGTGATCAAACCGAGAATCATACTAGAGACCATGAAGTGGATAATGTTGAAAAAAAATCATGTAATTAGTTTTAATTTAACACAATGATTTTATTATTATTGGGTGTGGAAATACTTATAAATCATTATGGTTGATATAGTATTATGGTGGCTATCTCCATCATTGGGGGATCAGAGTTTCATGATGCACAGGATGTTAGTTCCCCAATTCATTCATCAATATTGGATTCCAGATCATATTTGCATGCTATAATGGTAATTTTATTTTCCAACTAGACATAAATGTATGCATGATGTATTTTGATTCCCATAACTCTGGGTGTTTGTGAGAAATATGCACAAAGATTAATAAAGATGATATCATATTAAAGGTGGATTCCAAATTAGTGGACTAATTAATGTAGATTTTACCCAATTGTGATAATTTATTTTATGATAATATTGCAAATATTTTCATCATTTTATCGAATCAAGGTTTGATACTGGTGAAAAAATAATATATATATTCTACTTCAGTGGCAATATTTGTTTAGCCTAGATACCATGAGACACTTATCTGGAATAAGAAGACCATAGTGGGGATGTTTCTAAATAAAATAAACGTTATATTTCTATTATTTTTTTAAATAAAGTTATTATATTATATAATAGAAAAATAGGGTCATTTCGAGGGATGGTGGTGGATTTGACATGGCTTTTGGAAAACTATATTAGGCATTTTATCGGTTGTATTCCATAGGTAGGTCATAAATGAATATATATTGAGAATAGTGGAAGGTAAAATTTAGTGGGAGATGATTTTTGAATTACAGTTATATCTATAGCATGGGGCTCTAAATATTGAATTATATTAGTGAATCCCCAATGATCATGTATTGTAGGATGATCTCCAAATGCGTAGAATACTTAGCCAATTTTATTGTTCCTAAGCCATGTTCCAGGGATAACTCTATAGTTTTTCTTCACAGGGATGACCATCGAAACATGTATCTTTGTTTTCTGGTGACCCACTCACTATGTGTATATTTGAATATTTTATGTCTTTAAATTTTTATATGGACACACCATTAATATAACTCAAATTTATTTATCAATAAAAATATAACATTGATGAAATGTGGTATTTTTTCAAGGAAATATCACCTCTAACCTAATCACTTCTTCACCATTTTATGAATATTTAATTTTTATATTCTATTTTATTATGTGTGAAATCATATAATGAATGTATGTATAATTATAATTTTATTTTGACTATTTGTTTATCTAAAACATAGACGTGAGGATCTTGGGATGAGTTTAGGTAAAATACCATTAAATTATTTTTTTATTTCATATATATTTATTTATTTCCCTCTTGGTTCAGGTGGATTTTGAAACATAACATGATGGAAAGTGGTTTATGGGGAAAATGACCTAATGTTCTTTGATGTATGATTATTTAAATTAATGGATTCTATAAAACAATGTTATTAAAGGATAAGAGGATGTCCTTTGTGGTATAGATTGACCTGGATATTTTTTGTAATTGTATTTTCCGAATCGTCCATCTTGTTAGTTATATGGAATCAATTTGTCACATTATGTGAAACCTTATCTATATTGATAATGTGAATAGTATTAGAGTGTGAAATGTTTACACATCCTGAAACAAGATCATGTCATGAGAAGGTTAACATGTGTATTCATAAAATAGGCCATTCCTATTTCAGAATAGTAAAAAATGTTCATTTAATTTATTGAAATTGGGATTCATTTTTTTAATAGATCAAGGCTTGTGTATTTTTATGAACTGCGATCCTAAAAATATTTATTACGAAGATAGTGTATTATTTAAAATAAATTGAGATATAACATGTGGTCTTAGGGATCTCATTTCCTTATTGAAAATTTCATTCAGATACTTATCTTCATTATTGTGTGTCTACCTTTATCTAGGTAATTATTCTATTTTCATCTTAATTTAGTATAGGATGCACCAAATCCCTTGCATTATGTTTTCACTCTCTTGTATCTTATAGTGTGGATTCTTCTTGATCAGATCCATATTCATAATGAAATATTCATATAGAGACTATCCTTTGATCTATATTAGGTTTATAATGCATTTTTTATGATATAATTGTTTATTTATCATTAATACTAATCATTTTCCTTGTTTATTATTTCTCATATTTAAGTATTGATTCTCAGTATTATGTGGATTCAATTTTGTTCAATAGTGTTGGTGGATACCATTATTGGAATGTCCAACCTAATCATGAAGTCGGAAGATTATTCTCATGCATATTTGAAATATCAACATTTATATGGTTTTAAATTATTTTTAATAAATTAATTGGAATTATTCGATTATGTAGGTGAAAATACGTTGTTGATAAAAGGGGGTTTACACATGTTTTTTAATAATAAAATGTATTCTCAATGAATTATGAAATGATTTTATATAATAGTTTTCAATTCATGGTTTTGATTAATTGTCTTGACAAATGTATTTTATGGAATTACATGGTAATTAATAGAAATGTGTGGTAATAGACCTCGTCCATTGATACTCTCGAAGGGTTAATCCATGGGGTGTTTCACTGCTATATATTCCCATTAATCTCAGGATTTTTTAGCCTTATTATGTGGTTATCTTTACAGGGTTTCATTAACTATATAGATTCAATGTATATATTTAGTGTATTGAGGACCATGTTTTCTAATATTTTCTTATTACTGTTCTTTCTAACATGAATCAAGTGATCCATTTATAGATTTATTTGTTCTCTACGTTTTAATACTTCATATATGATATTATATATGATATATGGATTTAACTACATTGATATACAAGTAATATGAGATAGAACACATTAAACTGTATTATTTGGAAATTTGAAAAAAGGTGAAATGTGTTACAATGTTTATGACATAAATTTTTTAACTATTTATCATGAATTTTTTTATTTAATGTTGAGCATGTTTTAATTTTTCATGTAGGTGGACACACCAAACCCATACATAAATTCATTATATCTTGATGAGTGTGTATGGTTCAAGAATCGAATAATATCCTCTATACAGAAAATTAGAGATACTATTTATGGATTTTTCAATTATTGAAACAAAAATTCTACTCTATGGATATGTAATGAAAATCATCATTAAAAGTTTATAAAATTATATTTTAATGATGTTTTAGTCCACACAATGGAAGATTAAAATTATTTTGTATTCATTGTTTCTGGAATGGAAGAAATAATTTATATTGCATTAATAAATTAATACCATAGTGTATTAATTATAATGATGAAATTATATTACTTATGTAACTGTAGGTTCATAAGAGAAATATTAAGATACAATGATAAGAAGAATGTAATACTCGCTTTGGTAACATTAACATTCAATTTAATGTCTCCATGGAAATGAAGTGCTTAGGATTCCACAAGGTGACTAGGGAATTTTAGCAGTGCATGTTACTTATAATAATGTAATATAGGGAATGTTTGTAGTGGTATTTTGAAGGAAATGTTTATATTAGAGAGTAAATATGTGATTTAATTTTATAAGTGATTGAAATTAATATTTTCTAAACACCAATTATTTTTCAATAAGTGAATGAAACTATTCACATTTTAGTGATTTTAAATGTGAGGAATAATGGATTTTATGTCCAGATAAAAAAAATTATCCTCCAAATTTTTTTTGACATTTTATAAACATGGTTCATATTTTTTACCTATTTTTTTACATTGTAACACTTATGTTTATACCTAAGTAATTAGTTATTAACCTCGTTGTTTATATTCTATTAAATATTCAAGGTAACCGATATTGGAAAAAAAATTTGTGATGAACCAAAATATGACACCAATATAATCTAAATAATCATATTATTAATTTTAAATTATAATTTAAAATAAAAAACGTCATATATAGAAATATTTATTTCTATAAAAATATGGATTTCACTATTTAGTATTCTTCATATTATTTATTTATGACTACCAATTTAATGAGTAATAGTATATTTACATATATATCTATGAAAAATTTTATTTTATTTTTTTGAGAAGTGATAAATTTATTTATTTTGATATTAATTTATCAACATTAAAAAACAATTCATTGAATATAAACGTTTTCCCATTTTTTTGGTTAATATCATTAATCTTAGTAACAATGAATTATTCAAAAAATTAAAATTTATCGTATTAAATAATATACTAAAATTAATATTAAATTTTATTCCCTTTTTGACATATTTACTTTCAACATGTTATGGGAATTAAATTTTAATATATGTGAATAAATATTATTATTTTAGTGAGAAAAAACTTATGTTTCAATAACTTTAAACATAGGTTTTAAATATTCAACATTGTAATTTTAAATGATATATATATATATATTAAATATTTTTTTCAAATAATTTAATAAATTATTGTATTATAATAATGTAATGAGATTGATAGAATTAGAAAAATTAGTATATATTCACTATGTACCTGAAAAAAAATCATGTTGAACATGATTAAAAAAATCGCCATTATATAAAAGTGAAATTTTTTATTGAAAAAAAATGTTATTTTTACATAGTTAGAACTATATATATAAATATATATATATATATATATATATTAATAAAAGTACAGAATAAATAGGAATCGTGTTTTGATGAAAAATAACATGTTGGGCATTATTTTTATTTTAAACATAATTTTGTTAAAATAGGAATTTTAATGGTTGTTGTAAGATTATTCAATACCTTGAAATATAGTATATTATATTATAGATATTATTAAATTAGGGAATATAATTTCTTCATATAAATTACATAATGATATAAATAAAACATTATTTTGAAAAAAATAACTTTTTAACAAATACATGATTTATGCAATTATAAAGGATTTATGGATAATTTAAGCTGATAATATCAAACTATCATAAATTATTTTAATATTTTTTTTTCATAATTCCTAAAAAAATTATCTTCTTGATCGAAATTAATAAACTAAGGAATAAAATAATGAGAAAACACCCCTCTCCTACCCTATAAATTCCTCCCTCACCACTTATTGTCCACAAACATCAAAAACCTTGTATGTTGTTAAATTTATACCCAATACCCTTTAAAATCCTCTTACACACTTCCAAGACCTTCTGATTTTACAACAATTCCAAAACAATGATCCATAAAGATGTTATCAATGGGGATATTTCAAGACATAAAATTCACTTCCATGTTCTTGTATTTTATTCCCAATTCATTATGTTTTTTTATTGTCTACTCAACTACCATCATCCATGTGTCATGATAACTATAGTAACATAATTATTCTGGAATAATATTGTTTTAATATAATATAAATCATCAAACCTCTCATCTTCTAAACTTATTCTAGAAAATAAATGTATCATCTATGATGTTTGAATATAGTTAATTAGAATGTTAATAAAACTCTTTAAACCATTATACACGAGTTTTTTAAAAGTGTTATGTAAGGAAAACTCTAGGTAAATAATTATTCATTAATAATCAATTTTAAATTTCTATTTTTACTATATTTAAAAGGAATGTTTTTATGATTCATGTATTTAGGTTTTATGATTATTATATGGTTTTTATGAATTTTGTGTGATTATTGGTGGGACTTATATCTACCTCAAATTCTTGGGGAATATTTATATTGGAGGTTGACAATATGGATACTCCAAGTTTAAAAACAATTGTTACACACTAAGGAAGTTGTGGAAGTAACATTATAATGTAGTTGTGAGGATTAAACATAATATGGTATTTATGAGGTTAAAAATCATAGTTATGTAATTTTCCAAGTTACTGTTACAGTTTTATTTATGTTTTAAATGGGTTTTTATAAATATGTCATGTTTTACAAAGAAAGTATATGATTATTTAATGGTGAAATGTATAATTTTTTAAAATGATTTCATATATTTATAAGTATTCGTGAACTAAATGTTTCTTTATTTTATTTTTAGGTCCCTTATTATGATTTTTATTCTCATCCAATATTTAAAAAAATCCATTGTTTTAATGAAGGCTATAAGAAAATAATAATCCCCTAAAAATAATATAATGATTTTTCATGAAAATATTTCTTGTATTATTAAAATTTTGTGTATTATGGATGAAATATATATTGTTTTGGTAGTAAAAAAAATTTATTTTTCTATTTTGATATGTATGAATGAAGTATTAATTCTCTAAAAACCAATCAAAAAAATAATTGAGAATGTTTGAATGTGAATTATAGTTTAATTAACTAGATTATATAATTTTTTTGGTTAGGACTTTATATATGATGTTAAATTATTGATTACATAAATTTATGTGTTAGTATGACTTTAATATCATAAATAAATTTTACCTTATGAACATGTTGAAATGATATGTCATTTAATGTTTACTATCTTTCTTTATCTATGATATATCTATTCAGAATTATTTTTTACCAAAGAAACAGGGAATCTGAAGTAGGAATCACTCAAATAATGATATCTTTCTGAATCCAAAACCTAGAATAGTGAGAATTGGAACCGTGTAGTTTGTGAATGTTATGGATGATTTGATATAGTCTATAAATACTAGTGTAGTCTGTGAAAGAGAAAAACAATAGATACCACAAATGAAAATGATTATAAATGGACATTTTGTAATTAAAAACCCAACTATTTATAGTTGATCTTCTAACCCAGTGGTGTATGAAGGGTAGATTAAGGCCATTAAAAATATTTATAATGGCATTAGGAGTTATGATAATAAAATAAATCATTATCCTTACCATTTTGATGGTAATGACGACTAGTGGTGTTCATCTGTGAAAAATATCAGAGATATTGAGGATATTGATTCCTTGGAATTTGATGAATTTAAGAATACTTCCATTGATAAATAATTTTATAAGGTGGTTCAAAATAGGATAGAAAATGAATCTGTTGAATTGAATAAAAATAAATTAGATTCGGTTACGGTCTTTGAAAGAAACATCACTCGATTGGGAATGTTTGATCCAATTCATATTTGATGTCAAAGAAGTATGATCAAACTTTTTCACTCATGATCGAATCCAAGACATTGATGAACAATGGAATTCAATGAAATCAAAAGTTATGAGAATCATGATTAAAAAGTAGGTATAAATATTTATTTTGGATGATCATGTGTGTGTTGAAAATAAAAAATGAAATATTCTATAAGGAATCTAATGGGTAAGAATTAATCAAATAGAACTAATGATGAGACCGTCTAATTAATAATTTAAGGAAGGTGTGGAAAACATCACCTCGAGAAATTCCTTAACAAATTGGGGACGTGTTACTGATTTGGTAAGATAGGACATATGTTTTGAGATTTCAACGAAAACGATCAAATGTTTAATTATGATAAGAAAACTATAATGTGTTTCAAATGTTCTGAGATGGGTCATTATGAAAATACATACCAAAATAAAGATTGAAATGATAAAAAGAACCTATATTATAAATATAAAGGTGTAGTTAAATTAATTGAAACTAATTTAGTAAATGATAGACCATCCAATGAAGTGTTATGAGGAACTTTTTTGGCTCATATTTTTCAAATGTCTGGTTTAATACGGGTCCTACACATTTATTTATTTCTATGAATGTTTTTGGTAAATTAGAAATATCACCTTAATAAATAAAACCAAAAAAATATGGTTAAAACACTAAGGAGATATATTATGTAAAAAAAGGAATTATAAGAATATTTCTAATATTTAATGATGAAATAAATTACCTATATAATTATTATTTCTCCTGTAGTGAATTTTTATATTATTCTGGGTATGAATTTGATTTATGTTTTTAATGCAATGATTTATTGTAGAGAAAATAATGTTGTTTTTTAGATAAGAATTCATTTTGTATATAAGAATGGACCCATACCATTGAAAACATATCAAGATGATATGAAATTGTTTAATGATGAAAATAAATGTTATCCCGATCTAATTGTTTATAACAAAGGAATTATTCAGTTTAATGGTGTTTTAGTGGTAACAAAATACAAAGATAATTTTCTTAATAATTTTCAATGTTTTATTTTTAATTGGGAACTACAGTTTCATATTGTCTTATGTTTTAATGCATAGAAAAATCTAAAACCCCCCTAACTGAAGGCTCTATTATAACTTATAGAATTGAAAAAGAAATTTCATAAGTTGTTTGATAATGGATTATTCCATTCTAGAATTTCACCATGAGGTGATCCTATTTTCTTCATTAAAAATAAATATGGTTCAATGATACTTCTTATATATTATAGATCATTTAATAACATTAATGTTAAGAATAAGTATCCATCTTCTAATATCGATAACTTTTTTTATAAGCTCTTTGGATATTTATATTCTTCCATGATTGAATTGAGATATGGGCACCGTCAACTAATGGTGATGGAGGATAACATAAAAAATAAGTTCTACAAAATAGATATGGAAATTATTAGTTTGTTTTTATGAGAAATCATTTAAAAATTGCTCTGACAATTCTTAAATATCTTTTGTATAGAATATTCCTGGAATATTTGGATAATTCTATTTCTATTTTAATTGATTATATTTTTTTTATTTTAAAAATGTTTTAAATATCATGAAAACCTTAAATTATTATCATGGAAATGCTCAGTGAAATGAATTTATAAGGTGAATTTACTAAATTTTATTTTTGGATGTATGACATTTTTTTTATTTGTAACATTGAAAATAAGGATGTCATAATAGTCGATTCATCCAAAATAATAATGTTTGATGAATTTTTAAGACCGAGAAATGTGATTGAATGTTTTATTTTTCTTTGATTTTCAAGTTATTATGGATGATTTGTAAAAAACACTACACAATTATCTATCTTGCTATCAAAGTTTACATGAAAAGGTGTTAAAATGTTTGGATTAAATATTATGAGGTTTGTTTTTAGGGACTGAAAATTATATTGATAAATTATAATTTTTTTCCCTACCTTATATAAATATTGAATTGTCCAACTATATTAATTCTTCATTGAATGGAAATGGTTGTTTTTAGAGTCAGAATAATCTGGTAATTTATTATGATTTCTAACAATTGAAACCTCATTAACTAAATTATACCTTGGAAGATTTTTAATTAACATTTGGTGTTTCCAGTTTTAAAATGTGGAGTCATATTTTATATAGAGACAACTGTGAAATATATTTTTGCCACAAAATTATGATGTTTATATTTACATAGATGAAATTGAAAATATGGATGAGAATATGACTTGAACTGATAAAGGATTATGATTTCATGATCGATTAAAATTAAAATAATATAAACGATGTGGTAGATACATTGAGTCAAAAACATCATGTTACATTAACCATGTTAAAATTTTAAAATTACCCATTGGATAATGATTTGATGGATTTTTTATGGACATTGTTAGTGAAGGAAATTCATATATTTTCATTTAGGTTTCATTTTATTCGTCTCTCTTAGATAGAATTAAGAAATAATAGAAGGAAGATCCTTAGTAAAAATTTTAGAATTCGGTAAGAATGGTAAATTGTGTCAATTCATTCTAGAAAAATATTGTGTATTGATATTTGGGAAGATATTATGAGTGATTTTTGATTTCTAGATGAAATTATAATTATTATGTGAATGTTTTAGTTATTAGTTTTTAGTTCCTCATAGAATCACTGTGATGTATAGAGACATTCGAAAGTGTTAAGGTTGGATGGAATGAAAATAAATATTGACAATTTTTTCATAAAATGTTTGACATGTAAACATGTTTAAGATAAGAAACATCTAACAAATGGTATGCTTTAACATTTTCCAATAATATAGTGAAAATGGGTAGATATATAAATGGACTTCCTAGTTTTTCTATCAAAGATTTATTGAGGTTACAATGTGGTTTGGGATATTGTAGATTGGATGATTAAATATGAACCTTTATCTTCTATTATAGACACCCATTCTCTATATTAATATTCAAGATAATAAATCAATGTTTTTTTAAGTTTCATGGAGTTCCTCTCTCCATTATATTTGACCATGATCCCAGGTTCACTTCTAACTTTTGGAAAAGCTTCCAGAAGTCATTAGGGAGTAAATAAAATTTCTAAACAACATTTAAACATCAATCAGATTGATAAACCAAACAAGTAATTTAGACCTTGGAACACATGTTATTTTATTTTAACATGGATTACTAGGGATGTTCGGATCAACATCATTTTTTTGATTTTTTTTCTTGAAATTGCAGTTTTAATCCTTGAATATAGGTTGTACCTTTTGAGGAATTATATATAAAGAATTGTCAAACTCTAAAATTTTGGTGTGAAGTCTAGTAAAGGAATGTGAAGGGACAAGAATTGGTAAAGTGAGTGGTCCAGAATATTATGATGATCCAGCAACACATAAAACTAGCTTATAGAAGGTATAAAACATATACAGATAATAGAATGAAAGACATTCATTTTGAGGTAGCTGATCATGCATTACCTAAAATATCTTAATGTAAAACTTTTATTCATTTGGGTAAGACAGGTTATCTAAACCTATGGTTTATTATACCTTTGAAAATCTTCGAGAATTTGGACTGGTATGATGTCATGTTGATTTTCTTTTGGGTTTATCTTAGGTCCACATTGTTTTCCATGTTTTGAGGATGATAATGTATATCCCAGATTCATATAATTTTTACCTTATATGTAGTTCATCTAAAGGGGAACCATATATAAAAGGATTTTTTTATTTTTTGGAATATTTAGTGAAAGTATTAAGGAATAAGTTAATTCACTAGGTTATGAATTTTTGATGAACTCACATGGATAAAAAAGATAAGGGAATATGAAAATGCTATGATTGAATGGTATCCTCACTAGTTTAATAAGTAAGTAAAAAATGTTAGGACACAATTTCTCAATTGTGAGGGGAATGTAACAACACAATATCTTAGAAAGTATTTTATTTTTCATTCTGAAATTTAATATTAAAACCTAATTATAAATTTATAATGACATAACTGGTATTTATAAAAATAAATTTTACTTAAATAATAGTAACCTAGTATATAAAATTATAAATTATTTTCTTGTTCTTATAAGTGAAAAATTTATATATTAATTTTATGGAATAAGTAAATATTTTTTAATGAAAAATTATGTATCGGTATTTTTGTGACAATGAAATATATTATTTACAATTATATAATTAATTTAATTATTAATAAAAAATTGATCTTTCAAAAATATATTAATAAATTAATATTTTTTCATCTCATTACAAGATAATATTTTTGAGAATATAATTAATTTCTCAATGTTTTATAAAACCAATTATAATTTTAAAACTGGTATTTATTGAATATATATGGATTTAAATGTGAAATTAAATTTCAAATATTTATAAAATAATTTAAATAATATAGAGTTAATTTTTTATTTCAACCCATTGAGGAATGGATAGTGTTACTTTTTTTGGATTTTTATACTATAGTTGAATTTTCTTTGAATAGTAAAATACAATAATTTATAGTATCGAACAAATACCTGATTTATTGAGTTGTAGATGATTTTTGGATTATATAATCCCCTATTTATGATCTCATATTAATTATTTTAATATATTTTTTGGTAATTCATAAACTATTTATATTCTTGAGACAACATAATGAACTAAGGAATAAAATAATGTGAAAACACACCTCTCGTCCCCTATAATACCACTCATAACCAACTCTTCTCCCCACACATCCCAATATTTGCAGATTTTTTAATTTATTTATAATTATCTTACCAATCCCATTAACCACATCAAAGACCTTATTCTCTCACCAAAATCCAATGACCAAGGGACTTATGAAGGTTCTCAAGGAGGAGAATTCAATAAGTAAAATCCTCCATTATTTTCTTTTATTTTATTTTAAATTTATTTTCTTTTATTTTCACTCCTCATCCCCCTTATAAAAGTCATATAATAACTACGTTATATTTTATATAATATAATTTTATCGTGTTAATGGAATATCTATCTTCAAGACTGTCCACATCTTATCTTATTCTATAAAATTAAATCATCATCCATGATGTGTTGATTGACCTTCTTTATGGACAACGAATTTTAATTTTTTTACATCATTAATGTCTAGTCAAAAAATTATTTTAATGGTTAAATAAGATTTTATTTTTCATATTATAAATTATAATATGTCTTGAAACCAATATATAAACATGGTAATAAACAAAAAGTTATAATTTCACAATGGACATTAAAACCGTGAATATAAATAAAATCATTTTCTTTAATGTTTTATCTAATGAATCATCCTCATATCAGAAAAAGAATGATATATTTTTTCATTTAAAATTTTGAATACATTTTAATACTATTTAATTCAATTTATAGAGTTTTTCATCCATTTGAAAACAATATTTGTAACAAACCGCCATGTAAATCATGAAAAGAATGCATCCAAAATAATAGAAATAACCAAATGTTATTAATAAATGGATCAAAAGTAGTTATAAATATTTCATTTTACGGTATTATAAATACTAATATAGTTAATTAAAATGTTAAAGACACTCATTAAACTATTATATAGGAAATTATCATTTTTTATATGTAATTGGAACCCAAGGTAAAAGACATTTTAATAAAAAGCTTCTTTTAAAGGTCTAATTTTAGAAAATTCAAATGGAATGATTTTATGATTCATGTATTCACATTTAATGATAACATTATAGTTATTTGGAATTATTTATAATGAAGAGTGGTACCTATATATCCCAAAAATTTATTTGGTATAACTATGTTTGAGGATGACTTTATTTTTACTCAAAGTGTAATTATGATTGATACACCAAAAGAATCCGTGAGGTTTACATTGTAAAGTAGTCGAGAGAGTTACAACTCATATAGTATCCACTAAAGTTACAATATTCTATATGTAATTTTCCATGATACAATATGGTTTTATTTGTGTTTTTTATGTTTTATGGAAATATCATTGTCACAATTTAAGTATATGGTTCTTTAAGGGAGAAAATTTTTTCATTGTAAAAATGATTTCATATGTTTGAAATTATTCATGGACTGGTAGTTTCTGTCTTTCTTTTTATGTCCCTGGCTATGGTTTCTGTTCTCATCCTATTTTATAAAAAAAATTCACATGTTTGTAGGATGTTAAAGTGAATAGAAGAAGCCAATATGATTATTGTTATGTTATTTCTTTAAAATATTTTTGGTTTTATTGCAAAAAGGTATTATAGAAAAAATTGATATTTTTAAATAGAACCCACTTTGTATGCTTATGGGTTGAGATGTTTGAATTATGGACTTAATATCTAAATGTATAAAATGGAAATATCATTAGGAAATTTATAATTTTATTTCTAGTTCAATGAACAATATTTTGAAAATTTTAAGGCTGGAACCTCATACAAAGGGCTTAATATGTGTGGTTATGTTGTATAGGTAAGTGCATTTTCACAATGGAGGAGGAGAGGAATTCTTGTATATAAAATATTGTAAAGATTAATATGAGGTATCCTTTACATAATGTGGCTCCAAAAAAGAAAATAATTCAATAAAAGTAATGATTTGGTCGAGATATTTTCATTCAATTTTTTTTAATTGTTCTTATGTCAATTTAGCACTTACAAGTAAGTTATATTCCCATGTTTTGCAAGTTTTTTTCTTAATTTTTATAATTAATTTAAATTAATTTCAATAAGATATTATTTCTAAAACTATATTTATATTACTATAAATTATAAATTATTATTATTCAAAACATTTAATATATTTTACCAGATTCTAATCACATAAGTAGCATAAATTAAATTAAAATTAATCCCGCAAATGATATGGGGAGTTTTTTTTGTGAAAATGCTAAAAAAATTGTAGTTTTTTATATCTAAATTCAATATAAATACTATTCAAAAGACCTAAATTATGTTAATAGATATAAATTTTATATAATTTGACATTAAAATAGTTTTTAACATTTCATTTAAACCTATAAATAAATTATATTTAAAATTTCTTTTCAATTACAATTTAGTATTTTTAACCATTCATCTAAAAATTGATCTTTATGGGAAAATTAAAAAAATTATTCTTAAGATAAATATGAAATTATGATTAAAATATATTATTTTGTAGAATATATTTTATAAAATTACCAAAATTTAGTTTTAAAATAGTTGTGCTTTAAAAGGATGAAGAAGTTCCTTTAAAATATATTTTTTATGTATTCAATTGATTTTGATATTATATTATGTGTATAAAACCATTTGGATTAATATTTAAAATAATTTATGAATAATATATATATATAATTAATATTATTCAGAAATAGAAATTAATTTAATTTTTTAACACAAAATTCCATTCAGTGGGTAAAACAATTTATAAAAGAGATTAAATTGAATTGGTTTTTTTCATTTCTAGTTTGTTGGTAAAAATGAATTCATTTTATATTTTTTAAACCATATGTTAGTATAAGTTATTTATTATGATTCATAACTTCTTAATTTAACTTATAGGAGGTAAATCAAATTTCAAATAATAATATTAATAGTATTATGTTAATCTTTATCTTCTTGGTAACACAATACATTGATGAAATCCATTATTGCACATAAACAAATATGACCACTGTGTTCCATTTAAAGAAATCTAAATTTTATGTTTAGTGTTAAAAAATATTGGATTAGTTTTTCATGTAATATATGCTATTGGAATGATTGAATGTATCTAAATATTGATATATCATAATGTCTCCAGTTGTTAGATTTCATTTTATACTGGGTGTAACATGTCATAGTGGTCATCTCATACAATATTATTATTTTGTAATTTTAGGGTGTAATAATAATTTTATGTTATATTGATTTTAAAAATCATTCCCAATATAATTTCATTATTAAAATATATAACTAAATAGAATTTATAGAAGTGTTATTTAGAATATAGTATTTCATATGTTTAAAATGTTTATAATATATTTTATAAATCCAATTTTTTTTTAATTAATATTTTTTCCCTTAATTGAAACCATGATCATATATATTATTATAGAATAATAATTAATTTTTATTTAAATATAAATTAATAATATATATAGTATTTGAAAAAAAATTATTTTTCATAATTATTATAAAAATTAAATAGTTTTGAAAAATAAAAAATCCTAAGATAATATCATTTGAAAAATCATGAAATAATGATCATTTTTCAAATAAAATTTTAATAATTTATGAATTTAAATTCCAAATTCAAATATAATGAAAAAATACTTCATAAGAAAATTAATTACTAAATATGTAATATCCTTGGTTTAGTAACTATAAATCAACAATTAGTGTCAATTTATATTTTCAAAAACATTATAATTTTTCATTATATAACAATGATATATATAGGGTAAAAAATTTATAACACATAAAAATGAATATTTTATAACAATTAAATTTTAAACCTAAATTGAACTTACTGGTTCTTAGATACTTTATTTGAATTTTATCACGGAATTGGTATTATATTTCATATAATTTAAATTTTCTCTTTTTTTAACAATGTTGTTACCTAAATTCATAAGTGATAATATAGAATCTACATAATTATATATATATATATATATAAATTCTAATAATGTATTTAATATTCTCTTGGGTTTAGTAATACATGTTATAAAAAATATTCATCGTAGTATTTAAATAAATTAAAATTGTTATGGATTAATTAGGGATTTACATTCATACACCCTGAAAATGTTGTGTCCTCATAATTTTAATTATCACTTACTTCTAAAAATAAAAATATGTATATAAAATAAATGCATGCATCAAGTTATAATTCAAAATGATATATCTTTATACAATAATAGGATTTCCTTTGAATCCTAATAAGAATTTTCACAATAAAAAGTCTATATAAAATATTTTAAACTAAGCACAATTTATGACTAGGTATTAAAATAAATGTAATGGAATTTGTTTTCTTGGAGTGTTATTATTCATCCAATAAATAATAGATGTTCATAAGAATATTACATATATGAGATGTGATATCACTATTTATGTAATTAATATGAACTCTATGTGATGTTAGAAAATTCATTTTCAAATTCACAAAAAAAATATAAACATAGAATAATATAATTTAACTAGAGAATATTCCCCCAAACATTTATATGACACATTGTAATCATAAAAATGGATTATTTTGTTAATTATTCAAAATATATTCTTCCATGTGTTGATATAATATGTATTCAAAATATCCAATGTACAAGGGAGTTCTTTAAACATAATACAAATAAAATTCTTATAGATCTTGATTGGAATATCATTTTTCCCCACTCATGGATAATAACGAAATCCACTTCTATAGTTTTTTCACAGTCACTCCCTTATATCCTTGTTAATGGAAATTATTGATTCCAATAATCCTATTTACCCATTTTGGTTATGGTACTGACAAATATAATTACCATAATTACATCCTTTAATAAATTACATTGTTATTTATATCTAAGGATGAACTCTACATAATATCATTTCATCAACTTAAATCATTAATTTTAAGCAAAATTATTTTTCTCTCTTCCCTCTATGACAACACATAAAACATTTCATGTTTCTTTGATATATTCTACAAGGTGGTTTATGAAAAAAAATTAAAATGATTAAATTTAAAATAAAATACTTCACCATCATTTTACCCAAATCATCCAATTAAATCCTTCAATATATTCCCTTTGTGTAATTATGGCATTAAAAATGTTTATGTTGTTCATCATGGTTGTCGATACATTTTTTTAAATAATAACTTAATTTATTCGTACATATATTTTGTTTTCTGTTTTACTAACGTAAAATCTATGTAGTGTCTATGTATTCATTAATTAAATTTGTTTAATTAGACATAATATATTAAAAACCTAAATGGGTAATGGTGAGTGAAGAAAAATTTCAATCTTATGTCAATTATCATAAGTAATATCAAGATAAATTCAATATTGAAGTGGATTAATCTTTTAATCTATTAGATTATACTTTAGTTAATTACACAATATTATAGGTTTAATCAATTTGTTCAGTTTTTTTTCTATTTTAGGATGTCACCCCATTATATAATATATTTTTTCCTTCTATGAAACCATAAATAGAATGTGTGTAACTGAATTCAATACTCCAGGTGTGTTAAACTAGGTTTGTATTTAAATCTATTTGTTGTAATCCTACGGAAGAATAAGTTAATACTATTCCATAATTTTCATGTTTATTACCATTATGTGAATCTATGAAAGACACAACAATCATCAGTAGTATCAATATATATATTTAATTTATTGGAAACCAAAAAATAACAATTTTTTATTATTTAGGTATTTTACCCGATACATAAAATATTACCTTCTTTTTTTGAAATATATTCTTATATCATTCCCCAAAAATGACCAATCCTAAATATGATGCCAACTGAGGCCCCATAGACCAGCACATCAAAGAAAGTTCTAGAAAAACATCATCTATTTACTTGATTTGATTACATGTGATCTTACCCATGTTATGTTTTTTTATTTTACATCATTTCCATAAGATAATAATTACATATCATAAAGAATCACACCTTATAGAGACTCTATAATATTATGTCATTAAGGACGAGATATATATGAGATTTAATATAAAAAAAATTAATAAGATTTCTATATAATAATACACAACCATACTCCCTTACAGATGTCCCATTATTTATATTATTACCCATAACCTAAGGAATGGAAATAAAAAAATGGTTGAGATAAAATGATAATGGAAAACCCCATCAATATAAAACCAATGGGTTGATCATAATCATATTAGAAAATGTGATAATGTGGAGAATATGTTATTTAAATCAACATTCACTATTAATATTTTTCATTATGTCACAATATGAGGACATCAAATCTCAAATGAACAAACATGTACTATGACATAGACATGTTATATAATATACTTGATTCGTAGAGAAGATACATAATTATTTGATATTAAATGTTTCTTTCCAGGTAATTATAGAACATTAATGAACAAAAAAATTTTATATACATATATCATCATATCATAGTGGATCAGGAATCACTGTTCTACCTCTCAATGCATAATGGATCCAGAATCATGTTCCTACCTCCCATCACATAGTGTATATAGAATCACATACCAACATCCCATACTATTATCCGGAGATATAAAATAATTCCTAAATTATTAGATAAATATATATTATCATTCCCACCTATAACATAAATAAAATCCATTCATATCTGTTATATGAGAACATCAGAATAATTAGCTTTAAAATAAACCAAATTTACCTCTAAAAATAGAAATGTTTCATGAAAAAATACATACTAGATATCATAATGGACGGAATCATAAGAAAATATCCCTAGTGAATCATTAAAAATATATTTATTTATGTTGAAATAAATGAAAAAACGTTAAAAATAATATACAATAATAAAAGGACATATGATGGATAATCAATTTAATTGTTGGATAACATTATAATAATACCCATAAAGAAAATTATTATATAATAATATCATGATTAATTTTGTTATAATATTTTCCTAGGTAATAAATAATTTTTAGATAATTGACGAAAAGGAAGAAAATCAATATTTTCTAAAAAATACATTATTTTTTCAGAGTATTCGATGATATAGGTAACATGCTAAGTAATTTTAAAAATATTGGAGTAAAAAAGTATTAAAAAATTCTAAATATTTAAATAATACAACAATAAGGATCTGTAAAAATTAAATAAATATTATATAAATGATTTTTTGTATAGATAATAACACATATTATCATTAAAGGAAAAAACTAGTATACTGTCTCAAAAAATTATGACACCCAAATTTTAAAGAGATTAAGAATTTTTCCTTTGAGAAGAAACAAGATATATATATTTGAAATAAAAAATATATTACATTTTTTCTTTTTAGTAAATACCATTAGAACATTATAGGGAATTGGGAACATTAATATTGAAGAAAAGGTGATCATTTGTAACGAATGATAATTATTATTTACACCAATAAAATTTATCAAGAAGTAAATTAATTAATGAAATTATATAAAAATTATATATGAAATGAAATTTTTCTTAATTAAATAGATATATAAAACATTACTCTATAAACCATAGTAGATAATGAATAATAAGCAATGGATAAAAAGATATTCACTCAAGAAAAAAATTTAAAAATTTGATAACAATTTCATAAAAATAATTTAATGGGTGGATTCCTAAAAAGAGTTAATCCAATGAATTATTTATTAAGAATGTGAATAGATTACAATGGGTATGTAATTATGCCATATAAGTTAATAATGAGTTCATAACATTAATAACCTCCTTAATAAATGAATATTTAGATTTATTCCACAAAAATCATAATAATTATTGAAGTGAAAAACATTTAAAAGGGTGTTTATGAGATAGATAACTAAATACAGAAAAATTAATAGCAACATCATAATTATATATTATTTTATAATATACCCATCTGGTAAAAATTATGTGCAAGATGAAGCATTATGAAAGAATGAAATGGAAATGAGTTGAGAAAAACCCAGAATACATTAATAATATTTTAATAAAAACCTCTTGATTAAGAGGATTTGAAATGAAACATTTAATACAATGAAAAAATATTGAAGAAAGAAATAATATTTCAAATTGTAATTATACACGGAATCTGAAATAAAATAGGTACATAATAAAAACTATGTATAAAAAAATTAATCTAGTTGAAACATTAACGACCCAATATGACATAGTTAAAAAATATCTATCCTCCTATATGAAAATAATAATAATCATAAAAAATTACTAAAATTTTTTTCATATAAAAATGTTATTTACATTATTTATAATTATAAATTATTAATATATTAGTCAATTATACATTATATTTTCTATTGGGTGTTATTAAATTTAACTATTTCCCACATCTATGTTATATATATGTGAATTCTTATTCTTTTACTATGAGTTAATTATTTTCAAATTGATTGAATTATTTATGTAGTTTATTTATAATTATTTATATATTTATAATTTCATTAAATAATTGTTTTAGTTTTTTTATTGAGGTGAAATCGATGGCATACATGATTTTGTAATTTTGAACTAATAAAAGGAGAAAAATTATAAATAAAAAAATATAAATATAATCCTTATATAATAAATATGTAAAATTTACTTCCTGATTTATTTATATTAATGAAATAAGTTATATTTTTATTTTCATCCATGATATCAATTTTAATAATTTTTCATATTGGTTTTAAAATCGATTTAAATATAAAAATCCAATAATAAATTTATGACTCTCGTAATGAAACAAAATAATTTCAAATAATAACATTATTATAGAACCCTGTGGATATTATTTATATCTATTATTATTTCTAATAATAAATGAAGAATTTTTTAGGGAAATACTAAATTACTAGAAGAATAAAAATGAAATATGTCACTTTATGCATGCAATATTTGACATGTACACAAAAATTTCGTTTTCAATTTCTATAGAATATGTGTAATATAGAAATAGGCGAGTAATATCACAATTTTAATGTTTTTATAAATATATATTTTTAATTATATCATACCCCCATTTTAACTAGTCTGTTAAGGAAATAAATGAAAATAAATCACATCGCCTCATGGATGAGGTATTCTATAGCTACGCATGAATGATATTTTTATTTATACAAGGGAAAATAAGAAATGGTGGATAATTATTATCATAAAAAAATATAAAATAATGTTTACTAGAAAAATATATTACATTAATTATTAATAGAAAGATATGATTTTTAATTGAATAATATTGCGACCCATGCCTTAAACACACCATGATTCATTATTTATAACATACATTAAAACATTACAAGGAATGCATCTAGATATATCATGTCATTAGAGTATTATATTCATAATTATGTCATCAAAAAATTTAAATAATAAATAATTGTTAAATCTTTTTCCAGTCTCTCAAAGACAATATATAACTACATTGTATATCCTAGAAACAATACGTATTGAAAATGGAGAGACAGAAAGACCAGAATGGGTAGTAATATGGAAAAGATGCATAAAATTTATATTAAGAAAAAGGATGTGATACAATATAGAGTGAAATCATAAGAATGAAGAATTGAATAAATAAATGAAATCCTAATTTTATAATATCATAATCAGATGGTGACATAATTGGGAATTAATTTATATTAATATGTCATGACTAACCACTAAGACAACAAATCATATTCTAGATTCCATTGTTATCAATTCTTTCTAAGGATATCCACAATCAGAACATAGTGTTTATAGGATAACTAATCATGCATTCTATTTGGTATTTAATGATAACTTATAACTAATTAATTATTCTAGTAAAGAATTTAATTTTTAGAAAAATATTAACATTAAATTAAATCAAATATATTCAAGACACATAATGAAAATGAATAAGAAATAAATCATAGGCATTATAAAACCAGTGATAATGAATTTTGATTACTATTTCATATTCATGGAATATAAACAGTCTAATTCATAAATATTCTCAATAGATAAATAAATTAAATCCATTGGATGTTTATTTTAATAAATTAATGATAGTAATTAGTCATCTATTTTCAATGAATTGAATTCATAATGGGGGTTTGGGATAAGAATTATTAAAAACATACCACATATATGTTTCATTTTAAAATAAGAAAATGATATTTTTAAGAAAGAAATAGAATAATTTTTCCATAAATATATAATTTTAAAAAAGTGTTTCATCAATAATATAATGACTTTTTTAAATATAACCATTATAAAAAACATTTTATGGTGATGATGCAAGGAATGAGACAAGTATAAGGAATGTTCCAAGAAACCTTGTTTAATTAATTGTTTGAATTTATAAATGTTATCAAAAAAATTATAACCCAAATATTGATAATAATATTTAACTAGGAATATTTTTATAGGAAATATATAAAAAAATATTATATTTTAAATTGGGTAATATTTTTTGAAATGTAAAAAATATGTAACACAGAAGTTATAAGTAATGAGGGTGGTATAAAATATCACAATTTTAGTTTTAAAATACTATCTTTTAAATCCAATATCATGAAAAATTACAGAAAAATAATTTATTTTAATTATGAGAATGATAACACTGAGTCCACATGGGATGTAACATAACAAAAAATATAATTAAACATAAAATAATTTATGTGATGGAAAATTATGGAAAGTGATGAGGAATTTACATTACAATCGATGTGAATTATTTTTACCATTGTTTGAGTTTCAAAAATATTTCAAAATCGCCAATAAATATTATTTAAATAAAAATTGATATCCCAATAAAGAAATATGGTGTACCCTATGATAATAAATATGGAACATAGGGAGAAATAATATTACTCATTAAATTGGAATGAGTTACGAATGAAACTTATATTAAATGTAAGACATCAAACACAACTATAAAAAAACTATAGAATTGATGGAAATGATGAATAAATGTCAGTATATAATTAATTATATTATAATTCATGGGTTTATTAGTGAAATCATATAAATGAGGACCAATTCATAATATCAATCCATTTTTCGATAATGGGTGATATAGACATAACCCATTCTTCATTTCCAAAAGAACTATGCACTATAACATAACATCCAAAACAATAAATTAATATAATTATATATATATATATATCGTTAAAACAAATAAATCTATATATAATATTTTATGTTCCAATTATTATCATTTTTTGTATATTTTTAATATAATTTCATCTTATGTTTGTCAATCAGGATGTCTTGGTTAATGTCATCGTAACACATTTAGTTTGTTGACTATGGTAAAAGAAAATGAACAAAAAAATTTGATCTCAATAATTTTAGATGGTTTTAAATTTTTTTATTCCATTATGAAAATAAATATATAATTCATAGTTTATCCCAAATGGATCATAATTATGAAATGTTCATAGAAATGTTATTTTTAGTCGGTCAATATTTTTATAACAGTTTATTATTTTTATTTGATTTATATTATAGAATATAATACGTTTAAAATAATAATATTATCTAAATTATCATTTTTACATTATAAACAATTTTTTATTATACCATGTAATTTCATCCTAAAAAACAAAACATGATGTTCTTAGAGGTGACAATATACACACATGCATGATGGAAATTTCATTTATCAAAATTTCTGTGGTGGAATATATAAAATTTATTATCATTACTACAATATAATTTCTTAATATAGAATATTATTATCAAACCTTTATGAGTAAAAAAATTATTTAGGGGTGTATAATACGAAATGAAATTTGGAAATAGGTTTTGAGACTATTTTCATTCTCATGGATGTTCTCTATTATATAACACCTTATTCCATATAGGTATTCTAGAGATTCCATGTATCAAAAAAAGTGTATGGTGTTTAGAATAATTTTTTTGATATTTGAATGATCCTAAGATTTGGAATGGGTGGATAAATGGAAATGAGGTGTTATACTGTTATTGGTGAGGAAAAGGGAACACATATAATAACTCATTAGTTATAAATAATATTTTACTTACCAAGCCTAATTTTTCGAATTCATTTCCTTATTACATTACCTATGAATTATTATAAGAAATTTTTATCCCAAAGAAATTAGTTATTTAGAAAATTTGGAAATCCATATACAGAAATAAGATCAACATTACCACTTGAGATGAAATAAAAAGTACCATGGGGAACATCCACCACAATAAGATTCTCCCTACAAGTAAATCATAATATAAATCTTCATGTATTTGGAAAACTGAAACATAATAAGGGGTTATCTTAGATACTTAATAAGCATAAAAAATATATCAAAATATATCTTAATCATAGTCATTAAGCATGGTGAATAATTGAAGAAACATGCCTTAAACAACATGAACATAATATGGTTGGAATGTGGGATGAGAAAATATTTCCATAATAAAACATAATCATGGTTATTCAACTTATCTAATAACCACATAAACTATTAATTTAATGATTTATAATGAGGGAAATTCATATGCCAGAAATTCTAAAGCATACCACTAAGGTCTTATCCAAGACATCTAAAAATGATTAAGGAATCGGCCAAAACCATATCAAATAATGGGAAAGGCCTCGGCCAAGTCCATATGCATCTATCTCAAGAAATATTCATTTGAATCAAGGGGATATATTGGGCCCCACCAATCACATGTAAATTCAAATGCATTCCTCATTTGAATTCTGAAAAACATAAACAACATATACATTAATATTGAAACAAATATATGAAATGTAAATTGGTTTCCTTGAACATTATCAATTAGAAATAACCATTTAGAGTAATTGGTGAATGGTTTTAAGATAGTACATCTATTGTTAAAAAAACATAAACCATTAAATTAAATATTATAGATGATATCATACATAATAACACACAATTGTATTGAAATGGATGAAAATACCCTTTCTAAATCATTGTGTAATTCTTGACATAAATACTCGTTTACTTTGAAATGAATAGTAATTTTGGAAATGACATTGTATAAAATGAAAAGTGAATTAAGATAGTATTTTAATAATAATATGATTAATTTTATAGAAATAATGGTTTCGAAAAAATAGATAATAGAATGTGCATGAAAATAGGTAAAAATTTGAGATATTCCCCTTAATCGGGCTTGTATTTCAAGAGATGTTTTTGAAAGAATGTTTTAAAACATCTAACTCCCAAAAAATAAAAGTAGGATTATGGTTGGTTAACATAAATAAAATATTCTCATAGAATATATTTGTAGTTCATAGGAATAAATAATAATTTAATTAAGGTATGTAGTAAGTTAGTGTAACCCAAATGAAAATGGAGGTTTGGGTAGAAAACCCTTACAATAAGTCTGATTGTGTTCTTCACATGTTATTAATGACCGGAATGATCAAATATTGATTCATAAATTAATTATTAAAAAACCTCCTCTACATTTAATTTAATTATTATTTTTTATTAGGTTCATTCATGTAGTTTTATTAGTTAAGAGACAAAATTTCATTGTTTGTGAGTATTTTCGTTCCATGATATTCATAATTGATTTTCTTATATTCATGTACAGATAATCATGTAGAAAAAATGGATTCCCATAGTATAAGTTGTATCTTATAAGATAAAACCATAATACTAAATTGTTATAAAATTTATTTGGTTGTTTTGAGTGATGATGAATCATTATATAAAACTTTAATGACTATTGTTTCAGTTGATTTGTCATTTTTTATCACAATGTACAAATTTTTAATTATAAATTAATATAAAGTATACAAAAAGATTTTAAAAAATTAAAGAAATTATAATACATATATTATAATCTAGTTCAAGCATTAAAATTTTTTCACGACCACAATCAAAGACATTAATAGAAATTGAAAGCCCTTTGTCTTTGTATGTGATAAATTAAAAAATCTCAGTTAGTGTTTTCATATTTGTATAAAAGAAGGGGAATAGAAACATGATGATGTATTCATACATTATCATAAAAAAATTCCAATACATATAAGTTATTATAGTAATTATTAAATTTGGATGAAAGGAGGTGAGGAAATTAAAAAAAAGAAACATGAAATAAAATAAATGAAAAGATAAATTTACCTTTTGAAGTAATCTTCTCTGAGAGACTCTTTAGATGAATGGTTTTGGTATTTGTATGAGCCCAAGGGTTTCTGGACGTGGTAGAGGTTCTTAGGAGGATATTTTTATACAATTTATAAAAGGAACAATGCTTGAGAGGAGTGAATAGAAGAGGGAGTGAGGATGGGTTTTATAGTGGGGGAGGAGGATTTTCCCAAAAAAATTACTCATTATTTTATTATTTTTCATAAGACAACCAATATTGTTGATTCTTGTGACCAATAATATATATAAGTTCATGTGAGTAAAAAAATGGTCATTTTCATAATCCATGACCCAAGCATGATTCATGAAATAACTTATTTAGGATATTTTGCAATTTATCGAATTTAACTATTCTAAAAAATTTCATGTATTTTAGAAAAATCCCAAAAATTTATCATAAATATTTTATGACTACTATAATTCAAAATTAAACTCCATTTTATCAAAATGATTTTCCAAAAAAGATAAATTTAATTTTTATATAAAATCATTATTTACGTGAAAATACAATTCTAAATTTTAAATGGATTTTATAATAAATTAAAAAAAGTTCTGAGGTCTCATAAAATTATCCTAAAATAATTGGGAAACAATATATTTATTTAAGAATAATTTTTATGAAATATAATTTTTATTAATTTATTAATTTAAAATTATAATTAAATATAAATTATTAAAATAAATACCAACACATAATTATTAATTTCTAAAATACTCAATTTCATTGATATGGTGTCTAACTATTATTTATACTTTCATGGGTGTGGTTATTATTCATTATGGTCATATTAATATTCATAAGGGTATGTCACTATTTATAAGGGTCATGTTACTATTCACCAAAAATTTATGTTGATTGTATCATACTATAAATAACATACTAAACAAAACCAAAACTAAAAAAAATTGGGAATTTCCATGGTTCAAAAATATTGCAATTGGGCCCCAAATTGTGGTCATTGGCATTATCCACAGTTTTCCCAACTGTGGGTACTATCGTCGTGGCAGTAGGGGAAAATCTATGGAAATAGTTTTAACTATCGCAAGATCTGTCTCGGTTGTTAAATATGGTAGTTGACATATGGCCACAGTTCTAACTATTTAAATAGGTGGAATATTATATTGGTTTTAATCGTGGTTATAAACCCAGAAAACTGTGGCTATATCCTAAAAATAATGTTTGCCTAAGCGGATTTGATCCCAGCTACTTCACTTCACATTTCAGCGCCCTAACCACTACACCAACGGAGATTTTGTACATATATATATTATTAAAAACTGGGGATATATCCTAAAAACATTAGAACTAGTTCTTCCCACCATTTTTCAGGAGGGAATTTTTTTCTCCCACGAAATGGAGGGAGACCTATATCCACAATTTTCAAAACTAGGTATATATCCATTCGAAAAAATGGTGTATAGACACGGTTTTTAAAATCATGGCAAGAGACTAAAAAATAATTACCTATATCCACCTATCATAATGATTTTAAAATAGTGGATATATGTCACTAGTCGTAGCCACCTATATCCACAATTTTAAAACTGTGGCTATAGGTCTATGGTAGTAGCCTATTTTTCTAGTTGTGAACCATTTATGTTAGTTTTTCTCAATTCAAAACACTTAAGTGATAAGTTTATATTAACAAGCTAGGTTTTATAAAACTGGTTTCTTAAAGACTCAGTGTTTCATGTAATCAATATTAAACTTCTTTTCCAAATCATGGGGTGTTACATTCTCCCCTCCTTACAAAAACATCAACCAAGAAATTCATAGAATGATACGTCAAAAAATGATATGTGTTGGTCTTCATCATAAGCTCCTTATGCTCCCTTGTTGACTCTTTGAATTAATTATTTTTCCAAAGTATCTTTTCAAGTGGTGTTGTCTAATTCCACAACACAAGTTATTTTGTGTTACGAATCCAGATAGGTTCTTCGCAATATTATAGGCTAGGTTTCAATTCAATTCCATGAAATGTGAGGTCATGCGTTGGTTTTGGAATGTACATCCTCAACAAATAGACACAGAGCATATTGTGTACTCTAGACAGGCTTCTAGTATAGACAATTGATATGCAATAGCTCAAATTATCTCTAGGATTTCAAAATGTCCAATGTAACTAGGTATATGTTTCCCTTTCTTCTAAATCTTATAACTCCCTTCCAAGGTGATACTTTCAAGAAAATTTGATCTATGACTTTTAATTCAAAATAATTCCTTTGATTATCAACATATAATTTTTTCAATATTTATGCTTCTTTAATATGTATTTTAACATTCATTACCTTTATGGTTGTTTCATTCACTAGCTCTGGTCCCACAAACATCCTTTCTCCAACTTCATCCCAATAACTTGGTGTATGACTTATCTTTCCATAAAATGCTTCATATGGATCCATTTGAATACTTGAATAGATACTATGATCATATGAATGTTTCTCTAAAGGTAAATATTGATCCCATATACCATAAAAGTAAGGTGAAAATGATCTCAACATGTCCTCTAAGGTTTAGATCATCCTTTCTGATAGATCGTCAGTTTGAGGGTGATAAGCAGTACTCAATCGATGCTCTGTATCCAACACATTCTAATTAATTTCAATTAATTATTATTTATTTCATGTATCAAGATTATACACAATTGATAGACATTCTCCATGAATCATACAACTTCATTAAAATAGATTTGTTCTATGTGTTCTAGAAGAAAATCTACATTTATAGAAATAAAACGTGAAGATTTTTTATGTCACCATTAATTACCCTTAATGTATAATTATTTATTAGAGTTTAGGGTAATATGGTGACAAAATCCATGGTGATGTAAATCCATTACCTGGTAGGAATAGGTAGATCTTGCATGAATCCTCTAGGATGTTGTCTTTCGGCCTTCACTTGTTGGAAGACTAGACAACCTGATACATAATCAATAATTTCCCTCTACATGTTATCCCAGCAGAATTTTTTTTAAAATATCTAATTCATTTTAGTGAAATGAGGTTCTGTAGATAAACTTGATCTAAGAGAATCATCCAATAACATACTTTTATTCTCTGGTATATAGGGAACACATAGCATTTTTACCAAATTTCAAACATCCATCTTCACGCATGATGTCATCCAACACCGCATCATTAACACCTTCAATTGGTTTTTAATGTTCTCATCATCAGTATAAGAAGCATTAATATTTTACAATAGAGGTGTTTGGGAAACATAATGAAAAATTATTCATGTTTAACCTTATTTAATAATTCTTATATTTATCATTACTAGATCCATAAACATAAGAACCCTTTCATTCCTCGTTTTATTTAAAACACCAAGATCTTTCATTCTCAACAAATCATATACCTTATTTTTCATCCTCATTAAGTAGTGTATGAAACAATCACAATCATTGACTAGTTCATTCCATATTAGTTTCCTCATTTTTATTTCATTCTATCAGAATTTTTATTTAATAAATGTATGATCTGTATATATCTCATATATGTTACTATACAGATAATGTCAATCTATTATCAGAGTAATGATTACCAATTCTAAATCTAGAAAACGAGTAGGATAATATTTTTCATGAGTTTTTAAATGCCTTATAGAATAGGCCATAACTCTATCATTATGTATAAGTAAAAAACTGAGTACTTTCTTTTATGCATCACTATAGATCAGGAACCCATTAATCACTGATGGTAGAGTCAAGAACAGAACATTCACTGATATCCTCTTAAATTCCTCACTAAATTCCTCACATTATTTTTCCCATATGAACATAACCCCTTTAGAAGTATGTTTGGTCACTGGGTTGCCAAAATAGAGAATTTTTATCAAAATACATAAAATAACCTACTAAACCATTAAAACTATGTACCTTGGGTATGTTTGTTATAGTAGGACATTATTTTACATCCTTTTCCTTCTCAGAATTGACATATATTATATTTATAGAGTAAATGTGTCCAAAAATGTAATTTATTAAAGCCAACATTCACACTTTCTAAACATCCCATATAATTACTTTTTCATAAGAGTCTTCAGAATAGTGGTCAAGTGATTTTCATGTTCGACCTAGATCTTGGATTATACCAAGATATCATCAATAAATACCAAAAAAAATTCATCATGATTTTCCTTGAAAACCCTATTTATTAGTTCAATGAAAAAAATAAGGTTCATTAGTTATTAAAAAAGGCATTACCGTAAGCTCATATTTCCCATATCTGGTTTAAAATGAGTTCTTTGTAATATCATCCTTCCTCACACACAACTAATGTTATCTAGATTGATGATCATTCATTGAAAAATATTAGGCTCCATGAAGTTGATAAAAAAAATCATCAATGTGATGTAGGGGATACTTGTTATTTATTTGTTTAGCATTGATCTCCCTGTAGTCAATTCATAACCATATAGATCCATATTTTTTCATAATGAAAATAATTAGGGCTCCCCCTAGATAAACCGTTGGGTGAATAAATCCTTTATCACTCGATTTCTCTAGTTTTTTCATCAGGTACACTAATTATACAGTGTCCATTCTTTAAGGGGTATTTGATATGGCCCTTGAATAAGGAATTATGTTAATGGAAAATTCAATTTACCCCTCTGGGGGATGTCCAGTTAAATCCTCTGGAAACTCATCAATATTTTCTTTCTATGTAAGCACATCTTCTATTTGAACATTAATTTCCTCGCATATATATTTCATTCCATTCCATGACAATAATTCAATTCAATAGTGCTACTAAGGGTGTATCTAGATAAGAATCAGATGGTGATGTTTCTTCTAAAATGACTTGGGATTCCACATCATCCTCAAAAATTGTATCCTCATTCTTATTGCAATAAATGTTTTCATCGTGGTTACAAAGACAATCCATACTAAGGATTATATCAAATTAAATCATGAGTATGATAATAAAATCTATTGATAAAGCACATTTATATTCCACAATGGGGACTCCCTAGCACAACATTACTGCAATGATACATCCCTTAGTAATTTTCATTGAAGACTCACATATTAAATCAAATTTGAAATCTAAATTTTTTTGGGAAACTTGGTATGATATGAAATAATTAAATGATACAGAATGAAATATACCATTGGCTAGGTTTAAGTAAATGATTAACGTACCCCCCACCCAATGTCATTACGAACTTCAATGTCATCAGTTGGGATCACATAAAAATTTCCCTACTCCCTCAGACAATTATGATGCACGTTTCCTTGAAATTTCAGGAAATAATTATCATAGTGACTGGTTTCCCTAAAATTATATCATTTATCATTAATAGGTTATTTATTTCACTTATAATCACCATTATGATGGCAATTATGTCCATACTTGTAATACACTCTTTTTCCTTTTAAGAAAGAACTACGGTGTTTCCATCCTCAATTATCATAGGGTAGAGTGTCAACACCTCCCTTCTTCCCAATTTCTTGATTTCCATTTCTAGATATTTCACTATTCATCTTCTTCCCTTTATTTCATTTAATGTCATAAGTCATAGAGAACTCAATTTCTATCTTGATAGCATAAGATACTAGGACTTCATATAATGAGAATGTTTGGAAAACCAATGCCTATTGAAAGAATGTATTTATGCCATAAAATAATCGATAAATCTTTCTCTATGGAATACATATATAATCCATATCATGCCTTCTTAACATTGTGATGTTTGCTTCATACTTTTCAACAATATCATGTTCCTTTTTCCCCAAATTCAGAAACATCTTTTCAATATACACTAACTATTAATGATGAATGTATTTCTCTATGATTTTTAATAAATTCACTCAATTCCATGATTTCAATTTCCTCCCCATCCTTCATGTTTTTAATTACTAAACACCCTTCATTAGAATCATTTGAACGATGATAAACTACCAGGAAAACATTCCCCCTTTCATTATGTCCCGAAGAGAGAAATATCTTCTCTAAGGTACTTATCCACTTCTCTGCTATGAATGTATTTATAGTCCCATTAAATGATGGAGGCCATTATCTTATAAAGAGATACACCATAGCTCGTCCAAATTTGGGATCTAGATGCTCCATTCCTGAAATGTTATTATTCATAACCTGGGTAAGATGCCTATTATATTTACTTGTTTCTCTGCACTAGTCGTATCTTTATATCCAACATCATTATCATGAATAGGAGGATAATACCAGAATGGGATATGAGTGTTCATTTTGTTTCCATTATTTTCTCTAGGTGTCATTTCTAAAGAATTTAATACACTATATTAGGTTAAGAATCACAATGTACTCTCTCATGTTCAAAAAATACTTAACATAAATTAGAATTCTATGTGTGGCTAATCCCATAATCATAAACATGGTTTCGGTGAGGAAAAACTTAATTTTAAATCCTTCATAATGGACTGTAAAGAAAATGAGAATTATCCTAAGAATATCCCCTTGGAGTGTTAGACTAGGTGAAATGTAAGGATCATTGTCACATACTAGGATTCCTTGGGTAAAAGCCCAACACTCTTTATTGGAGTTTTAATTCCTAGCTATATCTGTTCCAGAACCATGCCATCTTTTAGTATCCAGATAGGGATTAATTTTCTAGAAATATTCACATAACAAATTCTTCCCCAAAATTATAGGAAATTATTAAATGTTTATCCTAAAAATCTATTTTAGGGTTTTGTTCCATAATCTATGTTTTCAAAATCTAGTTTCCATGTATTCTACATAACATCTTCTGATACAAACTATAAAGACCCGACCCTAGTTTCTTGGAGCCCATGCCTTATTACATTAAATTTGAATGATTACAAGAAAGTTATATACTGATGGAATGAAAAGTTTAGTAGATTGGGAAACCCAAATAAATATGTATTTTTATCTTTACACATGAAATGAAAATTATAAAATAAGTCTCATTGGGAACATCAACCACTCGATGATAATCTGAGCAAGTTAATCATAATATACCTCTTCATATCATCTGAAAAATGAAACATAATAAGGGGTGGGCTCAGATGCTAAGTAAGGGTAAATAATACAGTGGAAGATATCAATAACATAAACATTAGTCATGGTGAATAATTTAAAACACATTCCATAAGAAATGACCATGAACATAATATGGTAGGAATATGTGATGATAAAGTATTTCTATAATAAAAAATAATACGGGGTGTTCTACTAGACCAATAACAACATAAACTATGAACATCTTTCTTTATAATAAGTGAAATTCACATGTTGTACATTCTAGAACATAAAATAAAGTGGTTGATTAAGATATCTAAAAATGATTAATCCCTCATCCAAAACCATATATAAAATTAGCAGGGCCTCAAC
The DNA here is from genome assembly GCA_963277665.1 of Viscum album. Lineage (NCBI taxonomy): Eukaryota > Viridiplantae > Streptophyta > Magnoliopsida > Santalales > Viscaceae > Viscum > Viscum album. The sequence goes on from OY728141.1 coordinate 1,144,951,914, forward strand.
CAAGTCCATATATATTTTTCTGAAGAGACCTACCAATGCATCGAGGGGATATAGAGGGACACACCCATCACTTTTTAAGTCCAATTAATTCCTCATTTGAATGGTGATAAACATAAACAAAATATACATTCTTATTAAAACTAACCTATGAAATATAAACAACGTTCCCTGAACATTAAGAATTAACACAAACCATTTAGATTAAACTGTTGAATGGTTTTATGATAGTACATCCATATTCAAACTAATCATAAACCATTAAATAAAATTTGGTATATGATATTATACATATAAACCAAAATAGTGTTTTGAAATAGATGAATACAGTCTTATAAATTTATAAAATAATTCTTCATATAAATACTCGTTTACATTGAAAAGAAGAGTTATTTAGAAATTTTTTTTATAAAACCACAATTGAAGTCGGATAGCATTTTTATAAAAGAATTAGTGATTCTTGAAAGATAGTATTCCCAAAAAATATATTATAGAGTTACCTTGAAAATAGGTATAAATTTGAGAAATTCCAAGGAATCAGGCTTGTATATCAAGAAGAATTTTTGAAAGATCCCTTTCCAAATATATAACTCCCCAAAAATGAAAATAAGATTATGGTTGGTACAAATATTTATAAAATTATAAAATAATATATAATGATTACTTGTGAATAAATAAGAATTTATATGAGGTAAGTAGTTAATAAGAGTAACCTGAATTAAAAGTGGGGTTTGGGTAGAAAGATCGTACCTGAAGTATGAAGGTGTTCCTCACATGATCTTAATCACCGAAATAATAAAATTTAGGTTAATAAATTAATGAGTAAATAATGACTTACAAATTTAATTTATTTAGTATAAACATATTAGATTCATTCATGGAATTTTTATGGGATAATAGATTCAATTTTATTGTTTGGGAGTGTTTTCTTCCATGTTTCTCATGATCGATTTACATATATTCATGACCGGATAAAAATGTATAATTAGAATGGTTTTCTATAATAGGGATTTTATTTTATTGGTGAATACCCATAATATTTCATGGTTATAAAATTAATTTGGTTATCATGAGTGAAGATGGATCATTATATAAAACATTAATGACAATTGTTTGGGTTAATGGGTGGTTTTTTTACAACAAACTCATTTTGATTTACAAATTAATATCATGTGTGAAAAAACAGATTACATAACCTTATATTAATTATAATATATATAATATAGTCTATATAAAAAATTAAAATGGTTTAATTCCCATAATTGAATATGGTAATAGAATTTCAAAACCCATCATCCTAGATTGTGATAAATTAACACATCTCAGATAGTGTATCGATTTATAGTATAAAATATGTGGAAATGAGAGATGATGATGAATTCATCCTTTGTTATAAAATCATTGTAGTAAATATAAGGTACTATAGTCATCATAATATTTGAATGAAATTAGGTAAGGAACAAGAAATAAAACAAGTAACAATAAATGAAGTAAATGAAAAGATAAATTTATCGCCTGAAGTAATATTTCATGAGAGCCTCTTTAGGGGAGATTTGTTGGTCTTTTTTATGAGCCCATGGGATTTTAGTCCATTTCTAAATAATAAAATTATAATGTTTAAATGAAATCATTATATACTTGAATTATAATGAATTTAAATTTAAAACTAATATTATAATATGTTAAAATATTAACTGAGGTCTCATTAAATTATCCTAAAATTATAGAAAAAAAATTTTATTTAATATTAATTTTAATAAAAAATAATTTTATTTATTTTTTATTTTAAAATTTTAATTAAATTTTTATTACTCACAAAAATACTAACACATAATTATAAAATTCAATAATACATAATTTCATTTATAATGAATATAAATAATATTTATACCTTCTTGGATGTGGGTAATATTTTTTAGGGTTATATTACTGTTAATAAGGCTACATTACTATTCATAATGGTCCAGTTACTAATCACCAAAAATGTAAGTTGATCTTATCAGACTCAAAATATCGTACAAAATGTAACTGTTTCTTTATGTTTTTAGAAATTCAAAAGATATAGGTGGTAAAATTATGATTAATTTCTAGGATATAACAAAGCGGTGTTTTATCGAGACTTGGTGTTTCATGCATTCAATATTAAAATTATTTATAAAACATTGTTTTTTTACAAATATCACTCTATTATTTAATGAATAAAAGCACTAAAAGTGGACATTTTTTGAAAAATAATAATTAAGTCTAATAATACCTGCACCATAATTTATCACACATTTTTTCTTCATTTTTGACCACATAAACTATGTTAGACCACCATAATTCCAATTTACGCATACTGCAGTAGCTCAACTATTATAATTAGAACATATTTTTAATGGAAAAAATTAAAATTGAAGATATATAGAAATTCTAAAATTAGGATTTTAAATATATAAATAATTACATAACATATCATTTCAATGATTTAGTGATCATAATTAATGTATTTTTTCACATGATGTGTAAAAAAAATTTATGTAAAATTATTTTTTTTAGAAAAAACACATTTTAGCATATAATTTATAATGTTAATTAGTAAATTGAAAATATAATTTAAAATATTATATGATTAATATTTATTTTACATTAAAATATTTTTTTTAAACCAACTCCAATATGTGAAAAATAATAATTAAATATAAACACTATAATAGTTCTCATTACAAAAATGCCTAAATTATATATTATTTTAGGTGTTGTCTTTATTTAAAAATATAGTATTTCAAAATAAATAATTCAAAATTATAAAATATATTTTTGTTTAAATAATTGTTTCATTTAAATTAATTAAATTCTTTTATAATAATTAAATAAAAGTTTTAGTATTAGAAAAGTCAGTATTTTTCACAATTCACCTAAAAATAATCATTTCACACATATCTAAAAAAATATATTTTATTTCAATATATTGATGAAAAAAATTATGCTAGTTTCTTTAAAATTTTCATATCAAATTTATGTAGAATTCTGTGTTTTTTAACAAGACTAATGTTCGAAGGGTTTTGATGTTTTTGGTTTACTAGACAATATGTTTTTAAAACTGAGTTTCTAAACATAATTACTAGTGTTGGAAGACTTGTATGTGTTGTTTTTGGAATTGAGTGAAGGCCTGAGAAGTCCCCAATGAGGATTGAGATGTTTCAGAAGTATCAGACCTAAAAAACATCATCTTTTAAGAGGTAGTAGAGGGCGCACAGTTTATACAGAGTCTCTTAACCCATATGGCCCACTGCTAGAAACCATGCGACTCATTTTTAAGAGGTTCAATGGCATTGTGCATGGGCTAGGAGCATGCCTTCCAATACCATTTCCTTTCCCATGTAGGTTGTCTCTTGAATGGAGTGGGGTACCACAAAGATTTCACATTGTTTTCCAAACCTTTAAGCTTAACCGTGTGTGTCACCCTATTTTGGGATTTTAAATATTTTAAAATATACTCAAAATTAAAACCTAAACTAAAAACTCTCATCACCCCCTCCTTGGCTCAACCCACAGTGTGAAACACCCCCAAATGGTTTCTCTCTTCGATGCATCTCCCTACCTCATATCCTATTCGATCGCCATCCAATTTCCTTCATTTTTCTTGGCTAATCCATCATGGTGAGACCCCTTCTCTCTTCTTCTTCATTATACCGTCTTTGTTTAGACCTAATTGTCTCCCTCCAGAGTCCCTAATTAATGTAATGATCTCTAATGAAAGGGTATTGTACCATATCTTTCTCATAGCAGGATAGCTCAGTGAACCTCATTGAGTACTCAACTACCATCATGTTTCCGCGTGGAAGGTAAAGTAGCTCCTGAATGTGAAAATAGAAGAAGGTCATGGGGAAAAACTCATATCAGAAAAGCCTCTTGAATTCTACCCAAGGGATGGTAACCCCATCACGCATCTGGGTGTTCAAGCTCCACATTTTCCATACTGAGACCTGCAGAAGGCTGATTTGTATGATCACCATCCGTTCAAGTAGTGTCCTTACTAAGAGAAAGACCGATGTCACTGACTCTATCCAGTGCTCAGCAACCGAAGGGTCTATCTCTACCATAAACCTATGAGGTATCTATCTCTGGAAATCATGTAGGGAATTGATTCTATTAACATCCTTTTCCAGAACCGTTGACAGTATATGGTGTCCATTGGGTGGCGGTAGAACTAGTGCACCAACCCCATGGGGTCATCTCTATAACTGGTTCTTGAAAGACTCCACCTCCCTATGTTTATAGTCCTCACTACCTTGTATCGGGATCTAGACTAGTCTTCCACATTGAGGAACCCTGCGATAGATCAAGATGTACCACAGTCATAAGTTAATATAATAAGAGCATACAATTATTCAAAAGAACATTAGTACACACTTATGAAACCAGTGTTTTCATTTTAAGAGCTGAAAAGAATAATTCAAGGTCCTGGTGTGTGGATACATCGGCCACTGCACTGACACTGGATTCCCTAAATCTGGATGTCAGAAATAAAACACTTAACACTATTTCTCAAAAACAAAACACAAACTCACAGTCTTTGTGGTAGGACTGACCGCCCTATGATACCACTTTTTCATGACCCCTCCCCCGGGGTACCAGGTACGGACTACCCCTTTCTCACCTCTCGAAGGCCACGGGCTGGAGACTAGTGTCGAAGTAATCATCCTAAAAGTGGGAGGAATTACTCTGAGTACTCGTAAATAAACACACGTGAAACCAAGTCCCACACACTAAAAAGAAACAAGTATCACTAAAATAGAGTAGAGTAAAAGTTCAACTAATAAAATTGGTACAGAATTTAGACCATGTAAAATAAATGAAAATCGTATAGTACAAAAAATAAAATTCTGATGTCCATATACGGAAATCCCCTCATGATCGTGATATTTGTGTTGCTACTATAAGAATAAGTAGAATTTCATGTCCTCCTAATCCTAATTTTCCTTGCCTAGTCCTTGGCCACCAAGTCCACTATTGTATCATCTATCAGTCCCGTCTCCCTAAGCACGTTTTGGTCCTCATCCACTTAAGTATTTGTCGAAACATCGATCTTCTACAACAGACATAACATTTGAAGGTGAAGCCCGTGTAGGAGTGAGTAATTATGTACTCAGTTGGTGACCCAAAAAAATGGAATGACCACAAAGAAATATTCAATATAAATCAAGAAACACAAGACAAATCACACGAGGTAGAAATTTATGGTAGTGATAGAAGAATCATTAGTTAAATCATCAAACCCCTCGGCTGCTGTAGAACTCCTCCTTCATCTAGTACAATGGGCCTCGAAAGTCACACTATATTTTTTCTCACTAAACATGGACTGCTTAGGTAAACCTCCTAATCGCGTACCATGGGCCTGCCAAGTCATAGAGAAGTGCTTCTCACAAATCTTGGCCAACTAAGGTACTCCTCCTCACTGTGTACCATGGGTATGCAAAGCCATAATGATGTTCTTCCCACCATGGTCTTACTAAGTAACATAGAAATGATTCCCATTGGGTCATAGTCAAGTTTTAAAAAGTAAAAAGTTAGCAGACTTCAAGTCTCAGCTAAACACCAGGTTCCGTACATTGTGTGACTAGTACAATATCTCCTCAAGCCATTCATGGCATCTCAACATCCATTAAACCCTCTTCAGGGTGTTCCAGAAGATCTTCCTTATCCTGAGGATCCAAACACCGCAAACATATCATCTATTGGATGTGTGATTTATAAGAAACAAGACTTTTAGTAAATATGGGATGATTGCATCTGGATCTTTTCCAACATGGTCCGACCAACCAGACAAACCCGGCCTAGGGGTCCCACATACCCCGATTTAGTTACGATTGACCCAACTTTCCCGGATTTGGGTCTGGGTCTGTCTTTTCTAGTGTGGCATGTGGGTCAAGCCCAGTGTGCCTCGCTGGAGCTGGTCTGGTCCAGCAGTGGGTCAAGCTGTCGGGTGACCCAGTAGCCTAGTCATGTCAGGCCTAGCCCGAAGAGCGTGGTTCTGGCATACCAAGGAAGGTCTGGCCCACTATTTGAGGTTATGGCACGCGCGGTGCGGGCAGATGTGAACTTCTTGGATGAGACATGGTAACTAGCTATGACCGGTCTTCCGTCATACCCCACGGATGTGTGGGTCTCCTCCAGTAGCGGTAGGGTGACTGCATCTCACCAACCCCTTAAGTGGCCCGGATGCAGGCCACCCATCCACGCGTGCCCGCCTGGCACCTTGTCACTATACAGTCGTGGACTCTTACAGGTGTGGTACCCACCGGGCATGCCGTTGTCCTCTAGACATGGCCACGAGTAGCGGTGCAATGGCTGTCCCTTCTGCAGGCCATCAGAATTTCCTCAATGGTCCATTTTGCGATCTGTATGCTTTTATAGGCTCTCGGGTCACTACCATCCATGCCTTGGCCACATAATCCTCTTGTCGCCACTTTGAGGATACCACCACAATGAATTCCCACATCATATATGCTCGGGCCTTGATTGTGTGAGCCCATGCCCTCCACATTAGAGGTTTAAAAACATTGGATGTCTAGGGATTTCATTTCAATCAAAAAATGATAATTTCAATCCCCAGATAAAAAAAATCCCAAAAAAAAAGATTACCACCCTGCAAAAATTCACGATTCAAGGATCAACTTATTCATTGATTGATCCTTGTTAATTGATTCTAGAATAATAACGGCGATGAAAATACACAAATTAAACCCCTACCTTTTTATGTATATTTCAATAGTGTTACGTCATCGACGTTTCAAGATTTTGACATCGTTCGCCACTTCCGACAATGTTCTTCGAGGTGCGTCAAATATTTTTTATGTTCATCAATGTTTGTCACTCTTCGATGGAGATAATTTTTGTTGGAGGTTTTCATAGAATTCTGAATGTTTAATTCCACCTCCCACCAACATGTCAACCAAAATAAAAGGTTAATTCATCGCACTGTTTCTATTATGCTGCGATGTTGCATCATTACTCTGCTTCATTTATGAAATATAAATTTCATTACGTGTCAATAAATATTTTTTATTATGTGTGTTGATGAGCCATTAATGAGGCACAATAATGTGTCTCGTCGCTACACTGCAACGTCACCTTTCTCCACTCAATAGATAAAAAAATAAAATAAATTAAATTTTTAATGATATTTTATTATTTTTTAAAAATACCAAAAAATAACTTTTCTATTTAGCCCTTTCCATCCAAATTTAATTCAATTCTAGGTGAATCCCAACGTTCTGAATTCAATGGTTCCCTCAGATTTTAAAAATGAGCATTGGTTTAAATGTTAGAAAAACATGCTCATACGTTTACTAAACGAACCATAAAAATGTTCAAAATTCCATTCTGGTCTCACCTGGCTTCGGAATATTGTGATGTCAAAGAATGTGGCCCTTGATAAATTCCATATAATTATTAAAACAAATTACATGGAATTTATAAGACATTAAAATACATGCAATGTATTATTAAAAATTTACGTTTTCTAAATATTATATATATTAATACATCATCCTCATTTTCTAAAAAATATTTATTGAAAAAATCCACATGGTTCTCTTAACTCACACACTTATTCTAAAACTACGTATTTTATCCTTGGGAAATTATATAATGAAAAGAGTGACCATGAAATAACTATAAGGTAATAAACATGGAAATAATGAAAAATGAGTTCTTTAAGAGGAATGATAAGATATCATTTTTCTAATGAACAAAATGAAGGAAACATGGAATACATAATTGACCTCGTAAGATCATAGAATCATAAAAATTGTGAAACATCATAAAATGGGACACCATAATCATATTTCAAAGATAAAATTAATGTATACATATAATAGGCTATCATCCATCGCAATCAATGTATTTTTTGGAAATCCACACTCACAACATAGTGGTCTTATGCTAACCACCATCTTACAATAAATGGTGACCCATGAGACATTTTCATTGTCAAGAATATTTAGTGGATAAATAATTATGTCCCACTCATCACATAAAATAAAATAATAGATATGTTTTCCACTTGGAAAATATATTATATATATATATATATATAAGTTATAAGCATGATTAATCCCTTGAGAAGGAAGTGGGAATTATAATTCTTATTCATGGAATAATCCAACGCTAAATCATATTGATTCCCATAAGAAAATGGAATTATATCATTTGAATGTTCACATTTTAAATTCAATAATAGTATTTTATCATTTAGGACCAATATTGATTTTTAATAAGGATTATCTATGATAAAAAAGCAATAAAAAAATTACCACTTAAGTAATGCTTTGTGAAATTCATTAAGGATCCTTATAAAAGAGGGAAGAGAATATTTATTTCCTTAATATCATAATTTTACATGGAAGGTTTTCTATAAAATAGAAATTGTTTTAATTTTTTATTCATGATATAGAATCCTTTAAATGAGGTTAGGCTTGAATTACATATTGTAATTAGATAATTCAATTAAATTAAAATTATATAAAATTATAAATTATAATGGGATGTAAAAACATGTATATCCTAATAAATGAAAATTATATTTACAATGTAATATATATGGTAAATATTAAAAATAAGATATTTTTTTGATATTAAGAATGATAAAAATATAGATAATGAAATAGAACTTGGAAATATATAACTAACTAGGGTGGTACACATGATGCTTTTGTACGTCTTAATTTGTTTTGAAATACCACATCATACAAAATTATTATAAATAATTATTTTGAAAATATATGATATAAATATGATTTCAATGAGAGAACACATAATTGTGTTTCGAATTTAAATTTGGAATATTAGTAGGAATAGATATTCTGGAATAGGAAGGGGAAGAAACATTTAAAAAGATGGGAATTATTGTTAACATAGTTGAATTCCTAAAAACGAGATGAACTCATTTGTAAAAATGTTATGAATCAAAATTCATATACCAATGCAGAAAAATCTATTACCATTTGAAATTAATTACAAACATCAAGTAGAAACAATAAAAATAAAGATATCATATTGTGTTATGAAAGACCCTTATATTTTATAGATGATATCCATCATCCCCTAACATAAGGAAGAGTTTAAATAGAAGTGAGTATTAATATTTAAATTATAATTTGTTATATATAATCCATTGGGGATGTATTTACACCTTATAAATAGATATTATTTAACACTATTAATTCATTTATCAATGATGCGTGATTGATACGGAACCCTTACCCCATATACAAAAGTGGTCAAAATGTTAACTTAACATCCTAATTAATTTAATTATGTTATTTAGATATATAACCCGAATATTTATTCATATATATATTCTTTTGGTACACATATTATATTTAAATACATTTTCTATTAAACAATTTCACATGTTGTTTACTCGGGGATGGTCGGCTAATTTCCTTGTAATAAATTTAGTTGGCTAACCACTGTCAAAGGTGTTGTAAAATAAAATCATGCTCTTTCAAAATGTATAATATTATGTATATTTTTATATTATTATGAAAACAGTAATACGATATTATTATTATCCAAAAAGTATCTGATTGAATAAAGATGTCTAGAAAATCCAACTTACGGTTGGTACAATTACTATAATAATATTTTATTATGTATTTATATATATTTTCGTATATTATTATTAAATATTATTGAAATTGTAAAAAAATTATTTTAAATACAATAATAAATTTGACACTCACCTAGGTTAGGTGGTCATGAAAAAGATAAAAATTCACCCATAAGGGAGATAGTCCACACACATAAATAATGAGGATTTAATTTTTCAAAATTACATGGGAAAGAAGAATAAATAATAAGTGTTATTAGTTTATTAAATTACAAGAATAGTAAACATTATAGTGTTATCATTCCTTTAAGGATATGTGGGACTGGGTGGTTCTAAAATAAGAAATGATATTTGAAATGTTGGGTTGAGAGTATTATATTACCTTGGATGTTCTCCCATGGGAGGCTCTTTAAGAGTCATTTTCTTTCCCCTTTTATGAGATATATTTTTTAATAGTAATTGGGAGGCTGTTAAGGATAAACTATGGTATAATTTTTTTTAATCTGAGGATATATATTATATTCACAAAATGGAAGGAGGGGTTCACTATTTATATCTATCAAAAAGGGAATAGTCGTAAAAACAATTTATATGACAACAATATAACTCTGTTATTCATCAAAAAATCCCCAAAAGGATAATAATGATGTTTGGAAAGTGGTAATTTCTATCCTACCTCCATAATAAATTTGAAGACAATTATTCATCATTTTTAACAATATTCAGTATCTTACATCATTTTAATCCAAAATTACCCTTATAGTGATATCCCCAATTTTTACCTTGGTAACTAATCTCAGTAGAAAATATTAATAAAATTTCGTATTAAATTATTTTAATATGATTTTTAAAAATTTAAATAATTATTTCAACAAATCTTCTATAAAGTAATTAATTCTTTATTTTTTAGATAGAACAAATTACATATAAATATATTTTATTAAAAATAGATTATTTATTAATTAAAATTTATGATTAGGAAAAAATTATAATTTTTATTAAATCAATTATAATGTAAATTTATATTATAATATTAATCATGTATAATTTATCATAAAATATGTGGGAAACCTAATAAAACTAGTTGAATATTTTATTAATAGAAACAAATAAAAATTTATTTTCTCTAAAATATGACATTAATTTTATAAGATGCTAAGAGTGGATTTTATATATTAACATAATATTTTAAAATACGTATTTTTTTATTTAAAAATTACATTTTTCAATACTGTTTTCTAATTCAATTGATGTTATTACTATATTATATTTTCATAAAAGTCCCAATATTAGTATAATAGATATTTTATGATATTATATTGAATTTAAATTAATTTATAAACATTGAAATAAAAATATCCTAATTAGGTTTTTCAATTAATAAAAAATTGAATTTTTTTCTATTTAATATTACATATGATATAATAAAAATTACATTCAATTAAATAAATAAAATATATTTAAAAAATTATGTTTTAAGAATACAAATTTTGGAATATCAACTAATATTTTTCCAATTAATTACTAATTTGGTCTAAAAATAAGTAATTAATAATAAATTTAATATATCTTGTTATTTTTCAATCAAAATATAAATTTTCCATTGAAATGAAGTTCCAATTTTCAAATAATAATTTTTTTTGAATGTGGTGAAATGAGAATAAACTTTCCATTAAAAAAGATTAAAAATTCATGATATGTATATACATTTAAATAGTTTATTTAATTTTGAAATAATACAAGTTATGACTTACATTACCCAATATGATATCCGCATAAGAATTTTCACCGTGATCGAGGGTGGTATAACAACCCAACACTTTATTAACCATTTAAATATGAGTTATTACATCAAAATGAACTTTATAAAACCTATATGATTTATTTGTCTAGTTTATTTGGGTATTAGTAACATTACATGGAAATATAAGACATAAAATACAATATCTTTATAGAAAACTACTTTTACATGACCACAACATTCCATCGTAATTATCATTACATCGGATAACTTGATCACATAAATAAGAAAATAATGAACTATAAAGCCATGTAAGGGAGTAAACAAAAAATACCATGATGAATAAAATACAATGTAGGAACTAGGAATATCAATGGATCACAAGATAATCATGAATATAAGGTCATGATATATAATGATGGTCATTACATGTAAATGTAGAAACAATATAAAACATTGCATCATTAATATAAAGGAATCACAAAAACCCATATCCCAACATAGTGGAAATGTACTAAAATAAATATGGTAAAACTATGTCCTAAAATTATGTATCATGATACTAAACATTACCCATTGCATATAAATGATATTTGGGAACACCCTTCATAATCATTTCAATCTCATGCTTATACGTGCCACATAGATTGTATAACATGGATTCATTCAACATCAACATTTTTTATATGATCAATTAATGTGGAATACATAAATTTATGTAGTATTCAATAATTATATGGTAATAATGGTCACTACCCTTGATAAAGAAATCAGTATGTTATTCACAACAAGATAATTTTAGATTGGAATGTTACAGTGCAATTTCGGTAGTATAATGACATTATATGGATATTCATAAATTAAGTTGATGAAATATAAAGGGATATATCATAATTTATAAATTAAAGATAATGAATGGGAATCAAGGAATATATTATCCCAACATATGAAATGAAATTTAGATGCATAATATAGAAGAAATGTTTGAATGGAAATAAGAAGCGAGAAATCACTTATTGAATTTTGGCATGGTAACAGGAGTTCACAGAAATCATTTCTGAGAGAGAAACGAGTATCTCATAATAAAAACATAATATATGAAGTATTGGGGAGGAGAGATGTCATACCTAAATTCTTTAATTGAAATAAATGGGTATATTAACATAAAGAAACAAGGATAAAAATGAAAAATGAAGGAATCCCTTACTTGGATGTGTGACTTCAAAATCATGAAGAGTGGCATATTGAAAACTTGTGATAACTTACGGGGATTCAAGAGTGGGGATAATGATGTAGGGTAGTGCTACAAAGATTTTTAGTGAATAGTGGTGGGAGATTGGGTGGGTTTATGTTGAAAATGAGAGGGGAATTCTTTAATATTTCACAAACATAAGTTTTAGAAACTATATAATTAAATAAAAAAACCATAATCCTTCCAATGGTTTTTTTTTAAATTGGAGTGAAATTAATTATTGTTTATTTCTAAGGGCTAAAAATTTTAAAATATTATCCTTTCATATGTTTCGGTAATTCACATTATGAAATAATTGAATTTAAAATCATAAAATATATTACACATTTCGGAGGCTTCACTAAGGCTTTATAAAATACGTAAAACAATCCTAAAATCAAATTATTTTAATGGGAAAAAATATATTGGGCCTAAAATACGTATTATCTTATTTATTAAATCATTTTCTGGGTCATTATGATGTCATAAAACATAATATATATTTATAAATAATTTAATGTTTCCCTAAAATTTCGACGATCATAAAAAATTATAAAAAATTCACTGTCAGATAATTTTGACAACCTGATTCGAAAAATAATATTCATTTTATCTGAATATTTTTATGAATATTTTTATTTTAACTTTTAAAATAAAAACCAATATTTATTGAAAATTCATGGGTTTTGACAAAATCCATTTTCAAACCATAATAAAAATTACATATGACTTCAAAAAAATTATGTACTAATTTTTTATTCATAAAAGTAACTTCATAATAATATTCAATTAAAATATTAATAATTTAAAAAATTATTTAATTCCTATAAAATAAATTCATTAAAAATACACTTTCTACTTTATCTTATAAAAATTATAACAATTATCAAACTAAATACCTAATAATTTATAGATAAAGAACTGGTATAATTGCAATATTTAAGATTATATTTGTATTATTATTTATAAAAAGACATAGATTAATATAATAATGTGTATATTTCTCAAAATTACAATTTTTTCACAAATACTCAATTTATCAAATTAATCATTATTTTAAGAAAGACTATTCTCATAATGAAATTGATGGAATAATTCTTTTACTTATATAAATTTATTATACAATATGTAACTAATACCTCATTACCTATCCACTTATAAAAAATACATAAGTCATATGGTCAAGGTGTGTGAAGGAGACAGACTCATTGGAAGGTCCAAAAAACAACACCCTAGTGGTAATCACTTTAACCTGATCTTCTCACATAGTTGATTACATTCAAGGTCAAAATGTTGATGCTCATATTAGGATTGGTCTAGAGTGAAGCTTGTTGATGTTACATCCTTCTCAACCTCTATAAAATGAGCTTCTTACGGCCCGAGTCAGCAAGATGAAGTTATCCTCTCCTTTGTTTGTGTGTAAAGTATTTTTTATAAAACATTATATTTATATCTATTTATCTATCATTTTTTTATGGATATATTATCAATAGTAATGATATATAATGTTAATTTAATCCTAAAAATTAATAAAAAAGCATGAATTAATTTTTCTATATCCATAATATCTTCAAAGAAAAGTAATTTTTTTCATAAATGATCGGGTTGTTACAATATTCATGCTTAAGAAATTTATCCTAGAAGATTTTACATTCCCACACTAAAAAAGATGTGGGTAACTCTACCTCATCAAATCCTCCAGTTCCTAGGGTTCTTCATCAAACTTCCGGTTTCCCCACAACACTTGTTTGAGGGGAATTGTTTTATTTAATTTCTCTTTTTTCCAATGATCAAATATCATAAATAGATTATCTTAATAGAAAATGTTATTCTCTAATGGTACAACCTCTGGATTGAGTACATGTGGTGGGTCAGGTATATACTTCCCCAAAATTGATAAATGGAATACATCATTTACTTGAGATAGGTTTGTTGGGAGTGCTATTTGATATACCCCTGCTCTTATAAGATGGAGGATCTCAAAAGGGCTGATGTACCTTAGAATAAGCATTCCCTTATTCCCAAATCTCATCAATATCATTTATAGAGATATGGGGAGGAAAACCATATCTCTAACATCAAACTCATGGTCTTATCGACTGTTGTCAGGATATCTCTCTTGTCAACTCTAGGAATCATTGATGTGATGTTACATGGTCTTAAACTTCTCCACCATTTCATCAACCATTTCTAGACCTATAAGTTTTCTATCCCCAGATTCATCCCAAAATGATTTTATTCTGCACCTCTTCCTATAAAAGACATCAGTAGTATCCATTTTGATTATTTAGTTGAAATTGGTGTTATAAGAGAACTCAACCAGAAGAATATGTTTATCGCATCATAATTTGATGTCCATTGAGAATTCTCTCAACATATCCCCATATTTTTGGATTGTCCGCTCATATTTTCCATTAGTTTGAGGATGAAAGGACATACTAAAGTCCATCTTAGATATTGGGGACTCTTCCAAAACATAGACATGAATAATAGATCTCGATCATATACAATCAATAGTGGTACACCAGACATCCATACCAAGTCTTTTATATATTTTCATGCTAGTTGATCCAATTTGAAATCCTCTAAAATTGCAATAATGTGTTCAGTATTTGTAATAATATCAACAACAACCTAGATAGCATTGTTTCCTTTGTATTTATTTTCAATTTCTGATGATGATGTCCATGGTGATGTTCTACCATTTCCAAGTTAGTATGTGTAATGGTTGCATCATCCCTCTAGACATCTGCCTCTTAGCCTTCAGATACTGACAAACCAAGAACCTTGATGTATATTTATAGATCTCCATCTCCATGTTATCCAACCAATATTGATCTTAGTCATCATGATATATCATTGTGCTTCCTAGGTGGATAGAGAAATTCAAACTGTGTGAATCATATAAAAGTTAATTTTTTAACTCAGGATTTACTAGAACACATAGTCTTGACAAAAATAACACAATAAGTTCTTCATTAACATTGATCTCTAAGAATTTATATTTTCTGATAGTTTCCACTTTCTTCTAAATTCATAATAATCTTTTGTTGCTTCCTTTATCCTTTCCAAGATAGATAGATAAGAAATAATTTGTGAAAGGATTGATGATGTTCCCTTATTTATGATTCACATGTCCATCTTCCTCAAATCAATGATGATTGGATTCTTTTCAATTATCATAAATGATATAATTTTTTGGTCCTTTATATATTGGGAATCTTCCACCTTGTTCTCTTTCCCTTGATGGTAGTGAATTGAGCCATTGTAATCCTTGATAATCTTTAACCATCTTCATTGGTGAATGATCTTCTCTTTATGTGTGAATGCATATTGGAGACTTTCGGTATCTGTATATATTATAAAATTTTCCCCTTAGTCATAACGCTTCTATATTTTCAATGAAAATATAAAACTTCCAACTCCATATCATTCCTGGGGTAGTTTTTCTCATGAATTTTCAACTGCCTTGAGGCATAGGCGATGAATTTTTCATTCTGCATCAACATACAACCTAGGACCATCTTTGAAGCATCGCTGAAGAATACAAAAAGATCCACACTTGTGAGTAGTGTGAGTATAGGGACAGTGATAAGCCTCTTATTAAACACCATGAAGCTTTTTTCATATTCATCATTATAATAAAAATTGAAATCCATTTGATTTAACTAGGTATGAGGATTTGATAATCATAATAAATTTCTCACAAATCGGCGATGATATCCAGATAACCCCATGAAGCTATGGATATCCGTCTAAGATTTCTTCCTCTCCAAACCCTCAATTAATTTTTTTTCAATGAATCCATTAATATCCCATTTCTTGTGATGATATTCCCCATGAATAAGAATTAAATTATCTAGAAGTCACACATGCTATAATTTTCATAGTTATTTTCCATTCATAAGGTCTCTAGTAGAGTTCTTAGATGCACATAATTATCCTCCTTGATTTTGGAGTATATTAAATTATCATAATTAATGACTACCACAATTTCATTGAGTTAATATCTAAAAAATATATTCATAGATTTCATGAATATTTCTATATAATTAGTGAATATAAAAGGCATTACTATGAATTCATAGTGCTCATACCTTATACAAAAAGTAGTTTTGGTGATATCTTCTATCATTTCCATTACTTAGTAATATCCTGACTGAAAATTGACCATAGTGAAATGTTTTTCTCCAAATAGTTGATCTATCAAGTCATCAATTCATGGAAAAGGATAATTATTCTTTATCGTGATTTTTTTGAGCCCATGATAATCAATGAAATGACACATTGACCCATCCTTCTTCTTGACGAAGAGGACTGGTTCACCCTATGGTGAAGCACTTGGGTGTATAAATCCTTTATCCAAATACTCCTACAGTTATTTCATTATCACGTTAAGCTCCACAAAATCCATTCTATATAGAGTATTGGATATTGGAAACACTCCAAGTACAAGATCAATCGATAGTTCGACACCACTTATAGGAGGAAGATAAGGTCACTACATGGGAAACACATCAACGAATTCCCTAACAATAAGCCTTCCATTGAGGATGGTACCTTCCGTAGACTCAATAATCTAGGAATGATACATATTATAATAGGGAAGTAACATCCATTCATAAGATGATGTTGGTAATGAATATTCTTCATCCACCTTGCACCTGTACAGAATTAGGGTTCGATTCACCATATAGATATTTATTTACCTCCCACAACAATTTATGTTTGTTCTATATAGGGAAAGCCAATAAATGATAGTAATTTCATCTAATTTCACTCTATGGATTCTGATTAGGTTATTTGGGTTGTGAAATTCAAAAATTGTCACATGGTATCCAATAATTTCCCCATTTTTAGCACTCACCGGTTTCTCTACTTCCATGATTCATGGTGGTGTTTGGATTATTCTATTATTATTTTGGGATATAAAAGAATCAATAAAACCATAAAAAAATTATATTTTCTATTATTGAATGATGAACTGTCATACCTATCCCCACTTCTTTCCTTGGAGGTTGTTGGTTTCCTCTAATTACCCTTTGAATAGGGCACTAGTTCCCAAGGTTCCCTAGTTCCTTATATTTGTAGCAATGAATAATGAAGTGAGGGTTAACCTTAGAATTCCTATTATCTTCCACACTAGTGGGTTTCTTCTATAGAAACTCAATAGATAGGTTCCCTTCTCATCAGATCCTAAAGCATTTCCTTATCCCTTCATGAAATTTTTCGGGTGATTCTTCCCACACCTTTGGAAAGTGGGATCCTAGAGTTTCATATTATCCTTGGTTTTTTCCCATGGAGAACCAAATTTAATGTCCACATTCTTCTTCCTATCCACAACATACCCCTATGATTCACCAATCTTCATATCAACTTAGAGGTAAAATCGGACAATCTCCTCATAATTTTCAATGTCAGAGATTGCCAGGGATTTTTGTAGGATTGGTTTTATCCCACCAAATAAGAGGTTAACATGGCATTCGAGGGTAACGTAAAAACAAGAGGAGTATCATGAATGTCTGGTGAATTTTTCTTTCCCAAGGCCCAATATATTTGTCATCTTTTTTTAGGGAAAAAATATCATTCTATCATAAGATGAAGGGATCATGGAATAAATTTATCAAAAAACATTTTCCAAAAATACTTCCTTTCCAATTCCGTGAAATATTCCTTTGGAATCATTATTTTTTATCAATGTCCACCAATGGTTAAATTCACCCTCCATGTGATAACAATCTAGAATAAAATTCTCTTGTTCATAACATTGAAGGATGGAAAATATCTCCTCAATGTAGTTGATCAAAAGTTTGTCAATTGATGGATCAGATGATCCATTGAAATTAGGACGTCATTGTCTCATGAAAATCTATATTTCAAATTCATCTATCATTGGGGGGGGGTTTGGATGTTCCTATTGACCAATTATTCAATTAAAAACATTAGATAACTGATAGTGAATCAGCAACAATTTTTTGATTCCCACTCCCATCAAATTGGGCATATCACTATAACAGTCATCACATTGAACTTTGAATCGATGATTTTATCGAGTTCTCTTATTACCAGCCATTGGGTAGAATTAAAGGAAAATTAAGATTAATTATTTTAAAATATTAAACACATTATAGGGAATCAAAGGACAATAGATAGGACATATAAATTACATTAGACTATTTAACGTATAAAATTTAGGGATTCAGTCTATGTTATCCATCATTAATTTCCTATAGTATGTTCTTATGTGATTTTTTCTAAATTAATAATTTTTCATAATAAGCTTATTAATTTACAAAAGAATATCACATTGGGTTGTTTACCCAATAGTGCTGCGAGAATTTTTGTCGTGCATGAGTTCCCATTCGAGTCTTGATCAACGTGGTGTTTTCGTGTTTTACCCCTAGATACATCTAGGTCACAACCACCTCTACTTGTTCGTATCCAGATAGGGATGTATTTTATTGATAAAAACATACTCTATAATCACAAAAAAATTGGGGTTTATCTTCTTATAATCAGTCATATGCAGAAGGATTTCATTATATTTTTATATCCCTAATCCTAGTAAAAACTAAACCTATGCTATGATACCAACTATTACAATGCATCACTTTGTTAACAATTTAATCAAGATATATTACATAAAATTGTATGTAATACAGCCCTGAAGATCCAATGTTCTAGTGTCTTTGGGACTTGGAAACATTACATGACCACTTATGACATAAAATATAATATCATTATCGAAAAAATCTTTTACATGACCACAACATTCCTTGGTACTTATCATTTCATGGAATAACTTGAGGTCATACATAATAAAAGGGTTAGATATAAAGCCCAGTAATCGAGTAAATAATTCATAACAAGAATAATACAATACATGTTAGGAAATGGGCATGAAAATGGAGCACATGATAAATATGGTCATAAAGGCATGATATAGCATGATTATTATAACCTAGAAATGTGAAAACATAAAAAATTAGAATCATTAACATAAAAGAATCACATAAACACTTATACCAACATGGTTGAAAATTTTTCTTAAATGGAATAAGGTAATCCCCTATCCCAACAAGACGAATCATGATATTAATCATTACCCAATGGATTGGAGCGCTGTCCGGGCTCACCCTTCATAATCATTTCAATCTCATGTTTAAGTGTGCAACATAGATCATACAACATGGATTCATTCAACATCAACATTTTTTGTGATTAAATAATATTTTATATGTACATGTTAGTACCATTCAATAAGTATATGTACATCATGTTGAATACCCATGATAGAGAAATTGGTATGATATTCCATACATGATGATTTTGGCATGGAAAATTGTTGTGCGATTTTAGCAGCATAACAAGGTTATATAGAGATTCATAATTTTCCATGATGAGAGATAAAAGGTTATCACATAACTTATAAATGAAAAATACTGTAAGGTTATAATGTAACATAGTATCCTAACATATGAAATGGAATTCAGATGCCTAATATAGAAGAAATGCATGAATTGAAATAAGAAAAGTGAAATCCCTTACGGAATTTCTGCACGGTAACAGGCGTACACTAAAGGGATTAATGAAAGAGAAATTGGTATATAATCATTAAAACATAATGAGTAATGTATGATGGTTATGGTAAATCATAACCCAACATATCTAATTGAAAATAAAATGTTATAACAATATAAAGACAGTTGGAGAAAAATGAGAAAGGAAGAAATCCTTTACAAGGATATCTGACATCAAAAGAGTGAAAAGTTGATTCTTGAAAGATTGGGGTGACTTGGTGGGATTATGGAGAGTGTAGGAAAATTAGAGATGTTCTCCAAGGATTTTGAGTGAATATGTGTGGGATATTGTGTGGTTTTATATAGGAATTGATAATGAAATTCTATAATATTCCACAAACATAGGATTTGGAAGCTATATATTTAAATAGTCAAAACCACAAACCTTAACATGGTACTTGAACATGGAAATTACTAAAGTGTAGTGAAAAAACATGTTTTATATGTCCATGGGACGATCATATTGAAATATTAGCCTTGGTTATGTGGAGGTGAGTCGCATTATTAAAGAAATGAATTTAAAATCATAAAATATATTATACATTTTGTAGGATTCAGTAAGGATTTATAAAATAAGTAAAATAAATATAAAATTTCATTATAATAACATGAAAACGTATATTTGGCCTACAATACCAATTACAGTATTTATTACCTCATTTTGGGGTCATTATGATGTCATATAACATACTGTACATTTATATATTATTTAATTTTTAACCAAAAATTTGACTATCTCATAAAATTATGAAAAAATATCCATTCGATAATTTTGAAGTCATTATTCCAAAAATACTATTCATTTTATCTAAATAATTTCATAAATATTATAATTTTCACATTTAAAATGAATACCGATATTTATATAATATTCTTGAGTTTTGTCAAAAACTGTTTTTAAACCTTAATAAATATTACATTTGACATTATAAAAATAATATACTCATTTTTTATCAATTAAAGTAATTATATAATAATATTTTATTAAAATAATAATTTAAAAATAATTAATTCCTTAAATAAATTATTTTATAATACACATTATGTTTTATCATATAAAATGTATAGTTCTTATCAAACTGATTTCATAATCATTTATAAGTAAATAACTAATATAATAATAATTTATAATTTCTTAAAATAATATTATTAATAAAAAGTAATTGTTAAATATAATAATGTAAAGGTTTCTCAAAATTACCATTTTTACCCAAAAACTCAATTTATCAAATTTATCATTCTTTTATGAGAGACTATTCTCATTAAGGAATTGACGGAATAGGGAATTTATTTATAAAAATGGATTTCACAATTGGTAAAATATACCTTGTGACATAACTATTTATAACATCTACATAAGTGTTAAAGGTACGGTGTGCGATGGTGACTAGATGATGGTGTGGTTTGGATAACATCGCCCAGGTGGTAATCTCTATTAACATGAACTTGTCCTATAATTGATTTATTTCAAGAATAACTTGTTGAATCTCGGCTTGGGCTTGGTCACGATTGAGTCTCAGTGACACAACCTCCATCCCAAGGTCCGACAAATGTTCTTCGTATGGCCTGAGATTACTGGATGAGGCCATCCTCTCTATTTTATGTGAATAAATTTTTTTTAAACTTATATTTATTTCAGTTCTGTGATCACATTTCAATAACTATATTATCAAGAGTAACGATATTTAAAGCTAATTTAAACCCAGAAAAAATTAATAAAAAAATGAGTGAAATCATTTTCTATATCCATAAGACATTAAAATAAATGGATTTTTATTCCTAAATTTTATGATCGTTATAGTACGGAAGACCGGCCTTATAATTATTAAGGAAAATATAAGTTAAAATTCATAACGAAAAAGGATTATTACATTAGAGGGATTTTGAAAGCCCCTAATTTCATCACCCACTAATCTAACCCAATAAATAAGTGTCTAAAATGGACACATTATGATCATTTACTCAACTTCTTTTTTTGAGAGTACATCTGCTGCCTGGTTAGCTTCACGGTAGACCTATGAGAAAACCAACAAAAGATGTCAGGCATGATTGAGGCATGTAACCAAATGCAATAGAATTTTTCACGGGGAATCCCTTGTCTGATCATTGAGATAATTAACATCATGCTGAGAGTCATATTTGATCCACAACATGTTCATGTTTTTATAAACAACAAGATTTTTGGGATAGATGGCGGCCCATTATTCAGCTTCATATGCAGTGACCTGCCCAATATATTGGTCAAAACCAACCTTTATGCACCCCCAGTAGGCTCTGATGTTTCCACTGCATCATGAGGGTCTTGTCATTCTTCTTCAAAATAATTAATTATTACATATGTTCAGATTTTAATTTTTGTTGTTGCTTCCACTAGAATAGATATTTAAGAAATGTACATGATCATTAAATTCACTTAAATATGGTTTTTTAAAAATCATATTGGCTCATTTTTTTCATGGTCCTGTTCTAGTGAAAACCATGGAGAAGTTACCTCCCAACTATTCTTAGAAAATTGTGATACAAAAGAAAGATATACACTTTTTGATGCAATTTATTCATAAATTCTCTATAGATTTTGGTATATGGTTATTTCAAATTAATCTATGAATTATAATGGATATGTTGTAATTGAATTATTAAATATTAAAAATAAATCATGTTTCCCCCATTATAGTTCTGTATAGCATGTTATACACACTACTTTGTTTATTAATTTTTTTTAGAAAATATAATGGATTCACGGATAATTAAAAAATATATAAAAGAAATGACATTAGAGTGTGACATGTACACCCACATAAAACAGTAATTTTCATTTTTATGGTTTCATTTAAATAGGGGACATAATCCTAGTTAATGTGACTAGAAGTTTACGGTAGTGGATGGAGATAAATGGAGAAGAAAAATGGTTCATTATTTATGTGGAAATTTAAATTTTTTACTAACATTTAATAGATTATTGAAATCCCACATTTAATGTGGAGGGAGTAATAATTTTTTTTTAATATTACCACATAATATAAAAGGATAACATGTTTCACATGAAAATTATAATCCAAATAGGATAAATAGACAGTAGGTATTTTTTGTCAACATATGTACAACAAATTGTGGAAATGTATTGTTTCATTTACCCATATATGATATAGTTTTACTATTTTTTGTATTCACCGTCATAATTAACATTTCTATAAGAGTTGTTTTTATTCCAAAATAAAATTTGGAACCCATTATATATTTTCGAATGGTTGATTTTGAATATGATATCAATTATCTAAAACAAAATTTATTCGGGGGATAAAATTTATTCAATATTTTATATCACATAACACGTAAAAACCATGGGTTTTTAATTGTATTTTTATGCCTTGAAATCATCAATAAGATAATATGACAAGTATTATTTACTTTTATGATATAAAATGATTTGTTTTTTAAATAATTGTATTTAAATATAATTTAAATATATAAGAATGACATAATATAACATCTCAGGATTTGAATGTTTTATTTTTAATATTATATAGAATTATTATGAGACTAGGTGTTGTGACGGTGTCTGATTCTCAGGATCAGAGAGCCCATACAAATTTCATGAGAAATATTAAAATATTTAATAGTAGACACATGAATTTTTTCTTAAAAAGTGGAATAAAATCTATACAGGTTCCTGAATTTGATATATGAGGTAACCATTGTGTTCAGAGCAGCGAAGCAACCTTATTTAGGGCCTAACATCGGTTGGCACAGGTCGACTGTGAAAAGTAATTTTTGGATATTTAATGAAATAAAATAAATGAGGATTTATATTATTTAATATTACATGGAAACACAACAAAAATATTTTTTTTAATAAACATTTCTATAGAATTTAGGGTTATTGTCATAACCTTGGAATTCCACTGAATTGTTGAGAAGGAGATCTCTCCAATGAACACCCGAAAATCGTGGATCAATGATGAATGGATCATTGTTCTTTATCAACAAAGGATCCACACTATAGGTATTTTGTAGTTTACTTTTTTATCTTTCCCTATTATGAATTTATCAAAGATCCCAGAACAACCCAACAATAGGTTTATCCATATTTCGATCACTTGTAAGATGTGTTTTAAGTTGTGGGGTTTTAAAAGGGGAGATAATCTAGGTGATATCGTACATATTTATTCTCCATTATAGTATGAATGAATTGGGGCTGACATGGAAAATGGATGAGGTTAGTTCCTATGGGAATTTTTGTTCTTCTCCCTTCCCTCTTTTTTGGCATTCTTCATTGTTGGAACCTTGTGATCACCACTAAACTTGATAAGAGGCACCGAATATGATCAGATCATCATAGCAACGTAAAGATGGATTAGATCCCAAGTAAGTGAAGATCATGACCTGTGGATCTTGAAAGTATCTCAATTTCAAAAAATGGAGTAGCTGAGCAAGGTGGTAGTCCCAAGGAACATGGGGGGGTGATAAAGCCGTTTGGCATGCAAAGAATGTAGAGAGCACACAGATGAGGTTGACAGGACAAGTGGGAGGTGGCATAGTGTCACATTGTCCAGTGGCACGCAGTCAGGGTGGAATGCATGTGGAGGACCAGATAGGCCCATGTACATGTGGTCCAGACTAGATGTGTGAGGCCTCTCCAGCGTCCCTATAGGCTAAACCAAGTTGGTCGGGCTAGTTTGGGCTAGACCGGTCTATGCTAGGTCTTCCAAACTAGGCTGGGTTACCTGACATGTCAGGCTCGGTACAATGGGTTGGATCAAACGTGGACCAGACCTAGGTATTACCTTTTTACATAAACAACCATTACATTCAAACCTTGTGTCCATTTTATGAGCTATTTTTGGAGTTCGGACCCTTGTGAAGATATAGTCACTTTGGGATAATCTATGTGATTTTTTGTGGATGTGTAAATAATACCTAATGGATTAAGTTGTATGTCTTCCCATAATGAGCTCACTATGTGAAAAATTCATTTTGTTTTCCATGGAATTGATACTACACAACCTTCTAAGACTACGTGACATTGAGACTGCATGACGTTCTGAGTCTACATGAAATACAAAGACTACATCACTTAAAGAGACTACGTGTCTTACCAAAAATCATTATCTTACTAAGACATCGTGTCTTATCGGGACTTTTTATTTCATTGGGACTACGTTTCTTATCAATATAGGCTTTTTTTGTTTTATTCCAGATAATCATATTTTTTCATAATATATACATATACTTGTGTGAGATGATTATGTATATTCATTATGGTATACATCAGGTATTTCTTTGTGGAATACGACATGTATTTATTTGTGGTATACTTCGTGTACTTATTTTTGGTAAACCTATTTATTTTTTATGGTATAGTTTTTGAATTTAATTTTTACTATACCTCATATATTTCCTTTTGTTATAATTCAAATATTTATTTGGGGAAAAATTCATGTATTTAATAGTGGTATACTTAGTGCCTTTTTAGTGGTATTCTTCATGTACTTAATTTGTGTTTTTGTGGTGTCTTACTAAGTATTGTTTTACTCACCCCTACATGGGATTCACCAAAATGTTTCATGTCTTGTGTATAATATCAATGCTTTGATTAAGTCCTATATAGAAAACGACCATATGGGTCTAAAAGAGACTAGATAGTCAAGGCGTTATACTACAAATTCAGACATTTGTCGAGTACCTCACACTTATGGTAGTGTATTTTGTATAATAGTTTCGGAAATATGTGCATTCACTTCTACAAACTCATTCATGGTGGGTTTTTATTCTATCCCTATTTATCATCATGTTTTCTGATGTTATATTCTATTTCTAGTATATTAGTTTATGCATGAATTTTTTAAATGATTTTTTAACATTTCAGCATTTTGGAGACGGAGATTTTTGTGTGTATACATGTCTATAAGAAAATTACACCCATTTTTGGGATATTACTACTCAATGCTGGTCACCATCCCCTAGCCTATTGGATGCATGCATGGGGTATCGATGGCATAGGCCACTCTAGAAAAGTTCATGGTAGAGTTGTATTAGAGGAGTTTGGTTTAACATTATGATCGATAGATTGTGAAGTTGGTTTGGGGAACAATGTAAAGTGTTTTGAGGATGGATTTCCGGATAGGGAATCTAATATTGGATTAATGGCTGACCTATCCATACACCAAGACTCCTGGAACCCTCTTTTTAACATGGCACATGAAAACACTAGTTGAAAAGAAAATAATGTTACATGCATTATATCGGAATTGGTTGTGTCTTCCATGTCCTTCATGAGCCAGCTCTCTGGTTATACTTTGTTTAGTGTGGTACATATTGTTTTATTATATGATTCCTACACATAGACATCCAATTAGGATACTATTACATTATCTTGAGAATGATCTTCCTAGTGACGAGGCATCAACATTGGGGAATGTACCTGAGATAGCACATCTTGGTGGTTTATCAAGGATACCACCACCCGTCAAGAAGTTGTTACTACTTGCATAACCAGTTGACGATGAACTCTTGTTGAGTGAATTGTATTAGTTCCAAAGGTAGAGATCTCCATGGTTTCAGTGTGAGATAGACCCCCCCCCAATTAGCTAAGGATTGGATGGAGGTAGTTACATGTGTCATCTACCTTATGAGGATGCCTTCTGACCTAATGTCAGTCCTAGAATTGTGTCTTCTTCATGTATCAATGGGGCGATAGTGGAGCTTAGTGACCTAGAAACATGATGAGATGACTCTCCCAAAATAGACTTCGATCATCCCATCAATGTGGAGTTCATTCAATCTCTTTTATTCTCAGTTCGCATACTGGAGGTTCTTCATCTCCAGCAAGGAAGTTCGACTGTGGTAGAGTATTTAGTAAGATTTATCAATCATTCCCTCTATACCATAGATAGGGTATAAGGCCCCTTATTCAATTATTTGAACTTTTAGAAAAGATAAAAATGGAAGATATAGTCTTCCATTATATCCCTTAAAATTCCAAATTATAATGGGGGGTACCAAAGTGAGAAATGATGGTGGAGATATTTCTTATAGAGAAGGAACTGGTAGTGGGAGCTAACAGTGGGCATGAGGTTTCTGAAACCTTCATAGAAAGTAGTTGATTGATTTCGTAGTGACCCAATCAGGTCTGGAACTTTGGGAGATGATCCTAGGACATGGGATCATAGTTCTGGGCTTCAAGGGTAAATTAGGTCGGCTAAGGGACATGTTGTGTTACTCATGTGGTAGTTGAGGAAATATAAAATGAAATTTCCTGACCTGGAGTATGATCATTACAAAAGATGTTCAAGGGGTCACTGATGTGATGGTGGAGAAAGGAGAAAGGTGGTACATATGGTGGAGGACGGGGAATGTTAGTAGGCAGAGTGACATGAGGTGGTTAAAGGTACGATATTTTACAACCAACATCCATAGGTTTTTCCTGAAATGAATAGGGATATAGTTTTTAGAGATAACGCCAGATATATGTGATGGATCCTTTTAACCCGGATGCCCTAGGGATATTTAGAGGTATGATCTTTTTTCTATTTCAAATTAGATTCATTTTTGATAGACATAGGTGCATTTAATATATTCTTCCTACAATCTCTATTTGATACTCGATGATTGATGTTGAACTGTTGACTTGACCATTATTCTTAGAGACTCATATGGGAGGATATTTTATGATCAGACATTTCTCTGATAGTGTGACCTTACTATTGGAGGTGAGATTTTTAGTTGGGATCTCATAGTAGTTGAATCGAGGAGGTATGATGTCATGCTTTGTATAGACTTTTTATCCATAACTCAAGATTAGATTGATGGGAAATGGTGCAACGTGAGGTTTTTCTGTACTTATGGTACTAGGTATTCCTTTTTGGGGAAAATTAATCCCATTCAGCATAGGATAGACTCAACAATATGATGGTGCAGCTGATCACTCATCAGTTGGCTAGCTTATACCTTAGTGTTGTGGATGACTGGAGTCTACAATATCCTGTAGTGGTGGTAGAGTACTAGGAAATCATTCTTTAGGATGTTCTATGATTACCTCCCCATAGATAGGTAGACTTATGTATAGATCTATACTCCATGATGGTGTCGATATCTAAATATGCATATAGGATGGCACCCATAGAGCTCCATGAGATGGGGGTGTAGTTGGAGGACTTATAGTGTAAGGGCTTCATGGTACACAATGTTTCATTCTAGGAAGACCTAGTTATTTTTTCAATGAATGCATATGGGATCTTGAGGCCATTTGTATACTTTTGGTTCTTGAACTAGGTAGCTATGATGAATAACTATCCACTATCAATGATCGATGATCACTTAATTTATTTGAAAGGGGTGATATGTTTCATGAATATTTTCTTAATATCTTGATATCACCATCTCTGATTACATGATGATGATATAATGTAGTAATCCTTCAGATGTCTTTACAACCACTGGGAGTACATGGTGATGTCATTTTGAAATGTTCATGTGACTGGTGAATAGGGTCTTCATGCCATACATATATTGATACATGCTTGACTTCATTAATGACATCCTAGTGTACTTAATTTCTTATGGGGATAACATGATACATTAGAGGAAGTTCCTAGACACACAATGAGGGAACCATCTTTAAGGGAATCTCTCTTTGTGTGGGTTCTAGATACGAGAGATTAATATTCTCGGACACATAATTTTAGAGACTGGGGTCGGGGTAGATCTAGAAATGATAGAGGTCATGCCTTCTTGGGAACCTCCCAATAGTGCTACTACAGTGTTGAATTTCCTACTTTTGGTTGGGTATTATTGGACGTTTCTACCAAACTATTCCATAGTAGAAGCACCCTTTACCATTTTGACATGAAAGGGGCTGCCTTTCATGTGGATGTAGAAGTTCTAAGAGGGTTTTCAACAGTTATGGAAGATATTAATGACTCCCTTATTGATATTTCTAAAATAGGGTGTCGAGTATGTGATTTTATGTCATGCAATAGGAACTAGGCATGGTTGTGTCCTAATTTAGGGGAAAGAAGTGATTTCCTATATATGGTTCACGATAGTTGAGACACACAAGAAGAAGTAAATAACCAATGAACTTTAGTTAGAAGTAGTAGTATTCTAAAAGATGATGTGGAGACACTACCGGATTAGAGATATATTTATCATATACTCTAAACACAAGAGTCTAAGAAATATTTTCTCTCAGAACTATTTTCACATGAGACCTAGGTGATTTCTACAGTTCCTCTAGGACTAAGAATTTGAGATTTTTATTTTCTTGGGAATGGGAAGATGGTAGAAGATCATCTAAGTCAGATATCCAGTTTTTATTTTCTGAGAGAGGAGTTAGAAAATTTGGACTCATTATAGACATCCCATGTGGATTGATATGGAACAACATCCCTCCAGTCTTTGGATGTAACCCCTCCACTCTTAAAATTACTCATAATGAAATAGATCATAGATTTTGACAATGAGAAATTACATGCTAAGATGTCTATAGGTTATACCACTGATAGATATTCCAAAGGTGGGTAGTATGTTGGTCTTTTTAGATGACACGCAGTGGTACTGGTTGCAATGCATGAGTAGTTCTTGTGGGAGTTCTATACATTACCATTAGAGGGAAATCATAGTGTGATGAAGTTGTACCAGATTCTCTAATGATGGTTATAGCCACTATTGATGAAGCATGTGGTGAAAAAGATCATTTCTAGATGCCTCACTTGTCTACAAGTTATCATTGAGTACTGGTATCAAGGGAGTTTGACTCGACACCTTTATGGGTAGAAATGGTTGTGGTATGGGATATTGATGGACTTCATGATAGGTTTACCACATAAATTTAGGTGACACAATTTCATCCTGGTGATCGTCTACTGACTCCCCACGTCGTTCCACATTCTAGCTATTTGGGAGCAGAGTTCAGTAGGGAGCTTGGGATGCCTCAACAATCAAGAGATAATTTGACTCCATAGAGTTCTGTTGATGATAGTCTTAGATCCTAATTTTCACATTACATCCTGGTTATGGGAGGGATTGTTGTAGAAATTTGGGACTCAGTTACCATTAAGCACAATGTCTCACCCATAGATGAACAACTAGACTAAGTGGAAAATATAGGTTATGGAGGACATTCTACATGCTTGAAACCATATTTTGGGCATTGTTGGAAGGATCTCCTTCCCCAAATGGTGTTTTTAATACTACAATATATATCATTCCCCCGTATATATGTCATCGTTTGAGGCCCTATACGGGTGACCCTGAAGGTCAACACTTTGCTGTATGGACCATTGAGAGTTAGCACTCATGGTCCCAATGTTTTTTTAGGTGAATATAGGGGAGGTGAATGTCATCAAAGAGCAGATGAAGACAACTCAAATCTGTCATAAGTCTTTTGTTGTCCAGCAACAAGGGCCTTTGGACTTAGAGTAGGGATACCATGGGTTCTTTCAATTATATCCTCTATATGGGAAATTGATATTTGGTGCCATAGGCAAGATATCAATGACTTAAATCATCCCTTTCAAGGTACTACCTAGAGTTGGATAGGTGGAATACCTCTTCTCTCTACCTACACAGTTAGAGTGGGTGCATGATGTCTTCCATGTTTCATAGTTGAGGAGATACATACATAATCTATCACACATCTTTGATGGGGGTGAGATGGAAATTGATGTTGGGGAGTAATTTGTAGAGTACCTGGTGGAGGTTGAGGATACATAAAAGAGGATCCTTCATGGGAGTTTGATTCCATTGGTCCACGCTTGGTGGCAGCATTGTAATCTCTCAAAGAGAACTTGGGAGTGAGAGGCTCCTATTCGATCTCAATACCCTCATTTGTTATTATAGAATTTTTTTCAATATTTTTAGGAAATATATACCAATATATGGTAGAATGTAACATATTAGATTTTCCATGTAATATTTTTTAACATTTTATGGAATTATTGTGAGACTAGGTGTTGAGATGGCATGGGATTTCTTGGCCCAGAGAGCTCTGAAAAATTGCTTGAAATTTTTTCAAATATTTAATATCATGGGAGCATAGTGTTCCTGAGAAATTTGATTAATATTTAAAAAAAGTACTCAAATTAGAAATATGGGGGGACCATTGTGTTTAGAGAAAGGACTTTACCATAGGAGGGGCCTACCATCGACTAACGTGAGTCGAATGTCAAAAGATAATTTTGGTGTTTTAAGGAAATTGAATAAGTGATGTTTTATTTTATTTAATATTACATAGATACGTAGAAATCGTTTTATTTTTAATAATCATTTTTAACCAATTTAGGGATATTATCGTCACCTTGGAACTCCTCTAAAAGGAAGATAAGGAGATCTCTCCCATAAACGCCAGTGGATCGAGTATTGATGATGATGTGACCTCCATTATTTGTTAACAAATGATCCAAAATCCATGTATGGTGTAGTTTTCTTTATTTTCTTTCCCTATTTTTTAATTTGAAACTGAATGTGGACCAACCATGAAATGGTATATCTTTGGATAATTCTCTTACAGGATGAGTGTTACGTTGTTGGGATTTCAAAGGAGATATCATTAGTGTTATTTTGTAGTTCAATGTTCTTTATTGAAATTGTAATTAATTTAGGAAAATAAGAAAAAACGATGAGGTTAGTTACTCTGTGAATTTATGTGCTTCATTCGTCTCCCATACTTAGTTTTCCTGGACGTTGGGCCCTTGTGGTCATGTCTAGACATGTCAGGAGGGGACGAATGTGAATAGACCCCCGGCATAATGAAATATGGATTAAATCCAAAGGAAGTGAAGATCTCAGCCTGGGGATTAATGTTGTGTCTCTATATGAAAGAATAGAGCATCTGAAAAAGGTTGGTGGACCGTAAAACATGGGATGTTGGTGGCTGGTGAAGGTAGTGGCAAATATCATGGCATGGTAGAGGATAATGATTCGATGATCGGTACCACATGGGTGGAATGAAATCTGCATGAGTGGCCGGTGGATGCAAAAAGGCCACTAGGAATGCAGAGCAAGTGGGGTGAATGCGAGCACATTAGACCAGCTGTGTGGGTTGCAGAACGGTGCCACAATGAACAGCAGAACATAGTCGGGTATCCTAGAACATTCTGAATGCATGTGGGCCAAACCAGATGTCTCAGGCTACTCTAGTGACCCAGTGTGCTGGAAAAAGTAACTGAGTAGGCCGGACTGGTTTGGTCATGGCCGGACTAGGTTCGGATGTGTGAGGTTGGCCAGACAGGGTCGGGTCAGACCTTTTTAGGAAAACAACCATAATAATCAATATTTGTGTATGTTTGATGAATATTTTACACAGTTTTGACCCATGTGACAAGATGTTTCTTCTGAGAAACTCTATGTGAGATTTTTAGAAGACTCCAAATGATATTATTACATAACAATTAGGTTCTCCCAGAAAAAGAATGCTACAAGGGGAATCCTATGGATGGTTTTGACTTTTAAACTACATGACATTATAAGACTATGTGACTTTTAGACTATGTGATTTTATGATACTACATGACTTTCTGAGAATACATTACTTTTTGGGACAATGTTACATATAAATTCTACCTGTATTACCGAGACAAGATGTCTTATTGAGACTGTGTTTCCTCTTAGGATTGAGTGTCTCATTGAGACTACATGTCTTATCAATACTGGGTTTTTATTGTTTTATGTGAAATATTCATTTTTTTGTACTATAGACCTATACAAGTGTGAGAAGATAATGTATCATTTTGGGGGAATACATCATGTATTTATTTTTCTAATATTCATGTAATTCATTTTTGTATACTTCTTGTATTTTTTGTAATATACTTGTTGTATTTTCCTTATGGTATACTTAATGTATTTCATTTTTGTATAATTCATTATTTCTTTGTCGTATACATCATGTATTTCCTTGTGGTATAAATCATGCATTTCTTTGTTGTATTCATTGAGTACTTTTTGGGTTAAGGGGTTCCTACAGAGTATTGTTTTACTCACCCCTTCACAGGCATTGAACGCACTTTTAATTTGTTGGACATATGATCGATGCTTTGATGGAGTCCTAGGTTGACCAATACTACATGATGATTAAAGATAAAATATAGTTGTGTTGTGGTCATCTAGATTATGACAGATGTTTGGTAGCTTTCCCATCATGTAGGGTTTTTGGCGGATGAGTTTCGGGAACATTTTCATTCAATTTGGAAGACACATTCTTTTGGTGGGCTAGTATTTTAGCCTTGTTTTCCTTCTATTTTTTTGATATCGTAATTTGTGGTTGATATCATATTGTATGCATGCATTTTTTTACATATTATGTCATAATTTTATCATTTTGGTCGTGCAGATGTGTGTGTGTCTGAGTATAGGTAAAAAAGAAAATGCATCCCATTTATGATATATTTCTACACAATGTTAGTCACCATCCCCTGACCTAGTGGTGTGAGTATCGGGTTGTCATGGCATGGGACTTTCTGGAATGAGCCATGACACCAAATTTCAATGATGGAAGATTTAATTAAATTAAATGTAACAAATAATTTTAATTATTAAAGAATACTATATAAGATCCAAAATGTTTAACCTATGTTTTCTATATCCAGTAATGGATTTCATTTAAAATAAAATTTTAATTCAATAAATTAATCATTTATCATTTAATTTTTTTATAATAATATATTTTATTATTATAAAATTGCATGTCGTTAAGAGTTATTGTTTTAGTAGAAACAATAGTCATTAACTATTCACCTATAAATCAACTATTTTAGAAAAAATATCAAAATATAATCCATAAATATTATAATTTAGAATAAATGAAAAAATTATTTTCAATTTGTTACATTATATTTCTAATTTTATGAAATATAAAATTTAGTCATAAATGTAATGAATAATTTTTAATTATAGGAAATGTATTTTTAAATATTAAATTTCCATAATATTAATTCTTATCAATTATTAATTTGTTTCAACAAATAATTCATATAAGAAAATAAAATATCATTATAAAATCAATAAAATATATTTTTTTATAAAAATTAACTATATATTATGTTTAATCTTTTAGTAAAATATATTTTAACCATAAAATGATCTTAATTGTTGTTAGCTCCATTATTTTTAAAAATTAATAGATGTATTAGTATTAATCTATTATTTATTTGTATTTATAAAAATATTTAATTTCATAAACACTTTCTATACCTTGAAACATAACAAAAACATTGTACCATTATATTTTCATAATATTTTAAAATATATGATGGTTTTGTATTGGTTAGGTGTTTTCATCGAAACAAACTATTCCCCATTAAAATTATTAAACAGGTAATCAATACAAAATTATATTATTATTACAATGAAGAAAAAAATATGTCCTTAGTATCCTCATATTTTTCCATATAAACACTATTTCATAAAATATATAACATTCCACAATATGTATTTTATAAAACTAATACAAGAATTTTTAATTGGATAAATACAGAATGAATTAATATTTTTCACAACCACCAGATATCTAATGTATACAATTAATTATGTGAACAAATTGGTTAAACCCCATAGTCCAATAAAATTTATTAATATCCCAAAACGATCATTTTTATTGATTTTTTTTAAAAAATGGGGCTCAAAAGCTACATCAAAGAGTTATAAGGTAGTTGTGCCCCAATGCATAATTAACAACCAATTTGATTCCCTCAGTTGGAAAATTACCTATGTTATGGAAGTTGGATATATATTTATTGGGAATTTTGTGGATGCCAAGAAGTCAGAAACTATATTCCCCACCCTCCAGGTTTCAGTGATCTCCATGTGGGTGCCCATGAGGTGTTTACACTTCCTAATAATGTAATAATTGTTTTTGGGAAAATTGTCATTACCTGATAGTGCTATTGAAGAGGATTAATGAATATGTCTCCACCACCATTAGAATAATGTGTCTTTTTTCTCATAACTCTATCTCTGTGACCATATTTTGTGCATCCACCTTTAAATCATCTCCTCTTCCATAAAAAGTAGAGAAAGCTGCTATGAAAGACCCATAATGGTCACTATTAACACCTCCATCTTGCATCTCCCTGCTGAGAAGAGAACCACTCGTGTTAATTTTGAGCCCACATCTGAGAGGTCTCCAACGGACATAATACACCTGCCCTAACATGCTGACCTAGTTATATAAAACATGATTTCTAATGATTGGTCTTACAGACAGGGCATCTTATACTTCTATCCAAAAACATACCGAGTCCAATAAGTTGTTCTTTATTTTAAAGATGCTTCTAATTTGATAGCATATTCTATTTTTGTGGCGAGCATCATTCCTATCCTTATAGATAGTCCAACATCTTGCCATGAGGATGAAAAGTTGGGCATTCCTTTCATGCCCATGATCTCTATATCCATGAAACCCCATGTTGAAAAAAATTTCATGCATTCCTACTTGATCATTACAACAATATAAATACCCATATTCCATCCATACCCATGTATCCAAATCACTATCAAATAAGAGGTGCCCCAAAATTTCTTGTTTTGGATCTCTACAACAGTGGCACCTAGATTCCATGTTCATGCCCATCTGTTGGATGATATCTTCAGTAAAAAAATTAATTATTCCTCACCTACCAAAATCAAAATTTAATCATGGATGGAACATCTTTTCACCACAATGTCTCCCCCCATAGGTCTCAATTAGTTTTATCCATCCCCATGCGAGAAAATGCATTCATTGAGAACTCTCTTGATGGGGAGCCCGTGAAAATGAGTCGTTCTGGATATTCACTACAAACAATACTATTGAAAAATTATTGTTAGTTCTCATCAAGGATTTAATTGAAATGATGGGGTGGCTACATGCCTCTCTAAAAGAAATATGTGGAGCGGGGTAACTGGGAAAGCAGAGCCTACCGCCCACCCCCCTAAATCATGGTGCCAATAGTTATTTAATTATCTTCCCAAAAGTCATCAAGAGTGGTGTAATAGGTTATCCATGTATGGGTGGAATATATTCCATATATTAGA
Organism: Viscum album; assembly: GCA_963277665.1. Lineage (NCBI taxonomy): Eukaryota > Viridiplantae > Streptophyta > Magnoliopsida > Santalales > Viscaceae > Viscum > Viscum album. The sequence continues at coordinate 1,144,988,072 of OY728141.1, forward strand.
ATGTGTTTTCCCCTGTGCGTTCATGTCCAGTGCATACCTAACTTTCTGGGTCATTCCCCATAAATTCTACCCTTCCATAACCTCCCATGTGAGTTTAGTATGAATCTCTTGCAAGGTTGAGAAGACACTTATCCAGTTGATTAACCCTTCATAGATTGGACATTCATGAAACTTCCTAGATGCACAGTGATGCTAGCCTTCTATCTACAAATCCCATTAGAATGAACCCATAACCCTCTCCATGTTGATGATCACAATTTTGGGGACCTTCAGGGTAGACATGATATGCCTGTGGATAGTGGCTATGACATTGTTCATGATTGTTATGCGACCTATAAAAGATAAGATCATGTTTTCTAATTGTAGTTGTGCCCAATGATATTTAAAATGATTTTGTCAAAATTGTGAACTCGAAGAGAACAATGACTAAACGAAGATCTAGGAATCTTCATAGGTAAGGATCCACTTTTCATATTCAGGCTATCGTCTAGGTCCCTTTATCTCATGACTAAGATATTTTTAGCATTAATGTAAAGTCTTATATCCATGTTCACCAGCTTCTAGCACCACATATAGTAATCCCCTGGAATCCCATTCATCACATGCACCGACCTCTAACTACCATTATTAAAACAAATTGTGTCCTCCATAATCATAAAGTGGTAGATACCCATTGTTGAATGCAGATTTCAATAAGAAATGATTTTTCTCATGTGAAGGCCCTAGTTGACCGAGAATCATAATGAATTTTTGGAGGAAATGAATATAGTGGTAAATAGGGGGTCCCCTTACCATATTCCTTGGAATTTTCTAAAAAACCCAAACCGAATACCCATAAATGATGTTGAAACCCACGCTGAGCAAAAATAATGGAAAAGGATGTCACTTGTTTAGTAAGAGAAACCCATGCAGACCAAGACCCTTATGAATCACCATTCTAACATATCGAAGGCACTTCTCATGTCTAATATAATCACAAAATATTTCATAATGATTTTTTTGGTTGATACCGTTGACCATTTCATACACCACTCTAGTGAAAAACTATATTGACCACCCGTTGATAAAACCATGTTGTTATAAAGACATCCAGTTATTAAAGAATGGATCCATCCATCCACTGAGAATACATTCTAGATCCTTTTACAGTATGTTGTACATCCTTGTAGGCCGATACTAATAATTTACTGGTATCACGATCCCCCCCTTGACAATATCTTATGAAACCCTGTAAAAATATCCAGGAATGTACTTGGGCCCTGGTGCACAATCCGGGTTCTATGTCTAGATCACCTCACTCATAACATCTTATTCCAGATTCCTCCTCAAACGTTCATTTATTTCCTCTAACACACTGCTTGGTATGTACTTATAGATATCATCTTCCCCTCTCAGATAACCTTCAGACATGCCAGGATTGGGGCATGCTTAGAGATCATTGAGGTTTTCGTTGGCTAGTTCCCCAACCTCTTCGCTGTAATTTTTGTTGGATCCATCCTCCCAAAGGATTATTTTCATATGAATACAACATTTTTCTTTGTTGCATGCATGGAAAATTCTAGTACTCTAATCCTCATCATGAATCCATCTATCTCCTACTCCATATATTGCCATCCATTCCTACCTTTGTAATATTTCAGTTATGAAATCATTATTTTTTCTTAGTTCATGAAATTTATTAATAGATTATAGTAAACAGTCCTTGTGAAGAAGGGAAAACAGTGAAATAAATTTGTATGGGTACAACCCACAAATTAAAAAACACAGATTTCTTTCCTTTATACCTACATCCCCTTCCTTTGGAACCACCCAAATCTCTTCGACGTCTACATATCTCCTAATACATTGGAGACTACCAGTATTTATACTTATCATCCATGTTCGATGGACCAACATCCTCATCATGTTGAAAAATGTCTACAACACAATCATTTTTTAATATAAAAATTGGATTTTTTTCCATAACGTATTCATTGAATGAATATTTTCCTTCTTATAAAAGATATCCCTGAGAAAAAAAAGTCCTCACAAAACATTTCCAAACTTTTTTATCTATTTTAGTGGTAATATAGTCTTCATGGATTATCCCTTAAATTAATGTCTCTCCTAACATATGATGCATCGATTTATATTCCACATCCCTGTTTAGAATCCAAATGATATAACCATTATGCAATATCCAATCTAAGGGTACTCTATATTGGGCATTTGGGAGCTTCCATTATTGATGAAGCCATATATACAACTCATATTATTCTTTCCAACCATATATGACAAATTTTTCAGTAGTAGGTAAAGACAGAAATTTTTTACCTCAATTTTGTTTATTTTAACACTTATATAAGAATAAATCACTACAACTACCTTTTTACCTTTTCCCCCAATCTCATTTATGTAGGAAACCTCAAAAAACACTAATACATATATGGAAATACCACTATAGGACTACCTAGTTGGTGATAAAACAACATGTAATTCATCCATAGAGGACTCATGAACCTTTTTGTTTTATTAAATAGAGGAAAACCCAATAATAGAAATTAATCCTTCATTTCAATTATCTTCTACCTTAGTTGTAGATTATTAAATGGTCAAGAAATCCATGTTAGGTTGGAGCGTGTTCACTACCATCATCCAAATATCCTCATCAAAAATACCATCCTGAGATATCTGCATGATTCTACTAAATATGATTTAGTCTACCGATCATCATAAAATAGTCAATAGAGTGAAAATATAATTACAATTTACACACATCAGATTCCTGCAACAATTTCCAATAAGATGTCCAATATTTTCATGCATATAGAAGAAATAAAGAATCTTTTCCCGGGTAATTGAGACTTCAATTAAAAAAATGACAACCCAAAGAACTATTATAGTAAGGGGAGAAGTAAAATCATCCAAAAAATGTTCCTTGTCTGTTTGACCAAACCATGCCTTCTTAGTTTCATGGAAAAATGTGATGGGTATACCCACTACTTAGGGAATCTACCATTTCATCAACGAGTTACATAAGACTAATATTGAACACATGATCCATAAATTAACATGATAGATTATTGTCATTATCATGGACTGATTAAATAACATATCACAGTTCTACATCTGAGGATTTATAGGAATAAGAGACACCATTACTCAACACAATGCATTGGATTTTAATTTTTCTAAAGGGAAGGTGATATGAAATAATCCCTTACCTGTTGAGTTCACAATCCAATCATATAACCATAGATTTGTGAGAGTTGACTTTGAAAGCCCTCGATTATGAATGGTTTTCATGTAGAAATAGAGTATTCCAAGTGATAATCATCTATAGAAAGTCCCTTATCCCATCATATAGAATCACATGGTCAAACTCAGAAATGAAGATGGTGCATTTTTATTGTAACCTTTCATAAAGAGTTCATAAAATAAAATAATTAATGACCCTTCAAACATTTTTCTATCTTGACTCATGGCACATATCATAAATGAGTGTCATGATTTTGAATAATCAAAATCTATATGTTCATAATAATTGAATCTTTTTTCTAATTTGAATTATAGACAAACATTCATGCAGATGAAATAATCCATCTATGAAATCAATGTCTATTTTGATTGAGACGCCCTGAGTAGATGGATAGAGAAGCTCTCAAAATTCACCCATCCTCAATCATAAATCAATCTACTGTATAATTCAAAAATCTATTCAAATTACCAAAATAGACTAAGAGGGTAATCTTTACCACATGGATCCAATAGAGCATATAAAATCTCATTATATAAACTAAATAATTTCTATTATAATCTTAATAGGTAAAAAATATAAAATAATAATTAAATTTGAAAATGAAAATTTATAGGTCATTAAAATTTTCACCCACATAAAAAATCCCATTCATGGAAAGCTTCTTCTATAATTATAAAATACATAAAACTAGGTTCAAATATAATTATATTCATCTATCATTATAAAAACAAAATTATAAATCAAAACAAAATTAAAGCCTTTAAAAATATTAAAATTCCATTTTTTATTCTCACTGCCAGTATATATAATGTATACTATTCTTGTAATACATTAAATGTATGGTTGAAAATTTTAAAAATACATTTCAAATAAATTAATATCATCTTCATTGTCCACATCACTATAACAGGCCTAATAAGAATGATCCTAGTAATAATTCTGATGTTGTGTATCTTTGGATGACATCATTTTTTCTACCATTGATTTTTTTTTATAATTCCAAAAAAATGTGACAGGTTTTGAATTAAAATATTAAAAAAATAGATTTATTTTTTCTAAGAACCCACTAGTCATTAGATCATGTATCCACATTAAATAGAATATCATTTTATATATCAATATCTCTAAAATTAATTCACAATGACTATATAAAAATATATAAAGACAATAATGTGTTAGAAAAACATAATTACACTGGGTTCTCCAAAAATTGGCTACATATATTTTTCAAAACACAATTATGGTTCAATTATCAAAAATATATTATATGTGAGGATTGGTGTGTTAATGGCTTTTGATATCATCACTTCATGTCAATGCACTCTACCGTTAAAATATTTTGGTGTTTGTTGCTGATCAACCAATGGATACGCCATTTCGATCCCTAACCATGAACTATATCATGAAATGATTCAATTTATAAAAAAATATGTAGCTTTTGAGTTAACACAAATAAATATATATTTTAGAATTATAACACTAGAATTGTTGTGGATTTTAAATTCCACACATTGTTCTTATTATCCTCTTCTATAAAATTATTTAAATTACAGCATAACGCATTAGTTAAATATATAATATTTATATGAACAGAAAAACTATAACCATACCACTCAATCAAAATAATTATAAAGTTGAAATATCCTTCAATTTTATGTTCACTTATTCATCTGTAATATATTACAATAAAAATCAATCGATAAGGGGATTACCTTTAAAGCATGATATAATTTATATTTTTTCTGTTTCTTATACCTATTTCTCTATAAAACTATTATATATCTCTGTGTATTCCTTTTTTTCAAAAAACAATATATGTTAATTTATTTTTTTATATTATATGAAATCCTTTGTGTTCTTTATAACAAATTCCACATATCTCACACATAAATAAGATATTGGGATCAATCAAGGTATTAATATTTCTATAAGGTTATTCCTATCATCCCACATGGTTTAATGTGGTCATATACTCTTATTCATGTTGATTTAACCTCCAAACTCTAAATCAACACCATCTATATTTGAATACAAATTGATATTTTATTATTATATACATTAAATTTCCAGATCACATTCAAAATATCATCATTGATTATTCTAATCTATCTTAGGATAATCCTATAAAAATACATAATAAATTTTGTGCCTTAATAAAAATTATTGTTTTGAATTTAAAACAGAAAAATATCTCAATACTTAAAGCTATAATCAACATATAATTAGGCTCATGTATATAAATTATTTTAATTTTTTCCCCTAAAACATAATCCACGGATTTCTTCCAACAACTAGTTCAATGAATAAAACTCTCTAATCATTTTTTCTTTTATAAGCCCTCATACCAGACAATATAAAATAAATATTTTCTTTCAATACAAATCACAAAACTCGCACCCTTTGATTACATTAACAACGTATAATAATCATTTTAAAATTTAATTATCTATATTATCAATAAAATAGTAGTAGAATATACCAAGATATAGTGTATGGAATCAAAATGTGGAATATTTATGGTGGAGAGAAATCTATTATTGTTATAGAACTCTTCCAAGGGTAGGTGCATCATCCATGAACCTCCAAAGACCAAGACAAAAGAGCTCAACATTTCCACTGGCTTATAGATGGTCTCCTCCATCTGACTATTCGTAAGTAGATTAATATCAGTGATAAAGAATGTATGGGATAAAAAATCATATTGGAGACCTCTTTTTACCCTGGAGTTACACCCATGGATCTAAATCAGAAATGATCATTCTAGAAACTTCATCTAGTCTCACTACATCCACTATTTATTGCCTCAAATAATCCTGCACTAATCATGACTCTTCAATCATGATTATTTTTCATGATTTCATAAAATAATCCAATACCAAAAATATAGCATCATAACCTAGATACACTCGATGTAAAATGAAAAAAAAATCCATCCAGACATCCTCCCACATCTACTGAGGAACATCTCATGGATTGATAAATCCACCGGGAACATGGTGCTCAACATTAACCTTATGGTACACCAATAATTGAGTCACAAAATCTAAAACATTACACCTCAACCCAGGGTACCAAAAATGACCCATCAATGCATAGTACAGTTTTTCATGTCATGATGTACCAAAAAATGTGAACTATGGATGTCTCTTTCAACCATCTCACAAATCCCCAACAGAACAAAACTATTTCCCTCAAAAAAATACATGGGGATTTTCATATTCTAACCAATTATTAGGGGCCTTACCCCAAATAACTCACTATCACCAAAACTCCACCTTATTACCCTTCAAATGGGATTAATCAACATATTTCTCCAGAGATAACTACAACATCATCTGAAAAAGAAAACCTCTATAATAAATTCTACCACAACTAAAAGCAATGATGGATATTTTTCCATCACCCTCTAGGAATCACATGTTTCACATCTTGCATCACTATGTGACTTCTTACTCACTGCGTCTAATACAACATTCACCTCTCCTGGTGTATATAAAATCATGGATGAATTATCCTATATGAACTCCATCCACTGATGTAGGTACCCATTCAAGTCATGTTGGGAGAAAAATTACCACATGCCCTTTTGATTAGTGATGAAAAAAACACATGCTGGTGCGGTAATGTCTCCATAACTTCCATAAAAACACTACCATCACCTAATTGACATCATGGGTGGAATATTTATTATCAAGGTAAAATAACTACAGGGACCCATATGAAATGATTGATCAATACTACACTATAACAATTCCTAACATAAGACGGGAAGCACTAAAGAAAAACTCAACTGAAAAACTTTTTTTATCATACAATTTACTAGAGAACTGACCAAATTCTTCATGTGACACTCAAATATTATATACACTATTCAATTCAGAAGAACTCATGATACATTCTGGCCAATGATTTTAGTGGAGTGATAACTGGAGAGAAAACATATATGAACCACATGTAATATGCTTCACGATCAGGGAATCTTTGAATAATTTCCACTATCATAGGGGATTTCTAAGACACAATTACATCCATCATTAATGTATCAAAAGTCCCTACCACTTGAGAGACAACATGCCCCATGAAACAGACATCTCGATCGCAAAACTACTAGTTTATAAACATACCAAACTACTTCTCATGAATAATAAATCCCAAAACTACATATAAATATTCTACATGCTCCTCATCAGACAAAGATTAAGTAAGAATGTTATTAAAGAAAAATAACAAGAACATGTATAGGAAGACATGGATCATAGTTTTCGTTAACCCCATGAACACCTGTCGAGAATTTTTCATAGAGAATGGTGTCAACACAAACTCATAATTCCTATGAAAAAAATAGAACATAATCATTATGGTAGTCTCAAACCTTATAAGTATATAATGATATTGCAACAAAAAATTAATCATTGAGAAACAAAATAAAATTTATTTTGATTGAATAAAAAATAAATTTTTTGAAGTGGTTGTTTGTTCTTCATTGTCTATTAGATCATGTAAAGACGAAAGATACATAACCATAAACTTCTATCTACATTTTCTATGAGCAATATAGGTGAAACCTAAGTGAAACCCATGTCTAAGGAAAATGACACTAAAATATACCGTTGATGTGAATAATATGCTCTCATAAATTATATGATGACATCATATACAGATACGTTGATATATGAGGCACACTCTGTTGTAGTTGGATCCCGATTAGGATCTCTCATTAAGGGGGTAACACTACAACCCTGATTAGAAAGGCATTAGGGTACTATTCTATGACCTTGGGAAATGATGAAATTTGGTCCTTCGATGAACTCAGCATATATCCATACATTCCTATTTAAAAGGATGGAACATGCCACTGACCAATACCAGGGTATCCCTGTCTAAAAACAGAAATTTCACTCCATTAGAATAGAAGAACACCACATAGATCCTGATGTAAAAAATGATAGCCTACAATTAATAATAACAATCATGTCAAGGATGATTTTATATTTTTGTAGACATAATCATAGAAAATCTCCCCAATATCAGTGCTTCCCCATCACTAGCTAACGATCTCTGTATACATCAAACAAGTTAGTTGACATCCAACAAGAATAGTCACCACCAATGGAACTGGAATCCTCTCAACCTCTTGTCCTAAATCATTGACCACAGTAGGTGATAAGAAAGATTATGTCACTCCCATTTCAACCAAGTCGGGAACCCCACATAGAAAGTAATTAAATCTTACATCAAATGATTTCTAGATAACCTAGTCTTGTCTATTCTATTGCATGAAGCTAACCAATATCATTGTAATCGCTTCTCTAAATATGCATAAAAACACCTCCAATGAAACACTATCCTATTGGATGAAGTGGATCATGCTAGGGTTGTCCTCTAACTATCCCATCTTCTCTATTCTAATCAAAAAACAGAAAATCCTGGTATAAATTCCATGAATGGAACTACATCACCAAAAGAGAATTAAGAAGAAAAACTATAAAATAATGTCTAATTTTAATGGTTGGTCACTCTCATAATTGATAACCTCTTCACTGAAAAGAAAAAAAATGAATACGATCCTTTCAAATATGAATGAGATACTCCACCCTTAGATAAACAAGATATTGAGGTATGGTACCTACTGTTGTGTGACTGAAATATATTCTATCCTTACAAATGGGAAACCCTATCCAGATCAATTCCTCCTGAGTAATCTTTATTACTCCTCTCTAATAACAATCTTGTTCTGGAGAATGATTTCTATATGACCTATGCTATCTCTATCTCCTCAAGAAAAAACAATAGCATAAATAGTATGACAATGTTCCATATCATTAGATTCAAATCATCAACTAAATTACCTTCCTTAGCCTCTTCATAATGCAACAGGTATAAGGCATATCATAGACGGTTCCTAAAATAGATATTGAATACACACTCATTGGACATCCTTTATTGAAGGGTAAGAAGATAGTGGCATCTGGCTGCCTTCATGGTCGAACAAAGAAATGTGGCTCTAAACATGTTTAGGAACACCCCTCATGATACTGATGAATCCTCAGAATATCTATGTATTAAGAACCACCACTGCCTCACTTCCAAATGAAGCATCATGGTAGCCACTAATACCTAGTGATCCTTCTGTGCATGAATCAAATGGAATGCTATATCATCCTCCTCAGACTAGTATACTATGACTGTATCTAAAATGGTGTCCTCACACATCTGTATTCTCTACCACTAAAACCCTTGGAGTTTCCTCCTCTAACTTTCCTCAATTTCGAACTCCACCCTATGGTGATCTTCTTGTACAACATACTGAAAATCTTCTAAATGAAAATGATTAGGATGTTGACATGGAGCCTTGTAAAATAATGAACAAAAAGTAAGATCTCAAAATACTATAATATTGAAGACGATTAATTAATTAATTATTATTGTTTATCAATTTTAGGTTATCCTATCCCATTTTCCGCCCATTCAATAATAGGTGAAAATGTTATTTTTTCATGACTGTTTCCAAGGTATCTACCTTGAAACCAGTAGGACCTCATTTACCAGCTACTATAAGATTAATGGTCCACATATCATATCAATGGGGGCCTAGAGTCCCACTTCTATTCTGATCTCACTTGATTACGACACATACTAGACTCAGCTAACACATTTTTCTTACCATCCCACACAATATCACCAATACCTAACTCCTAACTCCATCTAAACACTCAACCATAGATTCTAATACCATTCATCCATGGTCCCCTTCCCACAAGATGTGCCCCTCCTTGGCCTGAAATGTCTGAAGAGAGATAGTGAAACCAGATTCCCACCTCTAGTAGAACTTGGGGGGGAAACTATCATCGAGGGTATAATAAACACACAGATGGGAGGCATTACCCTCTATAAGAATACATGATAAAGAGATAGATATGTATAATAAAGATAAAAATAAATTCATGCCCAAACTTCAACATAAAATAAAATCATGTGTAAATATGTAATTACATTCAATAAATACTACATCTAAATGGAAAACTACAATTACAAAATGAATGGTAAAGATGGTGGTGATGACGAATCTCAAACAACTACTGTGAAACCCACAATATAGTTGTAACCATCCGGATTCCCAACCATCTTATGATGACCTAAAAGAAATTATTTATTAATATATTTGGTAAGTATAATAGTTTACCCAGTAGGATCTTTATCAGAACCCTTCATGATATAAATAAATAAATAATACTAAAGAACCGTGAACCACAAGTGAAAATAACTCATGACCTAAACTGGTACACAATGTTTCCAACCTCACCATGGATACTCTCACTAAATATCGAATACAATAGCATATACTTTATTAATATTATTATGGGTACCCCTCTACCTCTTCCCCAATGGTTTTTGTCTCTCCCCCAATGTTCCATGTCATGAGCGTCTCTCCCCCAAAAATTTCATCACGTAGAAACCTAGGTAAAGAACAACAACATTCACCTCGTGTAAGAAACCACCATATCCACATAACCAAAACTAACACAGTAGATTCCAGGATCCAAAACATCAAGTATAATGTGTGACATACATTAGGTAATATACCTCAATCCATTATATCACATACAACATGTAAGGAAACTTAAGTCATCCCATACTATAAATTTTATACGTATAATTTCCCAAGGAAACTATAACCCTAATGCATGTGTGAGAAATAAAAAAATACATTGCCGCCCTCTTCACACATATATGAAGAAAACTAATTGTCATGAATTCTAGAATTGGTAATCCGAAGGAGAAAAGAAAAGTTCTAAGTGGGGTGGTTAGCCATCATTACTCCCATGACGATGTTGGAAAAATGACCCCAATGTAACAGAATCCTCAGGGATTCAGTCACCCTAAACGATAGGGTGGAGTATTGCATGAAAACACAAAATGTACATTATATAATAAAGATCTTATCCACATGGTTGGAATAACATTGTCACATACTTAACAATAGATAACATCTATCTGACTCCTCATTCCCAGTACTAATACTAGACATCGAATAAAAACAAAACCATTTAAATAGCTACATCAAATTATAATATTCCTCTTCGAAAGATCCCAATCATTTTAATTTATTCATTAAAAATTAATTAAAAATTAATATTTCAAAAAATAAATTACATTAACATCACAAAAATGTTCTATGCCCTCTAGAGAAAATAAAAACGAGTCCACAACTTCTCAGAATAAAATCATTAGCATTGTATCCAAGGAAGCTCATTCCCAATGGGCTAAACATTTATTCATTTATTAAAATTATTTCATTCCAAATTAGATGGTACTATAACAATACATCATAAGAAAATTGAAAAGGTACAAAACAAATAAAATCCATCTTCATCAAGATGTATGTAAAGAAAATAAAATAAACAAACAACCTAGTCACCAGTCAAACAATTGAATCAAAAAAGAATCCATCTGTAATATCAATGGGTAAGCCCATCCTAATCTTGTTCCATTATCCATGGTGTCCTCTCTAACACCCAAATGAATATCTGGATGCATCCCACTATCATAGTCATCAACTTATGGCATTACAACTGATCATCCCCTCCCTACATACCATAAGCTAACTCTAGGATCTACCATCCAATGCACAAATCAAGTTTGGGCCTCATCTCCCCATAGCATAAATAGTAATAAAAACCCATTGAAACCTTAATCTCAGCTGAAATAAAGGTATCAATCCATTAAACATGATGATCCCTCACGAAACGAAATCACAAGTTACTGATCCTTTGTATACAAGTAGGAAACTAAGGCCCTTTAAGGAATTCTCTTTAATCAAACAATTGATTCATATTCCATATTGACTTAATCGATTCATTGCTCATTGTTTCCAACTATTAACAACATATGTAGAAATCTCTCCTAGGATTTCATGAATTAATTAAACAATTAATTTGAAATGTATCTAATTATTTTATCATCAATAATCAACATGATTCACCTATTTATTCATCCCCATTAACACATGGGAGGTCAATTCATTTAAACATTCATACAAAATTAATATTACACAACACCGAGTTAATTGACCATTCTTATTTACTATTTTGTCCAATTAATAGTCAATTAACAAGGGGATTCAGTTATTTTACAATTCCACATGATAATGAAAGAATAAAAATCATATCATGCACACTATAATATCTATAAAAACAAGAGGCAACCTATTGTCACATTTTAAAAAATGAAACCTCCATATGATAGATTCCAAATCTTTAATTTGGTTCATGTAATTGTCACGTTAACTTCATTAACATCTAAGGGTCTAAATCATGATCTGTTTACAATCATGCATATATAAAAGAGAAGAAATGAATCCCCTACTTCAAAAGGTGTCAATTTTATTCACATGATAATTGACTGATCCCACATATCATGATCACCTCTCCAGTAAGAACTACACTAACTCGAGGACACCACACCACAACCGCACCAAAAAACTTCCAATGGAACTACTTTAGAAACATTGATATAAAGTTCCACAACATAGAATTAAATAAAGGAGAAAAAGGATCAATGAAACTATACGAAACCCACATTCACATCATGTAAATGTTTTCATGGACTGAAATCTGCCTTTTTCCAACTTTTTTCAACAAAAAATATTCATGATTCCTTCAAGATGACTATGTGACCCTATGTCTTCAAAAACATAAAAAGGTTTAGTCCACATGTATTTGGGCCCTTACAAATAATATAATACGTAGTGGACTAGAAATGGTTTAAAAATTACATTATGTGTATTAATGATTTTGTATATTATAGTGAAGTGTATATATAATGTCTAATATGACCATATGATGAATAAGATTCTATTTCCTACACTTTTCCATTGGGGTGTGCCTCATAATGCTTCATGTTGGAATTCTTGATGACACTCATTTTTTCCCTGCATTCCATCTTTCCAAAGGGATTGATATCAATCAACTCTTAGGGGAAATTTTCCCTTTGATCTAAATAGGGTGATGGGATGCCAGTATATCCTTATGTGGGTTCTCCCATGGAAATCATCACCAGGTCTGGGTCTCTAAAAAATATTACGATATTTTTCGTGAAACACTTCCCAATGAAATGTCATTGTGGATGGTTGTTAATTATGTTTCCTTTGTCATGACATTCATTAGGGGTAAATTTATGGAATCAACCTTTGGTCAGGGTTGTAGTCAAATTGGGTATTGATGGTCTGTCTAGACACTAAACAACATGTACACCTAAATTTTCCCTTATCTGAGAGCTTCGACAGGGTGTGTAATCCTGAGGAAACCAATATAGAATGTGAGGAACTTTATTCCATAAGAACATCTCCAATCATTTCCATATATTCAAATGTTTATCAAAGGGTGTTCTACGTGTTTAACATCAAGTGGAGACTGATCAAATTGATCAGAACACTATTGAGAGAGTAAAAGATAGTCACTACACTAGGGTGGGATAGATGGAAGGTTTATCCAATGGATAATTCAGACCACCCAATAAGGATAGTCTAAAGATTTAATTTCCCCCAAAGGATAAGTTTTCACACCATGAAAACTGATTTGGACACTATAAAGGGAGGATCAAGGAGTTTGATGGTTCCACGCAAAGGGGACACTATGGTATACCACTGGTTGGTATTTAACATCGTAGAGGCTTCTGACATACCATGTTTAGAATTTAGGGATCAAAATGGTCAGATCATGAATGGGTGAGGAATGATATTTGGGTGTACATAAAGGACAAAAATCCAGTGACATGCTTGGGTATTACACATGGTTTGCTTCTTGGGAGCTACCATGTGAAGTGTTATAAATGAGACTTACACATGGTATGCGAGTAGGGTTTTACCCAGACTAGTGATTTGAATGGGGATTTCACATGGTTATCTTCCCATACTAAGTACAAGATTTTATAGGTATGTGGTTTCATCCGAAAAATCTGGATGGATATGAATGATGTGTCGAAGGATGGGACGAATGGGGATGGAACTGAAAACTGATATGAGTGTGATTGTATTAGGCTTGAACATCAAATAGGTTTCATACATATCCTAGTGGTATGGAATCAATGTTCACATAGTTTTTTAATTGGGGTGATAAGTCACCCAAGAGATGGCTCATGAGAATTGATGCATAGATATGGGGCCAAAGGAAATGGAACCAATGGGATAAGACATGATATTCTTGAGACATAGTGAATCGAGGAAGATACTAGGATGGGAAATGAGAGATGGGGTCGAACTTCTGGTAGACTTCCTACATACCTTGCTCAAAAATGGAAATATCAATGTCAATGTAGTTCTGATATGGGGCATAGATTCAGGTTTTACAAAAAAGAAAAAAACACAAAGACATAACTGGGGATTATGCATTGTTAACAACCCATTGCAAGTGGGGAAATCATGGTTGGAAGAGTATAGATTGAGTGGGGTGGGGTTAACCCATACATAGCATCCTAGGATAATAGGGTATGTAGTCAAGGTGTACACAAAGGACAACAAAAAAAATGTGTGGATCAAAACACCTAAAGGAGGTGGGTCTTAGTGATTTGTCCCATAGTGGGAATATGTCACATCAGGATTTTAAATCCCTTGGAGGAAGCGCCAGAGCATACAATTTTTTGGGATTTAACCTTAATGAGGATTAATATGTACAAGGAGAGGATCAAGCACTGTTATGTTATGGATGGGGAATTTACTTTAACATCTTGTGGGATGAAGAGTGAACTGGCATGGAATGGTCAAGAAAGATGGATAATGTGCATGGGACTAAGAGAGACATATTTCATACCCTGTATAGATGAAATAGATAAAAATTTTATGTAGTTAGGTGTTGAGGGGATTAAGGATTACACATAGTTAGTGTCCAAATTATGATGTCATGGTTGATTCTTACTCTAATACCTCTTCATTCATGGTTAATGTGAGAGAAAATAAGCAGCAACAGGACAGACAATCGGGTCATGAAAGATGTGACAAGAGGGATGGTGAAAGGCTTACACATGGTTAGTATCCCAAGTAGAGGATGATTGGGACATACTCCTAGAGGAGGCCCGATGACAGAGGATGGTGTCTAGATGTACAGGAGGAGAAGTATTACATACAATGATAACTCTACCAAGGTGTATCGGTTAATACATTGAGGTTTCCTAAAATTTATGTGGTGATAATTTACAATGGTAGAGGGAGTTTGAGGGGGGTGCTTGTGCTAATCCATCATTGACTCATCCTGGGGTGGCCGTATATGTGGTGATCAGAGTTTTACATCATTTATTGAGGATGAGGATACTTGGTAGTTTAATTCCTTACAACTTGGATAATGAAGACTTCATCCTCACCCCTTGGACATTCATAACTAGTGTTCTTTAACCATTGGTGATTGGAATTAACCATCCATTCCATGAACTAATGGGGTTTTGATGTGATCTATTGGAGGGTCCACGATAGTATGGCTATTCTATGAAGTAATAGTCGTTAGTGTACCTCTACGAAGAAGGATGAAGTAGGTCAACACAAAATGAAACACCACTCGGGGACCATGAAATCGCTACATTGATTCCTGGAGGCTGAATGGAAAAGGGGTTCGTGAAGTACAAGGCCTTGTAGGAGGTGTCTCATGAAGCTCTGGTGCACTGCGAAGTGAAGGGTATTCGTGAAGGTTTGTGATTCATGAAGCATGGTGACACAGCCTAGGCATAGAATTTATAGTATCTTGGAGGGTTATTCGTGAATATTGAGTGCATCATGATGTTATGTGTACCAAAAGGGGTCTCTTTGCATCACTATGACCAAAATGATTCATGAAGGGCATCCCCACTAGATGTGGAGGTAAAAAGGAAAAAAAGGAAAGTGGAATTTCAATGCTCAAATACCACAGATGGTTCATTTTCTTGATAGTTCACTGTGAAAATGGTGCTTCATGAATTGGAAGCACGGATGGAGAATGTTCAAGGTGTAAATCCATTGGGGTGGGGGTGGGATGAGTATTTATATGCACTTGGCTTCATAATTCTCTAAGGACACTCTATGATGAAAATATTAAATCACATTCATAGGTACATCTGTTAAGTTAATCGGACTTGTAGAGGCTTTCGTACATTCTTTTTCAGTTGCCGTGGAGGCTCTGGTCAACTTCACCGGACTCGTAGAGGCTTCTGTCACATCCTTTTCAATGGTCGTAGAGGCTCTGATCATGTTCTTTGGACTAACAATGGCTTCTATCATTGCCTTTTCAGAAATCATAGTTAATCCTTACATTCATCATTGGTGTGGCCACATTGAAGGAGTTATTTGAGAAGGAACATAGCCATGGAGATCCTTTCACAATTCTTTTCGTGACCTTACACAATTTCTTCCATGGCATAGAATTTTGGGGCCAAAAAATGCACCCCTCAGAATGGGAGCTACAGAAAAAAAACAATTGTTAGATTCAATTTGTATGTGACCAAAATTTAGGTATATAATGAAGCTGAATCATGGAGGGGGGATGCCGAAAATTGTTCATGAAAATTGAGAAGCTCGCAGTGGCCCAGTGCTTGGTAAAGCCTAGGAGGTCGTCAAATCTAAATTGGATTAGAGGACCCTTATTTTTTCCACATCTATCCCGTAAATCTTCTACATGGTCTCTTGAATTGCGAATCTCTTTACCACATGAATTATATTTTTGAATTGTGCTTTAGAGATTGGTTCTCCATGAATTATTATTAGCGAACTAGTGAACCGTGATATGTTATTGCTCTGCGCCATGCAGAGAGGCCTTAGGATTTGTGTCCACATGCTCTGTCAATGCTCTATGTGACCATGATCTATGAGCAAACACTATTAATAGATATCAAAAACTAACAAATACCAAAAAAACAAATGGTATACCAAGAACATGCTTGGTAGGTCCTTAAAGATGCCACATGAAGGGAATATATGGAGGACAATCTAGGGATCATAGAATATGTGTGGAGGTACTAAGATCATGAGACCCTGATGGATTTACATACATAAGTGTAAAAGAACTACACACTCTGCAAAAGACTTTCATTGTATGTCTTTGGCCTGATGAATGAAGATTTCATCCCGAAAGAAGTTAGGGATTAACCGACTTACTGATTCTAGAGAACTCCATATCAACGCTAGTGGTTAAGGGCTACCAATAGAAAAACATGGGAATAGCACATGCCTTTCATCACTAACTATCTTCATAGTCACATCAATAATGTTGATGGTAAAGAGATGCAGCCAGATGTATCTACTGCACAATACTACACCATTCTCAATGAAGGATTTGGTAACTAGGAGAAGGGGTGAACCGAATATTGGGACTTGCGCCAGGGTGGAAACATCATGGATGACTTGGCTAGGGCTTACAGGGTCTATGCATCCTATGACAAATTCGGGGTGGATTTGAAGTAAGTAGGCATGTATGAAGTTGTGTGGGCATCCTAATTTCATAAATACCAAAAAAAATGATGTCGGAATTATTATGTGAGTGGTCATTGAGTACTAACACTTTTCATCTCCATCACAGGGAGGGAGGCATCAGCTTGTGGGACCTCCATCATATTTCATGAATTTCCATTTTAAGGGAGACATACGATGAGTTCCTTCCAACAGAGAACACATGGGAGGATTTGGAGTAGTTGTTTATGTTGGAAAAGGTGCCTATTTACTTGATTTCGTGGAATAAAAAATAGTTGGTGAGGGAAATCTATTTAATGTTGTGGTTTAGAAGTTTCTTAAACATCCCACCCGAGCATGCCATTGAAAGAGATAAGGAGCCTATGAATCTACCATTAAGGCATCCAACTTGTTCGAATGGAACCCAATGTACAAAATAAAATTATTACAAGCAAAACCTGGTGAACACCCAATATACAAAATAGGTGTACAATGTTAACAATGACATCAACCACTTGTTAAGTTGTTGGGATTTATCTCTTCTCTAATTTGTGGATGGATGTTTTCAGTTAGTTATATTAACATGGGCTTGTGACCTAGAACATTCATCCTAAAATCCACACTGTTCGTAGGGAAAAGAATCTACCTTGAGATCCTTTTGTTGGGGAAATTATAAAAGGTGTTGTGGCACATCATCAAGGGGATGAAACCCTAGTGGGTATGGAGACTGATCCACCTTTTTTATGGTTGGATAGTGGCACACATGAATCTCTATAAAAATTATAACCCTATTTATCTTCCCAGACCAGATATCTGATGATGTCTAGGGAACTGAGGAGCATTGAGCCACCCTCTGGGCCTATTGGGGTAGAGTTTTGGTTGCATGGGACGACATTTAACCCATAATAAATCTATATACACCTCACAACAATGATAGGGAATTCATGTTCATGTAGATATTAACCACAAATATCAACCTAGGGGTACTTGATAAGGATCATCCATGCATGATGTGGTAGATGTGGGTTTATTTAAGTGTGGGGATGGGAAAACGAATAATGAGTTGCATCTACCTACCAACGTTTATGGGTTGGATATGGTGTAAGCAATGATTTATAAATTCTCCTACCTAGGGGAGTATGTGGATGCATTTAACTATCTATGTTGATGACGAGGTGCCACCTCACCTCGAGGTTTGTTTTCAAAATTGGCATAAACATGTTGTGGTGGTGGGGATGAGGTAGTGAGAATGAAGATAATTATTGGCCCTATATCTGTCAAGAAAAAGGTAGCAGCGGACTCGACAATCCCAGATGAGTGGAGATGGTTGGAAGGGTGGACACCATGGGGGTTCAATAGGATATCCACTCAATTACCTATCAAACAACATGTATTTCTATCATGGCATCTATCAAAATAGAATGAATATTATACCCAACATCTATCCCAACAACATGCAATTGCTAATGCATCCAAGATGACATGGCATGAAAGCATGGAATGTGATTCCTAAAAATTTCCAATATGATGCATGAGATGGAACTCCATCATCTCATCGGGTTGCGACAGAAATAGAACCTCAATAACATCAATGGTAACCACACAAAACATGTGAGTCACCCAATGGTGAAAATAAAATCAAACGTAAAATTGCAAAACCAGAAATATTACAATAATGAGGTAGATTGGATTTTCCCCATACATGGGTTAGCTACTCTCAAGAACATAATATTACCAATTACATATCCATTATATCCTTGGCTATAGGCTCTAAGTATTAAATCAAGAGAAAAGAAGCCTCTGATACCACTTTATAACATCCTGGTTCCAGAAGCCACCTTGAGACGTCCTTTACCCGGTTGGTCATGTGGCCTTAAGCACATTTCACCAAACGCCAGAGGCTTTTGACTGGAAGCTAGGGCCTTGGGTGTGATGGTGGGGGAAACTATGCCCTCATTGTCATAGTACACAGTGGACATAAACAAAACACAATAGAAGAAGTAGTAAATATCCAACAACAGTAAAAAGTGGAAGACTGATAGAGAAACAACTGGAGCATAAATATATATAAATGATGCATGATACATATATTTCAAGGAATGAATCCAAACAAGTCACAATGGTGAATATATTACTAAAACAAAGTAAAAAATAAAAACAGGTGAGCAACTCCTCAACATCGCAAGCCTCGCCTTGGTCGCATGCTCTCTAGCTCCAAGGTAATCAAGTACCTAAAATCGAAGGGCGCTTGCCCTTTTCTATACCTGCAAAAATATAATCAGTTTTGGCCCAAAATCATGGCCCAAATAGGTTCTGAGACTAAATACCAATTGGAAACCACCCGAAGATATGTGCCTGATATTCAATGAGTATATTGTAGGTAAAGTTACAAAAAGTAGTAAACAAGGAAGCACTAAGAAGTAAACAATCCATAGTTTGAGAATTCAAAACACCATACAACATGAAACAGTAAAACAGATAACACAATAGGTAACCCTCTAAGATGTACCACAGCCCATCCCCTCTGGTCCTACATATCTTGTACATAAAACCCTCTGGGAATCACACATAGTCTCACCCCTCTAGTTCAGCTAAAATTGTAGACTCTATGAGGAAGAACTCACCGTGAATTCCCTCTATAGTCTCGTATTGTACTAAAGGCGCACTACGGAAGCAGTAAACATCAATTCCCCCTCTGGCCCACGTCGAGGAATAAGATACACTCTGGGGAAGCACCCAACGTCAATTCCTCCGGTCTTCTCACATCGTAATTATAAAGACACTTTAAAGAAGCCCTCAACATCAATTCATTATATGGTTAATACACCAGGTTCTCATGGCCCTCTGTAATTCAAACAAGAATATCATCACGTAACGGCCAAGGTAAACCACAAGAACTACATTGATAGCATTCTACAACATAATAGCGTATCAGAGAAATAGGCACACCATCTTATAATAATAGGCATGGAAAAAAAGAAACAGTAGCCAAATAGGTAAACTAGGCTCCAAAGGTCAATTACCGGAAAAAAATGTGTGGTCAATACATCCAAAGAAAAACAAAATTCCCTATTCACAAACAATTACCTATACTCAGGCATAAAAGCAAAGGAAGAAAACCATATGGCCAAAATGGTAAACGCACAATACCCCGTTCAAGGGTATTTGGAAAATTTGAACATAAAAATCAAAGACTTTCTACATAAAGGCACAAACCACCTACCTCGGGGTTAGGAGATCAATATACTTGATCCTCGAAGCTTGAATCTCCTTACAACATCATAGATCTATGAAAACTCATAAAACTTTCATCCCACGATAACTTGGAAAAGAGGGGGAATTGGAAACTGATTCTCTAGAAGAAGGAAGAGCATACCGCTGCGATTCCAATGCAATCAATGTTGGTCGATTCAGATAAAGAATGTGTGATCAAGGCTCAGGGATGTCTCGATGTCATATGGGTGCTCTAGGGTATTTTGGCCGAAGAATAAGACACCCTTTTCCATTAGACGCGTCTCTATTTTGTTTTATAAAAAAAGAAAATACATGGCGTGTACATATGAAGTTCACGGAGTGTACGTTCCCTTTATGTACTCTGCTTTAGGCATCCTCCACGTCACCCACACGATAGTGTGTGTGGCCAAGACATGGATAGCCTATGGCCTCCTACGGCAATGAAGTACAAGGCGTGTACTCATAAAGTACACAGCTTGTACTTCAAAAATTTCTAGAAACTCCTCTTTTCTCAAAAATTCTAGAAAACAGAAAACCATACCTAAAAGTAAGATCTGGGTTCTTACAAATAGATTTCAATGGTATCAAATTGGGGATAAAGACATGATAAGATACGCCGAAGGGGTAAAATGGTTTAATGAATGCATGGCTGGACCCATGGAAATTTTTTGAGGGTTCATATGTATCATGCGATGGTAAAAATCTAGCCATGCATAGATCTTGAAATTTCATGTAGTTTAATTTCACATGGTAAGGATGATTATGAAAGGGGAAATCTCATAGGGGGAGTAAGAGGTGTAGATAATATATATATCATAAATTAGACAAAATAAGACCATATTCCACACCACATAATCCCATATAAATCATGAACAAGGGTCCAAATAAAATAGATAATATGTGGAGCATGGACTAGACCTCGGAAAAAATGCATGGGGTGTTCCTACGTATCCTGGGAGGTAATAAATCATTCCACATGTAGCTATTGAATTCTGTGTAGCATAACATCATATGGTAAGGACACATGCATAAGAACAAGGATTTAAAGGGATTTTTCATGGCATGATAAATCATACTAGATGAGAATGTGGACAGGAGAAGTCCAAACCATAGTGTGAAAAATCCCAAGTGGAAACTTTTTTCCATGGGGCCTGAAACGTTAGAGGGACATGGATAGGACCCAAATAATAAATTCTAAGGTGATTCAATGTATCCTATATAGATGATAATCAAGATGCACATTGTTCATAACATCCTATGCATTTTAACATCTTGTATTGTAGACAAAGAGGGGAGATCTCTAAAGGGGGACACATGATGTGATAGTTGTAAGCCCGATGTGAATGGGTAAAAAAGTACACATTGTACCACAAGATACCTAGAATCATAGGTAGAGAGGAAACAAGGAAGGATGAATCTATGGTATTTGGGGCTGGACCCAGAGAGGAAATGTATAGGAGTTCTTACATATCTGATAAGGATGGGAATAACGGAACATGTTGTACATGAAATTCCATGCAGTTTAACATCTTGCAGTAAAGAAGAGGAAGATCTAAATTTATGGTCATAGATCTTGGACCGTAGACTCCAAGTTTAATGTCATCTGTGTGGGAATGAAGTGAAGAATTTGGTGAATCACCATGTCCTATATTTGGGAGACAATGCGAATTGTCATAATGATTAAAGATAACTTCTTATCATGTTCACAGTATAGTATCCATATCGTATGACCAGAAATGGGAACAAACAAATGACCATTGATAGATGACCATATTTACAATGTGTGACTTCTATCAAAATGTTGTTCAGTAACCTTTGCGACATTGTCCAATAATGGTAGGTGAGACAAGGTGGCATGAGGATAATCTACTTGGGAGGTTATTTACAATGTAAAATATTATGATGATCTTAATTAGGGGTAACATGAAGTTTATATGTACCCATGAAGTTTAACATCTTGCAGAAAGGACACGAGAGATCCTAGTTTAAAGTCATAGAGCTCAGACCACGTGGTATGTATACCTCTGGAAGTTTAAAATCTCATAAGATGAAAGGGATCGTAGTTTAACTTCATAGAGCATAGAAAGTTTGTAGTTTTTTTCATTATGATGGATGAAATTAGACCATCGATGGGAAGTAATTCTTGATGAATTTGGAATTGGTGTACGGGGTGATATGATCACCATCCCTGGTGACCATAGATTATTCATCATTGAGGTAAACCGTGTGAATGATATATGGTCCCTCACATTTGGGTACCAATATTGGTGGCGTCCTTTTGGTAGGAAATTAAATCCTAAAGGCCAATACCATGTCAAATTGATTAAAAAAACCAAGTTGAAATTTCATATTGAAAACACTTACTATCTTGTTATGATGCATCTCTAGATTGTGATAGGCACAAATTCTATTCTCATTGAGGGCTTCCAGTTCCGCCAGATAAACAACTTCTACCTTGTCTGACATCTTATGATTGTAGATGGTTGTTCATAGTGAAAAAATTATGAATTTTGAAAGGTTGGACTACATCTTTTCTATACACTAGGGAATATGGGGTCACTTGAGTGAAATAGTGAGTCATCGTCCAGTAAGCCCAGAGAGCATTGGGAAGCTTGTCCAGCCAACTCTTCTTGTTCTTACCAACTGTCTTTTGCAAGGTGTTAGAGATGGATTTTTGGAAAACCTCCATATACCCATTTTCATGAATTTGATAGCGAGAGGAATTATTAGGATGGATATTGTACTTGGTATAAAATTTCTTCAGCAAGGCTTCACAGAATTTGGTGCCATAACTTGTAAGGAAAGAATGAGGGACTCTAAATCGGTAGATGATATTAGAGATCAAAAAATCAGCAATGGCACGTGACAAGAATTACATGAGTGAATTTCCTCTACCCACTTCGAAAATAAATATGTAGTAGTTAGGATGAACTTCCACTGGTGAGTTTTCACTATTGGATACGGCCCCACAAAATAGATACCCCTAGATGACAATGTGAAAAGATTACATAATGGTGTAGAAAGGATCTGGTGGTCGATGCACAAAATTAGAATGGATTTAACCCACATAAAACCTTTTGGTGAACACAATATAGACATGGATCATGGTGGTCCAAAAGTAGCCCAGTATTTATATCTTGTGGGAATGCTTCAACCTTTCTTAATGAACTCAGTAGGAACAGACATAGACTTCATGCATAACAAGTGGAATCTCATGTCCTTGAATTCAGCAAAGGAGAAATCCATCAAACCCATGTTTGTAGAGGATCTTCATTTAATACCAATATATTCTCTCATGTTTTTCATTGTCTATTAGGTGATTACCATGATGGAGATACTCAATTAATGGAGTTTTCCAACCAGGGGTCCCTTTCACTGTAACAGGTGGAGTCAGTGGTCCCGATGTGGATGCACTAATGATGAGATGAATTAACTCTTAACTATCATTTTCATCTGGAGTGACTGGAGTAACGAATATTCAATGTACCACATGGATAATAAAATTATCATTGTCTATCTTGGAAAGAGATACAACAATGATTTACAAGTCATCTAATCGACCATTATGTGACCAAGGGACATGAGTAACTTCTAGCCAAGAAGGGAGTTGGGCCATCATCTAGCATATGTGATCTAACATGGGTAGAAGCTCTTGTTTCGTAACCGCGTTGCCTTTTTTATCTCATTGATGACAATTCCGAGTCCCCTTTCACAATATGGTGTGGAATATAAATCTCAAGGGCCAACTCATGACTAGTGAGGTGGGATTGATACTCGACCTAATTTTCAGTGCAGACTCATGGCAATAAGAAAAAATAAAAAAGGATAAACCATACATGTGTGGTGAAGATGATACCCCGTCCCACTATATTAAGACTTGCCTAATTGAGTCTTTTACCGTTAGGGCTTTGTGATGTTCTATCGAAGTGCATATGCGAACATGTCACAACTTGGTCGATTGATATGATTGACTCATCATGGAAATCCTGATATAGAGACTTGTATATGGGGTATGGATGGGATTAAATAAATTATTCTAGTGTGTAAACCTTCAAATATTTCTCTAGAACAATGCTTATGTAAAATTATTGAAGGATCATGTCCCACTAGGCTAGACTGCCTATCATTCTAGGGTTTTTCTGAATAAATATTAGAGGATCCACATGGGACACTAGCTGTATCTTATGGTGATGAAAGTGATGTCGCAACTTCAATACTACGAACACTAGAGCATGTAATATCTTCTTAATAGAATAATATTTGTTCTTTGTATTGATGAGCATGCATCTAAGATAGTAAAAATTGCTCTATGTCCCTTCAATGTTCTTCTGTGTGAGAAGTTCTATGAGAGATAATTTTAGGGTGCTCACATGAAAGACTAACATCTTTCTTGAAATAGGTGGCATTTTGACCATGGGATACAATATTTACTTCCTGATATCCTCAAATGCGTCATTGAATTTTTCATCCCACTGATGAGTGGAACCTATCTTCCTATGTTGAGAAAAGGGATTACAATTGCAAGCGAGATTCACAATGAATCAAAGAATGTAGGAAAAGTGTTCTTGAAAACCACAGAGCTACTGAGGGTTTCTTAGGGGAAGCATCTAAATATCATCCATTATCTTATTTGGATCAATTAATATTCCTATATATCTAAAATTAAGGCTGAGAAACGTTCTAGAGGTATCCCCAAAGGCATATTTCAATGGGATCATATTTAGATGGCATGAGCAGAGTAATTCGATCACTTTCTCAGGATCATTGAGATTTTCTAGACACTGGTAGGATTTGACCACAAAATCATCCACATAAAATTGCACCAATGTCCTGAGGATTTGATTGAATATGTTTCGCATGGTAAACTAATAGGGGGAACTTGTTTTCTTCATGCTGAAAGGCATTAAATGGTATCAAAAATTACCTTGTGGTTCTATGATGGATGTAGACTATACATACCATGGGTCCATTCAGATTTCATAATATGAGGAATAACAATCAATGATGGTGATATCATGGATCCCGGTGGTATTTTAGATCAATAGATCATCCATAGGAATGGTAAAATCAACCATTGGATATTGAGGGTTGAGATCTTGGGATTCGATGAAAACATTGATCTGTTCGTTATTCTATTGGATGTGAATGATTTTTTTTATCCATTTTGTGTAATAGACATCCTTTACTATGTTGAATTTAACGAGCTTATCAACATCAACCACAACCATGGCATCGTGATAAGGGTGCATCTTTCATTGAGGCAGATTGAAACCATGATACTTCATAAGTAGATCAAGGTTGTGGATGAAGACCTAGTGATATACCCAAAGAACCTTTCCATAAATCCAAGTGAATGCTTCTCAATGCTATTTCCAGAACCCCACATAGCGCTATTTCTCCTCTCTAAACATGGTTGTGCTGACCAAATTTAATTTCATATCTTTCTTGGTGTTGAGGATCAACTATAACAACTCCTCAATGGTGGTGGATACACCTTCCTCAAATGTGTGGGGGGGTGTCCAAAAAAGTATCTTCATTTTTTGTTTTAATATTATCATCTATAAGGGGAAAATTTTGAATTGGATGATTCTGATGAAATGTTTGTTCTAGTATGAGTTGCAGTGGAATATTCATTGGAGGAATAATGCTTATCTAAAATAATGGTGACCAATGTTGTTGATCTGATCCATCAGGACTTCAAACGAAAGGTCCATGCATGATAATATCAAAACATTAGTTTCATGTTGGCTTGATCACGTTCTACCTAGCGAGGTGGAAGAAGCATATATGATGTAATACAATTGTCGTGGAGTGAACATCTTAATAACTTACATGGGTAAGGGGTTCTGGGATCACTCGAGCCTCATTCTTGTAGAAGTATGAAGTGATCTTCCTGCGCTACCTACACCAGTAAATGAGATTTAACCTTTTCTGAAATATTAAAAAGGAGTGTCCCATGTATGTTATTTTTGCGTCCAATCGTGGAATTGAAAAAATGTAGCAATTATCCAAGTCTACCCAGGGTTCGGAAACAATGGTAGTATGCTCAACCTCATTGTCTTAAACCTACATGTCCTTTGTCAAATAATAGTTGGCCTCCAGGTAGTGGGAATCCCAAGAGACAACGGGAGACAAATTAATTTATAAAATGACCACTTGACCATTTATGGAGTACATGATGAATTTTTGATACAAGGAGGGGACTTATGCATATATATGGAGCTAGATCTTATTTATAATACATTGTAGGTGGTTTCCATTTAGATAACCATGAACTCGGTACTAAAAATCATGCCACTAAATTGGATCTTCAATTAGATTTTTCCAATAGGCATCTCATTTTTTGTGTCATAACCTTGAATCATCAGGTAAATGGGATTTGTATCTATTTCAGAAGTCCCTATATTGTGGAGCGTTAAGGTTGGGATGAGATTGATACATAAAACTATGATAAAGTAGAAACAACATAATTATACTCAATTGAAATGACCAGTGATTTATATTTGGAGGATTTTTCCCTCTATGTGGGAACATTAATCTTATCATGATAATTAGATTAGGGTCCTACATTTTTCAGGTTTGATTTACTTATCTTGGAAGGCTTTGTGGCCACTACCTCTGTTTCAAAATAGATGGTACTTCTTAAATTCTCTATGAGGGAATCCCTCATATGTGAATACTAGTTTAGATACATGATTATCATGATATTTTTGTGAATGATATAAAGGTTCCTAATCACCATGTATATCTGTGGGAGTTTTACAATTCTTTTGATAGAAGGTTGAACCCCAACAAGAGGTATGAAAGGTGTTTCTAGTCGATTAAGAGGATTTGGGATGGAGTTGGGTGTATCCTGATGCTCACTAGTGGAACCATGAAAAATTACTACTAGTTTATGGCCTTATGAATATTTTCTAGCCTCAGCTACACATAGTTTTGATGGCTCTACCTGGTCGAGTTTCAAAAATGGTAGGGGAAGTGGACATGATGAAATAGGGTGAGAGGATTGTGCATCTGAGTCCTGCACTAAGCCTATTGTATAGTCTTAGTGGAGTGGACAACATGATATGAAGTGTTGGCCATCACACATTGACTGTTCTCATGTCCTTGGATTCACTAACACTCATCTCGTCTAGGGATGTTAGGGGGGTCCTCTATGGGTTCCTCGTCATTGGGGACCATCTATTTCTGCACTATCTTGGCGGTGTTCACTGAGGCATAATCATGATCATCAGTTGTGGAACCCTCTATTTCTTGGTAGATCCTAGGGAACATACCCATATATTGGGGCATGATGTTACTAATAGTATGGGATGGATTTGGCATAGGTGGGGGGCTTTGATATCCCTTGAACAATCTATGCCTACCTTTACAAAAATTGGTAGGCTGAAATTTGAAGGCAAAAGAAGTATCTAGAGGTACCCCAATGAATTTTAATGGATCCAGTCAATTCATATGGGAATGAATAATACCATGGTCCTCAGAAACTGCCCTGCATTCTATCTTTTATAAAATACCTACTTCTATTCAACCTCACTATATCTATCAAGCATTGCAGACACACAAACCACCAATGTCTGGGCTAGACCCAATCAAACTATGTTTTTATCAACCTGGACATAGATCCATTCATTGAACACACACGACATATTATGAGTATGTACAAGTAACTCGTGATAAGGGAAATAGATGGGGTGATTATTGATATTTTCCTCCTTGGACCTCATGTATTATGGCCACCGTAGGATTCCCTGGTCCATGGATCTCTTGATGTAGCTAGAGACTTGGGCCCCATTGAATTTGTAGGGATGGTTTCATTGATTCGGGAAAGGGGATATAGGAGATTTTTTTTGAGGGGATGGAGGCTAGTGAGGTGGTGGAACCTATTTGTCTCACCTAGGTAGTTGTGGTGTGTTACATGGTGGCAGCTATAGATTCTGATGTGGGAAATTCAGAGTTGGAGGTTGATCTAGAGGGGGTATCCATTGCTGATGTGGTGGAGGTGGCTCTTCCTGAAAAAATTTCAGCTGTTTAGGGAACTCTATCTGTGAAAAACAAGTGATATCATCCTTGGAAACTCTTCTTAGTAGAGATACATGAGGAAATAGGTGTGCCTTCATGGCTTGATTAATGTATTCTTCTAGGTATTGGGCCAGGTCATTGAAATCCCAGAATCCACTCAAGAAGTTATGAGTGATGAGAGAAGGGACCAATTCGGTATTCACATTCCATATGAAAAATTTTAGTTGATATTATTTAGTTAGTGGCACATCGATTAAATATGTGAAGCCCTTCAACCTGGTGACCTATTTTGTGACTCACTCATTCGGCCTTTGAATTCACTTGAATAGTTGAAAATACTAGCCTCACAGGTTCTTGAACTAAAGTGGTACATAAATTACCAATGGTGATCCTCCAAACCATATATGGACCCAATGGGTAACTGTTTGTACCAGATTAATTCTATCCCTTCTTGCATCTATATAAAACACTGTATTTTAACAGCCTCCAGTTGTGCTAGAGTTCTTAGAATGGGTCCGCACATTGAAATAATGTGGGCCATATGATGTAGTGGATCTCTCGTCCCACTAAACTGGTAGAAAATAGGATTTTCAAATCCTTTGTGTTCTAGAATATCATCCACCCATGCTATATATGATTTTCTATCAGATGGAATGACCATAGGGGGCGCTATAAGAAAATGTGGAACTTCAATTAGAACCTATAGAGTGACTAGTGGAATGTGAGTCTGGTCCTCAGGAGTAATATAGTATAGTTTTGTTGGTTTTGGTGATGCATACCATGATCTCAGGCCATAAATTCCATCTTCTACCTGATCTATATGAGAAAGATTGATGATGTCACCATGAGGAACCTCATTGAGGGGGAGATGTGTCTGCCCCTGCTACCCTGGTTGAGGGTTACAGTAATGTAGTCATCATCCAACCAAGTATTTGGCAATGATTTAATCAACAATATTCTTCTATTCCATGAGTTACTGATGCATCATGTCCATTTTGGGGTCCTCTTCTATCTTTTATGATGAACCAGACATATCAAAAAGCATAATAGTTCCACATTGTGCTTTTCTCCTTTTAGGATGTCAACCAAACCAGATTGATACAAAAGGTTCAGGAAGGATTGGAATCTACCTTTTTTAGATAGTGTGGAGACATGCAAGGTTTACAAAATTTAGCACTGAAATAGTAGGATTTTCATCTTTTATGGTCCCTATACTGATGCCCCATTCTAGGTATATCTCAGGAATCACCATATTTACTGTGAAGACACCTGAAGTCATATACTTGATATCACAAGGTAAACCAGGTTTTTGCATGATTGAATGGAAATATAAGGAAGCATACTACCCCATAAAAAATCTAGACATATGGGTAAGACTCTTTAGTAACTCAATGGAGAACCAAAAAGCTCTAGATGCATTGTTCCTGATGATTTTGATGATTTACAAGTGATGCAATGCTTGTACCCCCACATCATGGTACACTGGATTACTAGAATCTACTTCATGTTTAGGGGTGGTTGTCATTGGTGGTGGATCAGGCTTGTTCTCATCATTAAACAGTCCCCAAAACAATTCTCCATGATCTCTTGACAAAGTAGATAATGATACAAGGAATAACATAGAGGATTTCATAGAAATAATTTAGGAAGTATTCAAAGGT
The DNA here is from genome assembly GCA_963277665.1 of Viscum album. Lineage (NCBI taxonomy): Eukaryota > Viridiplantae > Streptophyta > Magnoliopsida > Santalales > Viscaceae > Viscum > Viscum album. The sequence goes on from OY728141.1 coordinate 1,145,018,631, forward strand.
TCCTCCACCTGTATAAATCTATGGAGGGATTCTGTGATCCAGTGCTTCTTGCTTTCTAGGAGGGAAATTCTATCCCATACCATGATATAGTTGTCAGATTGAGGGCTCTATCACTAAGTCAAAATCTTCTTTATAGTCAGAAAAGAAGAAATGTTTTACCATTATACAATGTTTCTCATTGTTCTTCCACTGGTGGTGATGACCCTCCCTCATACCTTAGGGTTGTTCTTCACGGCAGGGTAGATTTTTGACATAGGAAGGACATCTGTGCGGGTTGATGTTATGGTGGAGAGAAGCTCTGCTTGGATGAACTATGTACGTGGAGCTCCTAGGAAAATGTCGAAGGCATCATGAAGAGGACCTCTATAACGATTGGTTACATGGAGAGGATAACCTTTTCTATGTTTAGTGTCACCACTACGAATCCCCCCAATTGAGATACTGATGATCATAGGAGGATCTTCACATTGATAATGTAATATATGGGGGGAAGCCATGTACATGGGATCATGAACATGTGGAGTACCTAAGTTGTGACTGATAATTGTGGCATGGGAAGGAGCTCCATGATTAATGTGGGTGTAGGAATGATTTCCTCTATGGATAATGATGGTATGGGGAGGAACTCTAAACTAAATATCATTATCGTGGGATGAACTAGGATGTCTTATACTTTCTCCAGTGATTGGGGAAGTCAACCCATCCTACCTATTGGGTGGTTCTGGCCTTAATCCTGTTTAGGAATAGAGGTTCAACTGTTCGGTAGTAATGTGTAGGTGACATCACACTTTGGGTGTGAAATAGGATACTGAAGACGTATGACATAATTCCCCATAGAGAGAATCCTCGTGAGCATCCAATCATCATTAGTATCGAGTTAGCTGAGCTAGGGCTGGTTAAGAAGGGGTATGCACAAAATTCTCTTCAGGCTCCATGACCAACTAGAGAAATTTTTGTGGCCGGGAAGGATCCCTCCATGGAGGCTCCAAGGCCAAAATAGCAGTCAGGAGGACTCAAAAACACCTTGTATCATTAGTGTAATGGAATGATTCATAATATCATTCTAGAGAGAGGATCCCAAAATAATTGATAATTGTATTGGGTAACATCGGATTCCTACGCAGCTCATAGGGGATATAGTGATGGTGTTGAACAGAGGCCTCCCTCTTTTAACGTGCCATATCCCTCATTAGGATGACCCCCTCATAGTTGTATCTACATAAAATAGAATCAATCTCCCTTAATTGATCAATTTTGGATGGTTATATGGGGAGTGGGTTCTCGGTAGTTGTGATATTGGATGATACTAAGGTGGAGGTGAAGTTGTATGTGATTTTTTCATTGGTATTTCTCCTACCCCTTCCCATGTGCATGTGGGAAAGTGGTGATTGGATTACTATAGCTATTTCTTGGGTCCTATAAAGTAGTATGATTCAAACAATACTTCATACTATAAAAATGAAATTCATAGTTCCCTTGCACCATTCAGTCTTCTGTGGGTGGATAAAAAGTTCCCCACTAACAATGTCACATACAGGGATTCCCAATGATTAAACTCCTCAAATCCTTGTGAGTTTTAGGCAATGCCAACTATTTTCATGGTAGGACCTATCACTAGATAGTTTGATATAATGATACACTCATTTATTGATGCCCAGAATTCTACTAATCCTCATATTGTGGAGAATAATTTCACTTCAGGTTCACTATTTTTGTTTTCGATGATTTTTTGCTAGACCAGGCCTCACCGTGCCATGTGTTGAAATTCTCGCTGACGGTCTCATTATTGACCTGCATTCTTACTTTCCCAAGGCGGGAAACATCCGTTGGCTCTTGTGGGACATTTTCTCCTTGATCGAAATGGGATTATCGGATTTCGATCTCTCCTTCTGTGGGTTCCCACATATAATTTTTCACCTAGTCCTGATCACACTAAAATATTTAGATTTTGTTCATGAAACTCTTCTTGGTTCAATGTCTTGGAGAACTTCAGTTATGTATGATTATTCTATCATGACATTCTCAAGGTGTCAAGTCAAGGTAGTGACCTTCGGTCAGGGGAGTAGTTAGATTGGGAATATTTGACATGTCTAGAAACTAAAAACCTAGTACACCATGAGTTTTCCATGTAAGAATGATTTTATATAGTGTGGAAGTCTGAGGAATCCCACATCAAATGCAGGTACATTTATTCTAGAGGCATGTCTCTAAGGTTTTCCTCATCATCGCATGTTGAACACAGGGTTTTTCGAGATTTTAACGTCTAGCTATGATAGAAATAATTGATCATAACAATGATGAGAGTGGGTCAGATAGGTACTTCCCTAGGGGGATACTTGGAAGGTTTACTGGATAGATGGATCAGAAATCCCAATAAGGATGGACTCTTGATGGGGTGTCCCAAAAATTGGAAGGTTTCACACAATGAAGAATTATTTAGACACCATAGAGAAATGATTAGAGAGGAGTTTCGGTCCACAAAAATGGGACACCAAGGTTTACAAAGGGCATGGATTGATCCTCGAAGTGGATTCCAATATACCATTTTTTAGAATGAAGGGATCAAAACCCACGTAGTTCAAATTGGTGTGTAATTAAATCATGGTGTAAAAAAGGACAACAACCTGAATACATGGTTAGGGATTACGCAATTCTATCTACTCGGTTTCTATCTAGAGAAATGATATAAATACGGATTACACATGGTTATTCACCTAGTTGGTACCCCAAGAAATGAAATGAATGTTTCTGAATCATGGTTAGCGGATCATTGATATGGCATAATTTTACAGGGATGTGGCGGCTTTTGAAAAATTAGAATGGATAGGGATGAAATGTTAAAGGATATAATTAATTGGGATGGAATGGAAAACTGATGTAAATGTGATGGTGCTAGGATTGATCTTCAAAGAGGTTTCCAACGTTTCCTTTTTATAGGGAATGGAAAATTTCATTGTCCCGTAATTGGGGTTATTAGTCTCTTATGGAGGTGGCTCGTGTGAACAGACAATTAGATGGGGTATAAAGGAAATAGAACCAATAGGTTAAGGCATGGTAATCTCAAGACACAAATTCTTGAGGGAGAGACCCATATGGGACATGGGATATGTACTTGAGCCTCAGGGAGGCTTCCTACATTCCTTTCTCCAAAATGGTGTAGATCAAATTACTAGTTGTTTAGATATGGGCCATATAATTGGGTTGTACATAATGTAATACAACCCAAAGACATGCTAGGGGCTTACAAATGGTTGGAATCCCATCATAAGAGGGTAACACATGGTTGGTGGAGTATGGATCGAGTGTGGGGGGCTTATACATGGTTAGATACCTAAGAGAATGAGGTAGGTTGTTGGGGTGTACACTACTGGAAATTAGATCTTTCCCAACGCTTCTATAGCAACGGTTTGAAAAAACCGTTGGTATAGGTCCCCTTTCCCAACGGTTTGGCCAAACCATTGGGAAAGGCCCCCAAATTGGCCACTTTTCCCAATGGTTTGGCCAAACCATTGGGGAAGGTCCCTAAATATGCCACTTTTCCCAACGGTTTGGCCAAACCATTGGGAAAGGTAGACCTATCCCAACGGTTTGGCCAAACCGTTGGGAAAAGTCCCTAAATATGCCACTTTTCCCAACAGTTTGGCCAAACCGTTGGGAAAAGTGGGCCAAAAATTCAACATTCTTCCCAGAATCAAAATCACAACCAAATACCTATACCAATGGCTGTTAAAACCGTTGGTATAGGTCTATCCCAACGGTTTTAACAACTGTTGGTATAGGTACTTCCATTTTTTATCAGACCTTCGTACCGAGAACATTATATTAATCAAAATTTAAAATATTTATGAGAATACATATATATATTTATGTAATTATGATCACAAAAGTCATGTTAGGTTAGTGGTTGAGTCGTTCAATGATAAACGAGGGGTCCTGGGATCAAATCCCAGCGAATGTTTTCTTTTTGGAATTTATATACCAACGGTTCCATTACCGTTGGTATAGATTTCATATTACCTATACCAACGGTTTTTTGAAAACTGTTGGTATAGAACTATCCCAAAGGCTTACTTAGCTACGATTCTCCAAACCGTTGGTATAGGCTATACCAACGGTTTGGAGGCCTATACCAACGGTTCCAAACCGTTGGTAAAGGTTAGTTTTCCAGTAGTGGTATATAAATAAGTCTTCATTGTGATTAATTATTTTTGTTGATGTCTAACACAATAAGATTTACGTTGAATTTTGACTGAGGTTAAAAATGTTAACATATATAATATATATGATTAATTTTTTTTTGACGTCTAACGGAATAATTTCATACCTTATATGAAATTATTTTTATGATAAATAAAATTGATAGATTAGTTTCCCTTGAATATACATGAATCATGTTTTCTCAGTTACAGTTAACATTAATGAAACATAAGAATCAAATAACGATATTAATTTCTATGTAAAAAAAAACAATGTTTTCAAATATTAATTATTTGAAATAAAATATAAATTTAGATATTAATATTTTATTCATCAATGATTCGAAAATCAAGATATAAAAACTAATAATTAATGAAGATGAGATTTTTTTTGAGTTTTAAAGATAATGATACCATAGATGATATTTCATAATTAATCAATATTTTATTTCAAATAAGAAACCACACATAGAATTAATATTGTGGTATTGTGTAGGATTTAACTATGGATTTAATAATGAATAAATAAATAAACAAATAAATAAATTTGAATCATATTTTTTGGAATAAAATCATACAATTATGTAAATGTAAAAAAAATTAGAGTATGCACAATAATAATTACGATAAAAGTATAGTTGAATAAAATAACATATGAGATTGTTGTATTAATTATTTTGGTGATTTTATTTAACTAGTCCACTGTTTTCTCATGTATTTCTGGTATTATTCATCATGAAGATTGATTTTGACTTGTTATACGATATGTGGGTTCTTTTTAAACTATTAATTTCCATCATTGTATTATATTAAATGACATTGACATTCCCACAATATCATCAAGATAATGAAATAGTAATTATTAATGTATGGGTTAATGTCAATCCTAAAATAGGGATATAATGATTAAAATTAGCGAAACACCTCATTTTTAAGTATTTTTTGTTCCTAATGTATCATTTACACAAAGGAAAGATAGTTATATTTGAAATGAAAAATAAATAGACATAATATTTTTCAATTAGATAGAATCAACTATAATTAAATACAACCGATATGTGTTGATGACATTTTATGTGATTCTAATAATTTAAATTACACCCAAGGAATTTTATTGAGATATAATATGATATTATAGTACATCATAAATAAGTAAATATATTAGGAGTTCAACCCTTAAATAACAAATTATTTTTTATTTTAAAGGAATGAATCGTATCCTCTCTTCTCTCTCTACAAATTGAGGTCATTGGTCCTCTAAAATGCATTACTATAAGATGTATGTATTTTACATGGTTTGTTTCTAATTTAAAGATTATTTAATTTCAATGAAATGGAATACATGAATATTTATCCTCATTAACTTATAATGAACTAATCTGGCATAGAAGAAATGGTAAAAATATTTTAATCTGTAAAGAACATTCATTATTGGACGACATCTAGTGAATCTGGGATTTTTCTATAGAACCTACATAGGGAACTACATATATTGTAATTTATGCCATTAACATTGGGGAAAAGTGAATATGTTTCTTGGAATATGTCTCAAATTCTATTCATAGCATAAAAATTGTCTAGTTCATGAAATATGCATACATCATGAATTGGTTGATAGATATTTTTTAAGATGAAGTTACTACCTTTTCATTGTATATAAAATTCATGTGGTTATTATAGTGAATCCTTAATTCATTTCATACATCATTCATGATTTTAGATTTTCTTCTCTCCATTCATGTATAATTTTTCACTATCTCTTGAAATTTTCTTCCATGAACCCTTGTATCATCTATGAAAATTTTCATTTCTCTACTCCTTACAGATCACTTCATTTTTTCATGATCTTTGTTGAGGTGATGATATATATATTCATTAGTACATTAATTTTCTTCTTATTCATTTTCATTAATCATGGAAGCCATGTTGGATTCATTTAATGATCTAAAATCATATTGCGTTTATCATGTGGTGATGATTCATTCTTATTCCATTGAGATTTGTTTGAAAATATTCATATAGGGGTAGGTCCATTATTAATTATAGTGTGTCGGGTGCATGTATGTAAGAGTATGTTGTGATCTATCCTCTCTTACATTTATATTGTTTTTATAATTTTATGGTATGATGTTGTAATTGATTCTAGGGTGTTGGTTTCTGTCTTTTTATTCCCACCAGTGTTGGTGGATCATGATACAAGCATGTGTAAAAAAATCAAGGTAGTTTGTTTTGGGTCAAGATTTCTTGAATAAATTATAATTATATTTTATTAAAAAATTGATTTATAAACAATTTTTTTGCGTCTATAAATTATTTTCAAATAATTGATGATTTTATATTTTTTAATGAATAATGGTTTCATTTAAATTCAATCAGAATTGGTTTTTCAATGATGGTTTGATAAAAGAAAATAGTAGTTTAAAATTGACTTTGAAGAGACTTTTTAAATGTTGTTGTAAAATAAAAAACATGTACTGCATTGAGTATATAAGATGAATGTGTATCTTGGGGTTGCCATCTATTTTTATTGTGTGGGTGGAGGGTTCACCCATATTTTGTTCCTCTACTCCCTTGGAATTTTTTCTAGGGAAATGGTTTGACATTGGTGGGGTCACCCATGGGGTTTTTTCTTTCCATATAGTCATGTGTTTTAATAGAATTATTGAAATGGTCAATGATTGAGATATTGGTAGTCTACTATCAATTAATGTTTTCATCCATGGAATTTTATACCTATATATTGGAGTTATATTGTTCTATATTTGATATTGTTTATTTAACGATTTTAATTTTTTATTGAAGTTATTCTTGAAAATATTTTCCCTGACATGTTTAAAACTATGAAAAAATGAAAATATTTACCATGAAATTGATATGAAAATCATTATGAATTAACATATAATTTTTTCTTTTTAATTACTATATTGTGATAATTTTTATTATGGATCGATATGGAACACCTTGGTGGGAGCCAACTGTGGTTGTTTAGCTCACATCCTACATACAAAATCGTTGTTATTTGTACTAGGTTGTGAATTTTAATGTTGGAAAATAAAATGAACTATCAAGAGGAATATTGGGTTTTCTCTGCAGTTCATGGGTAGATTTTTTTGATATTTTGGATGTTTCACTCTAATTAAATTGATTAGTTTTTTCTAATTTTTGATTTTTTCCTTTGGATGTTGGACTTTCACAGAATATTTTATTACTTCTTTCAATTCTATTACTTCTTCTTTAATCATTTAGATGTTGCATATATATATATATATAATAGTATTTTATCCTTTATTTCAATATGTAATGTATTTATATACTCCATGTCATCTACTTTAGGTTGAATGATATTGTTCCCGATGGTTGAGGTTGATGTCTGGGTGCTAGTGGTGAACCCCTAGGGAATAATAACACACATATGGTATTTGATGAATCAGTTCAGGTGCAATTTTTTATGGTTTTCATGATTAAATTACTGATAAATTGGTATTATAAGTCTATTTATTATCAGGAGATCACGTATTTTTTAGTTTGGAAGACCAGATATTGGGATTTATGGATATAGAGGTGGATGGGGTGAGTGCATGACTAGAACATATAATGATGGGATTGAAGATTACATTAGATATTGGGATTTTTGACTCTAGTATGGTTTTTTTTATCTTATTCACATATTATACAAATTTTTTTCTATTTTATACTAATAAAATTATATTAGTTGATCATTTATTCTCTTTTTATTAATTATTGGCATTTCTATGAGAATTATTCCATGATTTCAACAAGATAGTGTAATGGATGATCATAACATGAATCTTCTATTGTATCAGAATCATATAACTTCTTTCAAATCAATAGTTTTCCATGGTATAAATATACTACATCTAGAAATTGTAATTTTTGAGGTGTATAAATGAAATGGTTAATAAAGGGATTTATTGGTATAGTTATTATGTGAGAATCCCTCATCCTTTAATGTTATGAATGTTCCCAAAGTGATAGAAGATTGGATAGATAAGATTTATTTGATCATATACATCCTAGCTATAAATGAAAATATAAATGTAAATGGAATAGGGTTTATTCTCAAGGGTCACAATAAGAGATTGTGGTATTTTATGGAATAATAAGATATGCATGTGGAATTTTATTTGATTGGTCTAAAAACATCATCTTTGGGTAGTTTTTTTAGATTATCTAGTGAATGGAAAAGCCACTAGTGTTCCTATGAATGTAGTTGGGATATCATTCAGTGTCTTCGAACACCAATCGGTTCATCACGTTTACTAATTATTCATTGAATATATTGAAAAATAATCACTTGATGGCTCAGAAAAACCTACAGGGTTTGAGAGAAGATATAATATCACAAGTGTTTATAATAAATCATTATACCTATGTGGAGATGTTATAAAGGCCAGTTATGGAAATAATAGATATCACATGAGGAATGGTTATTCAACGCTTTTTCTTTATCCTAGTAGAATCATTAGTTTTTCTTAGGTAACAAAGTGAAAGTGGAATTATAATTTCAATATTTATGGATGTGGTTCACTAAAATTGGCCTCTTGTGCACCATTGGTTTTACCCAATAGTGTTCTCCATATTTCAATAAATGATCATAATTTGGAACACCTAACATTATTGTTCCACACGTGATGTAATGTGTAATGGATGTGGCCTCAATGTCCATCTTCAATTATTTTTTCATGCTATGTATACACCTTATTATAGTCAGAGATCATTGGTACAAAATGCCACTCTAGAATAGTTATAATCAATAATGTTCATTGGGTACCAGCCAATAGCCACATTAGTAAACCACTTTCACATAATTGATTAGTCTCCTGCAATGGTTGTCACTGGTTTGGTGATAGTGAGGGATACCATAATTGAAGAAAAATATATAAAAAATTATTTATTTCAATATATTACACGTAGAAGTTTATATTTTCAATTACTATTGATTTCTTGAAATATAAAACATAGCTCATTTCGTATTTCACTTAGTTGTAAATACCTCATTATGGTGGAATGTATGGGGTTTCTGATGTCATTAATTTCTTATGTTGATATCAGAGATCATGTTATTATTATATTTACTCACTCTGAATATATATTTGTTCAATATTATCATAAGGATGAATTTAATTATCATCCATTGTGAAGGAAAATATTTTAAGGATAAGTGTTTCAGATTCCATATTAATGATTGGAGAAATCAGGTGTTTCATGGATACTGAGAAATGAGTTCTGGTCATGTGGGACTTTCTTATAAGGGGCATAGGGGTTTGTTTTATTTTAGGACATTCAACCCCAATGATCTTTTTATTGTAGTATATATTTCCATGGTTTATTTGTGATTTCCAGATATATTTATAGATGGACATATGGTTTATAATTGTCATCGTTTCATGATGAAATCACACTAAATCACCTCATGTAATACGTAACTAGTTGATCTAAAAGATCTCAAGATTTAGTGTTATGATATGATATGAATTTTTTTTCCTTACTAATTCTTCTTGGGAATCCCCAGTTATATTTTTAATAGATATAGACTCTTCACATTGATTTTTATGGACTATCAGATGTTTAATTCTATGATGGATAAGAATAAGTCATCCTTACCCATCTTGGTTTTTTCAGTTAAAGTGGGTAATGTGTTTTGAAGATATAAAAATCATTGGGTAAAAGTCGTAAAAGGGTTCGATAGTGTGGTATGATGGAAATGGATTCAAGCAGAAGTTAGGCCACTATTAATATAATTCATTTAATATTGGTCTAAGAAATAATCCAATATTTTTTATGGAATTATTTAACTAGATGTTCCATTAGAATCTAAACACCTTTTTCTTCATGTTTCTGTATGATATTATGGTTCATTAATAATCCTAGAGTGATCATGTGAACTATTTGATTTTGGTTTTATAAACCTTGTGAAATCACTATCAGTATTCACTGAATTGAAAAATATATTTTTGGATCCAAAATGTAATACTATTAGTGGAATGTGATTTATATTGCTGGCTTAGTAGTTGATCCTATTATGGTGAAGGTTTTCTACTCATGAAATGATCCAAATGATGTATATAGGATTTGAAGCATCCATAGTCTTTTCGAACACTATCAGAATAATTTCATGTAATTTAATTTTTTCCCCATTTAATGCAATTAACATGAAGAGGTTGAAGTTAAAATGTGATTTTAATTATAATTTTTATTCTAATGAGTTAACAAATTTTCTGAAAATGGAATGAATTTTAAATTTATATAATTTTGGTAAGGGGTATGTGGTTCACATTGAATCCTCTAATGAAAGATAGAAATTTATTATATTTAGTGATGATCATGTGGTGTCCTATTTCAATCATCAAATTTAGATGTTTGATATTTTTTTCTACTCATAATTTAGAGCTCGTCATAGTTATAAATTTGCTTCTATGTTCATGACATTATATTTTTAGGGATAATTTTATAGTTCATTTTGAATATTATATCATCACTAATACCTATTCTTAGAATGAATTCAATTTCAGATATATTGTGTGGCTAAATTCCCTTCATTTGATCGATTTTTGAATCATCTATAACCTAGAAAAATGGAATTTATTTTATAACACTCTATATAATATTTTTCTATCGAAGGATTTATTTTAATTAATGAATATGTGGAACCTAATGGGGATCTTTTTTAGTTGGATTTCTATAGGAAAGAGTTTGTTTCGTGTATTTTTATAAATAATTTTTATTTATCATCATATCTCCTTGATAGTAATTTATAGTTTAATTAGATGGAATATGAGTTCAATGGGATGGGGGTAACCCTTTCCAATAGGGTGAGAGTATCTGGTTAGTGTCACTATTGTGATGGTATTCTCTATTTTGGGTTTTAGTGTTTCATCCAAATATATAATATGATTCAAATTTATTTTTGATATCATAGAATTTTTGGACCATTAATCAATGAAATATGAAGATGTCTTATGATATAATATAGTGATTCAGTGTTCATGTAAGTATAGTGACATTTCATATTGTGTTTACCACTATTACAACATCCAATTGATAATTGAAATGAATCTGAAACCACATAGTCTGATTTATAATATTCTAGTGATGGTTTTGAAATAGTTCGAGGTATCTATGTAATTTATGTTAAATTTAAATAGACTCCCCAAGTGAGGAATTATTTCAGGGCAGGGGATAATCAGTTGATGAAATATTCCTATTTTACATTGATCATGGAATACACTAATGTTGATGATATAGTTGGGTTGTATGTTTAGAATATTATAATTTTACATAACATTACCAATTCCATTTTCTTAAAAATAGATACTTTTATATCAACCCGATTCTCAATGATTCGTCAAGAGGTGATGGTGAATTGGTTCAGGTTGAGTACAACATACCATTAGTGAATGGATGGTCAGGTAGAGTGTGGTATTCAATTCATGTATTGTATTTTCTAAGAATCCATATCAAATGTCAATGGATCCTCATATATTGATATACTACTAGAAAAATTCCATAATAATAGTAATTATCATTCAGCTATCATAATGTATCCCTTTGAGTATTTTTATGGTCGCCTATGTAGATAAAATTTTTGTTGTGAAGATATGTGAAATTAATTTCATGTTAGATTAATTCTCATTTAGGATAAATTAGTGAGATTTAATATATACATCAGTGTCTAGTTATTGTATAATTTTAGTAGAAATCATATTTATATTGTGGATGAATTTGTTTAGTGTTTTCTATAGGATAATTTATTTTCATAAATGGTTCACCTATCATAAGTTTCCATAAGCATGTTAGAAAAGAAATGACGGATCTGAGATATGTTGGACCACTTGAAAAAATTGAGTATCTTGGGATAGTATCATATCCGATGTAAATTATGTATCATTTAAAACTTAATAAACTATTTTTTATAGAAATATAATCTAATTATTTATCATCCACATCCCTATCATGTTCTGAGTTTGTAAGAGACCAAATTAGGGCCATATTTTTTAGTTGTGGATTAAAAATTTTTGATAGTTTATTGTCATGTTCAATTATAACGTGTTATTTCTATCCCATTTTCTATAGTTTAATACCAACATCAATTATATTCTCATTATTCTTGTTTGTCTGAATCTTCAATGTGGTAGAAATGTCCTCACCTCTTTCTGGAAACCATTTTTCTACATTAAATCTCATAGATGGAAAGTATTATGGTATTGATATTTCTATATCATAGATAATTTTATGTTTTCCTTAATCTTTAATGAAATTTTTCTAGTTTGGTGGGCATTGAGGGGTAATGGTAGTTCTCTGTAGAACATAGACTAGACATAATCTTTAGGGAAATGTCACATCGGGGATGGTATTCATTAAATGAATATGGTGTTAGGATGAATCTATGAAATCCATTTATGGAATGAAAAATATTAGGTCTATGAAACATTTTCACTTCGTAAACTAGTTGATAAATATTTTCTTAACCCATGTGAAGCCTTTTTGAAAATATTTATTTTTGATTCATACAATGAATCTAGGATTAATATCATGATTCACTCATTACCTATAGTTTTTTTGTATTATAGGAATAAAGCCAAATTCAATATGTATTTATATTTATTTGTTATAACACTATGATCTTATATGTTTCTTTATTCTCTCTTCCCTTTTAGGATATCTTTTATATATACCAGATCTCCATATTGGTTTCACAACGTCTTTCTCAGTAAGAGTCCTTTACTTTTTCTCATATCAATTATCCATCGAATCCCCATTGGATAAAATTTCCGATCAAAAATCGTATGGTGTTTATCACATGTTGAATATTATTTATTTCTTTCTTATTTTTATATAGGGATATAATCCCTTAGGGGTACGTCATTTGTCTATTTTGGTGGAACATGTTTATTTTATTTGTAGTATGTCGTGACCTATCCTCTTCATTGACTACATTTATTTTTGAATGAAATTATATATTTTGGGAATCCACTCTATATCCTACATTTTTCCTTCCATGCAGTTCATTGTTTTTAAATCACATTATTGGTGTGTGAGACTCATGATGGAAGTATTTGGTTCATTATCTACTCTTTTATGAATAAAAATTATGTTCTCATGATATATAAATATTTTTATAAATAAATTTGTAAGATTCTTCTATGTGAATAATTTTATTTGAAATAATATATTGGTTTTATATTGTATATTGTAAAACAAATTAGTTGTTTTCAAAGCATTTTAAAATTTGATTTCAAGGAAAATTTGATAAAGTAAATTTGTTATTTGATTGTGATTGTGAAAATCATTTTAAAATATTATGGGAAAAGGAAAAAGATTTGATTCGATGTGTTCTAAGATATAAGGATTGTCACAGATACATAATTATTTTTTACTTTTGGGTTTTCACACATAGGGTTTCCCCATTATTGTTAACATAGTTGTTCCAGGTCCATTGTCTGAAATTTGCGTGGATGTTCACCCATGGGTAGTTCCTTTATACATTAGGCCATTTTTATATGCACTTGAGTGACCATTTTATTAATTATGGTACAAACATTCATCAATCCTATACTAGTATGACCTTAATGTGACTAATATGTTTATTGGATTTTTATTGTTCAATATTTGATATATATACATTTACTTTGATAAATAATTATAAAAAATATTCTATGAAAAATATTTCATTCCATGTTATGAAATTGTGGAGAAAGGTAATTATTTACACTGATATTAATATAAAATACATTATCATTTATCATGTATTTTTTACTAAAAATGATAATCATTGGATTTTCTTGAAGAGACGGGATATAAATCACTCTTGTGGGATTCTATTTCTCTTGTTTAGTTCATATTTTACACTCCCATTTGATAGTCTATAGACCAGGTTAAGATTTTTTCTTTAGGAAATGGTAATGTGATGTAGTGAGGTAGTGAGGTATTGGTTTTGTGGACTAGTGTAGATATTGATGACATAGTAAAAATTTCCCACATATAACATAGATTATGTTTTTTTCATTTTTTAATTTTTTTCATTGGTTGTTTAACTTGTACATTAGGATTAGTCAGTCTTCATTGAGTTTTATTACATCAAATTATATTTTACCTATTATGGAATATATATTTTTTATTTTTTTTTCTTACTTATAAATTTATAATATGTACATATATATTACATGTCATGTGCATTCGGATGGGATAGATTAGTCTCTTTGGGTTCTTTATGCTTTGGTGCTAGTCACCATCCCATGGGGATAAGAAAATAAATTTGAGTATGTGACTAATCTTATTATTTATATTAACCTAGAGATTCTATCCATGAATATCACATCTTAATAAATGAAAATTCATTACATTAAATAATGATCCATGAATGATTTATATAGGTATAGTTCCTTGATAATCAGGGACATATATTGAACTTGTTCATAAAATATATATATTATCTCAATCTAAATTATTCATAATGTACACCCTTTTTAGACATATCATACTATGTAACATTATACATAACCATGGTAAATGAAGCATAATATATGGTGATATCAAAATTGTATTAAGGGAAATGAAGAGATAAATCAATTATCACTTGATCATAACATGAACATAGTGGTAATATGATATGATAACAAAATTTTTAAACAACACCATACATATCATAGATCAGAAAATTAATTCATTGAATAAATAATTTTAGTTATTAAAAAATAAATCATAAAGGAATAAAATAATATGAACTATGATATAATAACATTAGAATAAGGCCTAAGTTTGGTGAAAACCCATTGTTATAGATAATTGTTTCCCTAGTATTCAAGGATCACAGACAATAAAATCATAGTAGAGTATGTTAACTCCTCAATCCATCATTATAGTTCATAGTCACCCACAAGGATATCATAGTGGAAAATGTCCCTTACTGAATTGGGTTCACTCCCTAATCAATTCCTATTAATCCAATGAGATATCAATTTTTACCCAATTAGTTGCATAAAGATATAGATCTCTCCTATTATTTTTTAACCAGGACATTTTCCTTAGTAATAATGTATCTTTTTTTATTTGTTATAATGTAATCACCATACTTGATTATAAGACAATAACTATAACATAATTAAAACCATACAGATGAGTTCAAAGAGATCAGAAAACATTCCCAAGATAATCAAATCATATTTCATGTCATGTAAATGGGTTTCATAAAAATTTCATCAATTTACAATAACATAAAGACTTTAAAGTAAATTGGTATCATAATAATATCCTCAAGCATTTTCATTTAAAATATATATAAATTGTATGAATGTTATAATTGGATCATATCTCAAATATTTCATGATTAACATGATATATGTCATTGTAAATATTTTTTTAATATTACATAGAGAATATCTTGAGTATAATATCATTTTATCTCTAAAATAACATTTTTAGAACAAAATAATTAATTTATTAAGGATAATTTATCATTCTAAATATTCTTGGAAAGATTTAATGGTTTCTTTAAAAAATTAATTAGTAATGTAGTAATGAAATTATATTCATGTTGTATTTGTTAAAATGAAACATCACATGCAAAATATTATGGAAAAATAAAAATTCTCATCAATTATAAATTGAAAAGAATTCTCATTTGGAATAAATTTTAAATTATTAATATATGAATAAATATGAATTTAAACAATATTATAAAAAAATTAAAACAAAAATTATTATTTTTAGATAACATGGATATAGAAGAAAAGGGTTCTCCTTGTGAAGATAGAAGTAATGAAATATTTAGGAAAAAGTTATACTATAATGTGTATTTGAGAAGTGTAAAATGAAATTAAATAATTTATTCTCCTAAATTAACCATTGGATAAGATAATTTCGGTGTTTATTGTGTGGTAGTTCATAAAATTTTATCATTGTAAACACAATAATTATCAATTAAGATAAATAATAAAATTGTAACATAAAACTATAACAAAAAAACTTTTATTAATGAAAATTACTCTCGAATTGATTAAATGTGTTATTATGTAAAATTGTTATATAAGACATATGAAAATATGTGGTCTTATATTTTTGGGATTTTAAAATGCCATTATGAATTGTTACTGTTGCTAATATAGCCATTGAATAGTGATCATGTGATTAGTATAAATATAGGGCTTTAACAAGTTAAATTTACTGAGATAATGGAAGTGATGTCCTCATCCAGTAGAATTACATCAAATGAAGCCCATTTTTTCTTAGATCATAAATGATATAGTGTCATTGGGATTATTTCTTTACCAAGTCCAATGCAAGCTTCAACATGTATGTCTTCAACAGAACCGCCTATGGGAGAAGTGGTTGTTAATAGTGATTACCACCCGAGCGATGTTATCTTAATGTCTTAAAGAGTCTATCACCATCACATATCATACCCTAAGGTATTATGTGGATGTGATAAGGGGTTATGTAACAATCACCTATCACTATTATTATGTTCATTAGTTTTGTATAGAATAAAGAATATACATTCATTTTATTATCATTACATTGTAAATGGTTTTTAAAGAACAAATAGTATTTAGTTAATATTAAATAATAATTTATTATGATGAATTAATGGATATTTGAATTGAATATTATTTTAATAAAATATTATATCTAAATTAATTTTATTAAATATAAATTATTATATAATTTTTATGAATACAACTATAATTTTTATTATGGTTTGAAAACTATTTTTGTCAAAACCCATGATTTTTCGATAACTGTCGGTTTTTATTTTAAATGTAAAAATTCAAATATTTATAAAATTATTTAAATAAAATGAATATTATTTTTTGATTTAAGATGTTGAAATTATCTGATGGTGAATTTTTAATAGTATTCTACGACAGTGAAATTTTTGGATAAAAATTAAATATCGTTTAAATATATAATGTGTTTTATGACATCATAATGAAAAAATAGGATGTAATAAAATACTATAAAAGGTATATTCGGAAAATAAATATTTTAGCTTTAAATGAATTTGATTTTATATTTTTTAGATTAATTTTATGATGCCTTAGTGGTCCCTCCAAGACATACAAAACATTTAACATTTTAAAATAATTTTTTTTAGAGTGTGACTCACCTCCTCATAATAATTCGTTGTATTTTAAGAATTTAGGCCATTTGAATTATAAAATAATTATTTTC
The DNA here is from genome assembly GCA_963277665.1 of Viscum album. Lineage (NCBI taxonomy): Eukaryota > Viridiplantae > Streptophyta > Magnoliopsida > Santalales > Viscaceae > Viscum > Viscum album. The sequence continues at coordinate 1,145,036,018 of OY728141.1, forward strand.
ACTCACCTTTTGAAAAAACCATTGGAAAATACCATGTTTTGGTTTGTGGGTTTGATTAGTTTAATGCTTAGTGTCCAAAACATAAATAATAATGAATTCCCTATCCTTTTCTATATAAACCCTCTCAATACCCCCATTAAAATTCACTAAAACCATTTGGTTCTCAACCAACTCCTTCTCTCCTGTCTCTATAATCCTCCCAAGGTTCCCCGAGCTCCCTAGAGTCACTCTCAAGTCTCTCCCCAGCCTTTGGGATCACACTTCCAAGTATGAGATTTCATCCTTTCTCATTTTTTCTCATTTTCATTATATTGTTATAGCCTATTATTTTTAATTATATATTTTTGGGTATTAATTATCACATCCCCATACATACCTCATTATTTTTGAATGATGATATAACTCATTATCTATCAATAAAGCCTCCCATGTACACCCATTACCATGCCGAAATTCCGTAAGGAATTTCCCTCTCCACATTTACATTTAAGAAATTTTTCTATGTCGAAATTTCATTACATATGTTGAGATATTATGTCACATTACCCCCTTAATGTCTATTTCATGTATAAATTTTTAGATAACCATTTATCTCTCATCAACCCATTTTAACAACTTCCATTTGGAATTGTTATGCCGCCAAAATTACACCAAAATATCATGCCAAAATCATCATGTAAGTGAATACCAATCCCATTTCTCTATCAATGGTATTCACCATTTTCAAATGTACTTGTTGATCGAGAAATTAAATTTATGTATTACATATCTTTTATTCATGGAATAAACTATTATGTTTAATGAATCCATATTTTACGATCCATGTCACTCACTAATCCTTGAAATGAAATGTTTATAACGGGTGTGCCCTGATAGTGATCCAATGAATTGGGTAAAGATTAATAATATGATATTTCAATTGTAATTAGAATTTACACATGATAATTCAATTGAAATGAGTATTTACTCAATATCCATGTGCATTGAGCCTTGGATCATGTAAATATCATGAAAAATGTTGATTCCACGTTTCAGGGATACGATAATCATGCTATATAATGCCTTTGTGTTCTTGTTTCTCTTATGATCCATTGATATTCCTATTGCTATGAATTTATTGTAAATTTCAATTGATTCCTTTTTTACTCCCTTAATGGGCTTTATATATAACGCTTTTCTTATACATGTCTTCAGGTTATCCCATAAAATTATATTTATGAAAGAATGTTGTAGCCTTGTAAAAGAAGTTTTCAATAAATATGTTGCATTTTTTTGGTTTTAAGTTTTAATGTAATGTTCCAAAAAACCCAATAAACTAGACCTCTCAATCCTCAGATTTTTCTTAAGTGAATGTTTTTGTAATAAATATTGTTTAAGTGTGTGATAAATAAAAGGGTTTTTATGGTTGGTATAAAAAGATAGGTTTATTTATATTTGGAATTAGGATTATAAAACCCTAGTGAAAGCCTTGGGGATAAGATAAAGGATAATAAAAACATACCTAATTTATTGGATTATAGAGTAAGTTTTTTAAAAAGAAAATAAATCATTGTCTGGATATGAACATGTAGAGGTGCCTCTATAATTGATGTATTTAGGGGAATACTTGAAAACACCATTTTAACCTACACTTGAATGGGGACTAGTGCACAATAATGGTCCTTGTTGAAATCTTGGATACAACTCATTCGGGGTATATTATTTCATAAATTCATAATCTTTATGTGAACCATTTTTAAGGGGATAAAAAATTCCCCTAATAATATATGTTGTGAAGTAGAACATGGATAACATAGATTGAAGCCTATAAATTCATAAGTTAAATAAAAAATGTAACTTATAGGTTATATATTTTTGTAATTGTTTTACCATTTATGTGTTAACCCTAACATTCCTTTTATTCCATCCAATATATAGTAATAGGAGGACTTAGGCTGACAACCGATGCTAAAATCCATGCGATGACTATTCTAATGAGATTATGAATCCAATTGGAGCAGGAATCACAAACAATATCACAATAATATCTCAGTTATCTAGTGTTTTTAATAGAATCAACGTCCAATAGAAACATCCACCCACCCCCATGAAAAAACAAGGCGCTATCAATAACTTCATGAGATAAAGGCCTCCCACTTTTAATGGATCATTTGATCCCTCATCCTCCAAACAATAGATCAATTCCATTGAGAAGATCTTCACCATAAATCAATTTTTTTCACAAGAGACAGTTCTCATATATGATTATCATATGGAGGGTGAAGCTAACCAATGGTGGACATTAATCAAAATTACAAATCCTAAAGAAGAAATCAATGTGTCAGAATGGTATGATTTCCGAAAAATGTTTTTCGATAAATATTTTCCTCACACCCTCCGAATTTAGATAGAAAGGGACTTCATTTACTTCATGTGAAATGATGACAAACCCATCAGAGATTATGAGGGAAACATCAGAAGGATAGAACAATACACATGCATCTTTGTTGCTTCCACCAAAATAATGGTTGGATGCTTCTTTTGGGGGTTATAACCAAGCCTATGGAAAGCCCTAGCGATCCATGACATGGATAGCTATGAGGAAATTTTCTGTTGTGCACTTAAAGTAGTAATATACATTGGATAATATCATGGGTATCATGTTGATAAGAAGTAGAAAATATACATTAATTCTATTGGTCTGATGGATAAATCTACTGGTGCAAATAAATTCTAGTACCCCACTTCTAAAAGGTGTGGAAAGAATCACCCTAAAAATTCCATGAAGCTCACGAGGAAATGATTTAGGTGTAGAAGACAAGAACCCCAGGCCATTAACTGCCAACAAGTCAACCCTGCTACTGCAATGGAGGAGAGGAATGCTCCATTCAACCCTCAATACATTGTTCATTGTTTCAACTGCCATGAACCGGGGCACATTGCAAATTAGTTCCCTAAGAAAAGTGTTTTGGGAGGAAACCGGAAACCTCTATTGTAGAAAAGGATATAATTTTCCATCACTACTGCCGAAGGGAACCCAAAAATGATATGTTGATAGGTATTCTAGTTATTCATTCAAGAATAGTGACCATATTTTTTTATTCTCGTTCTACGCATTATTTTGAATCCCAAATGTATAGTAGACAAATCCCTATGCCACCATGAAAGATGGAAGCAAAGATGTTGGTTTGAACATAAAATGGGGAAATCAGTTAATCCCTTGAATATAACTCCTCCCATATCAAAATTTGTGTATTGAACCTCTTAGAAAACCTCTTCATACATCCTCTAGTGGAATTTGATGAAATTCTTGGAATGGATTGCACTTTTTTATATAGAGCCAACATATATTTCCATGACAGTTAAATCACTCTCCATATAGAGAATTGACCCACGATTTTGTACATGTGAAAGGATGAGGATGAATCATATTAACACCATCATTTCAAGGATGGATATTACTTATCTATGAGAATGATTATATTTCTCAAATAATTTAGTCTAAGGATGGAACCATCTTTGAAGACATTCATATTGTGAGGGAAGTTTCTAAAGGGTTTCTCAAGGAATTAACTAGACTCCCTCCCAGAATAGATGTTGAATTATCGGTTGATCTTATAGCTGCTGATTTTACAATATACAAGAATCAAAATATAATGGATATTGTGGAGCTTGTGGAGATAAAGATATAAATACAGGATAATTTGGATAAAGAGTTTATACACCCAAGTGCTTCACCATTGGGTAAACCGGTCCTCTATGTCAAAAAGAAGGATGGGTCAGTGAACCATTGCTTTGATTATTGTCAGCTAAACAAAATCATGATAAAAACAAGTATCCAATTTCCCCAATTCGGTACCTTTTTTATTAGATATGTGGAGAACAATACTTCTCGATGTTGGATCTGCGTTTGGAATATTACCATGTCAGGGTGAAGGAGGATATCTCCAAGACTGCTTTTCGTACATCGTATGGGCACTATGAATTCATATGACTACCTTTCATACTGACTAATTATCCAACCATATTCATATAAATTATTAATAGTGTGTTTAGATATTACCTCAAAAAATATTTGGTAGTCTTTTTTGATGATATTATAATATACTCCAAAACCAAGGAGGAGCAAGAGGAGCAGCTAAGCAGTATACTAAAGACTTTATGAAAGTTGAATCTATATGAAAAAGTACATCAATTGTGAGTTATGGATTAAAGAAGTCTCATTTGTGGGTCATATCATCACAACCAATGGGATATCTATGTTTCCCTCTAGGATAGTTTCAATTGAGAGATTTTCAAGCCCAACATCGGTGAAGGATATCCCTAGCTTCCAAGGGTTAGCGGGATATTATCTCTGGTCTGTGAGAATTTTCTCACGATGGTCCAACCCACTTACCATGCTAACTAGAAACGGTGTAATGTTTTCAGGGAGTGATGAATGTGAGGATAGCTTCAAGGAGATGAAAATGATTCTTATCACTACACCCATGCTCACACTACCCACAAGTGGAGAACATTTTGTGGTATTCAGTGATGCTTCAAATAAGGGAATGGGATATGTGTTGATACAAAATGATAATTTCATTTCCTATTCCTTATGGAAATTAACGTTCATGAGAAAAAATATCCATACCATGATTGGGAGATTACTATAGTAATCATCACTTTAAAAATTTGGCGACATTACCACTTTTGGAAGAAGTGTTAAATATACATGTATCACAAAATCCTCAAGTATAAATTCAAAAAAAGGGTTGAACATGCTCCAATGAAGATGGTTTGAGCTAACTAAAGACTTTGACTACTCAATCCATTACCATCCTGGAAAATAGAATAAGTTGGAAAATTCTATAGGTAGAAAGGATCTAGAAACACATTCATTTATTGGAATTAAAAAAGATTACAATATTCATAGAAATGATGAAGATGGAAATGGTAATCAGAAAAAATGGATCCTTGTAAATCCTTTCAAAAATGATTTCTCAACCGTCAATTTTGGAAAGGATAAAGTATGATCAAATGTATGATGTCAGAATTCATAAGAATGTGGTAACTATCAGAAAAGGGACAACCTTATAGTTCGATGTTAATGATGATGGAATTATGAGATTTGGGAAAAGACAATATGTTCCATAAAATCTAGAGTTAAAGAAGAAAAAATTGGATGATGCTCATAGTTTTAATTTCTCCATTCACCAATGAAACACAATGATGTATTGAGATCTCTGAGAGAAATATTGGTGGGATAAAATGTAGAAAGTGATTGGTGGGTATACTTCAATGTGCATGGTCTGTTAGCAAGTGAAGGCTGAGAAAAGGAAGTCTAAGGGGATGATGAAACCATTACCCATACCAATATGGAAATGAGATAACATCCCCATTGACATTGTCACCAGACATCCAAATACATAAAAAAGAAACAATGCTATCTACATTGTTATGGATCATCTTACAAATACTACACACTTCATTGAAATTCAATAAATTTTTTATTCATTCAACATGTACAAATACGCATCAGATAAGTGATAAGGTTGCATGGAGTACCACTCACTTTTCTAACTGGTCGAGATCCAAGATTAACCACTATGTTTTGGAAGAGTCTCTAACATGCTCTGAAAACTGAGATGGAAATCATTACTGATTATCATCCTAAAACTGATGGATAATCTGAGCAGAATATCCGGAAACTTAAGTTCATGTTGATAGCTTAATCAATCGACTTTAAATAGGGATGGGATCAACATCTTCCCCTGGTTGAGTTATCTTTCAATAACAATTTCCACACAATCACCCAAATGTCTCCTTATGAATCTTGTTATGGGAAAAGGTGAAGAACATCGGCATGTTGGGATGTAGTTAGGGAGAGAAAACTCGTTGGACCATAAATGGTCAATGAAATGGTAGATAAGGTTATCACCATCCAGCATAACATTAAATATGTTCAGAGTCAATAAAATAGCTATGTTGATAATTGACGACGATGCATAGAGTTGGATGTTGGAGACTTGATATTCCTCTGGATATCACTGGGGATGAGAATTATGAGATTTGGAATGAAGTTAATGCTTAGTCTAAGGTACATATACACTTTTAAAATCCTTGTTCGAATTAGAGCATTGGCCTATAGACTAGAAATCCCACCGAACATGTATCAAGTACATGATGTATTCCAAGTAATACTCTTGAGGATTTACATACCTAAACCATCACATTTACCCAATCAAAATGAGGTTCCATTAGAGAATGAACTCTTCTATAAAGAGAAGTTTGTGAAGATCTAATATTGTGGGTGAAATTTTCAATGAAATAAGACAATGCGCCTCGTCAAGGTGTTATGGTGAAATGAATAGTTTGATGAAGAAAATTGGGAATTAGAGAAAGTTATGAAGAATATTTACCATCATTTGTTTTAGTGTGGGAAAAATAAAATTTCTGGGGAAACATTTCTTAAGGGGTGAGGATTTTAAGGACCCAAACATTTATTAATGAAAATTCTTCTTGATTTGATTAAATATCTTATTATGTATAATGTTTATATAAGACATATGCACTTCCTGGGATTTGTGTTTCTTTATTTTAAAATATCGTTAAGAATTATTACCATTGTCAATATAGCCAATGAACTGTGATCACATGAATAGTATAAAATATAGGGATTTAACAAATCCAATTAACTAGGAAAATGGAAGCAATAACCTCATCCGGTATAATTTATCCCTATGATGCCCATTTCTCATAGCTTGGAAAGGATTTAGTGCCAGTTGACATTTCTCTTGACCAGGCCCAAGATGAGATTCAACACATTGATCTTGAATGAATCTACCTATGACATAAGTTGAAGTTAATAAAGATTACCTCCTGATTGATGTTATCTGAGCCTCCCCAAGATACTATCACCATCACACACCTTACCCATAGGTATTATGCGGTTGTGATAAGGGTTTATATAACAAGACCCTAGCACTATGATTATGTGTATTATTATTGTATAGAAAAAATAATATAAATTCATATTATTATTTTTACATTGTAAATGGTTTTTAAAGCACAAATAGTATTTTTAGTTAATATTCAATTAAAAAATCTATTCTGATGGGTTAATGGATTTTTGAATTAAATAATAATTTAATAAAATATTATATCTAAATTAATTTTGTTAAATATAAATGATCGTATAATTTTTATGAATACAACTATAATTTTTATATAAGATTGAATACTATTTTTTTCAAAACAAGTGTATTACTGATAAATGTCAGTTTGTATTTTAAAATTAAAAATTATAATTTTTAAAAAATTATTTAGATAAAATAAGATATTTTTTTGGATTCATGGTATCAAAATTATCTAACAGTAAATTTTTCATAATTTACAGAGTCAGTCAAACTTTGAGGCAATTAAATACCGTTTAAATATATAATATATTTTATAACATCGTAATGACGCAATTTTGATATAATTAAATACAGAAATAGGTTTATTCCTATCATATATGTTTTCCCCCTAAAATAATATGATTTTATATATTTTTTAATTTTATGATTCCTTAGTGGACCCTCCAAGACTTATAAAATATTTTATCACATAAAAATGATTTCCGTGAGTGTGTTACTATACTCCACATAATCATTTATAATATTTTAATAATTTATGACATTATACATATAAAATAAATTTTTCCAATCACCTTTGGAGAAAACCATGCGCAAAAACAGTGGGTTTGTTTGTTGTTTTGAATAGTTTAATGTGTAGTGTTCAAAACCTAAGTAATAAATAATTCCCTCTCTATCCTATATAAACACTCTCTATCTCACATTTATCTACACTAAAACCATTTTAAGATCAACCAAACCCTTCCTAATCTCTATAGAATCTTCCCAATATTTCCCAGGCTCCCTAGATTCCTCTCTCAAGTCCCTCTAAATCCTGCAGAATCACACATCCATGTAAGGGATTTCATCCTTTTTAAATTTTGTATTAATTGATTTATGTTTTTATACTCTTATATTTTCAAATAAAAATGTTGGGGGTATTATTTTTCACCTCCACCATACATCCCTCCTTATTTTTTAATGATTAGAGACATATTTCTCTCTCATTAATTAATCCCATGTACACCCGTTACTATGCCGAAATTCCGTAGAAATTTCACTCTCTTAATTTACATGACAGTAATAATATTATATCTCAATTCCATTAAATATGTTCGTATATTATGTTCCATTACCCCATTAATATATAATTCATTTATAAATTAATATATATCCATTTCTCTTTCATCAACCTATTCTTACGATTTCCATTTGATGTCGTTATACTGCTGAAATTACACTAAAATTTCTCATGATGAAAGCATCATGTAAGTGAATACCATTCTTGTTTCACTATCAAGGGTATTAACTTTTATGAACATGTAATTCATGATTTATGACTTAAATTTAGTTGTTATACATCTCTTATTCTTGGAATAAATTATGATGTCTAATGAATCCATGTTGTATGATCCATATGGTACACTTATGCATGAAATGAAATATTTAAAAAGGGTAATCCGTGATTTCACTCCAATACATTCAGTAAAGATTAGTATTGTGATAAATCAAGTCAAATGTTGTTTAACTCATGCTATTTCACATAAAATAAGGGTTAACTTAGGCTCAACGTGCAAAGATACTTGGCTCATGCTAATAACATGTTAAATGATGTTGTCACATTTTCCTGTTATGATAATCATGTTATATCATTCCATTATGTTCATATTTCACTTATTCTCTATTGAGATGACAATTTCTTATAATTCATTGAATTATTCATGTTATACCTTTTATACTCCATTACTGGTCTTTATAGCTCACCCTTTTTTTATGATCATCCTTAGGTTATCCCATAAAATGCTTAGTATGAATGAATGTCGTCATCATGTAAAAGATGTTTCCAATAAAGGTGTTGTATTTTTTTTATGTTGTCATGTAATGTCCTTAATTTTCCATGACACTAGAACTATCATTCCTCAGTTTTGTCTTATGTTCATGTTTTTGTAATAAATCATTTTTAAGTTCATAATTAGGATCATGATTTTCATAAAACCCCTTATGACGTTTGTAACATTTGAATCATAATACCCTAGAATAAAAGAACACTATAATGATATTTGTATACAATAATCTTAATGATAATAATCTTAATAATCATTCATGAAAAGTATATATACCATTACAAATAAATAAGTTGTGTATGTGGCATGTGTGGCACAGAAAAAAGAGAGAGGAAAATCCAATACTACTTTAGTGACATTTGAATCATAATCCCCATTAAAGAATAAAATATAATGAATAATTATATATTCATGTATTTATATTAATAATTTATAATTTAAAATGGGTAATATATACTCTAATAAATATAAATTAGTGGTGAATATGGCCTATATATCCCCAAAAAAGTGGGACTAAAATCCCTTTCATTGATTTCTACCTAATTAGAATGTAGTAAAAACTACTATATAGTGAATATAAATTTATTATAATTAAATTTAATAATAATTTAGATAATTATAATAAGATATATATCCATTATATAAATATTTAAAATCATTTGAAAAATAAAGTGATCGAAAAATGAATATCATTGTTCATACAGATGGTATAATGCACATACATAAGAACCGTGTTATATTTTTTTAATAGATGCTCCCAAAGAAAGGTAAATAGTGAATAAATATTATAGAATCATTAAAATAAAATATATTTTCATTAAATCTGTCCATATAATCAAACATGTGAAATAAAAATGAATAAAATCACATCGTATCATGCAGATGGTTGTCAACATGTACACATGAATGGCATTACTATTTTCCCATGGTTTCGAATGTAATAAGCTATTTAAGATATTCTCAGGGAATAAAATTATATTTTCAATAAATTTATTATATTAAAATTAAATCAATTATAAAATTATCCATGAAGTAAGTTGAGATAAAAAAAATTGTATCACTACCTAGAGATATTATGCCCTACATACAGACAAATGATGCATTCACTTACCATATTATAGAAAGAGGGTCAATAAAGGTAGGTAAATAATAAAAATAATAACATTTATGAATATTTATAATAATTAATTTATTATTTTTGGAAGAATATTACATATTTATTTGATGTAAAATGATAATTAAAATGAAAATGGATCGTTAAGGTGATTACCTTTTCTTTGGAACCACCCCAATAGATATCGTCTAAAGGGATCCATGGATATCCTATTAGGATTACCATAACATAAAAAATTATTCTATGATAATTTATAATATAACCTTTCAATGTTTCATCATGACGAACCCTCAATGTGGTGTGAAGAGTAGAAAATTGTGGTTCTTTTTATGATTAAGGGGTAGGTCACTCCAAGAATTTCTTAAAACATTTAATTAATATAAATAACTCTTTATGTCAAAATGGCCCCAAATTGATAAATTTAAATTATATTCAGAATATTAGTTGAAATAATATCATCTAATAAAATTAGAAAATTTCTCAATCAAATTTTTACCCTCATATTTTTGGAAAAATTTGTTAATCCTCTTGAGAATTAGTGTAATATTAATGTTATCTATCATTGTGGATTAATAATATTACTATAAAATAAGAAATTACACATAAATGGATCATGGATGACATCTTAAACCCTATCCCATTAATTTTTTTGATTATATTGTTTTATTGATTTTTATATTAGTTAATAAATTATTGTTTGTTATAAAATATAATTATTGTTCTTCATAACAACATTCTAGTAATTTGACGTTATATACCTCAAAAAAAGTGGAAAAAATATAATTCCTTTACAAATCCCTATTATTTCCTATAGACATTGAATATTCATGGTACAAATTAACATAAAAAATTATTTTAGATTTAATATTTTAATAATCACTTCTAATATTTTTATATTAATTGATGAAATATTGCAGCAATGATGGATAAAAATGTAAGTCCATTTTATAAATATAAAAAATATAAATAAATTTTGATCATGAAAAATATTTCATTGTGTTGAAATTAGTCAATTAGATTCTTTTATAACTTTATTCTGTCCCTATGTGGACACATAATAGATATTTAAAATTATGAAACTAAAATTTTGTACCATTATTTTCTTTAAATATTATATAAGTTTTTCTAAGGGGAATGTGTATATTAAATAACTAAAATTTTAAACTATAGGTGTGAGGTTCACATTACCTCCATCCAAAATTAACATTTATGAATCCATTATGGCCATACCACATAATTTTAACCTACATTAACTTGATTTTCTATTTACTAGTGTGAAAAATTATATAACAGTTATAATTCCTATTGATCAAAAATAAAAGGTGCTTATGTGCCAAATTTGGACCACATGATTCCAAATATATAATCCATTTTATCAAATACATAATGAAAACTACCATTTATAAAAACATTTTTTATTTATTAAAATGAATTTTATTCTTATTTAACCCATAAAAAAATATGGGATGAATGTTTAAACATTTGAATAAATTTTTAATATATTAATTTCAAAAAAAATATTCACCAAATGTCATTTACATATTTATTTAGTTAAAAGACATTTTGTTCATAAAAAATAGTTCTCTTCAGTAATGAATCTTTTAATTTAATATGATTTTAATTTATTTTTAATCCACTCATAGAAAATGAATTTATTTTATACATTTAAAGAACATTACATTTTTATTATTTAATTATTAATGTCCATACCATCCAATCCTTCATTTGGGTGGTAACTATCAGATCAGAATATTTTAATAATATACCACTATTCACTTAAACATGGTGTTCTATATAATATAACATATCAAGGAAAATTCATTTATCTAAAATATATATCATAACATATTAGGGTTTTATATTATACATACTGTAAAATGAAATTTAACCTCAAAATTCTAAACTCTAATTCCAAAAATCATTATATAACTAATTCATTAAATCACTGGGTTCCCTTTAGATTCATGTAATTTGTTATCTCTCCAAACAACATTCACCAGGTGTGATGTCTGGTTTAGTATCACATTACATCCACTATCCAAATTTTATTCAATTTTTTCATTATAATAAACTTCATGTTCTTATAGTATTAATTATAAATTTATTACATTTGATGGATTTAGTTTTTACTTCCTCACAATATATATATATATATATGTGTGTGTGTGTGTAATACATTAAGAGATTGAGAGAGGTTTGGTGGAAGAGGTAAGCGATAAGCTACTATCATTACCTGATCCAAAATCTCAAAAGGCAAATATAAATTAAGATGCTCATTTCATTATTTTAGAATGTCATAAACATTATCCAGGGGTATATTCATTCTAAAAAAAATCCAAATAAAAATTCTAGATCACATCGATGATTTTCCTCATAAGGTTTCTATAAACTTTTGGATACCTCAAAATGTTGTTGAATAGCTCTTATATACTATTCTGTTTCCTCAACCATATCAAGTCCCAATGGATTTATTTCCTTAAATTTATCATATCAGGTTTCAATTATACACTTTTCCCTATAAAGTGCTTCATAAAAAGTGACAATAATTATTGATTTAAGGATTCTTTTTTATGGAAACACAAATAGAAGATGAAGATTCTCTAAACTAGCTTCAAAACAATATAAAAATATCTAATTATATCCTATAGGGTATGAAAAATTCTCATTGTCTGACTACCTATGTGTGAATGATAAGATATAATAAAACAGAACTCTATATCTATAGCATACTAAATACCTCATCAAAACAAGAAGGTAAACCTTATATTCCTATCAGATATAATAGAATGTGGAACCCCATGAATCTTTACCAAATCCTTAATATAAATTTTGGAATGTTGATCTACTGATAAATATTATACAACAGATATTATGTGTTATGAAATCCTAAGGAGACATAATATATGGGACCAAATATGAGTGTTCCAATACATTTCATGTTTGAAAAGTACACAAAGCTCAGGGAAAGATTAGAAGTGTTCTAGAGGAGTTGTTCTATGAAATACTAAAAAGATGGAGATTACAGACCGTGTAAACATGTTTCCCAACCAGTGAATTTTAGGTTTATAAATTAATAAATAATAATTGTTATATAATAAAAATATGCACATATTTTTTTGATAATAATACCCCGAAGGTTACATGACATGAAATGGGTTTACATGTCATGTAATTCCCCACTACAATTCAATGATAATCATTTTTATCTAATATGGTTACTCATAATACATAGGCTATTATTGTTCCCTCTATCATTATAGGTATCCAATGATCCTATCCGTCAGCATTTTGTATTCCCTATGAAGGGGATCAATCTGTGTGCATCCACATTAAATATTTGGGGATCTGTGGTGATCCAAAGTGTGTTCCTCCTTCTCTTTATATAGCGTTATTCATGTTTGATCTCATTTCCCCCAATTTCTTCTCTCCATAATGTGGAATTTTATCTCCAAAATTTCTTCTGGGGTCTTCTTGGTTATTTATTTTTTATGTTGTGTTGTGGAATCCATATATGGATGATGTACTTAAGGGGGATGATATCAGATATCCACAATTTGGTCCATTTTGAGGAGGATAATGTTCGATGATGTTAAGGTAAGGGATTTGTTACTCATCATTATTTATTTACATTTCATAATAAATTTATCATTATTTATCTCATTGGATTGTAATTGGACAAACCTAATAATAATTTTAATCGGATTAAATAAATTGATATAGATCACATGTTGTCGATTTTGTTGATTTATCTAGGGATAGAGGTATGCCACATGATATTATTGATAGTTTATTACCTATTCCTTTCATTTTATCATGTTGTTCTTGTTGGAATTGGAAAATAAAAATAAGAAAAATTTAATTGATTTTTAATTTGATTAATAATAAATAAATAGACATATTTGTAATCTGGTGGTAAATGTAAATTTTATGATAATAAAATTGATGTAATGGAGAGTTTAATTGAGTTTATATTCCATTTGTTTAATGGAATATATAATTAATGGGATAAATTTTGAATCATATCATTAAATTAATTAATGTCATGTTAAATTAATTTTATTTTTACTTTTTTATAGCTTTCTATATCTTGATGCCTTTTATTTCCTGTAGTTGGAACCTTTTAGTAAATTAATTGGTTAATTCCTGATTGGATAAGGATAGGTTATGTAATAATGATAATTGTCAAGGTATAAAGATTCCTATTATTTGGAGAAGTAGTTCATTATTTTTGATGTGTTATAAGTAGTTTGTATATGAATGTTGATTGCCTTGTTTTGAGGGGTCAGTTGTACTATTTCGTTCTTTTCAGTTCCAAAAGTTTTGTTATATTTCATGGATAAAATTATTACAATATTAAATTGATAAATCTATTCTAGTTATGGCTATTCTATTGTAGGAGAGTGAGTCCCGAATGTGACGTGGTCTACGTATGGTTGTGCCTGGGATGGCTGTTGTGATATATGGGAAGGAAGACCGTGATGATGTTTCCATAGTGGATGCCTTTCATGGAATTCTTCATTGTTATATGCATTAAGGTGTTAATGATGGAACTATAGGTGATATAAAATGTTAAATTTTGGCTTTCTCATTGATGAGATGTTGGGAAAAGGTGTGCTCGCTTTTGAATTTGTTAAATGGATGTAGATCGAATTACATATTTCATTTTCACTCCTTTTTTCACTATATGAGTTAGCTAGATGTGATTTGTTTCATGTTTCCACATAGTGTAAGCTGAAGATGGATTTACCTGAGTTACTTAGGGTTCGGTGATTATGGTATTCAGTGCCTACTACAGCTATGAAAACTCTTTGGGAGTATATGTTGGATCAATGACCACTATAAATTCAATATTCATGTTATATAGTATTAATATGGCTAAGGTGGAAGTAGATTTAAGTGTGAAAATTGGTCTTCTCTAGAGAAAACCCAACTATACATATGATCAAATATATCTAGTTCTAAGATGAAGAAAACTCATTACACCATGTATTCATGCATGGCACACATAGAGTGAATGTAATTCAGCAATAAATGCCTTAGTTAGCAAAGGAAACCCCAGGGAAGGTATCACTATTTATCACTGTACTTGGTCTCTATCTGTTGATTTTTGTCCCACTATTATGGGGTACATACCATCATTTTCATCCCTCGTAAATTTTTATATGTGCGCATGTTCTTTTTTTATTATTAAAGAAGGGGATTTTGAATGTTGTAAATGTTGATAAACCAGGTCCTTGGTTTTTATTATTATGAGAGGGTATGGAAACATCCCTACTAATTAATGTAATAAAATTAATATAACATGTATTATTATAATATTATAATTAATTGTTATTTAATTAATTATCAAAATTAATTTAATATAGGTATTTTATATTCTTGTGTGATTTTAGGATATATTGTCTTAACAGTGGAAGCCGAGAGTCTGACTATCATTAGTAACAGTTACGTCTAGGACTATGTCATGCCAATTGTGGGGATAATAGTTACATGATATCATGTATATTCTGTGGTTTCATACACATACCCACCCATGTTAGTTTTGGAAACTAACACCTAATAGACTTTGGGAGGGTGTTTTCCAAAAATATCTCATTCGGAGGATGTGTGAGTGACTACCCCATCTAGTGACTCACCCATATCTTGGTAGTTACATCTATTAGTATGCATGGTTGTTAGTTTTTTTCATATATGTGTGTAGAGATATGTGATTGTTTGTGACTACTTTAATAACTTATGATACAAAATATAGTATCCAATGATTTATTATAGGTATTAAATGAATATTTTTGGTCATCTTGAGGAACTTACTCAGAGTATGGGATTTACTGGATTGAGGTATAATACTCGATGTTGGATATATATCATACAAGATGTGGGGGATATGGGAAACTACAAGGGTACTATGTTTTGTTAATTTTATGTGGATAGTCATTATATGTGATGCCTGATGTTCATCATGGGATTCCCAACCCATGTGTTTTTGAGACATATTACTTTAGGATAGAGATTCTTAGGATGTAAAACTTTGTATTTAAGAGGCTAACATATGGGGAAGAAGGACTAGGGTACCCTTGGTGCCTGATTGTTATATTACGGGTGTCTTATAAGTGATATCTGGTGATAGATAGTCATGGTGAGGTTGCAAACATAGTATACCTATTTAGGCAATGAGTTAGTTTAACTTTTGTTAATCATTACATAGCATGATTTCTTCATCTTATTTCATGATAGTCACTATGGATAATACTTCATAGTATGTTTTTATGCTCACCCTACGTATGTATAAACTATTTTTCATGATACATGGAGCAGGTTAGTGATTGGGATAGATATTATCATCTCTAGGATTTTCATGATAAGTTTGGGATTGTTTGTTGCCGTCGCCTTTGCCGCTTTGGGTAATTTAATGTTTTACATTAATTATTTTAATACTTTACAAAATTAAATATTTAATTATGATTTTATTTTATATTGAATTCTAAGAGGGTGTGGTTTATTTCATCCTTCTTATTTGTCTCTTCTGTATGTTTCTCATATTGGGTAATTCCTATAATATTAATTTTTATTATATCTTCAATTCTAGTTGCAATCCTGAGGCCTACTGGACACCGAACTCAATAGGTCATCATCTCTCCCTAGTCATAGAGTATCATTTTTGGGATGGTGTCTTGAAATTTTGGTAGAAGAGGTTCATGTTGAAGAATATGATGTAGTTTTCATCTAGGAACATTTCATGTTCTATGGGTTGTTAGGGTAATAGTCTTTGATTTGTTTAGTATGTTATTAAAGCAAGGGAGACTTTCTTAGAGACATGTACATAAGGCCCCCTATAATATAATACATGGACCATAATGTTTACTAACCCTACTAAATGATGTGATAATAATTGAAGGGATGAGACCAAGGAAAGTATCATGAATCATTCTTATTTTCTCCTCTTTATTAAATCAGTAGATGATAAGATAGGATAAAATAATTAATTAATAAAAAATTAAACATTAAATTAATGTTAAATATTCAATATTATATTATTATGAGATCTAAATATTTATAATTTTATAGAAATTTCTCTAGGTCAACTTCCACATCATGTTAGCACCAAATATTTTTAGAAAAATCTGAAATTTTTCCTCCATAGAGTAGAGGTCAATGATGAGAACCATTGGAGGAGGGCATACATGATTTTTAGCACTAATGTTTGTAAAAAAAAGTTTTCTATTTTAGATGTATTTTGAAATTATAGATTAGAGGAGGTTGGTAATGATTTAATTCTAATATATTCTTAGTAGAAGCATGGGGATTTATTGGCAGTGATGATGATTTATGGTGTGGCTAGTTAGTGGAGGTTCTAATTCTTTGGGGATCAAGAGGAGTTAGTGTTCTTGTGAGATATGTAATGAGACCAATTCGTATACGGGTTTCATTATTTGATGATGAAGGTAGTAATTCTCTAGGATATTTTTACCTATAGGTAAGGTAGATCCAGTGTGTGATAATATGGGATCTGACCCTACTACAATATTTTTTAGACTTCTCGCAAAATGAGGGGGCCATTAAAAGGAATTCAAAGGATGATTAGTGTCTATATATCCAATGCCAGGTCACCGAATTTATGTTTATCTCAAATATTATGGTGTTGTTGAGGGTATATTTTATAAAGCAAATGATTCACATAAGCTAATCATCACTATAGTGGATTTGTCAAGACACCCCATAAAGAAGTGTTGGGGTCCCATGTTCCCAATTTTCATGAAATAAGTCTTTTCAGTCATCGGGAGCTAGGTCCCATCGCTAATGATCTCATTTACCTAGGGTTGGAAAATCTCAGTCCAATGTAAAGGGATTTGATGTGTGTTTTTATTATACATTATGAGGTCATTATTGGTGAGAGTGACTACAAATTATTATTATTTAGCATGTTCCAGTAGTTCCACTTCTAGTTCCCCTACTGAGTCAGTTTTAACTAAGGAAGTAGTAACGTGGTGGTCCAATTTGGGATCAATATAGGGGAAATGGGGCAGGTGGAGGATAGTCCTGAGACACTAATCATCCTCAAAGATCATATCATTGTTGTGGATCTGGTCAATGCTATAAGCATATAGTCCACAGATCTAGATGTCGTTAGATTCTTATAATAAAATTACTAGAACTAGGAAATTCAGACATCACTTGAGTTACCCTTTTCCTGTTTTCTACATGGGTGCATGATTTATTTTATTCATTATAATCACACTCATTAATGTAAATCATCCATTTCTATGGTTTTAGACCTACGGTAAAGAGTCTTCAAGCTCATTTTACATTGAATACGCTACGTAGAGGTCAATCTGACTTTAATAAAATACATAGAGATTATGACATAGTTTTGGGGAAGAACCACTCTTGGCAATATCTCTTATGTTTACATATACATCCATGTGAAATACTCCTTACCATGTATTGGTTGTATTTATTTTAGGATATTGAATATTCCTTCTAGATGCATGTTGTGTTCTATGATGTTGCTGGAGATCCATTAGTGTTTATTGTATAGATATACCCACATATTAGTTAGCGGTGTGATCCGTCCTTATCATATTTGAGGGATGAGAAGATGTTGAGCTCTTTAAATGTCTATTAGTTTGTTTTTACTGGTGTTGTAGAAGACCAAATTTAAATCCTTCTAATGGAGGTTGTAGAGATATCCCATTGACTTGAGATCGAGTTTGGGATCGATCTATAGCCACATGTTTATCCTATATCAATACCTCTATATAGTTTGTATCCTTATCAGTATTGAGAGATACTAGTACATATCAATGATATATTGCAATGTCAATTTTTTGGATGAGTGTTTCACCCATTGGTTCATGTTTTTTTATGATGAAGGCTAATGATAATTTTCAGATTTTTATAAATAATAATTTCATGAACCGTGTAATGGTAAATAATTAATATCCTCTTCTGCAGATTGATTATTTATTAGATCAACTGATGGGAGAATTATTCTTCTCGATGATCAATTCTTAATCTAAATATCCTCATATTCATGTTATGGACAAATATATTCAGAAGAATACATTATATTTTCATCAAGGTAATAATGAGTTTGTTTTGATTCCATTTATTTTGAATAATTTTTTTTGGTTTCATACTATTGATGAAGGAATTGTTCATTGATTTATTATATAAGTTCGTGGTGGATTTAATTGATGGATTCCTTTTGTAGTATATGTCAGATGAAGAGCATGCAGAGAATACGTGTGCCATTTTGTGAGTTATTTGTTATGACTAGTTATTCAGAATGTTTTCAAAGTTTGTTTTTGGGAACATGATACCAATTTCTTGGGGATGCCTGTAACCCAACAGATACTACATATGAATCCTACATTGAAAAATGATGTTCTGTCTTAGGAATCCACTCGTATAGTGGTAGTGGTGTGGAGTTTCCTTAGTCTATGGGGTTATTATATGAGGTTCCTAAATGATATATCTTAGGTGGAAACTCCTATAACAAACTTGACCCAAAAAAATATTAGGAATTATTATAAACATACTTGTGTCATTTATCTTTTAGTACATGAAGGAGTGGTTGGTCAGCCCTCAAGATCATTATTTTCCAACAAAAGGAATTTAGATTGAGGTTTTAAATGAGGTATCACATATTGTCATGGGATGTTTTCTAATTTAGTAGAGACTAGTCTTTTCTTATGAATCTAAATATTTATATACTCATGGGAAAAACTATTCCATTCTTGATAACATTTTTTAAGCAGTGGTGTTTTCCTTGAATTTTTCATGACATTACCTCAATGGTAAGTGCATTTTAGGTTTTACTAACCAAAAGAGAAATTGTTGTGTATTATCCTACTATTGTTTTAACATGTTCCAGTGTTGGTGGTTATAATTCTTACAAGATTAAAATTTAGAAATATCCAATACGGCCTGTAATGTCCCAGACTTTTAGTAATGAAAATTCATCTTGATCTAATAAAATTTCTAATTATATAAAATGGATATATAAAACATATTAACATCCATGGTTTTATGTTTTTTTATTTTAAAATATCTTTATGCATTGTTACGATTTCTTAATATAGTCTTTGAATAGTTATTACATGATTTTTATTAATATAGTGCTTTAACAATTCCAATTTACTCAGAAAAAGGAAGAGATGGCCTCATCTAAAAGAATTTCTCCAAACGAAGCCCATTTTTTGTAGCTCAAAAATGTTGTAGGGTCACTGGGATTTTCTCTTGTCCAAGCCAAATCTGAGCTTCAATACATTGATCTTGATTGTAATTTCCTATGGGAGAAGTGTGAGTTAATAGATATTACCACCATAATGATGATATGTGATGCACCCTAAGAGTCTGTCACCATCGCACACCTTACCCTTAAGTCTTATGTGGGTGTTATAAGGGGTTATTTAAAACCCCCTAGAACTATGGCTTTGTGCATTATTTTTTTATATAATAAGGAATATATATTCATTATAATTTTTGTTACTTCCTAAATGAGTTTGAATGAAAAATTAGTATTTTTATTTGACATTTAAATTTAATTATGATATATAATGAATTACTGGATTTTTGAATTAAAATATATTTTAATAAAATATCATTACTAAATTACTTTTTATTAAATATAAATGATTGCATAATTTTTATGAATAGAATTGTAATTTTAATTATGGTTTGAAAGCTGTTTTTGTCAAAACCCATGAATTTTTTATAAATATTGGTTTATATTTTAAATGTAAAAAAATATTAATAAAAATATTTAGGTTGAATGAATATCATTTTTGGATTCCGATCGTCAAAATAGTCTATGGTTTGTGATTTACTAATTTTCTAAGACTTCCAATTTTTTGGGAAAATAATAAATATTTTATAAATATATAATGTGTTTTATGACATCATAATGACCTAATAGTTATGTTATAAAATAATATAAATGGTACATTAAGAAAATATATGTTTCAATATTAACATGAAGGGATTTTATATTAGATTGATTGATTTTATAGTTCATTAATGGGCCTTGAAAGACTGAAAAAATATTTTAACTTTTTGAAATGATTTCTTTGAGAGTGTGAATGACCTCCACCTTAGCAAGCCTAATATATTAATATGTTTTTCCATTGGACAAAAAAAATTATTGTTTTACACACCAATTTTAAAAAAACTAAGGTAAAATCTTGGGATGGTTTGTGGTTTTCATTAGTTTAATGTGTAGTGTCCAAAACATATATAACAAAGAATTTCATCCCCTTTCCATTAAAGACTCACTAAATATCCCATTCTTCGTCACTCAAACAATTTTGAGATCGACCAACACCTACCCACCATTCTCTATAATCCTCCCAAGGTTACCCAAGCTCCCAATAATTATCTCTCAAGCCCCTCCAAAGCCTTTGGGATCACACATCCATGTAAGGGATCCTCACATTCCTTCCTTATTTATTTATGTCCAAGTATCGTTATTTTTTTATGAGCTTTTTTATTCAATTAAAAATTATGGGGTAGGAATTTTCACCACTTATAAAAATTCCTCGTTAAGTTTTAATGATTAGAGGCCCTATTATTTCTCATTAATGCCTCCCATGTACACCTATTACCATGGATAAATTCTATAATTAATTTCTCTCACCTAATTTACATTCATGAAATTATTTTATATTATTAATCTAAAATCTATTACATATATTGGGATATTATATTACACTACCCCTTAAATTCAATTTCATTTATAAATGATAATAGAACACTTTCTCTCTCATTAACCCATATTATGTTTTCTATTTGACGTCGTTGTGATGCTGATGTTACACAAAAACATCCATGCCATAATCATCTTGTAAGTGAATACCAGACCCATTTCACTATCAAGGGTTTTCCCCAATAATCACATGTACATGTTTATTGGGGACATATATTTAGGTATTCAACTTCTCTTTTTCATGGAATAAATTATGATGTTTATTGAATCTATGTTTTATGATCCATGTGGCACACTTATGAATGAAATTAAATGATTAAGAAGGGTGGGCTCAGATAGTTCTCCAATGCACTGGGTAATGATTAGTATCATGATATGTCAAATGTATTGATATTTTAAGCACACAAATTCATGTTCAATGAGGGAATACCCATGATCTATGTACAAAGAGTCTTGTCTCATGCTAATATCATGTAAAATGTTGATGCCACATTTCCATGTTATTATAATAATTCTATATCATTACTTTATGTTCATATTTCTCTTATGCTCCATTAATGTGAATATTTCCTTAGATTTATAGTATTTATCATGTTATTCCATGTTTACTCCTTTGTTGGGATTTATATCTCACTCTTTTTTATGCATGTCCCCATGTTATCCCAAGAAATGAAAGGTACGTAGGAATGTTGTTGTCATGTAAAAGATGTTTTCTATAAATATGTTGTATTTAATGTCTTAAGATGTCATGTAATGTTCCAAATTTTACAAGACACTATACCTCTCAATCCTCAGGGTTGTCTTCAGGGAAAATTTATGTAATGAATCGTGTTTTTGTGTGTAATTAAATGCAGGATTGTAATAGTTGGTTTTATAGGATAGGTTTAGAAATGATTGGGATTAAGATTTTAAAACCCCAGTGATAGCCTTTATGATAAGACTAAGTATAATAAAAACATCCCTAAATTTTGGTGAGTATATAGTAAGTGGATTATAAATCAAATAAATCCTTGTATGGATACGAATAAGTAGAGGTGGCTTTGGCAGAGATGTATCTTGGAGTAAAACCAGAAAACACAACATTGATATAGTTTCGAATGTGAACCAGTACACAACAACATGCCTTACTGCACTCTTGGTTTCCAAATCTTGAAGAATATGCTTTGGTAAATTCATAATAATAGTATGAACCATTATTAAGGGAATTAAAAATCCCCTAATAATATATGATGGGAAGTAGATCGTGCAAAAATAGATTGAAGACTATAAATTCATAAGTTATGGAAATAAATGTAATTTATAAGATAACCCTTTTTTCATTGGATTACCCTTTATTTCATACCCCTAACATTCCTTTTCATCCAACCAATGGCCAGTAATAGGAGGACACGAGCTAACAACTGATGCGAAGATCATTGTGATGACTGTTCTAATGAGATGCACAATCTGATGGGAGAGGGAATCACAAAATTTGTCACGATACTCCCAATGTTAAAACAAATTTTTCATATAAACAAGGGAAATGTGGAATTTCCACACCCCCCCCCCCCCTCATGAAGGAACATGTTGCAATCGAATGCTTAATGAGACAAAGGCCTCCATATTTTAATGGATCACCTGATCCCTCAATCATAGATCAATGAATCAACTCAATTGTGAAGATATTCTTCGTCCATCAATGTAATGAACAATAGAGGGATACTCTTGATGATTGTTGTATGGAGGGTGAATCTAATCAATGGTGGAAACTGATCAAAAAAATATAATGCCTAATGATGAGATCAATTTGTTGGAATAGAAGAATTTTTAGAAAAAAAATTGATAAATATTTTCAAAGAACCCTCCAACTTAAGATGGAAAACTACTTGTTTTCCCTCATGAAAAAAGGTGAAAAATCCATCGGAGCGTATAAGGAAAACATCATATGTCTTGTACGATAATCACCAGACTTTGTCGTTACCCTCAAATACAAGGATGGATGCTTCTTTAGTGGGCTAAAACCTTGCCTACAAAAATTCTTATTGATCTGTTACTTTGATAGCTATAAGGAAATTGTCTGATGGTACCTCAAAGTAAAAATGGAGATTGGCCAATCTCAGGGGTATCATTTGGATAAGAAACAGAAAGTGAACTTGAATTCTGGCATCTTGATGGATAAATCCAATGGTGCTATGAAATTCCATCACCCCTCTTTCTTGAGGTGCAAAAAGAAGCACCCCAAAAATTTTCAGAAGGGGGAGAAGAAATGCTTTAGGTGTGGAAGATAAGGGAACTTGGCCATTACCTATGTACTATAATACCCCTATTCTATGATAGAAGAGAGGATCTATTTGTTAGACCCTCAACCCATTGTTCATTGCTTCTTCTGTAATGAAGCTAGGCACTTTCCAATCCAATACCCAAATCCAAGATTTTTTTAAGGCAACAACAAACCTCCAATGTAGCAAGGGAGAGATCTTTCCATCACTACGGATGAAGCGAACCCTAAAAACTAAGGGCTTGAAGGTACACTGATTTTTCATTCAAGAATATAAAACATACATTTTGATTATGGTTCTGTGCATTCTTTTATATCCCAAGTATTTAGTAGAACAGTCCCAAAACCACCAAAAATCATGAAAATATAGATGTCGATGAGAATGGAAAATAGGGAAATCATTGCATCCTATGAATATAAATCCTCCCATATAAATATTTGTGGATTTAAAATCACAGTGTTCCTCTTTAAACTCCCTCTGTAAAATTTTTATGAAATTCTGGGCATGGATTGGCTTTCCCTTTATAGAGCCAACATTAATTTCTTTGAGAGGGAAATCGCTCTCAATGTGGTGAATTGACATCTAATTCATTACAATTTCAAAGATGATGTTGAATCTTCTTTAGAATCATCATCTCATGCCAATATATTACTACCCTATGAGAACATGTAACTTTATCAGATGTTGGTGTCTAAGGAAGAAACCATCCTAGAATACATGCATATTTTAAGGGAATTCACTGAAGTGTTTCCTCAAGAATTTTATTTTCTACTTCTTAGAAGAGAAGTTAAATTCCTAATTGATCTTATACAAGGGTCAATACCAATATCTGAGACTCCGTATAGAATGGGTGTTGGGGATATTGAAGAGATAAAAAAGCAATTACTGGAGAATCTAGATAAAAGGGGTTATATGCCCAAGTGCTTCACCATGTGGGGAATCAGTCCTCTACATCAAGAATAAGGTTGGGTCAATGCACCTTTGAATTGATTATCACGAGCTCAACAAAATCACGATAAAGAACAAGTATCCCTTTCTAAACATTGATGACTTGTTCGATCAGCTACGTCGATCGCAATAATTCTCCAAGGTGGATTTGTGGTAGGGGTATTACCATGTAAGGGTGAAAAGGGAGGATATCACCAAGAATGCATTTTAGAAAAGGTACGAGCACTATGAATTTATAGTAATGCCTTTTGGACTCTTTAATTATTAGAAATATTAATGGACATAATGAAAAGAATTTTTGGATATTACCTCAAAAAATTGTTGGTAGTGTTTATAGATGAAATTCTAATATACTCTACAACAAAGGAGGAGCACGAGGATCTTATAATCCATGTACTAGAGATCTTATCAAAGGAGACTATATATGAAAAGTATAGAAAGTCTGAGTTCTCGTTGAAGGATGTCTCATTCATGGGTTATACCACCAAAAACAATGAGATGTATATGGATCCCTCTAAGAAAAATTAAATTGAGGGATGGTCGAGGCCAGCATCAGTGACAAATATCCATAGCATCTTTGGGTTAGATAGATATTATCTCCGATTAGTGAGAAATTTATCATGATTTTCAACCCTTCTTAACAATATACCTCAAAAGGGAGCCATGTTTTCGTGGAATGATGAATGAAAAGAGAGCATCTAAGAGTTGTAAAAAAGGCTTATCATTATGCCTATGATCACACTACCAAAAAGTGGAGAACTTATTGTGGTATTTAGTGATGATTAGAATAAGGGAATGGGCTGTGTGTTGATAAAAAATCATAATTCCATTGCCGATGTTTCAAGGAAATTGAAATTTCATGAGCAGAACTATCCAACACATGATCTATAGATGGATTCAAAAATCTTCATTATAAAAATATGGTGACATCAACTCTTTGGGGTTGAAGTGTTAAATATATATTGATCACAAAAGCATCGAGTATATATTTACACAAAAAATGGTTAATATTCACAGACAAAAATGGTTATATCTAATAAAAGACTATGACTTCTCAATCTATTACCACCATGGGAAAACGAACAAGTTGGCGGATGCTATAAGTAGAAAGGACCCAATGATTCCATCATTGATGTGAGTTGAAAAGGATCCAATCTTCCAAGATTGGATGATGATGAACATGGCGATCATAATTAAGGGAACATCATCAATACTTTCACAAATGATTTCTCATCTAACTCTTCTGAAAAGTTTAAACCATGCCCAAATGATTGATGTGGGAATTCAGAAGAACGTGGAAACATTAAGAAAAGCGAAATCATCAGAGTTCAATTTTAATTGGGAAATAATTTTGAGATTTGGGACAATACTAAATGTTAGATAAAATACGGAGTTAAATAATGAACTTTTGGATGATTCAAATAGATAAAATACCTCAATTCACCATGGAAACACAAATATGTATCGTGATATCCAAGAGCATTATTGGTGGGATAACATGTAGAATGATAGCGTTGAGTATACATCAATGTGCCTGGTGGGTCAGCATGTGATGGTTGAGAGTAAGATGTCTAAGGGGATGATTCAACCATTACCCATAATAGCATGGAAATTGGAGTACATAACCATGGGCTTTGACATTGTCCTTTTAATTACATCCAGTGGAAATAATGTTATATGGCTTATTGTGGATCGTCTAACAAAAATTTCACACTTCATTATAATTCGAGATGAGTTCTCAATAGTTAAAAATGGCATGGATATACATCTTATAAGTGGTATGGATCCATGGAGTACCACTATCAATTGTATCTGATCGAGATCCAAGATTCACCACTATGTTCTGGAAGAGCCTCTAACATGGTCTAAATACTGAGCTTGCCTCATTACTTCTTATAAAAAACAAACTGATGGCCAATATGAGAGGACGATCCCAACAGTTGAGGAAAGGTTGAGAGCATACTCAATGGACTTCAATGGTGGATGGTATGAACACCTTTTTTGGGTTGAGTTCACTTACAATATTGTTTTTCACTCAAGCATCAAAATAAATCATTATGAAGCTCTTTATGGAAAGAGGTTGAAAACAAGGACATGTTGGGATGATGATGTGGAGCGAAAACTCCTAGGTCCAAAAATGGTCGAAGAAATGGTGGTGAAGGTTAAGACCATCCATCAGCACATTAAATGTACTCAAAGTCGAAAAAAGATCATTGATGATAAGCATCGATGAGACCTATATCTTAATGTTGGAGGAATAGTATTCATCCACATATAAACATGGAAGAGGATTATGATATTTTGGAAAAATGGAAATCATAGTCTAATGTATATCAGCAATTTTGAGATCCTTGATCGCATTGGAGTAGTTTCCTATCGACTAGCACTCCAACCAAACATACCTCAAATACATGATGTTTTCCATGTATCACTCTTGATGATATACATTCCTAACACATCACATGTAATCAATCAAGATGTGGTACCGTTGGAGAATGACCTCTCTTATGAAGAGAAGATGGTCATTATATTTGATCATAGGAAAAAAGTTCAACAAAACAAGAAAGTGAACATCGTCAAGGTGTTGTGGAAAAACCACTAGTTTGAAGACAAAATGGGTGAATCAGATAAAGTGATGAAGAAGAATTACCCTCATATTTTTTAGTGTGGGGAAATTAAATTTCAAGATAGAAATTTTTTAGGGGGTAATATTGTAACGATCCAAACATTTGTCAATGAAAATTCATCTTGATCTATTTAAATGTCTTATTATTTGAAATGGTTATATACATGATATGCACACAAATGGTTTTATGTTTTTGGATATTAAAATACCGTTTCATATTGTCACCACTGCTAATATAGTCATTTAACAGTGATCACTTGATTAGTATAAATATAGGTTTTTAACAAATACCATTTACTCAGAAAAAGGAAGTGATGGCATCATCCCGTAGAATTGGTCCATACGAATCCCATTATTCAGAGCATAGAAAGGTGGTCTAGTCACATGGATTCTTTCTTTACCATGACCAAGTTGATATTCAACACATTAATCATGAACGGAATCGCCTATGGGAGAAGTGAAAGTTAATATAGATAACCACCCGAGCGAAGCTATCTGAGCTACCATAAGAGTCTGTCACCATCGCACACCTTACCCATTGGTCTTATTTTGGTGTTATAAGGGGTTTTGTTACAAGACACTAGAACTATAACAATGTGCATTATTTTTTTATAGAAAAATGAATATACATTCTTTTTTTTTGTAAATGGGTTTTAAATAAAAACAGTATTTTTAGTTTACATTTATATTCAATTAATAAATCTAATGAATATATGGTTTTTTGAAATAAATAATATATTAATAAAATAGTATAACTAAATTTATTTTTATAAAATATAAATGATTTTATAATTTTTATGAATAAAATTGTAATTTCGATTAAGGTCTGAAAGCTATTTTTGTCGAAACAAGTAAATTTTTTATAAATATTGTTTTTATTTTTGAAGTAAGAATTCACATATTTATAAAAAAAATAGATAAAATGATATCTTTTTTGGATTCAGGACTTCTAAATTATCTAATAGTTAATATTTCATAATTTTATGAGAAAGTCTAATTTTTGGGTAAAAATTAAAAACCATTTAAATATATAATTTGTTTTATGACAGCATAATGAACCAATAGTGATGTAATAAAATAATATAAAAGATATTTTCGACCAATATATGTTTTACCTTTAAAATAATGTGATTTAATATTTGTTTCATTAATTTTATGGTGCCTTAGTTGACCCTCCAAAACTTATAAAATATTTTTACTTTTTAAAATGATTTCCTTGAGAGTGTGACTCAACTCCACATAAGAAGGCCTAATATTTTAATAAGTTTGGATATTGGACATATAAAATAATATTCTTCACTCCACATTAGAAAAAACCATGGGATTGTTTGTGATTGTTTTTAGTTTATTGTGTAGTGTCCAAAACCTAAATAATAATGAATTCCCTCATATTTTCTATACAATACCACTCAATATCCCAATACACTTCACTAATACCATTTTATGCACTACCATCCCATTCCCCCCTCTCTCTATAATCCTTAAAAATCACCCCATGCTCCTAATAATCCTCTATCAGGCCTCTCCAAAGACTATTGTATCACACTTTCAAGTAAGTGACCCTCACATTTCGTTCTTCCTTATTTATGTCCAAGATTCCATATTTTATTATACATTTTTATTTTCAATTAAAAATGTTATGTTATGATATCACACCTCTGATACACATCCCCTCTAATGTTTTAATGATTTGAAACCCCTTATCATCTCATTAATTCCTCCCATGTTCACCCTTTACCATGTCGAAATTCTGTAAGGAATTTCTCTCTCCTCATTTACATTAATGAAAATGTTTTTTATTATACATCTAAATTCCATAAAATATATTCGGATACTATATTAAAAGACCTAATAACTATCAATTTTATGTTTAAATTATGATATACACCTTTTTCTCTCATGAACCCATTTTATTATTTCTGTTTGACATCATTATACTTCCAATGTCAGACCAAAATTGTCATGCCAAGATCATCGTGCAAGTGAATATCATACCCATTTATCTATGAATGGTGTTCACCTTTATGAACATTTACTTTTTGATTTTGGAATTACATTTATGTACTCCACATATCTTATTCAAGGAAAAAATTATAATTTTTATTGAATCTATATTGTATGATCTATGTCCCACACTAACGCATGAAATAAAATGATTAAGAAGGGTGTGCCCTGATAACACTCCAATGATTTGGGTAATTATTAGTATCATGATATGTCAAGTTCAATGTGGGTTTACTCATGATACATGTGCAATGAACATTGTCTCATGCTAACATCATGTTAAATGTTATTGCAACATTTCTATTTAATGATAATCATGCAATACTATGCATTTATATTCATGTTTCTCTTGGAATCCATAGATATTCTTATTTCCTAACATCTATAGTATTATTAATGTTATTACATTTTTACCCCATTACTAGGCCTTATATCTCAATCTTTTTTATGTATGTACCCCGGTAATCACATGAAATGATATGTAAGAAAGAATTTTGTGGTCATGTAAAATAAGTTTTCAATAAAGATGTTTTATTTTATATCTTATGTTGTCATGTAATGTTTCTAATTTCCCATGGCACTAGACCACCTGATCCTCAGAGTTTTCTTAAGTGATTGGTTATGTAATGAATCATGTTTATGTGTGTAATAAATATCAGTGTTGTTGTATTCATGGAATTGAAATTCTAGTATCTCATGTGCTAAGCATGAAGTCACATCCTGACGTTGTACCTAAGTTTGGGTTTTCATGGAGAGTGATAGATGAGAAATCCTCATTGAATATTGATATTGGAGATTTTAGAGGTAGATTTTTATTTTTATATATGAATGTGTGGTCATCTTGGGTACAGCAATTGGGAGAGTCCTTGTTGGGGGATTTTTAGGTGGTGGTTTGGAGAGACCGGTTGGTTTTAGGAGATTCCCCTTATGGTAGATCTGAGGTTGGATAACACAATGTCTTTTTCATTAGAAGGATTTATATTTATTATGATATTCATGAGATAGTTCATATTTAGATACATAGTAATATTTTTGTTTTACTTACTGAAATTTAAAAGATTCACCATTCGTTAGAGGTCATTATTGGTGGCCTAGGTTGAAGCATGCAGTTTCAGAGTTTGATTCTCAATGTTTGGTATATAAGATATTGAAGGTGTAGCATTGTATTCCCATAGGGTTAATCCATCCATTAGATGTTCCCTAATGGATGTGGGAGGACATATAAAATTAATTTGTTTCTAGGGTTCCTTGAGTTTAGGGAGGATATGATGCAACATGGGTGACAGTTAATAGTTTTATAAAATCATCCCACCTTATAGTGATAAGTGATTAGAGATCAATAAAGGCTTTGTCGAGGATGAAACTGAAGGAGGAGGAGTTACTCCATGTAGTCCTTAGGAATATAATTTCTGATTGAGATCCCCATTTTAACTCCTAGGTGTAGAGAGGTCTTTAGTACAATTTTGGATCTCATTTATTCCTTCACTTAGATTTTCATTAGCAGATGGATAGTAATATAGAGCATACTATCCAGGCTCTTGAAGACATTTTGTACTCATCTATCATATATTTTTGTAATTCATGGATAAAGAACCTAACCTTAGCTGAGTTTTATTACAATAATAGATTCCACTCCACCATTGGTAGGGTACCGTTTGAACATTTTTATGGACACCCATTACATTATCTATTTGATCAAGACTAAGCTGAAGTGGGAGAAATTAATGGGTTGGGAAAAGTATAGAATATGAGAAAGATGGATTTGGTAATTATTGAGATGATGAATGTTGTAATAAATCATCATAAATCCTATACTAATTGTAAAGAACCATAATTTTCATGTAATTTTTTTTAAATATATGGGAATTTTACGAGTCTTCGAAAAATGATGGCGCTTGATTCTGAGGCCCAAAGTGCACCGAAGTAATTTATGAACATTTGTTCTGGTATATTCAGTAAACGTGAGTGGGTTTTTCTAGCTTTTGAACCAGTGCTTGGAATTGAAATCTGAGTGCACCGTTGAACTCGCAGCGCCTGTATTCATTTAAGAATACTTCCACCTTGATGGTAGTTGGTCGAGGGTGAAAGTAAATTTTTTGGGTTTTTTGTGAAAATAATAAAATAAAACAATCACTTTTTATTTTATATGTTGAAACCCCCTCTACTTGAGTTAAGGTTGTGGGGACCAACCAAATCCTCAAAACCTCTGAAATTTAAATTTTGGGGTGAGGACCACCTGAACCCTCTTAATGGGGGAAAAGCCTCTCAACTACCCCAATTAATTCTTTTATTCGACATAAAATTAAATCATAAGTTACCAATTAATGGTTTGTGTCAATATAAGAATTAAATGTTAAGTTACCAGTTAATTTTTTGTGAAAACATAAAAATAAATTTTATGTTATTATTTAAATTTTATGTTGGCTATTTCTTTTCTGATCGGTGGAATTGGGGAAGGGATTGGAAAAATAGAATTGAGAGAGAACATGAAGGATTATCCTCTACAACTAAGAACGCCAAAGAAGAATGTCAATGAAGAATACTGACCTCGACAATGACCTTCTTCTTCAAGACATCCTCTAATGGTGGACATATTCATCAATGAAGAATTGTGTCCATCGATGAACATTAATCCGACAAATGAGCTTCGAATCAAAGGTGTGTGACCCCACGACAAACGTCAACAACATCAACTTATATCTTTTTCGCCAACAATCTAAAAAACTAGGTCTTCATTTTTGTATGAATAATTTTCCCATGTTCTTCCCTTGAATTATTTTTTTGAGATTGGGAATAAATCGTTGTGGATGTTGTAAAGAATAATGATGAGGGTACGGGCCAAACAAACATGGCCCGACCCCTCTGCAAATCTTGTGATGATTTTGTGGTGTTAAACGCGATAAAGGTTACGGTGCAATGAAACCGCCCCATGACCGCCGCTGTCTCGTGACCCCCACGCCCTCACGGCACCCCCACGGCTGAGCCACTCTGTGGAACCCACTGCCACCGCGCCCCGCGGCTCCGCCACCCGCGGCCCTACCGCACCTCCAACGACTGCTGCTATCCAAGCCGAGCCGCCACCGCCAACCGGACCGAGCCGCCACCGTCGTCCAGGACAAGACACCACTGTCGTCCGCCGCGCCACCGCCGCCATCCAGGTTGGGCCCCAACCGCCATCGTCCACCAAGCTTCCGCCATCCACCGAGCCACTGTCACAAACCACCGAGCTGCCACTGCCATCTGCATTATCGTTGTCGTCCCGACATGTTGCTGACTGAGACTCCCCATGGCTAAGCCGCCCCACAGACGAGCCGCGCCACTACCGAGCTACTCTGGCCGAGCCGCCTGGTATCCTCAACCCAGTCCAGCCGACCCGCCCTATACGAGCCACCCTGTGGCCTCACGCCGTCCGCGGCCGAACCCCCCCCCCCCCCCCCCCCCCCGCATCCCCTCGCCTCCTGTCAGACTGCCCAGCAGGACAGGGTGCCCAGCACGGGTCGGACCGCACTGAGGGCCAGATTAACCCGAACCGGGTCAGCCCTAGCTGGGTTGGCCCTGCTCGGTCTGACCAAGTCAGATGGACCCAGGTCTACTACAACCCATTTACACTCTTTTGGCCATAACTTTGGCACCAGACGTCCGTTTGTCGAACCGTCCATGGCGCAGGAAATCTGGGAGTGTGATGGTCCCTTTGAGTATACCCCACTAGAGTTTCGGATTAAGATGGGGAATGGTCTAGTTGGATCGAGCAAAAATCCAATCGGCCCCCTGGGACTAAAAGGATAATAACTCACAGATCGGGTGTCTGATAGTCGCGTCGTCTGTTGTGTTGAGACCCCTATGACATGGAATACCTTTGAGATGCTTCTTCTTGGGACTTCATTGAATATGGAGTGTCAACCAGTAGCTCGTGGAGTGGATCCTCTTAGAGACGAGTGAGCATAGTGCGAGAACCCATTAGCTGGTTGAGACTTGACGACTGCTAACCTTTTCGACTTAGAGTGACATGACAAGCCCAATAGGGAGCGGCTATGTGTGACACGGTATACCCACAGTGGGGAGCACATCTGTGTGACATAGCAGACTCGCGGTACACGACAAGAGGATTACCATAGTAGGCCATGGTGGGGAGCACCTCTATGTGAAGTGGCAGACCCACAGTACTCGACATGAGGAGTACCTCAGTAAGTCATGAGGGGGGAGTTCTTCTATGTGACACGGAAGGCCCATGGTGGGGAGCGCCTTTGTGTAATTGGGAAGACCCACAGTACTCGACAGGAGGTGTACCTCAGTAGTCCAAGGTTTGTGGGAAGCACCTATGTGTGACATGGCAGGCCCACTATACTGGATAGAGGAGGGGATCTCCTACATCCGAGGTGTTTGAAGATGTGACTAGGGATATTACTTGTTACTACACCTAGAATAAATCCCAGTTTGTGCTGAGTCTGTATCTCTATGTATTCCTCATGATTGAGATGGATTACTTAATAAATTTTGTATATGTATAGGCATATGCCAAAGTAGGGTTATCTGTTGAATACATAATTTTTGGTTTATCCATGGTGGTTTTTGTGATACCTTGATGGTCTAAGGGTCCCTACTATGTATCTTTATACTCACCCCTGCACGGGCTATGCCCACACCATGTTGTGTTGGATGTAGAAGACGGACAACGTTGAGTGAATCATAGAGAACCTGGACTGGATGGTGCCCAAAGGTAGACCATATGACGTGTCAGTACGCATAGGAGACGGGTGGATGTGGGATGATGACGAGGAAATATGTACCTACCCTTCAGGTAGGAACCTCAGAGGATGATCCAGTAGCTATCATTTCTCTTTCTACAATTGTTTTGTATTTCAGTTGTACTTGTACCTTTACTATTGGGCTTGTATTCTAACACCTTTACATTCATCACACTTTTGGTTATACATTTTTCTTATGTTTGTATCTTAATGTGTGCTTGGTTACATGAGATTATAGGTTAAAAAGGCAATTCCTTCCCAGTTTTAGGTAAAACGTTGTTCGGTGCTAGTCACCAGCCCCTAGACTATGGAAGGCGGGCCTAGGGTAGTCACTGCATGAGCCCTAGGGGACATTTCATGACAAATTTATATCAATGAAATTAGTTCCACCGAAGAACTAGGACTCTGATATTTTCTATGATGAAATAGTGTTAAGGGTAATGAAGGTAGTTTTTAGTTCCGGGAGTCCAGTGTTGGTGTAGTGGCCGATGTATCTATACACCAGGTCCCTGACTTCTGATTTCCTACTCAGTGCACAAAAAAACTGATTGCGTGTGTGTTTCCATGAGCTTTCATTATTATCTATTTTATTCATCCCACCATGTATAACAAATTAAACGTGGCACACATTTTTATTTTCCGGATGCCTCCACACAGACATCCATCTAGGGTTCTGAGAGTTGTATTCACTAATAGCCCACCGAGCGATGAGTCCTCGGTGCAGGGCCCTTTTCCAATATAGCCATTAGCAGAGGAATCAGTGGTACCATTACCCTTTGGGCCACCGATACCACCAACCATAGTAGCAGAGAGCGCACGCCACTTGATCGTGTTGCATGAGTTCCAGCACCAAAGGCCACCGAGGTTCAGGGGAGAGACAGATCCACAAGCGGCTAAGGATTGGCTGGAGGCTATGGTGAGAGTCTTTCGACTCGTATGCACACCAGCCGATCTCATGGTGATCCATGCCGCCAGCCTTCTACAGGTAGCAGCGGGCTGATAGTGGAGCTTGATTCTTCAGGTTCATGATGAGGTGGTGCATCTCTGGGAAGACATTGAGAGCCTGTTTTAGGCAGAGTTTTTCCCAGCAACTCTTCGCATAGTGTGTAAAGAGGAGCTTCTTCATCGGTAGTAGGGCACCATGATTGTAGCTCTATACTCAGAGAGGTTCAACGACCTCTCACGCTACTCCATGCCTATGATACATGACCCATTCTTCGGGGCATGGACCTTTGAGAAGGGAATCCAGAGGGAGACCAGGGTGTCGATGATCTCACTCAGCATCCCGACACAGGCGGGGGTGTTAGAGAGAGCCCTCTTACTGTAGAGTTTTTTTGCTGAGCAGTCACCAGCAGCGAAACCCACCACCAGTCATCACGTTGCGGAGACTTCTGTAGCTGGTAGTAGACCGATGTCACAGAGGTCCAAGAGGACCAGTCCTACAGGTGGATGACTACATGACTAAGTATCAGTTGTGCGGGGAACCCGTGGAAGAACCAGTTAGGAAAGGATCATACAGTATTACTCATTCAGTAGGCAGGGTCACATGGCTCATGACTATCCGACCAATCATAAAGATGATCAGAAGATGGTTGAGGGAATTCCCAGGTAGAGACAGAGGTTCGATTGAGGTGGTACGTAGGGAGTAGGCCGACATGGAAGAGGAGATGGTCGTGCAGCTATCAGTGGGCGATGATTCGAGATGTTACTGCCACCACCATCAGGAGGTCCACCCTGACCATAGAGAGCAGGTGTACAGTAGAGAGCTCATCTCCAGAAAGCTGAGGCTTATGATCACGGTGCTCCGGAGATGATACGAGTTACGATTTGTATCAACTCCACCTTAGTTGTAGTAATTATAGACATAGGTTCCAATCATTATTTTACTGTCATTTACCTCGTTCAGAGCTCGGAGATTCCGACAGAGTCATTGGATCAATTTTTATGGCTAGAGACTCCTATGGGAGGGGATTCGACGATTACACACTGGTGCCATCAGTTTGAGCTTACTCTCTGAGGTGATAGCTTCAGATGGGATCTCATAGTAGTAGCATCGATCCCTTACAACGTCATCTTGGGTGTGGACTGGTTATCTATAGTACATGTTCAGATAGACTATATTAGGCGGAATGTGCAAGGTGTCTTCATAGATGGGACGAGGTTTACCTTCACTGGTTAGAATGGAGCCTTCGTAGCGCACGATGGACATTCCCGAAAGAGAGTACAGGTGATCACTAATAAGTTGGCTAGCCTTACCCTCAAAGTTATTGATATGGAGAGTCCGAGCTATCCTATAGTGGTAGACTAGTAGGCAGATGTTTTCCCTGATGATTTTCTGGGTCTACCTACTCATAGAAAGGTGGAATTTTACCTTGAATTGTACCCCAGGACGACACTGATATCTACAACAAAATATCGGCACCTGAACCGGGTGTCCTTGAAGAATAATTACCCACTCCCTATGATTGATAAAATCTTTCAATAGCTGAAAGGAGCACGGTGGTTCTCGAAGATAGACCTCATATCAGACTATCACCATCTCAGAGTGTGAGATGAGGATGTGTAGAAGACAGAATTCATATATCGGTATGGCCATTATGAGTTCTTTGTTATGACATTCGGTGTGACCAACCCTCCAGAAGTGTTCATGGGACTCATGAAAAGGATCTTTCAGCCATTCCATGATTGCTGTGTAGTATTATTCATCGATGATATTCAGATCTCCTCAGCTACTAAGGAGAAACATGCCTATCATTTGCAGGTAGTACTTGACACACTCCGAGAGCACCAGCTTTATGGTAAGCTCTCGAAGTGCCAGTTTTGGATACGAGAGGGTCACTTTCTAGGGCATGTCATATCAGAGTCAGGATTTGCAGTGGATCCAGTGAAGATTGAGGAGGTACTTTATTGGGAGCAACCCAAAAGTGTGACAGAGGTATAGAGTTTCCTTGGATTGGCAGGATATTTCTAGAGGTTTGTGCCAAACTTTTCCCAAGTTGCATCACCACTATTAGTATTGACAAAGAAGGGGAAACCCTTTTTTTGGTTGGAGAAATGCCAGTGGAGTTTTCAATAGATGAGTTATACGCTAACTAGTGCCCCCATCTTGTGGCTTCTATAGGAGGGTGTAGAGTACGTAGATTACTATGAAACATCCGGGAATAGACTCAGATGTGTCCTGATGTAGGAGCGAGCAGTGATCACTTATGGTTATCAACAACTGAGACAACATGAGTAGAACTTTTCTACCCATGTCCTTGAGTTAGCAAGAGTGTTCTTCACCTTGAATATGTGGCGACACTATCTAATGGGGGAGCACTTTACAGTGTACTCTGAACAGAAGAGTCTCTGGTATATTTTCTCTAAAAAGGACATGAACCAGAGACAACGACATTGGCATGAGTTCCCCCAGGAATATGACTTTGAGATAGTCTATACTCTTGGGAAGGGGAAATTTGTTGTAGATGCACTCAGAAAGAGATCTGTTATACTGCCACTAGGAGAGGCGATGGAGAAGTTGGATGCTTTGTAGATATCCTTTCAGGATATGGATAGAGCAGTTTTTATTCAGTCTCTAATAGTCACTCCCCGACTCCTTCATCGAGTCAGGGATGTGCAGCGTGGGGACGCTGACTGCAAGACCTGACGTGCTTATATATCCACAAGATAAGAACTTGAAGGATTTTTTGAAGGTGGGGATCACGTCATCCTCTTCAGATGATGTACCATGGTACTAGTTTCACTTCAATAAGATGTGTTGAGGGAGTTCCACAAATCCCCTCTAGCGGTAGATCCTGGAGTGGCAAAGATTTACTTGGATCTCCGATGATAGAACAGGTAACCAGGAATAAAGAAAGCAGTAGAAGAGTTTGTTTCTAGGTGACTCATATGTCAGCAAGTGAAGGTGGAGAATCAGGTACTAGTAGGCTTGGTTTAGCCATTGGAGGTCCTAGAGTTGAAGTGGGATGGGATATACATGGAATTTGTGATAGGACATCCACGTACATCCAGGGTTCATGACTCGATTTGGGTGATCGTCGACCGACTCACAAATTCGTCCCACATCATAACGATCAGAGTGCAGGGCACATTAGAGGGATTTGGATGCCTCTATGTGTAGCATATTTTACAGCTACATGGAGTACCCTTGATTATTTTCACTGATAGGGATGCACATTATACTTATCGGCTATGGAAGGGGTTGCAGGAGGCTTTTAGGATGGATCTTCGTTTGAGCATCATCTTTCATCCTTTGACGGATGTCCAAACTGAGTGGACCATTCAGACCCTCGATTACAAGTTGCGTTCTTGCGTCCTCGACATTTTTTTGTAGCTAGGGGATCACATGCCTTTGGTGTAGTTTTCATACAACAACAGTTATCAATTCACTATTTGGATAGCACCTTTTGAGGTGTTGTACGTGAGACCTTGCAGATCACCTTTATGCTGGACAAACTCAAGGGAATCATAACATGTGGGAGAAGATTTGTTATGAGATACCATATAGATTGTGAAGATTATCCTGGAGTGGATGAAGTCTTTACAGTGCAGGCATAAGCCATATTCCGACAGGAGACATAGACCTCTAGAGTTGGATGATGGTGACCACATTTTTAAATGGGTCTCACCTTGACAAGGTTTGCAGATATATGGATGAGGCAGAAAGTTATCTTTATGGTTAATAGGACCATTCCAGGTCCATAGTAGAGATGGCGAGGAGGCATATCACTTAGCTCTTACACTTCAGTTGCACCAGGTGCACGACGTCTTCCACATATCCCAGCTAAGGATATACGTGCACGACCCATCTCATATCATCGACTATGGTGAGTTGGACATCAACAATGGGGAGATATTTATGGTTTTTCTTTTAGAGATTGAGGATCGATATGAATGGGTCCTTCATGGACGGTTGATAGCTCTGGTGTGCATTCGCTGGCAACACAAGAACCTCCAGGAGAGCACATGGGAGCGGGAGGCTCAGATGCATGCCCAGTACCCCAACATGTTCCCTTAGTATGAGTTGTGGATTATAGGGACATAAAACCCTGAGGTGGGGAGAATGTAAAGACCCAAAATATCCATTTATTTTTTTTAAATATATGGGAATTTTATGAGTCTGCAAAAATTGACGGTGCATGATTCCATGGCCCGGAGTGCCCAGAATGATTTCTGATCTTTTGTTCGGGTATATTCAGTAAACATGCGAGCAGGTTTTTCTAACATTTTAACCGGTGCTCAGAATTAAAATCTGAGGGCACTGTTGAACATGCTGCTCCGGTATTCCCTTAAGAATACTTTCACCTTGATGGTAGTTTATCGAGGGTGAAAGTTAATTTTTGGGTTTTTTCGTGAAAATAATTAAATAAAGCAATAAATTTTTATTTTATTTGTTGAAACCCCTTCTAATTGAGTTAAGGTGGATGGGACCACCCAAATTTTCAAAACCCCCCAATTTTGAATTTAGGGGTGGGGACCATTCGACCCCTCTTAATTGGGGAGAAACCACTCAACTCCCCAATTAATTCTTTGAGACAAAATAATATTAGTTGCTAAGTTACAAAATAATTTTATGTGTCAACATAAGAATTAAAGGTTATGTTACCAATTAATTTTATGTGACCACCTAAAATTAAATGTTAAGTTATTATATAAATTTTATTTTGGCTATTTGTTTTCTCCTCGGTGGAATTGGGGAAGGGATTGGCCAGAGATAATTGAGATAGAACTTGAATGATTATCCTCTGCAATGAAGAACACCAACGAAGAACATCCATGAAGAACGCCGACCTCGACTTCGACCTTATTCCTCAAGCCATCATCCAATGGTGGACATATTCATCAATGAGGAATCTCCTCCATCATAGAATGTTAATCTGATAATTGAGCTCAGAATCGGAGGTGGGGGATGGGCGTGACGAACGTTGACAACTTCGACTTCCCTCTTCATCGTCAACAATCAATCAAGGTAGGGGTTTATTTTTGTATGAATACTTTTCGCATGTTATTCCATTAAATTATTTTTTTCGGGATTGGGAATAAATCATTGAGGGAGGTTGTAAAGCTTGATGTTCTTCTTCAAGTTCATTTTGATCCATATACTACCACCCTAATACAGAGGGTACGGGCCAAACAAACATAGCATGTCCCCTCCACAAATCTTGTGATGCTTTTTGGGTGTTGAATGTGATGAAGGTGACGGTGCAACAACCCCACCCTGCAGCCACCACCACCTCGCGACCTCTGTGCCCTCGTGGCGCCCTCGTGGCCGAGCTTCTCTGCAACACCCACGGCCCCAGCACCCCACGTCTCTGCCACCCATGGCCCCGTCGCGCTACCCACATCCGCAGCTGTCTGGGCTGAGCCGCCGCTGCCGACCGGGACGAGTCGTCACCGCCTTCTAGGCCGAGCCGCCACCGTCGCCAT
Source organism: Viscum album (assembly GCA_963277665.1). Lineage (NCBI taxonomy): Eukaryota > Viridiplantae > Streptophyta > Magnoliopsida > Santalales > Viscaceae > Viscum > Viscum album. The sequence goes on from OY728141.1 coordinate 1,145,076,760, forward strand.
CCGTCGAGTCGCCGCCGTCCGCCGATCCTCCGTCACAGACCGCCGAGCCGCTGTCATCATCCATCGTGTTGTCGTCGTCCCACCAAGCCACTGGTCGAGACTCCCCAATGGGGAGCAGCAGACTCATGGTGGGGAGTGCCTCTGTGTGAAGCGGCAGACCCATGGTACTCAATAGCATGTGTACCTCCGCAGTCCAAGGTTTTTATGAAGCACCTCTGTGTGACGCGGCATTCCCACTATACTTGATAGAGGATGGGATCTCCCGCATCCATGGTGTTAAACGATGTGTCTAAGGATGTTACTTGTTACTACCTCGAGAATTAATCCTAGTGTGATATGAGTCAGAATCTTCGTATTTTCCTCCTGATTGGGATGTATTACTTGATAACATATTTATATGTTTTGGCATATATCAATGTATAGATATCTGTTGATTTCATACTTTGTGATTTATCCTTGGTGGGTTTTGTGAGACCTTGAGGGTCTTGGGGCCCCTACTGAGAATCATTATACTCTCATATGCATGGGCTATGCCTGCAAATTTCTGTGTTGAATGCAGAAAAAAGACACCGCTAACTAAGGAAGAGAGTACCAGGACTTGACAATGCCTGGAGGTGGACCATACAACGTGTCTGTAGGCAGAGGACACGGGTGGACGTGGAGTTCTGAGGATGAAATCTATACTTACCCTTCAGGTAGGAACCCCGGAGGATGATCCAGTAGCTATATTTTCTCATTCCTCAGTTGTTTTGTATTTCATTGGTATGTGTACCATTGCTGCTGGGCTTGTATTATAGCCCCAATACTTTCAGAACTCTTTTGGATATACAGTTTTCATGTGTTAGTATCTTATTGTGTTCTTTGTTACGTGAGGTTACAGGTTATAAAGGCAATGCCTTCCCAGTTTTAAGGAAAATGCCTTTCAGTACTAGTCGCCAGCCCATGGCTTGTGGAAGGCAGGCCTGGGGTAGTCAAGTCACGGGCCCAGGGGGACAGGTCGTGACACTAATCATAGGAGGAGAACACTATAGTTTGATGTTGTGGATCATTTGTTCTTGATGTTGAATTCTAATTAAAGGAAGAGATAGTTTGATAATTGGATAAAGCTTTCGTCCTATTTTTTGGCCTTTTGGATGTGTTGGCTCTTATTAGAGCCATAGAATATGTGACAAAATATCCCCCATATAAGAGCCCAATACATGATTTTTTTCATATCTCACGATTCTGTTTTTATCTTCATGATGATTCTCATGTCATTTATTGGGAAGATATCTATATTTATGATGATGAGTCATTTTAGAAGATGAATTTTCAGATCTATGATGGCCAAGAGATGGTATTTCATGGGTTTTTTATTCAATTTGATTATATCTTAAGGAGAAATAGTTACCTAGAAAAAAGTACATGGGATTGTTAGTCACAGATTTGCAGTATGTTCATGATGTTGTTTGATATTTATCTTTTCTCTTTTAAAGTAGTTAACTCGTTGATGCTTATATTTTCTATTTTATGAGATATTTTCCTCTTATTAATCTTGTGTCTTTACACTCATTCAAGAGATATCACCATTGGGTGAGTGTTTAGGTCCTTTTTGTAGTTGTCTAATGGTTTTTCACACATTCCTCTAATGAGGTGGATGGGATCCATTGGTGTAGATGTTGTTGAGAGGTATCTCATGGGGAGGTTTTGGGATGATTCCTTTTTCATTTCTTTTCTGTAATGGTTTATATTCCCAAGGTTGATAATTATTTTATAGGTATCTAATATAAGGGCCTAAATTGATGTAGTTCAACCCTATTTGTATTTTCTAGGCTCTTAGAGATTTGAGAAACCTTGGAAGTGGTCTGGAGGAGATGGGATATCAAATGCTGGAAGTAAGGATATTACACATTTTGTAATCCTTAAACATTGTTTGAGTATGGTTCATGACTTTTAAGGTAGGGTCCATGATGTGTAAATATTAAGGTTTAAATTATAAATTTTTTGATTGATCTCATCATCGAGCGCGTCAAATTGGTTGTTTAATTTTGACTAGAATTTTTGCAGTATAGCAGCAACCCTAGGTCGTCTCTCGAGGGAGCCATAGATCATTAATTTAAAGAGATGGTTTTGATTATGAAGGTATAAGGTGAATGCGGTTTTGTAAAACTTGTGGGTTTGATGATTAAAGATGAAAATATAAAATGAAAGTGATAAAACAATGTAGAGATTAATAGAATTAATTAAGCGTGATCAACCCTGTGTACTCTCATGAGGTTTATCCTTCATCGATTCATGATATAGGGTTATGATCTTTTAATCCCTATTTTTTAACACTTATAACCATATTGTTACTTAGTTTATACTAGGATACCTCCTAGGTTTTAGTCGAAAACACACAATGATTCACCGGACACCGCCGATGATTGGGTGATTTGTGTTTGACTTCATAACTGAAACTCACTAAGGCAACACACTAAGAACTCGATGCGCTGTCCAAGTATGTATGTTATTTTTTTGTGATACCGTGACATAAATTTACATGGCCTTGATAGTGCTTATGTGAGTCCAATTAACCAATATTACCCACACATAAACCTCAATTGAAAGGGGGAAAAGGAAGTGGTAAACGGTGTTTGAAACATCATATGAATGGGTACCCCCAAACATGATCGTATGAGTTGAGAATTACACACCAGTACATAACTCAATAAAATTAAAATAGATGATGAAGAAAAGCAACATACATACTGTAATTAAAAATATTATTCAATATAATAAAAAATGAAGCTCAGTATTACATCACATTCCTCCCCGGGTGATCACAAGGGGTTTAGAAACCCATGGGAGAGGAGGAAGAGAAATATGCTGGGGTAGAACTTCCCATAGACTCCATAACATATAGGGATGTTGAAATGACTCCTTGGGGACTCCAAAATGGCAGAACCTTGGCTATGGGCCGAACTCCCAAATGGTGTTCCCAAGGTGCCATTTTATAGGAAAATTGGAAGGTGGTATAGCCACACAGATTTCTTCAATCCAATTGTACCACATGTTTCGACTAGTACACACCTGAATATCGTTTCTGAAAAAACTGGAAGTTTGTATCCCCATATCCTGACTATCTACACTGAATTTTTGGCATCAATTGGAAAAGTGGATCTGGAGATATGGACAGATTACAGAACATAGAAGTTCACATTGTGTAGATTTGATTCTTTGGACATATCAGTTCAGTTCGGACCCTTGACGGCCGAATTGGGCTTGTATTATTTCATAGGAGTTGTATCCCATTATATTTTGTACCAGTAAACAAAATATGAGCCCCTTTGGATTCACGGAATTTCTTATAAAATCACAAAAGTGGACAGGTCTTCATGGATCCATGCAATTTTGGCACATTTTTCTTTCACTTCATCAAGGGCCCTTCAAATCATCTCCTCCTACATTGAAATAATAATAAAAAGTAACATCTACCATTATAATATTGATTAAAAATAATTAATTTATTCTAACCTAAAGTGAAATTTATAATTATATTTGAAATGTTCATTACAAAACTAGTTTAAAACAATGGAGTAAGGGTGGAATAAAATAGTGAATCATGGTACGATCACACCCCCACAACTAAACATTTTCACTCCTGGGAGAAGTAACATATCCAAAAATAATAATGCATATATATATATATCCCCAAAATCATGAATATTTAACATTTGAGGAAGTTTTAATTAAATTAATGTGATCTATGTACGAACCACACCAAGGAGTTCTTCCTTGTGAAAAAATAAAATGATGTCTTATAAATCATATCATAGTGAAATTCAAAAAGATTCATGATACCAAATTGATAAAATAATTTAGAATTCAACCATGACACAATCTCTCCTTGTGTGTGTGTGAAAACCATTCCATGTTATTCTTTCCACTTGTTATCCAATAAATATTGGTTATTTTAACGTTTTTTAGCTTAAATGATTTTGTCCACCGAACATACCCTACATACTTTGCAATAATATTTCAAGAACCACTGACATAAGCATTCCTAAAAGTCAATCCATAATCTTCCGAACTAGATATCCCCATATGTTTCACATTTCATCACTCCCCTCATTCATTTATTTTTTTAAAAGTTGCATTTGGAAATAATCTGACACTCATCTCTCAACCCTTGTTTGATCTCGTCACGACACTAATTGTAATAGTTATACCAAGATCAATGGTTGATAAGGAGTGTATTTTTACCTACCCAAGATAGAAGCAATTTTTTTTGAGGGTGTACAACAGTCGGACATTAGGTACACACACAATGGTCAATCTGGTATAGTAATGAAACAGATCAGATAAGGAACGAACGTATAGAAATATCCTTTAAAGATAAAAAATATTAACCTAACATATATTTAACTTATATTAAGTAAGATATTCACACTTTGTGGTTTGGTTCAAAAATTTGTGGATATATTAGTGACATCGTTTTTCCAAAAGCCACTCACACAAGGGGTATCAATAATCTCAAAGGTTTCACATAGATATGACCATTTATATCATTGACAGAAAACCAATTAACTAAAAATTTAACTCCCTGATGTTAAATTCATACAAATATTATTTTTCACCTTCGTTATGGTATTTTTAATTTCCCCCCTTTATGGTCACCAATTCATTGATGTTCGAAATTGTTGATTGGGAAAATTGAAAATACCATAAAGAATGCCAAAACAAGAAGAAAGAAGAAAACGATGAAAATTCATAACTAACCCAGGAATGTATCCACCCCCCACACCTAGAATGTGCAATGTCCTCACTAAAATAATTGATAATGTGAGAAGGAAGGATAAAAACTCGTGAGTTTTATTTGTATGATGCGTCAAGAAGGTGGATTTCCTCCACCAGATTTATTGGAAAACACTCATAGAAGTGCTTAAGTCACTACCCAGTGATGGTAAGACTTCATCCACTCTACTCATGAAAAATATGTATTTCACCAAAAGGGTAAACATTATTAGCAGTATAAGGACCGAGCCATCAGGAATGAAGCTTACCTGGGTGAAGCTTAAGCCTGTAATTTTACATGAGTACCTTCTCACCAATATAGAACTTCCCCTGGAGAATCATGATATCCTGAATAGCCTATGTCTTCTCTTTATAGCTCCGGGAGTTCTCATATGCATCACTTTGAATTTCTTCTAACTCTTGAATCTGCAGATTTCATTGCTCACCTAAATCTGAATGGTTCATATTACATTGTTTAACAGCCCAATATGCATGGTGTTCTACCTCCATTGGGAGGTGACAAGCCTTTCCAAACACAATTCTGTATGGTGAAATTCTGATTGGGGTTTTAAGAGCTATACGGTAAGCACAAAGTGCATCATCCAAGAGCAAACTCTAATCATTCATATTGGGTTATACCATTTTTTCCAAGATTCGTTTCACTTCGTGATTTGATATTTCTACTTTTCCATTAGTTTTCAGGTGATATTCAGTGGAGAAATTATGATCAACCACATACTTACGTAGAAGATTTTTCATGTTGTGATTGCAAAAAATGTGAACCCTGATGACTAATGATGAATATTGGTCAACCAAACCAACTGAAAATTTGGGAACTCACAAAATTAACAACCACTCGAGAGTCATCTGTCATGGTGGCCTTTGATTCCACCCATTTAGATACATAGTCAACAGCCAAGAATATGTACACAAATCCAAATGAATTTGTAAAAGGCCCCATGAATTCAATGCCCCATGCATCAAAGATCTCACAAAATAGAATGGGTTGTTGGGGAATTTCATTCCTATTGGAGATATTCCCTCTGAATTGACAACGACTACATGACTTCAAAAATCGTTGGGCAGCCCTATATAAATTTGGCCAATAAAGTCCTAAGTCAAGGACCTTTTAAGCTATAAATTGAGATCCAATGTGACCCCCACATGCCAAAGTGTGGCATAAGGTCAAAACATAGGTGAACTCATGGTCAGGGACACACCGACGAACTTCTTGGTAACTACAAATTCTCCACAATTATTGGTCATCCCAAATGTACCAACGATGAATCATGCTTATTTCTCTGGGATTGTGAAATGCTGAAATCCATGGGGACCCTAGATGTTTCTAGAAAATTCACAATGTCTGCATACCAGGGGGTAAGTTCATCAACATCACAAAGGTTCTCATCAAGGAATAATTCTCTAATGGGTTGGGGTGAGTCAACATGATGGTCCAATGGTTGGAAAATCCTACTAATGTGGTCAACGACTACATTCTCCACTCCTCTCTTATCTCTAATCTCAAGGTCAAAATCCTGGAGGAGTAGTATCCACCAAATGAGGTTGGGCTTGGCTTCAGGTTTCTTTAGGAGGAAATGAAGGGCAACATGATTAGAGAAGACGATGATTTTTTACCCGATAAGATATGAATGGAATTTTTCCAAGGAAAACACAATAGAAATAATATCCTTTTCAGTAGTTGTGTATTTTTCCTGGGTAGGGTCAAGGGTACGTGAGGCATACGCAAGGACATGAGGAGCATTATCAACCCTTTGTGATAAAACTTCCCCAACTGAAATGTTAGAGGCATCATACATAAGCTCTAAGGGGAGATCACACCTTGGTGGTTGGATGATGGGAGGTTATATGAGACTCTTTTTTAGTCAATTGAATGTATCCTCACAATTTTTATCAAACACAAATTCAGAATCTTTTGGAAATAACTCGGATAATGTAATTACAATCTTACTAAAGTCTTTAATGAATCAGCAGTAAAAACCAGCATGACCCAAGAAAGATCACACCTCACGAACACATTTTGGATATGGAAGGGTTGAAATTAATTCAATTTTATATTTATCAACTTGAATTACCATATTTGAAATGACATGCCCAAGAACTATCCCCCGCTCAACCATAAAATATCATTCCACATAATTAAAAACAAGATCTTTTTCAATGCAGCGGCGGAGGACAGAATCTAGGTGTTCCAAAAAAACATCAAAAAAAGATCCATATACCATGAAATCATCCATAAGGACTTCCATACAACTCTTAAGGTATTAAGAAAAAATACTGAACATACATCACTGAAAAGTACTAGGATAATTACATAGACTGAATGGTATCCTTGTATATGAAAATGTGCCGAATGGACAGGTAAATGTTGTCTTTTTTTGGTCCTCAGGGGTTATATGGATTTGGGAATATCCCAAATAGCCAACAAGGAAACAATAATGAGACTTACCAGCCAACCATTCTAATATTTAGTCATTGAAAGGTAATGTAAAGTGGTCCTTTCATGTGGCTTGATTCAGTCGATGGTAGTGAATACATAATCGCCAACTGTTTTGCACACTTGTTGGAAACAATTCATTATTTTCATTTGACACAACTGTTATTCCAATTTTTTAGGCACAATTTTCACTAGGCTATCCCATTTACTATTATATATAGGATAAATGATCCCCGCAGCAAGTAATTTACTAACTTCTAATTTTACCAATTCAAGGAGAGTGGGACTCAACTGGCGTTGAGATTGTCCTACAGGATTAGACTCATCATCCAAAAGAAGATGGTGCATACAAATAGATGGTCTAATCCCAGGAATATCATCCATTGTCCATCCTATTTACTTTTTACACATTCTAAAAAGTTTGAGCAGTTTTGATTCCTTTTATGGAGAGAGGTTATTGGAAATAATGACTGGAAATTAGTCAATACCCTCAAGATATGCATATTTTAAATTATAAGGAAGTTGCTTATGTTCCAAAACTGGTGGATTCTTGATTGAGGGAGGGGATTTAGGGGGAGTGAGGTCCATTAAACTGTCTATCTACTCATGTTTATTCTCTGAAGATAGAGAATATATAGAAATTAGATTTGAAGAATCATCGACAGTCATGGGTACCTCAGAATGAACATACTCATTAATTAAAGCACAAAATTTACACTTTTCATAACCCACACAACAATAAAAACATGAATCAAAACTCAAATCATCCAAGGGTGTATAAAACAAAAATTAATCAGATTTTGGGTTGAGGAGAGAGTTGTGTGTGTGTGCATCGTTTGAGAGAACTTCCATAGAATAGAGATGAAGAGTGGAGTGCTCTTTAATATGGTGTTTTATATCCTCAAGGATGTTAAAACATACCTTTTCTCCTCTAAATTCCACGTATAGTGTACCGTTGTGAATTTTGATGATCGTCATTGCTATTTTTAGGAATGTCCTCCCAAGTATGAGAGGAGCATGTCCTTGAGTTTGGGTTTCTTCCATCTCAAGAATGTAGAAATCATTAGGGAAGATGATATTCTTCACTCATACAAGGACATCCTCAATCACTTGTTGGATGAATTGTACACTGGTTGGCATGTTTCATGATAATTATGGTTGGTTGAATCTCTTCAACCTGTAGATAAGTATACATGCATTGAGGCATTAAATTACTGGAAGCACCTAAATCTAGAATAGCATCAGAAAATAATGTCTCTTCTATGGTAAATTGTATTGTTAATGTGTCTGAATCCTTGCATTTGGTTGGCATTTCTAGTTGAATCAAGGACGAGAGATTTCTCCCCTAGTTGACTCTATCATTACCATTCAAACTTCGTCTATGGGTGCAACTTTCTTTAAGAAATTTGGCATAATTGGGAATTTTATTGACTGCAACCATTAATGGAATATTAACTTGAACGTTTTTAAATGTATCCATTATTTCATTTTCAATCTCATTATCAATGTTTTTCTTGGATTTAGAGAGTATTTGAGGGAAAGGACGTGGAATTCATTGTTCTTGGGAATCCTTAATGATAATTTTATTGTCATTTTTATTTTGTTTTTCTTCATTAGAATATTTTCTGGGTGGAGAAAGTGTGTTTTTAAGAGGGGGCATACCTGTTGAGTATAATCAATAGACAGAGAAGCTTCTTTACCACTACGAAGTGTAATTGCATATACATTACCTTTTTCCTTAGTACTGGAAATTGGTTGAGATGGTAGTTCTTCAGAACCTTGCATCTTAAGTTCACCAATGGTGTTCGCCAATTTCCCCACTTGAGTTTGTAAATCTTGAATTGCCGATTTTGTGGTCTATTGAACTGGAGGTTCTGGGTTTCCATTTTCTTCACCACATCCTTGAGGCATGGTTCAAATTTGAGAGGAGGAGGATGATTGTTTTAAGAAGTTGAATAATAACAAGGTTCCATACCTTGTCCTTGTTGATACCAATTATGCTTGGGGTAGCTAGAGTTTACCCCTTGTCGGTAATGGGGTTGTTCTTGCCACCCTGGATTTGGATTTGGCCTGAATTGTTCTTTCTTGAAGGGAGATGCATGTTGAAATGGACACCCTAGGAACCCAGCTTCACAATACTCAGATGAATCTTGATGATGTGGGCACTAGTCAAAAAAATGACTATTATCAGAACAAATACCACAATGTAACGGAATAGAAGTAAAGTGTGAGTTACATTGTGCTTTAGATAATTTTCTTCTAAGGGTATGAATCTCATAAAGTTTAGTATATACCTTTTTTATATGGCTGAATTACTTACCTAATGAAATCCTCGGGTTGGTGCAATTGCTTGTGTACCGAATTGTTGTGCATTTTGAGCCTTTTTGGCTATTAAGTCACGAGTTGCGGAAGGAGTTTTATCAACTGGAAGCACCAGCTGCCACATCAATCATTCCACGATCAATGGGAATAAGTCCCTTAAAAGAAGTATTGGACTAATAGTTTTTCACTAATCTGGTGGTGGGTACATCTTGAGAAAAGCCTTTTGAATATCTACCAGTATTCATCAAGGGTATCTCCTTGTGATTGCCTATTCCACAGATTTTGTTCCTAATTGATGCAGTTTGGGAGGTAGGTAAAAATTCGCTAGAAAGAGTAGTTTATGGTCATTCCATCCATCAATTTTGGTAGGAAGATAGTATAGCTAGACTTTGGCTACACCATCAAGGGAGAAAAGGAAGGCCCTAAACTTAATTGGGTCCTCAGAGTCATTTTGGGGTTTCATGGTAGAGAACACTATGTGAAACTCTCTGAGATGTTTGTGAGGATCCTCACCGGGAAGAACATGGAAATTAGGAAAATGGTGTAAGAGACCTGATCTTAGCTCAAAGTTGGCTGATTCCATGGGATATTGGATGTACACAGGATGGTACTCCACATCAGGGGTGGTCAGTTCTTTTAAAGCTAGATTATTTCCAGCCATGTTTTCTTGGGTTTGATTGGTTTCAATTTTGGATTGGTTTAGGACCACAAGTGGTTCCAAAAGGGTTTCCTCAATGTTACTTTATTGACCTTCTCTAGATGCATTGATTTGTGTGTTAAGTGACTTTTCAATTTCAGGGTCAAATTCAAGTAGTGTTTCTTTACCTGATCGGGTCATGAAAATAATTTGTGATGTTTTTTTAATAAGGATGAAATTTCTTATGAAGGGTGAAAAGAGAATATAATTTTATATTACAGAATTATAGAGATGGATATGGAGAAGAAGAAGAGAGATAGAGAGAGAAAAGGAACATAACAAAAACAACCAAAAAAAGACAAAACCCAAAACAAAATCAATCAAATGGGGTGGGGTATTTGAAGGAGTACTAATTAAGATGTTAAATAAATAAATAAAAGGAATTAAATTAACAATTGATCTTGGCTCCCCAGAAAAGGGTTCCCAAATTTGATCGCATTGTTGAGCGCATCAAATTAGTTGTTTAATTATGACTAGAATTTCTGCAGTATATCAGCAAACCAAGGTCTTTTCTCGATAGAGCCTTACATCATTAATTTATTAAGAGGATTTATATTATAAAAGTAAAATGTGAATTAGGTTTTTTAAAACATGGGGTTTTGATGATTGATGATGAAAATATAAAATGAAAGCGATAAAACAATGTAGAGATTAACATAATTAATTAAGCGTGATCAACCCAGGGTACTCTCATGATGTTTATCATTAATCACTTCATGATATAGGTTTATTGTAACACACAAGACTTTTATGTTATATAAATCATCAAAGAAATCTTTTTCTACACACAACACTTTCTTGGCTTGCTTTACACAAAATTGCGACCTTCTTCGATAGCTTGGGTCGTACGCAATACTGAGTTTCACTAAACAATGATATGCTAATAACATATTATTAAAACTAGCCATTATGAATAGTAATAACCACTTTTTGAAATTTTATAAATTTTATTTTTCAAAATGGACTTTATTTTTGGATTCGGAATATCGAAATTATCCTAGGGTGAGATTTTGGTATTTTTCTGAAAACTTTCAATTTTTGATGAATAGTGAAACCACTAAGTGGTAGTTAAAAAAACTGAATTTTTCATAAAAGATAATTTTACCGCTTCTATGAGTGGAATTTCGAAAATCTGAGACACACGGTTGATTTCAGTAAGTAAAATGTGGTTCAATGAGATGAAATTAAATTTTTGGTGAATAGTAACTTTTTACTTTTTTTACCACGGTTAAAAGTAAATAGAGTAATTAAGGGTAAAAATGATATTATTATTACCCTAACACATGTCCTAATTCTATTGGACAATTGTAACTCGACCAAAAAAAATTAGGAATAAAATATGACCATTTAGGCCCACTTGGATTAGATTAGGACATTTATTGTTAATTTATTTAAATAAGGGTTAAAATAGTTAAAATCAAAGTTTAATAACTAAATCATTTTTAATATGGGGTTATACATAAGATAAATTCGACTATAAATATTCATTAGAAAGCTTAGTAGATTTCCTACATAATGGTATTTTATTTGTAATTTTTAGACATTAAATAATTCAATTTATTTATGACACAACGATGATGTAGTAATTATCTTATTAATGAAATATTGACATAATTGATGTTATAAACACCAAAATAAATGTAATTTGACACTTTTTATGAATTACACTAATTTTATATATTAATATGACATGTTATTATTTATTTAATTAACTTTTTTCGAACTAATCATTCTGTTATGATTTTCAAAAAAATTAATTACTAAATAGTGTCAAAATAGACATAAAATAGTTTTTTAAAACAAATATTATATTAGTAATTGTTATTGTATTCCTAAAAATCTATGGTTCGGAAAAATGACTTAGATAAGGTTATATATATTAATAATAAACAAATTGGGGTTCGTTTGGCTGCTTATAGTAAGTTTATTAACCTTATAGTATAAGAACACAAGAAGACATGGTAAAAGTAAAGTTATTTAACTTAATGTTAAATATAGATGATAAGGTTAAAATAGGAACCTAAACTTGTCAAAATTCTATTGGATGAGAGGATTTCGACCCATCCCCACCTTATCTTCAAAATAAATCAATTTGGAGCTATTCAAAACCGAATTTGGATTTATAATAAAATAATATTTTTTGTTATTCCAAAGGTGCCCCTCTCCTCCCTTATAAAAGGGCACCTCCTCCCTCTCTTCCTCACACCACTTTGAGCCTTCAAGCTCGGCCAACCCCTGCCACTTTATCCTCTCCACTTACCTAGAGACATCCTAGAGGTCCTGGTCTTCTTCAAAGACCAATTTTAGTGCCCTAAAAGGAGGTCTCAAAGAAGCACTTCAAAGAAGAGGTAATGTCCGTTACCGATTCTTTCATCTTTATTTCTTCTTCCACTTCTTCTTCTTTAGTTGATTCATTATGAAGTTATAACATCAGTATCACTCATATACTAATATGTTATTATAAGTATGAAACAACCCTATTTCACCATCTATCCATCCTATGGAAAAATAAATCACCGCGCGTGCGTACGTACGGAATACCGTCTCCACGCCATGGTGTAATCTATTTTCCACCAACACCTTACTTGGATGGGTATAATGGTGTAAATAATGACTATATATGACTATTATAAAGTGATACTAATTATGAAATAGTATACACACACTCCAATACAATTCCACGATCATAGGAATGATATCATCACTCGTGCGTACGTGCGGAATACCGTCTCCATGATGTGATGCGACTCGTTCTACATGATCTTCATTTCATAATGATTATATAAGTGAATTAATGAATTAATATGATATATATTACACTAATACCATTCGGGAAATGAGGTATCTATAACCTAAAGAGAATAAAAAGAATTTATTCGACAAAACACGCATAAGAACAAAAAGTTATAAACACCCGAATAACAAGTAGCAATGAAATATTACTACTAAGAAGCTAAGAATATGACCATATATGATATCATAAAAAAATAAGTATGATTCTGGAATAAGTAAATAACATAATTTAAATCATTATACAGGAGGTTCGGACACGTACAAAGCATATCGGACCTAAGGTAAGGGAAATATCACAATATCATTTTTATCCGAGATTGTTTATACTTTAGTATTTACTGGGGTGTATTTTATCATCCACATCCATGTTTCCTCAATATGTAATATTATTTAAATCCACATACAATTGTTTAAATCCAATTTTACCCTTCGGTGAGTTTTTAGTAAAATATATGAAATGAATCTTTTTTCATTTTTCGTACGAGGTATTTTTTGACTTTTCTGACAAAAGTACGAGAAGAATGTTTTTTTAACTTATACGGAATGAATGGATTTTTAAAAATTTATTTCCAAGAATATTCCTTTACATGTTTTCAAGTTTATTTTTAATCAAATTATTTTAGTTTATAATTGTACGACATGTTAAGAAAGGAAAAGTGTTTTTGAAGCAGAAAGGATATTTTCCTCAAGAATGGAGTTCAAATGTTTTATCAAAATTATTTTCCATCTAAGATAATAAAGGGTTCTGTTTATATCCATATTATTACATTTATTTGATTATGTTGTGATGGAATTATATTTTTATGAATCCCTTTATCTTATATAAATTGTTTTATGATGTCACGATGTTTAAGATTCCCATTTTTGTTACATGGGTTATGCTATGATGTATGGTTTATGATTTTATGGCACACATAAGAATGGTATAATTATGAGATGGGTGGGACCTATATATCCCTCCAATTCATTGGGTAAGGATTTTATATCTCATGAGATAAACATGGCTGGAATGGTAGGTTATACCAGTTTAGTGAAGAAGGACTGAAACGAGGGTAACTCGGTCCAGAAATGGACTTTGTCCACTAAGATAGTCTTGGAAATGAGTCTTGACTAATAAGAAATGATTCTCTATGATTATGTGTGTATTCCACAAAGTTTCATGTTTTAAGTTATGATTATTGGGATTACATTTCACTACTATGATTTACCCCATGTTATGAAATTATGATCTCTTTTGCAGGTTAAGATTTCCAAAAGTTATGTGCTTATGTATATTATGTGATTGATATTTCTTTTGTTTACCCTTACTGAGCATTTGAGCTCACCCTTTTGTATATTTTATTTCCCCAGGTCAGGAAGAATGTTATTAAGTAGAATATGCCAAAAAGGGACTCTAGATATGATGAAATAATTGGGAGGAAAAGTAGATGCTTTATGAACCGGTTGTTTATGTTTCCCAGTTTCTAAAGACACTATACCTATACGGTCCTTTCTTGGTTTTGTTATATGTTGTAATAAGTGTGCTTCAATTCTGATGTAATAACAATGTATGTAAAGTATGGGTCGTTATAGTTGGTATCAGAGGAAAGGTATAGTCAACCTTTAGAAATGAGGATGTCAAAGCCTTAGTAAGAACCCTAAGGATAATTCTAAGCATAGAACACAATCTTATTGTTTTAGAAATGGCCATGAATAACCTAGGATAATATCTTAAGTGTTAAATTTTATTCTTGATTATGTGGTTTTCCTATTATAATTAGTGTTTCTCACACTATTCTTCTTGGTTTTAGTCAATGGCTGGAACCTGAAGGAACCGTGTTAATGCGAAATGCGACGGGCAATGCAATGATTTCCCCCTAAGCAACCAAACGTTATGGGAGCTGGAATGAAAAATCTTGTAGCTATGCTCACACAAATTTCTCAAGATATGAATCATGCAGGACTTCCAAACAAGTAAAGGAATGAGCAACATTCTATTGAATCCTTCATGAGACAACTTCCACCTTCATTCAGCGGGTCTACTGATCCATTAGTTTCTGAATAATGGATTAGTACTACTGAAAAGATATTTTCAGTTCTTCAATGTTCTGAGCATGATAAAGTCATCTTAGCGGTGTATCGTTTGGAAGGTGATGCAGATCAATGGTGGAATCTTATTAATAATACAAGGCAAAGGGATGAAATTGAGTCCATGGAATGGGACGAGTTCAAGAACTTATTTTTCAATAAGTACTTCCCTCGTATTCTCCGAACAAAGATGGAGAAAGAGTTTCTTGAACTGAAGCAAAAGGATGATGAATCTGTTGGTAACTATGAAGAAAATTTTACAAGACTTGCAAGGTACGCTTCTGGTATTATTATCCAACCTGAGAGTAAGATAAATCGATTCTTTAGTGGCTTAAAACCAAGTCTTTGAAGGGCCTTAGCCATAAGGGACTTCAATAGCTACGAGGAAATCGTTCGATGTGATCTCAAAGTTGAGATGGAGATTGGAGTAACCCATCAGTCATATGGGTTTGATAATAAGAGGAAAATGGAATTCAACGGAAAATATAAAGAGCACACTAAAAAGAAGATGATCTTTCCCTTATGCTCAAAGTGTGGAAAGAAACATGGAGGGAGTTGTCTTAAAGGGACAATTAAATGTTTCAAATGTGGAAAAGAAGGTCATTGGGCATTTGAATGCCGCAATGATGGGAAGAAGATGTCTAATGATGAAAACAAAGGAATGGATACACAGAATGACCCTACAACACTTCAATGTTTCAAGTGTAAGGAGATGGGACATTATGCCAATAAATTCCCTAATCCAAGGGTTGATGATGATGGTCGACGTCAAAAAACTCTTAAGGCTAAAGACAAAGGAAAGTCACATGCAATTTCTATCACTGATGTGGAGTACGATAACGATGTAGTGAAAGGTACACTTACCATCCACTCTAAAGTAGCAAATGTTTTATTTGATTCTGGATCCACCCACTCCTTTATTTCTGAATAATTTTATAAGGGTATCACCGTATTACCTCAACAATTAGATGTTGAGTTAGCTGTGACAACACCTAATGGCACAACAGTCGCATCAAAAGTTTATAATTCTTCTCCGATCGATGTTTGTGGGAAAGTGCTTCCTACAAATCTTGTGATCCTTCCTATAGTGGAATTTGATGTGATTCTTGGCATGGATTGGATTTCTCTACATGGAGCTCATATCAATTTCCAAATAAGGGAAGTCACATTTCATATTCCAGATCAATCTATGATCGTCTATCGATGCAAGGATGAACATAACCTTCTAGTTGAAATTTCTTCCATTTTATGGGTATTGATTCCACTAAATGAAGGTTATTTATCTCAAATGGTTGGTGAGAAACTCACGATTAAGAATATGCCCATTTTACGGGAGTTTGATGATGTCTTTCCGGATGAATTACCGGGTCTTCCACCGAATCGTGAAGTTGAGTTTTCAATAGAACTCGTACCTGGTGCTTTTCCTATTCCAAAGACACCTTATAGAATGTCCCCAGTTGAGTTGCAGGAATTGAAGAAGCAAATCCAAGAGAATCTTGATAAGGGGTTCATACGCCCTAGTGAGTCACCTTGGGGAGCACCTGTTCTGTTTGTTAAGAAGAAAGATGGATCAATGAGACTTTTCATTGATTATCGAGAACTTAACAAGATCACTATCAAGAACAAATATCCTCTCCCGTGCATTGATGACCTATTTGACCAACTACGCGGAGCTCAATACTTTTCCAAGATTGATCTTCGTTCAGGGTATCATCAATTAAGGGTCAAAAGGGAGGATATACCAAAGACGGCTTTCCGTACAAGGTATGGACACTATGAATTTATAGTGATTCCATTTGGTCTTACTAATTCCCCTGCTATCTTCATGGATCTGATGAATATAGTCTTTAGAGACTATCTTGATCAGTTTGTGGTAGTCTTTATAAACGATATTCTTGTATATTCAAAGAGCAAGGAAGAACATGAAGATCACTTGAGAATTATATTGAAGACCCTGAGAAAGGAGAAGCTTTATGCCAAATTTACCAAGTGTGAATTTTGGCATCAAAAAGTTTCATTTTTGGGTCACATAATCTCAAAAGAGGGGTTATCTGTGGATCCAGAAAAAACAGAGGTTACCGAAAGATGGTCGAGACCAACAACAGTAACTGAGATCCGAAGTTTTCTTGTTTTGGCTGGATATTATCGACGTTTTGTGAAATATTTTTCATGATTATATAATCCACTCACCAAGTTGACTCGGAAAGGAGTTAAGTTTGTTTGGACGGAGGAATGTGAAGAGAATTTCAAGGAGTTGAAAAGAAGGTTATCCAGTGCACCTATGATCACACTGCCTTGTAGTGGAGAAAGGTTTGTGATCTATAGTGATGCATCCAAGAAGGGATTGGGGTGTGTTATTATGAAAAATGATATGGTGATAGCTTATGCCTCACGACAGTTGAAAATATATGAGAAAAATTACCCAACTCATGATTTGGAGTTTGCTGCGGTAATCTTTGCATTAATGATTTGGAGGCATTACCTTTATGGTGAAAGGTGTGATATTTATACTGATCATAAAAGTTTAAAGTATATTTTCACACAAAAGGAGTTGAATATGCACCAAAGAAGATGGTTGGAGCTGATTAAGGATTACGACTGCTCAATCCATTACCACCCTGGGAAAGCAAACAGGGTGGAAAATGCATTAAGTCGACAAGACCATGCTAGTTTATCCATGATGAGGATCACAAAAGATCCAATATTTATGGATTTACAAAGGATGGATCTTGGAATTATAATGAAAGGGGAAAAGTATTATCTTTCTCAAATGAATGTTCAACCATCTATACATGTGAAGATTAAATAGGCACAGAAAGAAGATGTCGAGTTACAAAAGAAGGTGAGAAATGTTCCTGAATTCAACCTTGATTGTGGTGGGATAATAAAGTTAAGGAATCGGGTTTGTGTTCCTCCCATCCCCGAATTAAAGAAGGATCTTCTGGATGAGGCTCCTAGTTCTTAATTCTCTATTCATCCTGGAAGCACGAAGATGTATAGGGACCTGAAAGAGTACTTCTGGTGGGATGGCATGAAAAGAGATGTTGATGAATATGTCTCTCGATGCTTGGTTTGTTAACAAGTTAAAGATGAGAGACAGATGTCTAAGGGGAAGTTACAACCATTACCCATACCTGAATGGAAATGGGAAAACATCACTATGGACTTTGTCACAGGACTTCCTAAAACATCCAAAGGCAATAATGCTGTCTGGGTCATAGTTGATCGTCTTACAAAGTCTTCACACTTCATTGCTATTAGAGAGGATTTATTTCTGGATCAGCTTTCCAGGATATATGTAAAGGAAGTGGTAAGATTGCATGGAGTACCACTTTCTATTATATCTGATCGGGATCCGAGGTTTACCTCAATGTTCTGGCGAAGTATTCAGCATACTCTGGATACAGAGTTATATTTCAGCACTTCTTATCATCCTTAGATAGACGGT
Organism: Viscum album; assembly: GCA_963277665.1. NCBI lineage: Eukaryota > Viridiplantae > Streptophyta > Magnoliopsida > Santalales > Viscaceae > Viscum > Viscum album. Next base: position 1,145,095,297 of record OY728141.1, read on the forward strand.
CAGTCTGAGAGAACAATTCAAACTCTAGAAGATATGTTGAGAGCTTGCTCTATGGATTTCAAAGGTGGTTTGGATCAATGCCTACCTTTGGTGGGATTTTCTTATAATAATAGCTTTCACTCCAGTATTCAGATGGCTCCTTATGACGCTCTCTATGGAAAGAAATGCAGGACTCTAACTTGCTGGGATGAAGTTGGGGAAAAAAGCTATTAGGACCTGATCTTGTTGATAAAATGGCAGAAAAGGTCAGATCTATTCAACAACACATAAGATCATCTCAGAGTCGACAGAAAAGCTATGCCGACAACCGAAGAAAAGACCTAGAATTTGAAGTGGGTGATAAAGTGTTCTTACGAATATCTCCCTGGAAAAGGGTTATGAGATTTGGAAAGAAGGGGAAGTTGAGCCCTATATATATCGGTCCTTTCGAAATACTGGATCGTGTTGGGAAGGTAGCTTACCGATTGGAACTTCCACCGAATCTCTCTCAAGTTCACAATGTGTTCCATGTATCTCTCCTGAGAAACTACATACCTGATCCTTCACATGTACTCAGCTCAGAAGTTGTACCGCTGGAGCAAGATCTTTCTTATGAAGAACAACCGATAGAGATTCTGGATCATAGCAAAAAAGTCCTACGAAACAAGACCACTCGATTGGTGAAAGTTTTATGGAGGAACCACCAATTAGAAGAATCTACATGGGAGCTTGAGGATATGATGAGGGAGATGTATCCTCATCTGTTTGTTACAAAGTGAAGAATTTCGAGGCCGAAATTCATTTTAAGGGGGGTAGAATGTAACACCCTAGACTTTTATGTTATATAAATCATCAAAGGAATCTTTTTCTACACACAACACTTGCTTGGATTGATTTACATGAAATCACGACCTTTCTCGATAGCTTGCGTCGTACGCAATACCGAGTTTCACTAAACAATGATATGCTAATAAAATATTATTAAAACTAGCCGTTATGAATAGTAATAACCACTTTTTGAAATTTTATAAATTTTATTTTTCAAAATGGACTTCATTTTTGGATTCAGAATATCGAAAATCCGAGAGACACAGTTGATGTCAGTAAGTAAAATGTTGTTCAATGAGATGAAAATAATTTTTTGGTGAATAGTAACTTTTTTCTTTATTTTACCACGGTTAAAAGTAAATAGGGTAATTAAGGGTAAAAAAGATATTATTATTACCCTAACACATGTCCTAATTCTATTGGACAAGTGTAATTAGACCAAAAAAAACTTAGGAATAAAATATGAACATTTAGGCCCACTTGGATTAGATTAGGACATTTATTATTAATTTATTTAAAGAAGGGTTAAAATAGTTAAAATCAGAGTTTAATAAATAAATCATTTTTAATATGGGTTTATACATAAGATAAATTCGACTATAAATATTCATTAGAAAGATAAAAATATTTCCTACATAATGGTATTTTATTTGTAATTTTTAGACATTAAATAATTTAATTTATTTATGACACAATGATGATGCAGTAATTATCTTATTAATGAAATATTGACATAATTGATGTTATAAACAGCAAAATAAATGTAATTTGACACTTTTGATGAATTCCACTAATTTTATAGACTAATATGACATGTTAGTATTGATTTAATTTACGTTTTTTGAACTAATCATTCTGTTATGATTTTCAAAAAAATTAATTACTAAATAGTGTCAAAATTGACATAAAATAGTTTTTAAAACAAATATTATATTAGTAATTGTTATTTTATTCCTAAAAATATAAGGTTCGGCCAAATGACTTAGATAAGGTTATATATATTAATAATAAACAACTTGGGGTTCTTTTGGCTGCTTATAATAATTTTATTAACCTTATAGTATAAGAACACAAGAAGACACGGTAAAAGTAAAATTATTTAACTAAATGTTAAATCTAAATGATAAGGTTAAAATAGAAACCTAAACTTGTCTAAATTCTATTGGATGATAGGATTGCGACCCATACCCACCTTAGCTTCGAAATAAATCAATTTGGAGCTATTAAAAACCGAATTTGGCTTTATAATAAAATAATATTTTTTGTTATTCCAAAGGTGCCCTCTCCTCCCTTATAAAAGGGCACCTCCTCCCTCTCTTCCTCACACCACTTTGAGCCTTCAAGCTCGTCCAACCCCTGCCACTTTCTCCTCTCCACTTCCCTAGAGACATCCTAGAGGTCCTGGTCTTCTTCAAAGACCAATTTTAGTTCCCTAAAAGGAGTTCTCAAAGAAGCACTTCAAAGAAGAGGTAATGTCCGTTACCGATTCTTTCATCTTTATTTCTTCTTCCACTTCTTCTTCTTTAGTTGTTTCATTATGAATTAATAACATCAGTATCACTCATATACTAATATGTTATTATAAGTATGAAACAACCCTATTTCACCATCTATCCATCCTACGGAAAAAGAAATCACCGCGCGTGCATACGTACGGAATAACGTCTCCACGCCGTGGTGTAATCTATTTTCCACCACCACCTTACTTGGATGGGTATAATGGTGTAAATAATGACTATATATGACTATTATAATGTAAATGATCATAGGAACGATATCATCACTCGTGCGTACGTACGGAATACCGTCTCCACGATGTGATGCGACTCGTTCTACATGATCTTCATTTCATAATGATTATATAAATGAATTGAATGAATGAATATGATATATATTACACTAATACCATTATGGAAATGAGGTATCTATAACCTAAAGAGAAGAATAAGAATTTATTTGACAAAACACACATAAGAACTAACAGTTATAAACACCCGAATAACAAGTAGCAATGAAATATTACTACTAAGAAGCTAAGAATATGACCATATATGATATCATAAAAAAATAAGTATGATTATGGAATAAGTCAATATCATTATTTAAATCATTATACAGGAGGTTCGGACACGTACAAAGCATATCAGACCTAAGGTAAGGGAAATATCACAATCTCATTTTTATCCGAGATTTTTTATACTTTAGTATTTACTGGGGTGTATTTTATCATCCACATCCATGTTTCCTCAATATGTAATATTATTTCAATCCGTATACAATTTTTTAAATCCAATTTTACCCTTTGGTGAGTTTTTAGTAAAATATATGAAAGGAATCTTTTATTGTTTTTCGTACGAGGTATTTTTTGACTTTTCTGACAAAAGTACGAGAAGAATGTTTTTTTAACTTATACGGCATGAATGTATTTTTAAAACATTATTTCCAAGAATCTTCCTTTACAAGTTTTCAAGTTTATTTTTAATCAACTTATTTTAGTTTAGAAATGTACGACATGTTAAGAAAGGAAAAGTGTTTTTGAATTAGAAAGGATATTTTCCTCAAGAATGGAGTTCAAATGTTTTATCAAAATTATTTTCCATCTAAGATAATAAAGGGTTCTGTTTCTATCCCTATTATTACATTGATTTGATTATGTTGTGATGGAATTATATTTTTATGAATCCCTTTATCATATATGAATTGTTTTATGATGTCACGATGTTTAGGATTCCCATTTTTGTTACATGGGTTATGCTATGATGTATGGTTTATGATTTTGTGGCACACATAAGAATGGTATCATTATGAGATGGGTGGGACCTATATCTCCCTCCAATGCATTGGGTAAGGATTTTATATCTCATGAGATAGACATGGCTGGAACGGTAGGTTATACCGGTTCAGTGAAGCAGGACTGAAATGATTGTTACTCGGTTCAGAAATGGACTTTGTCCACTAAGATAGTCTTGGAAATGAGTCTTCACTAATAAGAAATGATTCTCTATGATTATGTGTGTATGCCACATATTTTCATGTTTTAAGTTATGATTATTGGGATTACATTTCACTACTATGATTTACCCCATGTTATGAAATTATGAACTCTTTTGCAGGTTAAGATTTCTAAAAGTTACGTGCTTATGTATATGATGTGATTGATATTTCTTTTTTTTACCCTTACTGAGCATTTGAGCTCACCCTTTTGTATGTTTTATTTCCCCAGGTCAGGAAGAAGGTTATTAAGTAGAATATGCCAAAAAGGGACTCCAGATATGATGAAATAATTGGGAGGCAAAGTAGATGCTTTATGAACCAGTTGTTTAAGTTTCCCAGTTTCTAAAGACACTATACCTATACGGTCCTTTCTTGGTTTTGTTATATGTTGTAATAAGTGTGCTTCGATTCTGATGTAATAACAATGTATGTAAAGTATGGGTCGTTATATTTATGATAATTTAATCTCTATTTTTTAACACCTAGAACCATAATTATACTGCGATTATAATAAGATACCTCCTAGGGTTCAGTTGAAAACACACAATGAATCACCAGACACTGCTGATGATTGGGTGATTTGTGTTAGACTTCATAACTGAAACTCACCAAGGAAACACACGAAGAACTCGATGCACTGACCAGGTTTGAATGATATTTCTTTATGATACCATGACATAAATTTACATGGCCATGATAGTGCTTATGTGAGTTAAATTGACCAATATAACCCACACAAACACCGCAATTGAAAGGGGGAAAAGTTAGTGGTGAACGGTGATTGAAACATCACATGAATGGGTAACCCCAAACATGATCATATGAGTTGAGCATGACATACCAGTACATAAATCAATAAAATTAAAATAGATGATGAAGAAAATCAACATAAAATCTTGAATTAAAAAGATCATTCAATATAATTCAAAAAATGAAGCTCAGGATTACATCATGTTCCACCTCGGGTGATCACAAGGGGATTAGAAACCCATGGGAGAGGAGGAAGAGAAAGGTGCTGGGGTAGAACATTACATAGCCTACAGAACTTATAGGGATGTTTATAAGGCTCTTTGGGGACTCCAAAATGGTATAACTTTTCCTCCTAGCTTAACTCCAAAAGGGGGATCCCAAGGTGCCATTTTATTGGAAAATTGGAAGGTGGTTTAGGCAAACATATTTCTTCAATCCACTTGTACCACGCGTTTAAACCCGTAGACACCAGAATATCCTTTTTGAAAAAAATGTAATATTGTTGAACCACATCCTGAATATCTCCACTGAATGTTTTTCATAAATTGGATAATTAGATCTAAACATATGGACAGATTACAGAACACCACATTTGACATTGTGCAAATTTGATTCTTTGAACAGATCAGTTCGATTGGGCCCTTTGAATGCGGAATTGGTATTGGCTTCCATAATTTGAGTTGTAGCCCATTATATGTTGTACCAGTACCCAAAATATGAGCCCATTTGGATGCACGAAATTTTCTAAAAAATCACAGCAGTGGATATGTCTTCATAGATCCATGCAATTTTGGCCCATTTTTCTTCCACTTCATCAAGGGCCCTCCAAATCATCTCCTCCTACATTGAAATAATAAAAAAATGTAACATTGAACATTTGTATACTGATTAACACTAATTAATTAATTCAAACATAAAGTGAAATTTATTATTATATTTGGAATGTTCATTACAAAACTAGTTTAAAACAGCGGCGTAAGGGTGGAATAAAATAGTCGATCATGGTACGATCAGTAATGAAATTCTTAGGGTCAACTAATCCAGAATGATTATGCGACATGAAAATGGGTTACACCACATGTTTTTGTCTACTTTAGTGTACTTATAAAAATTTTTAATTTCATATGTTATTCATAACCCTATAGAGATGGTAGATCCCTCACTCATTCTAGGTTCCTAATTAACCTCTCCTTCATCATCTTGATTCCACTAAATGGGATTTGGTCCTTAATATATCAACATTAATATGTTTAAATCCCTGGTGATTGAAGTGGTGTTATTCCTTCATTTTACAAATGATTATTTTGGTTTTATCATGATTCCTCATATTTGTTGTCACCATGTTATAGATTTTTATCTCTATGTTTCTTTTGGGGGTTCCGTAGTTCTTTGTTGGTGTGGTTTTTCCACAAAATAATTGTATGGATGAAGATCTTACAGGAGAGGTGATCAAAGACCCTCAATGTTTTCCTTTCTTGTGTGGAGAATTTTAGCGACTTTTTAGGTGGTGGATTTTTAAATTATCATTATTTATTAACATTCAATCATTAATTGATAATTCTTTAGTCCTTTGGATAGTGAAGGGATTATTATGATAATAATTTGAACCTAGTTAATTGATAGAATAGTGATCAAATCAATTTGATCTTATTTCTTTATACCATGATAATGGTTTGCCTCATGATTTTCTAAATATTGGGTTATATATTAATTTCTTGTTAGATTGTTTTTCTTATTAGTATGGGAAAATAATTAAACAATGAATTAATGATAATTAATTGGATTGGAAATAATTAAATATTACTATTTATAATCTAGAGCTAAATCTAAATATGAGGAAAATCAATTTCAAGCAATGGAAGGTTTAATTGAATTTCTCTTCAATGTGTTTAATGGAATTGTTAAATAACATGAAGAATAGTAATTCTTTTCAGTAAATGGAATAATTCTTTGTTAAATTATTTTTGTAATTAATTTTAGATATATCGTTATAGGTTGATCCCTTACGTTTCCCATAGTTAAAAACTATTAATAAATTAATAGGTTAATTCATGATTTTATATGAACTGTTTATGTGATAATGATAATTTTCAAGATCCTAATTTTTCAATTTTAATGAGAAGGATGGGGGATTTGTGTTGGAACTATGAGAGATTGTTTTCATGATAATGATGAATTTCTTATTTTGAAGGCCCAGTTACACGGTTGCTTGTATTTTTTTCCTATTTGATTGTGATATTATCTAGATATAAGCCCTTTGATATGAGCCAGATTCAACTAAAACTATTATGGTTGTTTTGGTATAAGAAATGGAGTCCCATATGTGTTTTGAGCCTAGTATGGGTGAGCCTAGGATGGATGTTGTGAAATGTGGGTAGGGAGGCCTGAATGACGTGGCCACAGTTGATGAATTTTATGGCGAGATACATCTGTATAAGAATGTTGGTGTTAGTGATGGATCCAATAGAAATGGAATGGGTAAAGTCTATGATAACCTGTGGATGATTTTTAGAGAGATGGTATGCTCACTTATGAATCTCTTTAAAAGCCATTTCCGGAGTTGCGTGTTTTATCTACAATCATTTTCCTACTTTTTGAGGCTTCTCGTTTTTCTTGGTATCATGTTTCCTCTTGGTGGTATCTTATGATTATTTTAATATATTACCTAGATATGGAATGATTCTAATAATAACTGAATAAAAGTTAAACACATAGGTTTGGTTGATTATGGAATGAAAAAAATTAAAAAATGATAATCATGATAGACCATGTCCTTGGTTTAGAGTATGATGGGAGGGAGTAAACTATTACATGATGTTTAATGCAACAATATGTATTTTAATTTAGATTAATGTTACTATCTTACTAATGGTAAATTAATTAAAAAATAAAATGAATTTAATATATCTCTTTCATATGCTTTTTTCTTATAGTATATCTAGTCTTAGAAATGTAATCTAGGAGTCCGAGTGACATTACCTACATTTGATTCTAAGAATTGGTTACGCCCATAGTGTGGTTGTTAGATATATTATCTCATGTATATCTAATGATTTCATATACTACGCCACCCAAGATTGTTTGGGAAATTCAAAACAAGTGGAATCTTTGATGGTGTTTCTCCCAACATCTTGGTGGGGGTGGATGGATGACTGCACCTCTAGCCCCACCCTCTCCACTTGGTATTTACTTTCTATTGTATGAAAAACAGTTAGTTTTCCCATATATGATTGTAGAATAATTTTGTTTTATAGTGGTTATTTTTCAAATATGTATTACTAGATATAGAATCCAATAGATTATTATAGGTAGAACAGGTAAAAAAATTGAGGGGTTGAGGGACTTACTCGGTGTATGGGGTGTAATTTCCTAAGGTATAATACCTGATGCTATATATATATCATACAAGATGTAGTGGATTCCAAAAAATACATGCTTGATATGTTTTGTGACATGGATTGGAGGGTGTATTTTTCAGGTTCTTGATATTCATGATGTGATTCCTAGCCTATGTTTTTATAGTATCACTTAATTTGGAGAGATATGCTCAGGATGTGCAATATCGTGGAAAAGCAGAAAACCAGTGGGAAGAGGGATCAAGTTACCCTTATCGTTTTATTATTATATTATATTCTCTTATGTTTTTGATACTTTATGAGATATAATCATTGTGAGTTTTGTAGTCTAGTATACTAGTTTCGGTGACGAGCAATTATTATTATTGTTCACTTTTCTTTTGTATATTTTTTTTATCATATGTATGAGTGGTCCTATTGGAGAATCTTCTGATTATACATGTTTTCTCAATGTACATATATATAAACAGTTTATTATGAAATTTTTACAAATATGGATAATGGGATGGATATTACAAGCTTGGGATTTATCCGAAGTTGTTTAGTCTTCATGGTCAATGTTGTTATTAATGTTTCTTCAGTACATGTATCATTCAATTTAGTTGTTTTGTACTATATTCTATTTCATGTTTTCACTTTGGATTTCTTTTATATATATGTATGAGTAGGATTCAGTTGTTTCATATATATTATCTATTCCATTTACATGTTTCTCCTAGAGTGTAATGCCCCCCATTTTCATGTTTATTATACCATTTTTGCGTGTCTCTTACCAATATCCCAGTATTGGTGGGGCTCATGAAGTTGCATCTCTCTCCCCTCATTGATACATCATTATAGGGAGGGGGTTGTGACATCTACGACAACCCTTATAATATTATTACCATTTCTTTTTTTAGATATTCCATTTAAAAAAACCATCTTGATTTTATCCAATTCCTATTCATTCATTGGTAATGGTTGTAACATCCCCTATGACTGTTTTCTCATAAAAAACATGATGACATACTATGTATCGAGATACAAAATTAGAAATAAAAACATTCATATTTAGAAACAGTAAATAATATTTCACATTGAAAATTGGTATTAGGGTGGGTTCATGACCCATTTCCATTCATGTTGTGATGTGTTATTTCTGGTAAAATGGGTAATGAAATATCCAAAATAATATTAATTTAACATTTATAACATTTCAAAATTTCAATAGGATAATATTAACTAAACCAAAAATATTATATACACTGTAAAGGTTCTAATTTAATTAATCTTATAGTCATGATATTTAAGGTAATTCATACTCAAACAATTGATTTATTTAAACATACACACAAAAATGTTTTCTATAACCTAAATGTATCAAAAATAAATATAATTAATCACTATATATTCTTGTAACATTAATCCTCATAATGGGTGCCATTGATGTTGAACATATGATGAATCCTAAACTCATAAACCCTTGACTATATTAGCAACAGTTAAGGTGATCTTACATGGACATATATCTGTTTCTAAAATATAAATATCGCTTTATTCCTTAAATATTCTTCAATATTAGACCCAAAAATATCCATCAAAGGCTTGGGTTCATCTTTAGAATGAATAAATACAAAATGTTATATAATTATTCAAGAATCCTTGTATTTGGAGATAAGAAATGCATATAGAAACATAAATTCCACTAAAGGAAAAAAACACTATTATCATTAGGCTCATTCATACAAAATACGTGATGAAATTACCAAATCATCATGGGAGGGTATTTTCCTAATCCCCACCCTCCAAAAATACCCTAGTGAAGGTAGAGAGATAATTACCTCTGATTCCTCACTCCAGTGGTCCCTAGGATGGTGACTATCCTTAAGGGTATAAAAATATTATACAATAGGTTGTAATACCATATATAATAATGTGGGATTGGAAGATAAGATGAATCATCCATATGACACTCCATGAAATAATATAATATAAACAAAAACCATACCATAATTCAAGAATAAATAAATTTGAAACAGATAATAGTATCCTAATGTAAATACCAAAAATCAAATCTAATGAATAAACACAACAACCTTCCATAAAATCAGGATCCAATATTGTCTAGTATGATCCATGTAATCCTATAGGAAACCTAAAAATCAATATACAAACATAGGGTGAGAATACAAGTGTACTCAGGAGGAAAACCAAAGTCTCTCATTCACATGTCAAAGAAGAATATTAATTCACCTATAAGAAAACACAAAAACCAATAGAACCTAACCATGTTAACTATCCATACCAAAATCACAACGATATTCTCAGAAAAAAAAAATATATTTTAAAATAAAATAATAAAAAGAATATATTTGAAGGGAACCCCTCATATAATTCTAACAGATTTTCCACTCTATTGCCCCAACATCACAATTCCTAGGACTCCCATATCATCCAAATAATATACACCATTACCCCACATCTTGGTCACATCATATCATACCCTTAGACACCTAGGAAACCTGCACAGAGAATGATCACACCTAATCTCAATCGGACAAACATGGTCCATCCCATAAAAACCATAACTATAATCTTAAGGGATCATGAACATAAAGGAAATAAATACAATTCTATCACACTACCTTTCTTGACCACCACCACATCCCTCTGCACAACATGGTTGTGTCAAATATCACCTGAAGAAAACTGATATGTCCCCTAGTACACTAACATTCTTTTAGCCATCACAACATGTACATATCTACACACCTATAAGAGAATGTATAAAATAGTGAGTATTTATCCATCCATCCTCATCACTAGGAAGATAGGTAAAACATTTCCCGAGTGTAAAAATATAGATATTTTCACATAGTACTTGATACTAGTGGGGTTAATATAGAATGAAAAAAGAATATACTAATATATATAAATATATCCACACATAATCCAAACCTATGGGTTTAAAAAAATACACCATCCATGTTACAAAATCCCGCCTTTCACTACCTCCTCTAAATTAATAACACCATGGAATCCACAATCCATATATCACCCCACCAAAAAATTACACTATCCATCCCATTTGTCTCATTCTTTAACAACAACTATATTTAACCACACAACACATCGGTTATTTTTTTATTAGTGATTTCCATCCTAGTAGACATATGAAACCCTAGAAATTTCAATATTTAATATATAATTATTCCATAACATAATGGAATTCTTGAATAACTTAACCATATATCACAGTATACTCATAATTAAAATCAATCCATCACCTCAAATCCCCACAAACATGATCAAACAAACCATAAACTAATTTCCCCCAAACCACATAAATAAAACCATAAGCATTCCACCCCAAAATCACTACCAAATGAACATCACGTCATCACACATACTGAAAGACAAAAAAGATTCTTCTCATCACATAAAAATTATGTCAAACACACATCACCTCAATGAAATAATAAAACAACCAAAATAACCAACACCTCACTATCCCAAAACTATGGAAAAGTAAAAAATAGCTCACCACACACTACATCAGAATGACACATTGCAATACAATATATATAATTTTAAAAACTCAAAATGGTTCTTTTATCAAATTATAATGATTTATTTTAGGAGAATTATCACACACTGCAAAATCCTAGGGAAACAATTTCAATAGACAAATATAGGTGGTAAGAGAATTTCAATATTAGTGTGATATAACATCAATAGAACAATAATGATACTGCAACACATTTCAAACCATCGAACACAATTACCACAAAAACCAAAATTTTGAGTGGTTAATTCATCCCATTAAATCAAAATAACACATTAAAGTACATGATGAAAAAGTAATGGAATTATTCCCCACTCCCACTTCAATTTCATTTATTCAATTCACTATCTTCAATTAATAATGAACAACCATCCTCTATTGATATATATGAGAAACCCAGTCCATAATGATAAAAAACTAAAACACGAGGGATTTACTTCCTCAAAAAATATCTTACAACTCACTAAACGCTATAGAGAAAATAATAAGTTACTGAAAACAATAACTTCACACAAAAACTATACTTCATTAAGGGTTATCTAAAACTTATCCCAAATCAAAATCTATCCTAAAATTTAACCTTCATTTAGGATATTCAATGAATAAATAAAGGAAACAAGTATGCATGAGATATGAACCCACCTCAAATTAACAAGAAGTCTCTATCAAAATCAACAGATCTGGGCTATAAGAAGGGGACTAAAGATCCAATGAGAGTCACCTAAGGTCAATAAAAATGAGTGAGGATATATATATATATATATTGAACAATTATGATAGTTCATACAAATGTAGAATTTAAAAATTGGAAATTGAAACCATCATTTCGTGAAACTCCTTGAATGAGTTAATTTTATAGGTTTTCCCAAAAACACAACTTCTTCTAAAATTTATATCACCTCGTCCTGACTTCATTACGCAATGTGATTTAATTTTAGGATGTAAATATATTTAATTAATTATTCAATCACTACACAATAGACATAAAACTATATTTCTACATAAGTTTTCAAACACAATTTCACATATTGTAAACCATTCAAAATGTGAATACCCTTGATGAGCCCTAATACCCCTCCAACCACCAAAGATCTTCTTTAAGCCTCAAAAATATCACCTCCAACAACCAAAAATATTAAATTAATTTGATGTGAATGAAAATTCATTTACATTATATTATTATCAAAATACAACCTTCTTTGGTGATCAACACAAAAACTATGAAAATGTTGTCAAAACAACTGCACCATGAGATACATCTCATGTATATCATCATACAAAAATGTATACTCCAAGATAAACTTACCAAACAAAATGTCCTTAAATCATATTTCAAGACCACATAATCACAATGATAGATCACCACAACATATCAATACCACACATACCAATCCTACTACAGATTAAACAAACATTCTGCATTTCATAATACTTATAAATCCCAAAATTTAATCATCCTTTTCAATATACCATCTACTTTGGGCAACACTAACTCGCCTAAAAAAATAATTGTAAAATAGTAAAATTAATCTTAGTTAGGAATATGTACAAAACATTTTTACATGATCAATCCTTATCACACATCAAAAATCATAAAACAATGAAAATATAATTAGATAAAACAAAAAGTTTGAAAACATTACATCATCCTGGAAAGATGAAACATGTAAAAAAACTGAAAACATATCATCGTACTGAGAACACATAAACATAACAATCACCCAATTAATCTCTTATTGGACAAAATTCCTACAAAAAATGTGAAATAATAGAATGATTTGACCATACAAATCCATCGATTAGAGATCTTGAATCTATAATGGATAATAATATAACATCACGATCTACTTGATATGCAACTCTATTGCTTCAAGGACATGGGTTTCATCATAAATATACTGATGATTATGAGATTGATTAAAGAAATTTTAGATCCAATCATTCAATGATGGAAACTTCAACTGATTTGATACCTCACTAATTACCCCAACACCATAAAGGTCCTCAAAAACATGGAAGAATGATTTTTCCCACGCCAAACCTCTACTTCCCACATCAAGGGGAACCCGTCAAGAACATGTGGTCCAAAATATTAAACTCTAATTGAATCATAATATTATTGAAATATGCCTTTTATTAGTCCTCTTATTCATTCATTATTTCTAGAACAAACTAATCCACATATTACATGCACTTAATCACATCCGGACCAAAAACTACTACCTCCCCTTCCTCTATTGACAACATAGGAGAACGTGATGGACTCCCATACAAGGCATAAAATGGTATCATTAATATGGAATAGGGACATAAATTATTATATGAAAAATAATCCAAGAGAATTTTCATTTAAAAATATTTGTATATATCAACGATGTATTCTAAAAACATGTCATCTAGCATATCAATGGTTTTCTCCATCTTCCTATCCATCAGATGGTGGAAAACTGTGTTGTGTTTTAACGGAGTTCCAAAAGCATTATATAATCCCATATAGACCCATGAGTACAAAAAATATATACCAATAATAGTTAAGGGACCTATTATCTCTAATAATTGAAACTATATCATTTACAAACCACATATAAAAAACAGTCACTATGCCTGACTAATTAATTTCTAATAAGTTGTTCGATTTTTTCTACTAATCCATGATCACGTAGATGGAAATAGAACCTCCCTATGATTAGTGTATACCTATTATTAAATCTATTTTTATTCCATAAAATTTTACTACATATAATTACAAAGGCTACATCATTATTCTAGGAATATATTTTGAATTCATTGCCTATGTGAAAACAAACCACATCTCCATGAACTCAGCCACCTCTAATTTCATCTGGGGGTAGAAAACATGCATCCTCATGCAAAGATACATCTTTGATACATCTGTTGTTATTAATAATATGAGTTATGGAAATTAGAAATGTCTTCGTCAGACATTATTTCTGGAAAAACCCACCATCCATGGATAAAAATATGATTCAGTCTATCCTTTGACCAAACCTCCAGAGAAACTCAATAGCTAACATGATTGTGCACCACCTCTTCCCCGGAGTCTACCCACTATGATTTCCCCACCATGTATATTAGATAGTACAACACCTTTATCTGATATAAATTGTCTCTACCATTATCCAATATTTCATCTAACTTTATGGATTCTATATTCACCATTCACATCCTTGAATCTCCCAGGTCATGAATAAAATACATCCACGAAATCCTTATAAACACATCAGCCACAAAATTCCCTTCCCATGATGTTTAGGAGATTTAAATACCATAATATTGAATAATCACTATCCAAACCTTCAACCAAAAATTTATATCATGTTGAACAATGATATACCTCAAACAATTATGATACGTGAATACCACAATGCCCTCACCAATGAGGCAATTCCACCAAAACGTCAATTTATGGACATTTGATACTAACTCCAAATCCTGTATGGAATAGATATGATCATGGGGATGGAACTGCCTAGTCCCATAGAAGATCAAAACACTCTTATACTTCATCAAACTTCCCAGTAACATAAGGGAAGATTCAAAACAAACCTCAAACATCATACCCTTCTCAGGAATCTGATGCATTGTAGTTCTGACCAACATCTTCTTCAGGTAACCAAACATTACCTAAAACTGATAATCCCACATAGAATCACACACCATCCTATGAAAAACATTCAATAGGGTTGGAACATGATATAAATAGATAAAAAACCTCCTGTAATATCTTATAAGACTATGAAAAATTAATACTTCTACAATGTTCATGGGTGATACCAATGAAACATCATCCTCGTATTTCGATAGGTCTAATATAACACCTTGATGATACACCAAATTCCTATGGTGATGCACCTCTTGTGTATGAAAAATACACATAGAAAAAATTAAATTAATTTATTGGCACTAATGAACCAAGATTGAATCTTTATGATGATCAACAAGATCCTCCTATGAATATGAGTAGATATATATTTCATCATTGATTAATACTAAGAGATATAATAGAAATTAAGGATAAATGGAGTTCATGAGTCCCATTAACATATATATTATTTTTGTGCCACCAAAAAACATGAAAATAAACTAGAAGTTCCCATACATGCAACTGATGTTGGTAATTTGAAAATCAACATCCTTCTCCCTCAACTGCTGATATTTTGGCCACAAATAAATCATAGAAACAAAATTGACCTCACGTAGCAAGTCAAAAAAATCATCTATTAATGGAATGGGATAATCATACTAGAATAATAATTTGATTCATACTCGTATATTTATTCCACATCATCATAATACCATATTCCTTCTAAAATTACTACAAATGATAACCACAGAGTGAAAAAATGGAAAAAATAAAACCCTACGAGATCAGATCTTTTAAATTATCAAATAAAAAAATTTGATGGTTCAACATGATAAGAATCCATCAATATATAAAAAACAATAAGATGATATTATAACATGAATTTAACTTTGCATCATGGGGTATCATCACTAGAACCTCATTAAAAACATCTATAAAATTCCAAAACACCATGGAAACCTCTCCCATTACATCATCTTTGGATTACATTGATAATCAAACCATAAATAAAATAATGGGCTCCACTGTCATGACCCATCCTAGTGGGGCCCGATCCGCAACTCCCCAAACCCACCTCCAATAGGCCAGGGGCTGGTGACTAGCACCGAGTAGGCATTCTAATAACATGGGAGGCATTGCCTATAAACCTGTACAGACGCACACACATCTACAAGCCAGCAAATCTAAAAAGTAAAAACTACAAAAAGGAAAAAATGAATGCATGCGCTAAAACCTAACCACAGAGTACGAGAGTAAAGTAAAAACAACAAAGTAAAACCCTGAGCCAAAATTACAAGCCCACCAAAAAGAAAGTCTCTAACAAAGTCCAACCTGTAAGGAAAGGTACTAGGACTACAGTCTGTAGCTGTAGGAACACAGGACAGCCTGTCTGATCTCACTGAGTATCGTCTTGTCCTGGTCTTCCAAGAATCATGTCAAAGGCTTGCTCGTCTGCACAAGACACAACACGTGCAGACAAAGCCCGTGAAGGGGTGAGTATAACAATACCCAGTAGGACACCCCGAAACAACAAAGGAAATACAATAAGGGAAAATACCACAAAATAAAGGCACAGTCATCTCCACACAGTATATTTTTACCAAACATATAACAAGAATATCCATATATACTAATGCATGATCGACTATCGCGAATACCACCACTAAGATTCAGCTCGAAGATTCCACTAAGCACGTAACAAGGAGAACACGCTCCTAGGTCTGAGGAGAGAGATAAGAAGTACTCGTTCTGGGAGGACACACTCCATAAGTACCTTGATAACATGATGCTCAAATGAGGATCATGACCAAGTCATGGGGTGATTCTGACAACTCAGTTTGAGCTAATCCGCTAAGCAGAGGATCGGTGCCTGGGTAAAGTTGGTCACATCGATACCAAGAACTCTAAATAGGGTTCCAGTAATGAATAGAGGTTTTGGCTCTAAGTATAATAGAAGGGATTCCAAAAAATCTAATCAAGAGGTCCTGCTGAAGGGAACATACTCATGTATGTATGAAATGATACCGGGAACCTTCAAGAGAAAGGCCAAGGGTATGGACCCTAAGAAAAGCTAGTCCAAGACATAGAAGACAAGTTGCTCAAGCCATTTAAGACAGGTTACACAACATATAGTATGGCTACATGCCGTGTTCCGTGAACTTGGGTACTGCCCGTGTAAACGGCCCATGTCATTCGTTCATGCCGTGTAAAACCAAACAACATAGCATGTAGAAAAAGTACACGCCGTGTTCATTGACCCCATGTACTGCCCGTGTTACTAGCCCATGTCATTCGGCTTGTCAAATAGAAAGAAACTGCACGGCATGTAGAAGAATCACACGCCCTATTTGGGCACCAAGGGCTCGCTCCGTGTATGCTGGGCATATGCCCGTACACGGTCTCGGCCCGTGTCCGTGTCACCTGCCCGTGTACCAGTACACAGGGTATCCCATGTATCTGGCCAGGTCTGGCCGGGTAGGGGTATACACAAAGTGTCCTTGGCTGTGTACCCTTCCTGTGTCTGTGTACTCCCGATGTACATGCCATGTAATCCTACAGACAAACACACACTGTGTATATCATACTACACGACGTGTATTCAAGAAATTTCCAGAATCACGGTCTTCCTCTACACGCCTCGACCAAATATCTGGTTCTTGATCCAACCATCCGATCATCATGAAACTCCGGATTTGGGGTCGTCCCGCCCCTATGAATCCGATTCCATCAGTTTCGGGCTTCCGATCGACCTTGATAGCGCATCCTGATCCGCCCGCATGAAAACGCTCAAAGAATGGAAATTTTTGAACCACATAGATTTGTCTCTCTCCGTCTTCTTCGCACCTCTGCTAGGTTGTCTCGATGTTGGATATTTGATTTCAGATCGTTGCGCCAACAAACGAATGTTCAATGATCGATTTCCTCCAAGAACGCGTAGAATGCACATGAAGAACGTGTAGGAATCGGGAGAGAAAAACAAAACAATTGAGAGGGGAGAACCTCGATCGATGTTTTTGTCAATCTTGGTTTGTCACCATTAGAAGGTTGAATGAAATAGAAATTAATTTCAAGAGCCAAATCCCCACGATTCCCGCAAATGCCCATCCCGGAAGAACGATCAATCCGTGGGCTAATCTGTTCATGGATTAGTCCGCATTCGTCGTGGAAATCGAAAATAGGGAAGAAAATCAAATGAAAAACATCCTACCTAGATCAGCAGCGTTTGTTGACGATGATATGGTTGTTGCGTCATCGTCGCCAGTGAAAATCGTCAAGAACGTCGTCGCCGCATTGGGAGGTTTTCTCTAAAGCCTCCAGAGCCTCAAGGGAATTTCAGGGTTATAGAAAATTGTATCCTCAATCCCCTGTGAAATCTCCATATAAAAATAAAAGAGATTTCACTATAACAAGGATTTAAATAAAATATTTTAATAAAATATTTTATTACGGTTACGTCCAAAAACAATATTTCACTACCGACAAGCACCGGCCAAATTTAGGCCTCGCCTAAGGAAAAAATGATGTTCTGATCGCAACGGTGCCCTGGGATTTCTGATCCGAGCACCCGTTCGAGAGTTATTCAAATTTTTCAGGAAAACCGCACGCGCACATTATTTAATTATTCAATTAAAATCAAACATTTGTTCCGGGCTCACCGGGCCTCGGAACTGCATGCCGTCTTAGAGCCTCATCTCGAATTAATTACCATATTATATTAAAATAATACATGGAAAAATATGGGACATTAAATCACACCCACCTTAGGTATTTTACGTCTTCAAAAAGCCAAAACAAAGGCTAGTCAAAAAGATGTGGGTACTGCATGCAAATCTAAGCCTCCCGCTCCCACGTGCTCTCCTATAGATTCTCGTGCTACCATCGGACACGCACCATGGGAATTGCTCGCCCATGAAGGATCTTCTCATACCGATCCTCGATCTCTGCTGGGTACTCTAAAACGGTCACTCCATCATCGATGTCCAACTCTCCCCAGTCGATAACGTGCGATGGATCATACACGTACCTCCGCAGTTGTGACACATGGAACATGTTGTGTACCCGGTCCATCTGAGGAGGTAGAGCCAAGCAATACGTCACCTATCCAACTCTACAAAGAATCTATAAAGGGCCAACGAATCTCGGAGATATCTTGCCGCCTTGGCCAAATCTTTGCAATCCCCATTGAGGGGAGACCTGAAAGAACACATGGCCTCCTTCCTCGAACTCCAAGGGCCTATGACTCCTATCAGCATAATACTTTTGCCGACTCTTTTCAGTCTTCATCCACTCCTGGATGACCTACACCTTCTCTGTGGTAGCTCTCACTATCTCTGGCCCCATGAGTGTTGAATCTCCTGGGTCAGTCCAGCAAAGTGGTGACCTACAAGGTCGCCCATACAGAGCCTCGAATGGTGCCATACAAATAGTGGAATGATAACTGTTGTTGTAAGAAAATTCCACTAGCGGTAGGTGATCCTCCTAGCTACGACCGAAGTCAAGTATGGAAGCTCAAAGCATATCCTCCAGGACCAGCATGGTCCGCTCCGTCTGACCATCAGTATGAGGATGAAACGCTGTGCTCAAGCGTAACTGAGTCCCAAAAGCATCATGCAATACCTTCCACAACTGGGATGTGAAACGAGCATCATGATCTTAGAAGATCGTGGATGTCACTCCATGAAGTCAAACAATATCCTGCACGTAGAGGCGTCCCAATCTCTCTACCGAACTCTACACCCGTATGGATAGGAAGTGGGACGACTTGGTGAGTCGATCGATGATCACCCAGATGGAATCATGTCCCCTAGACGTACGTGGTAAACCTGTCATGAAGTGAATGGATATCCCATCCCACTTCCACTTTGGCACCTCAAGGTGCTGAGTCAAACCTGCTAGCACCTGGTGCTCAACCTTTACTTGCTGACAAGTAAGGCACCATGAAACAAACTATTCCACACTCTTTTTCATTCCTGGCCACCACAACTGACGTCGGAGGTCTTGATACATCTCTTCCACGCTTGGATTCACTACCAAAGGAGATGTATGGAACTCCTGTAAAACGTCCTCTTGTAATGTCACCAGTACTACCATACGCCCTCTGAAAAGAACAACGTGCTCCCCACCTCCGGAATATCCATCAACATCAACGCCTGTGGATATCTTAGCACATAGAGTCTCATATCTAGCATCCTCGTGTTATGCTTCCCTGACTTGTTGTAAGAGTGGAGGGTTAACAATGATCGACTGAAGGTAAGCTCCCTCATCTCCATCAACGAAGGATAACTGTAAAAGGGCCAACTGCCCCGTCGCCTCATCCAGCAACTGCGAACTGGATTTTCTTCTGATAGCATCTGCCACAACGTTCCCCTTTCCAGGTGTGTAAACAATCTCAAAGTAGTAACCCTGGAGGAACTCAAGCCATCATCTTTGTCTCAAATCCATATCCTTATTAGAAAAGTTATATCTGAGACTCTTTTGATCAGAGTAGATGGTAAACCGCTCACCCATCAGGTAGTGCTTCCACATCTTCAATGCGAAGACTACTGCTGCCAACTCAAGATCATGGTTCGCGTAGTTTTGCTCATGTGACCTCAACTGACATGAGCCATAGGCAATCACTGCTTTCCTCTTCATTAGGACACAACCAAGAGTGGTTCCTGATGCGTCTCAAAACAATACGTACTAGAAACCCTCCTTTGGTAATCTCATGATCAGGATGCTCGTCAAACTCTGTCTCAACGCCTGGAAAGCCTGCTGGCATCTCTCAGTCCACACGAAAGGCTACCCATTTCGTGTCAAAGCTATCAGGGGTGCTTTCACCCTGGAGAAATCAAGTATGAATCTCCGATAGTAGCCTACCAACACAAGGAAACTTCACACCTCCATCACGCTCTGGAGTGGCTCCCATACTAGCACTACCTCCACCCTTGCTGGGTGCACTACTACACCATTTTTCGAGATAATGTGTCCCATAAAGTGGACCTCCTATAACCAGAACTGACACTTTGAGAGTTTCCCATAAAAATGGTGCTCCCGAAGTGTGTCCAGAACCATCCTTAGGTGTCTCAAATGCTCCTCCTCATACATAAAGTACACAAGGATATTGTCAATGAAGACCACTAAAAACTACTCTAGATAGGGCTGAAAGATCTGGTTCATGAGTACCATGAACACTGCCGGGGAATTTGTCACGCCGAAGGGCATCACCAAGTACTCATAGTGACTTTAACGACATCAGAAAGCCATCTTCGTTATATCCTCACCCCGTACTCGCAACTGGTGATACCCTAATCGTAGATCAACCTTCGAGAACCACTGTGCCCCTCTCAACTGGTCAAAGAGGTCATCGATCCTCGGTAGTGGATACCGGTTCTTCACGGTCACCTGATTCAAGCGCCGGTAATCCAAACATAGCCTCACGCTCCCATCTACCTTTTTGGAAAACAGAACTGGTGCTGCCCATGGTGAAATGTTGTGTCTCACGAATCCCTTCTTCTGCAAGTCGTCCAGCTGCACCCTCAGCTCACGAAGCTCTACAGGAGCCATCCGATATGCTGATGCTAATATCGGTGTCATCCCGGGTTGAAACTCAATCCATAAATCTATCTCTCGACAGGGAGGTTGCTCGGGGACGTCCTGTAGAAAGACGTCCTCATACTCAGCCACTACTGCTGGAAACTGGAAACTCATAACATCTGCTGCACCAAGGGCTAGGCTAGCAAACTGATGTGAAATCGGTTGTGCCCTCCTATGCACGAGTCCATCCTGCACTGCCTAGGTCTCTCCTTCACCGAAAAAAGAGAACCATTTTCTATAACTACGGACACACCACACCCTTCACCTAAAACAGTCGATCTGGGCATGAACTGTGGATAGCCAGTCCATACTAATAATGACATCGTAATTCCTCGACGCTACCAGCAAGAGGTTACAACCGAAACTCTCGCCTCCAAGGGTCATGTCACACTGTCTACAGAGGTGTGTGATATCTAAATCTTCCCCAGTCGGTGTTTCTATGAATAAGGGTCGAGTCAATGGCTCAACTGGAATTTCAACGTCTCGAACAAGATAAGCATCTAGAATGGAATGACTAGAACCTGTGTCTATCAGTATGGTAGCCAAAGTAGAAAAGACACAGATTGTACCTCTAATCATTCCGGGAGTACCTGGGTCATAAGCCTCTACCGCCTGCAGTTGTCCCTGCCTCTGTCCACCAGCTCCCTGAGCCTCGGGTGGACCTCCTGGTGGTGGTGGCGGTAAAAGGTCAAAACGTCGACCACCTACAGCTGCTCTCCCAGCTCCCCTACCATGTCCTCCACCTCGTGGATCTATCTTCTCCACATGTTGCATCTGCCTTGATGGTCCATCCACTACTCTAATGTCAGTAGTGCGGAGGGTCGTAAAATCTATACTGAGATGTCCCATACCATCACATGAGTAGCATCGCCTCTCTCGAGGTTGGATGGATGCACCCTGCGAACCCTGTACGACAGATCCACGGTCCTGGGATCTTCTCTGGAAATGTCTTCTATGCCTGGGTCCTTGACGTCGGCTCCCTGTTGCCAAGGTCTCTGCTCCAGCTCACCCACTGCTGACAACTGCTGGCTGTCTCTGCTCTTCCAAGATGATCTCGACCAACAAAGCCCGCTCGAGCACCCCAGCATAAGTAGGAATACTCATAGGGATGATGCTAGCTCGAATATCTCTTTGCAAGCCCTGCTCAAAAGTCTGAGCTCTGAAGTAAGGATCTCTGACCATATCCATCGAGTACCGTGAGAGGTCGGTAAACCTTGACGAATAGTCATCCACCGTCCTGGTTCCCTGTGGGAGCTGAAGAAGCTCTTGTATGCATACTACTATCGGGGTAACCAGTGAATACTCCTCTCTGAAGAGACTCTCAAACTCTAACCATGCAAGTGTTGCCTCATCGTGAGTCTAGATAACCAAACTCCACCATCATTTTGTCGAGCCCTGTAGAAGGCTCGCTGCCAGGATCACCATCTGTTCTGCTGGTGTCCAAACCAAACAGAAGACTTTGGCCACTACCTCAAGACGTTCCTCTACTGCCTGAGGGTCTGGCTCGCCTCAAAAACTGAGGGGTCCTTGTCTCTGAAACTCATGCAGTGGGCTCAGCCTGTGCTCCTCCTCTACTGGTACAGCAGGCACTAAACAATTCTCTATAGGTGGCGGGATAACCGAAACACCACCTGGTGGTAAAACATGGGGATGCGGTCCATGTATCGAGGCTTCATCACTAAGGGGGTCATCCTCGTGATCAAGCTGCTGGATCCTAGAGGGTTCGTGTCGCGGAGGCATCCTGGTAAAGAAACAAGATGTATCTCAGTCAGTGAGTATATCTGGAGAGCTGACTCAAAAAGGACATGGAAAACACTACCTTTTCCTATATGATGCATGTACTATTATTTTTCCCCTGTAACTAGTTTTCTCATGTTCCGAGTCAAAAAGAAAGTTATTAGAGTCCTGGTGTATGGATATGTCAGCCGCCCGCACCAACACTGGGGTCCCTGTCCTGAAAGCCGAACTCGAAACACTCAACATTGTTGCCCAAAACCAACTCATAGACTCTCGGCCCTAAGGTAGAACTGACCACCTCTGATACCACTCTGTCACGACCCGTCCCATTAGGGCCCGAGCAGGAACTCCCCAAGCCTGACTTCAATAGGCCATGGGATGGAGACTAGCACCGAGTAGGCATGCTACTAACATAGGAGGTATTGCCTATAAACCTGTACACATACACACACATCTCCAAGCCCACAAAGATGAAATGTAAAAACTAAAAAAGGAAAAATTCATGCATGATCTAAAACATAACCATAGAGTACGACAGGAAAGTAAATACATGAAAGTAAAACGATGGGCCAAAATTACAGGCCCACCAAAAAGAAAGTCTATAACAAAGTCCAACCTGTAAGGAAATGTAATGGGACTGCAGTATGTAGCCATAGGAAGACACCTCGGCCTGTCTGATCTCACTGTGTATCGTCCAGTCCTGGTCCTCCTATAATCCTATCAAATGCTCACTCGTCTGCATAGGACACAACAGGTGCGGGAAAATCTCATGCATGGGTGAGTATAACAATACACAGTAGGACACCCCGAAACCAAAAAGGAAATAAAACCAGAGAAAATACAACAAAAGAAAGGTACAATCATCTCTACATAGTATATGTCTACCAAACATATAACAATAATATCTAGATATACTCATGCACGATAGACTATCGTGAATACCACCACTAAGATCCAGCTTGAAGATTCCAATAAGCACGTAACTATGAGAACACACTCCTAGGTCTGAGGAGAGAGATACGAAGTACTAATTCCGGGAGGACACACTCCACAAGTACCTTGAGAACATGAGGCTCAAATGAGGATCATGACCAAGTCATGGGGTGATTCCGACAACTCAGTCTGAGCTAATCCGCTAAGTAGAGGATCGGCGCCCGAGTAAAGTTGGTCACGTCGATACCAAGAACTCTACCTAGTTTTCCAGGAAGGAATAGAGGATCCGACTCTTAGTATCATAGAGCGGATTCCAAAAACTCTATTCAGGACGTCCTTTTGAAGGAATCATACTCCTGTATGTAGGAAATGATACCATGAACCTTCAGAAGAAAGACCAGGGGTACGGACCCTGAGAAAATCTAGTCCAAGACACATAAGACAAGTGGCTCAAGCCATTTAAGACAGGATACCAGGCGTGTAGTATGGATACAAGCGGTGTTCCTTGACCCTAGAAACTGCCCGTGTAAACGGCCCGTGTCATTCATTCAATCCGTGTAAAACCAAACTACACAGCGTGTAGAAAAAGTACACGATGTGTTCCTTGACCCCGAGTACTGCCCGTGTAACCGGCCCGTGTCATTAGACTTGTCAAACAGAAATCAACTACACGATGTGTAGAAGAATCACACGCCGTGTCCGATCACCTAGGGGATGATCCGTGTACGCTGGCCATGTGCCCGTATACGGTCTCTACCCGTGTCTGTGTCGCCTCCCCGTGTACCAGTACACGGAGTATCCCATGTATCTGCCTGGGTCTCGTCGGGGAGGGGTATACATAGCGTGTCCTTGTCCGTGAACCCTAATTGTTTCTGTATACTCCCGAAGTACACGCCATTTAATCCTGTCGACGAACACACACTATGTATCCCATACTACACGGTGTGTAGTGAGGAAATTTCAAGAATCGTTGTCTTCCTCCGTGAGCCTCGGCCAAATCTCCGGTTCTTGATCCAACCGTCCAATCATCATGAAACTCCGAATTTGAGGTCGTCCCACCCCTACGAAACTGATTCTATCAGTTTCGGGCTCCTGATCGGGCTTGATATTGTGTCCCGATCCGCCCGCATGAAAACACTCGAAGAACGGGAATTTCCGAACCACATCGATGTTTTCTCCTATGTCATCGTCGCACCTCCTCTAGGTCATCTCGATGTTGGATCTTTGATTTCAGATCGTTGTGCCAACAAAAAAATGTGAAACGATCGATTTCATTCAAGAACATGTAGAACGCACACGAAGAATACATAGGAATCGGGAGAGAAAAACACAGCAATCGAGAGGGGTGAACCTCGATCAATGTTCGTGTCGATCATGGTTCTTCACCATTAGAAGGTTGAATGAAAACCAAATTAATTTCAAAATTCAAATCCCCATGATTCCCGCATAAGTCCATTGCATAAGAACGATCGATCCGCGGGCTAATCTATTCGTGGATTAGTCCACATTCATTGTGGAAATCATAGAAGGGGAATAAAATCAAAAGAAAAACATCCTACCTGGATCTGAGGCGTTCGTTGGCGATGATCCGGTTGCCGCATCGTCATCGCCGACTAAAATCGTCAAGAATGTTGTCACCGCGTTGGGAGGTTTTTTCAAGAGCCTCCAGGGAAATTAAGGGTTATGGAAAATCGAACCCCGATCCACTGTGAAATTTCTATTTAAAAAGAAAAGAGATTCCGTTGTAACAAGGATTTAAATAAAATATTTTCATTAAATAATTTATTACGGTTACGTCCAAAAACTAGATTTCACTACCGACCTGCGCCAGCCAATGATAGGCCTCGCCAAAGGTAAAAACGTTGTTCTGAACACAACAGTTCCCTCATATTTATGATCTAAAAAACCGTTCGATAGTTAATCCACTTTTTTAGGAAAACCGCACGCGCACATTATTTAATTATTAAATTAAATTCAAACATTTGTTCCGGGCTCACCAGGCCTCAGAACTGCATGCCATCTCAGTGCCTGGTCTTGAATTAATTCCCATATAATATTAAAATAATACATGGTAAAATATGGGACATTAAATCCACATTCGAACTAAAAAATGGAAAACCATGATCGCTAGTGAAAACCACATGATGGACATCCACATATGAGAATAAAATACTCCAATAAAAGAATTCACTAAAAACACATAAAAATACATCCAATAGATTCAATTGCTGAAATTATATGTCTTTATTTATAGTTATAAAATAATCTCATTGGACTAAGGTGTCCCCATAATCTATATACACTCTGGAAAAACATCAATCAAACTGTTCCATACTCTGACTAGTGTAGTCAACACTAGTGGAATGGGAATCCATTCTATATATAGACTAAGATCATGGACTATATGGGTTGAAAGTGAATATTTTTAATACCCTATATCAATCAATGGAAAAAAAGTATTGAAAAAAATTGAGCATAACTCGAATGATCTATGGCCCCTCTATTGTTCTTGCATCAACTACAATCAACTGACCACAAATATATCCATTAAATCTATATTGATGTCAACATAAAAAACCATGATCATGATGTGGTCCTTAAACACATGTAACACTTAGTGTTCATCATCTATCAGATCCATCTCCCCTCAGAGGATGATAACCTTGCTACCCCTACTGCTGAAATGCCCTCAGTTGAAACTACTATTGAGGCTATCGCGAAACCAATCTACTTCCCCCAAACTAAACTCAAAGAACCATTGGGAACTAATTATATTGATGGTAATCAATCCCATAGAAAACAATATCATGATATCTCTCAATAAATATATATCACTAACCCAAAAATGTGACAAAGGAATGTATCAAGGATTGCTCCCAAATGGAAAAAACCTAAAATGTCTTATTGTTAGAGGCCTTCCACTGAAAACTATTATCCCCAACGAATCCTTCTATTTCCCCACTTTTGGTAAAACTTATCAAGAGTAATTCCACTCAATCATATCCTAATTCTTATAAACTGTAAGATATAATTGAAATTAAAAGTATTAACTACATAATGGATAGTAGGAATAAGGGCCTCCACATGATGTCTCACATGAGACATATCATATGTCTAAAGATCTATGATAAAATTAATATAGTACTTGAAATAGATTCCAAAATCGTACAATGAATTATTCCCAAGATAACGTGAATTAATAATTTTACTCTTCACTTCCATCCTATTCAACAAAAGAAACACATCCTAGAACTGATTCTAAAATTCAACACATGAAACATCTTCCTCCTTCTACTCAGAAATATAAAACATATACCATTTATGTATAACTCCCCATATTTGACAAACTACCAAACATAAAAAACTATCCCAATAACTTCCTGATCAAAATAAAATTGATATTGAGGTCCTCCAACTAACTCTATGTGTCCACATTGGAAACACTACCACTTCTATTCCACCAAACCTACCTCTGGAAAGTGAGAAATGTCCTCTTCGAAAACTCATCATACTCTTCGTGATTAACCCTGTAGAGATCACCATGATAAAATTAATGACCCTCAAATCCCTGATCCCCACACACACAATGTAGTAGATTCATTGATAAAATTTAATCATGATGTTACAAATATTTGTAATGTGGAATTTTATATATATTCATTTTACTTAACCTCATTCAATTTATCATTCAAAAAACAACCCATATCAAATAGGAAATGAAGTCATCAGGAAAAATGTACATATTCTAGGTCTCTTCCAAATAAATTGGTCCTCATCAGATGGGAATTCAATAAGATCAAATTAAGTGAACTATATCAGGGTTTCCATAAAATCCCATTTCATAGCCGACATCCCAAGACCATGTCACACACAAAAGTTAACATGCACTGTTTCTATACTAATCGATGAAATTATCGCAATTCCTAACTATAAACTCCAAAGTATCTCTCAGCCAACCTATCAATGATACCACAATTTCTTGACAACAACTACCAAATTTATTATAATTAGTGGGAGAGAAATAATGACCCAAAAGTCACACCTCCTATAATATGTGATTTGGGGACTATCACCGAGGGTATAAAACTATCAATAACAATGACTCATTACCCTATATAAGAATACAATATTGGAATATAAGATGAATCATACACATGTCAACTATGACATAAGATAAATGAAAAAAAATATCCCAACATTTATTCATAAATAAAATTCATACATATAAAAGAACTCAGAATTAAATACTCAAAATAAAAGATAAAGTATTGAAATAAAAAATCTCCAAAAACATCTTAGCTAGTACTAGCTAGCATGGTCCATGTAATCTAACAGGAAATATGAAAAGTAGATTATATAATATGGGTTAACATGAAAGTAAACTCATTAAGATGACCAATGTCTCTCATACACAAATTAAAGAAGCATAGTAATGAACTTATGAGAAAACAGTAGAACCAACAGCAAATAAGTAGGTAAAAAATCTATCCAATCCGCACCCACAAAATTCCCAATAATTAACAAAAGGAAATTATTATTAAATAATTATAAGAATATTAATAAATGGTACCACATGCCACTTTACCACTGCTTTTTCGCTCTCACACCAAAAAGTTTTCCATCATGCAACACTCATCTCTTCTAAATAACATATTCAACTATCCCACAACATTGTAACATCACATCACACATTTAGATACATGGTTCACTACCCCACATAAGGGTCAAATATCATCCCAATTGAAGACACATAGCCCATAAAATAGCAACCATAACCATAGTAGTTGGGTATTGTGATTATGAGGGAAATAAACTTCTTTCCCTCCTCTTACCCTGCATGGATCTGATCGTAATATGACCCATACCATTCTCATGTCACCTCTCACCAAAGACACATGGTCCATCACCTGGAGCACTAACATACCTCTAACAACAATAACATGTGTATATCTACTCTTTTGAAATAATTTAGTTGATTTTTTGGATATAATGACATCGATGTTGATCACTAGGATGTTGGTACGCCCCACTCCCTTTGAGAGTACCAATGTTAACACAAAGTTTTTGATGCGGTTTGGGTGCATAGAGAAACCACAGGGAATAGAAAAATATAGATATATATACATATAAATATAGCCACACAGAAACCCAACATATGAGTTCATTATTTGGATATTTTTTGATAAAATTCATCAACAAAATATCATTATTCCAATTGTATTTAAAATTTTAAAATAATATTTTTGTTGATTATTTTTAAAAATTTTAATTTTTTTAGAATAAAAGTAAAATAAATCATTTTATCTCTTGTAGCTATATTTATTTTTAATTATAAATTTTTTATTAACCATGATCCATTATATAAAAATATAGTTTGTTATAAAATATTATTTTTTATAAATATTATTTATGTTAATGAATTTTATATTTTTCTTATTATTGTAATTAATTAACATATTGAAGTGAATTTTTTATTTTATTTTAATAAAAAAAAATTATAATTATTTCCCACTAATTAAAATTTAATTATTTTATACATTTTATTGTTTCATAATTTAGTTAATTGTTTAATCATTTAATTATATTATGTAAATTTCTATTTATTTTAAATATATTATATTCTCATACCAAAATATATCATTTTGATTTTATTTTATTTTTATAGTTTTGATAGTAATTATATAACGACTGTAAATTGATTTTTATTTTTACATTATTTAACTAAATTATTAATTTTTTAACTTTATATTTGGTTACATTACGGTGTTAATATTTTTGAGTATTTTAATGATGTGTTCAACTGATAAATGGGAAATCACATTACCTGTTTGTCTAATCCACTATGTAGGATATTCTTACTACAACTCACATAGTGGAATTCTAGAACCATCCATATAGACAAATTTCAAAAAAGGATGAGAAATAAAAATACTTGTTAGTACCTCACTTAATCAATTTTAGAACTAGAAACGTAGTGGAAATCCAAATGACCCCAATATAGCTGATATGATTAGAGAACCACATTTTCTATATTTTAGGTTATACACTTACATAAGTGATTATACTGCAACAAAAGTGAAGGATGTTAGGGCCATAAATGATTGCCCCACTAGTTCAGTGAAAATATCAAGATAAAATTATATTCAAAATGAGGGAAAATGGGAAGCGAATTCAATGTGAAAATACGCAGAAAATAAAAGTGGTTAACAACCCCTGTATAATTTTTATCCAAATTAGGTTAAATATATTGAGGGGAAGTGGT
The DNA here is from genome assembly GCA_963277665.1 of Viscum album. Classification (NCBI taxonomy): domain Eukaryota; kingdom Viridiplantae; phylum Streptophyta; class Magnoliopsida; order Santalales; family Viscaceae; genus Viscum; species Viscum album. The sequence goes on from OY728141.1 coordinate 1,145,125,860, forward strand.
GAATCATGGTAAAAATGAATAAAATGACCACTCCTTTAGATATAATATCTTCATCATACAAATTTTTTTTCCATTTTCCCTATAGGAATATATGAACAGAAATGAAATAATGAATGAGATATAATGACACCATCATGAATATATCAAAAATATTCAATCAATTTGATATTTTGAACCCCACAACTGATGTTTGGGTAATAATTTATTGTTTAAATTGGATATTTTGGAACCCCAAAATTTTATATGATATTTCAATATCTATTGGCATTACAATTAAAATAGAAAAGAAAATGGATGTTTCCTACTTTGGACACTTTTATGGATTCTTAATCAAGATTTAACTGGGTTCTAATCTATTAGATAATTTTTTTCATGAAACTGAGGATGACATGATTGAGTTGAATATAATTTATGAAGAAATTCCAAAAAAAGGAATGTATTGTGATCCTTAATGATCAATCTACATGTAGGTGCTCCATAGTTTGCAGTTTTTAGTCATTGAGAGGACATGATGAATGTAATTATTTTAAGAAAATAACACACACAGAGAAGGATACTAAGAACAAAAAGTGGTGGGAAGGAGTGAAGTATTATGTACTTAAGGATTTTGTACCAGTGCATACGAAACAAGTCCATAATTTATGATATGGGAGGTGGTCTATTGAAATTTTTTGTTTACATTTTGCCTTCAAAAAATGATTACTTTTAAAGAAAAAGATGCATAAAATAGGGATGATGACATGGAAACTAATCAAATGGAAGAAGATAAGATTCAAAAATAGGTTGATCAAATGATCTCACATGAATTTATTGTTTCTTCAAGTAACCAAAAGTGTAAAAAAAATTAGAAGTTGAATCTCCTGTCCTTTTAAAAAATTACCAAGCCTCCTTAAATCTGTTTGTTGATGATGATGGATTTCATCTTGTTCCCTATAAAAAATTCAAAGCCTCTGGTTTCTCCCCTAATTGTGATAGAGTGAGATTTTGTAGGTTATAATCTCCTCCCTGACCAATATATGATTTTTGTCTCTATGTCACAGGTCTCCATCCATGGCCCGCTAATGAATTGATGCAACAAGAGGAAACTAAAGAGGAGATGAATATTTTTGTAAGACGAATATCTCCTAACAGAAAAGGAACAGTAGGAAGAGAGATCTGATGATAGAACTGATGCTTAAAAATTACTGTAAAGGCTACAATCCCTAACCTCAATTAGGGTTTGATCAAGAGGTTGGGGGTGCAGTCATGGATGGATGGGATGGCTTGTTCTTCAAGAGGAGGAATAAACAATCACTAGAAGACTGGTGAAAATGATAGGAAGTTAACTGTTTAATGTGGGGTTTTCTCTATTTGATTCATGTACACTCTTGGATTCCTTTTCTTTACATGTTTTTTTAATAAATTAGGCATTGCCATTAAAAAATGCATGAGGTAAAATGATTGTTACATGGATCACCCTCACTGGGATATATCTGAGTATCATAGAACGATAATGTTCTGATTTACCAATTCAACTATGGATCACTAACAAATTACATGGTTTGGTCAAGATCCACTACTAGAAAAGTACCATATACCCACAGTTTCAAACCATGGGTATTTCCAATTAAACTATTTGTATAGGCTATACCAATAGTTTGATGAATAGTGGGATCCTGAGGCATTGGGATTACCCTATACCCATGGTTTTATAGAAACCGTGGGTATATCCCACTGAAATTTCAACTTACCCACGGTTCACTAGAACCGTGGGTATAGATCTGTGCCCATGGATTACAAAACCATGTGTATACCTTTTTAAAGTTGAAATTAGATACCCATGGTTATGTAAACTATAGGTATATAGGGTTCTATAGCAGTATATTTTCCCACGGATTAAAAACCATGGGTGTAGAGGGTTCTGCAACGGCAAACTAACCCATGGTTCTCAAACCGTGGGTATATATTGATTTCCCAGAAATAGCAGCTGCCCCACTAGACAGACCCCCTACAACCACTCCCTTCCCCCATGGACAGACCCCCACCCAACACATCTTCTCCCCCTTTGCACACCCCCACTCTCCCCTATGGACAGAACCCCCTTGCACAACCCCTGGACACCCATTGAAACCCCTCGGGACCCCCAGCAAGCACCCCCACTACCCCTCCTACACCCCCAGTACCACCTGCACCATGAACCCCCTCAACCCCTTGACACCCCCACCCCCTGCACCCCTAGTACCACCTACACCCATCCCTCCATCCCCCCTGCAACAAGCCCCCCTGCCCCCCCCCCAAACACTACCCCCCTACACTGAGTCCCCCTCCCCCCCCCCCCCACCTGCACCCCCACTGCCCCCTCTCTTGGACACCCCCTACACCCCATCCTGGCACCCAACCCCCCCATCCCCCCTGCATGTATCCCCCCAGCTCACTACCCCATTCACCTAGGTACCACTCTCTCCCACTGCACCCCCAGTACCACCGGCACCTAGCCCTGCAACCAACCCCCCATCCCCCCCCCACTAACCCGTGCACCAAGGTCCCCATCCCCCCACATCCATCCCCACTGTCCACCCCACCCCCCCCCCCCCCCCCCCGCACCCCCACTGCCCATCCCCCCTAGACTCCCCCATACACCCCCAGTACCACCTGCACCCATCCCCCAGACCCCCACTACCCCCTGCACCCAGTTCCTCCTCCCCCACCTCCACCCCCACTATCCACCCCCCCACCTTCACGCCCACCCCCACCCCCCGCACCCAGCCCCTAGCCCCATCACTTCCCCCTACACCCAAGTCCCCCTCCCCCCCCCCACTACACCCCCTTTGTCCACCCACCCCCACCTACAACCCCACTACCCCCCCCCCTTTGGGCACCCCCACCTGCACCCCCAGCACCTCCTACACCCTGCTCTACACCCAGCCCCCCCCCCCCCACCTACCTCTGCACCCAGGTCCCCCTCTCCCCCCCCCCCCCCACCTTCATCCCCACTCCCCCCCCCCTCTTGGACACACCCTGCACCCCCAGTACCACCTCCACCCATCCCGACAACTAGCCCCCCACTACCCCATTCACCCAGGTCCCCCTCCCCCCACATACACCCCAACTGGCCACCCCCCCCCCCCACATGCACCCCCACTGCCCCCCCCCCCCCCCCACACAGTCACACATATCCCCCCAACCCACTCACTACACCCTACTCCCATGTCCCCCTCCCACCAACTACACCCCAACTGTCTACCCCCCCCCCCACCTGCACCCCCACTATCCACCCCCACCCACCCACCTGGACCCCCTCTACCGCCCCCTCTTAGACACCCCCATACACCCTTAGTACCACCTACACCCAACCCCGCATTCAGAACCCCTATACCCCACTACACCCAGCCCCCCTCTCTACACCAAGCCCCCACCCCCTGTAAAACCATTGTGAAACAATGCACAACAGAATTCCAAAACAATGGAACCACAATGCTCTATTTTCACTAGTTAAAACATAAGCAGAGCAGGAGAAATTTTTCAAATAAGAAAAAATTTCTTATCAGAATAGTTCTAATTAAAATTTTAATGACAAAGCATATCAATAGTTTATCTCTTATCGAATCCAAAAAACAGTTGATAGAGGATGCAAAAAAATATTGCCTTCATGCACTAGAGTGTGGTCAACCAGATCAGGCTAAACCAATCAAAAAATCTCTCTAGTTGCATCCCATGATGAGAAAGAGGTTAAGAGTTCCCTTTTTCTCTAAATCTTGAGTGTGGCTGGTCCTCATGGGTTCATAAATAATTTCACTATGTTCTATTGGTACATAGTTCGTGATGATATCCTTAATTCTATGAGGGACTTCTTTAACCATGCCTCAATTCCCTATGTAATCAACTCCAATTTTATTTCTCGAATCCCAATGAAAGAAAATGATGTGGATGTAATGGATTTTAGACTTATTTCTATTGGGAATACATTTCTATAAATCATTAGAAAAATTATTTCTATAAGGCTAGGTCCCATTGCTCATGGGTTTATCTCTTCAAATCAGTTTGGAATTATCCCTGGTAGGAATATTCAGAACATCCTCTAAATGTGTTAACATCATGAAACGAAAGGTTAAACATGGGAAATTTTCGTTAAAGCTTGATTTCTCAAAGGAATTTGATACATTAATGTTGAGCTTTATTTTTCAAATCCTTATAAGGTATGGACAACCCCATGCACCCCCATTCCCCCTGGAAACCCCCTTTCACCCCCCTGGATAGCCCCCGTGCTCCGCCACTAGACACCCCATCCCCCCTAGAACTCCCCCTAGACACCCCTCCTATATAGCCCCCTAGACACCCCCCCCCCCCCCCGACAGACCCTAGACACCCCCTCCAATACACCCCACCCACACCCTCCCCTTGCCCTGCAGACCCCCCTGACAACCCTTGGACACCCCCTAGATAGCCCACTAGACACCCAACCTGCACCCTTCCCCCTCCCATATAGACCCCCCCCCCTCGGACAGCCCTTGGACACCCCCTGGACATCCCCTCCTAGACACCCCACCTACACCCTCTCCCTGGTCTTGATAGTTTCATTAATATGAATATAATGGTTACTGATCCACCAAACAAAAATGTTACATTTAATCGGTATTTCTTTACACCAGTACAGATTTTCACCACCAGTGATACCATTTGTAAAATGATGTATCGACTTATAAATCTTGTCCTAGAAAACCCCATTGGAGACTTCGTGAAGACTAAACATTACATTTAAGAAGATATAATAATGTAATCAAAACATTCACTTTGATGGTGGTTAAGAATAAACAGTGTAAAATAGGGGTAACAACATGCCTTGACAAACAAAATGTTGGGAGTCGGAAAGCCTGGAATGCCATGAGGGGAACCTTCCTAGTTGTCGAACCTGATGTTTATGTTTCCTCATTGCACAATCCACCGAGACTACTTCTTGAGAACCGGAATTTTCCCATGAAACTCCATCCACATCCATAAGTATTTCCCCCCTGAATCTTTAAGGTCAGATTAATATATTGACAGATATAAAATTTACCCATAGAGAACGACCTTCAAGAACCTCCCAAGAAAACTTAGCTTGCAGAATGTGCATTGATCCCTCGACACAGCATATGTTGATACCACCATCTACCACTAGTCTGGCCATCCTCATCCACATAGCCCTAGGAAAATATTCCTTCCCCATGATAATACAATATGAAATAAGTCATTATATTTTCAATATTCCCCAACACCACTTTTGAAGCCATTAGGACCGATAACAGATTAATCATAATAGAGCTAAGTATGATATTCACCCATGTAATTCTTCAACCGAAAGATAAAAAGTAGTTCTGGATGTTAGTAATATGACTTGTTAATTTATTAAAAACCCTCTCACAATGACCGATACATAATCTCCCTGGGGAAAAAGGAAATCCATTGTCCTCCAGAGAAAAATCCCTTCATCATCATGCGTTGGATAATTTTTATTCCCTATCTAGATTGAATGTTAATCATTCAAAGTCCCAAATGTTTGCATCTAGTATCACTCCTGATTATTTTGATTCTATTGAGGCTATTATGGGGGTTAAGAAGGGGTATCTTCCTCTTTTTTATCTGGGAGTTCCCTTCATCACATCCAATCTTAGAGCTTCTGATGGTGTGGTCTTGGAAGATAAAATTGTTCGAAGAGTTAATGGTTGGACTAATAACTCTCTCTCCTATGCTGGGAGGCTACAGATTGTTCAATAAGTTCTTTTTAGTATGCAATATTATTGGTGTTATCAAATTATTTTACCCAATAGTTTGGTCAAATCCATTACATCCACCCTTAGGAATTTTCATTGGGAATGTCTTTCAATGGCTTCCTCTGGGAGTGGCTTACTATTTTTCTATACTAGAGGTGTGGTGTGGATGGGGGATAGAGTACTAGTTTTGCAATATGGTTGTTTGGTTTTTGTAGTGGCAGTGGTTTTCTGGTGGATGAGGTGATGATTCGTTGTGTAGCTGGGTGTGGGATGGTGATGTGCAGAGGATGTGGTTTTTGAAAATTATGGTTGGTGTCTGTTGCTGTTTTGAGCTAGAGTTGATGGTGCAGGTCGGAATACAGGTGGAAGGGGGCTGGTAGGGGGATATTTCTGGTTGGAGAAGGTGGTATGGGGTTGTATTGTAGGTGGAAGTGGTTGGCGCGGGCTGGAATGCAGGAGGCTGGTGCGGTGGCTGGAGCAGATTTGAGTGGCTGGTGCGGGCGGGAAGGCAAGAGGCAGGGGGATGGCAGGGGGTTGGTGCGGTATGGTACTAGGGACTGGGGATGTTTTTCAGGTGGAAGTGGTCTACCATGAGTGTTTTTCAAGAGGCTAGAGGGTGGGGGCTTGTGTGGTGGCTAGTGTGGGCTGGATTGCAGGTGGTCACAGTGTGACCACAACGTTACTGCGGTGTGACCGCGGCATGACTGCGGCGTGACGGTGGCGTGACCGCGATGTGACCGCGACATGTTGGCCCTGTCCAGAAACTTCCGTGGTGCAGCATATTCCGGCCAGGAGAAAAGGGTGCTAGAGGAGTCGAGGAAAAATTCTGGTCGTCGCCCTGCTAGCCAAAATTATGATTAGTCATTCTCAACATTGATCACAAGACTCATTGAATACTATCACAGAGCTGAGCATCCATCAGATTTCCCTTTGTTGTAGAAATATCCCACTATACTATATGAGGTGTGTGTTGTTTACTGTTCTCACATAGAAAAAACGATAATGTAGAAACATTATCTCTACAAGGGTCAAAAAACTCAACCGATCATTGGGATCATCAAAATATCAAACTCTGAAGGACACTTTTCCAAATAAAAATATCATTATAAAAGTATTCTCAAGTCTTCTTATAGTCCAACATTTACTATGATGTCCCTCGAGCTCATAGATGGTCCTTGTAGAATACAAGTAGCGAGTTTCACCCTCATCACCAATGGTGTCTACAGGTGACTAAATATTTTCTTGAGAGACTCAATCAAGAGATTTGCTACTTAAGGGCCTCCCTCTCCATTAACTATGGGTGGGTAATGTATCTAAAACTCTTCCAACAAGATTGTGAATCGTTGCGAGGTGTCGTCCTGGAGCAGGGCCAAATCACAGCATTAACATGGATTGACCGCGTTAAGTTGGCCCGGTTCAATGACATCCGTGGGGTAGCATCTTTCGACCAGGAGCGATGGGAGTGGGAGGAGGTGGTGCCACATTCCAGCCGTCGCCCCGCTAGTAGAAATTGTGATTAGTCAGTCTCAATATTGATCACAAGACTCATGGAATATAATCACAGAGCTGATCATCCATCAGATTACCCATTTTTGTCAAAATCTCCAACTACACTATATAAGGTGTGTGTTTTTTTCCATTCTTACATTGAAAAAAAGATAATGTAGAATCATTTTCTCTACAAGGGTCAAAACACTCATCTGATCATCGGGATAATAAAAATATGAAACTTTGAAGGAAAATTTTCTAAATACAAATAACATTATAACAGTATTCTCAAGTCTTCTTATTGTCCAACATTTAATATGATTTCCCTAGATCACATAGATGGTTCTTGTAGAATACAAGTAGAAAGCTTCACCCTCATCTCCAATGTTGTCTACAAGTGACTAAATATTTTCATGAGAGACTCAATCGGGAGATTTTCTACTTGAGGGACTCCCTACCCATTAACTATGGGTGGGTAATGTGTCTGAAACTCTATTGAATTTCGACTGGACTGTGAACCGCCACAGGGTGTCGTCCTAGAGTAGGGCCAAATCACGACATTACCGTGGCGTGAACACGACGTGACGATGTCGTGATCACGACATGACTGCGGCATATCCAAGGCTTGACCACAGCGTGACCACGGCATGACCACAGTCAGTTGGCCCAGTCTAGTGACATCCGCAGGGCAGCATCTGACGGCCAGGAGAGAAGGGAGTTTGAGGAGGTGGGGAAACATTTCGGTCATCGCCCCGCAGGCAGAAATTGTGATTAGTCAGTCTCAACATTGACCACAAGACTCATGGAATACTATCATAGTACTGACCATCCATCAGATTCCCCATTTTTGTAGAAATCTCTAACTACACTATATTATCTTTGTGTTTTTTACTGTTCTCACACATAAAAAAAGGTAATGTAGAAGCATTTTCTCTAAAATTGACAAACCACTCATCCGATCATCGAGATCATAAAAATATCAAACTCTAAAGGACACTTTTCCAAATAAAAATTTCAATATAAAATTATTCTCATGTATTCTCATTGTCCAAAATTTACTATATTGTCCCTAGATCACTTAGATGGTCCTTGTAGAATACAAGTAGCAATCTTAATGGCATTACTGCAGCGTGACCGTGACATGACTGCAACATGGCTGCGGTGTGTTGGCCCGGTCCAGCAACATCTGCGGGGCATCATCTTCCGACCAAGAGCAAAGGGAGAGGGAGGAGGTGGGGAAACATTCCGACCATCCCCCCACTAGTAGAAATTTTTATTAGTCCGTCTAAACATTAATCACAAGAATCATGTAATATTATCACATAGAAGATCATCACTATTATTTGGTTTAGAAGACAGCGCAACACCGTTGGAGGGGTTTTATTATAAAATCAGGTATGATTGATTAAAGATGCATGGGTTTTGTCACGAATAATGGAATGTTGATCTATTGCATGAAAATGTGTTGAAAATTTATATATAAATATTGAATTCGATGTGTTAACATAATGAAGAAGTCTTGCAAGAGGATCAAGGGTGAAGGTATGCATGGAAGAATTTCATTAGGAAATGACACTCATAATCTGGAGATGTTGATATGAGTTTGGTTTCTCTAACAAGGGATTAATTACCCCCACAAATAATTAATTAAAACAACAGTAGAAAATAAATAAAATTTCAGCATAACCCATCCCTATGTCGGACATCCATGCCAAAGGAAAATAAAATAAACAGAAGCAACATATTAACTTCTGACAAACCTGAAACACACAATCAATCCCTCAACTACCCCGATCTCCCTCCCCTATAATGAAAACTGTGTAGCCACCTCTAGTTCCATTTTATCCCCCTTCTCAGAATATAAGTACCCTATGTCCATAGAATGTGGTAAAAGGCCTAAGTGGCTGATGCGATAAAGAAAAGAAAATAAAAACTCAACTACAACATAACCATCTCTTCTTCCCCAGCACCAATGAGTGTGATGTCCATGTCATTGCATATAGAGCTTGTACATGATTCTTCCCATGTGTCCCAGATTTTTCACCCTTGTATTTCCAAAACATATGCATTTTGAAAAGGTGTTTGTAAGGGTAATGTTTCTACATACAGTTCCAGTGTAAGCATTTACAGTCTAAGAACTAATTATGTAAGCACTGCTATTGTATTGATGTTAGTATACACTTTCCTATGTGAATACTACTCCTGTAATAAATGATAGAGTAATGTTGCTACTAATGAATCCAAATGTGTATATACGTAAACTTTTCCAATGTAAACATTGTTGTTGGTATGGGCTGCTAGTGTAAGAACTCCAAATATAAAGGTTACCGTAGAAGCCGTGCTAATCTAAGAAATGCTACTTAACCACTTGTAGTTTTATTCTGGTGATAATATTGTAAATATGTATTCGAACCTGTTTTTAATGGTGTCAAATATTGGAATATTGGGATTGATCATAAATTTCCTTGCATTTAATTGTGATACTAAAAATAACAGAACCTACATAATAGGATTGGGAAAAGTATTAGATGTTTTATGTTACATAAATTCAAATATTAAATAATATAGGGGTAATAACTGCTTAATGTTTATACTATCGTAAAAAATGCACCATAAACATCCATTTCATACAAGCACAATAATTATGAGAATGATTTCATTAAAAGAAATATTACTAGAGATAAAGATAAAACCATCCATACTTATTGGATTATAAGCATCATCATCAATGTTATCTATATCTGCTTCATCATTGGACTCATATTTTGTTTTGATAAGACTTGTTGGTTTACTTTTTATCACAGTTCCAAGTGATTTATTAGGTAAATTTTCCGACATAGAAACTTCAAATGCACAATTATTTCCCAAAATTGCAAAGATCATATATAATATATCAAACATAAAACCTCTGGAACTATTTAAATAATGTCTGAGAATTAATAAGAACCCTCACATCTTCATCATAATCACTTTAGATGAACTAGGGTAATCACTCTCAAAAACATTGGCAGAAAAAATGACTTTTTTAGAGTGTACAATTACCATTAATGTTAGGAGAAGCTTTAACAGGAGGCTCCTAAAATAAAACATATTTTAATAATCATTAAAAAAGAATGAAACAAATAAAATTCTGATTTTTATTATTTTGTTAGAATAATGCCAAGAAATGAAAACCATATACAACCCCTATTCATAGTTGATATATGCTCACTCCTTCATAATCACTTTCAAAAGAGCTTGACGAATTAGAGCTGATGTTGGGCTTCACATTCTTATCAGAAGAAACAGTGATGTTTTTAGCACATGTATGGGATGGATTAGTAGAAATTGCAGGACTGACAATAGAATCCTGTAGAAATGCATTCAAGGCCAATTTTTACACGAGAGCCTCATCCATCCTTCCATAATTCTAGTAAGTAGCAATCAACATATTAAATGAAAGAAAAATTAGTTTTCAAAACCACAGATAGAAGCAGCAGAAGAAACTCTAACACAACTACAATTTGATTTAGTTTTTTGAGACATTTTATAATAGTATTACAAGTAATACTACATGGGATAAATCCACATACATTCATCATTCTATAGAAATTAAATCTACGGTCTTCTTTTCCTTTTCAACAAAAATCTTGAATGACATAGTCATATATGTTGATATCAGCACACCCTTGTATTCATGTTGCCTGAAACATGTACATAATATAATTTATATTATTCTAATACAAATTTAAAGTTGTTTAAACTGCATGCATAATTCATTTCCATAGTTTCAACTTGTTGTAGAGTTCATTATGAATACACATTCATTTGAATACAAATTGAAAAGAGTTTCTTTTATTATGCTATGAGAAGTTTTAATTTAATAATCATGGTATTTTAAACAATATACACACATATCTTACTAAATACAATCATAAAAAGAAAACAGCCATGTTAATTCTTTAAAAACACATGTAAAAAACACAGCTTAGTGAAACATACCTTCAAGAAAGACAAGATCCATGGAATCACATACTTTCCACCCAACTGCAAATAATGTCATGAAACCAAACACATTCAAATCTCTAGTCATACATGAGCTTATAACATTTCCATGAAAACTGAGTTGCGTAGCCAAAAAACACCAAACGCCCCATGAACCTAGCCCCCCTCCCCGTGTACCCATCCCCACCCCCAACACCCAGTCCCCATTACAACCATCCCTACCCCATGTACCCATCCCCCCAGCACCCATCCCCACACCCCTGCACCCCCCACCCAGCACCACCCCCTACACCAGGCCCCACCCCCCAGCACCCAGCCCCCCTCCCCACAGGAGCCAGCCCACCTTTCTTGCACCCAGCCCCACCCCCTGCACCCAACCCCACCCCCAAGAACCCAGCCCCCCCTACACCCAGCCCCCCTCCCCCTGCACCCAGCCCCCCTACCTGCACCGAGCTCCACCCCCTAAACACAACCCCACCCCAGCCCCAGTACCCAATGCCCCCCCCCCGCACCCAACCCCACCCCCAACACCCCACAAGCACCCAACCCCACCCCCTACACACAGCCCCCCTCCCCCTGCACCCTTCTTACTAATCTACATATAAACCCAAAAAAAATCTCTAGCATTTACCGTATCATTCAGGGACATGGGATCACAAAAAACCCAACAAGTTCAATCAATAGAAAAACTTAAAATTTTACAAAATGAAAATTTAATAAATAACAACTCATGAATATATTCGTTTTTACCTATATTAATTTAGACATTTCAATTCAACAATTAATGAAAAATGAAGAGATAATAAATTGAATCCAATGTAACTATATGGGATATAATTTAGAGCTAAGTATTCTATGTTAGTAAGGGGATCGCTTACCCATATGGATGACTGAGGATTCTAATGTTAGCTTTATGTAAATGCATTCAGAAATTTATGCAGGACATTTCAGAAGAAAAAAATTAACCATTCCCATCAATAAAAAAACTCAATTTAAGTTCTTAAAATACATAATTAAGTCTCAATACAAAGTAAAACATGGAGGGGATTAATATCCCCCCCATCACAAACATCCCCATCCCTATGTCCATGAAAATCATCATCAACATCATCATCATCATCAGCAACATCATCAGCAACATCATCACCAACATTAGCATAAGTAGCATCAACAACATCCTCACCACCAACAGTTCTATCACCACCACCTTCGTTGCCACTATGACCCTCATAAGAATCACCAGATACATCATTTAAAGAGTGAGTTGATTCCATATATGATTCAAAAGTTGCAAGAGTATCTAATGGAAGCGACTGAATCAAACCTACCATAGCTTTCATGAAATATTCGGTAATCAACGTACTTCTTTCATGCTCCTCTAAAACTATTTTCTTTGCCGCTGCTTCTTTAGCACGAGTGATTTCCAGCTCAGAGGTATGAGAGGCGTGAGAGGATCCCAATGATGATCAATACATAGAGGGGGCGATGTTTTTCCCTAGTCTACATCGTACTCTCTCTGGGTTCCTCTCACCTAATACCCAACTTAAATGATAACGTGGCCCGAAGTTGTCATCTTCCATACCATCAGGGGCCTCCAAGGAAGACTATTTAAATTATAAACAAATTAAATTATAAATTTATTATAAATATTTGCAATATAAATAAAAAACATTACAATTTGATCTTATGTCAATGCATTTACAGCACTTCCATCCATTTTCTTTCTACTAGGGAAAAATAATTTGGCACAAGGTACAAGATATTTGATGCCCAATTTATCTTGATATAAATGAGAAACGCAAAAATCTATATTAGTACCATATATGAGAAATGTGCAAATCTGACCTATGTTTATTTAATAATTTTTTCAGTAAAATATCCTATATAAAATCACAATACCCAGTTAAAGTACCTATTTCTTTTCATGATCTGGAATTGTAGTGTTCCCCAATGTGTGTAAATATGTCATTGAGTCCTTATTATTTACGTTTTTCTCTATCACTTCCTAAAAAAATTCCTTTACAAGAAAGAAGTGTTAAATTTTAAATATCAACAATTAAATATTGATATTACCTGAAACATAGTAGTATTCCAATGTGCAATCAATTTTTCATATTGAATTTTTAGACATTATGAAATTATGGGTACCCCCTCTAAGTCAGTACCAACCCTGATATTCCAACCAAAATACAACTCATGCTTTTATGAGTGCCAGAACTCCCCAAAATCCATCAAACTTGTTGTCTTAGCATCTTCTCCATCATGAAAGTTAAACCGAATCTGCAATGATCATGTTATTTCATTTAAATACACCAATAATATAGATATGAATTGATATAATTTTCTTAACCATATTTTCTACCATGATTTTTTCTTAATATCGTTATTGATACCTCTCCATCACACCGGTTCTAGCATAATGATATCGTGATACTTGGCCATAGTGGCCATGAAACATCTACATTGTGTTACAGTTGGACCTACCATCTAATATTGTCGATTGTAATACATCATTATCTATTTTTTGGGATTCCAAACTTCCTTCATCATGTTCACCCACGTATCCTAGAGGAAGATCCCACTGAATAAGAAAAATAGGGGGGAAAGAATAATTATGTCATTGTACAACATGAAAAAAATAATGTGATATAATTTGAAACAGTTATAATAAAAAAATAGTCTGCAGATTTCTCAATAGATTGTGATGGATCTATGGGTTGTCCTGACTCAATAGACTCTACAAGAAGTGTCTGTATTAGTGCATTCTCTAGGTGAACTTCATGCTTTGGAGTGAAAGCTAATGGAACAAACTCATCAGATGTTGGCTGGAAGGGAAGAATTTGAGGTGGTGTAGACATGGCATCATATGGGTAGTAGGATGGGGGATACATCATCAGATACATATATGGTAAAGGTGGAAACATTTATGGTGGCGGTGTAGTCATGGAATGTGAATAAGAGGGTAGATTTGATGATGATGGAGGCATGGATAAAAACATCCCTGAAGACTCAATAGGATGGAAGGTGTGGTGGAAGGGTTTTCTGATGATAGGTTAGTGTGGAAACGGGTATGACGAGTCCTCCGTGTAGGTCTAGGAGCATCCCCACACATACCCACGCTAACCGGATTATGATTCAATTCCAGTGGAACTGAATATTCCAAAGAAAATGATAATGAATATTAACATGAAATTATATTTAATGTAGGAAAAATACATTACAATTATAATAATCACTAATGGAAGTGAAGGTAACTCATTCTCACGCCTCAGGAAATCAGGATCAAATAGTCCCTTCCTTCGACCTTCTATAGTATTTGGCATAATCTACATAAGAATGAAATTTAATGTGACTAGAAATTGTTTTTAAAAATCATGCATACAACTTACATCTATCAGCAATTCATGAGAGGAACCAATTTGACTTCTTTTAATTGTAAAAATGATTACAAGGAAATGACTAACATGATTTTAAAATTACATTATCAGGTTATAAATTTTTTTTAAAAAAGATTTAATCCTTGTCTTGTACATTGAAATATATCTGATTTAATGAAACGACACCAGAAAATACAAGAAACAAGCATTTAATTCCAAACTAAAACATAATTAATGTAATTATAATAATTCTGACCTGAGAAACTCATGTCAATATAAACTGAATGAAAAGTGAACATATATGTTCTGTTTTATATATTATCAACCACTACTTCATGTTCAAGATCAACTCTCAGAATGGGAAAATTTGATTCATCAAATGAAATATTTTGGAAAATAACAACGGGGACATCAATGGTGGAAATTTCATCACCAGTATCATGAAACATATATCTGGGGATTACGTCATTAATGACACCATAATCGGATCACAGATTATCTTTCACATAAAACACTTGTTTATCCACTGATGCCAAAAAGTATGGTTCATCGGTACGCATGCATCAACTTATATCAATAACTCTTAATCCACAATCGTCAATAAATGTACCATGAAATATCATTGAATCAAAACATTTACATTTCATCATACTGACTCTACCTTGAGAGTAGTAATCCAATAAAAATATTTTCTTAACTACCCCATAATAATACAGATCATTATATCAAGTCCGACTATCTAATAAAATGGAATAACAATCCGTTGTAGCAGTTAACATAACTCCATCATGTTTTGCTCTAATTTTCACCGCTCGATCTGTTATAACAAATTTATACCCATTGATTATTAAAAATTTACATTCACGAACCAAATAATTAGGACCAAAAGACAAAGCTCCCAATTCTTGAGAAATGGGGTCAATAGGAACACTCAACACCATATATATATATATATGAATAATACAATTAAATAGATATGTATTATTTAAACTAATTAAAGTAATGGTAAAACCTTTGATTTCAACCAAGCAAGAAACTCTAGGATATGAAAAGCCTCTCTCCTTCTCAAAGACAAAGATCGATTAACTCAACATATAATTTGTTTATGTCCCTTACATAAAATGATAATAAAAGTGTAAGGTATATTTGAAGTTTCATAATATGATATTACATATAAATATCCAAATCACTTACCTGATATAGTCATTGAAAAAACCATAGTTAAACAAGACTGTGTTGTGTGCCATCTTTCGCTTTTCAAGGCTCAATGTAGCAAATGTATAAGACCCAACAATTCCTCCTGTTTGGGGAAGATATGTAAATGAGTGTTTAATTTCCCCATTCTAGTCATCTTCAGTTCTAATTAGATGATTATGTCTTGTGGTCACATTAGACAAATACATTGAACCAAAATCCATAAATTCTTTAGCCTGATAACCCCTAACAATTGAACCTTTAGGATAATTCATGTTTCGAATAGATGATTTCATTGTGCACATATTTCATTAGATAGGATACATCCACCTAAAAGAATATGGTCCCCCAAGAAGTGTTTCAGTTGGGAGATGAACTGTTAAATGCAACATGCAAGTGAAAAAGGATTAAGGAAATATATTTTTCATATCACATAAAATTAATGGTGCCTTATGATGCATTTTTATCAAGAATTACTCGGATAACCTTTTATCACAATGAACTCAAAAAAATGTCATAAGAGAATCACTACACCCTTGAATTATTGGATAGAAAATTCCGAATTGCTATTGGAATCAATTCATGAAGAAGGATGTGATAATCCTGATTTTTCAGATATTTTAGTTTCACATCTGTTCTGTTGAATCATTTAGATATGTTGTTGGAATAACCATAGGGATCCTTGATATTCTTTAATACTACCAGAAATTGATCTTTCTCTGACGGTGTCATCACATAAAAAGCACAAGGAACATTTCATTTGTTTTCACTGATACACACAAGATGCTATTCTGGTCGAATACCCCAATCCAACAAGTCTCGACAAGATCAAAATTCGTCTTTGGCCATCCCCTTGACATTCAAAAAATTGCAAGTAAAATTTCCAATATATTTTTCTCAATATGTATTAAGTCTAAAAAATGATTTAACAAATTGGAAGACCAATATAGAAACTCAAAAAAAATACTTCTCTTTTTCCAATTGTAAGAGGATTCAATGTCAAAATTATTCCACATTTAAGATTTCAAGTGACCATTCCGTAATGAAATACTGAAATCTTTTAATTCATTAAGCACATCACTTCTAGATATACGCGGAGATGGTTGTTCTGTCTCAATGGTGTTATCAAAACTCTAATGTTTCATCCTGTATTGATGATCCATTGGTAGGAATCAACGATGTCCCATGAAACTGAAACTACGACGATATTTAAACCTTCTCGATCGTGTATTATTCATACAAAAAAAGACATGATAGTTTTCCCTTCGTGATCTATCCAGACATCATTGCATAAGCAAAGAAATCATTTATGGTCTATATATGGGCAGTACGCAACTGAAAAATATTCTTTGAAGAAGCATCGAATGTACTCATGCATAAATACCAAATTTTTTTCAACTCCCTTATTAAAGGCTGTAAGTTGACATTTATATCATTACTGGGATTATAAGGTTGAGATAATAGTATATTCATGAAAGTGAATGGGTTTTTTATACACATACACGTAGAAAGATTATAAACATGAATAAAAACCGGCCACGTGTTGTGGGTAGTAATAATCTGACCAAAATGATTAAAACCATCACAGGATAGACCCAAACTAATAGTATGCACCTCAGTTGAAAAATCTGGATGTTGTGCATCAAATGACCACCATGATAATCCATCTGCAGGATGAACCAACTCATTGTTACCTTTAATTCTCTCTACATCATTCCATCGCATATTGGATGATATTTCTACAGACATGAATAGATTTTGAATTCTAGGAATCAATGGAAAGGGCCACATGACATTCTGTGCCACACTAGATGGTGTCCCATCTACACTTTTCTTCCATTGAGATGTACCACATTCTTTAGAGTCATTATAGTCTATTGTTTCTTCCCAAAATAAACTGTAATCTTTCAGAAAAGAATGAACTTTATTACTATCAAATCCCAGATTCCTAATTAACTTACATTCATTGTAATGATTTGATGGAATATTTGCACCATCAGGAAACAAGTCCTTTAAAAATGTAAGAATATAATTAATAGCAGTATTAGAAATTCCATAATGGTTTTCCCATGATATAACCACATTAAAAATTTCTACATGGTCATTTTAGTACATTCCTGATATACTAAAGTTCTGGCATCATCTGATAAATTTTTCATTCTCTCATCATCATATTCATTATTATACTCATGTGTATTGATATCATTTTTTTGTTGCACTGGAATAATATCTTTCTTGGTATGATAGAAAAATGAAAACGGATCTAATATCAAATTTTCCTTGCCACTTCATTCATTTTGTTTGTGACCAGTATAAGATTGACTCGTCTCTCCATGGTGATACCAAACATAATAGTTTGTTTGAAATCCAAATTTTGTTGTATGGTATCTATCTTCTTCCTGGCATAAACATGGACTTACAACACATTTATAGCATGGACACTGTATACAACCTCAAACTAAATATTTTTCATATGAAAAATCAAAAAAAAATTCCAAATTATTTTGAAACGCTGTTAGAATCCTATCGGTACGAGACATCCAGCTTCTATCCATTCTATAACAATAAAAATAAAAGTTATCATCCAATCAACAATGTAAACCACAATTAAAAAAGGGATATGTTCTATAGAAAATTGAACTATCAGATCATAAAAACTTAATAGTTAATTCACATTTGTATTGAAAATGCCTCTATTTTATAACCAATTTCAACCCTTTCAGTATGAGAGATAAAAACATTACCTCTATCATATAATGGGATGATCAACAAGGTAAACCATAATGGTCCAAGAATGGTTTCATGTCTTTTATAGAGTGTTATGTGTCATTATATTTTAACTAAGGGAGAGGTAAAAAAAATTTCCTCACTTTGGTGTAACATAAAAATAATCAACTTTTAACATTAAAACACACTCTTAAAAATGGGTTATTTCATTTCAAAAGAAATGGATAGAAGAAAAAATTTATCCATCATCATAAATATTTTAAAATAGCACTATATCCATGTAATTTAATATTTTCCGCTGTTAAAATTATAATTCAATGATGGAAATTTTTTTAATGAAAACCACTTCATCTACAAAAATGAATGAAAATCATTTAGATAATTTATATAAAACAATAATAGGTATAAAATATATTTATAAATATACTAGAAGAAAAATTTAATAAACTAAATCGCTTCATGAATTATTATAATAAAATATTTACCTAGAAACACCTACTGAATACAAAGTGGAACAAGCCACAACAAGACTCATAAAAAGTTAAAGGGCATTTTGGTAAAATAAATTAATTTAAAATAAATTGAAAAATCAAATACACGTTAATAGATTAATATCTAACAATAAATTTAACACACATCGTGATTAGAGTTCTCATAATAAATGATATATTAATATATACATATACGAGACATAAAATAAAAAAGGGATATAGTTAGGAGATCTGACATTTGTTGTATACTGCATAACCTATAAAGCCAAATATAGAGGACTTTTGATTAATACATGAAGAATTAATCATTTTTTCACTAAATACGAAAGAGAGAATAATAATATATCTCAAACTATCATACTAATCATATCCATGATGA
The DNA here is from genome assembly GCA_963277665.1 of Viscum album. NCBI lineage: Eukaryota > Viridiplantae > Streptophyta > Magnoliopsida > Santalales > Viscaceae > Viscum > Viscum album. The sequence continues at coordinate 1,145,145,229 of OY728141.1, forward strand.
TGAATTGAGAGAGTTTTCCCAATGATTCTAACTACTATAAAATTCTTCTTTACCGGTACAAATCAAATTCCAAGTCTTTAATGTGATTGATGCATCATAAACTCATCTATAGTAGAATATCTATGAAATTTGGGGCATACAATTTGATTACTAAAACTATGAATGAAGATCAACAATATTGTATAGGTGGGACATCAGAATTTCATTATCTATATAGTTCACAAGTGGAATGAAAAAATCCTATATTTTATTGGGATTACTTATCAGAAATACATATCCTAATTTGTACTAGGTCAGTCCTAGGACAATGAGTTTAAGGAGATACCATATCTCAATATTATTTTAACAATAAGAATGAATCCTTTCATATGGAAAAATAACAACAATTCACATGAGAGATAATCTCCCTGAAATAGAGGTGAATAATACCAAAATAATCCTAATGTTCTCTTGTATTTATTTCCTATTCAATATTTATATACTAACCAAAGTGGAGATAGAGAGAGTATATGATCTTCCTACTAAGTAAGTAAATATGTGAAAAGGTATAAAATTCATATTTGAGTAATATTATACCAACAATGATTCACCCCTCTATGTGTGGAACACATCCAAATGTGATCTTAAAAATTCTTATTATAGAAACAGTACACCTATAATTCTATTCTCAATAATCTCGTGTTGAATATTTGAGTTTATTTTTTAAAATAAAAAAATAATTTAAGAGTAGAATAAGCCTATATACCCCCATTTGAAAGAAACAATTAAATATATAAATATTATAAGGTGACTAACAATAAGACGAAAAGAGATGAAAAGATGTTGAAGAAACCTTATTAATAAAAGGGGACTCGTCACTATTTGAAGGTAATTATAGTGGAAGTATTTATATTACATTTTTTGTTTAGTATCCTCTTGCTGTTGTTTAAATGATATCCCACTTAATAAAATAGGAAAAAAAATTAGTTCTCCTATAGAAGAATCTGGATGAACAATGAATGGGCATGGAAAAAGAAGATCTTGTAGTGGAATTTACTTCAATAGAAATTGACAACAAGTCTACTTCACGTAGTACACAATCTCTACATGAAGAGGATGTAATAACATATCTCTCAATTTTTTTAATATAAAATACCAAAGTTTAAGTAGAAAATATCACATCATTAAAGAATTATGTGATGAGTTATATGATGAATCAAATGTTTATTAGGGAAAGACACAATAAAACCTAGAATATATTAACCGTCGTTTGCTACTCTATGAAAATCATGCAATTAAAGATCACCCAAATTTATAATAAATCAGAAATTATGGTGAAATATTTCTAGAAGATGGTGTTTATGTTCATAAATAACTTCAAATCGGTTGGATATATAAATAACCTGAATAAGGATCTTGTATAAATATGATCAAATTTTTATAATGAATGGATCACTATAATCCATGAGAGAGAATAAGATAATACGGGGCATTAGGAAAAGAACCATTCACTATAAGAAGTAATTATTTTCCAGAATTATCTACAAGTACTTAAGAAAAATATGATTAACTAGATTGAACATCTAATAGAATAATTTAAAAAATTTGGTGAAGATAAAATTAATGTGATGATAAGTTAATGTGATGATACAATGAAGATAATAAAAAATGAGAAATAAATTATCAATATTTGATTCTTATAAAATTAAGTTGATTTAAAAAATATATAAACATGAAAATTGATGTATTACGATAATATTAAAAAACATTAAACCATAAAAACTACTATGGAGGATTATGATGCTTAAAGGAAAGGTATTATCTATCTCAAAGGACAATGTTTGAGATAAATCTATTTTTAAAAAGTCTAAAATTTTTTATTTTAAAAAATTTACAAATATTGAGGTAATATGTGATTATAAATATAATATTTTCTCAAGTGTTTATATATGATTTTATATTAGATATGGGTCCCCACATAAAATCCAATCAACTGATGTAAAATTTAAAAAAATCATGCAGTCAGTTTTTTGAAAAATTAGACAAAATGTATTTTAAATTTGGAAACAAAGGATTGATGGTTATTTTTTTACTATAAGATATTTGGGATTAATATTGTAGACAATTATAATAATTTGTTATCATATTGGAGAAATAGATATCCTGCATTAATAGGTATGAAGCCTAAAAGGAAGTAACAACCATAGGTGAAATATAATAAAATGTATAATTAAAAGAAATATAAAAACCTAGATATATATATAATATTTTTAGTAGATGAGGTCACAATAATGATACATGAAAATTTAACAGAACTAATCATGTTTCAAAAATTAATAGAGGAATGGGAACAAAAAAAATTATGTAGGAAGAAAATTAATTATTGGGTAGTATGAAAAAAAGTCCCCTAAAATCAATTCCATGAAGTCAAAGATGTCTGGAAAATTAAGGGTAGTAAGTTGCTTATTTTATAGAAAAATGGAACATTCCATGGAAAAATGAAAATAAGATATGTTTCTTAATGTAAAAGGAACCAAGAATTATTAAATGAAAAATCAATCCAAACTAAAAATAAATGGACTATCATAGTGTATAACTCCCTTGAGAATCCATGTGGAGGAACCCAATATGCTGAGCATATTTATAAAGAATGCTTGGAAGCCATTACATTGATTTGTAGATTGAAAGATAAATACATGAATAATAAATGAAAATATCCCAAGGGAAATAAAATACACCCCATTAAGAATAATACTAATTTCAAGAAAGGTTGACAAAAAAGATGACTAAATGGATTCTGAATTGCTCTGTGGGAGGTTTAAGAAGGTTGGAACAAATTCAAATCATTATCATACTAGTATACCAATCGTAGAAGAAATAATATAAATATGAAATATATAAAAGGTTATACATGTTACTTAATGAATCTCATTGAGAATATGATCCCCCACAAGTAGATAAGAAAATATCCAATGACTCTAAAAGAAAATTCATATTCAAAAAAAAGTTGTGTAAGAATGAAAAGTCTAAATGGACTTAGGAATAAATTGAAAAAGATGAAATTATTAAGAATAAATTGTTAATATGATTGTCGAAATTTATAATCTAAGAGTGATAACTTATTCTCAATAATATGTATTTCATTTTTGTTCTAGCCATATGTGTAATTAATAGAGATGTTGGTTCTCAATAAGAGAGAAAATAAAGGGAAATAAATTGTAAATACTATTCTAGTTCTGAATTTTTTATCATCCTATAACTTAAAATGACACTTACTAGTTCACTCACAACAATAGAAATCTTGAAATCCATTTATAAATTAGATCCACATTTATTAATACCTTGTGATGTGTCTTCATGAGGTGGAGACAACTAAATAAATATTTATAATATTCAAGAAGGATTAATTGCATAATAATTTTGAATGTGATTGAAAATTTATTTGGAAATGTATGTTCAAATATTATCTCATCCGTTTTCATGAATTAATTAAGTCTATTATTATGGTGGATAATTTAAGTTAAAAAATAACAAGAATATTGAAGAAGATTAACGAGTTTTAGGGCTAGTAACTGAGTTCAAAAACAACAATATATAATTAATTTTTATTGACTCGTGTGTTGAGAAATGTGGAAAAAATAGGTTATTATTCTAGGTATATATAAATGTATTGATTTTTTTCACTTGGTTTAATATTGAGAATATTTTAGAATTCCATTAATGAGTTAAGGTAATTTTTATGAGTCGGTATCATATTGTGTTGAACGATGTAAAACCTTAATGTCTAAATCAAGCCCTCTAATTCTTTACACTGAGTGTTACTCATGTAGATTTATAATGAAGGAAATTGAAGAGAAATGACTAGGGGAATCTCCCTTGGGATTTAGGTAATTTATTATGTATCAAATTTCATTGATTACTATTTTGGATTCTTATGGCGTACCCTCATTTAATTTAAAATGACGAGTTAACTGGATTAGACTGGATATATTTGGTTGGAATACCTCCATCATAAGAAATGAGTAATAATAATACCATTCTAATAAATTTAAAAGATGTTTCCTTGAGTTTAGGCAAAAAGAATGGATTAGGACGAATTGAAAGGCTCACAAATGATTTTTATTGAGAGAGAATTCTATATTTAGCCTTCACGTAACATTTTTCAAGTAAATTAATTTTCTAAACATTACTCATGAAAATGTTTTCCCTTTAAAGAATTTATTTTGTGGGAGCCATGTAATTTAGTCAAAGGATTCTCGTGTATGTTTTAGTTTCACAAAATAGGGGAAGAATCCAATATTAAATGAATGAATCATTGTCCCTATGGTAAAACCTGAACCTATTTATAAGTAATATATAGACTATATTTTCATGGGTCTAAGGAACCAAATTATTCATTTTCATTATTTTATCCTTATAATTCCATCATTTTTTTCCACATTGGATCCAATTCTGGGGGTTATTATATAACCAAAAATTCTAATCAGGGAAAGTAAATACATTTATTCCAAATTGGTATCTAGATATCTAAGGTAAATTTAATATATTAATTTATTCTGAACATTAATAGTCCTTTAAATAATTAAATTATTACAATAAATTTCCAAACTAGGAACTTATATGTAATGTAAATTGATAATATGTGCCTCAATTATTGATTACATGTCCAATATAAATTATTTATAACAATTCCAAGTATACTATTATTTATTAAAATATATAGTTTGAAAGATACATACCCGTAGTCACAAATTCTGATCAATCTCAATGATCAAACGTGTATGGTTCATAATTAGAATCTTAGTAATAATTAAAACAAGAAATTTATTGTTTACATAAGGAAAAAATAATAGGTTTCAAAGATAGATCTCACAATATTACCTCATTGAAGAAATAAACTGAAAGAAAAATATATTTAGATTCTCTCTAGGGAACAAGATGATGAAAATGGTAACAATATTCCAAAAAATGGTTTAGTACTTTCATGTTTTTTCTCTGTTTTCAGTTCATTAAAGAATCATCTGAATTTATATTTAATAGAATGAAAACCAAGGAGATGAAATTTGATACCTAGATGCCAAAGCTGGGGCCAGGGAGGCGGAGGCCAAGACAAGACGTTGCTGAAGCTGGAGGAAGTTGAGGTAGAGGCCAAGGCCAGGAGGAGAGGGAGACGAGAGGGGGGACATTGCTTGAGTTGGGGGTAAGAAGGCATAGGGTGGGATGATATTTTTGAGGCGAAGGATGAGAGAGAGGTCGGAAGCATATGTGGAGGTCAGGGAGGGGAGTAGATGGGTGGGACGTGGTGGTCGGATGGATGGGAAGAGATGGTCTGGGAGGGGAGGATAGGGTCGAGGGGCAGAGGTCAGATCGCCAAGAGGCAGTGGTCAGGGAGGGAAAGAGAGGTCTGGGAGTCGGGGAAGTGAGGATGAGCATGATAGAAGAAGACGATGGAAGCGAGGGTAAAGAAGATCCCAATGGAATATTAGTGGAGCGAGATGGAAGGGGGAGGAGGAGTGCGATGGTATGGGGGGAATTAGGTATTTTATTTCTATGGTTTTATTAAAACTGTGGAAATAGATTATAAAAAAGAGATATCCCTGCAGATTGTCTAAACAACAGGGATATATGCATGGGGAAAGATCCTATTTCCAGTAGTGATCACTTCGACGACCAGGCTCACAAAATTTACAAGATTTAGGTTCTACTAACTACATTCCCAAGGGTTACTCCCTTTGTCTATTTCTCTGGATCACATCCAGTTGAATGGATATCCAACTTTTTCTTCCATTTATCATTTATATTAGAAGGGATTCACTCATAGTATTTATAATTTTAGTTACAGTAATTTTCTTAAAGGAACTCATCCTCATCTATAGATAGATTCTATGATGATGTTTGGTTTTCACACGTGGATTAAATCGCTTTCTACACATGCTGGTAGTTTGTGGAAATTTCTTTCAAGAAATGTTCTTATAATGAACTACATTGAGTCCTCCATGGACAGCCTGGATCCCTCTGTGAACTATACTACATCATGTGTCACTACTACTTCACAGACCCCCTCTCCTCTATGGATAGCCTTTGATTCCATTGACTGTCCACCTTACGCATTCCACTTCTTCCGTGGACCAAATCTTCAATTATAGAATATCACTACTTTACAAGAATGTTCTTCTTCCATGGACCATCTCTCCATCAAGGTTCATTTTCATTTTTGGAAAAATAGTGCCGAAAAACCCCCTTCTATGAACTATCTCCATGGAACTCTTATCCTTTTGCATAATCTTTTTCACAAACCACTTCTCCTTTGTGGACTCTCTTGTGAACTCTTTGGGACTTATTTGAATATCATCCCGGAGAAATTATGTTTTCTAAGGAAAATATATCAGAATAATGATGGAATTAGTGGTTTGGGTTATCAACTTGCCGATAAATTTTTATTTACTCACTTTAATTATTTTCATTGAAAAGTTTATAGTTGGTGTGAAATATTCATTTTTTAATATTAAATATAATTTTGAACATTAGTTTTATTAATCGCGATTCATGTACATTTAATGTTTTTATCATAATTCTAATTTAAATTATTCAAATAGTATGAATCGTTTTTTAGGTATCCATATTAAAATTTTAACATATCATTTGATGGAATCATTGACCAATGCATCCATTTTAAGGCTAATATGATTCACAAATGAAGGCCCAAAGAATCTGTAAATAAAATAGACCAGCCATGATGATTGAATTTATTGTAAAAATACAAAATTCCAAATCCGTTTATTCTCCACCAAAAGTTAGGGTCTAATAATATTAAATTGAGATAAAATTTCAAGGCCTAAATCCACCAAAAGGAACCAAAATGATGATTTTAAGTTCAACCCACCATTCTATGATGTAATTAAAAATATCACACATTTATTTAATTTTATCCTAATATAGATATCCATTATAGATGATATTTTCCATTTTGAATGATAATATATTGATGGAAGTATTTTTAGAATAAATAGTGTGTATTTGAGATCATATTCATATTCATAAACCCATTCATATTTCGACATTCGAAAAAGAGATGATTAAAACAGATAGATTAAAACTACTAAATAAAACCTCCATAAAATTGGTTCCTTATGTCCAATGGCCTCCAAATTTTAAGGCTAGGCTACCAAAATTCATATATAAAAGAATAAATAATAAAATTTCTCTTGATTTGGATATCTGATGTATGAAAATGGTTATCTATGTAGAGAGGAATATTTGTAATAGAGAAAATTTAACTACTTTGGCTATAAATACATCCCCCTCTTATCCTTGCAAAGGGTGTTCATTTCATTACTTAAAGAGGATTTTTTGGTAGTAATAGACCACTTACGAGATCCATAGAGGAGTTACCTTGATCATGCTTCAACAATATATTCTCTCTGCCACTTTTATTTTTATGTTATTTTTCGTTCATTTTCATTTGTAATATTGTAACTATTTTATGGTAATTATATTCCAATATGAATGCTTGTTTCTAAATAAACAACTATTCTCATCTACATTCTGTAGTTTAACATTAATTTTTTCAAAATATTTTAAATAATGTACAATACATTTCTCTTCTTTATCTTTCACATTCAATCTAATGTGTTATTTTACATCTCTTCTCATTTCATGTGTGTGTTTAGCACACTACTCTTATGATGTTCCAACCATATTATTTAATTTTAAACCCATCACAATAAACATTCCAACTGGATTATAAACCACCCAAATGGAAAAGTAAATATCTCATTGAAGTGTATCATAATTTGGGGAAGTTAAGTGATTGATATCTTCTGCGAATTTAAAATTCTTCAAATTAATATTGTGCATCTAAAATGTATATTTTTATGGATTATTGAAATATTTGTGATATTTAGATTCAATGGATTATTGAAGCCACAAATTTAAATGTGTTTAAGATATATTGAACCTTACTTAAATGATATTTTTTAACAATTAGAACCCTTATTAAAGCATTGAGAGAAGATAAAACATGAAATTCTGATTGAAATCATACTGAAAAGTGGATATTAATTAAATGAAATGTTTTTCAATGCTCGGGGATATCATAATCTTACATCCCCTATATTTATCTCCCCTAATATTTTAAATTGATAAATGAAATTTCATCAATAAATCATTTTATATATTCTCTACAAATTCCCAAAATCAATATACATATCAATTGAAAATAGTTGACTATTAAAAAGAATCATCATCGAGGATTCAAACTGAGTGCGGCTGTACACATTAAAAAAGCACCAAACCCTTGAAAAATAGATAGGGGACTATCGTCCATGATTCAAGTAGTATCATTGTTAGGGATGGTACTATTTTTAGTAGTTAGTTTTTTATTTTTGAATGAAAAAAAATTAAAATTAAAAAATCATAAAAAATAAACACCAAGAAAACCCCAACAGATAATAAAAATCACAAACAAAATAAACAAAAAATAAAAAAAAACCCCATCTTCCTCATCCTTCCAAAATATCCCCAAATGGCCTGTATGCTACAAATAAATCCATTTTTTTGTTTGACCTAGAAATCGAACAAACTATTTTTTGATGTAGAAGGGATATTTGTGATAATCAAATCACTCCAAAAGCAATCATTATCTAACTAATTGTTTTAGATATGGCCAATCCTATGGAAAATACCTTAAATAACTACTTCACCTGATATGATTTACCAACCGATTGGTATTCCAAATCCAAATTTTGAGGCTAATTTCGAACTCAATCGGGTTTGATTCACCTTATACCTAATTAACATAGGCTACTCGGTGAGGATCCTCATCTTCACCTAAATGAGTTTTAAGTGGTGTTCTATTCCATGAATCCTCAAGGGTTTTTTAAATAAAAATTCAAACATTAAGAATTCCCATTCTTCCTAGCTGACTAAGACAAGTTATGGCTCTACTACCTCCCCCTCGGTTCTATAAACTCATGGATTGACATGAAGCGTGTTATTTTAGAAAAATTATTTCCTTCTTCTTCTACTACTTCTATCTGAAAAGAAATAAGTTGTATCCATCAATTTCGAAATGAATCACTCCATTAGAATTGGGAGAGGTTCAAAAATCTTTTGTTAACATTCCCACACAACCGAATCGCTGACTGACTATTGATCCAATACTTCTATGTGTTCTTATTGGATATGAAGATAACACTCGTTGATATTACAAGTCGAGGTGAACATGTTGAAAAAATCATGTAGATGCATGATATATCATAATATATTTGGATTTAAACATGCATAAATTATATAATCAAGAACATTCTCAAGTCAATCATTTCCAATAGAATATATCTATATAGACAAACCAGATAAGCGAGTGAATGTGTGAACATACAGGTCCTGTTAGATAACTATAGGTGGTTGCCAAATCCCCAACCTTATCTTCTACACAATCATTGTTCCCTTGACCTATAAATAATTGTAGAATCTATAGCTCACCAACTCATCCATATGACAGTTTTCCTCAACATCAAGAAGATCCATCTGATTCAACAAGACCAATAGTGCTTAATGTAACATATTCTCATAGGAACACCAACCCTCACCAATCAGGGTTTTTCATTAAAAAAATTATCCAAAACCAACTAGATCTCTTATCTTCTAACATTAACCACATTTTTATATATGGTAATCCCATTTCTCATCCCCCTCTATTCACTCTTAAAAATCCAAACTATTTCAAATATGTTCATGGTGGTGGTAACTTCCAACAACCATATCCTTTTGTTCCAAAACCTCAAAGAATCAACCATCATATTGCTACCTCTATATTCCACTATCCTAGTGATCCTTCCCAATTCCCATCCCAATACAAACACTTTACCAAGACCAAATGTCAAGGTAATCTCAATGCAGGACATGCCACATCTTCCAAGAATCAATGGGAAATAAATGTGGTAGATCTTGCCTCGTTTACCCATTCTTTCTAAAAACATTAAAACCCAAATTGGTCAACTTGAATCCCACCTTAGAAAGTATCAAATATTGAATTATTCTTAACTCCTAACTCAAACATTAACCAACCCCAATGTTAGTGTAATTGATATTTCACATATATAAGGACATTTTTTTCTAAGCCTTGTGATGGATCCTCAAATGAACCTTTGAATGATGATCTTGAAAATGAAAAGAAAAAAAATATAGACAAAGAACTTGAAGAATCTTTCTCACCTCATTATATTCTTCTATGAAACCCAATTCTTTTTCCTCATGTCATTTCATGGCCATGGAAATCCATTGAAACTGATCTGGATATGCTGGAAAAATTTATACGTGTTGATTTAAACATTCCCCTATTAGATGTCATCATTCAACTTACAAAGCATTCAAATTCTCTTAAGTAATTGTGTACTAATAAGAGAAATCATAGAACCATTGAGAAAACTGCAACACAACATTCAATACCACTGAAGTAAAAAAGATATGGGGACCTTTAATGTCCCATGCCAGATAAGATGTTAATACTTTAATGATGCAATCGTTTACATTGGTGCTTGGATAAATGTCATGCCTAAATCTATCTTCCCCAACCTAGGTCTTGGTTCATACCACCCAATAGGTGTTGTCATATTATTATCCAATTGAATCATATCTAGTATTAAGGGAATAATTGACGATTTCCTTGTTCAAGTTAATAATCTTATCTTCCCACCTAATTTCTACGTCCTTAACATGTAAGGTGATATGACCACTTCTCGATCAACCATAATTCTAGGATCATCATTCCTCAAAATATCAATAAATAATATTTATGTCCATATGGGAATCCTATCCATGGAATTTGGTGAACAAATGGTCATGTTCTATATCTTTCAAGCCATCTGATACCCATCGGAGGATCACTCGGTATTCACAATCCATGCTTATGAGGAAACTTATAAGAGTTAATTGAACCCAAATCCATCATGTCCACTATGTTCTAATGAGATTGGATCATGTGATATTTGTACCATGATAAGCAATGTCCTTACTTGGGATGATGATGTTGACCTCTCATTCATAGACTCCATCAATATAGATAATCCTGAATACTCTCTTGATTAACATATCAACTATGATTTCTATTGTTCGAACATGGATAGAATTGGGAAAAATTAATCAAAACAAACTGAAGTTCCTTCCCCCATTCTTGTGTTTTATATCTCACAATTGAATCATGGGACTGATGTGAAACCTCTTCCTACACACTTGAAATATGCATTTATTTTCCCTGATCACTCTTATCTTGTCATTGTCTCTTCCACACATACTAAAACTGAGGAGACTAAACTTGTTTAGGTGTTCCTGGAAAATAAGTAGGCCTTATGCTGGATAGTAGATGATATACTATGAATCATCCACTACCTTTTCATGCATCACATCCATCACAAGGAATCAACTATACAAATCAGACAACCACAAAGAAGACTCGAACCACTCATCCTTGAGGTAGTTAGGGATGATATTTCCAAGTTTCACTAGGATGGTATTATCTACCCAAATTCCAAAAAGATAATGGTTTAGAACAATTCATGTGGTTATATAGAATGGTGTGATAACTATTTTCACAAATATTCCCAGGTAGGTAGTCACAACGTGGGTGAAAACAATTACATGTCTTCGTCAATTATTGTAAATAGAAATCTAAACCATGAAAAGATCACTAAAATCTTCTATACCTTGATCTAATGCAATAAATATTATCTGTGATGTCACGTTATTTCATTCGTGTGGGATACACTGACAAATTCCAAATCCCAATATCACCGCAAGACCAAGAAGAGACTACTTTAATGTTCCCCTTTAAAACATTTTCATATATAAGAATACATTTTGACATTTTCAATGCTCCTGCAACATTACAGAGGTGTCTGAAGAGAATCCTTCTTAAATTCATTATTCATTATATAGAGGTATTCATGGATTAATTTACCATTTATGGTGATTTATTTGAATCTTTCTTACATTCACCCACTATAGTCCTTTCCAGTTGTGTCAAATGTAACCTTGGGAAAAATTAAAAAATATATAACTTCACGGTTACTAATGAGATTATTCTAGGGAACCTAATTCCACAAGATGTTATTATAGTTTATCCTGCCAAAATTAAGGTGATACTATTTCTTCTTGAACCCACAACAGTTCAAAAAAAATTCATTCTTTGGTCATGATAGTTTGTATCAGTGATTCATCCATAACATCATAAGAACTTCACTCCCACTCACTAAAGTACTCCAAAATGATGTTTAATTCCATTTAAATTATTATGGATATAGAGAATCCATTGAACCCAAAATTTTTCATAAGACTGCACCATTAATCCAACCCTCATATTGTTCTTTACCCTTTGAATTGAGGTGTGATGCTTTCAATAGGGCCATTGGGACCATTACTAGTCAAATAACGGAAATAATTCTCCATGTCTTATATAATGCCTCAGAAACATTGGATGAAACTCAATATCACTACACTGTGATTGAGGAGGAACGTTTAGCAGTGGTTTTTTTGTAGATAAATTTCGGCCATATCTCTTAGGTGTCAAAATCATCATCTTCACAGATTACTCTACTATTACATTCTTACTCAAGAAAAGTGATTCCAAACCAGGTCTAATAAGATGGATATTGATAATCCAAGGGTTTAAAATTATGATTAAATATAGACTTGGAAATAAAATCCCTATGGATAATCACTTAAGTGGAATTTATAATTCTAATAATTTTGAAAAAAGGATCTTGTATTACCAACTGATAACATATCATCTATCACTTCAATGTTACCATGGTATTCCCCAATTTTTCACTACATGGATGTTGGTGTTTTTATGATGTTTTTTTAAAATATCAAAATGTGATGCTAAAAAGTGATTGAAAATTCTATTATTTGAATATATTAAACATTGGAACATTATGGATGAAATGGTAATTATGAGTTGTGTTGATGAAGATAAAAATTCATGAATCATAGATTTTTGTCACTCAAAGCATAGGGGTGGCCACTATAGATCACAAATGAACTCCTGAAAGGTAATTGACTTGTGATCCTTATATCCATCACACTTCATGGACTCACATGATTCCTATAAATATTGTATATCATGAAAAACTTTTTTCATAGTTTCTAAATTAAATAAATTTCCCCAAATGCCCTTAATATTTATTGAGATCATCGTTGTTTAGGGAATCGAATTCATGGGACTATTTATGCACTCTAATGGATTCTCAAACAAAATTATTGAATATGATTATGTTAGTAGGTGGTTCGAGGCCAAATACACATTAAAGTAAGATTTAGATACTGTTAGTGATTTCCTAAAAACATCATTTTTCTACTGGTTTGTAACACCACATACCTTGATAAGTAACTTAGGAACTCATTTCTATAATCGGACTATAGAGACTCTTATGAAAAAAATGGGGTTGTACAAAATACCTGAACTACGTATTACCCCCCAAAAAATGGAATGGATGAACTTTCTAATTGGGAAGTGAAACAATTTGTTGAGAGAATTATAATGCCCAGTAGAAAAGACAGACTTGATAGTCTTGGTGATCCAAATTGGGATAATCTGACTGCCTATAAAACTCCCACTGGGATGTCTACATTAAGGATATTTGTTGGTAAATCATGTCATTTAGTATTTGAAATCCAACATAAGTCATTTTGGGAAGTGAATATTTTTAATTTAGATTGTGATAAATCTACTGTAGAGATTTTACTATAGTAAAATGAATTGTATGTGTTTTGAATTGATTCATATGATAATTCCAATCTCTACAAAGAAAAGGCCAATGTACTCCTAAACAAAAACATTATGTAAATTTTATTTCATTAAGTTTAAAAGGTAATTCTCTTCATATATTGATTCCAACTTCACCCATGTGTACTTAATTCTCATTGGGAAGGTCCATTTATTATTACTAATGCTTACCCATTTGGTGTGCTGCAAGTCCATGACCCCTCCCCCAAAAGTACATTCAGGTTTAACGGACATCAGTTAAAGTGTCACTAATAGGGGAAACACATCCCATGAACCACAAATATTCCCATTAAATCCACAACTTCTATAGTATACCACTTTCTGGATGGGGATAATGAACCCCCAAATCCAAAATAAGGGAACCACTTTCCCATTGACTCTCCCCCTCTTCCTATTTCTCCCTCTTTCTTATTCTTCCACTTTCGTTCAATTTTTTTCACTTTATTCATCAAACCATTTATATTTTTATTTATATTTTTTGTGGCTGTGTATTTTAAAAACCATAAAAAAAGAAAGACACTAATTAAAATAAAAAAAAAATATATTTACTCACCATCCACTTGTGAATTTATTTCCAACCAGTTTTGGGAGTAAAAAGGTCATGTTTTCAACTCAAAAATTTTGTTTTTTTATCATGAATTTGGATAACTAATATTCTGTCAAAACCAACAAATTTTGGATGATCAGTTTTATAATTGGAAAATGATTCTTCTCCAACTATGAGGATAAACATTAGATTTCATGCTAAAATCACTTATGACCATTTTTTCATTTTGTGTGTTTTCACCCCTGATTGTGAGTCTTGTGTTTTTGGACCATTGAGATGAATTTCACTCTTTGGTGTTCTTTTATATGATAGTGTCACCCTCTAAACCATTTGAGAATCACAATATCCAAATAGCCTCCTATTAACTGTACATTATCTCTCCTTTTTAAATCCCCTTCAAGACTATGAAAATATTTTCTTTGATAGCCACATTACAAGCCCAATACCTTGTCCCAGAAAAAATCCACATGGAATTATATTTCATAATTTATTAAAATTTATATGCAGGGGGGGATGTATTTTATTTTGGGTTCATTTTACTTGACTTACAATGTCTTTTCATATGCCTTAGTACACACAAAAATTTTAGTGTGGGGGATAGGTTACAATTTAGTGTGTTTGGGGTAATGGATATTCATTTATGTAATTTTGTAAATGTTATTGACAAGTGTTAAAAATGAAAATATTAAAAAAAGAATGAAAACATATGGTGTGTATTGGGATGGTAACAAATCTCACTTCTTAAACCAAAGATCATTTTATAAATATTGCAATTAGTATCACGAAGATACTAATCATGGGTCGGGATATGAGTGTGAGACCTTTTCAAGTTCAACTTTAAAAATATATGCAAAAAAGGAAAAAAAGAACACTTTTGACTATGAAAGATAATTTTTTTTTGTAAATATTTCATCTTCTAATACACTTCAAATTTTCATCCTCCGTTGTGTCTTTCTTCACACAATCATGACCTTGTAAATATGTGATTCTATTTCCTTCCATGTTTCCATTTAAATAAAATTTCCATTTTTTTCCATGATGATGTTTAACACCTCTTGTCCTCACTCTTGGATGTTAAAATCCTATTGTACCATTGCCACACAAAACCCTCTTATAAGGACATCTTCATTCTTGTGCACTATATTATAGGTAATGGAAGTTGAGAGTTCATTCAAACTCTATTATATCCACTTTTGGTTTGTGAATTAGTAGACCTTCAGAAAAAAAAATTATCATCTTGAGACGAGTATGTTTGAGTGAAAACCTCTCCCATTTGTAAATTGAGCATGAAAAATGATTTTTTTAATACTGTTCATATAAAAATTTGTGGTGGAATTCAATATGGGTGAGTGAAATAATCTAAAGCTACACAGATTTGAAAATAAAATTATATTTTTTTGAAAGTGAGAATGAGTTTGTAATGTTTTTGTATTTCTTCAGACAAGAGGACAAGCACACAAATATTTTGGGGGGATTTTATGTCATTAACTTATTCATAAAATTTTATTTACTCCATTTAATTATTATTTAAGAAATTTTCATTATTTTTGTGAAATATTCATGTTTTAATATTAAATATAATTTTTTAGCATTAAGTAAATTAATCCAGATTCAAGTCAGCTTAATGTTTAAATAATAACTCTTATAATAATGATCCAAATTCCAGGAATATTTTTTTATAGATATTTATTCAATTACAAACATATCATCAGAAAGAATAAATTTACAATTTGGCCATTGGAAGGGTCATATGTCCCACAAAAGTAGTCCCAAAGAATATGTAATGAAACTGAACTAGCTAGGATGAATAAATTACTAGGATTAACCTTGAAGTCCAATTCATTTTATTCTCCACCAATATTTTGGGTCCAATAAAATGCATATTGGATAATATTTTAGGGCCCAAATCCTCCAAAAATGGACCCAAATGATTCTTTGATTTCCATCCCACCATTCTGTCTGGGAATTAAAATTATAAACAATTTTGTGAATTTTATCCTGATATATATATATATATATCAATTCATGATTATATTTTTAGTGGGAATGATAAGATATTTCATATATACTTTTTAGTAGAAAATGGTCATATTTGAGAGAATTATTCTATTTAATAACCATTTCACATTTCTGCCTTCCAAAAAGTCTGGATTGAAATTGATAGATAATTTTTTTAATAAAACTTCCATAACAATAGTTCGATAAGTCCAATGAATTAGAAATGATGAGGGTGGAATTTTAACATTAATATCTACATCTTTGATGAATACAATTTCGCCAGATTTGTCTGTCTGGAGTATCAAATTAGTGAGCCAAGTGGAGGAAAAAATTTGGAAAGCAATAAATCAAACACCTTAGAAAATAAATACATCCCACTCCTATCATTATAAATGGATAACATTTCATAAAATATGTCTATTAAGTTAATAATTTTCTTGGTGTATTCTCATTATTGATTTTTCCTAATTCCCAATCATGAAATATCACATTAACATAATTCTAATTTTATCATAGTGATTGATGGTTGTGGAATACATTGACTAGATCTTAAAGAATATAAGAAGATTATTGATATCTAAATCAAATTCTTTAACTATTAAAACCTAATATGACACATAATTCAATGACTTCAGACTATGTTTTTATAGAATTCATTGATTAAATAATTTTACTGCAATGATAAATTGACGAACCTATAAAATAAATTTTGATGTCCACTATGTTTTTTTAACTTATCTACCATTTTTATATATGTTTAATTTTATAAATTTTAAACATTTTCATATTTCAAAATGTTATGGTAGATGAATTTTCACCCTTTTAATGCCCCTATAATTATATAAAAATGTAAATTATTATATTAACTATGATAAATAAGCTATTTAAATGTAGTCTCAATTGGAGAATAACTTGATTACTTATATATTTTAGTACTAATTTTAAAAAATATTGAATAAGTACTGAATGATATAAAATCCTATAATCAATTTTCACCATTTTTTGCGATTGAACTACAGTCACATTTATGAAATGGTATAATAATTAATTAAAAATTATACATGTTGGTTGAAAAGTAATATTTCCACGATGATTTTTTTTCTTGAAAACAATGGTTGACAAAATTTAATAAATTATCATTCATTTTTCATTAGTCCCCTATAATATTGAATATTCAATTATTTTGTAGAAATTATTATTAATACCTCATTGAAAATAGACTAGAATACATGAATTATCCTTGAGTTAAATAATTGAATTGGTCACCAATATAGAATCATTGTGCAGGATTTTTGATGCTATATTTTTATATTGTTCTGTATAACAATAATTTGGTCATTATATTGACCCTATAATTCATGACTAAAATCTACTAAATTGTGAAATATATTTTTAACAGGAAATTTTAATATTTATTATTTGTCCACCTTGTATTCAATATTACGAATAATGTTGAGATTTATGGTGGGTATAGGGTGGTAAAATGTTCGAAAATCTTACAAAATTTTTACCCATAAAAAATATATTTAGACCTAAAAAAGACTCCATTGGATTGTTTCTCATGTTATTATAAATTATATTTATTAGTTATAAATTTGTATAATGTATTAGTGCTTTGTATCCACATTATGGATGTTAATTCTATATTACGCATTGGATATAGTTGTGAAAAACATTTTCCATTTCCCTCTAGATAAGTGGCTCATTTTGGAAAAAACATTTACGGTTATAAAATTATCATTTAGTTTTTATTGTTGAAATTAGATTCAAAATCATATATTATGGATTCAAATGATTTTTGAAATAAAAATTTCAATCCAAGACACATGAATTTTATTATAATTTACACTGATGGATGAGTTATATATATTTTTTTAAAATTTATTATGTTTTCTTATCCAAATTAGGTTTATATGTAATTTTGTATGATAATTTAGGCTAGTTTATTCCCCTAGAGGTATATAGTGGTTTGGAGATTTAGTCTAATGAAAAATTGAAATGGGTTTATTTTGAATTCAAAAGTTGAATGTCATTTTTTATATAAAATAATAAATAGTTATTAACATGAAAAGTCATAATTTTTATGGTAAAATAGTATCATTGGTGGATGAAATTTTTATGGGAAAATAAATTTGAAAACGATGTTTTTATGCTTTTCCAATATTTCTAAATTCAAGATTTATTTCAGTACACTTGTTTTGTTTATTTTATACTTGTGGACAAGAATAAATTTAGTATATAGGAATTAGTGATATTTTATTTTGATTCAATTTATCTACATAATAGGTTAAATTTAAATGTATTTAACATTTTGAAATAATATTTATGTTGAATAATGTATAATTATTTTTAATTTGTTGAGATGATGATAAAATAATTAATTTGATGTTTCATATATGTTTTTTATTTTATTGTAATTTTCATTTTAACGTAACGTTATTAATTAATTTAGGAGTATCATATAAAATATTATTTTTGTTTATTTGTTTTATAATTTTATGTTAATTTAATTGATATTTTATCTGTTATTGTAATTCATTAATATATTTAAGTAATGTTTTGAGATTCAGTTATTTAAATAATTTAATTATTTTTTCTGATGAATATTTTTTGTAATTTTTATTATTTTTTTATTTAGTTCATTAATAATTCAATTAATTATGAAACTTAATTTTTTTAATATTTAATATATGTTTTTTGAGATAAAATATTTTTTCATGATTTTATTGTTTTTTTGTAGTTTATAAAATAAATCTACAATTTAATTTATTTTATTGAAGTACTATTTCAATTATTTTTATTTTCTGTTTTGTTATTGAACGGATGTTACTATATTAGGAAAGTGGATTCCCATGTTTAATTAACTAATGGGAATTCACATTTCCTTTCTTTTCTACCTAACTACATATGATATTTTTAATTCAACATAGTTGACCGACTCCCAATACCATCCCTGTTGACAAATTGTCGAAGGATTCATATATCCAAATTTTTTGCAGTCCTTCAAAGAGAAAATTTGAGAACTAATCACAACATGGAGATCCTAATTACCCTATCATAAATGATTTCATTAGAGAAACCTATATTCATACTTTTGGTAATATGTTCACATAGTTTATTTATCTGCAATATAAGGGATAAAGCCTCAAATAAGTCAAAATATGTCAATAAAGGTGAAGCCTAAACTCATTATTTTCATCTTGATGACTCAATTATGAATATACATACATCTTTAGATGGATTATTTTTGAATAAATTAGGTCACCATTTGTTTAATATTATTATAATGGGGGAGTGATAGAAAAAACGAGTATTTGATGTAATTTTATAGTTAATTAGATAACCACTAAATAAAATTATATTATCTCTTATAAAAGGGTCATGTTTTATAGATTATATTTCATTTAAAATTTATGTTTGCCAGATAAATATCATTTTGTAAGAGTGAGAGTAAGAAAAGGATATAAATCCTGTTAAGTAGAAGATAATCCAGGAGGCTCAAATCCTGAATGTTTAATGGATCAATTTTTATCTTTTATAAGGAATTTTTTTATCTAGATATGTATTAAATATAGATTTTTATGACCATATATTTTATGAAATTAATTTACATGTGGTATCACAAGTGTTTATAAAAATCAGTGTTTCTCATATTTAAATTTATTATTTGTTTCCTTGAATATAAAATTAGAAATCTAGATTACATTCATACTTAAATGATACATTCATGTTCTTGTAGTGGATTTAAATATTTTTTATTTCAACATTAATGTAATGAATACACTATGTATTTTTTATGAAATTCAAAGTTGATGAGGTATTTTTTTGAATTCAAAATTGGCTATGAAATTTTTTTTAATCTAAATATGTGGTGCCATTTTTAATCAGATATACTATTTTCATTGTATCTTCCAAAACTATTGTTTTTCTGTGGTTTTCAAATTCTATCTATACATGGGAGTTATTTTATTATTGAATTTAATATAATTAATTTTGGATTTGGAAATTTTTCTAGAATCCCAATGGGCTAGATCACAAAATGATGCTAGGAATTTTTTTTGTTTTCAAATCCCATTGACGATGTCCAATGTTTTTCTACTTATTTTCAGATATTAAGATTCATTATTCTTTTGAAATACCAAAGGTATTACATTTTTTATCATGATTATATAATTTAAGAATATATTATTATTATTAATAATGAAAATTCAATAGGATAATAACACATCATAAAAAGTGGGGTTTGTAATGATTTTAATTATCTAAAAATAGAATTGTTTTATATTAGAAAATATTATATTTTTTAAATTTTTAAGTAAAGAGATTCATTATATTAATGTGTTAACAAATGTAGGAATTAAATAATGCAACATTATGTTATCTAATATTTAAGATAATCGTTACACCTTTATAATTATTAATATGCAGTATGATTATTACATTTATTTATATAAATGTTTTACAATTTATTAGGGTTATGATGTTTAAAAATATAAATAAATAATAATAAATTTCATTATGGATATCTGTTTTATGATTATTGTATCTTAAAAAACTATATGTGTGTGCATATATATATATATTTATTTATTTATTTATTTATTTATTTATTTTTCATTATTTAAAAATAATAAAAAAATTAAACTTCATACCATAAAAATTAATGAAATATTAAATAAAATTTGGATTTGAGTTTACTAAAAAAATATTAAAAATAATAATATTTGTATTTATAATTATGTTATGTTATATTGTTTCATATTTCGAACGTTAATGCATGATACTTGTTAATCACCAATATGGTCAAAACAAAAATTTAAAATTATTTCACATTTAATTTAAAATTATGTATGTTTATTGCCTATCAATTTGATAGTATTATTTTCATTTATGATTAATTAAAATTAATTATTATAGTATATTTATTAATTTCCCAAAGTAAATTTATATATTCATATAATTTATGAATATAATTGTTGGTGATTAATATGCATGATGAGATTTATTTTTATATCCAAATATAACAAATAGATATAATAATTTTTTGATCATTTCTATATAAAGTTAATTTTATTAGTATTAATTATGATTTTGTATTAGGGTATCACCAAGAGGAGAACACCAACACATAGTTAATGTTAAATATATTATCTAGTCAAATGTATCATTATTATTCAGAGAATAAATTTTAAGCATGTATTTATTACAGTTTGATATCTATCATCATTGCACTCACATGAATCGACTATTTCGATCATTAATGGATTAAATTTCTCAAAATGAAGTACAAAAATCTATTTTTACCACGGTGTATTAAATCATGATTTAGAAATACAAGTAGAGGCACATATTACTATATTGGATGGACATATCACTGATGATAGTTTATATTATACATCATGGGAATACTAAAACATGTTATGTTTGATGTTCATGCGAATGAGTGTAGAAACTAACATCTTGTATGGTCTCCCTAAAATGAAAACTTCTAAAAAAATTATAAAATATGTGGGAAACCAATATTAAAATAATGTAAAATTTATTTTCAAGACATTAACATTTACATTATCCACCATGAAATTTTATGGTTCTTATATTATTCATGAGCATCCCATTGAAATGAAAAACGTTTCAACAAGACACAAATAACTGGGAATTGATGTGGATGATAGTTTTATTGTAAAATATTTCCATAAAACCTTACCATTTTTGTATAAAATATTCCAAATAAAAACTATAACACTAGTAATTAAAAATTAGATGTACATGAATTTCATAGTATTCTAGATCAATAGTAAACATGTTTAAATAGTCCAGGAATCCACTCTTTTCATTATGTGTGTCATTTTTTGGGAAAAAAGAATTGTATAAATAATCATTAAAAACAAAATGTGACAATGAAGGCCAATGTGTCCTCTATAAAGAACTAGAATAATAGAAATAAAGATAAAATAAATTTCCAAAATCATTTCCTCTTACAAATGTCTTTGTTTGAATAAGATTGAAAGGAATATTCTTATACATTTTATGAATCAGACGTTGTAGAAATTGAAATTAATACATACTGGATTGATTCTATTTGTACGACTCAGGTACGAAATATGATGTAAGGATTCATTTGAACCTAAATCAAAATTCCAATAGAAATGTTTTTCTTCATTGGAAATAAAGTGATGGTTCTAGTTGAAGAAGTCGATACATAACGTTTATCATTGTTAGTGGATGTAAATTGGAATTATGTTAATCCCATTATGTGCATATTATATCTAGGAATTTTTGTTCTTTATCAAAATATCATTATGTTATATTGTGGATTAATTATTGGAATGGTTACTTTAGATTGTTTAAATATGCATGCATGATTATACATGGTTTAAAGCATTATGTTTTATATAAATTAATTCTTTATAATATTTATTCTAAAACACTTATGACCATGAATCATAATTCTCGCACTAATTAATGATTAGTAAATGCAATTTATTTTTACTTATTGAATAATCATATTGGTCATAATTCTAAAGAATGATTCAAAAAATTTATTAACATTTAAAGCCTTCAAAATTTTTATTGGAATTACCTAAAATGTTTTGTGTATTTTATTAATGAAAAAAAATGGTTCAAAAAATAGTGCAAAATTCCATGAGATTATAAATACTAATATATATGGACATTTAGATATCACATATTTTAGTATTGAAAATTAATTTTTACCTTTATTGATGGTTTTTCACATTGTAGATATATCTATTTATTTAATGAGAAATCTAAACCAATAAATATTTTGGAAACTTTTTTAAATGAAGTTGAGATTCAATTAAATAGAAAGGTGAATAACATAAGGTCTCATATTAATATTAAATATTATATAATATTTGATGAAATTTGAAAAAAACATGTTATATTTAAAAACATAATAGATTGTCATGGAATATGAGAAAAATATATTATTCCTAATATTCCAAAAGAATATAGATTATTGGAATTTCATAATAGATCATTAATAGACATTGTAAGATGTATAATAAATAATAATTATTTTCCCATTTCATTTTCGTTGTAATCTTTAGAAAATTTTATTTTTTATTGAATATGGTTCCTAATAATGAAGTTATAAATACTCCATTTGAGAATTTCATTACAGGAAACCTAGTTTTAGATTCCAACGTGTCTGGGATTGATAAGTATAAATAAGGGAATATAAACTACAATAATGAAAACATGATGATGGAAGAATCAATTGATATGTCATTAGTTACCTAGTGAAATAAAATTGGTGTATATTTTTTATCCAAACTTGAGAATGAGAATTATTTAAAATATTAATGCTATATTTGTTAAGAATGGTGAATCTGGAGGGAGTAAAGCACAAAACAAATTATAGAAATTAGAAAATATATAATTCAAGTTCCATTTTCTTTCACTCTAACATCACTTTTTATTTTTCATAAAATTGTTTCGTCCCAAAATTATCATGTTGAAAAAATAGGATGTCTCCCAAATTTACAATTCATAAATGGTTGATGAACAATAAGAAATAGTTTTATGAAGACCCCAAAGGGGAATAAGGTCAGTAAATTTTTATTAATTTATGGTCTTTCTATGTGAAACAAAATATGATCACGCAATATATAGTGATCTAGTTTCATAGTTTTAAGCCCTGAATTGTAATAATTATGAGAAATTTGTAGATTCATTGAACGGTGAATTAAATTATATGGAACAAAATAATATATGGGAACATAATTAATTACTTTTAGGGTCTAATAAAGTTGCCAATAAATGGGTCTTTAAAAAATATGTGACTCTCATGGTACCCTTGATCATTACATGTACAGACTAATTATCAAATGATTACTCAAAATGATGGTAAAAAATATAAGGAAACCATCTAACCATTTTCAATGAATGATTATTATAAAATTTTTATGTAATTGGTAGCTCATTATTATTTAGAGTTATGTCGAATATAGGATAAAAAAACATTAACAAATGGAACAATAGATTAATTTGTGTATCTGGATCTACTAATGAGTTTTTCCATTGAATGAAAGGAACATGTGGTATGGAAATTAATGAATTAATTATTTGGACTTAACCAAGCTTATTAAAAATGGTATATTTGGATTAATGGTACCATTAATCATTGTGATTTAAAAAAACATTGATTGATGTATATAACATATGATTAGTGTGATAGAATCATATTATTGATTCTATATATTGATGATATATTTATTGCTATAAATGATCTTTGTTTATTATATGAGACCATGAAATTCCACTTTAGTAAATTTAAAATGATATAAATGGGAGAATCCATTTATTTTGTTTTATTATAAATTTATCATAATATAAATAATGAGTTTTTTGGGATTTTAAAAAATGTTGTACATTAATAATATATTTGAGAGTTTTAGGATGGAAAAATTTTCATAATAAGTTGTTCAAATTCTAAAAGAAGAAAAATTTGAACTCAATCAATGTCCATTAAATGATTTTGAAGGGAAAAATATAGAAGGATTTTTTCTGCATCTTCTATTGGAAGATTTATCTATTCTCAACCATCAATAATTCTATATATTGGAATTGAATTTTTTATAATCGTAAGATACTAATGTAAAAATAGACATGGGAATTTTTTATCCTAAAAATGTATTTTGAATTTTTATTAATTAATAATTAATAACTTGTTATATATAAAGATCCATTGATCATGATGATATTAGATTCTCTAATTTAGACCTTTTGGTCAATGTTTATATGATAAAGTCGACTATTGTTTTTTTGTATCTTTTATATGATGTATAAATATTATCGGTATGTGTAATGAAATTATTTATAGTTTCTTCTACCATGGAATGTTATTGTGTAGAATGCTAGGAACCTATAATTCTAGGAATTTTGTATCATAGCCTTATTTGAGGAATAAAAATTGTTAATAGTATTTACAAGATCCAGATATTTTTTTTGAAAATTCCGTAGGAGTATTCTTTTCCAGTAATGATTGACTTTTCAAATGTTTTAAACATATGTAATTAAGGAAAATTGGAGTTAATGGTGATCTTCCAAAATATAATCTGTCAATTTAACATGCTAGATTAAATTATATTATTTCTAACCCTTTGAAAAAAAAATTTACTAGCAAAGACATTTATTTGACATGTTGAATGTATGGTCATTGTAACTAAGTGGGTTTCAATTATTGTATTTTCTATTATAATTGTAATTGTTGAAACACGAAATTATAAATGTTTTTATAATGTTGTCTATTTTTTAAATAAGAATAAATGAATCCATTTAAATATGATAAAAAATATAGTATTAAATAATGAAATTATCAATGGACCAAAAATATATATGTATATTGCATTTTAATTATGATATGTAAATGTTTATATTTTAGTACATAAAAGGGTGTACATTAATATAGAATATTTGGCAATCATGACTCATGGTTATTTTTTCCTTAGTCATGATTAATTTTTAATGCTTGATAAAATATATATAAATGTGTATAATCATCTATTGAATGTATTAAACATTATAATGTTATATCACATATGTTGATTGGGATAATGTTCAAATAACTCATGTATTGTTTTTTTAATATTATTATAATATAACAATGAGGGATAGACCTTTAAAATTTATTTACATTAGACTATAATTACATATCCACCCATGAAAACAATTTTATTGCTATTTAAAGGGCATTTTCCCTGCCAATTACACTACAATTTACAGTTTCAAAATGTCACATCAAAATTGTTGTATATGAGAGAGTAGAAAAAAGATAGAAAGCATTTTATGATAGTGAAAATAAAGGAGACTCAAATCATGAAGGTACAATGGATCAATTAATGCCTTTATATTGCAATTTATTTATCCAGATATTTGATAAAAAATATTATAAGAAACTAAAAGAAATGAAGTTAATTTAAAGGTTCTTCTTCTGTGATTTATACAGAAAATTTGATAATTTTGTTAAGAATGAATAAATTTATGTGGATGAATCATGTATATAAATTTATAACCACGTCAAGAGATCTCAAAACTATTGTTTAGGAAAGGATAATGAATCCTGGGCCAATGAATATTACCATTACTTTCAAGACTATGTTTGCAAGTTTGATGAAGCATGTGTGGATCTAGAAAAAACTATTATATTTGAGTAAGATCTGAAAATTTTGAGAAAACCATTATTGATATTATAACACATTTTTCCATGAAAATCATCTAGATCAATTATATAAGAGAGTGTGTTAATTAACCAAATAGATATTTTAATATCATTCACTAATGATAAAAAAATTACATATTTTTTAAAGATGAGGATTATCACAGTTGAGTAGAACCTAAGATAGTCTTTTCAAATCCTAGATAAGGATACATGTTCATTCATTGAAGGAAAGGATGTTTCCAAATATTCTGACAAATATGTGTATCATACAATTTTAAATAATTGTGGATTTAAATTGATGACATGTTGTTGATGATAATTCAAAAATGATGAGTTGGATAATCAATATATTCCAACAGAAGTCATGAATCTTCAATGAATAGACTGGATTTATACATGTTGTGATTGATCATTGGGAACCATTGAAATATAGAATCAGTCATGAATGTGAGAGACATACAACATGAGTGTCAAACATGATTATGACCCATGTTCAATTATTATAAAGAGACTAAAAAAATAATATCTCATTAAGCAACATCATTTAGGTATCAAATATCAAGTTCTAGAGATTTTTTTGTAATTTTATGAGAATTCTAAAATCATTGGAGGGAGATCTAAAAATTTCCTAGGGAATCAGTTGTGAATTTTTGGTTGTTTTAAAATATGTTTGTCACCAATTATTATGTTTGACACTAAATTTTCAAGTCATTATATATTAAAATATGGAATCTCTTATATATTGGTAGTTTTCGTTGATTATGAAACCATATGTTTGTACATTTAAGTAACATGGTTCTCAACCACATGACATGATAATACATCTGTAACGTCACTAGGTTAAGGATGTTGATCAATTGAATGTGGTTTTAGAGAGTCATTTAACTAATGAAAAAGGAAGTGGTGATGTCAACAAATGGTAATAAAACATGCAAGTCATATAGTAAATTAATCACTTTTAGAAAAATGGAGGTCAAATAATATGTCTAAAATAATTTCATTGGTCACCAAGATAATATGACAGAAATTTATAATTTTTCATTAATAGAGGTGGTGGTTGATTATTTTGGTATAAAATTTATATAAGATAAAACCTTAATTCATAAAATCCTATATGAGAGTGGATTACATAAGACAATAACTCATAATTTATGACAGATTTGGCTAATAAATGGAAATAAATCAAGAGATCATATGTTTGTCCAAAATAAGATCAATTTATTATGAAGTATATGAATAACAAAGACTATTATTGTTCCTCAGACAAGATTATCTTAATTCTATAGCCGTACTATAATGGATTCTCTCTATGTGATTTGGTTTTGAGATTATATATTTTCTTTCAAACTATAATTTTTTCTATATTTTCAAATTTTATATAATATATTGATGTTTTTTCCTTTATTATCCATCATTTTGGTCATCATATATTACATTCATTGATAGATACATTGTTGATAGACATGTGTTTTTAATCAGGTGTGAACGATTTTGTTAGTTTTGTTAGTTGATCTTTGATTCTCATTGTTGAATCTTATTAAATCATGATCAAGAACCATGAGCATAGATGAAGTTTTATTATGTCATTATGTTTGATGATTGTTGAATACATTGACAGGATTTTGATGAAATATGGATGATTACAAATATCACCTTCATTGGATTCTAATATTCCTTCTTATTGAGAAACATAGTTTATATATTTTAGACATGGTGTTTAAATAATCTATATAGTGATTTATTTTGATGTAATGATGTATGGATTACCAGGTATAACCATAGGAAATTTCTACTGAAAATTGTTTGACATTTCCCTTCTTTTAATTGAATATTGTTTTTTGTACTATTATCATGTTTTCTAAATTTATAAAATTTGGATAGATTAATATTTACCCCAAGAATTCCCCATAAAAAGTTATTAGTTACTATATAATAACAAAAATAATGATAAAGATATTCATAAATTCATTCTCATTGGGTGATAAAACTAGATTCTATTATACTATATTAGTTAGAAGATAAAAATATTAAAGAATAATTAGTCTATAGAATATCTTTTTGTCACTTAACTATAAAATAATTACCAGCTCACAAAATTCCCACTTTCTTTAACACCAGTAAATGCATGACACCATAAAAACATAAATACTCATCTCACACCACCGTCCAATTACATTATCCCACTCATTTGTTTTATTACTTCACAATAACTGAATTTATGTATAGATCCAATCATTTATTTTCTTAGTTGGGAATTTTAATCCATTAACCAAAAAACTGTACTATTCAAAAATTATTAAATAAATATTCCATCACTACAAATGATTCTTTTACAATGAAACCATATGTGACAAGAAGATCATTATACCAATCTGACCAGCACCTTTCCACCCCCTAATAATGACCAAACACACTATCACCTCCCCTCCCAAAAAAACATATATATCCATTAACTAACCACCCTGAAATCATCGACAAAATCTTATTACCTACCCACTACATCATCACAGAGAAAATCAATCACCTCTCCCTAAAGTACATTACAACCACACATAAAAACACATCATATATAATTTTATAAATTTAAAAATGTAATCTTATCACATTCCACTTCATTATTTCAGGGGAATTGTCACATACACCATAATCGTCGAGGCACCAATTTCATTAGCATAATATAATTTTATTCACCATTTCCCTTTTATGGTGATATTACATCAACCATAATAAAAGGTTCAGAAGGAACATATTAAACTAGTGAAAACCCCCCGATGACAATAATTTTAATTATGTAATTTAGTTAGTACGATCGCAATTTCTAAATAATATCAAAGTTATAAAAGAATGTGGATAATTAAATTTTCCACATTTTAATTTAAATTTTCATATTATTTATAATTAATTATGTCGTAAAAACCATGAACAATAGATAATAATGTTGAAATCCTTCATATATGGAATGAAATTGTGAAACAAGGGATTACCTATATCAATTATTCATTTAAAACTCACTATCCACAACATTGTGAAACCGTTTACAATTTTATTACATCAGGACACGTAGTATATGAATACATCAGGTTATCTATGTCAGGAAACACTATTTCATGTCATGTAAACCTTTCAAAACATGAATATTCAACATTAGATATGTTGGAACTCCAACCACCAAGGACCCTCCGCAAGCATCCTCCAAAACACATCCACCACCCAAAATTGGAAATGCAATAACTAGGATTGTAAATACCCATAAATTTCATAGAAATTTTTTTCTTAAATTATTTTGGAATTTCCAAGTACACAGTTTTTGACGGCACCTGAATCTGAGGCCCGGTGTGCCGGGAATCAATTTTTGAAGTTTAGCTCGGGTATGTTTAGTAAACGAACGAGCTGTTTTTTCTATCTTCTAAACCGATGCTCGGAATTGAAATCCAAGGGCACCGATGAACTCACAACGCCGGTATTTGCATAAGAGGACCTTTACTAAAGATTCATTTTCATAGGAGAAGAAGTTAATTTTTTTGGATTAATTGAGAGGTGAATAAAATTGTGGAACAATTTAATTTTTAAATCTTAAGTGGTTATACCCTACATGGGGAAGTTTGGGTGGGACCCACTAACATCCGATCTACCCATTTGAGGATAAATGTGAGGTGTGGCCCACAAGATCCCCAACCCTTCACATTTCTATAACTCTCATAAAATCCCCCTTTAAAACATGTTAACTCTCTTTAATTAAGTAACTCTCCCTCTCTCCCTCTTTATTGAATTCCAACACACACATTAATTAATTAATTGAAACTCTTCATTAATTAATTAAATGTTTGAATTTTGTAAATTTGAATGCATGGCATGATTTTATAAAATAATGGAAGCCTTATTTTATTTTTGGGGGTTGGAATGTTGTGTTGAGATTTTGGGGGGGAGATCTACTTTTATTTGAAGAAATTCATCCTCAACGAAGAACGTCAACTCTTCGAAGAAGAACATCGACTCGGTGACCCCGATATCTCTGTCCTCTTCTTCCTCCGCGACAAGGGAGGAGACACCGATGCTGGAACTCTCCAATGAAGTCATGCTTTTAAATCATATCTCTTTGACAAAAAGGGGAGACGCCACTTCCTCCTCGGACGCTCTCTGTTGATGTCTACGAACCCTCATCCTACGACGCCAACGCTCGTCATCTTTTGTTGAGGTAGGATGTGTTGATTCAATTTTATTGAGAATAAAATTGTTCATTGTGTTTCGTGAACCTTTTTCATTCTTTTCCATGTGATACCGTCTAACGCGGAGGGTGCGGGCCGAACGAACATCGCCCGACAACCCTCCGCTGGAACTTTATTCCTTTGGAATTGGAAACTGGAGGTGGAGGAAAAACACTGCGCCGTCGCGCCATGTCGGGATCGTGATGAAGGGAACCAGTGCCATCATGCTGGTTGTGTGGAACGAACCGCAGCCCGCAACGCGGGCCGCTTCGGTGGAAGAACTGGTCGGCCTGTCGGCCGGCTGGATGGAGGCGAACCACGGTGCCAGGAGGGCGCCGTGCTGAGGAACTGGTCGGCCCGTCGGCCGACCGAGCAGAGCTGTTCTGCATCGCCAGGAAGGCACCGCGCTAGAAGATCGGAGGCCCACCCATGCGGGCCGCCTGTGAAGAAGACCGGCCGGTCTAGCTGGCCGGTTCGGGGAAGGGCGGCGCCACCTGGCACCGCCTATGCAGAAGACTGGGGGGTGCCCCCCTAGAGCCCACCCGGCTTTGGCCAGGCCGGGACGGGCTGCGCCCCACCGGGCCGGACCGCACCACTTCGGACCAGGTTGTGCCACTTCGGGCTGGTCCATGACCCTTCAGGGAGAGATATGTTTTCCCTTCGGACCGGTCCGATACCCCTGCTGGGTCATACCCGTCAAACTGGGTCAACCCGACCTGTCGGCCCACTGGGTTAAACGGGTCGCGTCCGTTAATCACTTAAACGAGGTTAACATAATGATTGTGCATCTAATCTACGTGTCGTCTGAGGAAATAGGGCTCTTTCGATGAGACAGTCCTTTTGCGATACTCTAAGTGAGTTTCGGATGATTTTGGATATCAGCCGGGTTAGAAACGAGCATATTGCTAACTGGGCCCCTAGGCCGGAAAAGCCAATATCTCTCAGACCGGGCTTCCGATTGATGCGCCGTCTGTTGCGTTGAGTCCCTATTGACGAGACGGAACATTTGTATACATCAACTCTGAACTTCGTGACAGTTGATGTATCGATCACCTTGGGTCGTGGAGAAGACCCTCCCGGAATCGAGCGTGATGTGTGAGGGAACCCTAGAGCTGGCTGCGACTGCGACGACGATGATGACTGTACATGGATTCATTGTGGGTTAGGTAGCGAGGACGACTGTACCTGAATCCTCCGTGGGTTCAGCAATGATGAAGACTGTACTTGGATCCTACATGGGTTCGGCAGCAATGGTTACTGTACTTGGAACCTACGTGGGTTCGGCAGCAATGACTTCTATACTTGGACCCCACGTGGGTTCAGAAGACGAGATGATCCAGAGGATACATCTATCATCTCCACCCCTCTTCGTGAGTAGTATACCAGTGTGAGATGAGTCTTGACTTATAATCAATATCATTCATATGATTGACTTTCTTTCCTTTGTGGATTGGGTTGTGCTTTCCTGTGTGGACTGGGTTGTACTTGGGCTCGTGAGTTGGAGCCAAACTAGAATTTATGACTTAGGTATATTTATGGGAATATACCTAAGTATATTTGGTTGATACATCGTGTTTGTATCTTTCCTTTATGGATTACCCTTTGTGGATTCTGGGAGACCTTCGGGGGTTTCAGGGTCCCTACTGAGTATTGTATACTCACCCCCACATGGGCTATGTCCGCACTACGTGGTGTTGGTTGCAGATGATGGACGGCGCTGATCTTGGTTGAGGCTTGAGGAGCGGGACGGTATCTAGAGGTTGTCTATCAAGAAGAACGTACACTGAGCAGATGGCCGAACCTAATGAGCTGAGGAGACCATATGTACCCACTCTTCAGGTGGGATAGCCAGAGGACGACTCGATGGTTGCTAATTTACATTACTGTTGTTGAACTTTCTTTTCAGTTGTACTATACTTTCAGTTGGGTTTGTATTCTGGCTCATTTAATTTTCAGCACTTACTTTTGTACTCAGTTTACTTAGTGTTTACTTCAGTTTTCATTCTCTGTTGTGTTGTTTCTTTATATAAATGAAATTCCTTCCCTTTTTATCAAGATTTACACCTTTGGTGCTAGTTTCCAGCCCCTGGCCTATGGAAGGCGGGCTTGGGGTTGTCACGGTACAGGCCCCGAGGATGGGTCGTGACAAATTGGTATCAGAGGAGTTGGTTCTCCTGCAGAACATAGGACTCTGATAATTTCTTTCTGTGAAGCAATACTGTTAAGAATATTGAGTGTGGTTATCAGTCCAGGGAGTCCAGTGTTGGTGCAGCGGCCGACGTATCCATACACCAGAACCGTGACTTCTGATTTCCGACATAGTGCTCGAAAACATTGATTGAATGTGTGTTTCAAAAGTTTTCTTTTTGATTACTTTGTGTCAGCTCACCAGGTATATTGTATTAACTGTGGCGCACCTGTTTCTTTTCAGGATGGCCCCATGGTGGCAGCCAGCTAGGGTTCTGAGCTTTGTGAGATATGAGAGCCAACCATGTGACGAGGCCTTGGTGTAGGGCCCCATTACAGTTGAGGCACCAGTGATACCTCTACCCAGTGGTCCACCGATACCACCATCCCCAGTAGCGAAGAGTGCACGCCGCCTGAGTGCACTGCATGAGTTTCAATGACAGAGGCCACCCATGTTCCGTGGAGAGATGGACCCTTAGGCGGCCAAGGATTGGATGGAGGCTGTTTTCCGAGTCTTCAGATTAGTAGGGACACCAGATGACCTCATGGAGATCCTTGTGGCAAGTATCTTGCATGCATAAGCAGGTAGATGGTGGAGATTGATGCTCCAGGTGAATGTCGAGACATCTCTTCTATAGAAGGACTTCGAGAGTCTCTTCTGCTCGGAGTTTGTTCCAGCCACCCTCTGTGCGGTGCGCATCCATGAGTTACTACAGTTGTGGCAGGGAAACATGATAGTATCCCAGTACTCGGTGAGGTTTACCGACCTCTCGCGCTACTCCACGGACATGGTACGAGACCCATTCTTCTGGGCCCAGTACTTTGAGTAGAGATTGAGGCATGAGATCAGGGATTTGATGATCTCCCTCAGAATTCCGACCCAGGAAGAAGTATTGGAGCGAGCCCTACATGTGGAGAGCTTCTTTACTGGTCCTACGATAGCAGTGAGGCCTACCAGAGGGTGACACGTAGCGGATTCTTCTGCAGCCGGTAGTAGACAGATGCCGCAGAGGTCCAAGTGGACCAAGAAATCAGGTGAAAGACCTCAGGATACTGGTTCGGAGGTGTGGGGCACACAGAGCAGAGCCAATCATATGAGAGGGAGGCAGTGTGATGCATGCGGCGGGTAGGTCTACATGGCTCATGACTACCCGACCCACCATGCAGAGGAGTAGAAGATAGTTGAGGGACCACCCGGGTAAGGACAAAGGTTTGAGCGTGGTGGTCCGTAGGGAGAAAGAGGACGAGGCAGAGGAGCTGGCCAAGTAGCAGGTGGTGGGTGACGCTTTGATGCTCTACCACCACCACCACCAGGAGGTCCACCCTGACCACAGAGAGCTAGAAGACAGAGAAATGCTCAGCTTCAGGCAGTGGATGCTTATGACCACAGCTCAACTGAGATGATTCGAGGTACTATTTATGTCTACTCCACCCTTTCTTCAGTTCTTATAGACACAAGAGTAAGTCATTCTTTTATTTCCGCTTCCCTTCTTCAGCGGTTGGAGATTCTGATGGAGTCGTTGAGTCATTCCTTACAGCTAGAGACTCCTACGGGAGAAGACTCAACGATTACACACTGGTGCCGGCCGTGTGAGATTACTCTAAGAGGTGAGAGCTTCAGCTGGGATCTTCTTGTAGCGTCATCGAGGCCTTAAGACATCATCTTGGGCATGGATTGGTTGTCTATAGTCCATGCTCAGATCAACTGTATTAGGTGTAAACTGCAGTGTGTCCACACAGATGGAAGCAGGTTCACCATCACTGGCAGGAAGGGAGCCTTCTCAGTGCAGGACAGACATATATAGAGGAGAGGGTAGCCGATCACACATCAGTTTGATAGTCTCATCCTCAGAGCGGTAGATGTGCGATGTTCGAGTTTTCCTGTTGTGGTGGACCAGTATGTGGATGTTTTTCCTAATGACGTTCCAGGACAACCTCATTGGAGGGAGGTAGATTTATACATTGACCTATACCCTGGGACAACCCTGATATCTACTCCATCATATCAGATAGCTCCCACTGAGCTTCGTGAGCTACAGGTATAGCTGGAGGACTTGTAGGGCAAGGGATTCATCTGACCTAGTGTTTCACCCTGGTCTTCTTTGATTTTATTTGCCAAGAAGGCGGATGGGATCTTACGACTATGTGTAGACTACCGTCTCTTGAATCACGTGACAGTAAAGGACAAGTATTCACTCTCATGTATTGACGACCTCTTTAATCAGCTCAAGGGAGAACGATGGTTCTCGAAGATAGACCTCAGGTCAGGCTATCATCAGCTCAGAGTTTGAGATGAGGATGTGCAGAGGACGGCCTTCAGGTGTCGGTAAGGCCACTATGAGTTCTTTGTTATGCCTTTTGTCATCACCAGTGCTCCAACAGTTTCCATGAGTCTCATGAACATGACCTTCTAGCCTTACCTCGATCGATTTTTCATAGTCTTCATCAACGACATACTGATTTACTCTACTATTTAGGAAGAGCATGCCTACCACTTACAGGTTATACTGGACACACTCCGAGAGCCTCAGCCTTATGGAAAGACCTTGAAGATTCAATTCTGGATTCAAGAGGTCCACTTCTTGGGGCACTTCATATCAGAGGTGGGAGTAGTGGTGTATCCTGCGAAGATCGAGGAAGTACTTACTTGGGAGCCACCCAGGAGTGTGACGGAGGTCCGGAGTTTCCTAGGTCTGGCTGGGTATTACCGGAGATTTGTGCCAGACTTCTCCAGAGTTGCAGCACCACTTTTAGCATTGACGAAGAAGGGGATACCCTTTGTGTGGTCAGATAGATATCAGCAGAGCATTCAAGATGTGAGACATAAATTGACCAGTGCACCCATCTTAAGGCTACTGGAGGAGGCTGTAGGGTACGTAGTATACTGGGATTCATCAGGAACCGGAATTAGGTGTGTCCCAATGCAGGAGATAGCGGTGATCGCTTATGGTTCACGACAGTTGAGGAAGCACGAGCAGAACTATCCCATGCCCATGTGTTAGAAGCAGTGGTATTTGCCTTGAAAACATGGCGACACTATTTGATGGGTGAGGGCTTTACAGTTTACTCTGACCACCAGAGTCTCAGGTACATCTTCTCACAGAAGGACCTGAACCTGAGATAGCGGCGATGGCATGAGTTCTTCTAGGACTATGACTTTGAGATCTTCTATACTCCTGGGAAGTGGAACGTGGTAGCTGATGATCTCAGCAGGAGATCGGGCATTCAGCTTCTTGGAGAGGGGACAGAGCAACTAGCAGCATTGTAGATATCCTTAGTGGATAGAGATGGAGAAGCCTTTCTATAGTCACTCTTAGTCACTCCTCCACTACTTTAGTGGGTCATAGAGGCACAACATGGGGATGTTGACTGTGAGACACGACGTGCACAGATATCCACAGGACATGCACCTAATAGATTTTCTGTAGGAGGAGAGCACGTCATCCTCTTCCGAGGATGTACCATGGTACCAGTTGCATTACAAGAGGAGGTTCTAATGGAGTTTCACACTTCCCCATTGGCATTACATCCTGGAGTAGAAAAGATGTACCAAGATCTCAGACGACAACACTGGTGGCTGGGTATGAAGAAGGTTGTGGCAGAGTTCGTCTCACGATGCCTCACCTGCCAGCAGGTGAAGGCAGAGCACCAGGTACCAGCATGCTTGGTACAACCATTAGAGGTCCCGGAGTAGAAGTGGGATGGGATATCCATGGATTTTGTGACGGGGCTCCCTTGTACTTCCAAAGGACATGACTCCATCGGGGTGATTGTCGACCGACTCACCATGTCGGCCCACTTCCTACCTATCAGAGAGTAGGGCTTAGTGGAGAGATTGGGATGCCTCTACATTCAGGAGATAGTACGGCTTCATGGTGTTCCATCATCTATCGTCTCTAATCGAGACGCTCACATTACTTCCCGTATTTGGAAGGGGATTCAGGAGGCTTTTGGGATGCATCTACACCTGAGCACCACCTTTAATCCTCAGACGGATGTCCAGAAGGATAGGACCATTCAGAATCTCGAGGACATGCTTCGTGCATGTGTTCTCGACTTTGGTCATAGTTGGGAGGATCACTTACCCTTGGTAGAGTTTTCGTACAACCACAGATACCACTCCACCATCGGGATGGCACCATACGAGGAATTGTACCGCTGACCTTGCAGATCACCTCTGTGCTGGACTGACCCTAGGGAGTCAGCACTCGTAGGACCAAAGATGGTTCAGTCCACGACAGAGAAGGTGAAAATTATCCAAGAGCGGATGAGGACTGCACAGAGCAGACAGATGTCTTATTCTTATAGGATGTGGAGTCCCCTAGAGTTCAAGTATGGCGACCACGTTTTCTTATAGGTCTCACCTCGATGTGGATTACGGAGATTTGGCCGGGGCGGAAAGTTATCTCCGCGCCTCATCGGACCATTCCATGTTCTCAACAGGGTAGGAAAGGTGGCATATAGTCTGGCTCTTCCACCTCATTTGCACTGGGTGCACGACGTCTTCCACATATCTCAGCTGAGAAGATACGTTCATGACCCGACACATATCATTGATCACGGAGAGTTGAACATCGATGACGGGGCGACTTTTGCGGAGGTCCCAGTGGAGATAGAGGATCGACAGGAGCGGGTCCAACGTGGATGGTCGATTCTTCTTTTTTTCATTCGTTGGTAGTACAAGAACCTCCAAGAGAGCACATGGGAGCGGCATGCTCAGATGCGTGCACAGTACCCTCATTTGTTTCCCTGGTTTATGATGTTGATTTACAGGGACGTAAATCCCTGATGTGGGAGTAATGAAAAGACCCTAAAAATTCATGGAATTTTTTTTCTTAAATTCTTTGGGATTTTAAGAGTATGCATTATCTGACGGAACCTAATTCTGAGGCCCGGTGTGCCCAGAATCAATTTCTGAAGTTTAGCTCTGCTACGTTCAGTAAACGAAAGAGCCAGTTTTTCTATCTTCTGAACCGGTGCTCGGAATTGAAATCCTAGGGCGCTGATGAACTCGCAGTGCTGGTATTTTATTAAGAGGACCTTCACCGATGATGCGTTTTCACGGGAGAGGAATTTTATTTTTGTGGATTAATTGAGAGGTGAATAAAATTGTGGAACAATTTTATTTTTAAATCATAAGTGGTTATAACCTACATGGGGAAGTTAGGGTGGGACCTACTAACATCCTAACTACCAATGTGAGGGTAAATGTGAGGTGGGTCCCACACGAGCCCCAACCCTTCACATTTCCATAACTCTCATAAACACCCCCTTTAAAACTTGTTAACTCCCTTTAATTAAGTAACTCTCCCTCCCTCCCTCTTTATTGCATTCCAACACACACATTAATTAATTAATTGAAACTCTTCATTAATTAATTCAGAGTTTGAATATTGTAAATTTGAATACAAGGCATGATTTAATAAAATAAGGGAAGCCTTATTTTATTTTTGGGGGTTGGCATGTTGTGTTGAGATTTTGGGGAGAGAGATCTAGTTTTACTTGAAGAACATCGTCCTCAATGAAGAACGTCAACTCTTCGACGGAGAACATCAACTCGGCGACCCCAGTTTCTCCATCCTCTTATTGCTCCACGACAAGGGAGGAGACACCAATGCAGAAACTCTCCAATGATGTCACACCTTTCAATCTTCTCTCCGTGACCAAAAGGGGAGATGCCACTTTCTCCTCGGATGCTCTCCATCAACGTCTACGAACCCTCATCCCGCGACGCCAACACTCATCATCTTTTGTTGAGGTAGGTTGTGTTGATTAAATTTTATTGAGAATAAAATTGTTTGTAGAGTTTTGTGAACCTTTTGCATTCTTGGACATGCGATATAGTCTAACGTGGAGGGCGCGGGCCAAAAAAACACAGTCCGACAACCCTCCGGTAGAACTTTATTCCTTTGGAATTGGTAACCGGAGGCGGAGGAAAAACACAATGTCGTCTCGCCCTACCGGGATCATGATGAAGGGAACCGGTGCCGTCATGCCGGTTGTGCGGAATGAACCGCGGACCACAACACGGGGCACTTCAGCGGATGAACCGATCGGCCCATCGGCCGGCCGGGCGGAGCTGGTCTACGACGCCAAGAGGGCACCGCACTAGAAGATCGGTGGCCTGCCCATGCAGGCCGCGTGTGCAGAAGACCTGCCGGTTCGGGCGCCGCCGGTGCAGAAGAACCCCCCCCCCCCCCCCCCCCGGAGCCCGTTCGGCTTCGGCCGAGCCAACCGGGCCGCGTGCCCAGCCGGGCCGCGTCGGGCCACGCCGGGCCGCATCGCGCCAGGCCACGCCACTTCGGGCCGGGCTGCGTCCCTTCGGGCCGAGTTATGTTTTCCCTTCAGACCGGTCTGACACCCCTGCTGGGTCAGACCCGTCAAACTGGGTCAACCCGACCCGTCGGCCCACTGAGCTAAACAGACCGGGCCCATTAATCACTTAAACGAGGTTAACTTAAAGACCGCGTGTCCGATCGAGGCGCCGTCTGCGGTAGTAGGACTATTTCGACTATATGGTCCTTTTTCGGTACTCTAAGTGAGTTTCGAATGATTTTGGATATCGGTCGGGTTAGAAATGAGCATATTTTTAACTGCGCCACTGGGACAGAAGAGTCAATATCTCTCAGATCAGGCGTCCGATTGACGCGTCGTCTGTTGCATTGAGTTCCTATTGATGGGATGAAACTTTGGGATACATCAACTCTGGACCTCATGAAAATTTCTGTATCGACCACCTTGGATCATGGAGTGGACCCTCCCGGAATCGAGCGTGATGTGTGCAAGAACCCTAGAGCTAGCTACGACTTCAACGACGATGACGACGGTACTAGGATCCTATATGGGATTGGCATCGAGGATGACTATACTTGGTTCCTCCATGGGTTCGTCAGTGATGAAGACTGTAATTGAATCCTATGTGGGTTCGGTAGCGATGATTACTGTATTTGGATCTTATGTGGGTTCGGCAGCGACGAATTCTGTACTTGGATCCTATGTGGGTTCAGTGGAGGAGATGATTCAGAGACTACATCTATCATCTCCACCCCTCATCATGATTAGTATACATGTGTGAGTTGAGTCTTGACTTTCAATCAATAACATCAATATTATTGACTTTCTTTCCTGTGTTGATTGGGTTGTGCTTTCATGTGTGGACTGGGTTGTACTTGGGCTCGTGAGTTGGAGCCGAACTGGAATTAATGACTTAGGTATATGTATGGGCATATACATAAGTA
This sequence comes from Viscum album, assembly GCA_963277665.1. Classification (NCBI taxonomy): domain Eukaryota; kingdom Viridiplantae; phylum Streptophyta; class Magnoliopsida; order Santalales; family Viscaceae; genus Viscum; species Viscum album. The sequence goes on from OY728141.1 coordinate 1,145,185,349, forward strand.
TAGTTGGATGATACTTCGTGTCTGTATCTTTCCTTTTTGGTTTGCCCTTTGTGGATTCTGGTAGACCTTCGGGGGTCTCAAGGTCCCTACTGAGTATTTTATACTCACCCCTACATGGGCTATGCCCGCACAACGTGGTGTTGGTTGCAGACAATGGACAGTGCTGGTCGTGGTTGAGGCTTGAGGAGCGGGATGGTATCTGGAGGTGGTCAATCAAGAAGAACGTACACAGAGCATACGACTAGACCCGAGAAGCTAAGGAGACCATCTGTACCCACCATTCAGGTGGGATAGTCGGAGGAAGACTCAGTGGTTGCAGATTTACTTTACTGCTGTTGTACTTTTTTTCAGTTGTACTGTACTTTCAGTTCGGTTTGTATTCTGGCCCATTCACTTTTTAGCACTTACATTTTTACTCAGTTTACTTAGTGTTTACTTCATCTTGCATTTTCCATTGTGTTGTTTCCTTATATAAAGACAATGCCTTCCATTTTTATCAGGATTTACACCTTTGGTGCTAGTCGCGAGCCCCTAGCCTATAGAAGGCAGGCTTGGGGTAGTCACTGCACGGGCCCCGAGGATGGGTCGTTACAAGGATGGAATTTCCCATTAGACAAAAGTGTTCTCTAATTATTATATATCATGTAATCTATTTTAATTGATTAAACTTTCAATTTTCCTTTTATCTTCATAGGTTATTGTGGATTAATATTATAATTAGAACCTTGATTAGGTTAATGATTTGAATAATTACAGAACTTCTTAAATTAATATAATTGAAGTTAAGGTGGTAAATTATATAGTGTAAAGTCCCTAATCCTGGCATACCAAATCTAGTGTGATACTTTATTACATTAGGACATTGGACAAGAGATTGCATCCCAATGCACTGAATAGTGTACTGCCTTATAAAAAATAGATACAAACATAAATATTACATTACAACTTGAAATAAAATAAAACATACTTACTTCATCAATTACACTCTTATTATCTTAACTAACCCCTTCTTGTCAGTTATAATATACAATTTTTCCTCTTGGGGAAAATAAAATACAGGAATGAGGTGATATTGTAACACCCCGAGATTTTATGAGATATATTCTATTAAATTTATTTCATATCTTGTGTTGTACACTACACCAAGATTAGCTTGCACTATATGAAACACCGTATTAGCTTGCAGTATTCGCAACACTATTCTTGGATCGTGTTAGTAGTATTTCTAAGCACCATTGAGTGTGTGTATATATATATATATATTCAATTTATAAATGAAATATGGTTGGATTCTGTTATACGCAACAACAAAGGAGTCGTTCACTACACACAGCCTAGACTAGACTTGCCTTACATGCAATCAAGACCTTCCTCGATAGTGTGTGTAGTACACAATACCGAGTTTTACTAAATGAGATATTATAATAATATTATTATGAACTAGCCGTTATAAATAGTAATACCAACTTTTTTTAATTTTCTAAATTTTATCATTCAAAATGGACTTCATTTTTGGATTCGTAATATCGAAATTATCCTCAGGTAAATTTTTTGTATTTTTCTGAAAACTTTCAATTTTTGATGAATAGTGAAAATACTGGGTTACTATTTAAAAACCGAATTTTTATTTAAATAATTACTTATTTTATTTAAATTTATATTAGGTAAAAATTAATACATAATACCTATATTAGTTCAATTTAATTTATTGGAGTCATTTTATAATAATATTAGATATATAAAATTTTTATTAAACTTTTTTACCGTCTTTTACCCACCTCCTAGAAAAATTTGAAAATTTACATAAAACATAATTTTACCACTTTTGTGTGTGTACTTCCAAAAATCAGAGAGACATGGTTAATATCAAGGTGTGAAATGTGGTTCAATAAGATAAAAATAATTTTTAGTGAATAGTAACTTTTTACTTTTATTTAACACGATTAAAAGTAAATAGGGTAATTAAGGGTAAAAATGATATTACTATTACCCTAACACATGTGCTAATTCTATTGGATATGTGTAATTAGACCAAAAACAAATTTAGAGATAAAATATTACCCTTTAGGTCCACTTCGGTGAGATTAGGACTTTGTATTATTAATTTATATAAAGAATAGTTAAAATAGTTAACATCAATGTTAAATAATTGAAACATTTTTAATATATGTTTATACATAAGATAAATTCAACTATAAATATTCATTAGAAATATAAAAAGATTTTATACATAATGGTATTTTATTTATAATTTTTAGACATTATATAATTTAATTTATTTATTACACATTGATGATGCAGTAATTACCTTATTAATGAAATATTAACACAATTGATGATATAAATATCCAAATAAATAAAATTTTAGACTTTTTATGAATTAAACTAATTTTATAGGTTAATATTAAATGTTAGTATTGATTTAATTAACATTATTATAACTTAACATGCGGTTATGATTTTCAAAAAAATCAAATAACAAATAGCATCAAAATTGACGTACAATAGTTTTTAAAACAAATATTATATTATTAATTGTTATTTTATTCATAAAAATATAAGGTTCTTCCAAATTACTTATATAAGGATATATAGATTAATAATGAACCACTTGGGGTTCTTTTAGCTTGTTATAGTGAGTTTATTAACCATATAGTGTAAGAAAACAGGAAGACGTGGTAAAAGTTAAATTATTTAACTTAGAGTTAAATCTAAATGATAAGGTTAAAATAGTAACCTAAACTTCTATAAAACCTACTGTTTGAGATTATTTCTACCCATATCCACTTTAGATTCAAAATAAATCAATTTGGAGCATTTATAAACGGAATATGACTTTATTATAAAATAAGATTTTAAGTTTTTCCTAAGGTGCCTTTCTCCTCCCTTATAAAATGGAACCACTTCCCTCTTCTCTTTACACCCTTTTGAACCTTTAAGATAGTAAAAACCCTGAACATTTATCTTCTTCAAATCCCTAAACACATTCTGGAGGTTTTTTTCTTCTCAAAAGTCGAACTCTACTTCCTTAAGAGGAAGCTTAAAGGAGGTGCGTCAAAGAAGAGGTAATACGTTCTTCCAATTCACTCAAGTTTCATTCTTATTCTACTTCTTCTTAATTAGTTGTCTCATTATAAAGTAATAAAATAAGTATTACTTATCTACTGATATGTTATTATAAATATGAAACAACCCTATTTCACCTTCTATCCATCCTACGGAAAACAAAATCACCGCGTGTGCGTACATACAGAATACGGTCTCCATGTCGTGGTGTAATCTGTTTCCAACCACCACCTTACTTGGATAGGTATAATGGTGTAAATAAATAACTATATATGATTATTTTAAATTTATATTGATTATGAAAATTTATACATACACTTCAATACAATTCCACGATCATGGGAATGATATCATCGCTTGTGCGTACGTACGGACTACAGTCTCCACAACGCGATGAGATTCATTCTTCATGTTAACCATTCATGAATGATTATAAAGTATATATAATTAATAATAATGAAATATATGACATAATAATGATAGTAGATTTATGTATATATATATGTATGTCATCTACTTAATTTGATTCAATTCAATAAGGAAACCAAAACAACATTCATGCGTACGTACGGCCTACCGTCTCAATGAACGGTGTATTTCATTCCATTAATCTATCTATCATATATATATGTATATGATGAATATATATATTATATATATGTCATTTTTTACATTATTTAATTATTTAAATCAGGATATAAGTAATAATATCAAGAACAAAAAGTCGAAACATGTACAATAAATGAAATGATTTTACCCAAATCGCTGCTTTTACTTCGAAGTTAAAAAAGAACGGGTAATATAATGTCATAAGTAAACAATATATGATATCATAACAATGAATATGATTTTTTAATAAGTAAATGACATTATTCAAATCATTATACAAGAGGTTCGGATACATACGAAGCGTATCAGACATTAGGTAAGGGATAATTATTCCAATCTCATTCTTTTCCGAGATTATTATTTGTAAGTATTTACTGGGGTTTTGTTAATTATCCACATCCATATGTTCCCAAAATGTTTTCATAAAATGTTTAATTTTCTTCCATGTATGTTTAAAGTCATTTTTACCCTTTTCTTAACTTTTACCACATCGTATAGAAGGAATCATTCTTTTGTTTACCATATGAGGTACTTTTTGACTTTTCCGACAAAAGTACGAGGAGAATGTTTTTTAACTTATACGGTGTGAATGGATTTTTACGATTTCATAACTCCTTATTTACATAAAGATTCCTCTACAAGATTTCATGATTATTTTCAACAAATTAATTTTCTTTTAATATTGAATGACATTTTGTGAAAAGAAAATGATTTTGAAGAAGAAATGATATTTTCCTCAAGAATTCATTTTAAGTATTTTATCAAAACCATTTTCCATCTAAGATGACATTATTTAATATGTGTATGTTTCAATTGTAATGTATCTATGATTTACATGGTTTCACATTTCCTATGATAAAAGTATATCCATTTTATTGTATGGATTATGTTATGATGGAATGATATGAAACCCATTTTATTCGTTGGGTTATTATGAATAATGTTTGTTTATTTTATGGCACACTAAAGAATGATTTCATTATGAGATGGGTGGGACCTATATCTCCCTCCAATTCATTGGGTAAATATTTATATGTCATGATATAGACATGGTTGGAATAGTAAGTTAATCCAGTTCAGTGTTACAGGACTGGAACGAGGAGTAAACTCAATTCAGATTGGAACTTTGTCCACAAAGATGGTCTTGGAAGTAGTGTCCTGGCTACTATGGAAATAATATCATGTGAATAATGTTTTTCCACAATTACAAGTATTATTTCCATTCTATTTTATCATGTTTGATGTTCCATTATGATCTATGCCTTACGTACTGCCATGTTTTATGTGATTTCTCAAGATCTTGATGTTTAAACATTATGTTCATGTTTTAATTTCAAATATATATGGTTTGTTTTATTTTCTCCATGCTTACCCTTACTGAGAATTTGAGCTCACCCTTTTTATGTTTTCTTTTCCCCAAATATTAAAATAATGTTTTTAGGTAAGGAAACAAAAAGGGGAAGATCGTTATGGGAGATTTTGAAGATCTTTCAACATGATAAGTGTTTATATTCCAAGTTTTCAAGGACACTAAACTATTACGGTCCATGAGTGTTGGTTTTTGTTATGTATTAAGTATTCCTAAAAAGTAATGTAATGTCCATGTATGTCAAGATTTCTGTCTCTGCAGTTGGTATCAGGGGAAAGGTTTAGTCAACATTTAGAAACTAGGATGCGAAAACATTAGTGAAATCCCTAGAGATATTTCTAAGGTATCTCTAGGGATGTCTCTAAGGTTATTTATAAGTAGAGGTTATAGTCCTATAATTACGGTAATGATATTAGAATTAAACCTAAGATGTTAGATATTGATGGTACTCCCCCTTGATTATGATTTTTGGCTCTCACATTTTTTTTGGGTTTTAGAAAATGGTTGTAAACAGGAAGATTCACAATAATGGAGGATATGATGGACAATGGCATGATATTCTTCATGAGCATCCAAATGAAATTGGATCCGGAGGTCCACGTATCATTATTATTCCTAATCAGAAATCTGATAATATGATCAATAATCTCAACTTTTGTAGGTTTCCCGACTCAGCTAATAAGAGAAAGATAGAGTTTCAGGATGATCATAGAGGAAAGAAAGTTCAATTTCCCTCATGTAAATCATGTGGGAAGAGGCATCAGGGGGAATCTTTTAAAGGAATTGGAAGATGCTTTGGGTGTGGAAAAGGTCACAAAGCCAATAATTGTAAAGGAAAAGGTTTAGTTAACACCATGGACAAGGATAATGGTATTGATACGACATCAACAATGGTTAAATGTTTTAAATGTGGAATGTACGGGCATTATGCAATCCAATACCCTAAGGGAAAGTCTCATGAAGAGAATCATCATGGTCGTATGGGTAGTATTTATGTTGTTGATGATGAAGAGACTACAAATGATATGTGAGATGAATGAATTGTTCACGATAGGTCAATGGTTTAAGAAGGTAGTGGAATGATTACATGTTTGTCAAGAGTTATGTTGTATAGGTAATTTAATGGTACTATGGAATAAAGAAACTTCTATGTATTTTTACACTATTGTTTTCCTAAAGTATTTGAATGTATATGTGGAATGGTACTGGTAACCATGAATGGTTATTCAGATATTTTTGGAAAGAAGATGATATGAAAATAATGAAAGCATAATGAGAAAATGAAATGTTTGATAGTATTAATGAGCTCATGATAGATATAAGGACAAAGGGATATCATGGTTTGAGTATATAGAATTTTTGTAATTTTGGTATGTGGAAAGAGACAAATTTTGACAGCATTCATGTTTTCACTAATTTTCTATGGCAATACATGTTTCATGAGAATACATGATTAAGGTATTAACATGTTTGGAATGTGACCAACAAGATATATTGTATGATAAATGATGGTATTCAAATGCTTGGTAGATGACATTTCAAGTAATCGTTTTCTTTATACTATGAGATTACACAGAATTATTTTAGATAAACCGAACGATTGGAATATATTAAGTTAGACGTCATATATTATTGTTTAAGGATAGAAATTTTTGTTATGTTATAATAGTATAGTTTTAGAAAAAAGACAACCCATAGGATGGGCGACAACCCTTCGTGTCGAACAAGGCTGTGGCAATCGAACCCACAACCAATGTGTGATAGGCCTTTATTGCCTACCTCTGGCCTACAAGAAGTCCCTGGTTAGTAGAATCTAGTTTTATTAAGCACTATGATAGATGAAGTATAAGTACATTTTAGCAACCACATATGATAAATCTCATTATAGATGGAATTATGCGTATTCTGTTAATTTTTCTGCGATATAAACAGATGGAATGACCTATCATTCTATCACCTGATCTGCTAACACTTGACGAATGACAAATTCAACATCATTTCTGTTAGCGATGAAGTGGAAATTGTTCAAGGCACAAACAACGGTGAGATTGTACCAAAATCAAGTAAGCATTTCTTCTAATTCTAATTTTTTCAACTTTTGGGAAGTGATCTTGAAAAAAAAACGTTTTCCTAGATGTTACCTTAGATCATAACAAATTTATGGCTTTTTGATTGATGTATTTTTCTATAGCCATGTTCTCTACCACTCTCCATCAGATATTGATGGTTAGATTTCTCTTCTATATCCATATTTTCGCCTATGTTCTTCTATGTAGAGACCCAATGATGAGTTAATTTGGGTAATCATAAAGTTTCATACTCTAGTTTTTAAAATCAAGTTTTAGTATTCCTTTTTTACGATATGGGTTTCACTGAACGAAACTATCAATTAGTAAACCATTTATAACACCGACGAATTTTGAGGGTGAAATTCATTTTAAGGGGGGTAGAATGTAACACCCTGAGAATTTATGAGATATATTCTTTTTAATTTCATTCATATCTTGTGTTGTACACTACACCAAGATTAGATTACACTATACACAACACCATATTAGCTTAGAGTATATGAAACACTATTCTTGGATCGTGTTACATGAAATTTCAAGTTCGTTTGATAGTAGTTATTTTACGCAACATTGTGTGTATATATTTATATATTCAATGAATAAATGAAATATGGTTGGATTCTGTTATATGAAACAACAAAAGAGTCTTTCACTACACGCATCCTTTACTAGGCTTGCCTTACACGCAATCAAGACCTTCCTCGATAGCGTGTGTAGTATGCAATACCAAGGTTCACTAAATGAGATATTATAATAATATTATTATGAACTAGCTGTTATAAATAGTAATACCCACTTTTTAGAATTTTATAAATTTTATCCTTAAAAATGGAATTCATTTTTTGATTTGGAATATCGAAATTAGCCTAGGGTGAATTTTTTGTATTTTTCTGAAAACTTTCAATTTTTGATGAATAGTGAAAACACTGGGTTACAGTTTTAAAACTAACTTTTTATTTAAATTATTATTTATTTTATTTAAATTCATTTTATGTAAAAATTGATACATAATACCTATATATGTTCAATGTAATTCGTTGGAGTCATTTTATAATAATTTTAGATATATAAAATTTTTATTGAACTTTTCACCGTCTTTTACCCACCTCCTAGGAGAATTTGAAAATTTACATAAAACATAATTTTACCACTTCTGTGAGTGGAATTTCAAAAATCTGAGACACACAGTTAATATCAAGAAGTAAAATGTGGTTCAATAAGATAAAAATAATTTTTGGTGAATAGTAGCTTTATAATTTTATTTACCACAGTTAAAAGTAAATAGGGTAATTAAGGGTAAAATGATATTACTATTACCCTAACACATGTTGTAATTATATTTGATATGTGTAATTTTACCAAAACAACCTTATGGATAAAATATTACCCTTTAGGTCCACTTGGGTTAGATTAGGACATTTATTATTATTTTATTGAAAGAATAGTTAAAATAGTTAAAATGAATTTTTAATAACTAAAACATTTTTAATATAGATTTATACATAAGATAAATTCGACTATAAATATTAATTAGAAATATAAGAATATTTCCTACTTAATGTTTTTTTATTTATAATTTTTAGACATTAAATAGTTTAATTTATTTATTACACAGTGATGATGTAGTAATTACCTTATTAATGAAATATTAACATAATTGATGATATAAATACCCAAATAAATATAATTTTAGACTTTTTATGAATTAAACTAAATATATAGATTAATATGACATGTTAGTATTGATTTAATTAACTTTTTTCGAACTAAAAATGTTGTTATGATTTTTACAAAAATCAAATAACAAATAGTGTTAAAATTGACATAAAATAGTTTTTAGAAAAAATATTATATTAGTAATTGTTATTTTATTCCGAAAAATCTAAGGTTCGGCCAAATGACTTATATAAGGATATATATTAATAATGAACCACTTTATGTTCGTTTGTTTTGTTATAGTATGTTTATTAAACATATAGTGTAAGAAAACAAGAAGACACGGTAAAAGATAAATTATTTAACTTAGAGATAAATCTAAATGATAAGGTTAAAATAGTGATGTAAACTTGTCTAAAACCTATTGGTAGAGAGGATTTAGACCCATCCCCACTTTATCTTTGAAATAAATCAATTTGGAGCTATTATAAACCGAATATGACTTTATTATAAAATAATATTTTATGTTTTTCCTAAGGTTCCCCTATCCTCCCTTATAAAAGAGAACCACTTCCCAATTCTCTTCACACCCTTTTGAGCAATGAAGCTCTTCCAACCCCAACCCATTTCTCTTCTACTCTTCTCTAGAAAATTTATGGAGGTTCTGGTCTTATGAAAAGACCAACTCTACTTCCATAAGAGGAAGCTTAAAGGAGGTGTGTCGAAGAAGAGGTAATATCTTCTTTCGATTCTCTCAAGTTTCATTCTTCTTCTACTTCATATTATTTAGTTGTCTCATTATAAAGTAATAAAATCCATATTACCTATATACTGATATGTTATAATAAATTTAAAACGACCCTATTTCACCTTCTATCCATCCTTTGAAAAATGAAATCACCGCGCGTACGTACGTACAAAATACTGTCTCCACGCCGTGGTGTAATCTGTTTTCGACCACCACCTTACTTGGATGGGTATAATGGGGTAAATAAATAACTATATATAATTATTTTAATGTTTTATTGATTCTGAAATATTTTAAATACACTTCAATACAATTCCATGATCATGAAAATGATATCATCGCTCGTGCGTACGTACGGACTACCGTCTCCACGACGCGATGAGATTCATTCTCCATGTTAACCATTCTGGAATGATTATAAAGTATATATAATTAATAATAATGAAATATATGACATAATAATTATACTAGATTTATGTATATATATATATGTATTTCATATACTTAATTCCATTCAATTCAATAAGGAAATGAAAACAGTGTTCATGCGTATGTACGGCCTACAGACTCCATGAACGGTGTATTTCATTCCATTTATCTGTCAACCATATATATATGTATATGATGAATATATATTATATATAAATCATGTTTTACATTATTTTATTAAGTAAATCAGGATATAAGTAATAATATCAAGAACAACAAGTCGATACACGTATAATAAATGAAACGATTTTACCCAAATCGCTGCTTTTACATCAAATTTACAAAAGAACGGGTAATATAATTTAATAAGTAAACCATATATGATATCATAATAATGAATATGATTATTTAATAATTCAATGAAATTATTTAAATCATTATACAGGAGTCTCAGATACAAACGAAGCATATCGGACATAAGGTAAGGGATTCTTATTCCATTCTCATTATTTTCTGAGATTGTTATTTGTAAGTATTTACTGGGGTTATGTTTATTATCCACGTCCATATGTTCTCAATTTTTTTTCATAAAAATTTTAATTTTCTTCCATGTATGATTAAATTCATTTTTACACTTTTTTTTACTTTTACCACATTGTATGGAAGAAATATTTCTTTTTTTAACAAACGATGTACTTTTTGAATTTTCCGACAAAAGTACGAGGAGAATGTTTTTTTAACTTATACGGTGTGAATGGATTTTTAAAATTTCATAACTCCTTTTTTACATAATTATTCCTCTACATTATTTCATGATTATTTTCAACAAAATACTTTTCATTTAAAATTGAATGGCATTTTGTGAAAAGAAAATGATTTTGAAGAAGAAATGATATTTTCCTCAAGAATTCTTTTCAAGTATTTTATCAAAACCATTTTCCATCTAAGATGAAATTATTTCATATGTGTATGTTTATGGTATAATGTCTCTATGATTTACGTGGTTTCACTTTTCTTATGATTAAATTATATCCATTTGTTTTTTATGTATTATGTTATGATGGAATGGTATGAAACCCATTTTATTCGTTGGGTTATTAAGAATGATGTATGTTTATTTTATGGCACACGAAAGAATGATTTCATTATGAGATAGATGGGACCTATATCTCCCTCTAATGAATTGGGTAAAGATTTATATCTCATGAGATAGACATGGCTGGAATGGTAAGTTAATCTGGTTCAGTGTTACAGGACTGGAACGAGGAGTGAACTCAATTCAGAAAGAGACTTTTTCTACTAAGATGGTCTTGGCAGCAATGTCATGGCTACTATGGAAATCATATCATGTGCTTAATGTTTTTCCACAATTACAAGTTTGTTTCCATGAAATTTTATCATGGTTGATGTTTTATTATGATCTATGCCTTACGTACTGCCATGTTTTATGTCATTGAACAAGATATTGATGTTTAAACATTATATTCATGTTTTTAAGTTCAAATATATATGGTTTGTTTTATTTTATCCATTCTTACCCTTACTGAGCATTTTAGCTCACCCTTTTTATGTTTTCTTTTCCCCCAGGATTAAAATAATGGTTTTAGGTAAGGAAACAAAAAGGGGAAGATCGTTGTGGGAGATGTTGAAGATCTTTCAACATGATAAGAGTTTATATTCTGAGTTTCCAAAGACACTAAACATTTACGGTCCTTGAGTGTTGGTTTTTGTTACGTATTAAGTATTCTGAAAAATTAATGTAATGTCCATGTACGTCATGATTTTCATCTCTACAGATATCATATGCTCAGTAAGTTAAAAAAATATAGTAGAATATATAAACAGAAAGAATAATTAAATGTGAATATATAACAACGTAAGTCATTAGAACATAATATTGAACATTACAAGGCAGGAATAAATGCTGAAAAAAATTATTCCATGTATATAATCAATTGAGAATGATAATGAATCATGGATATTCTACTACAAGAGTAATCACATGGATTATTTGAAACTAATGTCATAATGTCTTAATGAATAATTAGCTAAATCATAAACATAATGTATATTCTTCATCTAATACAACATAGGTATTAATGTAAGACATCACTAAATACCAAAAATACTTTTTCTCAAGAGACATACTCATGCATCAAGGGATATAGAAGGCCCTACCCAACACATACAATGCCCAATTCATCCCTCATGTGAAAATGGAGAAACATACTCATTATTCAAAATAATATTGAAACTCACATATGAAATGTAAATAATATCTTTAATCAGTAATCATAATCACAAACATTCCAGAGTAATATGGTTAATTGAATCAAGATAGTACATCTCCAGTCAAAATATCATAAACCATTAAATAAATTATTGTATATGGTAACAGAAGATAACCATTAAAATTGACCTTATGATTCAATAGTGTGTGTCAATGATGATGAAAATACTCTAATAAAATCATTGATTAATTTCTAATAGAAATACCTTTTTTCTTTGGAATGAATAGTTCATTTGGAAAATCAATTTCGTTTGTCAAAATATTAATAGTAAACATGTATATCCCAAAAAATACATTGGAATGATATTATATTTGATTAATATTAAAATATTTATCCAATAAAATATTTTTAATTGTATCGAAAAAATGTTGGAATTGTATTTTAAAATATTTATAAATTAGCCACATTAGTAGGGTTTCATGGAAAAACATTCTTATAAATTGATAATGGCATAATTGTTTTTATAAATAAAATTGTCAAATAATTATTTTCATGATAAAAAGAGAGAAATTATTACAAAAATTGGTGACATAAAATATATTATGTTGTGTTCTTGAAAATGGATAAGAAATTGGGATGTTCCCTTTAATCGGGCTTGCTTTTCAAGGGGAATTAAAAATGTATCCTCATAAAACAAGTATATCACCATAAAATAAAGAATAATTTATCCAAGTACATATATTTTTTACATAAAATCAGAATGTGTGAGGAGTGCATAAAAATAATGGATAATTACATTGGGGTATAGAGAGAAAATTTGTTCCCCGATGGAAAAATGGAGGTTCGGTAAGAAACCCTTACACTTTGTAAATAGTCGAACAATATTTTCCTTAATATTAATGATCATAAAGTAGAAATTTTTTATTAGAATCAATATATAGATATTTCTGATATGAAATATCATAGGGAAGTATAGATACACCACACACAAGAAATAATTTGTGAACAATTCATATTTTATAGAAATAATAGTTAGACGAGAATCCCTTAACCTTATGTGTTGATGTGTTATTCCATTGCACTTAAGATCATAGATAATGAAATTATATTATATAATTATTTAATTAGGAACCCATTAAACATTTATTATATTTTTTAACTATTTTAATAATTTTATTTAAATCTTCCTTGATGAGACATATGATTCGATTTCATTGTTTGGGAGTGTTCGTCTCCGTGGTTTTTAATATTTGTTCACTTTTATACAAGTATATAAAATCAAGTAAAATGGGAATTTTAATTTATAATTGAAATTATATTTTATTAATTAATGTCTATATGATTAATGGTCTTATTTATAATTTTTCTCAGAAATATGGTGATGATTTATTATATTAATCATTTATGATGGTCATATAGATTATTTTGGTATATTTTGATCATCACGTAGTAGTTTGGTTTTATTTATAAATATTATATATATATATACTTGTATGAGAACAATAAATATGTTTTAATATAAAATTTAAAATATTTTTTAACCATTATAATTGTATTATGACTAGACATGAAGGATGTATTATAAATTGAAAAAATGTTATCCATAAAGGTGGTGAATCGAGACATCCTGGAAGATGTTTTCATTTTTATAACAAAAGGTGAAGATAAGAGATTAGATTGTGTATATACCATCACCATAATAAACATTCCATGTAAATATATATTACTTTATTTTCTATGATACTTTGTATATTGGTGGTGGGGGATGGATAAGGAATGAAATGAAATTGAAAGTGAGAGCGTGAAGGTTTTACCTCTTGAGTGTTGTATCCTATAGAACATCATTACGTGTCTTGGAAATGGTATTTTGATGAGACCAAAAATAATTTAATGTGGGGAAGAGTTTTGGAAGAGGTATAAGTCATAATATTGGCAAGATAAATTTTAATAAGGTCTGGGAAGAATGGGTGGAGGGGGTGTGATTTATACTGAATGAGAGGCGTGTTTTCGATTATTTTAATCATTATTTTATAACATTGGCACAAGACTATAAGTATTATACACTCTAGCGAGTAAATAAAGTAACTATAGCATGTGAATACAAACCAATTAGGTCATACCTCATCCATCGATCAACCATGATCCAATAATTAATTTATTTACATATAATGATAACTGTCGTAAATTATTGTATTCCACTAATCCCAAAAAATTATACAATTTTAGAAAAATTAAAAAAAATCAGAATTTATTTTATACATGTATATTTCAAAAATTCACTCCACTTAATGAAAATTATTTCCCAAATATAGAAATTTTAATTTTTAAATAAACTCGACATGTACTTGAATAATATTGATTTTATAATTATAATTGAATTTATGAGACACTAAAAATATAAATAAGGATTATTAAAACAATCTAACAATCAAAAAGACCAAAATATTAATTTATGAATCAATTTTATGAAAATTAATTTTTTGCAATAATTATCTTAATTATTAAATTTTATATAAACATTTATTTTTCATAGAAATAACAATACTAAATTTATCATTTTTATTAAATTTATTTATTTATTTTATGATATAAATATATAATATTTTTATTTATGAGATACCTAAATTTTATTTAGACATATATATGTGAGAATGTATTAAAAAATTAAATTTAATTTTAATGATATGAAATTAAAAGTTTAATAAAAAAATGTTATTTTTCAAATTTTCGTCTGAAAATAAATATTTCCAGAAAAATAGGAAACTTCACCCTAATCAAATTGGAAATTAAAATTTTACAAATGAGGTGAATTTTTTTCAATAGAAGTTATCATAGCATTAATATTTAATTTCAAAAAAAGTGTTCCATTAAAATGTTGTAAAAATACCTTTAAAATAATATATTCTTCTATGCATAAAATTGGATTTATAATTATCATATATATATAATGAATTTAAATGAATAAATTTAATAATGTAGTAAATATTATTCATTACAAAAAAAATTTTGGCTAGGTTATAACTCCCACATTTAAAAATTTATATCATGGTTTTAAAATCGGTGTTCTGAGAAACATATGCTATCAGAGTAATTAAATTTAATTGAGATAGAATATAAAATATTCAAATTTTACATTATCCTATCCTTAAATAAATTAAATCCTCACAATATAATCATGTCTTTATAATCACTGAGTTTTCAGTTTAGAATACCCGTATTAAAATCCCACATCATAAAATGTCTTAATAAAACATCCCCTTAAAAAGATAGAATGGAAAATGTGTTGGTCACTATAAAACTATGTTTATCAATAAGATAACTTTTTTGGTAAGAGAAAATATTGGGATAAAAATGAACTATATTTATAATATTCTTGTGGATTGTGATAGAGAACAAGGACATTAGAATGTTAACCATCACAAGACCATAAATATCTGATCTATAAAAAAATTATTTCAAAGATATTAAATTAAACTAATAACATTTTTGTTCAAAAATTCATTCTATAAAATTGAGTGATTATTTTACTATATAGATAGGCACTAGGGAAAATAAAATTACTTGATTTATTTCAATGTCCCAAGCATAATTCCATCCATTGGTTGTGTATTGATCTATATCTACTTCATTTCGTACATTAGGATGTGGATATTAAAGATGAAACTTTCATACCCAATTAAAAGTTAATGAATAATGTAGTCTACAAGTCATCTTGTCCTATTTTAAATGTGTACTAAAAAATAGAACATTTTATTCAATAGGATAAACCATACAGTAATATTATTCTATAATATCCTTTTTCCATTCCAAAAGTAATTAATATTATGAATCATCCAAAATATGGTTTCCCAAATTGAAAGACTAAATAAATAAATAATTAATGTCACTAAATTACCAAAATCAACTTAAAATAATATTTCCCCAAATAATATTGCTTTTTAAAATCACATAAAAAATATATAAATACATTAATAACCTTTAAACCATTATGAAACATGTATTCTTCAAAGAAAAAAATATCATGTGGCTTAACATATTACCTAAATCTAACCATATAATAATCCAAGAAAAACATATCCCATCAAGTCCCTAACAACCTTTTTGGTCACCAATACTATCCCATAGGGATCTATTTATTTCAATCTCAACATTAACATCATATTTAGGGCTATTTTTTCAATTGTAGTGTTTTCCATGATGTTAAAATTATAAAAGATTCAACTATTTTGATTACTAGTTCTATTCAACTCATGCTTCAGATTTCATAAAAAAGAAGTATTGCAATACAATTTTTATATATCTAATGATTCAAAAAAATTGACAATTATTTACAAAATACCCAAAGAAATATTCCAGGAATCCTTAAATAGGTTTATAAGTCCTTCCTACATTGGTATATATTCCTTCCATGCTTGAATTATTGATTTGTGTTGTATCCCATATCCTTGCAGTTGAAGTATTATGCACTGGAATTCCCATTTTTTAACCTTTCAATCTCAAGAAATATTTCCTTTCTCTCATATCATTTAGTAAACTTTCCTTCCTTTTAAGTTGTTACAATGTTTTTTCATTCAACAATTATTAAATATTTTAAAATACTTCATTCTCGTTAACAATGTATAAAATAATTTCCTAGTTGTACTCTAATTCTCATGATTCCATCTGAAATCATAATTCTGACAGAGTTATTTCTTTTATTATCACATGATACTATATCATTATAGGATGGAAATGTTTTCTAGACATGTCCTCTTAAATATATTGGAAAAAGACTATAAAATATTTGAACCTTTTTACTCATTAGATCATGTACATTGGTTTGGTTCTCATTAAATATATGAGGATCCATTTCTAAATGATGGTAAACACTTGATTTGATTAAACTCTTATTAAACCTAATGTATAATCAAAGACTAGTGAAATAATTATGAATTATTGAAAATTTTATGCATAGACTATTTCATTAACATAGATTTATGGGATGTTATTCTTTAGTTATCCACAATGTTTATATTAGGATTGTGTTCTATAATATATGATTTTCTAAATATAGATCCCATAGTTTCTAAAAAACAGTCTCAAATACCCAATATAAAGTCCCCACCCCAGTATTTGGAATCCATGGCCTTTTGTCATTATATTTTTACTAGAAAAACGAGATAAGATCATAAATTACTGAATAGTATATTAGATCAGGAAAACTTGATACAAACATAAGTATTACAATACTACTTGAAATTAAATACAACATAGAAACTTCATGGAGAACACTCTTGTTCTATTATCTTATCCTAGAATATCAGTCATAATATACATCATGGAATACTGGGGAAAAATATAACACTATAAAAGGGTGAGCTTAGACAATTAGTGAGGATAAACAATACAATAGATTAAATCATCATAAATAATATGGTAATGTGAATATAAAACAGAACATGCCATTAATACATAAACATGAACATAATATGTTTGGAATAAAAGATGATATAAACGATACTATATAAATAATCCCAAGAGAATGAAAGATAACCCTATATGTTCTAATAGTTGAATAATCACATGGACTATCATTAACTAATATCATAAATAGGAAATGAATAATATAGGACATAATAAATAAACCATGAAGGATTTTTAAAAGACACCATACGTGATTGGGTAAGATATAATATTTTACCCAAATTAGTTTTCTCATTAGACATACAGATTCATCGAGGGGGTATAGTAGGAGAAACTGAATAATTTCTATTTCATTTTTTTCTCATTTACTGTGGTTAAACATAATAAATATATATATTCATATATATTATAACATATAAAATGTAAATAGTATAATTAATTAGTAAATATAGTCATTAAATATTCAGAGTAATATCGAGAATTATATCAACAGAGTATATACCAAGTCCAAATGGTTATAAAATTTTTAATCAAATATGATAGATGGTAGTATAAGAGAAAAAAAAAATAATATTTAAAATATTCCATTTAAATAGATGAAAATACTCTAATAAATCATTGATAATTTTTTGAGAGAAATACACTTATACATTTGAATAAAAGAGTTATTCTGAGAAATCATTTTTATTTTACATAAAAATAAAATTTTTAAAATATATCTCCCAAAAAATAATATAGAATGAAATTATATTTATGGAATATGGAAATATTATTTTTACTAATATTTAGTATCTAGAGTGCAATCATGTAAACTGACTATTTGAGAATATTTAGAAATGATCGACTTCAATGTTGTTTAAGGGAAAATATAAATGAGTCTTTAAAGATGTAAAATAATAATTTTTTATATAATTCAATAAATTAACCAAGTTAAATTTTAATGATAAAAAGATACATTTTATAAAAATATCAGTGAATTATAACTGATTATGGTGTGTACTATAAATATGGAAAGAAATTTGGTAGTTCCCTTTAGTCGACCTTACTTATCATGAGGAATAGAGAAATGAACCATATAAAACTTGTATTTTCATTTAAAGGAATGAATAATTGATATAGGTACATATATTTGTGGAAAAAAAATAATATATGATGAGTACATATGAATGATTAATAATTACATTGGGTTATATATTGAGAGAATGTGTATACTGATGGAAAAATGGTGATTCAGGAAGAAGATTATTCCACATTATAAGCACTCAAACCATATGCCCCATACAATTAACGATAATAAAATGAGTCATTTAATGTCATTAATATCAATATATTCGTGAAATGATATATAAATGTTCATTATACATACACCACACACAAAAAATATGTAGTAAATAAGGCATATCTCACAAAATTAATTGTTAGAAAATAATCACCTTAAATTTTGGCCGAAAGTGTTCTGAATGTGTACATAATTATTTGGATAATAAAATTAGATTAATTAATAATTTTATTCCTATCATATTAAACATGTATGTTATTTATTATAATTTTATTAAGTTCACTTACAAACATTTTGATGAGATTTAATATTCAATTTCATCATTTCAGAATGCATATCTCCTCAGTTTTCAATATTCATCCATTTTTATACAATGATGGACGATCATGTAAAATAAAAATAGTTATCAAAAATTAAAATCATTTGTTATTAATAAACGTAAAAATTATTTAATGTTATTTTGTACCATTTTTTTCTAAATTTGTTGATGATTTTTTGGATAAAACTTTTATGATAAACCGTCATATTATTTTGGTGTTTTTTCGACCATCACAGAATAGCTTTTCTTGATTATGAAATACTATGTATATATACTGATTCTAGAACATTAAATAAGTTTTAATATAATTTTTAAAATCTATTTTGTCCATTATAATGGTTTTATTTATATCCTTGAAGGTTTTATTAGATTGTAAAAAAATATCCACAAAGAAGGTGGTGGATTGACACATCACAAATGATATTTTTATCTTTAAAAAATGGCAATAAAAGTGAATTGATAGTGGATATACCAATATCATAATAAAACTACTGTATATATATATATATGATATTATTTTTTTCATGTTACTTTAGATACGGTAGGTAACAAAAGGATAAGAAATGAAATGAAATTGAATGATAAAGAGAGAAGGTTTTACTTGTTGACTATCATCTCCATGAGAACCTTCTAACATGTCCTAGAAATGGTATTTTGGGGAGACTAAAAAGAAAAATAAAACTAGGGGAATTTATTTATGAGAGTAAATGGGAAAAATAACAGCAAGCTAAAAGTATTATATAGTTTGAGATGCAGTGGTGTTGTAAGGGGTATTTTTTTATTATCTAATTCATTAGTTTATAAATTGGCTAAAAAATATCTATAGTATTGATTATTGGGAATATGTAAAATATATATATAATATAATTTCAATCCAATTATTTATTACCACATCCATACATAAACCATGACAAAATAATTCATCTATATTCTTATATTGTAAAACCCCAAAAATTATCATATTTCACAATTCGTCAACAATTCAACTATCTCAAGAAAATCACAAAAATTCACCATAACATTTTATGGACATGTTTATTTAAAGAAAATACTCTATCTTATGAAAATAATTTTCTAAATATTTTAAATTTTAATTTAAAATAAAATCATCATTTACTCAAAAATATATATATTAAAATTCTAGTTTGTTTTATTACACATTGAAAAAATAATTAAGGTCTCATAAAATTATATTATTCCCATAAGACAATAAAACATAATTTTTTTAATATAATTTGTGTCAATAAATTTTATATTAAATCATTATATTACATATAAAATTATAAATAATCATTTACCTTTCATAGAAATACCAATACAAAAGTTATCATATTAAATACATTTCTTTACTTATTACATGATATAAATATATCATATTTTTTTAGAAGCCTCATTTTTATTTATTTTTTCATATGTGTGAAAAAATTCAATGCATAAATATAATTTTAATATAATGAAATTTACAAATTTATAAAAATCAGTATTTTCCATATATAATGGAAAATAAATATTTTCAAAAAAATAGAAATATTTCACCGTAAGATAATTTTGACATTAATATTTTAAAAATAAATTTTATTTTGATTAATAAAATCATGAAATTTTTTAAAATATAATTTTAAAATATTTTTTCATAAAAGAGGGTAAAAGTAACTTTTGAAAAATATTTCCTTTTATTAAATAATAATTTATTTATTATAATGACGTGCCTATAAAAATTATTTAGATTATTTTTAAAACATAAATTATGTAATGTGTTTTATACTACTCATTCCCATCTTTTTAAATATCTGGCTTTATTAGTCAAATTTTCAATATTATATTAGAGTTTTAGAATTTTTGTTTTATGAAAGATATGTTATAAGGGTTATTAAATTAAATAGAGATATACTATAAAATATTGATTTGTTACATTCTCCCCTCAATCAATATATTTCCTCTTTGAAATTTAAACTTTTGATTGGTAATCATAGAGTTTTTATATTAGAATACCATGTTTATAATCCCACATCTTAAAAAGAATTAATAATACATACTCATAAAAAGAGGGAAAGGGCAATGTGATGTTCACCATAAAACAACGCATCCCTTTAATGGACTGTTTTTGGAAAGAGAAAACATGGTAATGGAAAAGAAATAAAACTACAATGTTCTGATGGATAACGATAGGGATCATGTTCATTCGAGCATTAACCATCACAAGACCACACATCTTTTATCGGTTAAATGACCATTGATTTTATAGAATGAAAAGAAAACAAGTAACATTTCTTCTTCTAAAATACTTTTAAAAAAACAGAGGGATTATTTTACTATATAGATATGAATTTGATAATATAAAATTATTTATTTCATTTCATTTAAGTATCATAATAACATCTTTTGGTTGTGATTTTATCTATTTGAGATTATTTATTACATAAGGATTTAGATATTCATGATGAATGTTTCATACCAGAAGAACCTTTATTGAATCATATAGCCCACAAGTCATTACATCAACCTTTAAATGTTTACTGAATCCAAGATGGATAAAACATGTTATCCTATATGATAAATCATACTTCAATATTAATAATTAATATCCTTGAACCATTACATTTGTATTTATCCTCAAGACTCGTCCAAAATATATCATTCCAAACTAATGACCATAATAAATTAGAAAGAAGGTAACTAAATGTTTAAAATCAACATAACACAATATTTCCCCAATTTATATAGCTCTTATTGTGATATACGATATATATGAATACCATAATAGTTCTTATACTTTTATAAAACATTCATTCTTCCAAGAATAAAATATCATATTGTGGAATATATTACGTAAATCCAAACATCTAATAATTCCCATAAAATATATACCATCAGATCAGTAACAACCATCGTGGTAACCAATACTTTCCCATAAAAATATATTTGTCATTATCTCAACATCAAAAGAATATTTTGTGATATTTTTCCAATTCATGTGCCTTCTGAGATGATCATCTTACTATAGAATCAATTCATTTGATTACAGGAATTATTCATCAAATGCATGAAATTTCATAAAGAATAAGTACTACAGTACAACCATTATATATCTGATAATTATTATAACCATATCTTTATTAGTATAATAATCAAATAACATAAGTATTTAATCCAAACATAAGTTTATTTATCATAACTAAATTTGGCTATATATTTTTAATTCTTGAGACATTGATAATCATAATGTCCTATATCCTTGTAGTTGAATCATCATACATTTGAAACCATTTTCTTACCATTTAAATCAAAAGAAATGCGAAATTTTTCTCAACACATGTAGAAATCATGAATTTATTTTAAGTTAGTACCATGTTATTTAAATCCAAAATTATCACTTGTGGGAAAATACATCATTATCATCAATAATTTATTATTATTTTCCCAATATATACTCTTGTTCACTTTATTCCCTTCGAAGTAGTAGTACATAGATAATTATTTCATTTTATTATTATAATATGATATTATATCCTTATAGTAGGTTAATTATTTTGAGTATGTTACCTTTGTAAATATTATCAAAATACCATAAAATATTTGATCTACCATACTCTTTGGATCATGTGAATTTGTGAGATTACAATTCCTTCTACAAGGATTCATTTCAAGATGATGTTATAAAATAGATTAGATAGTATCATTATGATATATAATGTATAATCCCAAAAAATTGATATACATATCATAAATTTATAATTATATGCATAGATAATTTCATTATCATGGTTTTTTTTTATATTCTTTTATAGTCATCCTATGATTATGTATTATGGTTATGTTCTCTAATATATGATTCTTAAATCAAGCTCGTGAGGTTTATAGTAATCTTTTTCTAATACATAATATAAATACCCCCACACTTATATCATGGATTCAATGACTTACTTTATTATAAAGGTATTATGAATTAGATATTACATCCCAATGGACTTGACAATTTAATAGCTTTTAAAAACTAGACATAATAACAATTGTTACATTACAACATGAAATTAAACAAAAAATAATAACAGTATTGATAAAAATATAATTATCGTAGATTATCCCTGTATCTGAGTTTTAATATACATCATAGAATCCTTGGGAAAAAATGAAACACAATAATGTGGTGAGCTTAGATTCTCAGTAAGGGTAAACAATACAATGAAATCTATAAATTAAAAAAAATGGAAGTTGAATATCTAGATATAAATTTTATTATGATGTAAGTAGAATCATAATATGGTTGGAATAAATTCTATCCAAATATATACATATAAATAATCGAATAAGATTAAACATAACCATTGATATTCAAGTAGTCTAATAATAACATGGATTTTTAGTAAATAATCACATAATGGTGGAATTCATAACTTATGGAATCATAAAGATTCCATAAATTATTAAGATAAAAAACAATACATTATCGTGCAAGACAGTAGTTAATACCCAAACTAGTTAATGCATTAAGGGGCTATAATAGGCCTTTCTCTAAATTTAATATGTCCAATGTAGTCCCCATATGAACGGGGTGAAACATAATCCACATATAAATTTATATTCCCACTTCTATATGAAATTTAAATAATATCCCCAATGATTAAAAGTATTAAAAAAACAATTCAATGTAATATGTAGAATGGTATCATTACCATACATCCACAGTTTAAATAATCATAAACTATTCCATAAAATATAGAAGTTTGTAACAGAAGAGGTCACTCTAAAATTTGAAAAAATAATGAATATTGGGTTTTTAAATAGATGAAAAACTCTGAAAAATAATTGATAAATTCTTGAGATTCGTACCCTTTTACATTGGAAATAAGAGTTATATTAGAAAAACAGTTGTATTTCTTATAAAAATCATATTCTGAACATGTATAACCCACAAAAAATAGAATGAAATTATTTTTTATTAATATTAAAAGTATTATAATATTAAAATTTTGTAAAAATAAATGAAAAATCTAAAAGTAGAGATTATGAAACATTAGAAAAGAGGCAGTTTAGTGCAGTTTTAGGGAAAATGTTAATGAGTGATTAAAAGAGAAAAAGGGATAATTTTGTGAATAATACTGAAATTTAACTGAGAATGTTTTTATGATAAAAATATATATTTTTGAAATATATTTTTGTCATAAAACATATTATCTCATGTACTTAAAAATCATTATGAAATTGGGATTTTCCCTTTAAACGTGATTCCTTAGAAAAACGAATGGAAAAATGAGCCTTATAAGTCTTATATTTTCCAATTAAGGAAATAATTATCAAGATAATTACATATATTCTAAAAATAAAATAATAATTTAGAATAATTAAATAGTAATAATTAATAATTACATAGGGTTAGATAGAGACAGAATGTGTATCCCAACAGAAAAATGATGTTTCGTGAAGAAATCCTTTACACTTTGTATACAGTTGAAATGTATTCCCTTAAAATTAATTTTCATCAAATGAATTATTTAATTCCATTATGACAAATATATTAATGATATGAGGTGTCAATATTATGGATAAATACACCATACACTCAATATAAGCACCGAATAATTCATATCATATAGAAATAAATGTGGGATGAGAATCCACATACCTTTTCTTTGAATGTGTTATGCACTTTCACATAATATACTGGATAATGAAATTAGATTTATTAATAATTTAATTCATAACATATTAGACATTTATTTTATTTCATATAATTTTATAATGTTCATTCACAGCTACTTTGAGTATTGTGAAGATTTAATTTCATCATTTAAGAGTGTTCATATCCTTGTTTTATATGATTGTTATACTTGTATACATGTATGAAAGATCATGTAAAATTAGAATTGTTTTCTAGAAGATAAATTATATGGTAATAATGAAATGAAAAATGATTAAATGGTATTATATACCAATTTTTTAATATTAATATTATTAATTAGATAAAATGTTAATGATAACCGTTTAGATTATTTTTTCATTTTTTCGATCATTATTAACTAGTTTTGTTTTATTAATTAATATTTTTTTCTATATACTGGTTCCTAAAATGAAAACAAGTATTAATAAATATTTGATAATATTTTTTAAAAAATTATAGTTTTTTTCTATCTTTTATTGATGGAGGTACTTGAAAATGAAAAATCATCATCTATTAAGGCGGAGAATAAATAACTGAGAGATGATATTTTCATTTTTTTATTAAAAGGGGAAAAGAAGAGAATCGACGAATGATAAATCATTAACATAATAATTAATATCATGTATATGATACAATATTTATCATGTTATATTAGACATGAGAGGTGGGGGAAGGATATGAAAAGGGATGAAATTGAATTACATAGAAGGAGAATGTTTTACCACATAACTTTCATCTCCATGAGAAACTCCTAATGTGACATGGAAGTCATCTTTTGCTGAGACCAGCAAGACAAACTAATGGGAAACATGGTTTGGAGAGGAATTTTTTTTAATATTATCCATCATTAATGATTATATGTTGTGAGTATACGGTGTTGTGAGGGATGGTATTTATAGTGGAGGGGGTATTATTTTTATTTTATTCATTAGTTCATTAATTTAGAACAAGACTATCAATAGAATTGATTAATATTAATAAATATAGTATTTATGGAATATTATATATAAATAATGAGTTCTTTCCTCATCCATACAACATTTAAGACTCAATAATTCATTTAATTACCAATAATGGTAAATATCCTAAATTGTCGTATTTCACTATTCACCCAAAATTCATCTATTTCATAAAAATCCAAAATATTCACCCAGACCATTTTTTGACAATTTTATTAAAAAAAATGATCTCCATTATAAGAATATAATTTTATAAATATGATAAATTTAATTTTTATGTAAATAAATCCTATAGTGAAAAAATAAAAATTCATAAATTATATTTGATTTTATGATACATTGAAAAGATAATTAATGTCTTACAAAATGATATTATAAATATAATAAAAAAACTATTTTAGTATTTAAAAATACATTTTATCTATATAAATTTTAATTTAAATAATTATATTAATTATAAAATTTTAAAAAAAACATTTATGTTTCAAATAAATTCCAATACATATAGCATCATTATTGATACACTTATATACTCATACCAAGATATAGATATATCATGTTATATTTTATTAGATACTAAAATTTTATTTATAAATTTATTAGTGAGATGAAAATAAAATCATAAATAGTCTTTTAATATAATGAAATTGATATTTTTATAAAAAAAGATATTTCACACTATGCATTGAAAAATATATATTTTTAGAAAAATACCATAATTACACACTATTATAATTTTGAACATTTAAATTTGAAAATTTATTTATATTTTTTCATTATAATGTATAAAAGCGGAACAATATAATATCCAAATAAGTGTTCCCTTAAAACATGGTAAAACAATTATTAGAAAAATTTAGTCTTTTATTAGAAATATTTGATTTAATATTATTTTATGCCAGTAAAAAGCATCTGGTTGAATTTGAAAATATAAATTTCATAATGCGATTAATAATTTTCATTCCCACTTGTTTTACAATTATGTTATATACATCAAATTTTTAATAGTATATCTTCGATTTAAACATGGTGTTGTGTGCGACATAATCTATCAGTGTTATTAAATTTAAAAAAGAGATACTATAAAATATTATAGTGTTACATTATCCCATTCTTAAATAATTTAAATAATCACAATTTAATCATATGATTGTTAGTAATATATTTTTTATTTTAGAATACACTTGTTTAAATCCCACAATGTAAAAAAAGGGTTGATAAAATATCCTCCTAAAAAGTGGGAAAGGAAAATGTGATGCCCACCAATAAACTGGGCTTCCCTATAAGAGATCATTAATTAGAATATAAAACATGGGCATTAAAAAAATTATTAAGTTATAATGCAGAGTGAGAGAGAACATGGTCATAAAAAACATAACCATCACAGGACTATAAATCTATGATCATTTAAAAGAACAATGATTTTATATAAATAAATGTAAACAGATATCATTTTTCCCAAATAAGATTCCCAAAGATGAGGTATTATTATTATATATAGATAGACACTTGATAAAATACAATTACATGATTTATTTCCATGTAATAAGAGTAATATCATCATTTTGTAGTTATTTTATATATTTACACTTCATTTCTCAGACTATGATATAGATATTGAAGATTAAATTTTTATACCTAAAGAAATTTTAATGACTAAAATGGTCTAAAAGTCATTAAAATATCCATTAAATATTTACTAAAATCAAAATGGTAATAACATGTCATAAAATATGACAAATCATCCAATCATATTAATCAATAATTTCATTGATCAATTCCAATAGTATTTATCCTTATGAATCATCTAAAATAGGTCTGTTCAAATTCTAAAACCAAAAAAAATAGATGGAAGGTGTTAGAATTTAAAAAATAAAATTAATATAGATATCACAAAATAATGTAAATATTATTGTCACATATGAAATATATGAATACCATAATCTCCATTAAACATTAATGGAAAATTCATTCTTTAAAAAAAATATCATGTTATTAAACATATTCCTTAAATCCAAACGTCCAATAATTACTACACAACATAGATTATCATGTTACTAACCACCTACATGGACACCAAAAAATTCCCATAATCATAAATTTATGATTATCTCAATATCAGGTGTATAATTAGGGAATGTTTCCCAAGATATGTGTTTATCTGGAAGATCATCTTATAATAGAATCAATTCTTTTGGTTACTAGTGATATTCATCAAATATTTAAAATTCCTTAGAGACAAAGCCGTAGAGCTAAAAATTAATGTATCTAATGATTTTTATAACTAGAGAAGTATTTAAATAAATAATAAATAACATAATTCTTGAATCTAATAATGTTCATAATATTCATTACATATTTGGGGTATATTCATTTGATGCATGTGGCATTGATTTTCGTATTGTCTCATATCCTTGTAGTTCAATCATTGTACATTGGAGACCATTTTATTACCTTCTCAATTA
Organism: Viscum album; assembly: GCA_963277665.1. Lineage (NCBI taxonomy): Eukaryota > Viridiplantae > Streptophyta > Magnoliopsida > Santalales > Viscaceae > Viscum > Viscum album. Next base: position 1,145,213,610 of record OY728141.1, read on the forward strand.
TTAGAAATTTGGAATTTTCTCCACACTTGTAACAAACTCCCATTCCTTTCAATAAAGTAAGATGGTGTTTCTCTCCACAAATACCACATGTGGGAATATAAATATTTCTATTCTCTCATTTAATGAAAAAAATTTGAGCATCAATATTCTTCTCATGAATCCTTGAAATATCAAAATAAATAGTGTTTTGTAGTTTTATCTCAATAACAAGTGATTCAATATAATTATATGGTGACAATGTTTAGGATACATGACCCATTTGAACGATTGACAGAAAACCATATAATAGTTGATCCTACTTAATCTTGTGATCATATTCCTTGGTAAATATCCCATCAATTATTTTGAGTTTCCATTTTTAAATCAAATTATATGTTATATTATATAATATTATTATGATACTTAATGTATATTCCCAAAACTAGTGAAATACATTAGAAAAATTGAACAATTTATGCGTAGCTAATTTCATTAACATGGTTTTTTGGGATGTTCTTCTATAGTTACCATCTAATGATATTTTAGGTTTATGTAATATAATCTAGTATTTCTTAAAACAAGTTCCCAATATTTTTCCTAAAATTTATCCAAAACAAACTATAATTCTTCCAAACCTTGTATCATGGAGTAAGTGCCTTACATTATCACATTGGTACTATGAACTAGATATCAAATCCCAAAAGACCAAATAGCATTTTAACATTCCAAAACTAGATAAAAACATAAGTATTACATTAAAATATGAAATTAAATACAACATACTTAATTCACTGATAAAACTCATATTATAATAGCCTAGCCCTACATGTCAATTATAATATACATCTTGGAAGACTAGGAAAAAATAAATTATACGAAATGGGTTATCTCAGATGCAATGTAATGGTAAAAATAAAATATAATCTATTAATGTAAATAATTATACAAGGTGAATATATGAAAACATGTGTCATTAAAACATAATATTTAATATATTTTTTCAGAAAAAATAATGATAATAAATATAATGCCATATATATAATCACATGACAATGAAAAATAACCATGCATTTTCTAATAATAAAATAATCACATGGGTTATCTATAAATAATCTCATTATGAGGGAATAAATAAAATGGTACATAATAATCATTATATAAAGGCTTCTACCAAGACACCTCACATAATCAGGGAAGACTTAAGCTAATAACCAAACATGTTTGTATCATTAGATTTACCAGTGTATCAAGGGGATATTGCAGTCCCCACCAAACACTAAATAATTCCAATAAATTAATCATATGGATGGGGTGAAACATTATCAACATATACATTAATATGGAAACTATGATATGCAATTTAAATAATGTCCCCTATTTGTAAACATTGTCATAAACAATCTATAGTTACATAGAGGATATTATCAAGACAGTTCATATATAGTAAAAATAATCATAAACCATTCAATAAAATGTGTTATATGGTAACATAAATTATAAATTTCAAATAAGAATAAAATTAAATATAAGGTATTGAAATAGGTGATAATAAACTAATAAAATCCTTGATAAATTCTTTAGTTAAATACCCATTTACTTTGTATATAAGAGTTAAATTGGGAAATTCATTGTAATTTTCATTAAATATTATTGTAAAAATTATATCCTTTAAAATAAAAGGGAATTAAATTATATTTTAGTAATATTTAAAGAATATTAAGATAAAAAGTTTTCAACATATGTGAAAATCTATAAAAAGACTGTTTATAAGACACTAGAAATGAGACACATCAATTCAGATTAAGGGAAGAAATAAATTATTATTTTAATCATAAAATGAATAATTGTTTTCATAAAAAATAATTATCTATTTTAGTTTTTCATGATAAAAAATTAATTTACTAAAAAATTACCTGAAATATAATATTAAGTGTACATTAAAATGTGTTAGAAATTGGGAAATTCACATTAATCGGGTTTTGTTATCATGTGTAATTGAAAATGAAACATTATAAAGAATGTATTTCACAAAAAAAAGAATAATTTAGATGTGAACATATTATGGGACTATAAAAATATAATGTTGTATGAGTTAATTGGATGTATTTATAATTACATTGGGGCAGAGAGATAGAAGCATATCCCATGGAAAAAAGGGAGGTTTGAGAATAATCCTTTAAAACATTGCAAAAAAATTGAACCATATTCCCCACAAAATAAATGATCATTAAATGAAAAATATAGTTACATAAGGTTAAATAGATTCATGATTTGATATAAGAGTAGAAAATATAAATACACCACTCCAACAAAATAAGTTGTTAATAAAGAATATCTCAATGAATTAAAAGTGAGATGAGATACCCCTTGCCTTTTGTATAAATGTGATATAAACATGGATTTAATGTCCCAGATAATAATAGTAGATAAATTAATAATGAATTCAGAACCTGTTAAAAATATTTTTTATTTATTATAATTTTTTTATGATCATTTAATTACTTCTGGATGAGTTATAAGATGCAAATTATTCCATTAGGAGTGTTAATCTCCATGGATTTCTTGATTTGTTCACTTGTATACATATGTGGGGGATTATCGAAATTTGGTATAGTTATCTAGAGTTTAAATGATTTGTTACTAATGAAGATGAAGGAGGTACAATTATATTATATACGATTTCATTCAAAATATAAGGATGATTAATTAGATTAAACATTAATGACAATCATTTCTTTATTCTAGATTTTTTCAATCATCACACAATTGTTTAGTTTTATTAAATAATATAAAGATTATATACTACATATAGAAATTTAAATAGGATTTAATATACTTCAAAATTTTTTAACAATTATAATTGATTTAGGTCCATTTATGAAGGAGGAATTAGAAAATAAAAAATCATCATCGATTAATGTGGTGAATCAAAACCTCATAGATGGTGTTTTCATTAAATAATGGAATAAAAGAAAATTGATGGTGTATATTCTTTTAAAATAATAAAATTATAATATATATATGATACTGGTGTTATCATGTAACTTTTGACTGGTTTGGTGTGGCAAGGATAAGAAATGAAAAGAAATTGAAAGAGAGACAGTGAAAATATTTTTCCTCAATAATGTCATATCTTCGAGAACCTCTTTATGTGACATAGAAATCATCTTTTGGTGATAAAATTAATAACCATAGGTGGGGAAGTGGATTGGGATAGGAATTGGGAAGAATGCAACATCTTAAACATGGTTCCACACACCAGTTCCCTGAGTTGTATGGTCTGATGACCTCAAGCAATTCTACTCTTATACTGGATGCTATTGACTAGCAATAAGGGTCTAATATCGGTAATGGGGAGACTATACCCTCTTTATCAAATTAAAACTCTATAGAAAAATAAATAAACTACAAAAAATATATAACCATAACTCGAATGATACCAATATCACATGATGACCAAATAGGGATACAATATCCCAATTTAAAAGAAAATGTCCTGTCAAAATACATGGCAAATGTCATATTTCAAACTCGAAAATACAGACACTGACCACTCCTAAGAATGTTCCATACCATGTTTGGTTACATAAACCATGATCCACCATGACTAATTCATCTTACATAAGGATTTTCCTTTATCCAATCCTTAAACCATGACATCTATTCAGAAAGAGAATAGACAGCCCGAGTAGGGTGTGAGTACAACATAGTAGGCCACCACCAATGACTTATAAGATAATATCCAGTAAAATAGTGTATGAATTTGTATAAATAAAAACTAAAATCAATAAATTAAATAATTTACACTTATTAAATTAATCTTTATTTAATCAAATGACACTGGAGTTCCAGAGAAAACTATAACTCTCTATACATGCTAAGGTCGATAGTAGTGTTTGAAATAACCATAGAGGATATCATATATCATAATTCCATTTTTACCATTCTTCATGTGAATTCACATATAAATTCCATTTTTACCATTAATATTCCCAATTAACATTTGAATTCCATTTTTACCATTCATTGTCCCAATTCACTAATGAACTCTATTATTAAAATTCATCATGACAATTCACATGTGAATTCCATGGTTACCATTAATTATATCAATTCAGATATGATTTCTATTGTTACCATTCATTGTCTCAATTTATGTATGAATTCCATTTTTACCATTCATAATTTCAATTCACATATTAATTCACTAATTACCATTCACCATTTTAATTAATATATGGATTCCATTGTCACCATTCATCATTTAATTCAAATATGAATTAAATTGTTAATATTTATCATTTCAACTCCCATACATCATAATAAAACATTAATTATCTAATTATTTAATCAAATTGAATATTTTAATATTCATATAAAATTAATTAAACAAAATGAATCCATTAATTAATTAAGAAATTAGTTGATCATGCCAACCCAATTAATTTATTAAAAAATTAATTAATAATATAAATAAATATCATAATCACAACAATCCCCAATAATTAATTCAACAATTAATTATTCCAATTCAATAATTTTAATATAGAAATTTTCAATTCAATACATAATTATTCAGTTTCAATAATCTCAATATCTACATAATTTATTAAATAATTTATTATTCCTTATGATCAAATTTTATAGTTTCAAACATTCCCAATAATTAATTACAAAATTATCTAATAAACTTCAATAATATCAATAATTCCATAATAAATTCATGAAATAATTATTTCAATTAAGAATCCATATCATCGAAATTTCACAATTACCTCAATTAATTAATTCACCATCAAAATTAATTTAATATGGGAAAATAAATTTCTAATAATCCAATAGAAAATATATAATTACATAAATGTAATTGAAATCATGACTATGGGTTTTGAAATATAGAACAAAAACCTCATTTTTTTGAAAACAATCCCTCAATGGAAATACCAAATATGAAGGAGATTGAGACTCACGGCCGATTGTCTCCTATTGACCAGTCAATGTTCTGATGCTCTACTAATGTGTATAGCAGCACTCGGGTCGAATCCTCGGTGATGATACTTTTTAAATAGCTGATTGTTTTAGTTGATTTTATTTTTATTGGGGGGTTTGTTTGCCGAGCTTAATTGAAATGATTGGTTGATTAAGATTGATTTAACAATTTGATAAATATTGTTATGAGTTCATCATTAGGTAGTTAATATTGTGATATCCTTGAGCCTTTCTTTATATTGCATTTAAAATAACATCAATGTCACAAGTTGACATTGATTGGAATTCCTAAGTGTTAAGTCTTTAATCCAATCCTTAACTTAACTAAGATTCTAATCTCAATCAGTACATGATTTTGGTATTTAATTTATGGTTCCAATAATCCATGAAATCCATATGTTAAACAAAACATGTCATTAATCTGTGACATGTTAAGTCCAACATACACAATGTTAATTTAAAGAATATCCGTCGAGCAAAAGCTCTCAATCACTTCACATAGCTAAATTTAAACTCATCCCAATTAAATATTTAAACACCCATTTAAATTATTATTAATCTAGTTATAATTATTATGATCATAAATTAATAAAATAAGAAAAATAAAGGGATAAAAAACGTGTGGTGCGTAGAACACACACAGAAACGATGATGATAATTAAAAATGTACATTATATTGAATGAGAAAGAAAAAGAAGGGAAGGTGATTCAACTATATTTAAACTATTTTAATAACATTAATATGAAACTAAAGAAGGTGTATGATAATAAGAGATATTTAAGAAAAACATTCATTAAAACCTAATTACAAAACACAAACATACAAGATTATAAACGAAGAACAACACAAAATTGAAAGGAAACAACGAGAGGAGGAGAGGTATCTCATGTGGAAACATGAGTATGGAAGGTCCTCCCAAGACTTTGTAAAGGCTTTGGACGTTCCAATATGATCTCTTCTCTTTTGAAATGCCAACCCCTTTGAAAGAGAGAAGGGGGATGTATTTATAGCCCAAGAAGTGGACTGTTTTCATTCCCAATCTGTCCCTCCACATTCACTACCATGTTGGCTATTCAGACAGCCAAATATCAATTTATCTCATTCTTCCATGTTTTAGATAATAATGTTTTCCGACCTCACTCAAAATTTGGAGTCATTTGGACCTATGTAGCCACAGTTATGGCCAATTGATTGAACAATTTTAATCTTCCCATTTCAATCCATTCTTTTTGAATTCCAAAATGTGAAAGGGTTTTTGAATAGGAAGATGCATTAAAAACCGAAATATTTCTTCAACAAAGTGGTCCGTCTATATCTCCTATTTCCCACTGGAAAATATCAGCTTTATTGGATGCTTAAATAATGCGATATGTCATGAATAATATAAAAATTTTATTTCTCGGCCAGAATGGTGGGATGGACTTCAATGCACATGTTGGGCCCCTTGTTCTTGTATTTGGGCCCTGAAAATTTTATACATGATTATATTGGATAATCAATAACATGTGGTATATATTCATGAAATTTGGGCTTCAGGATTTAGACCAGTAAATCAATAATCATGGCTGGTTCAGTTTCTTTATGAATTCTTTTGGTCATCTTGTGTGGTCCATGTGATCCATCAAATGGAAGAATTGGCCCATGATACATTCTAATAAAATTCTTTATATTGAATTAAGAATCCTAAAAAACAAGAACCACACAATTTTAATCATTAGGGTGAGTGTTATAAATAAAATAGTAAACAAACTCAATTGAATGACTTCTAAATATGCTCAAAAATTATATTTAGTATGAAAACATTAATATTTCACACAAATTATGCACATTTCATATAAATTCAGTAAATGGGGTATATAATCAGTCATGAAAATATTAGTAACATAAAATCCCCCATACTTAGCCTTTTTCATGTCCTCATTTGCAACAAATATAAAAACATAACAAAATCATTTTCACTCACCAACAAATATTAAAATTTTGTTTTCTACAATTAGGGGAGGTTTAGACTATTTCACTAATCCATTTTGAATTCCACTACAAACTCTAATTAATTTTTTCATTCTAAAATTTATAAATGGAAAATGTGGACACTCAAAACTCACACCTCTTATGATGATAAAATTCATCTTTGGAGGTTTACTCTTTCACCAACCAAAAGTGAAAATCTTAGAGTTTGAAAGAGCTCTAAGCTTCCAATCCCTATCCAAAGTTCACAATAATCAAGTGGGATTTTTAAGAGTTTTTCTGTTTCTATGGGTTGGTATGAAGATGATATCCAAGAGAGATAAGAAGAGGGGTAATACACCAATATAGAAAAAGTAATGCACATATTCTATTGATATAAAACATGGAAGTAAATAAAAAAACATATTTTACAAGGGAATGATTGTGTGAAGAAAGACACAACATAGGGAGAAAATTTGAAGGGGATGAGAATATTAAATATTTACAAAACACAAAACTTCTCCCAATGACGTATGAATATAATGAAAGTATTATTTATTTTCTATTCATTCAAATTTTTTTTTGAATGATGAACATGGAAAAGATCTCACACTCATATCCCAACCCACGATTGATCTCATCACGACACTAATTGAAATAGTTATAACAAGATAAAAGGTTGAGGAAGAGTGATTTTTGACCTACCCAAGAAACAACCCATTTTTTCTTTTTCTTTTTGATATTTTTTTAACACTCTTCAATAAAATTTACAAAATTACATAAATGAAAGTACATTACATTCCCCCAAAACACATTGAATTACAAACTCACTCCCATACTGAAATGGATTCTTTCCCTCAAGCAGATAATAACATGGTGAAATCAACAAAGAGTACCCATAATGAAATCCATCCACCCCACACTTAAAATTCAAAAAATTGTGCAATGAAAATCCATGTTGATATTTGGTGGGAAATGGTATTGGGCTTTTAATGTGGCTATCAAATAAAAGTTTTTCATATGCTCGAAGGGGATTTCAAAAGGAGGATTATTGTAAGGGATATGGGAGGATATTTGGCTATTGTGATTCTAATGTGGTTCAGAAAATGCCTCTATTATATTAATGCACACTAAGGTAGGAAATTCGGCTCGAAGGTCTACAAACTCAAGACTCGCAAATGGGGGTGAAAACACACATTTTGAAAAGATGGCCCTAGGTGGACTTGGCATGAAAGGAAATGTTGTTCCTCATGGTTTGGGAAAAGATTTTTCGAAATCGAAAATTGAGCATTCAAAATTTGTTAATTTTGACACAAAATTCTTTATAAAAATTCATGATGAAAATACAATATTTATGATATGAAAACATGTCTGTTTACTCCCAAAAAAGGTTGGAAAAAATTATATAATTGGAAGGTGAGTAACTATGACTCTTCATTTTTCATATATATATTTTTAGTTTTTTTAGTGTTCATTAAAATACACATCCACAGAAAAGAGAAAGAGGATAATAAACGTTTTGATTAATAAAGTGGTAAAAAAATGAAAGAGAGAGGAAGGAAAATAAAGAGATAGAGATAGAGATAGAGATTGAGAGAGAGAGAATGAGTTAAAGGGAAAGCAGTGCTCCCTCGATTGGATTTGGTGGGTTTCCATTTCATCCAGTGGTGGGTCAACTATAGAAGTTGGGGATCCAATTGAAGTCGAGGTGGTTCCAGGACCATGGGAAGTTAGCTAAAAAAGAAAATTAATTTTTCATCTAATAAAAAACTAAAAAGAAATTAAAATTTCTTAAAAGTAAAAGAAAACATGGGTTGCCTCCCAAGAAGCGCTCCATTTATTTGTCTACAGCTAGACAGTTGCAGTGGACTACCCATAATATGACGGTTTCCATCTTATTTTATAAACTCTAGTGTGCTTCCAGAAAAACTGTTTCATTGGGATGCCTAATTATTATTTGGATAATTTATTCCCATCCTTGTTGGTGTGATTGAAATTCAATGGGGGTGGAAAGAGAATATTTCCATCCTTTCATTGGTCTTCAACCTGTGGAATGAAGTTATCCACAAAGTGATGGTTTTCAATGCTTGGAAATTCAGTAAGATGGCTCAATTATGATGGTTCATTTATTTAAGGATCAGATAACACAAAACCACAATATGAGATCCCAATTGTTTTTGACTCATTTATTTCATCACTTACCGATGTAGAGTAATGGGGATTAGTTGAGTCATAAGACTAAATACAATTTTCCATATCCTTTTTTTTCAATGTTTGCCAAATAATGGTCAATTTCAACCACACCAGTGATCACTTTATTAATTACGGAACAAATCACAAAACCTTCACTCTCATTGGGACAAGATAAACACATTTGTTTAGGGTTAAACTCACATATAACAGAATTTTTATAATCACAGATTGGAAATGATGAATGATGGATAAACTGATATGAATCAACAAATGAGAATTCTAGTTCATTTTACTTAATATCATCCAAGATGGAGAAGTGGATGTCATAGGAAAGACGATATTTTGAAGATTTTTCAAGATCCTTTAGATCAATGGAGTTCGCATTTGTAATGTCAACATCAACTTATTCATTTTCCGACTTGGTTAATGAGGATGTAATATTCACAAACTCCTCTATCAGTATAACTAGAATGAAAATATGGAATGGGGTTAAATTGACTCTTATAAGGGTCCTTGGAAGCATGGATTTAGATTGCAGAGTGATCCTCAGATGGGTATTGCATGGCATGGAAAATGTTGAACTTGACAAGTTGGTCATCAAATTACATGGATAAGATACCTGAATGGACATCAATTTTGGTTCTAGAATTCATGAGGAATTGTCTTCCTAGAATTAGGGGAGATCGAGAATAGTTCATCTCACCTTCCATGTCAAGTACATAGAATTCAGTAGGGAAGATAATATCATTCACATGAACAAGGACATCCCCAATTATTCCCTCAGGACTAGCAGTGCATCGATTAGCTAACTAAATGACAACACTCGTTGGATGTAAGGGACCTAGACCAAGGTTGGATAATATGGATTTGGGAATCACATTAATTGAGGCTCCTAATTCTTTGAGTGCATCATCAAATATGGAACTTCCAAATTGGAATGGAACCACAAAGGTCCCCAGATGTTTGCACTTTATGGTAATAGACTGCTGGGTGGAAATATTTTCGAAGTTCCTAAGTTGCCTCTTGTGTGTGCACAATTCTTTATGAAACATGGAATACATAGGGATTTGTTTTATGGCATCTAAGAGGGGAATGTTGACTTCAACACGTCTAAACATGTCGAGCATTTCATGATCATGTTCAAAGGACTTCTTTGGCTTAAAAATGGCTTGAGGAAAAGGAATTGGGTTCTTATGTGGAATATAAGGAGGTGAGGGAAGGGCTTCAGGTTCCTTTTCAAGTTCCGTTTTCTTTTCATTATCTTGGTCAACATTTAAGGGAGGGTTGGAGGAATTATCATGGGGCATAGAAATTTTCTTTCTCGATCTAAGTGCAATTGCACTTACATTATCCTTTGGGTTGGGTAATGGTTGAGCTGGAAGTTTGGAAGAATTGGATGGTTGCTGCTGACTAATGTGGGATGCAAGTTGACAAATTTGGGTTTCAATGTTCTTGAGGCTAGAACAGGTGAAAGAGGAAAGATCTTCCACAGCACATTCCCATGGTTTCTTATAAGAAGAGGCTTGTCCCGAATTGGGGTTACATTGATTTTGGTTCTTGGGAAAGTGATTGTACTATTTTTGGAATTGGGAAGGCTCACTAGGATAATGGAATCCAGGAGTAGGGTTGTTCCATTTAATTTGAGGAATAAAAGGATAAGGTTTATGGAAATTACAAACACCTTGACCATATTGAAACTGGTTTGGGTTTTGAGGAGGGAATTGAGGGGGATGAGAGATAGAATTACTATACCTTAGGCCTTGGTTATAGGAAGAAGAGAAGGGCTCAGAGTGAGGTTTGTTGAAGATTCTAATGAACTGGCCTAATTGTTTAGGGTTGGTGTTCTGCTGAGCATATGATACATTGATCTCCATGGGTATAGATGAATCATATTGATCCTCTTGAAATTGTGAACAAGTATCAGTTGGATGAGATGAAGAGTTGCAGATTCCACAGTTTTTTATAGGTCTAGGAAACATTGATTGTGGAGAAGACAGGGTTGGGGATTTGGATGCCACATCTAGTTGTCACACAAGACCTGTAAGTTCACTCATCCACTCTACCATTTTTTCTGCTCAATTGATTGATTATCTTGGCCTAGTTTGACTTGAGAATGTTCTCGAGTATGGAATTGTTGTGTGTTTATAGCCATGTGACTTATGAGATGTTTTGCAGTTGTGGGATTTTTATCAACAAGAGAAACTCCACTTGTGACATCAATGAGAGTTCTATCCATATCCAATAACCCCTGATAGAAGTATTGGATCAAGAGTTGGTCAGGGATTTGGTGATGTGAGAAGGTTGCAAGAAGATTTTTGAACCTCTCCAAGTACTCCTGGAGTGATTCACTTGGGAACTGATGGATACCACTTATTTCCTTTCAGAGAGAAGCATTATGAGAAGTAGGAAAGAATTTCTCTAAGAAAATGCACTTCATTTCATTCCATGTGGTTATGGAACTAGGAGGAAAGTAGTAGATCCGTGAAACAGTAGTGTCAGGTAGGGAGAAAGAGAATTCTCAGAGTTTGATTTGTTCCTCAAAACCCCCTTGAGCTTTCATGGTAGAGCACACCACTTGGAACTCTTTAAGGTGGAGATGTGGATCCTCACTGGCTAGCCCATGGAAATGAGGAAGAAGATGAATCAAACCTGATTTGAGTTTGAAGTTAGCTTCTAAGTTTGGATATTAAATACCAATAGGTTGGTAATTCATATCAGGGGCAGAAATTTCTTTTAGTGTTTGCTCCCTAGGATTGTCCATATCTAATTCAATTGGTTGGACAAGGACCGGTTCTTGAATTATTTGATTATCTCTTATGTTCCTTCTAAGTTGGTGAAGTGTTCGCTAAATTTCAGGGTGAAACAAAACCAATGTATTCTTTGGGAGGCTACCGATCATTCAGACTGATGTTGTAAGTAAAGGGAATATGGGGTTTTCTTGGTGTTTTTTCAGTTTATGATTTTTATGAGAAGACGGGTTTTTCTTTGTGTTTTTTTTTTAATTTTTTTTTAAATTTAGTTTTTTTTGTTTTTTTACAATATCCATAAACTAATGACTACATAAGGAACCATCCTCAGAAACAAAGCCATTTGAAATGCACGGCCAATTGTCACCTATCGACTGGTCAATGTTCTGATGCTCTTCTAATGTGTATAGTAGCACTCGGGTCGTATCCTCGGTGATGATACTTTTTAAATAGCAGATTGTTTTTAGTTGAGTGTATTCTAATAAGGGGGGGGGGTTGTTTGTAGAGATTAATTGAAATTATTGATTGATAAATATTGATTTAACAACTTGATAAATATTGGGATGAGTTCATCATTAGGTTGTCAAGCTTGTGATATCCTTGAGCTTTGCTTTATATTGCATTTAAATTAACATCCATGTCACAAGTTGACATTGATTGGAATTTCTAAGTGTTAAGGATTTAATCCAAGCCTTAACTTAACTAGGATTCTAATCTCAATTAGTACATGATTGTGGTAGTGTATTTATGGTACCAATAATCAATGTAATCCATATGTTAAACAAAACAAGTCATTAATCCATGACATGTTAACTCCAACATACACAATGTTAATTTAAAGAATATTCATCAAGCAAAATCTCTCAATCACTTAACATGCCTAAATTATAACTCAACCCAATTAAATATTTACTCATCCATTTAAATTATTATTAATATAGTTATATTTATTATGATGATAAATTTAGAAAATAATAAAATGAAATGGATAAGAAAAGAGTGGTGCATAGAACACACACACAAACGATGATGATAATTAAAAAATGTACTTTAGATTGAATGGGAAAGAAAAATAAGGTAAGGGGATTAAACTCTATTTAAACTATTTTAAGAACATTATTATGAAACTACTGAAGGTGGATGAGAATAAGAGATATTTAAGAATAAACTTTAATTAAAAAAGAATTACAAAACACAAACTTAAATGATTATAAACGAAGAACAACACAAAATTGAAAGGAAAGAAAGAGATGAGGAAAGGTATATCAGGTGAAAACATGATTATGGAAGGTCCTTCCATGATTTTGGTAAGGCTTTGGTCGTGAAAATATGATCTTCTCTCTTATGAAATTCCAACCCCTTAGAGGGAGAGAAGGGGGATGCATTTATAGCCCATGGAATTGGACTGTTTTCATTCCCAATATGTCCCTCCATTTTCATATCCATGTTGGCTATTCAGAAAGTCGAATCTCGAGATATCTCCTTCTTCCATGTTGTAGATAATAAAGTTAGATGACCTATCTCAAAATTTGGAGTCATTTTGACCTATGTAGCCAATGTTATCGTTGTCTTATTAAACAATTTTAATCTGTCCATTTCAATCCAGTCTTTTTGAAGTACAAGATGTGAAAAGGTATTTGAATACGAAGATGCATTCAAAACTGAATTAATTATTCAAAAAAGTCAACCTCCTATATCTCATATTTCATAATAAATAATCTCAGCTTGATTAAATGCATATATCATGAGATATGTCATGCATACTGTACTGACATTATTTCTCAGCCAAAATTGTGGTCTGGACTTCAAAGAACATGTTGGGCCCCATGTTCATGGAGTTAGGACCTGAAATTTTTATCCATTATTCTTTTCCATAATCGAGAACATATGGTAGTGTTTCATTAAATTAGGGCTTCAGGATTTAGACCAGTAACTCAATCATCATGGATGGTCCAATTTCTTCACAAATTCTTTGGGTCATCTCGTGTGGTCCATGTGATCCTTCAAATAGAAGAATTGGCCCATGATACCTTCTAATAAAATGTTTCATATTGTATTAGGAATCCTAAAAAACAATAACCACACAATTTGGAACATTAGGTTGAGAGTTGTAAATAAAATAGTAAACTGACTCAATTGGACTACTTCTAAAAATGATCATACAATATACTTATTATTAAAACATTAGTATTTAACACAAATTATGCACATTTCATATAAAATAAGTAAAGGGGGTATATAATAAGTCATTAAAATATTAGTAACATCAGTGACCAATCAGTAATGTGATGAAGAACATGATATTGATCCAAGAACCTTGACTAATGATTAAATGGTTCAATATCTAACAAATATAAATTTAGATCTAGATGCAAAAACTGATTAACATCCACCTTTTATTCCTAATGTGAAGTGGGAGAGATAAAGAGAGAGTGATATATCGAAATGAGAAGAAACCACATACTTAAGGAGGTTTAGAACACCAGTATTCTTGTATAATCCTAATTATAATAGGCTATAAGACATTGTAATTAATCTAAGATCCTAAAAAATAATTGAAATCATTATGGGTTCTATGAAAGTCAATTTGGGATTAATTTTGGTGTTCATGTATTATGAAATTTATTTTTTAGATTAATTAAAAACATAAGAATTGTTTGATGGGTAGGGGATCAAGTTTTTTAAAAACATTCACCTTAACCATGATTCTATTATATGAGAAGGTGGGATAGAGGATCATGGTTTCTCATAATGGAATGAATAGATTAGCTATCAATTCACCAACTGTGTGAATCCACTATACGTATTTTCACATGGTTGGATTGGATGGGGCGCCCTATTTGGGAAAACAGTGTGCCAACTATGAAATACCTCTCATTGTTCTAAAATTATCAAATTTTACCCAAAAAAATATAAGTTACAATAAAAAATAATCATAATAAATACTTGGAAACTAGTATCTAAAAACCATCCAAAGACATCTCTAGATAATTTCAGGATCATACAATCTTCTAAGAATATAATAGCTCATCATAGATTAATACACCAAAGAATAAAAATGAATCAATGTTAAAAAAATCCACTGATCCCTAACATTCATGTATCTCTTTCATGTTTCCTCCATAAAACATCCATTTTACCACTACACTTGAACTATCAACATAGTCTTTACATGAAAAACATCTTCATTGGGATCCAACACACATATCAGACACTCCTCAAATGAAACATAGGTCTGAATCTCAACATATACATCATTTATCACATGATAAAGGTGGGGTGATATAGAAAATTTTGAAACACATGGAAAACATCATCCGTATCACTCTATCTCTTTGGGATATCGAATCAGTATTCCCTTATCCTGGTTCTCTCCACAACCACAAATGGTATAATAAGCCTAGGAACCAACTTTCCTTGTCTCCATATGCTATGGTGTCCCAATCAATGAAACACCTGAAAGAATTTTTGATCATCCTCTATATACTATAGGGGTTTTTAAGTCTATTAGTATATTAATTATGTACACTATGAGCCATAGCCATACATTTCTGAGTAAGTTGTACCTACTTTTAATTCTCCTCCATGAGTCTCGTTCCCTTCAAATTGGTCTCACCCAACTCTATCCAACAAAGTGGTGATCTTTAATTCCTACAATTTAATGGTTAATATGGAGACATATGTATAGTTTCCTAATATGTTTTCTTATAGAAAAACTATATTGAATTCTAGTTCTTCTCCCAAGACCCATCATAGTTTTTGATGCACACCTGAATAATATCCTCAAGAACCAATAAGGTACACTTCTACTGCCCATCTGTATGTTGGTGGAAATCTGTACTCAACCTAACATGTGTACGAAGCATCCTATTTAATCCCTTCTATAGGATAAAAGTAAAAAAATAAGTCACATATTGAAACAATAGTATGTGTAATCCAATATAGATGAACTATATTCTTGACTGTATAACTCTCAAAACTGATCCACTGATAAATTCTCCCATATAGGCAATAAATATGATACATTTTTCAAGTGGTCAAAAGTATCCCAAAGAGATTAAATCTTTCCATGGAGTCCTCAAATGGTTATCCTAAAAATTCAATGTCTGTTTATCCCACTTCCATTCCAAAAAGGAGAAGCATATATAGTAATCAACTATGTTAGTGATGCTCTGTCATTATCTGTTGGAAGGTGTATCATCATGTCAAGAACCCTACAATCTCATGTTTCATGTCTGACCACCAAAACTATCATTATTGGTCCTGGTTTGTTTTGGTTACACCAAGATTCACCTCCCATTTGAAGTGTTAAAACTCATGTATATTCTCTTCCCCATTTCTTATAGACCTGACATATGAATTTCTAACATATATGAAATCCTTCTAATCTATTATCCAAAATGAAGTAACTCCTCACAATTAATTAATTTCATCAGGGTCAAGGATTCTAGAACCTCAAATATTCTTTCCCTTACCCATCCCAAAAGTGCATACTCCATTGAAACTAGTAGGAAATTAAAATTCTCTTGACCCTCCAAAATTACTACAAACATATCAAATATTAGATTTATCAACATCCCCTCCACAATATACTCTTGAATAGAATGAATCAGAAAAATCATTTATAAACCATCAATAACATGTTTACACTATTTTTTCATATATTCTTTTACAAAATTTGATGAATTCTTATACTCAACCCATATCTAGAGCCATGGATTCAAATCTCACCACCAAATGATATACATTATCCTCTTGTGATCAGTATACATAGAAAACATCTCACACAATAGATAATGTTTCCAACACATTGATGCATAAAAAAATATAGCCAACTCAAGGTCATGAATTGGGTAGTTCCCTTTTGTTGGCCTAAACAGCCATGACCCATATGACACCACTTAATTCCCATGAATCAAAAGAGCTCCAATACCAATCCTAGAAGCATCACAATGCACCATATACTCGTCTCTAGGTATAGGTAGGATCATGATTGGTGTTGATGGCACTAATTATTCAACTCCTAAAAACGATTCTCACATGGTTCTGACTGTTCAAATGATAACCCAATCTTTTTCAACCCCGAATGATGTTGAAAAAATCTAGAAAACTCCTAGATTAACCTATTATTATATCCATATATCCCTATAATGATAAATATATAAAAATCTTCTAGGGATTATCCTAAATCAATTTCCATTGAAACATCTTCCTCTGAGATGATGTGACCCTTGATGTATTAATGACCAATCCAATGATGAAACTTCAATTTATTTTTTCATATTAAATGTTATAATAGTGTACATAGAATTACATCAAGATGACACAACTACTTCTAAGATTATGTGACCCTTGAAGTATTAATGATCAATATTAAGATGACACTTAAATTGCATGGTGCATAGTCTATTCAATAATAGTGTTCAAAGGATGACGTCAAGCTGATAAGAATGAACATCATGAGTCTTGGAGTAAACAATTATTTCATCCTAGAACACAATATAAATTTTATCATTGTATGGTATGAAATATTAAATTAATCAATGCCATACACACATAGTTCATTCTTCAACCCAAATGGAATTATGATGAACTCATACAACGGCCCAAATGCCTTCATTTTCAATTGATTTTGATAATAAACCATTAAAGGGGTTAGGTGGAACCCTTACAAAGCTTGTAGGGGTAAGTATAACTTGGATTATAGGCTATAGAGGTATTCATTTCCCATAGGCTTCAAAAATAACATACAACCGAGACTATCTACATGGAACTGTTCCCCTCAGCATCTTCATCATGAAATCATCTCTCCACCTTCGCATGGTTTTTCGGCTAGGATTTCCAATGCATGCACAATCTTGTCCTGATGGCAGGTGACATACCTTCTCATTCTTGCAATCTTTGTTGCTTCTGATGTGGTGAAAGCTCCTTGATCATCCCCCTTATAGAGCATGTTCTTTGTAGTTTTTCTGGATTGCATCTGCACTTAAGGTGGCCCGAAGGCCTTCAGGTGGCCCAAAGGCCTCACTGGCCTGAAGGCCAGGGTGGCCCGAAGGTCTTAAAGGACTCGGGGACCAAATATGTGGCCCGAAGGTCCAAATGGGGGGAAATTCCCAACTGCTACAGTGCCAAACAGTACATGCTACAGTGCAGCTCCTGTATCTCACAATCCCACTATAGTGCCTTCTATAGTACATATATAGAACCTGATACAGTACCTAGAAATTATGTCACTGCCTAGATTTGGCCAAACCTTCTTCTAAAAGATGTATGGGGTATAATAGTAGTTTGAATTATCAATAGATGATATTGTAATCGACAGTCATATTGGATAGGGAACAATCATCCATCAATAGTTAATATAGATCATCATTATTCTTAAGAAGATACGGGGTTTTCAATGTTATCTTATTCAACTTCTAGTAATCAACACACAAGCGTTGAGTCCCACCGATTTTCATATAAAAAAAACTAGATAACACCAAGATGATCTACTTTTATGTATAATTCCCTCATCCTCTAAATCATCCTACTGATTCATATTCTCTTGATGATCTTCGGATCAACTAGAAAAAGAGGAATAGAAATTGTCTTATCCCACGACATGAGATCAATAGTATATTCAACATATCTTTTAGGTGTAATCTTGGATATGTATTCAATAAACATGTCTTCAAAACAATTTACAACCGATGGAATTACATTCTTCATTAAACCTCCATCATCCAAAAATTGATTATTATCATTGGTGGTAACCTCCCCTTGTTTCTAGTGAACTGGCCCATTATGGGCCACCAAAACATTTCACACCTTATAGTGAACATAATTTTTACCCTCATGAGACATAAAATCCAATCTCCCATAATTGTAGTCTATGTGGGATCAATATGTGGAAACCCATTCTATATCCATAATGAGGTAAAATCCTAACATGTATTGGATGTAAATATCCCATAGAAAATGATACTATTAAATATAGAGATAACACTAGTTTCACAAGGAAATGTCTCTCGAACATACTACCTGAGGTGTGTTTAAACCCTAATTGAAAAAATGACTACCATTTTCAATAAATTCAACATTTTGATGAAAAATGGAATGAGAGGAACCATTATCAAATGATGCACTAGATAGTGTTGAATATGTAATAATAACATCACTCAATGTCAATAGTATAATCTTTCTAGATATAAGAATATGCTGACTGACATTTAAATTTCCTACCCCTCTTCCTTCTGATGAAACTTAGGTCCCCATTAGTACAAAAATACAATCTTACGTCGGGTTTTTAGAATTTTATCATCGATTTTGAGATGACCTCTTTGCGAGAAAAGTTATAAATAAATTTTTTAATGTCATTTATCAAATAATAAAAGTTAACACAGTTTTTTATTATACATGTCGTTTTATAAAAATATGATATTATAGACCATCCAATTTACAAAAAATGAAATTAAATGACTATTTTGACATCAGTTTTTTAAAAATAGGTGTGAAAAACATACATTCTTACATTGGTTATAAAAGTTCAAAGTTAAAAGTAATTTCTAACATTTGTTTTTAAAAAATGACGTAATAAATCTTAACCATCTTGTAGGTAATTTACAATGGTTCAATTTGATAGGATGTAGACATCAAATAGAGTTATGGATCAAAAGTGAGGACTATCAGAAGTTTATATATTTTTCTTCTAATGAAGGATCAAATGTGCCAACCAATGCTTTATGGTAGAGTGAATTATAGAATTTAATTGAAGATTTTTAGTTTTACCATGAAATGGAACATTATTCATCATTATAATAAAATAAGAATCAATAAATGGTATATTAATTTATAATACTAATCATAAAATACATAAATCATGGAAAAATAATTTCAAATACCTAGATGAGATCATGCAATGAAGAAATAATGGATTCATGTTGAAGATCAAATGTGTTGAGTCGGTGGAATGATGATGGTTGAGGGAAATTATTGTTAAATTATTATATTTAATTAAACTAACAAAAAAACCAAAATCATGGAAAAATAATTAAAAATACCTTGATAAGATCACAAAAAGAATAAATAGTGGATTCACATTGAAGATCGAATGATTCACATTAGTGGAACGACGATAGTTAAAGGAAATGATCATTAAATTATGTTACATGTATAATGAAAACATATTATTGAGATAGTTATGAAAAAAATAGATACTAAATTTTTTTGGTTGTAGAAATTTTTTTTTATGTAGTGCTATAAAAAAATTGAAATTCCGTCTTCTAAGGATATTAAAAGTATCATTCACGTTAGTTTTTAGATAACCATCGTGAAAGGGTAATAAATTTTTCACTGTATTTGCACATCAATTATATAATAACAAATGTGAAAACCCAATTTTCCTGAATTTTTATCATTGGTTCTAAATAATTAACATCAAAATTAATTTTCATGTCAGTTTTCCAAAACCCAACTTAATAAATGTTTACAAACATGTACATCATTTCCGACGATTTGTTTTGACTAGTCACGAAGTTTAAAAGTATTTAAGGACCAAATGTTACGGCAACAGAAGTTTTCCTTATATAAGACATTGTTCAGAGTATATCAACATCAAATGGACACAAAACATGACATGTATGTATGTTTGAGCTCTGAGACAAGTATAATAGAATCATGGGAAATGAACTACATGTTTGGTAAACCTTTTTCACCTCATTTATTAGAAAACTATTTTGAAAATATCCTTTTAATTTTGGTTATTTTGATCTGATGTGAAAAAGATATGAAAATTGATTATTCAAATATGTTATTATATAACCAATTTAAATAGATATAGAAAATCAATTTTCATGTATGTTATATAAAAATTGATGTGAAAAATAAATTTTGAGATAATTTCACGTTGATTCAGAAAAAACTAGCGTAAAAATGTGACGTTAAAATTAGATTTTTTACTAGTCCTCTTATCCTGAACCACTCTAAGGATACAAAAATATTTCCCAAAAGCACCTCGTCCACTACCCCTACATCTCTAGAAAATGGATATCTAACCTAAATATTTATATGGTGCATAATATCCTCTTCTAGAACCCTGGTTATTTTTATCTCCTCCACCAGTACCCATCTTTTATGGGTTCCTGAAAAAATTCAACAAATGTTCCATCCTACAACAAGATCTACTCTCTATTGGAGGTTGGGTACAATGTCGATAATAGTGTCCCAGCCTACCAAACTGGTGATAAATAACTCATGTAACATCCTGAACAACTATTCCTCCTCTGGAAAACATTCATATGGTTATGCTTCCTAATATGAGAAGTTGTACCTACTGATCGTCCACTAGCCACCATATGTCCTACCCTAGAAGACTATTTCATGTTACCCTCTTCTATGAGAGAATTATACACTACCTATAAAAATATTTAACTGAAAAAATGTTAACATGTAATATAATCTCACATTTAACAAAATATTAGAAACGCCTTACTGTAGCTCTCATAACCCCTACCAACATAGGAGAACACCACTACCAATATGTAAAGCGTCCAACATAGTCTTTCATAGACATACTACCTTTAGTCAACCTCGGGATCTAGTCCAATCCCTCCCACTTCAGTTTCTCTAGATATATGTTCTCTAATAACTTCTCTATAATGTACCACTATAACATAATATCAACAAGTCCAGTCAGAGCAAGAACATCCCACAAATGCCTCTCCATTACAGATTGAATATAAGTAACCGAGAAGAACCTTTTATAAGTAAATGTCTCCAAGTTGTCATGTATTGTTTGTATTGACACAATACAGAACTTATCTCGCTTAATTCTACACTCAAAAGTTAAATTTGTTGGGTGCTATAACTAAAAGTCTTGCTTAAAGTCTTACATTTACATCAAAACATACTCTGGGTCTCATTCATTCGATAGCATGAACCAAGCAATGTTCGCTGAGAACTACTCCCTTTCTACCTCACCTGGCACTACCGGTGCCTTGGGATCCACAACTAGTAGATCATATATATCCATATCATATTTTCTTCCCCTCATTAAGCATCATCATGGAGGAATATATCTACTATTTCAAAAAGTCTTCATAGTACAATAACACCACATTATCATGTTTACATAAGAGGAAATCACAATATGGAGTAATTGGTACTTTTTCTCCAACCTCGCCACACAGTCAAAATAGAGGCCCTATTACTACCCATAACTATACTATATCAATTTTGTAGTTAAAAATCGGTAAACTCATTCTTGTATTATTTTCTCTCATTAAACGCCCATTATTCACATTTTTCACCATTTTATATTTCTCACATTCATATTAGGAACATTATTTGTTCAATTTTATATTCAATGGAAAATTATTCAAGTTAAAAATTAACCCAAAAAGCATTCTCTTGTGCATTACTAGAATAATGCATGTTAGAAAATATTCATAAGTGCCTAGAATGATGCAGGTATACTCCTCTCTCACGCAATACCAGGCCATTAGACAATTCTCATTAAATCTCAAAAACCAAAATCACATCACCTAACAACTGAATCACCCAAGGTGAAATAATATAAAACTGTAACATTAATATACTAATATAAATAATGTTACCATGGGTACTTGTGTTTCCCCCAATCTTAGGGTAGCTACTACCTCACATGAGATCATGTACGAGGATTGAATTGTCATAGTCTCTTGTATACCTTTCCCAAATCATAGGAAAAATTAAAATAAAGGGAAAATGTTATCTGATACAACTGGGTGAAGTCTTGATCTAGGTCCCATAGACCGGTGCCCCAATCTTCTCATTCACATGACCTCTAGCATGCCTTCTCATTCACAAGAGGCTTATAACTAGCAGCAGGGGTCTAAAATCAATCATGGGGTGACTATACATTCATTATTAGAGTGAAACACCATAATAAAATAAATAAACTATAAAAAATATATAACCACAACCTGACTGATACAAATATCATATTATGACCAAATCAGGATTCATAACCAAATCTAAAAATTAAATTTTATTCACAAATACATGTCATGTTTCATAGTGAAAAATCAATAGTGAAGAAAATGAAAAATTCAAAGTGGTTCCCTAACAACCTTTTATTCCCTCATCTATGCTCCATCTCAACTAAACTATATAACACATAGAATTTTCCAGAATTCCATCAAGCAACTAGAAATTTTTTATAGTACTGCTATAGCAACCCGATTAGGGTGTGATTACAACTCAGAATTCCACCTCCAACGGTGCCTACAATAATATATATTCAAACATTGTATACAGTTTTATATGAATAAAAAAATAAATAATTTAAATAATTTAAAAAATATAGTTAGTTTTATTTAACCATAAAAAACCAGGGTTCCCAAGGACACCCAAACACTAAATACATGATTCAGCTCATAACATAGTTGAAACTATCCATGAGTGATATCATAACTCAGAACTCCATTGTTAACATTTTTAATCAAAATTCACACATGAATTTCATTGTTTCCATTCATTGAATCAATTCTCATATGAATGGAATTACTATAATTCATTTTTTCAATTTAAAAAAGAATTTCAATTTTACCATTAATCATTTGAACTCAAATATTAATGTCTCTATCACCATTCAATTTTTTAGTTCTTGCATGAATGTCATTGATACCATTCATTGTCACAATTCACTTATTAATTACATTGTCACCATTCATGGTTTCAATTCACATATGAATTACACTATTAAAATTCATTATTTTAATTCACATATGAAATAAATTATTACCATTCATCATTTTAATTAACCTATGAATTTTTTTTATATTGATCATTTTTAGTCACATATGAATTCAATTATTACCATTAAATATTTCAACTCAAATATGTCACAATAATACATAAATTTATTCACCAATTAATTAATAAAATTCAAAAAAAATAATATTCACATCATTTAATTAATTAATTCAATAAATTATTAATCACATAAATTAAGTTACCTAATTAAATTATTAGTTTATCACCTCATACCTACTAATTAATATGAAAACTAATTAATTGTTAAAATGAATTTCATAATCACTAAAACATCAAGTAATTATTTAAAAAATTAATATCTTAAATCACCAATTTCAATATTACCATAATAAATTCAACAAATAATTATTCAATATCAATATAATCTATCTTACCATAATTAATTTGACACATCATTATTCCAAATCAACCAATTTCTTAATCACAACCATCCACATTAATTAATTCAACAATTTTTTAACTGTAATAAAAATTTTAGTAACTTTCTAATTAATTATTTTAATTTTTAATACTAATAATTCAAATTTAAAAATTCCCTCAATTAATTAATTATAAAAATAAATTAATTTAATATTTTAAACACAATTTATAATCATTAAATAGAATTTATATAATTACATACATATAATTGAAATCAAGACATTATAATTTCAATTATAGACCACCAAACTCAATTCATTGACAAATGATAACCCAGATGAAATCCCCAATTGGATATACATCAATCAGGAATATGATGAAGATCATGATTTTGATCTGAAACCTAGAATCATGATTAAATAATTCATGTAATGCCCCGACCCCAGTTACCCAGAGTCGGTGCTTTATTACATAATATTGGCATGATCACAAAAGATTAAGTCTTGAAAGACCGATTAGTTTAGTAGCATTGTAATAAATAGATAAATTCATAAAGTTTACATTACATAATAAAGTGAAAAATACTACTACAACATCTTGTATTCATATCCCCTCATACTATCCCTGCATGTCATTCATAAATTACTTCTTCACATCCTGGGAAAAATAAAACACTGAAAGGGTTGAGCTCAGATGCTCAGTAAGGATAACAATATAGAAGAAACTTTCATAAATAAGCATAAACATTTAAGGTAATGTATAACTAAAAAAAGCCTTTTAAACTTGAACTTCAGCATAATATGGAAAAGATAAAATGATATAATTCCTATTACTTATTCACATGGATATTCTACTAGTCGAACAATCACATGGAATATCAATAACCACATTCATAATGATGGAATGCATAATGCCAGACTATCATAACCACATAGTCCAGGCCTCATGCCAAGACTACAAAAAAGATTTTTTCAAGGCCTTGTGCCAAGACATGAGTTTGTCTCATGAGACCTACTGATGCATCGATGATCTATAGTGGGCTCCACCCGTCACTTATTATGTCCAATGCATTCCTCATATGAATAGGTTTAACATAACATAATCATTCGTATTAAAACTAGCTTATGAAATGTAAATACTTTCTCCATAAATCATGAATGGTATAGAAATAACACATCCACATTCAAACATATAAAAAAAACCTTCAATACAATATGGAAGTTTTTGTATCATAATAAATAAACTTCAAATAAGCTTAAAATCCACCAAAGGATGTTGACATAGATGAAATCAAAACTATTTGAGAGAAATATCGCTTTTTTGAAATCATTTAAAAGTCACATAATTATTAAATAAAACATTTACTTTGAAAATATTCTTATAAGCTTGTATTGGAAGCTTTGACGATTTTATAATGGCAGAAAATAGACGCACCCACCGTATAAGTTAAAATAGACATTCTTACCTTAATTCTATCGAAATGGTTAAAAAGGACCTTGTTTCGAAAATGACAGAAAGATTCCTTTATAAACTTCTTATAAAAAGTAAACAAGGGTATAAATGAAATTATCCCATAGTATTTAAAATATTAAGAATTATTTGAAATAAATTTTTGAGAAACATGGATGTGGATGATAAAGAGGTCCCAGTAGATAATTACGTATAAACAACCTCGGATAATGAATAGATTGTGAAATAAACCCTTACCTTGTACTTTTACATAGTTGATAGTATGTTATCCTCCTATATAATAGTTAAAACATTGTTATTAAATTATAAAAGAACCATATACATAATTATCATATCATATATGATCTTATAATAATGATTTGTTAATAATATTTTAGTATTATGGTCATTTCGGGTGTTAACTTACTCGTTTTCTTTTATATGTTTTGTTACATAAGTCGTGTTTATTATGGATAGGTTGTATCATATTCATATTCATAATTATATAAATTTATTAAACATTACTTTTAATTATAAAATGTGAATTATTATTCAATGGATATGATGGAGAATGAATCTCATCGCGTTCGTGGACACAGTAGTCCGTACGTATGCATGGGTGACACTATCATTATTTTTATATTAAATTAATATATAATTGTATGGTATATCATATATACAGAATTATTATTATGTTATATTTATTATTTACATTAATTATACATCATTATTATACCCATCCAAATAATAATTTATTGAATAACAATTACACCACGACGTGGAGACGGTAAGTCGTACATACGCACGTATGGTGACATGTCATTTAAAGGATTGATAGAATACTGAATATGGTTGTACCATATTTATAATAACATCTCAGTATATAGATGATACTGGATTTATTATTTTATAATCTAAATAACAAATAAAGAACATGTTGAAGAAGAAAGGAACATGAAAGAGGGTGGTGAAAACATTACCTCTTCTTCGGGTTCTTCTTTTTTATTTCATCAAAAGGGCTCTTTAGGTTGGCTTTATGACTAACGGTAGGCCTCTAGGATGATGGGAGGATATTTGAGAGGGTATATTTGAAGAGGTAGGCCGAGACAAAAGGCTTTGAATATGTGAAATTTAGAGAGGGGGTGCTCTTTTATAAGAGGGGAAAGGGGCGCCTTTGGAAAAGCTAGAAATATTTTTTTATAATAAATTCATATTCGGTTTATAATGGCTCCAAAGTAGATTATTTAAAGTTTAAGGTTTTAATAGGTTGAAAACCACTCAACTAATAAGTTTTAGATAGGTTTATGTCACGTTATTAACCTTATCGTTTAGTTTTAACTCTTAGTTAATTAGTTTGACACTTACCATGTCTCTTTTTATTTTTATATTATATAGTCAATAAACATATTATCAACTTACATGAGACCCCAAAGTGGTCCATTAATGATACTCCTATCATTATTTATGTCTCTTGACTGAACATTAGATTTTTAGAAATATAATATAAATTAATAATATAATATTTATTTTAAAAACTCTTTTATGTCAATTTTGACATTATTGTGTATTTTCTTATTGATAATTTCCTAACAGCATTATTACTTTGCAAAAAAATTTATATAATCAGTCCTAATATGGCGTATTAACCTAGAAAATTTTTGGAATTCAGAAAAAGTCTCAAATTACATTTATTGTGATATTTATAATATCAATTATTTTAATATTTCATTAATTAGGTAATTTTTTTCTTTTTTTTTAAAAGGCAGGGACCGGGAAACAATGCGGGTGATGGACCAGCCCACGAGTGGTTATGTGGTCAGGCATGCAGTGGCCAGAAAATCCCCTACCTTCCCCAGGCCCACCCAAGAGGTGAAGCCCAGTTCCCCAACAGGGGCTGGCGCCGCGTAAACGCTTGGGTAACCGGCGTGCAGTCGTGCACCACGTGTGGTGAACATGCTTTTTAAATCATACCCCCTGACAGGGTTCAAACCCCCGACCTCCCCTGAGGGAATCGGAGCCTTCGACCACTCCACCACGCCCACGGGGGCCATTAATTAGGTAATTACTGCATCACCATTGTGTCATAAATAAACAAAATTATATAGTATCTAAAAATTATAAAAAAAAATACCATTATTTAGGAAATATTGTTATCTTTCTAATGAATTTTTCTAATAGAATTTATCTTATATATAACCCTATATTAAAAAAAATTAGTAAATAATCATTGATTTTAACTCTTTTAACTCTTCTTTGAATTAAATAATAATTAATGTCCTAATCTAATACAAGTGGATCAAAATGATAATATTATATTCCTAAGGTTGTTTTAGGTCGATATAAACTTGTCCAATAGAGTTAGGAAAAGTTTTTGAGTAATATTAATATCATTTTTACCCTTAATTACCCTATTTACTTTTAACCGTGGTAAATAAAAGTAAAAAGTTATTATTCACCAAAAATTATTTTTATCTTATTGAACCACATTTTACTCCATGATATTAACTTTTCCTCTTAGGTTTTTTAAATTCCACTCACAGAAGCAGTAAAATTATGTTTTATTTGAATTTGAAAATTCTCCTAGGAGATGGGTAAAATACGGTGAAAAGTTCAATAAAATTTTTATATGTATTAAATTTTTATAAACTGATGCCAATGAATTACATTGAACTTATATAGGTATTACATATCTATTTTGACCTCAATTAAATTTAAATAAAATAAATAATTATTTAAATAAAAATTCTTTTTTAAACTATAATTTACTGTTTTTTCACTATTCATAAAAAATTGAAGGTTTTCAGAAAAATACCAAATATTCTTCCAAGGATAATTTCGATATTCCGAATCCAAATACGAAGTCCATTTTTAAAGATAAAATTTATAAAATTTAAATGAGTGGGTTTTAATATTCATAACGGCTAGCTTGATTGGTTGTGCTGTGTGTTAGAAATCGAAATTGCGTACAACACACGTTACTGTATTATTCAAAGTGAAGCGTACCATAGAAGTGTGGGGTGTTACAATTCAAGATCTTATAAACAAAAATAGATATCTAGATCCAATATTGGATGAACATCCCACTCTAATATGGAATTATGTTAGGGGTAGATATCTAAATGGGAATAAAACACATTCTTGGGGTGTATAATATATTTATTACACCCATTGAATAACATGGAACAGAGGTGGGAAGCCTTAAAAATGATTTCGGGAGCCTGAAAAATCTAGATAAAATATTATGGGGAAGAGTAGGGGTCATTTGGGAGATACTTTTGAGGGTTTTTTTAATTTACAATCTAATTTTAAAATTAATTAATATTAAAAATATGGTTTTCTTGGTAGGGGAACATGGTTATTTAAACCAACCACTGTAAGAGTGTACCTCTTCATGGGGTGGGGTGCATACTTTATCCTAATGGGGAACACGTCATGAAAAACCATTCACCATATATGTGAATTCCTATATGTTCACAATGTTTTTTGGGATATGGAACATATTTTTCAAATGTGGTTCACCAAACATGAACTACCACACCTCCTTCCAAATTCTACAATTTCACCAAAAAAACTCCCAACGATACCACCCAAAATAAAATTACACATAACTAACCAAAAGAATATCTAAAAACAAGACCGTGGAATCCAAAAAAAAAAGATAAGATCATACAATGAATATGATCAAGATCAATGTCTTAGATGGTGTGAGGAAAGGGGCTGGTTGGGGGTGGTATATATAGTGGAGGATATGGGGGGTTTTTTATTAATGTATTCATTATTTTATTAATTTGGCTCAAAACTATCAATAGAAATGATTCGTATGAATAAATATAGTAACTAAATATTTTAAATTCAAACTAATGACTGATAAAATCATCCATACATCATCCATATCTGACAAATTCTTTTAATTACCTACAATGATAAATACAATAAATTAAAGTATTTCACTATTCACAGAAAATTACACCATTTTAGAAAAAACCAAAATATTACTGCTAAACACTATTTAATGTGTAGATTTAAAAATTGATCTCCATTTTATGAATATATTTTTAAAAAAATTATAATATTAATTCTTATGTAAAATAATCATTTACTCAAAAATACAGATTTTAAAATTAATACTGATTTTATGACACTTTGAAAAAAAATTAATGTCACATAAAATTATCTTATAATTTCAATAAAACAAATTATTAATTTTTGAATCTATTATTTGAATATAAATTTCCTTTTAAATGATTATAGTTATGATATATTTACTAATAAACATTTACATTTCACATAAATAACACTACTCAATAAATTAATTTTAATACATTTATTTACACATTATATGATATAAATATATCATATTTAAATTAATGATATTCATAAATTTTATTTACACTTTCGTAGTAGATATAAAATTAAAATAAAAAATATTCATTTAACATAATGAAATTGAATGTTTAATAAAAATTGATAATTTCCATAATCAATGGAAATTAAATATTATCTTAAAAAACCAAATTTTCAAATTATAAAAAATTTGAAATTATTATATTAATAATGAAAATTTCTTTCCTCTAAGAATTTATAATAGTGACAATATATATTTTTAAAATAAGTGTGTCATTGAATGGTGGTAAAACTGTCTTTAGAATAATATTTTCATGTTTTCATAAAATTATATATGTTATTTTATTATATCAATAAAAATCAATTTTGATGAATTTAATTATATAACTTTCATAATGTGTTCACTACTATTATGTCCAAAAAATTTAACATCTAAATTATGATGTAAAAATTTTAAATATTATTTCAAGGTTTTAAACTCAGTGTTACATGAAACATGATCGATCTGATTTGTCTAATTGAATAGAGATAAAACATAAAATATTTGAGTGTTACATGTAGAGATTTTTCTCGATTTACATAATTATATAACATATTTCAACCAAATAAATAGTTAGTTAACTAATGACCACTATTTACACACTTGAATCATTTAGGAAAATTCCACTATGTTTCTTTCAATGCAATGGGAAACAGGGAAGTCCCATATTCTTATTTCAATAGTTATTATAATTTACATTAAATTAAATATTAATTTTCTTATCCTAATAATGGTATTAATGTAAAACTATATTAAAATTTTCCTCCTTAATAGAACATGTTATGAGATTATTAATGATACTAATGTCCCTTCGGAATAACTCTCTTCAAACACTTGGTTTCCAACCACTCAATAATAAATCAACCTTATATTGATGTTTGATGATAATTCTAGATGTGTGTATTAAATATATTGTATATTTTCCCTCTTATGTACCCAAATATTGACCATCCTTCTTCATAAAATCGTGGTATTAACCCATTATTTTCATTTAAAGAATTCAATTACTATACATACTAATAAATAATATCAAAAAAAATATCCCACTCCATGTAGTTAATTTTTTCATATTTACTTTTTTTGTGTGATTCCATAATTCACCAACTCCACCTTAAAATGATAAACAACCAGAATAATGTTCACATGTTTTGAAAAATAGATAATAAAAAATATATTTTCAATGGTTCTAATCTATTTCGTATCAACTAGTGGATCAGGGTATCCACTAAAACATGATTTCTATTTCATCAAGAAGGACTAGATAACTTGCTCCATTTTGAATATCAACATGATTCAAATTTTGAGGATGGTGTATAAGTATAGAAATAATATTTAAATTTCATTAACCCATAAAATTTGGTTATATTAGAGGAAAATCATTACATTTCCCACTTCATTCATCATCGTTATTAGTCATTTTAGTTCCAACCATTTACTAAATCCCAAAAAAATTGTCTGATAAATAATAATTGTAGTTGAAAACCAAAAAATCATAAAAAATAATTTATATAATGTCAAAATCATGAAGTATTAATTGATTGATCCATACGTTTAACTAAGTCCATTTAGGATGATTAAAATAAAAATTTATTTTATCATATACTTACATTTACCTCTAGGGTTCTCACTAAATTTATCTCATTATAGTTTGCAATGGTTAAATAAACCAAACATTGATAGAAACTATAGAAACCCAGACATTCAATGTGTATATAAAAATTATTAATAGATAAATATTAATTAAATAATATATTAAAAATTTCTATAATCATATATGTCTAGTGAGTTTGGATACATGGAAAACATAATTCATAGAACTCTATCTCTTTGGGAGAGCCAATTGGTATGCCACCAGCTCGATTCTCTCCACAACCTCAAATGGTCCAATGAAATTGGGATCCAAGATTCCTTTTCTCTATATCCTATGGTGACCCAATCTAGAAAACACCTAATGGAATACATGATCACCCTTTATAAACTCTAAGGCTTCTTGATTTCTATTATTATACTAATTCTGTATACTCTGAGCCATAAACATATGTTTCTAAATTAGATGTACCTTCCTTTATTTCATCTTCTAGAGGCTTTATACCTTTAAATTTGAATCACTAACCTCTATAAAACATATAGGTGATATTAATATACTACCATTAAATGGGTATTATGGAGTCATCTGTATAGTTCCTTTATTGGTTTTGTTATAAGTGACCTCTACTAATATTTTGTTCTTTTCCCAAGACCTGTCACAGTTTGGGACACACTCCCTAAGAATATCCTCAGAACCTGTATGGTACACTCCTACATCCAATATTTATTAGGATGGAAATACATACCCAACCTAACATACATACCAAGAAGCTTTTGTTAAACCATCAAGAAGATTAAAGTAAACCATGGGCCACTATATGAAACAATAGTTAGTGGAACACAGGGCAAAAATTTTATCTCTCAAATATATAACTCCCCTAACCAATAAACTAAGAAATTATACCACATATGTAAGAAATGTGATACCTTTTTCTAATGGTCCACAATAACACATATATGGTCATTCTTTAAAGGAGTGATCAGAAGAACAACCCCAAAATTCAATGTCATGTCATCCCACATCTATTCCAGAAAGGCTAACAGTTTTGGTAATCAACTAGGTCATCAATGCTCATACTTTAAATTTATGAAGGTATAAAATCATGTCACAAACCTTTCTATCACATTATTCATGCCTAACCATTGAAACTGTCATCATTTTCAGGGTGCATTGGTAACACCTAGATCCACCTCTCACTTCAAGGCATAAAACACGCACATAAGCTCAACTCTATTGGTTGATGGAAAAATAGTATGACTTCAAACATATATGATATCCTCCTCATCTGTAATCCAATAGTATGTAACCTCCCACATTCAGGGAATTTTTTTGGGGTAAATAATTTTATATCATCTTACATTCATTCCCTGATCTATCTTATAAGTATAGAATCCTCTGAAACTATTACGACATCCCTATGCTCGAGACCCTCATAAACCACTACATGCATTTCATCTTGTAGATTCGTCCTCATCCCCTATGCATTAGACTCTAGAATATCTTGAGTTTGATAATTCCTTAATAAATAATCAACAACACTCTATCCCTATTTGGTCATATATGCTAGAACAAAATTAGATTGATTCATATAATCAACCCATCACCACTGCCAAAGATTCAAATCTCACTACGAAAAGATATACTCTTACCTCTTGTGACCTATATATTTAGAAAACTTCTCCCCCAAAAAATAATTTAACAAACACATTGAATCATAAATCATTATAGAAAACATGCGTTCATGAACAGATTAGTTTTATTCATCTGTCTTCAACATTTAATACCCATATTCCATTATTTGATCTAAATGTATCAACAAAGAACCAATCCCAATCCAAGAAGTTTCACAAAAACACCATATACTCCACTCTTAGATTATGTAGAATCAAGATTAGTGTCATTTTCACCACTTATTCTACTCATAGAAAGAATTATCACATGGTTCAAATCATTCAAATTGTACCCCCAATTTTTTCAACCCTTTAATAGGTGAGGAAAATATTGAAAATTAATAGATCACCCTCAGATTATATCCATCAAACAATAGAATTATACAGATATAATAAATGTTATAGGGGTGCTCCTAAGAAACAATATACTAAAAATTATCTAGGTCCACTAATAGAACATCTTCTAAGATGATGTGACCCGTGATGTCTAAATGATCAATATGAAGATGAAAATTAGATTTCTTGGTTTATAGTCAATACTATATTAGTGTACTCAGGACGACATCAAGAAGATAAAAATGAACATCATGAGTCTTGGAGTACACCAATATTTCATCCAAAAACACTATAAAAAATTTTATTCTTGTATGGATGAAATATTCTATTTATCAATCCCATTAACACATAGTTCATTTTTCAACCCAAATGGAATTATGATAAACTCACATATGAGAAACCATTTTTTGAAAGAAGTTTGATTTATATAAAATGTTTTAAATCGCAATGGATGATACCATAATATCAAGTAAGTCATAGAGAAGACACAATATTCCATTATCTAGTAAAATAGATCATAAAAATTCATAATATGATACTTGGTTTTCTCTATCATCTGGTTCAACATCACGTAATCAACACACGATCTGATATTCCCACCAATCTTCTTAGCAAACTAAAATTTAGAACCCCAAGGTGATATACTTGGATGGATTAATACCATATCCTAAAACTCCTCCTCTTGATTCTTATGTTCTTGAAGCTCTATTTGTTCCATTCTGAATAGTGGAATAGAAACTGTCATATCCCTCGACATGAGATCAACAGTAAATTCCACATCTCTTTTAAGTGGCATCCTAGATTTGTATTCTAGAAATAGGAATCAAAACATGCTTATTATAGGTGGAAAGAAATTTCTCTTTACCCGGAATCACACAAATAAAGACTATTAGCCTGGGCGGTAAGATCCCTTTATTTCTAGTGGATTGTACCCACATGATCCACCTTTTTATCCAACAATATATGATTAAAATAATTTTTACCCTCATAAGAAGTAAAATCCAATCTCCTGCAATTATAGTCTATGTGGGCTCAATGTTTAGCTAACTATTCCATATCCATAATTTGGTAAAATACTAACATTTAAGGGATGTAAACATCCTATATAAAATGATAATCCTTTTCATATATATAACACTTCTTGCATAAGAAAATGTCCATCAATCATTCTACAAGAGGTGTGTCCATTGTTAACGCCCCATTCAAAAAAATTGACTACCAAGCTCAAAAAATTAAAATGTTGTGATGAAAAAATGGAATGAGATGAACCAGTATCAAATAAGGAAATACATGGTGATGAAGATACAAGAATAGTACCTATCAATTTCAATAGTCTATCCTTTTTATCCAAAAGAATAGGCTGAATGGCATGTAAATGTCCTCCCCCTCTTCCTTGTGAGGCATCCTGAGTGCCCTTAGTACACAAATACTTATTTTCATTCTTTTTATCTTTTTAACAACATTTTTGAATTATTGTTAAAATTATTTTTCATCATTGGGTTTTAAAAACCAAATGTAAAAATTATTTATCATATTGTAGATTTTCTCCTATGCTTCGATTTACTAGTCATATATATCAAGCAGAGTTATAGATCAAATGTTATGACCATCAAATGGTTGATATATTTTGTATCAAAGGAATGATTGAATGATCTAACCAATTCTTCATATTATAAATTATTTTATAATCAGAAGGAATATTTTTAGTTTTACAATGATATGCTGAATTATTCTTCATTATAATAAAATGGTAATCATTAAATGGTATATCCATTAAGAAAACTAATAATAAAAAATATACATCGTGGAAAAATAATTACCAATACCTTGACGATATATCAGAATGAAGAAATAGTGTATTCACATTGAAGATCAAATTAGTCGAGTCAATGTAATGATAGTGGTTGAAATAAATGATCGTGGAATTATGATATTTAAGAAAACAAATCATAAAAAACATAAATAAGGGAAAATAATTACCAATACCTTGGAGAGATTGCACAAAGATGAAATAGTGGATTCACATTGAAGATAAAACGATTTGATATAGTGGAACAACGATGGTTGAATTGAATGATCATTAAATTATGATATCTATATAATGAGAACATATAACTGAGATGCTAAAATAAAACAGGGTATGATCAATTTTAGGTGGTAATAAAAAAATTTGATGTCATGTTGTAAAATAATTTAAATTCCACATTTGCGGGATATTAAAAATATATTTTACATTAGTTTCATGATAACCATCATGAAAATATATTAAAAAATTTACTATATTTTCACATCGACTTTATAAAAATTGATGTGAAAAAACTATTTTTTTAATTTTTCACATCGGTTCTTAATAAAAGATGTTAAAAGTCATTTTACACATCTTTCTTCCAATAATTGATGTGAAGAATGTTTCAAAAACTTTATTTCATTTTTCAATATTCATTTTGATTGGTCTTAGAGCTCAATCAGTGTTACATATCAACAGTTATGGCCATCAGAAGTTGACCTTATATAAGATTATGTTTTGTGATGATCAAGTTTCGATGTCCATAACTTTTGATCCATAACTCTATTTGAGCTTTGAGATTAGTAAAATCAAACCTTGGAAAATGAAATACATGTTTTTAAAATAATTACATTATTTATTAGAAAAAAGATGTAAAAAATCTTTTTTACTCCAATTGTAAAATAATTGATGTGAAGAATCGATTTATCACATAGTTAATTTAGAACTGACATGAAAAAGTCGTGAAAATTAATTTTTCGCATAGGATCATATATAACAAACATCAAAAGATATAGAAATTTATGTTCCATGTCAATAATATAATAACCAACATGAAAAATAATATTTCATATCTTTTCACAATTATTCTAAAAAACTAACGTTAAAAATGTAACATTAATTTTTTTGTACTTGTGCCCCTATGCAGAACCTCTATACTATTAGTATTCCATTTCACATAAGCACCTCATACCCTACCTATGCATACTCGGACAAAGGATATCCAGCTTTTAGATTTATATGGTGCTTAAAACACCATTACTATAGCTTGGTTATGTTAAGGTCCTCTATCACTACCCATCTATTACTGGTTCCTACAAAAATGAAATTAATCTTCCATCCTAAAACAATATTGGGACACTACTAGGGGTTAGGGATAATGTCGATAATAGTGTACCATCCTACCAAACTAGTGAAAAAACTCAGGTATGTTCCTTATTAACTGATAGTCCCTAGGAAAACATTCATATGGCGATGCATCCTGAGCATGGAAGTCATACCTCATAATCAACTAACAGCCCCCATATGTCATACACTGAAAGACTATTTTATGTTAAACTCCTCCATGAGAGCCTAATACACAAAATCAAAAACATTTTTAAAAAGAAAAATGATAAAATGGTACATAATCTCACATTTATGTTAATTATAAATACACCTCACCATAGCTCTTTCAGCGCTTACCAATGCTGGAGGAAATCACTACAAATCTATAAAGCGTCCATCATAGTCCATCATCGAAATACTCCTCTGAGTCAACCACATGATCTCGAATACTCCCTCCCACACTAGTTTCTCATGATATAATTTCACCAATAACTTCTCTTGGAAGACCTAATATAACATAATATCATCATATCCAATCGATGCATGAAATTATCACCAGTGCTTCGCTGATCCTTATAGAATATAAGAAACAAACTTAAACCTTTTATATATAGATATCTCCCAATGGTAAGGTACTTTCTTGAATAACTCAACATAGAACATATACTCTTTTGGACTACCCTCTCCTTTAAAATTTTGGGGGTTCTATAACTGAAACTACTGCATCAAGTATGTAATGCACTTAAAAACCCATCCTATGTCGCATTACATAGATAGCATGAACCGAGTAATGTTTTCTCAGAACTGCACACCAGCTACCTCACCTGGCACAATCAATGCCTCTGTTTACACTGCCATTAGACCATATCTATCCCTATCATGTTGTCTTCCCCACAAAAAGCATCTTCATGGAGGCATATATCTACTATTCCAAACAACCCGCTCAATACATATAACACCACTTTATCACATCTACATAAGAGGAAAAACCAACAAGGCACAACAGGTCTTTTCCACAAAACCAACAACATTGTCAAAATAGAGTCTATATTACTACCATTAAAAATATTAAATCAGGGTCCTGATTAACAATGGGTAAACTCATTGCCATATTATTTTCTCGAATTAGTCACCCGTTGTTCAAATTTTTCAAAATTTTAAAAATTTCACATTAATATTAGTAACATTTGTAGTTCAATTTAACAGTCAAAGGAAAATTGTTCATGTTCAACATCTAATCCAAAACTAGGTTTCCCATTATATCCTAAAACAATTCTTGTTAGAAAATTATCCTATGTTCTTAGATGGATGCAAGCATACTCCTATCTCATTCCATACCAGGCCATTGGTTAAATCTCAAAAAAAATCTCAAATGCCAAAATCCCATCACACAACAAGTGCATCATGCATGGTGAAATAAAATCCAACAATAACAAAAATACTCCAATAATAATCATCTTACCATGGGTACTTTTGTTTCCCCCTATTCATGGGGTATCTACTCTCTCATATTATATTATGTACAAAGCCCGAATAATTATAGGCTCTTTTCGACCATTCCCAAACCATAAGAAAAATAATAATAAAGGAAATATGGACTTTGATAAAACATAGTTAAGTATTGAACTCGGTCCTATAGACTGGTGCCCCAATCTGGTTTGTCACATGACCCCAAATGTGCCTCCTTATAAACCAAAGGTTTTTGACTAGTAGTGAGGATCTAATATCAATCATAGGGAGACTATACCCTCATTATTAGAGTAAAATAACATAAAAAAATAAATACAATATAACCAAATATATAAGAATGACCTCATTGATACTAATATTATATTATAAACAAATTAGGATACATAACAAAAACTAAATATTAAATTTCAATCCAAAATACATGTCATGTTTCATAATTAAAACTCAATAGTGAAGACACTAAAAATGTCCATGAGGGTCCCAAACCAAGTTTTTTTCTCTCATCCATGATTCATCTCGACTCATCTGTCTAACACACGTCCTCTTTCATAATCATAACCTAAATCGAGGAAATACTTTCTCGTACCAAACACTCAACCTGAATAGGGTGTGATTAAGTCATAGTATGCCAGTACAAAGGGAATTAAAACAAAATCCAATCACACATTGTAAATAGTCGTATTTTGATAAAATAAAATAATTAAATATTCAATTTATAGTCATCCAGTTTCCTTTATTTGACCATATAATACTCAGGATCCCAAGGATAGTCAATCACTAAATACCTGCTTTACATCATACCAGAGTCTAAGCTATCCCTAAGGGACATCATTACCCAGAATTCCATTATTAACATTCTCCATCACAATTCACACATGAATTTCATTATTTCCATTCATTGTCTCAATTAAATTATAAATTCCATTTTTTTCATTTTTCATTTGAAATAAAATAATAATTTCCTTATTACCATTAATTTTCCCAGATCTCATATGAATTCCATTATTACAATTCATTGTCTAAACACACTGATGAATTAAAAGTTTTCAAATAATCATTTAAATTAACATATGAATTCAACTATTAACATTCATTATTTCAATTCACAAATAAAATCTATTATTACCATTCATCATTACAATTCACATAGGAATTCCATTTTTACTATTAATCATTTTAATTCACATATGAAGGTCATTATTTCCATTCAACATTTCAAAAAATATATATCACAACAATAAATAAATTAATTAACCAATTAATTAGTCAAATTCAAAATTTTAATATTCACAAAATCCCACTAATTAATTTGATATATAATTAATAACATAAATTCCATTAATTAATGAAACAAAAAAGTTGATCCCCACAAACCTATTAAATAATTTTAAGATAAAGTAATCATCTTAATAAATTTCATAATCACTAAAACATCCAGTAATTAATGGAAATTTTTTTATTCTAATTCAATAATATCAATATGACAATAATTCATTCAACAATTAATAATTCAATTTCAATAAGATTTATATCACCATAAATAATTTAATAATTGGTCATTCCAAATCATCCAATTTGACAATCCCATCCAATCTGATTATTTTATTCAATAATCTATTAATCATGATAAAATTTTTAATTATTTTGGAATTAATTATATAATTATATATTTAAATTTACAATCCCAATATTCTTAATTTCACAATTCCCTCAATAAATTAATTCATTAAATAATTTAATTTAATATATGAAACTCAATTTTTAATCATCCAATATCAATTTTGTAATTTCATACATATAATTGAAATCAAAACATTGGGATTTCAATTATTAGACACCAAAATAAATTCATTGACAAACAATACCCCAATTGAAAATTCCAATATGATGTTGATCAATCAAGAATGCGATGAAGAACATGATCTTGATCGAAAACCAAGATTCACTATTAAAATTATCAAGATAAAACAAGCCTAAATTAATATCTACATCAAACACTGGATGAAAATCCAAATTTTATGCAGAAAGAAGAGAAGGAAAGATAGATATATATATATATATATCTAAGTGGGAAGAATACCAAAACCTATGGTTGTTCATATCTTCAATCCTCACTTTGAATTGAAAATAATGATGGTCAAAAGCCTTAGAAATTTTTCCAATAGCCTACAAAGTCAATAGAAAAAATTAGGTGAAGAGTTGGGATCGTTTTGGGGAAAATTTGATGGTTTGGTTATTTTAAAATCTAGTTTTTAAATTAATTGAAATCAAACACATGGTTTTCTGTGCTGGGATGAAATGTTTTCCAAATCGTGCACTTTAAGAGTGTGCCTCTTCAAGGGATAGGGGCGAATAGTTGATCCTAATAGAGAGAAAAAGTTTAAGAATCGTTCACCAAATATGTGAACCCTATGGGTTCACATTCTTCTATGGGTTTTGGCACATTATTTTAAAAAATGTGTAAAGACCTTTAAATTTCAAGGAAATTTTTTTTCTCAAATTCTTTGGAATTTTACGAGTACGCAGTTTCTGATGGCACCTGATTCCGAGGCCCGGTGTGCCAAAAATATTTTTCTGAAGTTTTTCTCGGGTACGTTCAGTAAACGAACGAGTGGGTTTTTCAATCTTTTGGGCCGGTGCTCAGAATTGAAATTTGAGGGCACCGATGAACTCACAACACCCATACTTTTTTAAGGGGACCCTTACCACAGTTGCGTTTTTTGCGGCTCGGAAGTTAATTTTTAGGGTTTACTCCAAAAAATATATAAAATTTGCTGGTGCACAAATTTTATTTTGGGAGTTGGGGCCCGCATAATCCCAACCTTCAACTCCCCATAAATTCCCTGCTATTTTCTTTGACTTTTACCCATTAATACCCCTGGTTTAATTACTTTGACAACTCCACATATTGATTATGATGGAGCCTTCCTACATCCCTCATCCCATTAAATGTGCCAACCAATTAATTTAATAACAGTGTTAAATTAATTTGCACCACTTGGAATTAATATGAGTTGCTCAACAATTCTATTAATTGGAGAGACTCTTTTTCATTTTGCGTTGGCGAAACACTTCGGGAAAAGACTCTAGAGGATTAAAGGGAGGTGAACTGTTCTTCAATGAAGAAAACCCCCGACGAAGAACATGAAGAACGTCTTCCGCAGATGCACCTCAACATCTAGGAGCCTACTTCGCCTATGACAGCGACCCTTCCTCTATTTTTGACGGAATGACACTGTTCTTCTATGACGCATGTTCTTCCGCGACAAT
Source organism: Viscum album (assembly GCA_963277665.1). Taxonomy (NCBI): domain Eukaryota; kingdom Viridiplantae; phylum Streptophyta; class Magnoliopsida; order Santalales; family Viscaceae; genus Viscum; species Viscum album. Next base: position 1,145,254,901 of record OY728141.1, read on the forward strand.
CATCTTCCATGGATCGACGATGTACAAAAACAACTTTGAGGTAGGGGGAATTTTATATATTTCATATACGTGTTTTCTACCCTCGAACATGGAGTTTAATTGTTGGGTGATGATTTGAACCTCTAACGTGGTGGGTATGGACTACGAAAAAGTTCGGACCCACCACTATATTTTTCTTGATGCACGATGTGTTTGGAGATGATGAAACTAGACCGAAACAGTGATTAGGGGCCTTCATAGTGAAGTACGGATCCCGAGACGACCACAGGCACAGTTGGAAGCAAAAACGGACCACCAGAATGACTCTAGTGGCCCGCGGAAGACTCTGGAGGCGCGGGACGCCGGCACGGCGGCCGACATCGGCCGACCGCCTAGAAGAGGCAGTGCCTCGTCGCGCCGCCGGCAGGAGCTCGCTGCGGAATCGGCCACGGTGTTGAAGGAAGTATCTTGCGACCGTGCTGGATTTGGGGGAAACAATGGCCCCAGCCTGGCGCTATGTTCTCATAACAGGGGGCTGAGATCCCCGTTCGACTCACTGGCCGAGCCAGCCCCCCCCCCCCCCCCGGCCGTGCCGGGGCAGGTCACATGGGCCGAGCCACACCCAGCCGGGCTAGGATGCACTTTGTCGGGCCAAACCCGTACCCGGGTCGGGTAACTTGGTTCGGGCCGACCCAGGGGGTGTTGGGCCAGCTCGGGACGGGCCTAGACCCCCCACTTTAGACTGTTTTCGGTCATTCGCCCGTAACATGAGTTAAAGACCTCCAATTTACACACCGTCAGTTTTTTAGGAACCCATTGATCGAGTCGGTTGTTTTGGAATATTACACTCAAGGTTTCGGCAATGTTTGGGTATGGCTGGGATTGTTCGGACCTGAAACCAACTGGGCCCTTGAAGTGGAACCTCTTAAAACATAAGGACCAGACATCCGATTGGCGTGCCTTCAACAATGATGAATTCCTTATGATTAGGTGCTTCTTTTGGAATAATTCACTAGAGTTTTGGATATAGCTAGGTTATGGTCAGGTTGTTTTTGCTTAAACCCATCCGGGACCTTGGAACAAAAAAGCCAATAACTCTCAGACCGGGCGTCCGATTGACGAACCTTCTGTCACGTTGGGTTTCTTTTGACGAGACGGATATTAGAGATACATCATATCCTATCTTTTTGAAAGTTAACTTATCTAATCCCTTGTCTTGAGGAGCAGACCCTCTTGGAATCAAGCGTGTTGTGTGCAGGAACCCTAGATATGGATGCGACTGCGACGACTGTACTTGGATCCTTCGTGGGTTCTACAGTGATGACGACTGTACGTGGATCATCTGTGGGTTCAGAAGTGATGAAGACAGTACTGGGATCCTCTTTGGGTTCGGTAGCGATGACTACTATTCATGTATCCTATGTGGGTCCGGCAGTATTGACCTCTATACTTGTATCATAAGTGGGTCTGGCAGAGTATGTGGTATTTTATCCAATGTGGGTCCTAAAGTTTAGCTGGTCTTGTATCCTATATGGGTACGATAGATTATATGAATTAGTGGCTACATATGATCATCTCTATCATTGTACGAAATATGTATACCTGTGTGAGATGAGTCTTGACTTTCAATCATTATCATCGATGCAATTGTCTATCTTTCCTGTGTGGACTGGTTTGTGCTTGGGTTCGGGATTTAGAGTCGAGCTATGATTGATAACTTAGGTATATGTATGGGAATATACCTAAGTAGAGTTGGTTGATACTTCGTGATTTTATCTTTTCATTGTGGTTTATCCTTTGTGAATTCTGGGAGACCATCGGGGGTCTCGGGGTCCCTACTGAGTATTGTATACTCACCCCTGGATGAGTTATGGTCCCACTAAGTTGTGTTGGATGCAGACGACGGACAACACAGATCGTGGAGGATTCTTGTGGAGTTGGACGGTACCCGGAGGTGGATCACCTAGTGAGGCACGCACGGAGCGAATGGGTGGACCTGAGGTGCTGAGGAGACCATCTGTACCCACCATTCAGGTGGGATTCCTGGAGGACGACTCGACGGTTGCTTCTTTACTTTACTATTGTTGTACTCCAATTTTTGTTGTATTACACTTTCATTTGGGTTTGTATACTGACCCAATTTCTTTTCAAAACTTACTTTTTAAATCATCTTTATTTAGTGCTTACTTCACTTGAGTACTCTGTTATATTTTTTACTTATATTAAAAGATAATACCTTCCCTTTTATCAGGATTTACGCCTTTGGTGCTAGTCGCCAGCCCCTAGCCTATGGAAGGCGGGCATAGGTTAGTCACAGCACGAGTCCCGAGGACGTGTCGTGACAAAATGGTGTGCCAAAAATGAAATGAAAAACAACCTTCCAAAATTCTGTAATTTCTTTAAAAACACTCTGTGATAAAACCCAAATTAAAAGTACACAAAACTACATAAAAGAGAACCTAAAAACAAGCCTGAGACATCTAAAAAAAAGGTCAGAATCATGCAATGAAAATTAGAAAGATCCATGTCTGAGATGGTGTGGGGACTAGGGGTGGAGATGGGTGGTATTTATAGTGTAGGATAAGGAAGTTTTTTTATTATTTTATTCATTTTTTTATTATTTTGGCTAAAAAATAACAATATTATTGATTCTAGTGAATAAATATAGGTACAATATCATTTAAGTTCTAACTAATTAATTATTACCTCATCCATACATCACCCATGACCCAATAATTAATTTTTTCATTTGCAATGTAAAATACCATAAATTTCCATATTTCACTATTCACAAAAAATTCAACTATTTCAGAAAAATTAAAAATATTCACCCAAACAATTATTCACATGTAGATTTAATTATTTTTATTTTTTATGAATTTAACTTTTTAAACATTAGAAATTTAATTTTTTAGTAAAATAATTATTTACTTGAAAAATACATATTTTAAAATTATAATTGATTTAATGAAACATTGTGAAATTTAATAATGTCAAGTAAAATTATATTATAATTATATGTAAAAAAATATTAATTTATAGATATATTTTTTTTGAAAATAAATATCCTTTTAAATAATTATATTTAGTATAAAATTTTTAATAAATATTTAAAATTCATTGAAATCCCAATACTCAATATATCATTTTTTTAAAATCTATTTACATTGTGCATGATATAAAAATATCATATATCATTTTATGAGATAACTAAACTTAATTAATAATTTCATAGTTAAGATGATATTCAAATAATAAATATACATTTAACATAATTAAATGGAATGTTTCGTAAAAATTGGTAATAGTAGGACTCATTTGAATGTAAGAATTTTCAAAAAAATAGATGAATTTCTCCCAAATATAATTTTGACATTATTATTATAAAAATGACCTTTATTTTTGTTCTTTATAATTTATAATACTGTCATAATTTTATTTTAAAACAAGTGTTTCATTGAATGTTGGTAAAACTATCATTAAAATAATACTGTCTTTTAGGCATAAAATCGATTTATTATTATCTTAATCCTATAAAAAAATTGGATTAATTTAAATATATAAATTTTATAATGTGGTGAGTAATATTAATTCCCTGAAATTTAACATCTAGGTTATGATGTACATATTCTAGTTATTATATCATGATTTTAAACTTGATGTTGTGAGAAACGTGAGCTATCTGAGTTGTTAAATTTAATAGCGACGTACTATAAAATTTTATGGTGTTAAATTTATATATTTTCCTCCAATCCCATAATTATCTATAATATTCTATCCTTATATATATTTAGTTTACCAATGAACTTCATTTCAACATTTGTATCATTTGGGACTATTTGTACTGTGTTTCGTTCCACACAATGAGAATAAGAAAAGTCTCATCTTATTCTATATGTTGTCATTAGAATTTCATTTGAATTAATTATTAATTTTAATATCTTGATAAAATCATTGATTGGTAAATATAATAAAATTTTATTGCTTGATGTCACATAAAATGAATTCATCAATGCTACTGATGTCCCTTATGAATAACAAACTTTCGAGACATGGTTTTATACCACTCAATAATCGATCAACCTTATATTCAGTATGGATGAAAATTATAGAAGTGAGCCTAAAATATATTGTATATATTTCCACCTATGTACCAAAATATTGACAATCCTTCTTCATTATCACATGTAAATAACCATCCCTTTTCACTTGGATAATGTGAGTAAAATACATACAAAAAATAATCAATAAAACTTATCCCACTCCATGGAGGTTTTTTTTCATATTGTCTAATTTTTGTTATTATTCCATAATTGATCTTATCCTCCTTAAAAATGTTAACTATCCAAAATAATATTCACATGTTTTAAAAATTGAGAATTAAAATTATATTTTTAATGGTGTTGATGCATTTAGTATCAACTATTGGATCAGTGGATCCAGTAAAACAATATGTATGTTTCGTCACAAAGGACTCAATAGCTCTGTTCATTTAGAAGTGTGGTGTGATTCCAATTTTATGGAATGTGGAAGAGTGTAGATATGAGATTTTTCATTCCATATCCCATAAAAATTTGGTGATATTGGAGGAAATTCATTACATATTATGTTTCATTCATCACCATTATTATTCTTTTTTTTATCCAATAATTTACAAAATCAAAAAACCATACTGCGATTATTAATAATAATAATCAAAACACACATAATCATAAAAAATAATTTATATGATGAAAAAATCATGAATTATTCTTTGATGGATCATTAGGTTTAAATAATTCCATTCATGATCATTACAATATATTTGTATTATATAAAATACTTTCTTTTATCCTAAGGGTTCTCACTAAATTTATCTCATTATATATTCCAATGGTTAACTAAACCTTACTACAGTAACTACTATAGATAAAAAAACTTTAAATTTCTATATATAATGTATTAATAAATGAATTTTCATTAAATAATTTATTAACAATGATATAATAAAATATACATAGTGAATTTGTAAACATTGAAAACATCATGTATAACACTCTATCTCTTTGGGAGAGCCAAATGGTAAGCCAACAGACCAATTCTCTCCATAGCATCAAATGGTCCAATGATCCTAAGAACCAGCTTTCCATATTTCTATATACTATGGTTACACAATATATGTATCACCTGATGGACAACATGATCATGCACTGTAAACTATTGGGGTTCTCGTTGTCTATTATTATATGAATTCTTTATACTCTGAGCCAAAGCCATAAGTTTCCGAATCAGCTCTACCTACATTTATTTCTCCTCTATGAGACTCGATCCTGTCAAATTTTCCTCACCCTCCTCTATGAAACATAGAGTATATCTTCAAATACTACCTTAAAATGGATCATATAGTAACATATGTATTGTTTCCTGATAGGTTCTTTATATGAAAACTCTACTAAATTCAGGTGCTTCTCCCTTGGCCTATCATAGTTTAGGAGGCATAACTGAAATATATCGTCAAGAACATGTATAGTACACTCCTACTACCCATATTTTTGTGGTTTTATATCCATACTCTACCTAATATGCATACCATGTGCCCATTAAAATACCTTCAAAAAGAAAAAATTAAAACAGAGTTCACTATCTGAAACAATAGTTTATGGAACCCCATTTATATGGACTATCTCTCGAATATATAACTCGCCTAACAGATCCACCAAAAAATTATCCATCATAGGAAATAAATGTGATACCTTTTTCAAATAGTCCACAATAACACAAAATTGGATTATTCTTTCAATTAGTCCTCAAAATACCAACCCAAAAAATTTATAGTCAGGTTATCCCACTTTCAATATAGAAAAGGAAAACAACTTTAGTAATCATCAAGGTCATTAATGCAATGGAATTACCTATTAAAAGGTTTAGCATCAGGTCACAAACCATGGTATCTCATTTTTCATGCTTATCCACTAAAATGGTCATTTTTTGTCATGGCACATTTTGGTTACACCGCGATTTACCACAAACATCAAGGAATTAAATCATGCATAAGGTCATCCCCATTACTCATAGGCTCAATTTCCAGATTTATGACATATATTACATCTTTTTCATGTATTATCCAATAGTATGTAACTCTCCACATTCTAGGCATTCCCTCGAGGTCATGAATTCTAGATCCTCTTATTTTGTTTCCCTGATCCATTCCAAAAGTGTAGACTCAATTCAATAGGTAAGACATTCATTTTATCGGAATCCTTGTAAACAACTATATGCATCACATATAATAGTTTCATCATGTCCCTAAAGCACTAGACTCTTGAATAACATGAGTCTGAGAATTCCTTCATAAAGCATCAACATCACTATTTCCATGTTTGGTCACATATGCTAGATCAAAATTGGATGTATTCATATAAGAAACTGATATCCACTACCGGAGATTAAAATCTAAAAGTAAAAGATATACTTCAACCTCTTGTGATCTATATACATAGAAAACTTATCACCAAACATGAAAATGTGCCCAACACATTGAAGCATAAACCACTATATCCAACCCGAGTTCATGAATTGGGCAGTTCCATTCATGTGGTCTAAACATCATATACACATATTCCATGACTAGATTTACATTAATCGTCCCAACTTCAATCATAATACTATAAGTTTCACAAAACAAAATATAGTCCTCACCTAGTTTAGGTAAGATCATTATTGGTATCGATGTCACCACTTGTTCAACTCGAAGAATGTATTATCACATGGTTCTGACTAGTCAATCTATACCCCCATCTAGTTCAACCCTGAAATAGGTGAAAAAATACCAAAATATCCTTAGGTCTACCTCCTATAATACCCATATAGCACTATAATGCTATATATATAATAAATATTGTTGTGCTGCCCCTAAGAAACCACTTCCTAAACCATATCTATTTATATTGACATAACTTCTTTTGAAATTATATGACCCTTAAAGTATAAGTGATAAATATATGGATGGAAATTATATTTCTTTGTGTATATTTGATGATATATTAGTGTACTCAGGATGACATCAAGATGATAAAAATGAACATCACGAGTCATGGAGGACACCAAGATTTCACCCAGAAGTACTATAAAAATTTGATCCTTTTATGGATTAAATTTTCTATTCATCAAGTCAATAAAGACATAGTTCATTTGTCAACCCAAATGGAATTCAAGTGAACTCAATAGGCTAAACCATCATATTAATGATGTATAGGGTATATTAGATGTTCAAAACCACAACAGATGATACCATAATCTCAATTCAATAATGAAGATGACATAAGCTTTCATCAAATTGTAAAATATATCATTAAAACACTTAAGATGATACAAAATTATCATTCTCATCTATTTACACTTCCAGTAATCAGCACAAAAGGGTAGAGTATGTCCACTAATATTATAAAACTAAACTAGAGAACCCTGAGGTGATATACTTGGATGGAGTAATCCCTTATTCTCTAACCCCTCCTGTCAATTCTTATGCTCTGGAAGCTCTGTTGGTTCCATTATATGTTATAGAATAGAAACTAGATCATCTCCCAAAATGAGGTCAATAAAAAATTAGACATTTCTTTCAAGAAGAATCCTAGATATGTACTCAAGAAATAGGTCATGAAAACTATTTACTATAGGTGGAAAAACATTCTCCATTACACCTCTATCATCCAAAAATAGACTAGTAGCCTGGGAGGTTTTCTCCCCTTGTTGTCAGTGAACTATCCCTACATGGGCCACCGTGACATCCCAAACACTATAGTGACCATAATTGTTACCCTCAAGATATATAAAATCCATTCTCTCTCAATTACGATCTATGTGGGATCAATAAAAAGATAACATATCCATATCTATAATTAGGTTAAATCCTAACATGTAATGGATGTAAATATCCCATTGAAAATTATACTCTCCAACAAATAGGTAACAACCATTTCACATGAAAATGCATCTTGACCATACTACTAGAGGTGTTTCTATCATTAACACCCCATTCAAAAAGTTGAATACCAGCCTAAAAATAATAAAATATTTTCATGAAAAAAGGAATAAGAGAAACCTATATCAAATAAGGCACGAGATAGTGTTGTTGATACATTTATAGTAACCCTAAAAGAAAATAGTTCCTCCTGGATATTGATAAGTATCAGATGACTTGCATGTAAATGTCTTACCCCTCTTCCTTGTGATGCAACCTAAGTCTAAATAAGTAAAAAACACTTTTTATAGCATTATTTAATTTTTTAATGTTAGTTTTGAAGTGATGACTTTGTGAGCGATGTAAAAAATATGTTCCTTAACATCGGTTATCAAATAAAAAATGTTAAAAATATTATTATTTTTATTTTCATGTACTTTTATTAAAACCTGATATGAATGTCCTACCATTTTACAAAAAAATGTTGTTAAAATGTTATTTTTCTTGTCAGTTTTTAATAAACTGATGTGAAAATAGATTTTAACATTTTTATAATAAATAGACATAAAAAATATTTCTCAACTGGTAGATGATTTTTGAATTTTTAATTTGATAGGTTGTAAAGATAAAACAGATTAACAGATAAAACGTTTTGACTATTAGAGGTTTGATATATTTTTTTCTAATGAAAGATCAGATGAGGAAACCAGCATTTCATCTTATACGGAATTTTATAATCTAAATGAGGATTTGTGGTTTTACAATGATATGAAGCATTATTATTCATTATAATAAAAGAAGAATCATTAAAAGTTATATCAATTATGAAAAATAATGATAAAAACCATAAATAAGAGAAAAATAATTAAAATACCGTGATAGGATCACAAACAAATAGTGGATTCATGTGGAATATCATACATGTCATGTATGTGGAACGAAGATGGTTGAATGAAATGATCATTAAATTATTATATTTATGAAAATTTATCACAGAAAATATAAATCATTGAAAAATAATTACCTATACATTCATGAGTCCACAGAAATATGAAATAGTGGATTCACATCTAAGATCAAATGAGTTGAGTTAGTGGAACAATGATGGTTGAAATAAATGATCATTAAATTTTCATATGTGTATAATGAAAAAATATAATTGATATGGTTAAATGATATGAGGTGTTAAAAATTTTATGTGGTAATAGAAAATTACAATGTTGTGCTGTAAAAATATTGAAATTATATACTGAATGGATATTAAAAGCATCTTTCACATTGTTTTAATGATAACCATTGTGAAAAGATGTTAAAATATTTCTTCGCTTTTCATTTCGGTTATAAATAACCGACATTAGAAGAAATTTTTTACATTGTTTTTTTAATAACAGATGTGAAAAATTAGTAGAAACATGTAGTTATTTTTCTAAGATTCGTTTTGACTGGTCCCAATGCTGAAATAGAATTATGGAACAAAATTGTTGGCCTTCAGAAGTTAGTTTTGTCTAAGAATTTATTGATAGAAGATTAACATCTAATGTCCATAATGTTTGATCTGTAACTCCATTTGAGCTTTGAGGCTAGTCAAATTGAAGCTCGGTTAATGAAATACATGCTTTCAAACATTTTTCACATTGATTATTTGAGAAATGATTTGAAGAGTTCTTTTACAGTTGGTAATTTCGAACTAATGTGAAAATGTGAAGAAAATTGAGTTTTTAGGTCATTTCATATATAACTGATGTGAAAAGTCTGATAAAATAAAATTTATTGTCATCTATATAATAACCAGTGTGAAAAACGAATTTTGAGAGATCTTTATGTCGATTCTAAAAAACCAATGTTAAAATGGTGATTTTAAAAATAGATGTTTTACTAGTTCCCCAATATGGAACCAATCTGATGATATGAAACTATTTACTAGAACCACCTCATCCACTCCCTCTAAATCCTTGGATATCGGATCTCCCACTTCTAGATTGACCTGGTGCATAAGATCCCCTTCCCGCAATCTGGTTATGTTTATATCCTACCTCACTACCCTAAATTTTCGGTTTCTTTCGAAAATTATATAAATGTTTTGTCCTACCACAATATCGACTCTCTTCTGGGGGTTGGTGAAAATGTCCATAATAATTTCTCAACCAACCAAATAGATGAAAAATAACTCTCGTAACATCCTGAGTAATTGATCCTCCCAAGGAAAACATTCATATGGGGGTTCTTCCTGATCTCGAATGCAGTAACTCATGATCATCCAACAACCATAATCTTTCCTTCAATTGAAGCCTCTTTCATGTTTCCCTCCTCTATTAAATCCTAATACACTACCTCAAAAAATATTTTAAATAGAAATATGTAATATTTGAACTTAATATCTCATTTCAGTTAATCTTGGAAATGCCTTTCCATAACTCTCTAAGCCCCTACCAATTCTAGATAAAAGCACACAAATCTATAAAGGATCTAGCATAGTTCATTATGGACATACTCCATTGAATCAAAATTATGATCTCAACTACTCCCTCCCACCTTAGTGCCTCTAGATATAATTTCTTCATGAAATTCTCTATGAATTCATTCTATAAGACAATATTTTCATATCCAGTCTGAAGATGAACACCCCACCAGTGCTTCACTAAGCCTTATTGAATTTAAGAAGAAACCATGGATCTTTTATGTTTAGAAGACTCCAAATGGTCATGTGTTGTCTAGAATGACCCGATACAGAAAATAGCCCCCTTAGGTATACCCTCTCCAGTAAAATATGGCGGGTTTTACAACTGAAACTCATATATAGTGTCAGAAATGCCCTTCAAACCCCACTGTGGATATCATTCCATGTATTACATGAATCGAACAACATTTTCTCAGAACTGGTCCCCTACTACCTCACCTAGCAGTATTGGTACATCATGTTCCACTACTAGTAGACCATATTATGACATATCATATTGGCTTCCCCTCAATAAGAATATTTATAGAGGCATATATTTATTATTCCTATTAGTCCTCTCGGTAAACATAACACCACTTTATCATGTTTACATAAGAAGAAATCCTAACACGATACCATGTGACTTTTTCCCCAAATCCCTCCACATGGTCAAATTAGAGGCTCTATTACTACCCTTAAGCATCATATATCAAGGTTATGGTTAAAAACTGGTAAACTGATACCCATATTTTTTTTTCTCAGTAAGCACCCATTATTCAATTTTTTAACATTTTTAAATGCTCACATTTATATTTAAAACATTTTCAGTTAAATTTTACATTCAAGGGAAAATAGTTCACATTCAAAAACTAACCCAAAACCGGTTTTCCGATGCATTTCTAAACTCATTCATGTTATAAAATAATCTTATGTTCCTAAAATAATGCATACATACTCTTATCTCATTCCATTTTAGGACATTAGTCAAAAATCCAAAAATCATAGAAACCAAAATAACATCACACAATAAGTGTGTCTCCAAAGGTGAAATAACATTCAACAGTAAAAACAAAATTCCAATAACAATCTTCCTTCCCTTAGTACCTATGTTTCCCCCATTAATGGGGTAGCTACTCTCTCATATTAGATCATGAAGAATGCCTGAATCATCATAGTGTCATGTATATATTTCCTAAATCATAAAAAAATGACAATAAAGGATAGTTGGTCTTTGAAACCACTTGGTGAAGTCCCGACCCTGATTCCATAGACCAGTGCCCCAATATTTTGGTTCACATGACCTCACACGTGCCTCCTAATATACTAGTGGGTTCTGACTAGTAGTGATGGACTAATTTCAATCATGGTGAGAATATACCCTCATTATTACAGTAAAATACCATCCGAAAATAAATAAAAAATAACCAAATATATAACCCCAACCTGGCTGATAACAATATCATATTATGACCAATGTGGGATACATATCCAAAAATAAATTGTATTTATAATTCCTACATACAAGTCAAGTTACAAAATGAAAAATTAATATTGAAGAAATTGAAATATCCCCAGTGGGTCTTTAACCATTATTGGTTCCCTCATCCATAATCCATATTGACCCAACTATCTAACATATGGTATTTCCCATGTCCCATCCTATAACCAGAAAATATATTCTACTACCGATCAAGTAGCTTGAGTAGGGTGTGATTACAACTCAGTACGCCACCACCAAAATAATCTAAAACAATATCTAGTAATAAATTGTATATTGTTGTATAATGAATAAATATAATAAATATAGTAAACAATTTACAATCATTCAGTTCCTTTTATTTAACCATATAATCCATAGGTTCCCAAGAACACCAGAACACTAAATACATGCTTTAGCTCATAGAAGAGTATAATCTATCCCTGAGGGATATTATAAGCCAAAATTCCATTGTTGCGATTCTCCATCACAATTCACACATAAATATATTAGTTTAAAATCATTTTATCATTTCATATATTAGTGGAATTATTATAATTCATTATCCCAAATCACTTATGAATTACAATTTTACCAGTCATCATTTGAATTCAAATAATAATGTCTATGTTACCATTCATTTTCTCACTTCTCGTATGAATTTCATTATTACCATTCATTGTTTCAGTTCACATATGATTTAAATTTTAGTAATTCATCATTTCAATTTTCATATAAATGCCACTATTATTATTCCCCAATTCAATTCACATAAGAAATCCATTGTTACCATTTATCATTTCAATTCACATATGAATTCCATTTTTACTAATCATCATTTAAATTCATATATGAATTACTTTTTTAAAATTCAACATTTAAACTCACATATATCACAACAATACATAAATTATTTTTCTAATTAATTATTCAAATTAAAATATTTAATATTCACAACATTCTATTAATTAATTCAATAAATAATTAATCACATAAATTCCTTTAATTAGTTGAATAACTATTTGTTCACCTAAAATTTATTACACAATTTGAAAATTAATTATTAATATTAATAAATTACATATTCACAAAAAAAATACAATAATTAATAAAAAAATTATTCTTATTCAACAATTTTAATATAAAAATAATCAATACGACAATTAATTATTCAATTTCAATATGACATATCTCACCTTAATTAATTCTTCAATTAATAATTCCAAATCTACCAATTTCATCATCCCAACCATTCCAATTAATTAATTCAATAGTTAATTAATTGTTGTAAAAATTTAATATTTGTAGAATTAATTATATAATTAATTATTTTAGTTCACAACCCTAATATCCCAAATTTCTCAATTTTCATAATCAATTAATTCACCAAATAAATGAATTTAATCTATGAAATTCAATTTCTAATAATTCAATAGAAATTATATAATTACATACATAATATTGAAATCAATACATTGTGATTTAAATTATAGACCACCAAACTCAATTCATGGATAAATGATTGCCCAAAAACCCCACAATTATATGTAGATCAATCAAGATCATAATGAAGAAAATGATCTAGATATGAATGCAAGATTCATGGTTAAAGATAATAAGATCTAAAAAAACTAAACTGATATCTAGATCCCAAAGTGGATTAAAATCCAACTTTTATTCAGATAGAGAAGAGGGATATATATATATATATATCTAAATGGGAAGAAAAAAATACCTGAGGTTGTTCATATCTTTAGTCCACCCTTTAAATTGAAACGAACGGAGGTCATAAGCCTTCCAAATTCTTTCGAGAGCTTGAAAAGGCAAGAGAAAACATTAAGGGAAGAGTGGAAGATGTTTTAGTGATAATTTTTTGGATTTGTTGTTTTAAAATAAAAAATTTAAATTAATTAAAATCACGCACAAGGTTTTCGGGGCAGGGGTGCATGATTTTTTAAACCATTCACCTTAAGAGTTTCCTTCTTCAAGGGGCGGTGGTGAATAGTTTTTCATAATGAGAGCATTACTTGACAAACCATTAACAAAATATATGAATGCCTTATGGTATTAAATGGATTTCTATGTTGTGGTACATGGTTTGCAAAAATAGAATTCCAAACATGAACCTCCTCACTTCCTTCCAAATTCTACAATTTCACCAAATAAATCACTAAGATACAACCCAACCTAAAAGTACAGAGAACTAGAAAAACGAGTACCTAAAAACAAGACTGAGACATCTCTAAAACAATATCTAAATTATACAATGAATATTATTATGATCTATGTATTATATTGTTTGAGGACTAGTGGTGGTGATGGGTGGTATTTATAGTGGAGGAGAGGGGTGTTTTTTGATTATTTCATTCATTCGTTTATTGTTTTGGCTAAAAACTGTCAGTAGTACATATTCTCATGGATAAATACAGTAACTATATTATTAACGATTGAACTAATGACATATCCCTTATACATACGTCATCCATTACACAGAAATTAATTTATTTACTTGCAATGAAAAATAACATAAGTTACCATATTTCATTATTTATCAAAAATTCCACTATTTTAGAAAAATTCCAAAAATTCCCCATAATCATTATTCAACATGTATATTTAAAATATAATCTCTATTTTATGAGTTTAATTTTATAAACATTAAATATTTTATTTTTAATTAAAATTTTCATTTACCAAAAAAAATACATATTTTGAAAATATAACTGAATTTATGACACTTTGAAAATTTTATTAATGTAACATAAAAATATCTTATAATAATAATATAACTAAATATTAATTTATGAATCATTATTTTGAATAAAAAAAATTAACTCAAAATATTTATCATAAAATTATTAATAAACATTTACATTTCATAGAAATACAGACACTCAATATATCATTTTTAATATATTTATTTACCTATATTATTAATAAATATGTCATATTTTTTATAATAAAAAATTTTATTTATACATTCATAGTTGATATCAAATTAAAATAATAAATAAACATTTAATATAATGATATAGAATGTTTTATATGAGTTGGATATTTAACTACACATGGGAAAGTAAATATTTTCATAAAAATACAAAAAATTCTCCCAAATCTAATTTTGAAATTATTAAATTATAATTGAGGTCTACTTTTTTCTTTAAAATTTATAATAGTATCAAATTTTTATATTAAAACATGTGTGTCATTGAATGTTTGTAAACCTATTTTTAAAAAATATTTCCTTTTATGCATAATACTCAAATTGATGTTATCATATGCCGATAAATTTAAATATGGATTAATTAAAATATATAAATTTCATAATTTGGTTATAAATGTTACTTCCCACAATTTTAACATCTAGCATATTCTGTACAAATTTTAAATAGTTTTTCGTGGTTTTAAACTCATTGTGGAATGAAACTTGAGCTATCTGAGTAGTAAAATTTTTTATAAACCTACTATAAAATATTTGGGTGTTACATGTAGATATGTTTCTTCATTAACATAATTTTATATCATATTTCAACAATATAAAATTTTAGTCAACCAATGACCATCATTACCACACTTAAATCATTTAATACAATTCCATTATGTTTCTTTCTACAGATTGAGCATAATGGAAGTCTCATCTTTGTCTATCAATGGTTATTTAAATTTCAATTGATTTTAAATTTAATTTTCTTATCCTAATAATGTGATGTATAGGTATCTAAAACAAAACATTCCTCTTTGATGACACATAGAATGAGGTCATAATGTTACTAAACTCCCTTATGAATTATACACTTCAAAGAATTGGTTTTTTACCACTCAATAATTCATCAACCATATATTCAGGTTGGATAATAATTCATGAACTATTCCTCAAATATATTGAATTTTTTTCCTCTTATGTACTATAATATTAACCATCCTTCTTCATTATCACGTGGAATCAAACCTCATTTTTCATTTGACGAATCGGAGTAAAATACATACTAAAAATAATCTCTAAAAGTTATCCCACTTTGTGGAGTCAATTTTTCATATTGCCTTTTATGTTTTGTAGTATTTAATTATAGAAATTGTCATCATTAAAAATGATAAATATCCATAATAATATTCACATGTTTTACAAAATGGATAATATGAAATATTTTTCAATGGTGTTGATCCATTGGTTATTAAGTAGTAGATCAGTGTATCCACTAAACCATTTATATGTTTCATCATAAAGGATTCAATAGATCGGTTCCTTTGGATTTTTACCATTGTTCAAATTTTGAGGAAGGTGCATGAAAATAAAAATGAGATTTTTCATTCAAAACCTCGTAAAATTTGGTTCCATTTGATGGAAAATTATTAAATTTTCCATTTAATTCATCATCATTATTATTCTTTTCTATTCCAACAATTTACTAAATTCAAAATCAATAGAATGATAAATAAAAATCATAGTCATAACTACATTATCATGAAAAATCATTTATATGATGTCAAAATTAGGAAGTATTTATCGATGGATCCAAAATATTAACAATGTTCATTCATGAGTAGTACAAAAAATTTGGATTTTATCATATACATACTTTCATCCATGGGGTTATCATTAACATTATACAATTATAGATTCCAATGGTTAATGAAACCTTTCTATGCTAAAAAATATATAATCCCAAACATTTAATGTGTAGATATTACATATTAATAGATAAATATTCATTAAATAATATAATAATAAATTCTATAATAATATAACTATAGTGAGTTTGGAATCATGGACACAAAAATCACTAAATCATAAAGGATATAATTCATCTCTCACTAATTTCCCCATTACTTATACCCTTCATAGAGATATCAAACATAGTTCCCTTTCACATAACCTAGGTAAGGGAAACATAATAAAGGGTGTGATCAGATAATCAATAATGTTATACATGGGAGATTTTAGTAATTAATTGATAAGAACACAGACATTAGAGTATTTGAGTATGGGAAAACATTTTAAAATCACAACCCACAGGTTATAGATAATAATCACGAGTCACGGAATAAAACCTGGGAGTTCATAAGACATGAATCATAAATGAATCAAATTATATGAATTATTAGACAATAAAATAATCCTAATTTATATGTTTGGGTCTGCATTTAATCATAGAAATCAATTTTGTTAATATCCAATGGTCATAATAAAGACTATCATAGTGGAAAGTATTCGCTCCCCAAACCATTGTAGTATTCATTGTTTACTATAAGACTTTAATTGTGGAATAATTATCTTAGTCAACTGAGTTTACTCCCCATTATTATCCTGTTTTTCTAATTATATATAAGTGATTACCCAATCCATCAAAGGGAGATATAGTTCTCACCTGTCATTGGTAATCATGTAACCAAAATCCTTAGTTAAAACATAAAAACCATCCCTAACAATAATACAAAAATCATCCATAGTTATAACATATTCATCATCCATGGATATAATGAGAGTACAATTAGATAATAAAAAACAAACATATCTGTTCTAAAAGATAATAATTAATTCATCATATCAACACATTAAATACTGTTTGAATAAAATATGATTTATAAAAAACTAAAAAATATTTATAACATTATTGATTGAAATTAAATTTGTATCATAAAATTTTCAACAATATAATCATTAATCCTCCATATAATAGATAATTATAGAATCATTTGATCATATACCCATAAATCATACTTATTATCAATACTGTCACCTTTGATGGAAAAATATTTTTAGATTTTACTCATAAAATTTTCAGAGGAAAACATTAATTTTTATGTTAAAATAACTTTTTTAAAACCTAATGTTTTCCCAATTATGATGAATATAATTTAATTTAAAATAATCATTAAAAATATTAATTTAAAATTCAAAATAATTATTTTCCATGATATTCATAAATTTAATTCATATTATATAGATTAAATTAAAATATTCCTTTTACACTATTGATGAAAAAGTAAAAAAAGAAACTCATTTAGAAAACAAAATGATGATTTACATAGATTTTTTTTTAAAAGTAAATCATGGTTAAAAAAGAAATTAAATAATTATATGAGAATAGAATATAATAGTTTCAATTGTTTTTTAGAAAAAATAATAAGGAAGAAAATTGTTTTTCAACAGATGATAGAAATTAATTCACATTTCCCTAAAAAAAATTCTATATGATCCATTTTTTTCAAGATGAAAATGAATATAAAATTTTAATTGTCTTTAAATTACTCTAAGAGAATAAAATTCATGAGTTTTAGGATATCATAATTATAATATTTCATCACAATAAACATAATCCTAAAAAAATTATAAACATTGATATTTTAGCATAAAACCCTTTCCTCTTTTCAAAACATTGAATCATAAATCCCAATAATGATAAAAAAAATAATAAGGGTATTTATATCCAAAATATTTTTACATAGGAAACAATAATTATATTATTGGGCTCTATATATTCTACAAATAAAAAATTAGTGGTGTATAAGAAATGTGTCACACAAAAAAAGTGAGATGAAATTTCCAGACCACTTTGGTAACATTTAATTTGTAAATAATATTTAAATTATAACAATAAATGAAACATTAGATATCCAGAAAATAATAAGTTTCATGATATAAAATTTCATATAATTATTATTTACACCACAAAAAATATAGATTTTTAATATGGAAAAACAATATAGGAATGTAATTTGAGAGTACAAAATCCTTATCCTTAAGATCCACATGATTCAAATGCACCATAAACTCCTTTATAATAAATTTATATTTATTATAATTATATTTTGGAAAATTTTAAAATCCTGTAATATAATAATTATAAATATATATATATATTTAGTTTTTAATAAACTATAAATATTGAAAAATTAAATGTATTATTCCTGAAGAAGGTAGTTCTAATGTATGCAAGAATAATATTATCATTTTTTGATGGATGGTAAAAAATGTTTGTAAAATAAACTCTCAATTACAAAATAATTATCATTCCATATATAAAATATATATTAAATTAATATAACCTTATTACCATCAAGGTAATATTGAAAAAATGTCACAATTTTCCGTAGAGAGGGAAGTCCACACTTACACGTGAAAAAAATATTATTCTCATGGATTTGAAGGTTTGATGGTAGATAGAATATTTTCATTATATAAGCCTAATTATGAAAAAAAAATATCATATAATAACATTAAATAATTTATATTAACCTTCTTTTAAATATTTTACTAAAAAAATATTGGACCACTACATGTTGATGGTAATCTATAAACATGCTTGAACAACGCATTCACATCCCATATGTTGAAATGTAGGTGAATAAAGGAGGTTTCATTATCATAATAACATTTTAGTATTTTCAGGATAATAAATATATTATTTAATACTGATAATAAAATATTATTATGAGGTAAATCCAAATTTCAAATTAATGTGATCAGTTACGGTGCTTACATCATCATTACAATAAATCCTTTATTTCTCCTTCATCGACTCTTGGGTGGGTTTTTTGGTACGAAGAACCCAAATGATATTGATATGGCAGTGGATATTGGTAATTGTAATGGTTTCATCCCTCAGGATGGATAAATGTATTATAAGGAGGTGAAAGGAAGGGTTACCTTATATAATTGAGGGTATATGAACTAATTGAGTATCATAAAATATTAAATTAATATATGTTATTTTTATATCAGAATGGATCCAAATTGTTTATATTTAAATTTAATATGAGTAATAGTCAAATTCATCTATAAAATTAAATTTTTACATGTTTCGACCTTATTTTGATTATTATCATTTTAGTTTAAATCATTTTTATTCTTTTGAAAAATACCATTATATTAAGATTTTGTATAATTTAAGGGTTTATAATGTTAAAATAAAGTGACCAATGACAACCAAATAGAGAACAGTGTATTTTTAGAAACATAATCAACTAATTTAAAATATATATATATAAGTTTGCTTATATTTTTATATTGTTAGATAAAATATTATTTATTATAAATTATCATTTCTGTCATTTCTGTCATTTTTACCACTGTAAATGTAATTTGACATTAAATACATAAATAAAATATTTAATTACATTATAATACATTCAATACACCCTTATATGTCATATTGATCTAAAAACCCTATGTTACACATTAACTCATTCAAATTGTTTTAAATTTTATATTCATAATATAATTTATTTTATTTTTTTAAATTGAGAAAAGAATATTTTAGTGTTACATAAGAATTTAAGGATAGTATATAACAACTAAATATTAAAAAAAATCTTGAATTTTACTTTAAAAATCATAATATAAAAACTTAAATTGGTTGATAAATTATATTTTCATATATGTGGAAACATTATATATAATTAAAACAAAGTGAATGAAATTTCATAACATTAATTTATTTAAATATATTATAAATCATCTTCATGGAATGGAATCCATAAAAACTGAATTGGAATCTATGGTGTTATTTGTTAAAATTATCTCCAAACAAAAAAAATTAGAATGAAAACATTATGGACTCATCACTTAATCTTATCCAAGATTATCCCAATTTAGCATTTATCAAGTTGATATGATTTTGGAGAGTTACTATTTTTTATGAAAAAAATAAAATAGAACTATTTACAATATTTATTAGTCTTCATTAAACATATGGATCTATTTTATCAGACATGTGACAAAAATAATCACTTTAGAAAATTTAATTTTTAATTTTTAAACTAGATTTTATTCATATTCAATGTTTAAGAAGAAAATAGTAGATGAAAGATAAAATGATTTATTAAATTTATAACATATACATATCATTATTATTATTCATCAAAAGTGATTTACATAATTTATTAGAATAAAAAAATTCATATCCATAAAATTAGTTTTTAATGAAAATATATCTTTTACTTTCAAATGATTTTTTAATTATAATAATTTTTTTCAATTTAATTTCATTTATACATATATAAAACATAAATTTGTTATAATTTTGTTAGTACTACTATTAGCATCTGATAAAATGTCCAAGAAGTAATTATTGAATAATTATATTTTAATATTATATTTTGTTTAGTTAACACTTGTTTTTGTGTGTAACATAATTTTGAAAAATTATTTGTGTGAAAAAAAATATTTCATAAAATCATGGGGTGTTAAATCACGTATCAGTTTTTTTAGGTAGTCTATGTCAGCCTATGAAAACTTATAATAGTAATGTCCTAAAAATTATTAATCATATATTGACATATTTTCACAATATTTATGAAGAAGGTAAAAAATTAGAATGGGGTAATCTTATTACGTTGTAAAATCCAATTCAAAAATACTAGAAAGCTAGAATATGTTTGTCTTGTTGTTTTTTTTTCAAAGTCAATTATTTTCATAATTAGATGATATTGTGAATCCATTTATGAATCTATAGTTTTGATGAATTTAATAAGAATTATTCTTTAAAAAATTAAAAAAAAATATATCATATGTCGAATATATAAATTAATATGTCAATAAAATTGATCAGATACAAAACATTCATATTAATTAAGATATTATAAGTGCATATCCAATGAAAATAAATATAAAAATGGATAATATAATTTAACTTAAGTCATTAAAGAATATTAATATTAAAAAATATAATATTTCCATTTTCATAAGAATTGAATATTAAAGGGTTTGATGAGGGATCCTCCCTAATTGAAAGAAACATAAATGTTTTGAATTGAATATATTTGTGAAAATAATCCACTAATTGTTTTAATTTTATTAAATTTAGTCAGTTATATTCCATGATTCTATTTAGATTCATAAATTAAAGTGAAGAATATGGGAAAATATAACATTCAATAAAAACTATTTCTTTAAGATAAATCAATATTAGTCGAAATATATAATGAATACTCAATCCACCATCATTAAATGGAATTTTGAATCCATTATAAAATTTATTTTTCATAATGATTAATTTGATGGTGATGTGGAAACTCTAATAAAATCATCCCAAACTATTCCCCGTTGATTAGTAAATTGAGGATACTTCATTATTAGAGAATGTGAAAAAAAAATCATGGATTGTTTTTTTACAGTTATAATAAATAATTATATACTTCATAGAGAAAATATTAATATGTACTTAATGTAATTTGTGATGATAATATAAGAAAATTAAAGTATCTCTAACATCAACATCGAAATAAAATATAGAAATATTAAGAATGTGATTATGGTCGATGAATATGGGAATTAAACAATTATAAATACTTTGAAAATGATGATAATTGGTCTTATTATTTCATATATAATTATTATAAACGAATAGGATGAAAATTAATAATGAAATTCATTAAATATGAAATTCAAAAGAAAAAACTAAATAATAATTTAAATAGATCCGTCAAACGATTTAGTGAATAACCTATGAAATTTGAGAACAATTTCATTGATACAAAGTAGTTAAATAAGATCCAAATAAAAAAAATTGGAACTTATAATATATAATTATTTTTAATTAATATGGGACATAAAATAATAATAAAATAAAAATAATGTTTTAATTTTCTTTTCCTGAAAACATAAATCATATATATTTGGTAAAATTTTAGAAAAGATAATATAATGTCATATGTAGATAGAAAAAAATAAAAATTTTACTTCAGGGGGAAAAATTTTCAAAATAATAGATCTATATTATGTTTGAAAATGATCTTGTAAATCAAATCATATGACAATATAAATTTAGTAAAATGATATTTCTTGTATTCTATTGGTGTTATGTGAAATTTTTGAATAATTAATATATTTATTGGTATTATATTTCAATATATATAAATGTCTTAGAGAATAAGTAATGGTGTATACAACAACGTAAATGAAAAAAATTATTAGATACCATTGTTTTTTATGAATAGGTATGTGTAACCAGTTTAAAGAGATTAATAGATATTTATTAATTGTTTAACAGAGTTAGAAACACCATAAAACGAATTTTGTATAGTAATACTAAATTAATTAAATCTAAATATATGATATGAGAATATATATGGATAGAATAACATAAATAGTAAAATCATATTACTGAAGACTTTTTTTAATGCATTAAAAACTGAGAAGAAATGAATTATGCATATTTTTTTATCAATAGTCATGAAAATGTGATTTATTTATACTTAATAATATTTAATTATATGATGATATATCAATTACATTAATAAAATTATGGTTAATTTAAATAAATGATATTGATGTAATTAATAATTTTAAGAATATGTTAAATTATAGAAATAATTCACAGGTTGATGTCATGATACATATGGTTTAGAGAATCCCCATAATTGGTATTATAATTTTTTTTTGTCTTTTAGAAATGATGATTTCTTATAAAATAAGATTAATGATGAAGACATTATATCAATAGTGTTGGTAAAATATTGGTTATTCTATTTGGATAGTGAATACCAAAATAGTTTATACATCTATAAGAATGATGATTATAACATGTAACATAGAATTTTTTTTATCAAAGATAAAATAGCATGGATAGATGATTATAGAATAATATTTGTGATACAAGCATGTTTTAAAAGAAGTAACCATCATAATTTGGAAAACATGACCAAAATTGATGATGTTGAATAAAATTCATATTGTATATAATATTGAGACTAGAAGATCATTCGAATTGGTTCACCCTGATTTTTCAGGACCCATGAGTAAGAAATAAATATTTAAATTAATTTATTTCATAATATTCGTTGAAAAATATACTAAAACAATTTTATTTATTTTTTACATCTAAAAACTATAATTCAATGACCATGTTTAAGTGTTCCAGATCAATAACCAAAAGGATGATTGGTTTGTGTTTGTTTTCCTCTAAAATCTAAAAATGGGAGTGAGTATTCACAAAGAAATATCTAGTATTTATTAATAAATATGGTTGAAAATTAATTTACACCTTTCACTCCAAAAAAATTATGTGGATGAAAAAAATAGATATATTTATTGGTATAGATAATTCAATTGTAAAGGATCATGAATGATTAATCTGTTTTTATTGTTGTAGATGACAACTATTTTTAGAGATGAAGATAAAAATTTAATATTGACGAAAATTGTATTTTACTCCATAAAAAAGGATGTAAATGATTATTATTATTATCAAAAAAAATTGTAGGATTTCAAAGTGCATTCATTTACCATAATAAATTCATTTATTTAGAAAAATTGAAATTTAAAAGAGATGGAATAATACATAATTATTATGCAACAAATGAATTTTTATATAGATTATATGATAAACAATCTAATAATACAGTTTAATTTTATTTGGTAAACATTTCAACAATCCTCACTTTTCAAAATTTTAAATTACATTAGATTTGGGAAATGCTAAATATGTTTCAGTAACACCCTCCCAATGACCGTATTAGTTTTATAAATTTATATACTTGGAACACATTCTACTATTTTTCAGAATAATCTTAAACATATCCTATAATGAATTTCATCTTTAGTACATCTAACAAAAAACTTTCTTCATCACCTTGGGAAATGAAAAAAAGGGTGATCTCAGAACTATAGTAAGGGTAAACAAGGGGTATATATAAACATAATCATGAGAATAAGGGTATAAGAAAATTATCATCATAATTGAAGATCATAACCTATATTTTTATGATCATAAATAGGGTCATGGCATAAGGATTGATATTTCATACAATGTGAATCAAAAGAAAATAAAGAACTCGAGTCATGAAATCATAACATAGGACTAAAGCATATAATTTTGGCATACATATAAGAATATAATAATTATTTCCATAGTAGTCAAGGAATCATTTCCAAGGCCATGGTGGATGTATGGGTTCATATCCCAAACCATCTTTGTAGTCGTGGTTCACTCTCATGACCATCATAGTAGAAAAACACTGTTATGTATCTTTAATGAGATATATTTTTCTATCCAATGCAATGGAGGGTGATATAGGCCCCATCCATCTAGTAATGAAATCATACGTACTTTTCCAACAAGATCTTAAAAAATAAAATCATAAAAAATTAATTGGAATGGGTATGATAACTATGTGATAATATTATAACCTATGGAAATGATACAGGTTTCACAATAATTTCATTAAAATAATAATCCTTGAAAAGAACCAAGTTTCTTAAATATCATTCCATGAAAACATAAACCATTCAATGAAATAATATGAATAGTATTATTGAACTATAACAATGTATATCATCTTAAATGGGTAAGGATTTTGAATTATCACATAGAATATGAATATTCCATAAAAGTAAATTTTTAAAATAGAAAATATTTTCAAAATGAATTTCTCCAAATCAACTTAAAAAATATAGATATGAATCTAGAAAAATAATATATTATATTTCTAGTGGAAACAATCCTTTCATCATTGAGAATCTTTTCATTACCAGAAATACTATGAAATTTTGAGAGAATTTTTTTCGATCAATATAACCTTGGGGGAACCTTCAAGGTAAAAATTCATCATGAAAATAAAAAAAATTCCATTCATTATTTATATATTAAAAAACAATGTTATCGTACATTTTCCTATAAATTCACAAAGTACCTTGTTATGAAAAAGGAAAATGATTGCTTTCATACTATTTAACAAAAATTAATTAATGGCTAAAAATGAATTAACAAAATTATAGAAGAATAGTAGGAATATTATGAAATAAATTTTAATTATACACGGACTTTGATGACAAATTTGTCCCAGTAAATACTTACATATAGATAACCATTAATAATAATGATAATGTGAAGTTAACTCTTACAACTTTGAATTCAATAGAATCATATACCAGATAGAATAAATAAAATTATATGGATTTAATTATTCTGTAATCGTATGTTAAAGACTCATAAAATACATTAATTAGAAAAAAATTCACCATGTAGAACTATCATGTATTGTTTAAGGAAAGTGTGTCAAAGAAGTAAAGTTTAAACAAAATCTGTTATCATAGGTCGGATTCCCTCTATATGTGTCCAAAAGTCCTCTATACTGGTTTTAAAAATATCTTTATCTTATATCAGAATAATAATAATATTTCTAATATCATATATAATTCGTTTTTCACATTATATTACCCATTTATTATCAATTGTATATTAAATAAATGTTTAGAGGAATAACTATTTTGTTTTATCATATGAGTTTTGATTTGTTATTATTGATTCTATAACTTAGATAATGATATAATTACTTCATAAAATTTTAAAATTATTTATATATCATATATATTGTTTATATGAATGCAATAAAAGATAGATATAAGAAATAGAATACACCATTCATTGAGACGGTGAGCCATACGTACACAAGAACACAATTTCTATTTTCATATCAAACTAAATGGAATATAGTAAATGATATATCTATATATTATTCCATTATCATTTATATTTCATATATTTCATATATATTCATCATATACATTTTTATAATCATTTTTTAAATGGTTAACACTGAAGATGAATCACATAGCTTGGAGGCAGTATGTCTTACATATGCATGGGTGGTGATTTCATTTTTCATAGGATAGATTGATGGTGGAATATGGTTGTTACATAATAATAATAATGAAATATTATTATATAATTGATATTTTATTTATTAATTTATAATGGATAGATCTAACGAACATGAAGTAGTAGAAGAAATGAGTTTGAAAGAATCCGTAGAGAAGATTACCTATTCTTGAATGATATTCCTCTAGATCCCTATTTCAAGACACTAGGGTTGGCCTCATAAGAAGACCATGACCTCTAAAATTATACTAGGTAATTTTATAAGCTAAATTTGAAGGTAATATCTAATATTTAAGGATAGTTTAAATGTGACGAAGTAATGGAAAATGGTATGTTTTATAATTGTTGTGATGGGAAATTTTTGAATCTCCAAATATATTAATTTATAGAAAAATAAAATCCCATCCAAAAAATCATAAAAATTACATATTTTACAATATGAGATTATTTAGGGTTGTAATGTCATCAAAAAATTAATTTTATGCAACTTTTTCTTTAAATTTATACCTTATCATTTTAAATTAACCTTAGTTATTCTATTTCAATTTAGACCACGGTAAACAATGTTTCAATATTAAAACAGTGTAATGTTTACTAATTTTATGTCAAATACACCTTATATTGAACATTTATAATTTTCTAAAACATATAATAATTATTTTATAATTTTAGGAATATTTTATTGTTTTCAAATAATATAATAAAACATTAACCACTAATATTTGGTCACATGTTTTGGTTTCTTAATGGTCACTATGATTTTAATTAAAACTATTTTAATGGTTTTAATCAATTAAATAAATATATTCCTCACCATTATATATAACATTAAGGAAAATATTAATTTTCTTAAAAAAATTTACCATGATAAAAAAATTTATCTTTGAATTGAGTATTTATAGTTGATTTTATCTTCTATAAAACCTTATATTAAAAATTTTATAGTAATTAAAATTTGAGAAATACATATTTAACATTTCTTTTTATTAAAAATATTAAATGTCTAAGTCTCGTCCATGTGGCATACAAAGGATGCATTTTGACCTAAGGATAATTTAGTTCAAAAACACATTGACCCAATTATATTATTAAAAATTTTAGGTTAATTTTCTAATATTATTTCCATCCTTAATTATCCTATATACCTATTACGGTATTAATAAAAATTTACTATTATTACTATTCATTGTGAAAAAAATGCATTTACAAAATTTGGACCCACTAATTCCAAATATGGAATAAATTTTTCCAAATTCAAAAAAAAATATTTTTTAGTAATTATTTTAATATTAATCGAGTTATCGAAATGAGAGAAAGTGTTTTAAAAGTTAAAACATGAAATGTATTTAAAAAATTATATCTAAATTAAAAGTAAAATTAATACCAATTACCTATATTATATTAAATGATAAAAATATAATCTATTTAAAATTAAAACCCATTAAATAGTATAATTTAACTATATAAATTATTTTGATGAATTTTTTTACAATTACATTTTAGTATATTTTTATTATTCATTTAAACTAAAGCATTATCAGAAAAATATAAAAAATTTAGCCAAAGTAAATTTCAATATTTAAATTCAAAAGAAAACGTTTATATTCTCATAAAGAATAAAAAAAGTGTTAAAATCTAGATTTAATCTGGGCATCTCATAAAATAGTGGAAAACAATCTTTTTGAAGAATAAATTTTTAACCAAAATAAATAGAATTCATTTTAATATAATGTCTTGAAAAAAATAATATGATTTTTAAAAATTAAATACAATATATTACAGATATATTTCAGAAAAAATACATCAAGAGAGATTTCATCATTTTATAAATTCAGTTGTTTTCATTTAGTGAGTTTTTAAACAAAACAATTTTTTTCCAAAAAAGGGTTTAGTTTCATTTATAATTTATTTATCACCAAATAATTAATTATATCTTAACACTCTTTTCCGAAAATCCAATAGCATCCAATTTATAAATAAATTTCCAACATATCATTATCCCAACAACATTACCCTCTCATAATGAATGTATTAATGGTTATCTTCCCCTTAATAATGTCTTTTCCAAAAAATATAATATTATTACCTCAATTAAATTCCAATTTTAATAATACCATTAATCATATGCAAATAAATTTGTATAGAAATAGTATAGTGGACCAATACATATATGCTTATTTATTCCATAATACTATAAATGTAATTCAACAATATTATTCTGCAAAATAAATACTAAATCATTCCAAAACATTGTTTTCATACTCTAGATCACCAATATAGATCACAATATATTTTCCTTTACCTTTATCAATAAATGGTTTATAGAATCAATCATCATCGATAACCCATGGATTACGGCATAGGTTATGATAATGATCATTCACCATATACATGTAGCACTATAGTGGGGGTGAATCAGGAGAGACTTTCACTATATTAAAATTATTTGCTAACTTCATCCCATCACATTGACACTCAAATTCCTAATGAAGTTCCATTACGCACTTAAAACATTTATTATATCCCTTTTTAAAATTACCTCCATGTTTATTTCCACACATAAAGAATAAAAGAAAAAAACATATTTTTTCTTAATGGATTTTAGATTTATTTTAAGTCCATATTCATCTTCTTGTCAAAGCCATGAGATTTATATATAACTCCACCCTTCATTTTAAAAATTATTTCATAATGGAATATAAATTCATAGAAACTAATTTCTGGTATAGGTATTTCAGTTCTGAGAATTTAATTCAAGACACATGAAAATATGTCCACATTACTTTCAGTCTAGATGATAACTTCTGATGAAAACCTCACAAGTCTTGTGAAATTGGTTTTATAGATACAAAGAGATTCATTATCCATTTTATTTAACTCTAGGAGACCCTTATCCATTTTAGTACTTATAATTTTATGAAAGTATTTAGTTATGAATAGGTTATGTAATTCATCCCAATAAATGGTTTCAACCTATTATTACCACTACATATTCTCTATTAGAGTCCATTAATTGTATGCTTCCCCATATAACCAATAAAAACCAGAATGAATTTCATTTGTTTTGAAAACTGGAGAATATAGATTATATTTTTAGTTTTACTAATACATTGTTTAGAAAAAAATTAAATTAGAATACCTCTTAAATGAGGGTGGTTATTTCCTTATGATGGACTCAATAGAGTGTTGTTCCCTCTATTACTCATGTGGATGTCTATAATGATCCATAGAATGAGAAATATATATGAGTATGACAACATGATTTTTCATTCCAACTCCCATATAATTTACCTTCTTAGAAGGAAAATAATTGTATTATTCATTTCGTTCAATATTAACATGGATCATTTGGTTTTTGTCCATTCAATTAAAACAAAAAAAAACATTGACTATAAAACATTTATCACAATGAGAACCAAAAAATAATGAAAAATATTTAATATTATTTTTAAATTTTTACAAAGTCAATAATCTATGACAACTTATGTTTATCTCTGGTTATTCATATCCAATGTCTATGTAAATCCCTCATAATGGTTCTTGAATAGTTTTTGAATTTATAGGGAATATACCCATGGGGTGTTAAACTATGTGTGAAGTAAGGCTTGTTCTCATGTCCTAGGTTACAATTGAGTCATGCTCGACACACCTTTTAAGTGTTTTTATTCATAGGTAAATCTATGCAAGAGACACATCCTCCTGTAGTATCTATTTTGGGATGTATTACTATGAACCCACTCAGTCTATCCATTATCAAAATTCTAAGACATTTTAATAAACATTAATTCATCTTTATACAAATACTTAGATACACCCCTAGACATATCCTTATAAATAATCCTTTGTATCATACTAAAGTGTTCTCATCCTATATTCCAAATGATGAAAAATCCATTTTCTCAGATATTTACTATAGTGACCCTTAGTTTTCATAAATTATAATTAAATTATATTTGATTATACTTAACACATTATACAAACACATGGTAATAGAAAATATTATTGTAGTACCTTTGGATACATGGAACACATTCTTCTAATGTGGTGAAAGATTATAAACATCTTCCACAATTAAATACACCTTTAGTACACCTATCTAAAACCTTTCTTTATAACCTGATGAAAGGGCATCATATGAAAATGGTGAGATCAAATTATCATTAAGTGAAAAAAAAATTGGATATATAATCATAATCATGAATGTAAGGGTTTGAGAACATGGTCGTGAAAATAGAATATCATACATTGTATATCAATGATCATGAACATGATCATGTCATAAAGAATGAATGTTAATAAGACTTTAATCCAAGTATAATAGAGAACATAATACAAAAATGAATAATGTTTGAATAAAACATGGAACTCTGGAAGATACATAAGCTTATAATAATTATTTTCATATTAGTCAAGCAGTCACTTCCAATGCCATCTGGGTAATATGGTTTCACATCCCATACCATCAATGTAGTCATGGTTCATTCCCATGACCATGATAGTGGGAAGTGTCCCTTATGTATATCTAAGAATATATAAATCATTACCCAAATAATTGGAGGGATATATAGTTCCAACCCATCTCATATGGAAATCATACGTTCTAGTTCCACAAGTAAAATAACAATAATGTTTTGAAAAATCCCTCAAGGTACGATTGACTTATTTTTGGGTTGATTTTGTTTTTTGAAAAAGTGGGTTTCCATGGTTATTTTTTGGAGTTATAGAGATATATTTTACAAACTATGTTGACAAGGATTCATGATATGGGAATGGATTATTTGGAGGTAGTACAAAGAGATAATATTAAATGTGGCATTGTATCCCATGATTTCCAACTTTTTGGGTCCAGTGATTTGATAATGGAGAAAATTGGTTTTTGAAAATCATGTTTCGTGAAAGTTTTAAGTAGGTATTAATGGTTTAGTTTCATCTAGTTTTCATGTTGACAATATTCAAATATTGAAAACATAATAACGGCATGCATGTTATGGATTTTATGAGCAAGGTGAGGTTGCACAGATGTGAGACTACTACATTCTAGGAGAAGCTTCACATAATGTAGGCATGGTCACAAAAATTCCAATAAATAGGAAGCTAACCCAATAAATCTATCGAAAGGTCAGCACATAGAGAAAATCAAATCACTAATCATGTAATTTTTAGAATGTGGCACGGAAATAGTGTGTTGTGTAAATGTTGTGTGCTAGAAGGGAGTTTCACACTAATAATGAGTTGGGAGTAAAAAGGGTGTCTCATGCAAGTATTCAGTAGATTGAAATTTTATTTTCTATATGAACATGTGACACTTTAATTCAATGCATTAAATATGCTTGTAATTCAATACTAGGTTTTGTGAAATATTGTTGTTTCCTAGTATTTTTGTATTAAAGTGGTATTAATAAGGGGATGAAAATAGAACATAAAAAGAGAATATATATATATAATAGGGAGTGGAATTACTTAAAATTATGTGTCCTATAAATCCATAAACTATGTGTTGATATCTTCCAAGAGTAGTGAGTGAAGAAATATGAAGAAAATGATCCTTTCATCGGCAATGAACCGGAGAATGTGTCATAGGGAGGGACCCATGGGAATGAAATATGAAAACCCAAAAATCATGAAAAGTCATTGAGAATATTAATTAAAGAAATCAAGAATAAATATTGTAATCAACAATATGAATTTAGTTGTTTTGGTATGTCAACACATTTTCATTTTATGTACCTTGGACATTCCCAATGATGGTGGACCGAGTAAAATTCCATTATGTTATTTCTGATTTAATTTATGTTCATAAATTGGTATGGGAAAGAGAGATAAATGTGTTTGGTTTAATGATGAAATGATATCAGAAGGTGTAGTAGTTTTAATTTGGCATACCCTGATTCTGCCCCATCTCTCAGGGTATTTAACCTAGTATACCTAACAAACAATATCATTATGATTGTAATCGAATGGGTCTCATAAAAATTGTAATAATATGGTAACCTATTGAAGGTATACATGTTACATAATAATTTAATATATATAATTAACTAGATAAAGAAGTAGGTTTTATAAATATCTTTCCATAAAAACATAAACCATTCAATGGAAGAATATGAATAGTATTATAGATCTATTATAAAGTACAACATCATAGATGGGGATGTATTTTTAAAGATCACATGGAAAACAATTTTTCCATAAAAATACCTATTTAAAATAAAAAATATATTCTGAAACCTATTCATTGAATCCATATTTAAAATATATTAAGAATCAATAAAATACAATTAAACCCTCTCTTGATGAAAATATATTTTTTTCATTGAAAATATTCTCTTGACATGAAATACATCACAATTATAAATGAATTAAATTTAATTGAAGATAATGTTGTAAAAATGTAAGTGATTATTTAAGGAAATTATTTATTAGTAAATCATGAAAATCTATTCATTCTATATAAGTTAAAAAAATAATTTACATGAACTTTATCTAAAAAAATTTAAAAGTACCTTGTTAGAAAAATGATAATATATTACATTCAAACTATTTAACAAAAAGTAATAAATTGTTTCAAAAAAAATTAAAAAAAATTATTGAATACAAAGAATATATTTAAATAATGTTTATGATATATATACATGGATGAAAAATATGTCCCAGTAAATAATTACGTATAAAAAATCATGAATAATAATGAGATTGCGAAGTTAACCCTTACGACTTTGTACTTTATAGAATCTTATGCCCTATGAAATAAATTAAATTATATGGATTTGAAAATACCATTATATTAAGTTTAAGGGTCATATAATTCATTCTTGGGTATTATATACACTACTTATAATAATCTTGTAGTGTATGAGGAATGTGTCTCATAGAAGTAATGGTGAAAGAAGAATTCCATACATTAGGTCTAATTCCCTCTGTATGTTTCTAAAACACCAATATAGTGGTTTTAAGAATATTATTTACATATATAAGAATCTTAAAAATATTAATGATGTTATATATGTTTCATTTGAGACTTTATATTATCCATTTATTAACAATTCCATGTTAAAACAATGTTTCAGGGAAAATCGCTTTGTTTTATCATATGTATTTTAATTTTTTATTCATGATAGTATTACATAGATCCTGATATATTTACATCTAAAATGTAAAACATGATTTATATAACATATATCTTTAGAATATAATTATATATAAAAGTTAGATATAAGAAATGGAATACACTATTTATTGAGATGGTAATCCGTACATACACATGAACATAGTTTCTGTTTACTTATCGTATTAAATGGAAGAAGGTAAATGAAATATATACATATATATTATTAAATTATCATTAATATGTACTATATTTCATATTTATTCTTTATATACATTTAAATAGTCAATCTTTAAATGTTTAACATGGAAGATGAATCTCATTTCATCGCGGGCACAGTAAGCCGTACATACAAACACGTTGTGATTTCGTTTTTTATAGGATGGATTGAATGTGGAATATGGTTGTTACATAATCACAATAACATATAATAATACAATTGATAATTTATTTATTACTCTTTTATTGAAACAAATCATGATGAGGACGTAGAATAATAAATATGCTTGAAAGAATGGGAAGAGGAGATCACCTCTTCTTCGATATCTCCTCTTAAAGGCACTACAGTTGGCCTTTTGAAAATTGAAAACCATATCAAATGTAATTAAAGATGTTTATAAGGGAATTTTATAGGTTATATATGATATTTATGTCTCAATGTGATGTGAAGAAGTGAGGGAGGGGGTTCCCTTTAATAATTTAGGTGAGGGTCACTTTTTGAATCTCTGAATATATTAATTAATTTTAAAATACAATCCCATCAAAAACACAATAAAATTTAATATGAATGAATATTATATTATATAGGGTTGTAATTAAATCATAAAATAAAATTTAGATATGTTTTTATATTAATTCATAATATATCATTTTAATTAATCCTTAGTTGTTCTATTTTAATTTTAGCAAAGGTAACAAATTTCTCAATATTAAAAGAATGTAATTTTTACTAATTATATTTAATTAAAAAAATAAAAGAAACATTTAAAATATTTTATATAAAATAAAAATTATTTTTTTATAAATAAATTATTATTTTTAAATAAATTAATAATACATTATTATTGATAGAAAATCAATAATGCAATTTTTTACACTGTTCATTTCCAAGAATTATTTAAAATATCAAGATAAGATGTTAACCTTGAGAAAAAATTATATTATATCCCTAAGGGGAAAATAGAATCTATAAATTTAGTTTTATATATTAATTATCCCAAACTATATTTATTTTAATATTTTAATGATCATTTAATTGATATTTCAATTAAAAAATAATTACTACATAAGTTGTTTCCAATTATTTAATATTCATATTTGATAAATAAATATTCAAAATAAAATAATATGAGGAAGGTAAATCCTATATATTTAACAAGAATACATATATTTGAATATATCTTCTGGAAAAATCCAACATTACCAATGTTATATTTACTAAAACGTTATGTGAAAACATAAACATTACATTAGTAAAAATATTATATGTGTAATACTCTATTTCACATGGAATAAAATTGATAATAACTCAACCATTATATTATTAAGGTCATGATATACTGAAGAAATAATATTTTGTCAAGGTTATGAGTATTTTAATTGTCATCATATTTTTAATTAAAATTATTTTATAGATTTTTCATCAATTAATTAATATCTATATCATACTAGAATATGAATTTAAGGGGCTTATTTATTTCCTAAAAAATAAAACTAAATTTTCATGATATAGAATAATATTTTATCTTTCAATTGAGTATTTATAGTTGAATTTATATTCTATTTTACCTTATATTAAAATCTATAGAGTTATTAAAATTTCAGTATGACATATTTAACTTTTCATTAAATAAAATTTATTATACTTCTAAATCTCATTAAAGTGTCTTCAAAGGGATAAAATTTTGTCCCAAAGATAATTTAGTTTTAAATAATCTAATATAATGATATAAAGAAAAATGTTTGGGTAATTTTATAAGATTATTTTTACACTTAATTACCAGATTTACCTTTTTATTGTACTAATAAAACAATTACTACATTTACTGATTATAATGACAAGGAACGAAATATACCTCCAAAATTTAGACCCACTAATTAAAATAATGGAATAATTTTTTCAAAAATAAAAACATACAAGTTACAGTAATTCATTTAAAATTTATCCCATTGTGGGAATGAGAAAACGTGTTTAAAAAGATAAACCATTGAAAAGATTGAAACGTGTTAACATCAAAATTCAATTTTAAATTAATTCCAATGAACAGTATTTTATTAAATGAAAAAAATCAATTTCTAAATTAAAACAATTAAGTAATATAATTTAATATGTAAATTATTTCTATGAACATATTTATTCAATTACAATTTATTAAATTTGTATAATTTATCATAAAATAAAAATTATCAGCAAAATATCAAAAATTCATCCAAAGTAAATTTTTATATCCAAAATTAAAATTAGAAGTTAATTTTAATATCAAATCTAACAATGTGTCAAAAACTAAATTTATAATTGGTTCACCATTAAAAAAATAAAAACCAACATATTTTTAAAAATATACTTATTTTATCAAAAAAAATTGAAATTGTTTTTATATCGTGTATAGAAAAAAATTATGATGAATTTTAAAAATTATAATGAATATATTTCATATATATATCTTTCATAAAATCATTCAAGAGTGATTTTATAATTTTATAATCTCACCTATTTTCATTTATAATGTTTTCCAGAGAAAAATCTTTTTTTAAAGGGTTCTATTTTCATTTATAAAATATTTCTCACCGAATAATTTTTTATATATACATTTTTTAAGATTAATTTCATAATTCAGTTAATACTATTAATACTCACCATTGAAATAGAAATTTTAATAGGTAGTATAATAATATTTTTTGATCACTCAAACTCAATCTTGCATGAAATGAAATCTATAAAAAGAAAAATAAATTATGATAACAAAAACCAAAAAAAAGTGTTATATATTCCACAAGATAAAACGGGGTTAAATGTATCTCTAGATTATCTTGGTATAGCTTTCAGCATATGAAACCAATGAAATTTTATTAAAAAATCAGTCTTATAAAAATTTCAGAGCGATACAAATAAATATTAAAATGATGAAGGTATAAAAAATAAATAATAAATGATGATGAGTATGATATTCCACCTATTAAAACCATTCCATATTTTAATGATAATTGTTAATGTTTTGGTAATGAAGATGATTCTTAATTTTAATTTGATGATTTTGTGAACTATACAACTCATGTTCACATATCATATGGTTTACCATTGAGACAGTGGTGTATCAATGTTATATGTTTTTATGAAAGTTTTCATTAATGAATTAAACCACTATGAAATTTTAATGTAACGATACACTATTAATCCCAATTCTTCAATTATACATAAATATTATATTAATAAAATCAATAAAATTGAATTAATATTTGGATCAACCATAATGTTAAAGCATATTACTTTATTGGTGTATGTAATGTTGTGAGACATAGATTTTAACATATATGATAGTTAAAATAATAGAGAGGTAGTGTCATTCCTTGACTGTCGTTGAGAAATCTAAAGGCTATTTTATTTTACGGAAGGTGACTTATGTAATCATTAATTACAATAGAAAAGGATTGTATTTTTTTACAGCTGAACCATTATCCTATAGATATATAGTCCTCTCCATTATGTGAATCAAAACATTGGTATGATTCTTAGTGCCTCTATGTCACATTTTTTATCTTCATTATATTGATAATATATTTCAAGAAAAAATATAAAAGATTATTCTTTCTAGTATCTTCTAATGATATTTATTAGGATTATATAATCAATGAAGCTCCCTACACATACACTATATGGTCTGGTAGTAAAAATATATATTTTCTAACTGTATTCATA
This sequence comes from Viscum album, assembly GCA_963277665.1. Lineage (NCBI taxonomy): Eukaryota > Viridiplantae > Streptophyta > Magnoliopsida > Santalales > Viscaceae > Viscum > Viscum album. The sequence goes on from OY728141.1 coordinate 1,145,292,354, forward strand.
TAAATTGAGATGAACCAATCTTTATTTATCAATTTTATTATATAATAACCTTAAAAAATAAAAAATTATATAAAATAATTAGAATGATAGTGTTTAGTTTATCTTGTGCATAATATGAGTGCATCTTATTTTCCATTTTTTTAAATTCTTCATAACCAAACAACAATATAATCCTTATTAGACATGTCATAAGTCATAATTATATCCATGAAATAAGGAATTGAATCTTAGGAAATGGGTTTAGTGAACTAATCAGTATAAAAAATAAATCATAAATATGAAATCAACTATCATAATATAATCATATTTAAAAAATTCAAAAGTGAGAAACATGAATTTAATGATCATGAAACATGATTACATTTCAGTAAATCATGATTGATAAAAAAAATTTCAAATTACATTACAAATTCCATGGAAAAGTGTGTGTAATTATGGGATAGTGAATTGGATTATTTAAATAACATTGGACTAGGATTATGATAAAAAATTGGTTAATAGACATAAGCATAATATACACATATATAGGCTACCCAATAAGAGATCACTCAAAACATAGGTACATTCTATGTACCTTTATACATCTTGAAAAAGGGATTACCACTCTTGTTCCCTTGGGATTTTCCATACAAGATGTTTACTCATTTTGGGATATTTATAATCCACCTATGTATACTTAGTTTTAGGATAATCCAAATAAATTATCATTGGATAAACCTCAAATGTTCCTTTTGTATTTGTATAATATCCTTTTATACCGTTTTCCTATTGAGATATAAATATTACAAAAACATTGGTGAAATGTATTGGATACCAACTACTATAATAATATTTATCCACACACATTTGTTCCATTAGAACATGACAACATTTATAATTAAATTATCTTATTATTACTAGTTGAAATGAAATAGGATCCATGAATAACAATCAAAGAATATTACACAGGTAATCGATGGAAAAAAATGTATAATGATGAATAAATATCTCAAGTGTAACGTAAGTTACACAAAATGATGTTTAAATTGATGAAAATAACCATTTGATGTAATTGGATAAATCACATTGGAAGACATAAAGAAGAATCCCATTTTGAAAATCATGAAATCTTCTCAAAAAAAATTACAATAATATAAATTTAGGTTAATAATCCATTATATAATTTAATCTTTCACCCCAAAAAGTTTTTTCTAAATATTTTAGTAAATTTTTATTTTTTCATATATTATAAGTAGATTTTTCAAAAAAAACAGTACATTATAATATTTTTTAAAAAAAAATTGATTTCCTTTAAAAAATAATTTTTTACATTTAAAATTTATTATAACTTATCATTTAAATCCAATCACATAAAAAGTCATAATAATTTGACAAAACATTTAATTATATGGAATGAAGTAATCCTAGATAAGAATTCTCAAATAGTGAGTGAAACAATAATATTATTTAGAAAATGATTTTACCATACTAATAAAATTTGATGTTACACGTCAAATTAAAATGAAATTTTGAAAAAGGATAAGGGAATAAATTTGAAGAATTTTAAATTTTCAAAGATATTATTTATAATGGATCTATGAAAATTTTAAAAAAAATTATGTGTAGCTTTTTTGTATGGTAAGGTATATTATATTGAATGTAATAACATTTTAGATACATTAGAATTATTTTATCATAAAACCACAAAAGAAAAAGTTATAGGGAATCATTTTTTGGAAGAAAAGAAAAAGTAAAATTAAAAGGATACATGAGATAAAACATATTTTGGTTACAGTATATTAAGTATAAAATTGGAGAGAATGGAAAATATATAATTTTAATAAAATAATCAATAAATAGAATATGAATTATCTTTCACAATTTCAAACTTTTATGGGGAATAAATTCATCATTGAAGGTCAATTGAATTAAAAATTCCTTATCCCGCAGATATGTTATAAAAATAAAATACTATACAATTTTATGATTGAGAACTCCCAGTCATTGAATAATCATGTTTTCTATGAATTATCAAAACATAAAGAAATGTTTCATTTATTATCAATATCTATTACAGCATTAGAATTTTATTTTACAAAATCCAATTAGAAGAGGGTGATTGAAATTTATCTTCAAATTCGATGAAAAAAATATAATTCATGATATAATATATCCAATATATATTATATATTGTATTTAATTATAATTATGTTCAAAACCAAAGCATATGTCAAATTATGGAATTTGAGGTAAGGCACCTTTAACCTTTTTTTAGGAAAGGTTAGATCCTCTGCCACTTTTATTAAAAAAAGTAAAGAAGATTTCCAAGAGCGTACAGGAATCAAAATGAACAATTTACACAACCAACTGTTACCTACCTATATTTTTCATTAGTCTTTTAGTGAGTTTTCATTCCTCCTCTTGAAGAACAAGCCATCCCTCTCTCCCTCAACCGTTCCCCCAACCTCTTGCTCTCCCCCTATTTGAGGGTATAGACTGATGCCTTCCAAGTGTTGTTTCAGCATCAATGTTATCATCAAATCTGTCTTATTTACTTTTCTCAGGAGAGACTCCACATTCCAATAGATTCATCTCATATTTATCTTCAATTTCTTTATAGGGAGAAATAATATCTTGTTCATAAAAGCTTCTGTTGTGCCCAGGATATAGAACTGTGACTTATCAACAACATTGAAATGTTGGTTAGGGATCAGAGTATGATTACTTGTATTAATATGCTCGTCCACCATTGATGGAACAACCATAGTATTTTACTTTTTATAGGAAACAATCAAAAATCCATCATTATCGAAAAAACATTTTCGGAATGCATGAATATTTTTAGAAATGACAAGTGAGTCTGATTCTAAAATTTTCATTCCCTTTCGGTTAGTAGATGTGCCCATCCATTCCTATAAAATTTGATGATAAATCTCCCTTTTATGATTATATTCAACCATTTACTCAGTCGTCAAATCATCAGCACTTCTTAATGATATTTTTCAATGCAAGAATTTGTCTCTATGGAAAATATGCCAACCCCAGATTTCGTGCTGGAGTTTTCCCCTTCTAATTACCTGTGGATTTTTTCACTTCCATAGGTACAAAAGAAATCACTCCTTCCAACTGATTTCTATTATCTATGTCCTTTTCATTCTGTGTTGTTTAGTGTTTCCTAAAACAATTATTTTCTTCATGTCCCTGAAAAGTGCAGTATCTGCAAACAATGGAGCGCCTACTTGCAGAATGATCATGAAAAACACAATACAATCATTTCAAAAAAAATTCATTTTTTCATAAAAAATATTCATCTAAATAATTTCATCCTCTGTTGCAATCATTACCTTTTCTACTAGAGTAGAACCTAGTTCAACTTCAACCAAGAATCTGTAAAAGTGTCCAATGCGAGCTACATTAGTTTCGTAGTGGATTTTAATTGGAATTCCAATACCCATATCAATATGATATTAAATTTTGGGATGCAACAAAATACAATTTAAGGAATAAAATCTAACCCTAACATGAGATGTAGATTTTACCACATCAAATATATTGAACTTCTTATTCCCTTCATGGAGTTGAATAATTCTGGGTTTCAGCACAAGTGAACGAGATCCCCAAGCTCTATTTTTAAGTTCCTCTATGTGAAAAAGCATGTGGAAATTTCTTATTCTAAAGGAAACCCATTTTTATCTATATAAGCTCCAGCATGATGATATTCATTCTTTAAAATACAAAATTTTTAGAGTCCGAGAGCCATTGGGTAAATATAAACAAGCTATGATTGAAAATTTTCCCATTTTGATTCATTCTAAAATATCTTGAGGGTCTGATTTTATGTGCGAAATGTTTCATTTTCTTTTAATTAAAGAACAATACATACCTTCAAAGAGAGAAAATGAGTGATTATCACTGGATCCATCATAATGATCATAGTGTGGAAGCGCATCCATCTATAGTTCAAAGGAAGTATTCTAGAAATTGTAAGTAGACATCAGAAAATCATTGGTCTCCTAAGAAGTCACCAGATTTCCATTGTCCGTAGAACTCTGATCATCCTGTGGCTCCAAAACCCCACTGGTCCTCATAGCGATGTCGTCAAATTCACAACCTATAACCTTTGACATCCTCACAGGGGTGGTCTTCATCTCACTGAATGCCTGTTATGTCACCTTTCCATTTCCCACCTTAGAAACAAAATCATCAACCACCTCTTCAGTCATCGCCTCATTACTATGCACAAAATGTGGTGCCAACACTCCACCGGTATTCAAAGCTCCATCACCATCATCATGACCTGTGACCTCAGAAAAATGACTGGTGACCACCGCTTAAGTCACCACTGTAACATTCCAGGAAATAGTCAGCCACAAACTCCACCGATCATTGCATCAACGCCGCTAGAATGATGACCCAGAACATCAGACTTCGTCATAGATCTTGGAAGCATTGACTCAATGAATCCCTAGTTTACTGCCTATCTAGAGAGAGAGGTAGTCAAATCTCTCATCACACCTTCAACATTAATATATATTAGCCCACTATAATTTAACATCATGTATAAAAATATATATTTATTATTTTAATTAGATATTTATATTACTGAATTAATTTAAATATATATTATTTATATATATTATTTATAATAAAATGTAAATATAAATATTCATTTATAAATATTTTAGTTATAATATGAAAATAAATATATTATTACATAAATATACATTTCTTTAGTATTAAAATATCATTCTAATTATTAAGTATAAAACATAAACATTTTTTTTATGTAAAATTATTTATATATATTTATCAAATTTATTATTATTATTATTATTATTATTATTATTTTAATCTTATTTTTTATTTTCATCCTCTAATTGAGGATTGTTCTTCATCATCACAATTATTATAATATGCTTCTTTAGCAAGAAGCATCATAGACCTTGACTCTCTCTTTTAGAACTGTCATGCTCTGGTGGTCATCAATAATGGGGAAGAATCGGGTATTATTACGACTTAAGAATCCATGAAAGACCCACGAAAGCTTAAATAGTTCATCCCTCAAAGTCGAATCCATAGAATCAGATGGTTGGTTGTTTCTCTCCTTTCAGATTAAAAATCGGGTAATGGTTGGTCTCAATGTGGTGTGATGGTATCTCAAAATCAGTGAGGATTTGGAGGACTAGGTGGTGGTAGTAGTAGTTGGGTTCATCCGTCATTGGAGTCTGATTTTTTGGATTTCATTTATTTTGAACGAGGAGGGAGATGATACTATGGTGATATTCAAGAATTTTTTTAATTTAATTCTACACAAATGATTGATTATGGAATTTTCTGGTATAGTTTCAGATGGTCGGACGTCTATCAATGGAGGATGAGAATCGATCTATGGCAGTAAGTTGACCAGCGATAACAAGGACTCATGATGTCCAGGGGAGGTTGCCCTAGTTGTGGGACAACGGTTGTTGTGGGTGGTGATCTAACAGTGAGCGATGCATTGTATGTTGTTTTCACTGGATCCTCTTTAAAATAGTGGGTAATCTGTAGTGGTGCAATGTAGGGAAATAAAGATTATTAGTGTTTCTAGGTAAATCTTGGAAGAAGTAGTGGAATGTGGTCAATGGTATTGGGTGAATAAATAATATGTTCTTCTTTCTAGCAGTGAATTTACCCAAATGTAGGTCATCTCATGGGGGAGGTATGTGAAACATTAGCGCAACGTCACATATAAAACATGAGAACTAGGAATCATCTCATATCGGTATATCAGGAGCTATCGCTGGATGTCATCGTACATTAGAAAAGGCTGACAGATTATTTGTTTTTCAATAGAAACATTAAAAATTGGTAAATAGAATTATTAAATGTTTTAAAAAAATAAAAATAAAAAAATATATTTAAATTAATAACAAAAATAACATTAATGTTAAAATTTGAATAAATAAATATTCTTAGTACTAAAAATTAATTAATAAAATTAATAAAATCATTATAAATTATCATGTAAATAAAAATTAAAAATATATTCAACATGAAAAACAATTAAATATTTTGACACTCATTTATTAAATAAAAATAAAACATCAAAATTAAAAGTGATTAAAAAAATAAGATTCTATTATATAAATTAATTTTCTATTACAGTAAATACATATTAAAAAATAAATAAATGTTTTAAAATAAAATCAAATATCAATAATAAAATTAAGCTCCAATTGACATAATATTAATTAAATTAATATAAATAAGACTAATAAAGAGGTAAATAAATTTAGCACTCTAAATGATAAATAAAAATTAAATATATGAAACCAAATTAAATATACACTACTAGAAAAAATTCCTTTATCAGTGCTCAAACAGTCTTTAACAGCACTAAAAAAGCGATGTAAATCTCTGAGATAATATAGGGGTGGTCCCTTTTATCAGCGCTCCAAAAAATTCTCATAAATGTCCCTTTTACCAGCACTAAAAAATCACTGATAAAATTCCCCTTTATGAGCGCTTTTTTTAGCCCTGATAAAAGGGAACCATATCAATGCTTTTAAAAAGCGCTGATAAACGTCAAAAAAATTAAAAAGAAATACAAAATAATTATAAATGCGGGGGGAGAGATTTAAACAGCACGGAACCCCCCTTTATTAGCGCAAGGTGGCACGCTTCCCTTCTCGTGCATCCTCACATGCCCGCACCCCTTTGCTTCCACCCGAACTCGAACCCATGACCTCCCCCCTTTCGCGGCTACACCTTTACCAATAAGCCTTTTCGTTTTGTTCTATATTTAATGATATATCTATTTATATATATATATAGTTATATTTATTCTTATATTGATATAGATTCATATTAATATAAATATATCTATTCATATATTAGTATATATATATTCATTCGTAATTTGATATAGATTTATATTAATATAAATATGTTTATTCATATATTATTATATATAAATTCATTCGTATATTAATATATATATATATATATATATAATTTTAGTTATAATGTTTTATTATTATATTTATTTGTATATTAATATATACTTATAAGATTAGTTTTAAATACATTTATGAAAAAATATGTTTTTTATGTGTCTTTATAAATAAATTAATACATACATACATACATATATATATAACACACACACACACAAACATATATATTTACGAATAAATACATATATATGTGTATTTAAAAATCCATAGATTGTTAAAACGACCATAACTTATAATCTAGAAGCACATTTCTACTCCACAACCAGTCAAATCGAAGAAAATGAAGCATTATTCGATATGATATGTGGTACAGGCTTAATGGAAATCTGGATCAGAAGTTATACTTGTTTAAATGTTAACAAATCGGGGTATACCGACTATAAACTTAGTTATGGAGGAATTATGGGACTTTTGTCCTTGAAAAATGTGACTGAAGCATTGCTTCACTTAATATCGCGTAGAGCTCATCCCAGGATTTGATTTGTTATGTTGCAGAGCTCAAACAGACACCTAGATCAAAAGTTATGGTCGTTTGAAGTTTGAGTTACATTTTCAACTTATTTTAAATCTTTTATTAATTGTTTTGATTTTTTGTTTCTTTAAATTGTTATTTAATTATTTATAATCGATAATAATTAGCAAATTATTAATTAAGAATATTTTCTAAAAAAAATTTAAATCCATTTTCACTAAATGATTTATATATTAAATGTAATAGTCTATTTATATGTATCTAAAACATATTTAAAAAATATATATTATATTTATATAGGAATAAATATAATTATATAAAAGTAATTAATTTTTCATGAAATTTATGTGAAATATAAATTTTATTAGAGCTGATAAAACCCCCCTTTATCAGCGCTACTAAAAAAAGCGCTGATAAGGGGGTCCCCTTTATCAGTGCTTTTTTTAGCGCTGATAAAGGTGTAGTGCTTCCCTTTTCAGTTTTTTTAGTAGTGATAAAACTATAATTTTGAATGTAATAATAATACTTTATCAAAATATTTTTATGATTAATAAATTTAACAACAAAAACAATACATATAAACAATATGAGAATTATGGAAATTTTAATTAACTAAATTAACAAAATCATAAATGAAATATTTTTTAAACATGTCAATGAAGGGAGACATAAATAAACTATTTTAGAAACCTACTTATATTATTTAACACTTTATATTCAACTGTATAAACTTTATTAAAAAATTATAATTTAATTTTTGTTTCATTTCATAATTGGATGCTAGAAATCAAAATTTCATACATTTTACTAGATATGTAATAGAGATATTTCTTAATTTTTATTATCAAATGTTTTGTTATAAAATAATTATCCATGTTATATGAAATTTTTGTTCAATGACCTGTCACATGAAATATTAATTTAGTGAATGTTAATTGTATGGTTTCTGAACATTAAAATTATGAAGAACATGTTTGGGTGTTTTTAGGGATCCAAAAGTGATATTTTACTAAACATATTTTATTTGAATTACACATCTTCAGAATAATTAATATAACTTAAATTTGTTAATATTACATGATTATATGAGCACATAATACTCATTATTCATTAATTATATAAAAATTATGTCATTATTTGAAATGGTTAAAGAATTAACATAAATATTACCATGTTATAATAAATAATGTATATGTAATTTTTTTGTGTAATGATAATATAACATCTAAATAATCATAAACAAGTCAAAATTATCATATTTTATAGTTAAATTATTTCTCAGAGCCATCCATAATGTGTGGTGATGAAATAATAAATTTTCCATTCATGCAAGCTGCAATCCGCACTTACATATAGTAAGTTTTTATATTCCTAAACAAATTATATACATTGAAAATATTTGACTAACTATAATTTTTTAGTTAAAAAATTTGATCTTGGGAATATATTCATTAATAACCCCCCCCCCCCCCCCCCCCGCATCATTACATTCCATGAGAAGTAATGATGAAAAATGAACCACAAAAATTCATAGAGAAGGGTGTATGCATGAAAATTGTAATTTAATTTTTTTTTAAATATATAAGAAATTATTGATTATTTTTAAATAGTATTATAGAATTTAAAAATATTAAGAATACATGTTTAATCATTTTATTCTACATAGATATTTTTTATATGAAGAATATTATAAAGAAAAGCCTAAAGACTGTGAAATACTCACCCGAATGATGTGATGTATCTCTTAGAATTAATATTGGAAATTTTTTACCTAGTATAAATAATTCTGAACATATTCCACCATTAGTGTTTGGGTCATCTAGGTGGAAAAAGGTATCACATTTTAATGAAAAAAAATGAAAGGATTGGTGTATAATGAAGTGGTGGAATGATCCCCATTTCTATGTGAGTAGATACGTAATTATTAGTGTATGAATTAAATATCAATAATGTTATTATAGTACTAAAGGTCTTTTAAAAAATTATTTTAATATGTTTCCTGAAGTTTTAAAAAATATTTTTAAATTTTAACATTTTGGTTTTTACATTGGTTAATAGTATTTTTACAAGAAGTATATAATTATTAAAAATATAAAAAAACAACTATTACAAAATTATGATTTCCTAAATATGAATTTATGCTCCAAAAAATGTAATTCAATATTTCATTAATAAAAAATTATATTTAAATTAATAAAATAATATATTAAAAAAATGATTTGCGATAAAAGATTTTTTTCACTATTAAGTGTTCTTAATCTTATATAATATTAATTAAAATTTATTATAGTGATAATATATTTTTAAATATATATTTTAACATAGTATATATTTATTTATATAAAATAGAACAATCTACATTGTTAGAAAAATATTACACCAATTTTATAAAAACATTTTTAAAAAATATCCCATTATATGTTACATATGTCATTTTACTTTACTATTTTTAATGATAAATTAATTCCTAAAAATGAATTTGATCATAATTCCTAATATTAAAATGTTTATCGTAAATATGATACTCATGTTGGTAGAATTAATTTCTATAAGTGATGATAAACAATTTATAATATAAATGAATAAAAATAGTTTATTTAGAGTAAAATATTTATTATGGTTCCAAACCATTAAACATTGGTTTTGTAATTTTATTATAGTATATTAAAATATAATATTTTAATTTATAAATATTATCAGTATAGAAAAAAATTTCAAAATCAATAATCCATTATTATTTTATGATCAGTTTATAAAATGGATTGTAATAGAAAAACAATATTTTTCACTATTCACCTAATAATATATTATTTTACAAAAATATAAAAAAGTAATAAATATGAATACTATTTTTTGAAAATATATTTGGAAAATTTTGAAATTTATGCTTTTAATGAAGCTAAAATATATGAACTCTGAATTATTTTGTTGATAAATTCACAATTAAACCTATAACTATTCAAAATTGTATGAATTTATAATTGATTTCAATATATTAATTTACTGATGGAATTATTCATAATAAATTTTCTTGTTAATATTCATATAATATGTCATCACTCAATTTAGTCTAGGTATTAATCTAGAGAACAGTATTTAACATATTATTAATTATGATTAATATATAATCTAAATTCCCAAGGGTTTACAATGAACAAGTTCATTTATGCAAAAATAACAACCTTCCATCATAATAGTATGATCATCGATAAAATGTTAGTAGAAAGAAATATTCCATAGAAATTTCCAAATATTTAGTTATAGTATAAGATATATTCTTTTTCTATTCTATCAATTCTATATAATTTAATATATACACATTCATAATTCGCATCCAATATTATAATTTATTATTCCCACAATAACATCAATTAATGAATTCCCAAAAGATTCATTATACTAATTTTTTCTCAACTGCACCTTGTCAAATGCTCTCTAAATGATATTTGCAACAATCACAAAGATAAATTTCATATATTTGAATTCAAACTATCCAATAATTTATTTCGTGTCTTATGTAATTAATGTTAATTTAAATAACCCTTTAATATTATCTTCACTCACTTCTCAGAATAATTTATGTGATATTTTTAATTTAAAGGACTATTATAGCATTACACCAAAAGCTTCTCCAGTAAAAATATTTTCAAAAATGTATAATATCATATCATGAATGATATGATAAAAATATCATTAATTCTATTATTATAATCACTACAATTTTTTTTAGAGTTAATGTATTGCATGGAACAAAAATATTATACGCACTTTGTAATCTTCTGATACAAAGTTGAAATAAATCACATGTACAATGTAAATATCTTACACAACAACAAAATATGATTTATATAGGATAAATATAATATTCATTTCCACCACATAAATATATTTTACCCAACATGATATGATAGGCTATATAAGAATGTTAAATACATGACACAGACTCAAATTACTTATGTCTAGCAGTATAATTTATCAACCATACCCACTAAGTCTGAACTCGATATCAAAAAGAAAAACAATTAATGCCAACCCATATGAAAAAGTCCTATAAATATAAGTGAGGGTATGAACACCATTAATGGGGAGGATATACCCTTATTATCATGTCCTCACACTAATAATAATAATAATTAAATATAATAATATAACATTCAGAACTTAAAACGAAAAATAAATTTCAAATGTATGAACAGATAGAACATAAGTCATATAACAAGATAAAAACCCAATATATAGATGTGGAATGAAAATATATATTTTATGTTTATAAAAATTAATAAATAAAACCCTTGGATAATCCTTCACATCCCATATCTATACTGTAAAAATCTCTATTACCCATCACCCAACTATCTTCCACATGCCCCTTGTCTTTTCATTGATCCCTAAACAAGATGTTTGCATGTTCATCAAGATTACCATGCATGTTTTTTGTAATAAACCTAGTAGGACACCACAAATACATACTTACTAGATATTAAATATTCGGATTTTTCAACTCGATGATGATAATAAATTCCCAACAAAGATTAATAATTGTATACTTAGAACTTTCATGTTGTCCAAGCCACCAAAATCCCCATCCGTACATACTTTAGGTCAATTCTAGTTAGATGATCAAAGGTAATCAAAAACTATAAAGTACTGGTCAAAAAAATAGATACATCTCACTCAGTATCCTCATGGAATCGAGGGAACATGATACATATAATCCACAACACATCATGATCAGATATATTACTCAGTATCCTTAGGGAAGTGGGTTTCGGTCTTAAAGAAAATGTTTTCATGATGATACCCTTTTATGGGTCCACCACCATGATCACCACACATTGTGAACACTCTCCCTCTAATAGATAATTACACCATGATTGTTCAACTATCACGAGTTCTATGTTAATTCCACAAAAGACATGTAAATAATCATAATTTGTTCCAGAATAATACGATAGGTATAGAAAAACATCACGAGAATTTATAGCAGTATAAAACAACAAGTGATCACAATCAACCACTAAAATAATATTCTATAGAAATAAACAAGGAATAATTAATCATATACTGGTTTCATAGATACACACACCACCACAAATAATCACCATCAATAAGAACAAAAAGTAGTTCTAATACGTTATAAAACCAATGAAACTAGTGTTTATTAGGTCCTCAATTTTTAATGATCTTCATAACTCATGGTTTTTGATAACATACTCAGAATTTGTATATGGGAAAAAATAACAAAACACATTTCTCAACCATTGAGTAAATGATCAGACATCAAGGATAACTATCTTAGTTACAATTCATCAAATAATGAGGTTATTGAAAGGGGATTAATAATAGTCAATGTAAATAATTCCATTCATGAATAACACAGCTCTCAGATTCCATCAACAAAATTAGTTTTATGTATGTTAAAGATGATTTTATGAATGTACCTGAAAAATTTTGGATTCAATAAATGATCATGAATTTTTCATAAAACTTAGAAGGTAAAATTGGTCTATAAAATGAAAATCTACCCACCAAGAATCACTAAATGGAATGTCATCCCATAGTACATTCTTGATATAGAGGATTTCATGATAATATATCTAAAGAGACATACTTGAAAAAAACCACAGTTTTTGAGGAATCATTCTCTTATCAAATAAATTTCATTGACACATTGGTTCCACCAAAAATATACCAACATATTTGAAAAATATCGTGGCTTCAACATCATTCAACCCCTAAGAAGAGGTAATATGGTTTTATTAATAATAACCAAAAAGGTCCATAATTTATGATAGACATCAATCTGATCATGAGATGTTCCAATTGATACATACACCAACAATATTTGAAGTTCAAAATAATTTTTCATTGTATCATCATAAAAAATATTGATCCCTTATAGATTCATTATAATATATTGTAGAAGGATATTAATTTGGATTAAATATAATGAAATCATACCATAAAATCTATGTCAGATTTGTCCAACTTTGATGATTTATTCAGATATAAATGTAAGTCTTATATAAACCCCATGAGAGTTATTAAATTAGATATAGGTTCCTTGGGGTTTGAATTATGTAATAAATATTGGTCAAAATATATTGTAATTAATATTTTTTGGAATAGATTAATATACCCATAGAGTAGTAAAATCAGTGATCTGGTGGCCCTCACCAGTGGGTTTCTCCATGAACACTAGTTATTTGGTGGGAAATGAAAAACAACATGGGTTATTACAAAACCAATAGTAGGTTTTTGGGGTATGTAGAACTATTCATATCTACATGATCCCCAATGGAATGTTGGTGGGGTATAATGATAAGCATGTGGTGACTTTTTAGCCACTACATGTCCATACTATCTCATAATCCTCCCCTTTCAACACCCAAATACCATATAAAAATAAAAATACTTCATAAACACATATATTATATAATAATAATAATTGAATAAATATATTTATAAAATAAAAAAAATATCACGCATAAAAACAAGTTATTATGTTGCAATTATCTCCCTCCGACATCTTATCAGACTCACGATGTTCAATCAAAGGTTCTATAAAAATAACACTATATATAAAGCTCAAGAATTATCCTATTTCTCATAAGTCTCCTTTTTTATTTTTCCATGATACTAAATAAACTTTTCTAGAAATACAATCTCCCCAAAAATGATTTTATAACTCTATTATCTATGATAAATATTGACGAAACACATAGATCTTGATAAAGTGTTAAAAATATCATTATTCATTGAATAGAAATACATACTCTTCCTCATCACCTAATTTATATTCTACAAATTGACACATTGTCGGAGAACACCTCCTATCATCACGTTGATCAAAACAAATATACACCATTGTGATGTACTCATCTTGATAACACCCTTATTTTTCAAATCATTATGTTTTTACTTGATCAACTTTTTATCAACTGACCCGAGCTCTATAAAAAATAAAAATCCGATATTATGGGACAAAATATGGGGTTATCTTCAAATACATGGTTAAAAATATAAAAAAATATATGAAAAAATTATGGGTCCACCACAAATGATGAAAAAATATAAAATGATTGAATATTTTTCATGATTTTTTTAATCTAGATCTTATATAGAATAACTATATCGACTGATAGTTCCCATTCACTACTAATCACGATCATCTCTCCCTTAAGGGTTGTAAATTAAACTAATATAAAAGATAAATCTACATGGACTAACAAATAGCCATTTATTCCATTACAGTAATTACATTGATGCTTATAATTTTTGGAACCATGAAATCCCATAGACATTCAAAAAATAAAATGAATATAGGACACTCTTGAAATTTATAATGATGATAAAAATTTTATCCATTACTATATCTAGGAAAAGTGACTCATGATAAAACATGATATGTAAATCAAGAATAATAACAACTTATGATGATATAATTGAATTTGATGCATTGGTATCAAAAATGGTATATGTTATGGAGAACTGATCAAAACTAAACCTCTAAAAACAGATGATCCATAACCATCATCTACCAGAGATACATCCAATACATATGTATGATTTTACTTAGATACAAAACACATTACATGATTAAATTTACTTCAAAAAAGCATCATTTTCCATGTAATATGATGAAGACCCACACCAAACCCATAAATTGTAAAATAAATTTTTCTGAGACCCCTAAGGAACCTCGACCTCAATTCTCTAGAATAAAACTACTAGAGATGTCCTATATTGTTATACTATAAAAAATATTAGTTACTATAAAGAAAATGCAATAATATCTGAACTTTTCACATTTGGAGCTGTTTAGATCGCACTGTATGTTGGTTGAAGAAGTATAATATTAGACATCTGGAAAATACTATCCTAGTGTAGGATACAAATATTCACATTCATGATACCAATAGTGGTACTCAACATAGTAGTAGGAGATCCACCCTCTTGATAACTAAAATTATGAAGAATACAAACATCATAATCTTCTTCTAGTACATTCCCTATTGACAAGCCATTACATAGAACCCCTAGGTATATCATTATGCAAGAACTCCTAAAATGACTTCTAATGCAAGGATGACGAATTATCATGAATTTCATGTAATATTATGCCACATTAATATTCATGTGTGGAAAAAATGTAGTATCTTGATTAAATGATAATATTTTAAAACTACTTTCGTGGAACCTTGATGTAGGCTAATGAAATTTTGATGTTTGTCTAGATTCAAAATAAAACGAAATAATTTGTCAGTGAAGTGGACCTTGATAGCACGTATGGTGTAACGTTCATGTCCACCGGCATATCTCATCACACCCCTCCACACCATGTATGGTCACTATATAATTAACATTACCATATCCACATTCATGTACTCAGTTGTCTCAATTAGGCCAATGAAAACCTTGATGGTGCCAATAAATCCATCTGCATCATACAGTCCAATGATACTCTAAATGGTTAGTGAATGTTGGTGATGGATGTCATTCGAATATCCAACCATGGACCACAATTCCCCTCTATCCAATGTAGGGAAAACTTAAATGACTCTAATATGAGTTGGTCCTACTGCATGTTCCACTAGATAATGTGAAAATAATTCTCTATTGCCCCATCCTATTGATCGGGTTGTTGAACTGGGGAATCCTCCCTAGTGGGAGCATCACGACCTACATCAGCATATTGTTTCCTAAGCCTCATTTAGATATACATCTTCCAAAATTTGAGGTGATTTATTCAAAAATCTAAAGAATAAATTATATATTCTTATTTTCCTATTTAAAAACACTAATTTTTTACTTTGATTTTAACCATAACCCATGTTATATCCATCTTATTAAAACTAATTACTTCTTCACTACATGTCAGTCCACAAAAAATTTATTTCTTTCTTTATAAAAATAAAAATTACATCCACATGGTAAACTAATTAATTAAAATATGTATATCATAAAATCATTTAAATATATATATATATATATTAATAAAATAAGAACTGTCTATTTTATCATATATGAAAAAAAATTAAATTATTGAACAAGTATGAAACAAATAACTAGTATATTTATATATCATGTTTTCCTCTATACATATTCATTATAAATAAACACAAAAAATCAAACAACCCAATAATAACAATCATATGTTTTCTTACAAGTAATCTTTCTAACAAAACTGAAACTCCCCTACAAAAGTCCCACAATGACAATCTCTTTTCTACATTGTCCGAATGAAATTTAGAATAAAATATGAAAATTTTAATCTAATTATATTTTGGAATTCCCTGACCAAATCAACTAGGCCTAATTAGTAGACACAATATATTATGCCTTCCCTTCCATATACATGACTTTTCTAATAAAAAGGTAGTGTCCAAACCTCGTTAATGAGATATTATATCCAAATTAACATATCCTCACACCAATAATAACAATAAAAGTTAATAAAAATAAATTTTATAATATATATTTCAGGAAAAAAATATAATATAAAATTATAGATGGAAATTTTGTTTTTAAAATAAAATAAATAAATATGTCTCCCATTATTGAAAACAAAACTAGAGTAAACATTTATAAAGATAAATAAATAAAACAATGTAGTATTATTATGATGTCTACTACGATACTAATAAATGATCTATCCTCCACTGCTTACAAGAATTTCATGGGTCCCTTTCCATTGTATGGATCATAATAAATTATTTCTACATGGACTATTAGATTCTTGTACAAGGTTTCAGCAATAAAAATAGTAAGACACCACCAATGAGTCTCTAACAAGTGTTCACATGTATTAAATTTTGATTTCAAGATAATAAATAAAAGAAAAGAATTAATAATAATTATATTTTGAGAAACCATGTTCCATCAAAAGCACTATGATCCAAATCCATACCTACATTTGAATAAAACTAGATGGATGGTCAAAGGTCACTAGAAATGTTCAAGAACAATCCATATAGAAGGATACATGCCACCAGACATCATCATGGAATCAACTAAAAATGATACTTATTATCAACAAAGCAACAATTCCAGATGGTTAAATAGAAACCTCAACACATAGAATTTATGTCTAGTACCTGGGTCCATCATCATACTACATTATATAAGGGTCATCTGTAATCATCTATAGATACAGTGCATACCACGTTAAAGGAAAACTATACCGTGATGGTTGACCTATCATTAGTACCAAGAAAAAACCACCAAAACCCTATTGGAACACATAAAATTATTGAGTATAATAAGGAAATAATTACATAATTTTTGGATCATATAGTATCAACATATAATAAAATGTGTTCCACATCAACTATGGTAACAAGATAAACTAGAAATACTCTTGTAATCATGAATTATATATGTGTATCATAGCTAGATGCACCCAAACCAATCACCTTAATGAAGAAAAACAATCTCTACCAACACATTATGAAACTATTTCAAAAGTGTATAAAAGGGCCTCAAATGGTAAGTAATAGCCTAACTCATTGATATTGATAATTCACTCCAATGTTAATCAATTGATAGAATCCCATACCATTTTGCACACTATCATTTTTTTATTCCATTTCAATGATGTCTATCTAAATAATGGTTCATCAAAGAAAGAGTTATATAATAGAGACCTTTGAAATTAAAATATCTTGAATTTCTTTCAAGAATACGATGCCTCGTGGATTCCATTGTTGTACGTAGTTATGAAAAATATAGATGAATTGTTTTATAATTCACCAAATCTGTTGTCGATTCATGAATGGATGTTGAATTACTCATCATATCTAGAGGGTAACCTTGGGGGTATTTAATTAATATCAATATGACTATAATAAAACTACATAAATAGAACCCATATAAAATTCACGATGAATAAGAACTCATGTTTATCTATAAAAATGGACATAACCAGAGATGTCAATTATTTATTTGGAATCCTGCTCTAGTAAATGGGATGTCCTCAAAATGTTGATTTCATAATAATCTACCGATATATTTTCAATGAATTAAAGTTTTATTATTAATATTAAATCAATAATTGGTATGGGATGATTATTTATAATATGACTCGAATAAAACAACCTCAATTGAGGGTACATCTCGATCTGATAAGTAAATGTCATAAAAATTCAATGTCTTCCAAAAAATATAAATGAAGGAATATTTTATCATATAATAGTTATAGATAACATAGATCCATCATAAATCCATTATAATATATTATGGAAAATGATATATTGGGGGTGGATCTAAATAACTGATAATATTATAGAATCATCAAATCGGTCATACATTGACAAATCGTGGGAGATTAATTGCAGTCCCCCATATAGAAAAGGGGATGTCTAAAAATAAAAATTTATGCAATGGGTTTGAATCAAGTTAAAAAATAATGATGAAAACCATGTGGAATTAAATTCCATGGGGTGTGTTTAATAACCCCCCAGGTATGGTGAACTAGCTTATCATTTTTCTCAATATAATAACTTGAGTTATTCCAACACCACCAGTTGACTGGTGGGGTAATTAATATTCATAATACTTACAACCCCTCGCCCCCATTCCAATGCCAGAATATTTTAACCAACCATACGAACATTTATTCTCACACTCCTCATCCAACAAAGAATATAGTATATTTAACTAAAGTACGACCTCTTAAACTAACATATTAGTTAATACTAATATGATAATATAGAAATTTTTATACTAAAAATATATCACTCCTCAAAATAATTGAGTATATTATATTGGGTCATATATGTTTTTATAAAACCTAAATAAATTAAACATTATTCAAAAAACATTTCAAAAATTTAATATCATCTCTAGACACCAAAATCAACTCAAAAACACTTCTCTAACTTTTCAAAAAATTTACCACTAATCAGTATACAGTAGATATTCCTCCACAAAAAATCAAATGGATATACAATATCCTATATGGGATATTTTTTCAAGATAATAAATAAATTTTATGCCCCCTCCTAAAATATAATAACATTTCCAGGATTAAAAAAATTACATTCTCTTACTTATGAGATGATTCCTAATTTGAAAACATGGTCTAGAGTAGTGATTTTTTATATAACTTTATTTCATGGTGAAATGGAATATTTTTTTCATATTATAAGTTGATCTATCTTGATAAACACACTCACCTCCTCAAAAAGGTCTCCATTTTCACAAAATTCACTTTTACTAATTTAATACATCATGGGTGTCGAAATATACCTACATACAATCCTATAAACATGTATCTCCCAAAACATTCATGATTATATATTTTTTACTTTACTTCACCCCTTTTGAAAATCTAATCCCAGGACCATTGGTGAGTCAAACTAGAAAATTTAACCAATTTTTTTGGATTATATTTCATGTCTAAGATCCAATGAAAATATATTCTTAGTGATAGCATTAGTGAAAATATAATCAAATTGGTCTTTGGTAGGAATAAATTTCATATAAATTTTATATTTTTTCCACTCTATTTAATTGAATGAAATTTGTTATCTATAGTTTTTGACTAATAATGATCCATTCAATATTTAGTGATAATAGTATCACATTAACTGTCATAATAAATTCTTAGTTGTTTCTCAACATTAAATAAAAAATTATCTAGCCCTTCAATTATTAAATTCATTTTATTTCAATAATTGGGGTCAAAATTGAATTCATACACTATAGTAATCAATTTTAATTAGTTTTTTTATTTGAGTGAAAACTCTTAATGATTTATTAGATGAAAAAAATTTCATCCATTTTTTACTATATGTCATTTTAGACACCTGCCAACTCTAAAAATGAAAATGTTTGAATATTAACTAATTATCTTTTTTATGGTAACCTGTTTTTCACACAATATATGACCAATTTGAAGACCCCTTTATAAGACATAATATTCTATACCATTGGCTAACACATTTATATATCACAATGACACAAAATATATATAATATCAATTCTAGACACTATAAGATAATTTATAATTAAAAAAAATTCAAAATTATCTTTGGTTTTCTATGTCACCATTACGATCATTATTTAATTCCATCACCGCATGAATTATTCTCGGTATATGGGTTCACTCCCATATTTCATACATCAATAGAAATTATATAAATTTCATATATTTTTATATGAATATTAAATTTTCACATATATTTATTAGTAAATCATATTAAATTTTTTTTTTAAAAATCACTGATATTCCAAAAATGCTGAATTTCTTATTTAAAAAATATACAAAAAAAGATTATTCCTAAATAATAAAAATTATATTATTAACATAAAAAATTAAAAAAAATTATATTTCAATATCAACTTTACTAATTTTTATTTCCATATTTATGATGATAAATCTCAACTCCATTATATATTTATCAAACATTGAATATCAATCAGTTGTAGCCTTCATAAATCTATATAATGACTTGGTTAATTTTTACACCTGTATTGCATCATTATAAATAAATCCATCAAGATTCTTGTTTTAGAACTCTTTTTTAAGATATCCATTCAAAATTTAATATCAAACATCATTATAATTTTTTTATTATCTATATATGATTCCACAGTATTGAAAAATAATATTCCCTAAAATCATGAAATATGTGAAAATATTTCTTCAAAATCGACTCCTTCAGGTTTTTAATAACCATTAAAAAATATCCTGATATATTTTCTAAAATCTATTACTTAATCGTCCAAAATTATAAAAACCCCATTTTTTTATAACATTTTCTTTATTGGTTAATTAGACAAAATTACATGCACATTTCATTCAAGTTTTATTCATATCATCCTCCATAGAATTAATACACTTTTTTTATTTTAAAGAATCAATCAGTAAATACCACCCAAAATAAATTTTTATTTCTATTTGGTTTGTACACTATAGTATTCTTCTAGTATATAATAGTGAGAATTTATTTTTAATAAAATTCATTGGAACCATATATCTTTTGAGATTTTTATTCTATTTTAATTACTCAAATCATCTTACTCTTCATTAAATTTTTTATGACAAAATTTTAATAGGATATAGTTCATTATTAGGATAAAAATTTCTATATTTATACAAAAACATGACAATGTTTTTAGTATAATAAAATAAACAAATTTATATAGGCCACATCAATTAATGATTTATTTTAAATTATTTTGAATTCATATTAATCAATTAATTTTAACAAATTTTGTCAAGAAATTGAACCACATTCAAAATTATAGGAATCCAAAAAAATACACTCATACGAATTTTCATAAATAAATTCCAATATAATATCAATGAATTTTTTTAGACATATACTGCCATATACATTGAAATAGCCAATATATGAATTCATTTTCTACTATTTCTCATAAGAATTGATGTTGGAATCTCTTCATAGTGAACACATTGTCTTAATATGGATAAGTGAACATATTTGTTATCCCTAATAAAAAAATTGACACCATATTTTTCTAACATTATTAAACACAACTCAACTATGATTATATAAATCCTATATTAACTATTATTTCTGAGTGTTGTATAAACATCTCTAAAATGATTCATTATACAATGTTTTTTAGTGTTCTATTCAAAAGAACTTCTGATGAATTATTTAACCTTGTAAAAATGTTCATCTTGATAAATATCCCAAACATGTTATCAATTTTTCATCTAATATTATTAAATATATCAACTATATAAATATTGGGTTTCATAAACATCATATTATTGATTCCCCATACACTATCTCGTGGATTTGATACCAATAATCATATTTGTTACGTACTAACCTTGAAACAATTTAAGGATAGAAAAACATTACAGTAAATAATTCCAATATCTATTATAATATTTGAGTTACGGACACAAGAAATTAATTTTATGATTATATTTGACGAGGGTTTAGATAAATCATTAAGTAAAAAACCCATATCATTCTCATCCTTTTGGTATTTTTTCCATTAAACAATGGTGTCTTAATTCTAAAATGATTCATACTCATCTCAAATAGTTCTTCCCACATATTAACTATCTAGAGATATCACAATAAATATAAATATTCATTATATGGTAAAAGGAAAACATAATAATATTGAGCTCAAAAACACTATATAGGGCATGGTATAAGAGAAGATTTTATTAGATTAAGAAATAATGAATAATATTTTATGATTATATAATTATCAAATAAATCCTTTTATTTGATAAAATGATCATTTAATAGATGAAAGGATAAAATTACAATATAGATAATGATAGATAAAACTATAATTTATTTCATCGTGAGGGATTTAAAAATTCAAGACTTTTTAAAATCATTCATGAAAATATTTTAGGAAATAAAAATTTAATCAGTAATCTTTACACCAATTACCAATCATACTTTATATCATGAGACCTAAAGATACATCGAGGGTAGATATAATTTGGAGACCCATCCATAAAAAAATTCAAATACATTCATTATATAATAGTTTTTATTTAACAACAGACCATTAATATTTTATTGTAATCATTATTTAGTTTAATAGAAATAAATATATTTTTTTAAAATAATTCCCCAGTCCACAATTAGAAAAACATTACTGGTTTACACCCCATAATATAAAAGGTATACATACCATGTTTAGTAATATATATATATATAATTAAGTCAATAATGTAAATTTTATAGTATAATTTATTTATATAAAAAAATTATTTATATGAAGGATAAAAATAACTTCCACATAGGGTTGAAGAGATATCAAACATAATCCTTATGAATTTAGTGGGGAATAAACTAAAAATTCATATTAAATTTTATAGCCTAATAGAGGAAACATATCTTCAAAATTTAGAAAAATTTATATCATTAAAGGTAAATTGCTGAAATATTTTAAAAAAATATTTACTAATACAATTTATCATTATTATAAAATGGTGATGTTTTGAGTCACATTAAAAATATATTTTTTAACAGTTGATATAAAGACATATACAATAAAAAATTAGAAGGAAAGATTCATAAATAAACTATGAAAAAAGATAATTACAAAAATATGGATATCAAAGGAAAATATATTTTCATGAAAATAAAAACATATTTACATTTAAATGAACATTTATTGAGACCAATATAATAATAATTATAATAAAAAACATCCTTTTTAAAATTGGAAATATATAAAAATCATTGAAAATAAAAATTTATGTTTCATAATTTAATTTTAAAATTGTAGTAGAAATGAATTAATATGGAAATGAGGGAAATATTATTACTAAAATGGATTGAGTATATTCTCACCACAACATATTTTAATAAATTATAAAATCCATTAAAGATTATTTTATTAATTAAAAAGGTGATATTCTATTAAATAATGTTTTATTTTCATATAAAATAAATAATTATATGTTATATAATTATCATATAATTAATAGGTTTATGAATAAATATTCTATCACAGTAAAATGGGGATGAACTAAGGAAAATAATTCATGTATAATAATTTTTGAAGCAACAATCCTTCACAATGGACTTCAGACCTCCTCTTGGCTTCCCTCTCTTAAGGGTTACATGTTCTCCCCAGCGGCGATGGGATTCTTCTCCTCCAGCTGCTTCGTTTTCCTCCATCAGGGGTTTCGTCAATCAATCCTCTATTTCGGCTTCGACATTTCCTTCCTCGGGTATTGTTGTCTTCTCGGCAGCGATGGGGCTTTCTTACGGCTTCTTCAACTTCCTTATTTCTAGGTTCTTTCTCTACTCGATCTATGGAGTTACCTCGATTTCTCCCCTTCCACCCCTGCTCTGTCGATCTGACCCAACACACAGAACCCCATCTTGTTTGGGTGTGTTTTTTCCCCTTATGGGTTTGGGATTGTGGCAGTGGGAGTTGGGGAAATGTGGGGTTCTTCATTTCGCTGACTTTCTTCTTTGGTTTCTCTCGATCTATTTGGGGTTTTTTAGGGTTCCAATCCACGTTTTCTTTCATGGATTCAGTTTAGATTTGGACTCCTTTGATTCCATTTCTGGTTATGCGGTTCTTCAGGTTATGGGTTTCTTGTTCGTTTGTCAAGTCTCTTCTCAGATGGCGTAGTTTGTGGTTTAGTCTTTGCTATGGTATCTTGTTCTGCTGGTTTTGTTCATAGAGAACGGCTCTTTCCTCTTGAACCTAATGCTGCTTTAACACTGCCCTGGCCCCAAGTACCATTTCTCCTCTCCAGGTCGGTAGGGGCGGTGGATCGTCAGAGTCTTGGGAGGTGGCACTCAGGAAGTTATGGGTTCTCCAAGGAATGAGTCCCTTTCTCGGATGTTTGGTGTGTTTGTGCACGATGTCTGGTTTCTTGGCGGTGATGTTGGTTCCAGTGACTGGCTGCCTTTGGCTTTCTGATGCGGTGAGGAATCGGTGACGATAGTGATGTGGTGATTTTTCTATGACGATGATGATGAGTACAACGAGGATGATGGACGATGATCTTGATGGACAACACTGTAACTTCGACTGATGCGAGCATATCCTGAAAGAGATCTCCTTGTTTTTTGTGTGTATTTTTAATTTTGAATTTGGTTCACCACTGTGGAATCCTGCTATATGGTTTTGACTAATGTTCTGGTTACCAATCACCTCAAAGAAGTATTTTTTAATATAAAATAAAAAGTTATTTGGGCTAAGAATGTGGGAATATAATTTCATATAATAATTATATAAATTAATTCAATCATTAAGGAATGGGCTTCAAGAATAAATATTTTAACCCAAATAATGGAAAAAGAATAATGGAAATAACTTACAACGGATGTGTATTATACATCCAAAAACAAGGAGAAATTATGAGATAGACTAAAATTTAACTTGCCTAAAATAACATTTTTATTAGCTGATATTTATAAATTATGAATTATTTACAACGTAATTTTGAAATGGGTCATAACATGTGGTATGTCTCAAGTAATTTAAATTATATCAAATAACCCCAACTTATATTCCCCACATCAATATAATATCATTTTCCTACAATGTAATAAACCTAACCATATTAATCAATTATTTGATAACCATACTAAAATCCATTTACTTTTCTACTCTTCAATTATAATCATTAAAAATAAATTTATTTGTTAGTTATTTTTTATTTTCTTCATTATATGTGCGTAACATTGGTTGTTTTGTACTAGTGTGAAATTGGTGTTGCCAATTATCATTAATTGATTATGTGTTAATAATTTAAATAATTATTATAGGTTGTGTAATCTTTATGTTTTAGTGGGTTTTGTTGACAAATATACATTTTGATAATTTAATGGATATGGTTTTTTATAATAGAATCAATTACGGAATCATTTAATGTAATAAAATGATAATAATGAGTTATTTTATATTTATCATTAATTTTTTGATACCCCTATTGAAAAATATAAACAAAAATACCATTAAATGTACCTGAATAAAAGTTCCATAATTATTTTTTAGTATATTATTTATTTGTATCATATTTTTAATTTTTATTGATGAATATGAAATTATTGATGAGCGGGTTTTTATAACATTTAATGAATAGAAGAAGGTATATTAATAGTGCATTATATATTAATCGAATTGATAATTTATATACATATAAACATAATCATGTACTAAGTACCAATTTTATTAAATAAATAATTCCTTCTAACAAACAACATTATTTTCAATATAAAATTAAATATGTTGTATATATTGGAGGATATCTACACGAAACATGGACCACACATTCATTTTACAATAGAATGGAGATAGATAAATAATGATTATTACATAAACATAAAAAAATTTAAATATATATGTTATATATATGATATGATATTATTATAGATATAATAGTTTTGTAGGGGTTGATGTGAAATATAGGGATGAAATTTTAGAGAATGGATAGTAATAGGGTCAAGGGCATTAATTGTCTCCTAAAATGTATGGGAATTTGATGACTTCAGGAACATTATAATCACTATGGAATACAAAATATGGAATACAGGTCTATTGGAGGTAAAATAGGTATTTTTTAATTTAAATTTTAAATGATAAGAGTTTTATGAAGTTGGTGGATGTGAAATCAATTTATAGGTGAAAATGAGAAATAATTCCTTATAATTGAAGGTCAGATGATGGTTAAAGATATAATAACCTTGAATTAAGGTTAATTACCTTGTAAGTTGTTGGTGATAGATTTATTATTGAAATTAAATCCTAAAAATTGTAATATTCATGGTATATGATTCATTTATATTATTTTAAAATCCACACCATGGTTGAATAACTTGATTTAGCCACTGTTATCATTTTTTAGTTATTTACCTTGGTAGTTTTTTATATTCCTATATGATAACCCTTATTACAAAATTATTTTCTATTGATACTAATATTTTCTTCTATTAAACATTATTAAAATTATAAATATTTTGAACATTATTTCTAATTGAAAACATATTATACATAAGGAAATTATTTTTATAGAAAAATGAATATATAGATATTTTTATTTTTATTATTATTTCATGTCAGTTATAAATTATACAAGGGGTAAAATATTAATAATATTAAAGAATATTTTTTATCAAATCATCATTCAGTATTTTTCTTTTTGGTTTAATATATAATATTGATAGAGTTTAAATGAAAATTTATTGTAAAATACAGTTTTATGAATATAATTTTTTTATTGTGTATTTGAAATTATTAATTGAAAATATTTATAAAAAAATATATTTTCTTTTCAATCATATTATACATGTGATATTTGAAAAAATATACATGAATTATATAGATAATTTTTTATATTGACAATTAAATGATTATATAATCTGGGATACCTTATTAAAAAGCTATAAAAATCGTAGCCGAATACCTAAGGATAAGAGAAGTAGTATTGGTTGTCATGGGTATAGAGTCAAGTATAATGAATCTCATAGTGATTAGAAAAAAATATTATCATGAAAATGATTCTTCTATTTTTTTAATTAATAGATATCATCTGAGTCTTAGACTAAGCCAATCCATAGTGAAAATACCACTCAAACTAGATTGGATAAAAGATCCTTATATGGGATGCATATACTACAAAATTAAATTTCATATACATTCTATATTGACTTCATAATTTTATTACATTTATTTATAGTCTCTAAATTAATTGATTTTTAACAATAGTATTATTTTAGATATAACATAAATCATTTTCATTTATTGAATTTTATATTTGAATATATCATTGAATTAATGAAACAAACCTTCTCGGGTACAAAATTACACTATCTTAAATAAATTTCCTCCTCATGATTGTTATCTCTCTCATCAAATAATAAATTTAATAATTTTCTCAATAAGTACATGAATCATGTGATATTAATATACTAACATCCACTATAATTGTTCATAAATATCATTCCAATCATACAAAAAATATCCCTCTTGTGTTTCAAACCATTTTTATAGTTTGGAAAATTATCTGTGGACCATGAGATGATGTTATTAATTCCAAGACAATGATTGTAGTAGTTATAAAAAATTGTTACATCTGAGATTGACCTAACATCCAATAATTTGTATTTTGAAACGGATTTCATTGCAGTGAAATCACAGACATTATATATTACTAAATATTTTTGGATGATTGTTAATGTTTATATTTATATCATAGATATCCATTTATGTATTATAGTCCAAATATATAATAATAATAATAAAATACATATCATTCTTACATTTGGTTAGACCCAAAATTCATAGAAAACAATTCCTCTATAATTTATATGAACCCTTTCTCCCCAAAAACATAAAATCACATAACAATCAATATATTCAATTACATGTGTATTATCAACATATAATATTATATTCCCTATATATTTTTTTCAATCACATAAAATATATTACAAACACTATGTTCTATATTTACCTTGAATATATCGGTTTCCATTCCAGTACTATTATACAGACCTTTCTCTGATGCCAATTGGGATTCCCATATCAATATTCCCAAACCACGTGTTGATAAATTTATTCCTTATAATGTGACATTGAAACCAACTTATATGACAAAAACTAAAAATTTATAATTAAAATATAAATAATAGATAATGATCCACATACACACACAATAAAATTTATTTATAGATTTTATAGAGTAAGGTGAGAAAATTTAAAAAAAACTACTATATTTCTAATACAATAGATATTTTTTCCACTTAACCAAATTTTTTTATTTTAGTATAAGTCATTAGCATCTCAAAAAATGTATATTCACTTTATCCTAATATAATAATATCTTGAATATTACACATATTTAATCCATGGGGAAAGAAAAAATTGTACAGGTGAGATCAAATGCCCTTTAACATGGACCATATTATAAAACCATTAATAGAATAAATAATTGATTAATTGTATGTAAAGAGTAATAAAAAAAATTCAATATTATAGAGAAAATTACATTATTATATAATTATTGAGAAAATTTAAATGTAGTTAATAACATGGATAATACTAACTGGTTTTTAATAAAATATTACATACATTTGAATATCATAAACATACCTTGATGGCTTTATTGAACAACCATAGACATCAATGAGCATGGTTTACAGAACATACCCAAGAATGACATAATATTGAATTAATAACCCATTGAACAGTTTATCATTTTTAATAATATTATATAACTATATAATATAGTGGAAATAAATTTTGATAAAATAATACGTAATAAAATATTAAACATGGTGGAATGGACATAAAAAGATAAAAATGTATCTCAATGATAAAAATTATTTTATAAAAACCTTGAATGGATTATGTAATAGAAGAATCCAAGGACAATTAAAAAATGTGATATATTAAAAGAATATAAAAAACATTGAATAAGATATTTTTTATATTTTAGATGGTAAATTGTTATTATATACATTATATATAAGAAAATGGGTGTATAAGAATATTTTAGTTTCAGGGAATTGAAATTGAGTCATAGAACTCATACCTATATTATCACCATCCATGACAGTGCTTTAGACTCATGCATAATAAATATAACCATGTTAGTCATTTATCTCATAACATTATTTAAATATATTAAGTTTAATTATATTCAATTTCCATCATATGTTATAAAATCATTAGTTATTTATTGTTTATTTAGTCATGAGATTTTACTAATATTTATTGTTGTATAGAAACTTAAAAATTTCACAATTGATCCTCAATTTTTTATTTCAATTTCACCATTCCTATATTATTCATGGTGTTGGATTAATTTTGTTTTAATGGTTATTAATTTACCATATTCATTTTATTGATATTAATGGAATGTTTTTCCATAATAGAATATATTGCGAACATGTTTTGTGTAATTAATTGATAAAAAAGAAAATTTTATGTTGAAAAACTTTTTTTTGTTACCCATATAGAAAAATATTCGCAATAAGACTTTCCATTCAAGTTATTAAGATATTTTTTACATAATTATTAAAAATTTCATTATTTCTCTAAATGAGAGTTTTATATACGAATCATGAAAATGAAATTTGTGATGTCATTATTTCATTAACATTAAAAAAAATGGGTGGTATATAATCAATATGATTTGTATTAAAAAAATTCCAAACATATTTAATTATAACCTATATAATTTCTTAAATTCCATTTTTATTCAATAAAAAATTCATTTAACTGTCCATGTACGGCGGTGAATGAAAATGTCATATGTTATTCAATGATGCAATGGTCCCCATTTAATATGACCAGTGTTTTCATTTTCCAATAGATGGATGGAAAATATAGATCTATTATACCAATTTCCAAATAAAATAATGATATACTTGTGATAGAAATTCCATTATATTAGTATATTTACAATAGTATTAGAGGTGCTTGATGTAAATGTCTGAAATAAAAATGTTTCAGAGTAGACAATACACATGTTGAGGGCTTAAATAATCTCTTAAAATACATCATATTATATGGTTAAATGAGATATTTTCTTATTACTAAGGTAGTCAAAATTGGATGTTAAGTCCATGGGATGTAAAATATACAATTATTTAATGTAAGTTTGAAGAATAAGTCTATAATTGTGTGTGTGAAAGTGATATTGTGTTATTTTCCTAAAGAGGGGGATTTCATTGGAATAAAATGTTAGTTAAAGTAGAATGGGGGAATCACATGGTAGTAAAATAATTTCAGTAATGAAATACTAGAAATACATTTTTTATTTAAATTCATAATTTAAAAAGTTCATCTAGAAGTACTATTTTTCAGGTTATTAATTAATGTAAAATTGAATTACTTATTATTACCATTTGATAACTTCTTCAATTATTCAGTATAGTAATTGTCATTTCATAAAAAATAAAATACGAACCTTCATTGGATATTTCAACATGATAATTATGAATTTGGACTGACAATAATGTAATTCATCAACTAGATATTCGGAAATGTACTTTTATATTTAAAAATGTCATATATAGAAACCCCCCACATGGATGAGTGGTGTGGTTGGCCGTGAGGGGTCTGGGGCGTGCATTGCAGGGTCGAGTTCCTTGGTGTGTTTTATTTCCATGTGTACCTTGTCATGAAAAAAATATATTATATATAAATAAAATATTTTTGTAGGAAAATAATTTCATAAGTTGGAATTTTTGTATTAGTTTCTTTCAATTAAAAATGAAATGAGTTGAAATAAAATAATAAATTGGAAAATTCATTTTATAAACATCATCTTCTGTTCATAAAATCATTTATGTCATAAAGAATTCATAGCACCAAATATACAAAATTTAATTAAATACTTTTTAAATAAAAAAAGTTTTAATAGGAAATTTAACTAAATTATTTTAATAGGTTTGTGTTAATTATTTTTATTTAAAACTACAAATGTAAATTTAATTTTTTTTTGATATATATGTAATCTATTTCATTGATAATTACATGCTTATTTTATCTTTACATTTACATAAGAAACCCCTCATTATATATATATAAGATATACACATGAGATACACATCCATCGTCGAAATTGGAAGTGATTCATCTTGAATGGATATTATAGTGATATTTTGGAGATTGACTTTATATATCATTTTATTTCACTCAATATTTTATTTTTTTAGTATTAAATTAGAGTGGTCAATACCAAAATCATATAAAGATACCTCTCTTTCAAGCATAGAAAAATGAGAATCATCTAGAAGTCTTATAATACAAGATTTAGATTTTTATTCTTTATATATTTATATCATTTTATACCAAAATAGTTTTATAACCTATAATATAAAGGAATTATTATAATATTTATATATTAAATATGACATGGTACATTTTCATTTATTATTTCATCTTAAATTATTTATCATCAAAATAATGTATTATAATTTATTTGTGAATTAAAACATTTAACATTCATGATTAATCATTTTTAATTATGATGAAACAAATATAGCATTTAGTCTATTTTTTATTGAGTAAAAATAATAGATTGTACATACTATAGAGGATCTATTATCTGAATTTTAATTAATTAATTCATCAGTTTAATGAGATTCCATTTCTATAATGAACTGAAAGATAATTTTCTATTTCTATTGATAAAGGAAAATACCCTCACCACATCAACCTTTTAAATATTAATATATATCATTTGAAAGAGATGAAAAATCCTTCTGTTACATGGTTTTTAATATTTTGAACCAAAGTAAAATGAATTTATTTTATCTCTAATATAAAAAACATCAAATAATAAATCTCATAATGTGGTGATCTTCTAATTATTGAATCTCTTATTGAGAATAGTGTTTCACCTAAATATTACATCATGTACATCCTAGAATATAAAAATCACACATGACATATTTGTTGATTAATTGAAATAATGTTAATATCTTTTGAGACCACAAAATTCATTATTTATTTATTTTATATGTATTTTGTTTAATATTTGAAAATTTTATTTTTTCAAAATTATATAAAACATTCTAATAAAATATATCTAAATCATTTATTTTCTAGAAAATGATAAAAATAATTTATTTAAATCAGTATTCCAATAATTTTTATAATATTGAATGTCAGTGGTTTTCATGTCAATGATTATAGTGGCGATGAACCTAAATATATATATGGATCGAATCGATGTATATTATAGATTAAAAGTGATATGTAAAGATAATATTGAAAATAACTTATTTATTTTTTATATATGATTGTTGGATGATTCAATACATATAGAACTATAAATCATAAATAATTTGATGAAATGAATTTCTAATTAATATCTAATAAACCCGATAGTTTTACATCATCATATGTTTTATGATTAATTAAAATCCAAATAATCTTGTTTTTTGTGTTTATTCTATAGCCTTCGCTTGTTAGGATTTCACTGTAATAACATATAAGATTTATTTTGGTAATAGTTTTACTACGATACTAATTAATACTGGTATGACCATGATACTTATTATGTAGAAATGATTCTAGGATACAAATTATAGTAGATACAACACTGAGCTATTGGATTAGTGGTGGATGTAAATTGAGCTATTAGATTTGGTGCATGGATCTTAGAGCTATTGATTATAGTATTAGAGGAATTTCCAATCGTTTTAATCAATGGATTTCATAAATAAGTAGAAAGAATAAAAATATGACATTTATAAACTGGATACCATTAAAAATGAATAATTTAATGGAGACCTCACAACCATTCTACAGTTCTACCATTTACTTTGGTAAAAATGTTAGGATTTTAATAGCCTTTATTAGTTGAATTATGGTAAACTATTTGTCAATATTTTGTTTATTTAAATTCAACATCATTTTCTATTTCTAATATGTATTTTATGATGATGAGTAGTTTGAATTTCTTATACATTTTCTTTGAAAATTTTATTTCATTTGATGGGTTTAATAGGCGTTAATAATACTAATTTATTTTTATTTTGGGAGAATAATATTTTAATATTTCCTATAATTGTATACATTTTTTAGGAAAGAATTATTTAGTTTTTGTAAACCAAAATTAACATCATGTATTATTTTTAGTGTAAAATATTAAATTTCAATCATACATTTTGAATCCAAGTGAGATTATACTATATAAACTAATATTGATATTTCATAATTTTTATATTATAAATTCATATAATAATTTTCCTGCACTTTAATAGGTGTGTATAGAAATTTTTTATGTATGCTGATTTTTAATTTGGGATATTATGATAAATTAAATCATAAAATATCACCATTACTTGATGAAAATTATTATGTGTATTAGAAATATAAAAAAAACATATTATTTCATCATTAGAGTTACAAATATTCTTCTACATATTAAATATTATAAATTTTCTAACAATGACCTTTCCACTTTTAATAAAGAAGTGAAAAATGAGTATTTAGTAAAATAATGTATAAAAAATATTTTATTATTTTATATTTATGAAATTTTTAAATCTATATTTCTTTTTGTTGAAAATGGTATGTAATTTAGAAAAAGTAATAAGTGATATATTTTAGAAGATCAAAAATCATAGAAAAATAAATATTTTTTCATTGAAAATATTGTCTATCGTTTTCCTCTACTCACATGAAGTTATTGCTGAAATCCACATGTGATTTATAAATGTTGTTAAATCCTATAATTTCTTGGTGAGAATGAATAATATGATGATTAGTGTGGTGAAAATAGATTAGATATCCTGCATATGGAATGTTATTCACAAAGCATTCCAATTTATGCTTTATATTTCATTACTATGTGACTTCTCGTTGATGTAATTGGTAC
This sequence comes from Viscum album, assembly GCA_963277665.1. Taxonomy (NCBI): domain Eukaryota; kingdom Viridiplantae; phylum Streptophyta; class Magnoliopsida; order Santalales; family Viscaceae; genus Viscum; species Viscum album. The sequence goes on from OY728141.1 coordinate 1,145,326,612, forward strand.
CTTACAAATTTTTTGATTCTATTATAGAAAGATGTATAAAAATAAAAAAATAAAAATTTATTTACATTTAAAAACATAGAAACTTTATATAGTTGTAATATTAAAATAATATCATCCAAGAAATGTTATGGAAATGTTTTTTATGATTGTGAATGTGATGCTTCCAATGGTGACATTTATAACCTATAAATTCTATTTTTAAAACAAAATTGATTTATAATAAATTTTTATAATGAATGAAAAATAAAAATTTTTTAATCTAATCTTGTTTTTCATCAATATAGAATGAATGGTCATATTAAACATGATTATCCTGATCATAATAAGTATGAAAGACATTATTATATAATATACTCATTGAATAAAAAATGAAAATGAATTATCATTATGGATATGTAGAACACAATATAATGTGACTCGATAACATATAGTTTATATCAAATGTTTATAATAGTTGAAAAATAATGGATTCTATAAAAAATTTACAAAAATCAGAAAAAAAAATGTAATGGGAAAATGGACCATAGAATATATTACATACTAATCACTAATTTCAAAATATTTTATGATTCAAATTATGCAGATGATTTTAAAAGAGGGAGTTCAATAGTCAAAAAGTTCTGTAAATATATTTATGGGATGAGTGATTTTTTTAGAATGTGAAAAAATATATCAAAAACTATATAAGATGTATAATGATCATAAAAAATAATCTCGAGAAAGAAAATATATATTTTAAATGATTGATGAAATATTTTTCAAGAAATGAAAATAAAATGTGAATCTTATATCATAAATATAAATTTCCAAATAGAATGTGTTAACCAATATGATGATCTAACAATAAAAGAAAATATTTAATAATTTGACGTGCCTGAATAAGATAATATAAAATAGAATGGAGAAAATTTAATTATAGAGTCTTTCCCTCATGATATATTTATAATTGAAAAACATATTTATGAGATCACCTAAATTAATAAGTTACACTCCATGTTGAAAAAAATAGTTTTACCATATATATATTTATATATAATCTATTTTATTATATATATTTTTCCATTAGGATGAAAATCAAAATAATTTTAAGTGTAAGGGAAAAGCGTATTTTGTGATGGGATATTCGTAATGAGCCCATCACCCAATTTAAATCGTCATTTCTGCGGTACTAGTTGTGATGAGAAATGAGAAAACCAAAAAATAGTCTTAAATAAAAATGTTAGTGATGGGAAATCTGCCCCATCATAAATACCATTCATGTGTATTTTATAATAAACATGGGAATGGTATTTTAGATGGATATATACCCAAATCACAAATAAATTCAGTTGTTATTGTTATTTGTGATAGGCATTAATTCCCATAAAAAATAAGATATGATGGAAAAGTGTTTCGGATAGGTCGACACGAAATGGCTATGTTCTCACCCGGTCAGATCCCCCGATCAGTTTCCTCCTCGCCTAGGGTTTCTTCCTCTCTCAATGTAGCGATGCCTCATAGCCCCTAAATTCTCCTTCAATTCATGCGGTTTTTTCTCATTTCCATCATTTGTTCCATCTCAGACTCATTCTCAAGGGTGGATCTATCTCGTTCGGCGGCCGTAGATTCAGGTGTGCTTCGACTGTGAGTGGTTGATGGAATATTGGCTCTTCCCCAGCTTCCTATTCTGTGCTCTGAACTCGCGATCAGTTCTTCCCTTCCAGGTCAGACTAGGAGCGTCTACTTCAAGGAGTTTTTGGGCTTCACAGTCGGGCGTTCGTGGATATCCAAGCATCTCCCTCTTCTTTTAGGGATTTGATCTCCTTTCCTCCTCAATCTCTGTTTTTTCTCACTTTCCAGAGGGTTTTAATCCCCGGTACTATTCCTTATTTGGTTCCATGCTTCGATGAAGCATTCAGTCTTTTCGGATGTATTTGTTTTTTGTGTTTTTGTGATGGGTTTGGATCATTTTTCTACTGGTTGTTCATGGAGGGTGTGGGTGTTATATATTTTTTATATATTTTATTCAAAATATTTACTGTTATAATTTTATTTAAATTATTTAAATAGTGTTTTTTAATTTTGAACCGGTGTGACTCTCACCAAGAATTGTGTCTTTTCAGTTGAACCAATGCGTTCTTTGATCGAAATGGTGAGATTGAAGCGGTGTGTCCCTCACCAAGAGTCATCTTGTTTCGGTCTAACCAATGTGCTCTTTGATCGAACTGGTGCAATTTTAGCTATTTATAATCGATAAATAGGCGATGATGAGATTGCTTATGGATTGAATTAATTCATTCCTAGAAATTCTCCAGAGTTCTCCCAACATCAATGCAGTGAGGTAATCGGAAACTGGTGTTCGATTTTCCCCAAACCGTGGTGAAATCCTCGAGGGATACTTCCATCGAGAACCCTAGACCATCAATGTGGGGGTGGATCAAACCCGTTTGCACAGTGAACCCATTTCACGCATCAAGGTTCTATCCATCTTACTTTCTGCCAACTTATTTTTCTAACAATCAAAAGGGTTTGAAACGACAGAACCATCAAGATCGATTCTGAATCTCTCAAAGCCATGAACCAATATATGGTCAAACTTGACCATTTCGATGGCAACAACTTTTCCTGGTGGCAAGACAAGATGAAATTTCTTCTAATAGTGTTGAAGATTTCATACATTCTGGAACCAAATCTTCATCCCATACCCGATGAGCCCATTTCAAATGATGATGGTCCAGCTGTTGACATGACTCAAGTAGAGCACATTTGGGAAATGAGGAAGAAATGTGACGATGATGAAGTCTTGTGTCAAGGACACATTTTCAATACATTGTCAAATCATCTTTACGACTACTTTCGCCTAATGAAGACCACTCGAGAGATTTGGGATGCACTCAAATTCAAGTATAAAGAGGAGGAAAAAGGTACCAATAAATTTCTTATTGTAAGGTATCTAAATTATATGATGGTTGATAACAAGCCCGTGATGGAGAAAATTCAAGAGATTCATGTAATAGAAAATAAACTTCTTTCCCTTAAGATCAATATACCAGAAATATTTCAAGTAGGTGCAATTATTGCTAAATTTCCTCTTATATGGAAAGATTTTGGTAACTCACTTATTAGGAAAAGTGATGATATTTCCTTAGAGAAATTGAAAAAACTTCTTTATATTGAATAAGAATCCATGTTTGAGAGACATGGGTATGGCTTAGAAATTTGATACCAAGGTTAATATTGTTGAGGGAAAGCAACAACAAAATACTTCCTTACATGTCAAGAAGAAGAGTCAATAATTTAAGAATAATGGAAATCCTTCCAAGAAGAAAGAAGATTGCTTCTTCTGTGAAAAACCAGAGCATTTAGCAAGGGAATATCGCTATCAAAAGAAAGTCGACAAACCCACTGCAAATATACTTACTAAATAAAATCTAGTCGCAATGGTATCCGAAGTCAACACGACTTCGATGAAGATGGGATGGTGGCTATATTCTGTAGCAATAGTGAATGTGTGCAAGGATCGTTCAATGTTCCAAACATTTGATGATTATACTATCGCGAAGGAAGTACATCATGGAAATAATGCATGCCTCAACGATAGTGGACAAGGAAGCGTGGAGATTGACTTTACTTCTGGGAAGAAGTTGACCCTTCTCAATGTGTTGTATGTTCCTGAAATTCAAAAGAACATAGTTTCAATTGACCTTTTCTGTAAAAAAGGATTTCAGGTTTCATTCGAATCCAACAAGGTTATCTTGTCAAAGGGAGGCATGTTTGTGAGAAAAGGGTATTCAAATGATGGGATGTATCAACTATCTATTAATAATATGATTCAATCTTATGCTTATTTGATTGAATCTTCTAATTTCTGGCATGATCATTTAGCACATGTTAATTTTATTTCATTAAAAGTAATGACGAAGTTAAAATCGATTAACTTTGAAACATATTTTAATAAATGTGAAACATGTGTAGAATCTAAAATAGTTAATATTTCTTTTCATAGTGTTGAAAGAAATTCTGATACATTAGATTTAGTGCATTCTGATATATGTGAATTAAATGGTTTGTTAACTAGTGGAGGGAAAAGATATGTTATTACTTTTGTTGATGAATGCAGTAGATATTTACATATATATCTTCTTAAAACAAAGGATGAAGCCTTTAATGTGTTTAAGAAGTATAAAGCATAAGTTGAAAACCAATTAGACAAAAAGATTAAAATATTACGCTTAGATAGAGATGGTGAATATTTTATGAATTAGTTTAACGAATACTGTGAATAAAATGGTATAATTCACCAAATAACGGCTCCTTACACACCTCAGCAAAATGGCTTCGCTGAAAGGAAAAATATCACTTTTGTAGAAAGGGTAAATTGCATGAATAATAAATCTAAGTTTCCATTAAATTTATGGGGCGAAGGTTTATTGGATGCATGTCATATTCATAATAGGATTTCATCTAGAAAATATAAGTTATATACTTATGAAATTTGGAAAAGAATAAGACCTAATCTTTCTTATTTCAAAGTGTGGGGGAGTTTAGCTTTTTATAGAATTACTGATCCTAAAAGAACTAAAATTGGTCCTAGAGAAATTAAAGGTGTTTTTTTTGGATATGCCGAAAATAGAAAAGCATATAGAATTATGGATTTAAAAGCTAATATAATAGTTGAATCGAGGGATGTAGAGTTTTTTGAAAATAAGTTTTATAAAGATGATGTGGAGGATGTGATTCAACATATCCCTATCTCATGTACTTCATCTAGTTCAAATATAATAATAGATAATTATGATGATTCTCAACTTGAACCTAAATGGAGTACAAGAATTATGAAGGAAAAACATCTCCATCAAGTTTTTATTTCCCCTGATACCATAATTTTTCTTGTTGAAGGAGATCAAAATAATCAACTTCTGAATAAGTAACCTATGGTTTTTACTACAAAAGATGACCCAAAGACTTATGAAGATGACATGTCTTCTAAATATGTTTCTTTTTGGAAGAAAGCAATTAATGATGAAATGGATTCTATTATAGGGAATAATACTTGGGTTATTATGGATTTACCAAGAGGTTCAAAAACTATTGGTAGTAAATTGGTATTCAGAAAGAAATATGATTTCAATGGTAACATTCAATATTTTAAAGCTAGATTGGTTTCCAAAGGTTTCAGACAAAAAGAATGGAGTGATTATTTTTATACATATGCCCTATAGCACGAATTACTTCAATAAGGATATTATTTTCTTTAGCTTCAATTAATCATTTGTATGTTTATCAAATGGATGTCAAAACTAATTTTTTTAATGGATAATTAAATGAAAATATTTACATGGAACAACCGAAAGTATCTCTTTTACAAGGTAATGAAAACAAGGTATGTAAACTTGTTAAATCTCTTTATGGTCTTAAACAAGCTCTGAAGCAATGGCATGAAAAATTAGATTCTATTATTTTATCTAATGGTTTTTCTCATAATAATAGAGATAAATGTGTTTTTTCAATGTTTACAAAAGAATATGGATTTATTGTATGTATATATCTGGATGATATGTTAATTTTTGGAACCAATATGATTGGTATAGTCGAGACCAAGAATTATTTATCTTCTATGTTTAAAATTAAGGATCTTGTAATAGTTGATACTATTCTAGGAATTAAAGCTAGAAAACATAGTAGGGGTTATTCTTTAAGTCAGTCTCATTACATAGAAAAAATATTAAATAAATTTGACCATCTTGGTTTCAAGGATGTCAATACTCTATTTGATTCCAGTGTTAAAATTTTTATAAATACGGGTAGAGCTGTAGCACAACTTGAATTTGCTAGTGTAATTTGTTCTTTAATGTATGTAATGCGTTGCACTAGACCTGATATTACTTTTTCGGTATATAAAATGAGTAGATATACTAGTAATCCTAGTGTGGATCATTAGAGTTGTGTAATAAGAATTTTTGGATACTTAAAAAAAGACCAAAGATTTATGTTTATACTATAATGATTATCTGGCTGTATTAGAAGGATACACCGATGAAAGTTGGATTACCAGTATTAGTGATAACCAATCCACTTCAGGATGGTTATTTACTCTTGGAGGTTGTGTTGTTTCTTGGTTGAGCAAGAAACAAACATGTATTTCACATTCTACCATGGAGTCATAGTTTATCGGCTTAGCAGCATGTGGAAAGGAAGCTGAATGGATTAGGAATCTATTATTGAATATTAGATAGTGTCCTAGTCTAATGCCTCTTATCTCTATCAGTTGTGATAGTGAAGCAACATTATCAAGGGCACATAGTTGTATTTACAATGGAATGTTTATACTTGTATGTTTGAGACACTATTATGTTAGAAAATTGTTACAAGATGGTACCATAACAATTTTTTATGTGAGATCATGTAAAAACCTTGCAGATCCGTTTACAAAATCTCTAATGAGAGAGGTTATTTGTCCAACTAATAATGATATGGGGTTAAAGCCCATATAATAAATCATTTCAGTAATGGAAACCCAACACTTTCTTTAGGTAGATCCTAATCAAAGTGTGTAATGGGTAAAAACAAGTTACGAAGATGATTGTTGATATTGACAATTATAACCCCTATTTTTTGGTGTCAATATCATCCGTTATAACAATAGGTTGAGTTTTAAACTCTTACCAAAATATTAACACTCAATGAGAAATGTTCTATATTAATGGAAACACATTGTAATATTTTTCCTATGTGAACATAGAAGTGGGGCCGCTTCTTACAGTAGTTAATGGGTTTACTCCTTAGAGAGTTCATGAAAAGGATATAAGCACATGGCCTTAAAAGTGCTACAAAATGAGATGTTGGATGAAAGTTAATTATTTGTATGATTTCTCTAGTTTATCTTAATGGTTAATAAGTTTAATGTTTCGACAACTTAGAAATATGATAAACTTTGAGATAATGATACTAAGTACAGTTTTAAATCAAATTATAACTTTATTATGTATAATGGATCACCTGTGATCTGGAGAATTAATATTTATGAATAAAAATGGGGGATTGTTATATATTTTTTATATATTTTATTCAAAATATTTATTTTATAATTTTATTTAAATTATTTAAATAGAGTGTTTTTCAATTTTGAACTGGTGTGACTCTCACCAAGAATTGTGTCTTTTAGGTTGAAACAATGCGTTCTTTCACCGAAATCGTGAGATTGAAGCAGTGTGTCCCTCACTAAGTGTTTTCTTGTTTCGGTCGAACCAATGAGATCTTTGATCAAACCGGTGCAATTTGCACCATTTCTAATCTATAAATAAGTGATGATGAGATCGCTTATGGATTGAATTAATTCATTCCTCTAAATTCTATAGAGTTCTCCCAACATCTTTGTAGTGGGGTAATTAGAAATTGGTGTTCGATTTTCCCCAAACCATGGTGAAATGATCGAGGGATACTTCCACTGAGAACCCTACACCATCAACGGGGGGTGGATCAAACCCTTTTGGACAGTGAACCCGTTTCACACATCATGGTTCTATCCATCTTACTTTCTACCAACATATTTTTCTAATAGTGGGTCATCAGCGTGAAGGCTTTGGTGTGAGTTTGTAGAGCGGCTTGCCGGCTATGGATCTTGTTCAGCGGTGGCGTGGGTTTCGGCAGTGTCTTAGATGGCGTTGGTGTATTGTGGTTTGGGATAATGTAAATGGCGCATCATGGTGTTCTGCTCGGGAGGCTCCTATTCGAAGAATAATGGTCATCAACAATGGTGGTGTTCCATCTGTATCAGCACATTTTTTGTTTTGAGGTTGACTATTATGGAGGCAGTGGTGTTGGATATCTTCTACGTCAACAGTTCTAGGGTTGCATGCTGTTGTTTTGGCCTGGAATCAGGCATTTCATTCTCTGCTCTGGATCAAGAATTCCCCTACAATCATTGAGGTGGAGCTGCACAGAGGAGTTCAAGGGTTATTGAGATGTGAGCTTAAGCAGGTGGCATCAAGATGAAGATTGTGAATATGACTCGTTTTATGGCAGTGTGGATGTGTTTGGATCTGGCGTTGTTGATGATGGTGGTTGTCAGTGTGTGATAGATGGTGATAATGGTACGTGGGCTGGATCGTGGTGATAGCGGGATGTGGGATGGCTCGTAATCTGATCATGGTGGTGTTTGATCGGTTTTAATTTGGAGTTTTGGAAATTTTCTCGCAGTTCATTGAAATTTTAATTTTCAATGCGTGGATTTTGTCGTGGTTGAATTTGAAACATTTGGGTTTGTTTTGGTTCACACATACCCTTTAAAAGTTTCTTTTAAAAATAAAAATATATATTTTGGATTGCAAATATGTCCCATCACAATTATTATTTTTATAACATATAGGGTTATTAATTATGTATACTAATTTCAACGGGACTTTTCATAACTAAAACTATTTGTAATGGGAAACCAGTCTCAATTAGTTCCTCTGCTAATAATCAAACCTATATATACCCCACTTAATTTTGTTTCATTTCCTCCTCCTTTGAACACTCATCTCTCCTGGTACTATCTTTTTATCCTCCTTTTACATTTTAATGTTTAAATTTTATGTCAATGAAAAATTTATTCTTTGCATCTGATAAAGAATTCACTTTAAGGAACATATTTAATATTTTTAATTTTTAATTAATTAATTTTATATGAGTAATAATTAATATTAACTATTTGTCGTTAGTTTTAATTCTAATTTCCTAGTTTTGTTTAGAAATAATTAGTTTTAAGTATTTTTTTAATTAGACGTATCTAGTTTAAATTGTTGATAATTATTTTTAATTAAAATTTATTATATTAAATTAGTATTAATTTTTTTTAATTGTTAAAATGTAGTTTTAATTATCTATAATGAATTTTAACTATTTTAAATTAGAGATAATTATTAGAAATTTGTGATAATTAGTATAACAATACCGTATTTAGTATAAATTTTTTGTAGAAAGTGGAGATTATTAAAAATTAACAGAAATAAGGGTTAATTAATAGAAAATAGAAATAATTTATATATCTTAATAATAAATATATTAAATTTAAATTAGTTTTTATTAATCAATAGTAATAAGTAATTAATAAAATGTAGTAATTAATACTATTTTTTAAAAATTAACGGTAAATATTAAAAATTGTAATACTATTAGAAAAAAATAATGATAGTTAGTAAAAATTAGAGACAATATGTAAAAATCAGGGATACTAATTAAAAATGAGGATTAATTATTTGAAAAGTAATTATTTGATATCTGTGGAATTTATTTGAATTTTTCGATGCTTTTTAGAAATTGACTGTAAATATTAGAAAATTACGATAATTTCTAAAAAAAAATACAAATAACTAGTAAAAATTATATATATTAACATCAAATTAGTAGTAAATAATAATAATTAATAGTAATCAGTATTAATTTGGTGTAATTTGTTAAAATTACTGATAATAATAGTCAATTACAAAAACAATTAGTGGTAATTAGTAAAAAATAAAGGTAATTTGTACTAAATAGTAGTAATTACAAAAAACTATTGATAACTAGAGATAATTAATTAAAATGAGTTCTAATTATTGCTACATAATAAAATATATTGCTAATTAGTGGTAATATGAAAACATTAGCGGTATTTAGTGGTGAATAGTTAAAATAAGAAGTAATTAGTCGTTATTAGTTAAATTTAGTGGTAGTTCGAAAAAAAATTGGTAATTACTAAATATATGAATAATTTTTTAAAAATTAGTAGTAATAACTAAATATTACTGGTAATTATTAAATATTAGTAATAATTACAAAAAATTGGCGATACCAACAAAAATTTAGTAGTATTTAGTAAAAAATAATCATAATTTGAAATAATTTTCTATAAATTGTAATAATCTATAGTAAATAGAACTAAATTTTGATAAAGATCATCGATTATAAGAAATTGACAATCATTATAAAAGAATTGTAATTAATAAAAATTATTTTTAACTATAAAAATTTAATGTAATTAGTAGTAATTAATGGTATTTATATTAAATCTACACTAATTATTAATAAGAAGTGATAAATTGATAAAAAAATATTATTTATAAATAGATTATAATTTTTTAGTTTTATTATTTTTAATGGAACATTTTTTATCAAAATAATCATCATGATATTTTTATTTTTTATTTTTTACCAAAATATGAAATAAAAATGTCGACAAGAATATTTATTACATGATCATGATTGGATAAATCATCATAGGAATCCAAATGATTCTATTATAAATCCTCAATATATTGAGGGTGTTAATGATTTAATATCATTTTCATCATAAAAAATTGAATATTCTTAAGAAGGATAAATATTTTTCCATGAATGAAATGTGATTTGAGAAGGTTTGACCCCTGTGAACTTATTTGGGGCTATCTATTTTATTTTTATTTTCTAAGAGATTTAGTTTTTTCATAACAACATGGTGAAACGTTTTCTAGAAATAATATCCAAATTATTTTTCTTAATCCATAATAGTTTCAAACATTAATACATGATCTTGCGGGCCAATCTTATTAAAAAATGGAAACACATGATGATATTGATTTCATTATTGAGTTAAAACCATATTTATTTTATGAGTTACTTATATATTTGGAGGATTTCATATATCTTGGTAGTATGATAAGAAAATTTTAAATGGTTTCAAAATATATGGCTATTAAATTTGATATGGAATGTCAAATTCTTGGTTTTATAATATATTCTCTTTGTATAAATATCAATTACCTGAAATAAATGTTTTATAAATAAATTTAAATGAGGGAAAATACTATTTTGTAATTTGGGATAGGTTTATTTAATTATTCATCCATGTTCAAATGGTTAGATCACATATTATGGACAACCTGATTTGTTAGTATGTTTTCATACATGTGTACAATAGAGGTACAACAAAACACAATTAAAAAAATATTGATTGATTCTTGTCAACCATGATTGGTATTTCCAACTTATACTAGATTTCAGCATTTATTTATGTCTTATAATAGAGGGTCAATGATTTCATGCAACAAGAAAATAATCTATTAATAGCATAAATTTCCCTTGTGTTGGTCAATCATGGAAATATTGTGACAGGGTACGTTTTTATTTTTCATCAAATTCTTGTAAACTTTTATTGGTACTTTCTATTGATCATTTTTTCCCATTTCATTCTTACGGTTGTTAATATATATTTTCTACCATCATTATAACCCTGTTTAACATACCGTCCTAGTAGTTGATGAATGTGGCATATATCATTTACACCATATTATTATCAGGACATCCAAATGTGAATTTTAATCAATTGATTGATTATTTATATTCATTATGAAGTAATTTTGTCCATCCAAATGATTTTTTGGAGAAATAAAATTTTCTAATGAATGATACATTAATGTGGACAAATAGTGACTTCCCATTATATATAATATTATCAGGATAGAGTAGAGGTGGCCTAAAATTATTTTTATATATTATGAGTGACACCGAAACATTTATACAAATCTATATAAGAAAAGATTAATATTTTTATTATAATATCATATTTCGTAATATTTTTCATCATTTCCAAAAAAATGTATCATTTTAGAAAAGTTACAATTAAAACAGATTGGCCTCTATAAATGAACTCATATATTTATATAAAATCTATTATCTTTTCATTACCTCTCAATAACATTGGCCCTCCTATAAAACAAAAATAATCGATGTATTTGGAAAGGATCGCAATTGAATTAAATAATGTATTTTTTGGGACAATCAATATTATTTTTATTTTTTGTCAGTCACATGTTGGATGTAATGAATATTGATAATATATTTTTTCAGTATTGGGATCACCCATTATGACCAAAGATAATTTAAAGGCATTATTAGATCCTGACCAAATTTTTTGTTGACTTGATATTGAGTTGTTTGAAAATAACAAATCATAGTAGTTAATGAAGACAGAAGTGAATTTTACATTTTCCAATGAATTGTTTTCTTATTTTATCAGTGTATTATAGATTTGAGACTAACATATCGCAATGTTTCCAATTTGGCTATATGTGTCGATAATATTCATATTAGCATATTAAAATATTATTATTTCAATGTGTATTGAAAATACTTCTACTTGTGAGATTTAGTGGTTTGTTGAATTCATTGATTTGGGATGATCCAACATAAATATAATATTATTTTTGAGAAATATGTAAGGTGATAACATACCGCACTGTACTTATTAGAATTCATGAAGGTATTGATTCATTTTTTTTATAAAATAGAAAGAAATATAGTGGAATTCATTGATTCAATGGAACCATTTTTATTACACTTTTTAATTGAAGAAAAAAATGGAGGTTTGATAAAATTATTGTGGATATATCCATATGAGATACTTATCTAGAAATAGAAGAAAAATTTACATTACAAAGCAGAATTTGAGGGTTTAATTGTAGATGTTTAATAATAATAAGAAATTTATTTTTTTCTTCTAAAATTATTTCTATTAATAATAGCCTATAAAACATAATTGAATGGTTTGTGTTGAGGGAAATATTAGTGATCCACTGAATACTCAATTACTAGATTCTAATCAACCTAACCATGGCTTTGGTGGATTTTATGAATGGTGTATTTAAAATGATGAATAACACAAGGTTCTTACATATAGTCTTATTAATTATGACTAAATGAAACTATTGATACACTAAGTTTTACTAACACATATTAAATAATTTTTTATTGAAAATAAATTAATATAATTTTGTTTATAGATTATATGATATTCAAATTAAAAATGAATCTCCACACATTATAATATAAAATCTTAAAGATTTTCCGCAACATAATTTTGTTTTACTATTTTCCAGGGCTACTAAATTAATTTTTCATTTTTTAACACTTGAAATAAATTTATTATTATTTATATTTTTTTCAATTCTTATTGTATATAACATTCCAATAAAAATTATAATCAATTGTATGAATTTATTAACCCACTGTCATTCACTCTAGAATTTTATAATTCATATATGGTGAATAGATTTTTTAATTAAAACATATTTATATGGTGAATCAAAAAAATAGTTCCGTTCACTTGAGAGGATCTTATCATAGAGAAAATGATGTTTAATTTTATGGAATTCTAGTTGAAATAATTGAGTAGTGTTATCTAAGAAATAATTATGTAAATGGAAATGGTTTGATAATAATAGAGGATTATATGTTCATCTGTGCTATAAAATCATTGATATTAAAAATAAAATACTTCTTGAAGTAAATCAACCATATTAATTGAATCACCATGCTATCAAAATCTATTGTGAAAATTGTTATACTACTTAAATAGTGTTAATTTATTGGTGGATATTTATAAAAATGTTATCCCATTAAAATTAGTTTAAAAAATTAATGTGCTTCTATTAAACTGAAAGTAATTTAAATTTTTAAAGAGTCATATCCAAATACATAATTCTAACAATTTGAAATGAATATTGATGTTGAAACCCCACAGTTATGGGTCAATGGTTATGATAATGTTGATGATGAGACAAATGAATTTTAATTATCAATGGACCAATAATCTGAAACACCTATGAAAATTTTGGATACTATAAAACAGAATTATTATATTGATATTTTTATATATAATGATGATGATGAAGATGATTAATTAATAAATTATGTTTTAGTTACAGTCAAAATAAGTAAATAAATATAAATAATTCTCATTTTCAATTACTTGAAGAAAATATTCTTTTCATGATCCATATGGATGATGAGAATTTTGATTGTAATGCTCTGACCCTAGATTCCCAGAGTCGGTTCATTATTTTAATACATTGGCATGATTAAAAGGAATCAAGTCCCAGAAGACCGATCAATTTAGCAGTCTTGGAAACTAGATTACATGTATGAATGTTACATTACACTTTCTAACATACAACACAAAAAATAATAATCCTTTCAAAATTCTATTGTTCCCTTAGCTTAACCCAGCATCTCAATCATAAAACACTTCTTGGGATCCTGGGAAAATAAAACATAAGAAAGGGGTGATCTCAAATGCTCAGTAAGGATAACAATATAGTGGAAACTTTCATAAATAAGAATAAACATTTAATGAAATGTATAAAACTAAAACAAAATCCTTTTCAATATAAACATCATTATAATATGGAAAATATAAAACAAAATAATGCCATTTACTTACTCACATGGATATTCTACTAGTCTAATAATCACATGCAATATTAATAGCCACGTTCGTAACGATGGAATGCATAATTCCATAATTTCATAAAAACACATTCAAGGCCTTGTGCCAAGACTAAAAATAAGATTTTGTCAAGGCCTTGTTCCAAGACACTAGTTTGTCTCATGATATCCATCGATTCATTGAGGAGCTATAGCGGGCTCCACCCGTTACTTACTAAGTCCAATGCGTTCCTCATATGAAAAGGTTTAAACATAACATAAACATTCGTATTAAAACTAGAATACTAAATGTCAATACTTTATCCAAAAACCATTAATGGTATAAAAATAACACATCCACAGTCAAACATATCAAAAAACCATTAATTACCCTATTTACTTTTAATCGTGGTAAAAAAAAGTAAAATGTTACTATTCACTAAAAAACTATTTTCATCTTATTGAACCACATTTTACTTACTTATATCAAACGCGTCTCTTGGATTTTTCAAATTCAACTCACAGAAGTGGTAAAATTGTGTTTTATGTAAATTTTCAAATTCTCTTAGAGGTGGGTAAAAGACGGTAAAAAGTTCAATAAAATTTTTAAATATCTAAAATTACTATAAAATGACTCCAGTGAATTACATTGACCATATATAGGTATTATTTATACATTTTGAACAAAAATATATTTAAATAAAATAAATAATTATTTAAATAAAAATTCTTTTTTAAACTATAACTGAGTGTTTTTCAATATTCATCAAAAATTGAATGTTTTCAGAAAAGTACCAAAAATTTACACTAAGATAATTTTGATATTCCGAATTCAAAAATGAAGTCTATTTTACCAAATTCTAAACATAGAAATTTAATTTAATAATTTATTATTAATTCTTGTTGTCAAAACCAAAAATTGCATTTTTAAGAAATAATAACTACCAAAATATTGACATTTGTTAATATCAAATTTCAAAGTGAAATTACATCCAATGAACAACATTTGATTAAATGGTAAAAATATAATCTAATTATTCTTCAAAACCATTCATATTTATAGTTTAATACTATAAATTATTTTGATTAAAAAAGTTTTTTTCAGTTAAAATTTATTATTTTTCACTATTCACCCAAATATTAATGTTATCAGAAAAACACCAAAAATATATCAATACTAAATTTTTATGTCCTAATTTAAAATATGATGTTTATTTTGTCAAATTTAATATATAAAATTATCAAATATTGGATTTAAAAAGGTCTCTCCAATAAAAGGCTGTAAAATTGCATTTTTTTAAAAATACTTCTTTTATATGAAAAAAATGAATTTCTTCTTAAATTATGTAAAAGAAACTAATAATATGGATTATAAAATTATAAAGATTATATAAAGTTCAAAAATCAGTTAATACTATTCATAACTACTTTTGAATGTCAAGTTTTGTGAGTCATGGTGTGCTATAACTCGGTGTTGCGTGTACTTCATGTTATTGAATTACATTGAAGAAATAATGTACTACAAAATCCGGAGGTGTTTCATTCTTCCCTCCATAAATAAATTGTGTCCTCTCAATTTGAAATTTTTTTTCAAAAATAAAAGGTATAAAATATAAAATACCTTTGTTGTAAAACTCACATCGGAAATTGGGTTAATAAAATTTAGTCTTAATATGAGGAAAAGAGAAATGAAAGGGTCACCACAAAATAATGATCTCGATTAGGAGGAAACTGGTGGAAATTAAAGACACATAATTAGAGGGAAAATGTAAATATTTATATGGATTTATTGAGGTCATCAATCACCAACAAGTGTAAAATTTAGGGCCTCAAATCCATCAATCTATGATGATTTCAAATACCATCAGTTCAACAAAACATAAGGTATTAGGATAACACATTTTTGGTTTTAATATCCCTTCACTAAAGTTTAAGAATTTATTTACCAACATAATAAGAGGGAAATAAGTATATATAAATATATACTTGAAAATTAGAGCTTAATCCTTTAACTAATTTCTACCACAAACTCATATCTCACTCAAAAAGATTTCAAAAAAATTATTATGTTTATCCTAATTATATAGGGTTCCAAAAAAATAATGAATTTTTAAATCACTTATCAAGACCATTAAGAAAACTTTTTTATACAATCCAAGGACTTCACATAGATCAGTGGTAGGTGATAAATCTCAATCGCACTATGGTTGTGGGTTCGATTCCCACAGCTTTGTCAGACACGACAGATTGTCAAACGGTCTGGTGGTTGTCCTTTTTATAACAATCCAAAACTAACCTTAACAATAGAATCCAATTTCAAAAATAATCCATTCCAACCTTTAGACGTATCCAAAGTACTTCTATCCAAACTCACAAAATTTATAAAGAAGTTAAACACAATGAAGATCGTTTTCGCCACGTAATAACATGTGAACACCTTCACCATGTATTATTTTAAAACATGGTAACACCCTGAATTACCATAAAACCTTATTGATTACATTAATAATCCCTTATCATTTATATAATACTTGATATATTCCTTATATCCAAATTTTTGGAAAATTCCAACAATGATGATATAAACAAACTATTAATTAGTTCCAAGGAAGTCAAGAATATCCAATATATTTTATCCAAATCAAACATCTCTTATTCCAAAATCACTACCTCATTATCACGACCATATTAAGGATTACCTT
The DNA here is from genome assembly GCA_963277665.1 of Viscum album. Lineage (NCBI taxonomy): Eukaryota > Viridiplantae > Streptophyta > Magnoliopsida > Santalales > Viscaceae > Viscum > Viscum album. The sequence goes on from OY728141.1 coordinate 1,145,343,495, forward strand.
TCCTTTAAACATGTATTTTCTAAAAATTTTAGCTTGCAATTAAGTCACTTTTCTTTGAACCATATAATCTCAAATCCTCAATAAAATTGTACTGCAGTACAATACTTATTTTTCTCCATAATTTATATAACCAGTATATTTTTGATACAACACTAAAATAAAATAATTATATAATAACAACATAACAACACTAGTCATTCCTCTTCATCTAAGGTAGTATCATGACTTGATTATTATCCAATAGAATTATTTTAGGTATATTGTGATTATGAGGACATTAATTCACGTAGTGTCCCAATGCATTGCAGATGAAGCATTTTACAATTGAAACATTTTTCTTACCCTTGAAATCATGTACTTGGTTTCCATTTTCTTTACACATATGAAAAACTATAATTCCCTTCAAGCATTTACCAAGTTGATTTTTCCACATTTATCACATATAGGAAAATCCTTATTTTCCCTCTTCCATTTATCCATCATTATCTATTCAATCCTTTTATTCTATTTCTTCCCTTCAAAGACAAAGGACTCAGAGAGTTATTTACTTATCTTATTAACACATGATACTATTTCATCATATGTTGATAATACAAGGTAGAATATTTCCCTTCTAAATGTTGGCTTAATATCGTGAAAGATATGATCTGTCTTACTCTCTGGATCATATGCATTGGTGGAGTTAACATTCCTTCTACTGGGCTCCATTTATATACAATGTCATACACTAGGTCAGTTTATGAATTACAATGAATAATTCCAAAGTTGTAAAATACCTAACGTAAATTTAACAGTTTATGGATATAATTCATAATCATAGAAATATTTTCTTTGAGGAGGTATATAATTGTAAATCCTTCGTAATGATTTGTAAAAAATGAGAATTATCCTAAGAATATCCCCCAGGAGTGTCGTAACCAAGAGTAGAGCAAGGCCCGTTGTCGTGCACCAATTCCCATTCTAGTCTAGCTCAAAGAGGAGTCTTCGGGATTTACCCCTAGGTACATCTGTTCCAGTGCCGCCTCTACCGACATGTATCCAGATCGAGATGTATTTGCATGTAAATCTCACAAAATATATACATTACCAAAATTATAAGAATTTATTCTATACTAATCCTCAAATTCCATCTTAGGGTAATGTTCTCTAATCATATTTTATCTAAATCTTGTTTCCAAGGTTTTTGGTAAACATCCTCTGATAGCAACTGTAACACCCTGACCATAGATTCCCTGATTCGGTGCATTTTTTTGAAGGAAAATATAAAGTACTGATCAAGGAAACTTGGATTACAAATCCAATCAGGGAACGAGTTCACCCAACAATGATCATCCCAAAATTTCCCAAAACGAGCCAAACTATAGGCATTTGAATAATCGTCTATTTTCATAAAAGAAAATTTGAATGCCTCGAATCCATTGGTCAGGGACCAGATCTTCCTCAGGATGAGGCCATAAGGCTGGGAATCCTCATATTTTTTGAGAGCACGTTCAGCACTTCGAGGTAGTCGGATTCCACCAGAATCATGGGCCAACATTTTGAACGGGCAAAAAGAATCCCCTGGAGTATGGATGAGGCCTCATCCACCACAGGGCTCCATGAGTTAGGCCCCACCCTACACTGAGTTTCAACAATCTGTCCAACACTGTTATGATCAATGAGTCTAATACCGACCCTTGAATGAGTAGAGAAATCAGTATCTGTATTAATCATAAAGAAACCCTCAGGGGGGGAGACCAAACAAGAGCCACTCGTTGAGTGTGGATCAAAGGATTCCCCTCATCACTTTTATTCCAACCATTCATCCAATCCAAATCTCTATCCTCCCATAGGTGATCAGGGGTCACCTTCATCTTGAAACTTCATTCATTCCGTCGAGTCCAAACCAACCAAGAAATTGTGAATATCAGCCCCACCACTCTTGGTTCTAGAGAAGACACCCATTTAGTAAGGTTTGGGACCAACCCAATTGAAAGATCAAATAAAATACCAAAACCCTGCCTCCAAACCTTCCACACCCCTTCCACCCCCTTACAGGAAACAATTGCATGCAAAGGGGATTCCACTTCATGGAGGCACAAAGGAAAAGTGTCGTCCTTCACCAAATGTTGCTGCACGATAAATTCACGGGTTGGGAGAACCCCTGCATAGACCTGCCACCAAAAAAAATTCACCTTAGGGGGAGCGGTGAGGGACCAGAGGCACTTCCACCGATTATCGGTAGAGAACTGGGCCAATCCTTGGACCCTAAATTTGTAACCTGAACGAACAGAATATCTCCCATGAGGTTCCCAAGTCCAGAAAATATGGTTAATACCCATTCCTGGTGTGAGATGGATACTCAGGATGAGTTGACAATCCACCTCATTAAACCAGCAACAAAGCTTCTCCCGATCCCACTCCTCAAGCGAGTCATCGACCAGGTCACGTACCCTTGTATCTTCAGAACCAGGAACAACCGATGGGGAAACCTTATGATTAACGACATCTTCCAGCCATGGATCATTCCAAAGGTTAATATTATGCACATCATCAGTTCTCCACACGCAGCCCAAATCAATGGGGGATTTTTCTCCTCAAATGCTTCTCCACAAAAAACACGATCGTGGTCCCAGCTAGGCATGTAAGAATTCAGAATGATGCAAGTACTTAGCTCGTATCACCTTAGTGAACAGGGAATTTGGGTGGGAAAGAAGGCTCCATCCTTGCTTCTCCAAACGATCCTCTTTAAACCATTTGATATTTCGGAAGCCGAGGCCGCCACAGAATTTTGAAACACATAGCTTCTCCCAAGACATCCAATGGGAATTATGTTTTTTCTCATAGGATCCCCACCAAAAATTGGCCAACCAGGAGTGGATTTCATCCACGAGAGTTTCTGGGAATTCAAATAGAGACATAGCATAAGAAGGGATTTCTTGGGCAACTGACTTCATGAGAACATCCTTTCCCACCTTGGAAATATTCCTTCTAGACCAAAGAAAAATCAGATTATCCACCCTATCCACAATCGCGCCGAAAACATGATTCTTCAACCTACCCACTAGGGTCAGGAGGCCAAGGTACTTGGGATGCTTATCAACCAGTGGAAACCCAAACAATCACTACATATCCTCTCTCTTAGCTTGTGGGATGCATTTACTGAAAGATAAATCTGATTTCGAAGCATTGAGACGTTGTCCAGAGGCCTTTTCATACAGATTGATGACATTCAGCACTGCACTGCATTCTTGTGAGGTAGAACACATGAAAAGGAGGCTATAATCCTCAATGAACAGATGAGATATTGGGGGGAATTTCTACATACCGTAGAACCATCGATAACACCTTGATCGGTCGCCTTCAGGATGAGATGAGAAAAGGCATCTGCCACCAGAATGAAGAGTTAAGGTGACAGGGGTCCCCATGTCTCAAGCCTCATAATGGTTTAAAGCTCACGGAAGGGACCCCATTAATATTGATTCTGTAGGAGATAGATGTAACACAATTCATAACATTAGAGATCTATTTCGTCCCAGAGCCCATCCTGGATAGAACAAGTTCGAGGAAAGGTCATTCAACTCTTTCATAAGATTTCATCTTATCTAGTTTCATTGCGATGGTGCCATTCTTGGATGAGGAACGAGTTTTCATATAGTGGAATAATTTAAAAGAAATGGAAGCATTTTCCATAATAGATCTCTTTGTAACAAAAGAACTTTGGTTATCTGAGACAAGCAGTGGGAGAAAATTCCTCAGTCTAGCCACCATGATTTTGGGGAAAATTTTGTAAATCACATTACATAGGCTGATTGGCCGAAACTCTGAGATTTTATAAGGACACTAGGATTTTGGGATAAGAGTAATAAGAGTTTCATTCAGGGATTCAAGAGAGGATCTTCCATCCCACACCTCCTTCATTAGGTCCACCACATCGTGCCCCACAATATGCCAAAAGCATTTAAAGAATAGATCATGAAACCCATCAGGCCCCTGAGCCTTGGTAGAGTGAATAAGATGCAGGGCCCCAAGGACTTCCTTCTTAGACAAATCACTTTCCAGGTACCGGTTCATGTCTTCTGTAACCATCTTTGGGATGCATCCAATCAGGCATGAGGGAGTGATAATACATTCTACTGAATAGAGGTTGCAGAAAACGTTCAGGATAGTGGAGTGAATGCCATTTATGTCATGCTCAACTCTTACAGTGGGATCCACTAGATGAGAAATATGATTCCTCCTTCTCCTCACAGGCGCTCGCTGGTGAAAAAAATTGGTGTTCTGATCACCATCTCTGATATGGGCCTCCCATTCCCGAATGAACCAAATCCTCTATTTCTCCCTCAGAGATGCATTAAGAGTTTTTACTCCCACGGAGATGTTTCTAAGGACAGAGTCACAACAAGGATATGGGTGGAGTCTCTTTAATTAATTATCCAACTCCTTAATATGTCGGTCGAAGTTACCAAACCTAGATGAGATCCACTTCTGAAGGTGAGATGCAACATAGCAGAAGTTGGACATGATGCACCGATTCAATCCCTCCCAAACTGCTTGAACCACCTTTTCACAGCCACTATCTTGGAGCCACATACTTTCAAAGTGAAAGGATCGATCAGGTCCCCTCTATTTCCCTTGTGAGACTGTTGAAAACATTATTGGGCAGTGATCAGAGGAGAAGGGGGGCAGGTGTACAATAGAGAAGGCATGGAAGAGAGAGGTCCACTCATCATTCCCAACAAATCTATATAACCTTTCCGCCATGTGGTTCTCCATTGACCCGCCCCGATTCCAGGTAAATGACTAGCCAAAAAACCCAAGGTCATTAAAAGAGTTTGAAATCAGAGATATCCTAAAATCATTCATCGCTGCACCACTCCTCAAATGTCCCCCTTCTTTTCCATGGGGATAAAAGACCTAGTTAAAATCCCCCCCCCCCCATCAGAAGAGGGCCAGGGAGGGAGTCCTGTAGTCGCTTAAAAGGGGCCCATGATCTGTGTTTATCCTGCCCACTCGACCACCCGTAAAACCTAACAAACGACCAAGGAGGAACCCCTAGGCCATCAACCATTACAGCAATGTGGTTACTTGAGTAATTAGAGATCTTGACCCCAAGTCCTCCTTCCATAAGAGGCAAAGTCCACCTGATTTTCCCTTTCTTCCAATGGGTAAGAATTTTTTAAACCCAATCTTCCAGCCCATGAGGTTCGTATCCTTGTAATCCGACATAGTTTCGGATACAAAAACTATGTCAGGGTGAAATTTAGAACTCCAGTGATGGAGAACTCGAACTGTTAGGGGATTTCCAAGACCTCGACAGTTCCAGCATAAGATTTTCATTGCCCTAGGCGGGGCTGGGACACACCCGCCGCCGCCTCTGAAACTTGGACTACCGGCCCATCATCTGCCACTTTCCACATCTTTGGCAGGCTCTCGGTCATCTGAGATGCCTCCAATCATCGTTTTTGGTCCCTATTTTGTGAACTGGGGGGATCCATGCCCTTATCCCCACTAATCATTCTTTTTCCACGTTATATGTTTTATAGAACCTATCAACGTGATCCCCATCATGTCATCTACTGCCTGAGGGGTAGCACTGGGAGCAGCATCATCTAAACTGAGAACCAAGTCTGGTGGGTCATTGCATAGTTGTCGTACCCCTGAGCCTGGGTCTCATAGTTCCTTGCAGTTTGGTAGCAGCCTAGTTTATGGGTAGGAAATGGCCTTCAAAATAGTTGTGGTCTGGCTTGGGGGGCAGTCAGCCCCTGCCCTTGACTCATGTGTTTATCCCTCGGCTCGACCAAGATCTGTGGCCCGTACAGATTCCTTCCTTCCGCCCGTTGAACCACATGACTGTCAGCAAAAATATTTGGCTGCCCAAGCATGATTATATTAGTAGGACTTGGTTCAGCCCACGCATTAAGATCATTCACTAGTTTTTCACGGTCTTGTTGTTTTTCAACTTCGGAAATAAAACCCTCCCTAGAGGTTTTTTCATGAAGCAAGGGACCATATTGAAAAATAACATTGCCCTGTCCATCTTTCTTTTTCACCTCACATGCCTTTTCTAAGTGTCTGAGGCACCCAAAAAATAAATAGAAAATAGGAATCTTTTCAAACTCAAAATAAATCCAGACATCTGAGTCCTAAATTGTCCAAAACATGCCTCACATAAGAGGTTGTGAAACATCCATCGAAGATCTGATTCGTACAAAAGGCCCCCAGTGAATTGGATCAGACTGGTCCCATTCCAGAAATGAACCAATGTGTCCTCCAATCTCATGCATAACACATTATGTTTTACCATAAAAGGGGATTCCTCTAATTTGAATCCAGAAAGTTGAGCAAGACGGATTAACTGACTGAAAATTTTCTTCGCCTTTAAGATCCTCCATGAGAATGATTTGGTTGTAAAACGACCATGGTCAAACTTTGAGGACTTTTAATTTTTCCCCTTTGTTAAAGAATTCAAAGACTAGGAGTCCTTCTTCCACTTCTCTTATAGCAACGCCGTCCTCCAATCGCCAGATATTTTGCTGAGTATTTTTCAGTGATCCATAGTTAAAGGACCCTTTTTGCTAGAAATTTTCCAATAATAATCAAGGACAATCGCTTTGAGAGAAACACATATTAACTCTTCCGTGTAGAAATTACCAATTTTCTTTATCATTTAAGGATATGTTCTTCCATCGATTCATTATGTCTGGATTCATTTAACTAAAAAAACTTTTTCAACATAAAATTCATCATAATATGGAAAATTTATATCAAAATAATTCTATTTACTTACTCACATGGATATTCTACAAGTCGAATAATCTCATGCAATATCAATAGCTAATTTCATAATGATGGAATGCATATTGTCATACTTTCATAACCACGTAGTCAAGGCCTTGTGCCAAGACTACAAATAAGATTTTTCCACGAACTTGTTCCAAGTCACTAGTTTGTCTCATGAGACCTACCGTTGCATTGGGAAGCTATAGTGGGCTACAACTGTCACTTACTAAGTCCAATTCATTCCTCATATGGAATGGTTTAAACATAACATAAACATTATTATTAAAACTTGCATACGAAATGTAAATACATTATCGATTAACCATGAATGGTATAAAAATAACAAATCCAAAGTAAAAAATATCACAAAACCTTCAATAAAATATAGAATATTTTTATCATAATAAATCAACATCAAACAAGTTTAAAATCCCTCAAAAAATGTTGACATAGATGAAAATGATTGGTAAAACTCTTTGATATAAATATCACTTTTCATGAAAATATTTAAAAGTCATAGAATTTGGAAAGGAAAACATTTAAATACCTTTTTGAGTCAAAGTGTCCCATACCAATTTGAATCTTTTGAAAGGAATTGGAATTTTAAAAACATTCATGTCCATATATATAAATCCTTAAAACACATTTTAAAAACATGAACATTATTGAGAATGATTTAGAGGGATAAATATTTATAAAATTTAAAATGTTTTTTTATTAACAATTACCTTAAAATAATTCATTATAAAACTCTTTAATGAAACATGTACAAGTATAACAAATATGTCCAAGTGGATACTTACGTAAAAACAACCTCGGATAACAAAGAGATTGTGAAATTAACCCTTACCTTGTACTTTACTTTAGTCCAAGGTGAGTTTAACCTCCAGTATAAAGACCATAGTAAGTTATTAAATTATTCCAGAACCATATTAATATTTATCATATCATACATGATTCATTTATGACTTTATACTACCCATTTAAAATAATATCAATGTTAAATTAACATTTCAGGTATTAATTACTTTCTTTACCATACGTGTTTTAACTTGTTACTCTTGATTGTATCACATAGATCATGATTTAAATACTTCCAGAATATAAAAAACGATTTGTGGAAGGCCTATGAGGGGCAGAAACCTCCTCTCTCGCGGAGGCTAGGGTTTCAACCCATTCTCCTCCTTCTTCCCTCCCCCGACTCGCTCCGGCTCGGCGGATTTTTCCTAAAGAGCTCGGAACTGTGCTTCGTCGGATCTGGGTCCAGGTGGCTTCCAGGTTTCGGTGGTTCTGCGGCGGCTCCGTGGTTTCCAAGGTTCCGTTGTCTAATATGTAGTATCTCGGGGGGAGGCGGGATTTTTGCTTTTGGCTTTTTTGGTGGTGGTGTGCAGCTGCAGCGATCTATCTCTCACTAACTTTGCGATTCCGGTGGATAAAGAGGTGTCTTTGAGGTTTGAAGTTTGTGATTTGGCACTGCCTCCACTGGTGGTCTCGGCCCCTCCTTGATGGTCTCTTCTGCTTCTTGTGGATGGCGCGATTTGGACTTCGGTGAGGGATTTCATGGTTTAGATCTTTCAAGATCCAGCTCAGAGAGGCGTTTCTAGGGTAGATCAGCTCGGATCCCTTCAGTGGTGACGCTTCCTCCAGCGCGGTGTTGGGCCCCCAGTCTCAGGTGATGGCAGTTCGGATCCATGTTCCTGGATTTGATTTTCTCTTCTTTGTCTCTGCGGTTGATGGAGGATGGCTATGTGGAGGCTGGGTCCCTCTGGTCGGCTACGGCGTTCACTTGCTTCATATTTTCTTACGCTGGTTGACATTTTTTTTGCTTATGGTGATGTTTATGGCATTCTGTGCCTTGTCAAGTGATGCATTCGGCCATGGAGCATGGTTGAAGGTCGCGCGTTGTTGATGGGATTGCGGTGCTGTTTCCGGTGACTCTTTCTAGAGGCCTGGTTTGGTGATGAAGCACGATGGCAGTGTGCTGGGATCGAGGAGGCGCTACATTGTGGTTTGGTTTGCTGCTCAATTTTCGGAGTCGTGTTGTGCATCTGCGTCTCGTCGTGTTCTCTGCCGGCTTGAAGTTGTGATTTGCAATGAACTTGAAAACGATGAAAGTTTTTCGATGGCTTCGAGCTGGGAATCGGAGCGGTGTTCGGCCTTGCGATTTCAGATATGGTTTCAAACTAGATCTTGTGTGCCGATGGATGTGGATAGCTCCGAGGGCTGGGAATGGGAATTTTGGAGTGGCGGTCATCACGGCGTGTTGTTGTCATCGTTGGCGGGGCTTCGGGCTACAACGAGGTTGACAACGGCACAAGATCTAGTGATGTTTTTCACATTTAATGGGTTTTCCCACTGGTATCTTCTGTCATGTCATCTGATGCTTTAAGTGCGTGTCTCTAAATGGGTTTTGTCCCACTGGGCCTACGGGCTTGTAATGGGTTTTACCTTACCCAAGTCAAAAGGGTTTACTGTATTTTTTTCTTTTTCTTTAATAAAGGGGCTTGACCCCAAACCTTTCTGAATAAATAATTATTTATATATCATATATATTTATAATATAAATATTTTCAATAGACATATATATGAAATGGAAAACACCGTTTATGGAGACCGTAGGTCGTACGTACGCATATACACTATTTCCCTTTTCATGTCGTATTGAACATAACTAAGTGAATAAGATATAAATAAGTAACTATATATATATACATTAGAATTATTATTTCATATATTACATACTTATTAATTATATATATTTTATAATCATCATTTAATTGTGAATGTGGAAATGAATCTCATCGTGTTGGTGGAGACGATAATTCGTACGTGCGCATGAGCGACAATATCATTCCTTTGATATTAAAATCATATATAATTGGATGATATATCATATGTACAGAATAATTATCATATTATGTTTATTATTTAATTCAATTACACATGATTATTATACCCATCCAAATAATAATGTATTGAATAACAATTACACCATGATGTGGAGACGGTAAGCCGTACGTATGCACGTATAGTGACATGTCATTCAAAGAATGGATAGAATAGTGAATATGGTTGTACCATTTTTATAATAACATCACCGTATATAGGAGATATGGGAGTTAATATTTTATAATTGAAACAACAAAGAAAGAGGAAGTGGAAGAAGAAAGGAACTTGAAAAAGGTGATGAAATATTTACCTCTTTTTCGAGTTATTCCTTTTGATTAGATCAAAAGGGATCTTTAGGTTAGATTTATAACTAAATTAAGGCAACTAGGATTAAGGGAGGATAGTTGTGGGGATATTTTGGTAGGTTTGTTCTGAGAAAAATGGCTTTGGAGGTGTGAATTTTAGAGAAGTGGTAGTTCCATTTTATAAGAGGGGTGAGGGGCACCTTAGGAAAAACATAAAATATTATTTTATAATAAATCTATTTTCAATTTTAATGGCTCCAAAATTAATTATTTAAAGACTATGGTGGTAATGGGTCTAAAACCTCTCAAACAATAGGTTTTAGATAGGTTTGGTTCACTATATAAACCTTATATTTTAGATTTAACTCTCAATTAAATAGTTTGTCATTTACCATGTCTCTTTTATTTTTATATTATATGGTACATAAACATACAATATACTTCCAAGATAACCCCAAGTGGTTAATTAATGATACCAATATCATTATATAAGTATTTTGGCCAATCTTTAGATATTTATGAATATAATATCAATTAATAATATAATATTGTTTTTAAAAACTATTTATGTCAATTTTGAAGGTATTTTGTATTTAGTTTTTTCTAAATTCATAACAAAATAATTACTTCGAAAAAAATTCATATAACCAACCCTAACATGCCATATTAACCTATAAAATTCATGGATGTCATAAAAATGTTGAAATTATATTTATTTTAATATTTATAATACCAATTATTTGATTCCATCATTAATAAACTATTTACTGAATCATCATTGTGTCATAAATATATTTACTTATTTACTATCTAAAAATTATTAATAAAATACCATGATGTAGGAAATATATTTATATTTTTAATTAATATTTATAGTCGAATTTATCTTATGCTTAAACATATATTTAAAATGGATAAGTTATTAAACATTTAATTTAACACTTTTAACTCTTCTTTGGATTAAATAATAACAAACGTCCTAATCTAATCTAAGTGGACATAAAGGATCATATTTTATTCCTATTGTTTTTTTGGTCAAACTACAGTTATCCAATAGAATTAGGACATTTTTTAGGTTAATAATAATATCATCTTTACCCCTAATTAACCTATTTACTTTTAATCGTGGTAAATAAAAGTAAAAAGTTATTATTCACCGAAAATGGTTTTCATCTTATTGAACCAAATTTTACTTACTGATTTCAACTGCATCTCTTAGATAATAAAAATCATCTCACAGAAGTGGTAAAATTATGTTTTATGTAAATTTTCAAATTCTCCTAAGAGGTGCGTAAAAGATGGTAAAATGTTCAATAAAATTTTTATATATCTAAAATTATTATAAACTTACTCAAATGAATTAAATTGAATATATATAGGTAAAATTTATCTATTTTGAAATAAAAATTTTTTATATAAAATAATTAATTATTTAAATAAAAATTTGGTTTTAAACTATAACTTAGTGTTTTTCACTATTCATCAAAAATTGAACGTTTTCAAAAAAAATCCCAAAAATTCACCCTAAGATAATATTGATATTCCAAATTCAAAAATGTAGTATATTTTACCAAATTTAAAACATATATATTTCATTTATTAACTTAAAATTTATTCTCGTTGTCAAAACCAAAAAGCGTATTTTTAAATAATAATAACTACCAAAGGATTGACTCTTGTTTATATCCAATTTCAATGTGAAATTACTTCCAATGACCAAAATTAGATAAAATGGTAAAAATATAATCTAATTATTCTTCCAAACCATTCATATGTATTGCTTAACACTATAATTTATTTTGAATTAAAAATTTGTTTTCTGTTAAAATTTAGTATTTTTCACTATTCAACCAAAAATGAAAGTTATCCGAAAACACCAAAAATTTATCAAAATTAAATTTTTATCTATTGATTCAAAATAAGAAGTTTATTTTTTCAAATATAATATATAAAAGTATCAAATATTGGATTTAAAAAGGGTTCTTTATTAAAAGGTGGTAAATTTTCATTTTTTGAAAAATACTTCTTTTATCTGAAAAAATGAATTTGTTCTTACATTATGTCTAAGAAACTCATAATATGGATTATAAAATTATAAGGATTATATAATGTTCAAAATTAAATTAATACTATTTATAACCTATTTTTAATGGCTAGTTCGGTAAGTCATGGTGCTCTAGAACTCGGTGTTACGTGTAATGCAAGTTATTAAATTAAATTGAACAAATAACTTAAAATGAAATCATGGGGTGTTACATTGATGATATCATCCATATATCTGAAGAGGATGTTCTACCCAGTGATTATCCTGATGCATTGTCATATGACCCTCGAGTACCTTGTAGTTCATCATCAATTTGGAGGGGTTATGGTCTTGCTGGAGTGATGATTATTAAGCCTATTTTGGAGCGATATCCAGGTCTTAGGTCTGATCCACACATGCAGAGGTATTTTATGTTGTGTAATTTTGTTGTTTTTTATTAATATTATTTAATTTATTATTGTACTATATACATAGTTTCTTTCTTTTTTTCACATAATTTTTTCAAATAGATGTTGGATATGTGAGTGCTATTATGTGGAACTATTTTTCTAGTGAAATGGTTCTCTAGGATTAGATTCCATTAACATTCAAAAATTCATGTTTTATAATTTTATGGTAAGTAAATAAATAATAGTTATTTTGAAAAAAAAATTATGTTTTTAATTTTAATTATATGTATAGTTTATTTCATCCCAGCAATGATAGCATGAAATCTTTCATCTGGGAGGCCTTGGTGGTCCTTATGAAAGATAGATGATGTTATTTTTCAAAAAAGTATGAGAAGGAAAATCATGAAGAAATCAAGAGTCATGTATTTTGAATAGTCTGGATGCTTCCACTGACTAGATTACAAATCATCTCAAATTTAGAATGGATTATATTCATACTCTACGTCAAATAGTTTCATTGGAGGGAATCATTATGTTGATAGAACCGGCCTGGAGGAGGTGACACATAGAGTTCGTAGTCGTATATTCAGTAAAAATTAAAAAAATATTTTATGTAATTTTTTAATAATTTATATAATTTTACATGTAGACTGTATATTTTATAATCAAATATGTACTTGGGTATCCTAATATTATCATTTTCGATGTTTATAAGAGGATTTACAATTATCCTTTCACTGAAAAAATTGTAGGTGGTCTCCATCTTAAAATTGTTGTCGGTATATTTTTTTGAGTTATAAAATAAACATAATTTTTTAAACTGTTTTGTCATCAAATTCCAATTAAAGGAGTAATACTAGGATTCGGAATCTAATATATAGGATGAGAGTAAGGATAATATTGACATTCAGTCCTCCTATATGGTAGGATTTGATGATGTAAGATAGATATATGCAACTTAATATGATTTTCATGGGGGATGAGAGATTGGTATCAGTTCATGATTGATGCCTGGAAGTTTTTGTGATACCGTTTCATGGTTATATTCCAACATGATGGGATCTCATGGATATTCTTCATCGTTAGCCTCATAGTATGGGGAGCAGTTATGAGCTCAATGTGAGGTTATAAATGTCATTCTTAGAGAGCAAGAAGAACTTCGTCGACACCATAATCAGCAGAAAGTGGAGATATGATGGAAAATTTAAAAAACAGTAATCCTATGATAGATTACATGTGATGGATGGCTTAGGGTATAGGGATAGATTTCACTCCCCCTCCTTTTCTAGATAATCATCCCCCCTCCTCCTATAAAGTGACATATATCATTATTAACTTATAATGTGACTGTAATTTTTTTGTAATCAATTTATTATTTTATATTTATAGTGTTTTATTTATTGGATTTTTAAATTATTTTTCTATTTTTCTATTTTTTTTAAAAAATTAATATTTTATTTTTTACTTGTTAAATACGATTTTGTGGGGTTGTAGTATTATCTTTTATATTTTATTCTAACCATTCACATGGAAAATAATAAATAATTTATTAAATAATATGATAAAAAATTTATTCTAAATGAGTCGCACACCTTTTTCAGTATATATTTTGTGTGATGGGGACTCATCACAAATAAACATTTTTTTAGTTGGGGAAATTGATTTTAGTATCCAAATAAGGAACTCTTTTGTTCTTTATGATAGAATGAATGAAATTAGAAGATTAACTATTATATGAACATAATTCAATCTAATAGACATCATAGATAATTTATTTAATCGGCACATGAAACTTATAAAAAATTGAGATAATTTTTGTATAAAAAAATTATTTTATAATTCATCTTGAAGTAATTAGGTCAATCCAATAATGATTTAATTATGAAAATTATAATTATGAACATTTATTGAAAATTTTCAATCTCTACTTTCAATAGTATTTCTTATCTATATTGATGTAAATTTTTAACATTTAATTTTTCATATTACATTTTATTTTTTTCTGTAATTTTGGGGACATATTTTAATTATTATACATAAGTAAAAATAATTTGTAGTTCCCTTGTGATATTAAAACAATATTTTTCTATTTATAAACAATATTGACAAGAAAAGGATCAACTCATTCCACAATAGAAGATATATTTAATCTTGACATTTTTAAACATTAATATTTCATAAATTTCATGATAAAGAACATAATTTTTATACAATCCATGATGTAAAGGATTAGTATCCTGGGAAAATAATTTTTATGAATCACTTGTACATAATTAAAAAATTATATAAATCCTAAATATTTATCCTTCTAAAATAAATCATATTATATTTATTATATTTAATCAAATTAGTATATACATCAAATAAAGGGTTAGGCTAAAATCCATGTAGAGGGAGTAATATCATTAGAGGAATCATGGACATAAATGAATTGTTCATTAATGATTATAATCAACATCATCATTTCATAATAATATGATTCTAATTTTAATCATGAGGGAAACATTTAGTGAAGGCATGAAATTTGGTACATAAATGACAATGAATCATTATAACATATTTATAAAATATCTGAGAACTTTGTGAAAAAATATAACATTACATTAAAAAATAACATATGTGAATAAATTATAAAATTTTAATTGTGAACTATGATAAAATCATGTTCATGAATAATACATAATATATCATTATATATAAATCACAGTACCCATTTTATTGGAGGGATATATAATCTAGGTACACCAATCACATCATCAACTGATCACAAAAAATCATTCCATTTGAAAATAAAAAATATAACAATCATATTCAAGAAATTAACCCAAGGAAATGGATATTTTTTTAGGGTTTTATAAATTATACATTATTTAATAATGATTGGTTCTCCATAATTATTAATAGATAACATATTTTATTATAAAATATCATTTTTCATTAAAGAATATATATCCTTATAAGAGTGAAATACAAGCTTTTAAAAATAATGTCTATTTAATAGAATCATTATAATTTGTATAAATGTAACTTTGGTAAGTTAAAAACATGTATATTAGAAGAACTAAAATGGTTTGATTTATAATAGGACACATTATGGAAAATGGATACATATCCACAAAGACAATAATTTGAATGATATATTAACCAAAAAGATGTATATGGGTTAGATAATACCCTTTGACCTAAGTGCCACTTTATATCATGTGTATCATTTTTCCTAATTAATATAAATAATTATCTTAAAAAATGTACCATTGGTAAATTATTCCAATTTTATAACCCTTTATCAATTCTAATCATTTGATTGTATTCGTTATCCCCCATTGTTAGTGGTGAAATAACTTGATATCATATTTTTTTAAATATCTCATATTGCTTAAATTTAATGATCTAGATTCATTTAAATTTATACAATATTTTTATTAACTCTATAATCCTAGTAATTCTTCTATGTATATATTTATATATTATAAATAATTCATTTTAATCATCTATACTGGTGGTGGAATGAAAAGTATTCAAATGGACTCATTAGTAGTTAACCATTTGTTAATGCAACATTATCAAAAGTGGAGGTGAGGGAATAAAATATGTGATTATATTTTTAATAAAAAATTTATATTATATTTAATTTTTCAAGATAATGTTAATATAATATTTAATTATTTTATGATTTTATGCCTATAATATAAATGTAGTATATTTGATTAGATTGAAGAAAAGGAAATAAAATGACTAAAGGAAATTACCACTTTCTTGTGGTTGTAATATTATAAAACCTTTAACTTCATTAAAACATGGAGATTTATTACTCTATAATGTAATTAAGTATTTAAAAGGGTTTATGATAATATAATATTGAGGATATTTTTATTTGGTATGGGAGGGAGGAGTGGTTTTCAAATGGAGGGCTGAATGGTTATTTATACATGAGGAGAGGGGAATATTGAGGATAAAATATTGAATAAATTATAATATCCAATGTAACAATTCAATATATATATATTTTTGAAATTATGAAATATATGTTAGTAATATATACTAATCTGAGTTCTTTTAAAATTTATAAAATTCTATATTATTATTTAATCAAAAGTAAAGGTGGAAGATGAAAAATATTAATAAAATATAAAACATTTGACTTTAGAATTTGGAAACAAATTTTTAGGTTTGAAAAAATTGTTTATTTATTTTAAATGAATGATTAATCAACTTAAATATGTTTTTGGTAAATCAAACATTTCAAGAACAGATTGTGACTTTATTGTATAGTGAATCGTGTAATTTAAAAAACACTAGTTACTAAACAAATGTAATCGTACTATTCAACGTAAAATTTTAGTCTTTTAGAAAATAACCAACATATCACCCCTTGAAAATTTCAACATATTCATTCTAAAAATTAATTTATTTATTTTTTTGATATAGTTATTTTTAATTTTTAAATAAAAATACAATTATTTTTAAGAAATACAATAAAATATAGTAAATAAAAATGTTCTTTTATTTCTATTGAGCTTTTAATCATGATGGTTATTTTATAAAATTATAATAAATATATTTTATAAAATTATACATGGTAAATAATTTTTAGATTAAATTTTAGTATTTGTAGTTCAAATAAATTTTCCATTGATCAGTCAGCTATTCCTAACCATCTGGTTAAAATTCCAATAGTCACATTACTATTCCAATGATCATATTTTCAACTATATATATATATATATATATATCTACTAATTTATACATTAATCCCTAAAATTCCTATAAAGGATATATTTTTTCAATTCTTAAGAATAATATTAGTTTAATTATATTTTTTAAAATTAATATAGTTTTATTCATGAGGGAGATAATTCTAGAATATTAGAAAGATGTAACATTTCACATATTAATATTTAGATCATCTAATTTTTTATTATTTTAATGATTTGAATTTTTATGGGATCCATTCCTATCTAATGTAACAATCTCCACTAATGACATAATGTTTTTTAGTTTCTCTATGTATTGAATATGCATAGTGATATATAATATAACACTCATTATTTCAAGAAGAAAATATATTTTAAAAAATATGGAACATTATAGTTGTCCCCACATTATAATTTCATCCACCAAATTACAACTCAAATTTTTATTTGAGAATTGATGATGGCACTTATATTTCATTTTTTACTATGGTTCCCAAGTCACATGTACTTATTCATGGTTCTTACAACACACATAGATAAGATGAGTGGTCCTATAACAAATATCATTCAAAAAACAGAACAAGATCTTCACCATATACTCCTTATATAACAGGTTATTCTCCCATTGTGCCACCTATAGATTCAATAATTGTTATAGAACACATATTATCTCCCTCATGAGTGATATTACGGGACTCATTTTGAAAATGTTCTTTGTTTGGTTTATTATCTAGATGATGGTCTACTAACCCTATAAAATCAAGTATTATAATGTTAACAATATACTAACATGTATTTTACATTATTTACAAACCACTTGGATCACTTCTATTGTGATATTCGAAGGAAAATTTTGTTTTAAACATCAGAATCTATTCCCCTTTGATGGTTATCATCATAGCTCATCAGATGACAACAATTAGTATTTACATGTTTGTTAGATTTATTTGTCATTCATTGTTATTTAATTCATAATATTAGTCTTATTTAAAATTCTATAACAAAAATTTATCATAATAAATAGGAGTTCGAAATTGATTCCCTTATAGAGCACCAATTGATCGAATTGAATACATGAGTTGAAGTTGTTGTAGTATGATAAATCATCTTTGTTGAGATGTTGGAAATATCCATAATTAAATTTCATTTCCAAGGATCTCAATATGAAATTCTATGTCTAAATCATTTTTTTATACTGGCCATCATTTGGGTTGTTAAAGGTCACAATGAAATTCAATTCAACATTCCAAGAGTGTTCAAAATATATCTATAATTTAATAGAGAACCAGGTTACACAATCAGAGATGATTATATGTAGACCCATAGGTATCCACCACACATTGAAAAAAATATATATTACCATGTTTTTAAAATGGAAAATCATCTACAATAGTGATTAATAGTTCAGTCTATGTGAGTTAATCCACCACAACCCTTATCACATTGCATCCTTTGAATGTCATTGGTAGTCCAGCTACAATGTCCATGGAAATGTTCTCCCTTTTCCATGTGAATAGAGGAAATGACATCATTATCCCATAGAAATTTTTTTCACAAAATTATATTATTATGAAAAACAAGAAAATTGATGAATATGTGATGATATACTTAAAATTTTATCCTCATACATGTGCTCTCACTAATCACGGATCATCTTGGTGCATATAGGATGGATGGAAAAATATGGACTATGTGCATTAAAAAACATGTCTTTTTCCATATTATTTGATGTATGAAGGATTTTTATTTTTCTAAACCAGTTGTCATAATATTTATAGAAGTGTAATTCATGATGTTTCTATTCTATTACATCTTCCACCTTATTTCTAAACTACATATTATAATTTGGTTCCTCCATGATCTTCACATTGATTGATTATTATGATTTTTTTGAAATATATGATTTATTATATACCATTTATATATATATACATATACATCCATTTCATATCAATTAATATAGGTTCATTTTGAATCCACATCATGGATAAAGTTATAGGTTATATTCTTCTAAGAGAATCAGCTACCTTTTCACCTTTTGGGTGGTAGTTAATATAGTAATCACAATCCTTGATCATATCAAACCATCTACATTGAAATATGATCATATATTTCTATGTGAATATATAATTTATATTCTTGTGATTCTTATAAATTTCATTCATTTTAATATAGAGGTAGTCCCTCCAAATATCAAAGGAAAATATCACCATGTGAACTCATGAATATTTGTCGAGTAAATTTACTAAAAGATCATTAAATATCATGATACATAGGTTAATAAGGTATCATGATGTATAATAACACAACCCAATAATTGATTTTTGATGTATCACTCTATATATATATAACATTCACCATATGATGGTAGATTGAGAATGAGCCCAATGATTATCCTCTTCTTTAGCTCTATAATTATTTCCTAAAATTTTAATCTTGACATGCATTACCCCTTTCTATGATTTTATAATTATCTGGAAAAAAAATCCTGATAAATTTTTTAAAAAAAATATACAATACCAATATAATTCTTGAAAAATATGTTTTTATGTGACTCTTGCTGGTCTGGTATATTTTCAATTTCATATTTCAGTGATTATGCTAGTGAAATTACCTCACTTGTGATCATGTTCCACATGAATTTGACTTATTTGATTAAAAATTATTTGTTTAATAACATACAATACATTCTTTACTTTAAAATTTCTTTAGGATGATTTATAGATACTAATCATCTTCCTCATATGTCTTAGACTAAATTAGAAACTTAGAAATAAATACTACAAAAATATTTTCAATTTAATTTTTATGGACAATATTCATCAAATATAAATAGATTTTTTGGTCATTAGTAAGTCAAAAAAGAATCACTATGAACACATAGAGACCATGTCCTATTTAGAGGCTATCATCGAATTATCTTACTTCCTTACCACCAGTTAAAGATATCCTGAATTAGGTTCCAAATTTGAGATGTAAAGAGAACCCAAATATTGATTTAACAAGTCATAAATCCTTTAACATGGATACTTGTTCTTTATAGTGATCTTTTGATCTCTATAATCAATACATGACAACATTGAAGCAGTCATTTATTTGAAAAATGGAACTATAAAACTACATGGTTATGACCAAGGGTGTATAAACCCATTTTCTATATGTTTTTATATGTTGTTCCTTAACTATACTAATTCGATAAGGGCCTTCCTATTGGTGAATTTAGAGATATATGGGGTATTGTGTATAATACCTTTTTAGAAATCTACCATAGAATATATGGTAGATATATAAAATATTCTAAAAATATATCAGTATATTATTTTTCAATATGAATTTCTTTAATGATGGTGTATTCCTTTAACACAAACATATGGAATTATAGGATTCTTAAATGGGAATCATATCCAAACAATTGATTAATTTTACAAAGGTTAATTTTTTTCATCATTGATTTTTTATAGGGGTATCTGATTTTTCATTATACAAATAGATATTTCATTTTCTCAATAGTTACATTAAGCTCAATCTAAGGAAATACAATAAATTCCTTTTATAGAATCAAATAAAAAAATGTATCGACTATGAGATCTGTGTAATGAATGTTATCATATATTATAACTTGAGAATATTCCAACACTTTGGATTCATTAATCATATTACATTATATATATTCTGGAATATATAATTTATGTTATTAGGGTTCTAATTATATAGTTCAAAAAATATTATAGGGCATAAGGGAATTCCTAAAACTAGAATCGAATAAACTTTCCGTCTTTATTGAATTATTTTTATTTTACCTTGTGTGAAACCATATTCAGGTTCTACCACATTAGTCATCATAGGCTAATATTTACTATGCTCACATGGATGTCGTGGTTGCAGAAACTTATTACCTCAAGGGATTATGGTTTTTGGTACTATATTTAATATCACCATTGCTACTAAGAGTAGAGTAATTGTATAATTGTATGTTCAATGATAATTTCATTCAATTCATAAATGTAATTATTAGAACTTTCATGACTTTTAATTAGTTTTGAGATTAAAATCCTTCTATCCCATACAAAAAGCATTTACCAATGAATTTTAGGAAGTTACCTTGATAAATTAACCATAATTTATGACATGTGGGTGATTGGATCTAAATTCCTCAGTTAGAATTTGATATTTCATAAATAATTTCAACACATATGTTCTTATCTCCACTTAAATGAGAACATTATAATAAAATAATTTTACATTGAATTTATTGAATAGTAGTTACTCATATCACACAATGTCTAAATGGATATAGAATTTTAGAGGTGTCATTTTAAGCCACTAATGACTATTAATTATTATATCGTTGTTGATAATAAAATCCCAAGGGATAACGTGAAATCTGTGTGAATGTTTCACCTTAGTAAATGATAGATTCTCTATTTTTTCTTATTCAATATAAATTTATAGTCAATATTTTTTCAATTATTTTATGAGAAATATTTATTATCATTTAGAATATTAAAATCATTTAAATAATTTTACTTCATCTCATCCATCTGCTTGATATTATATATAAATTCCAACCACTAATAAGTTAGTACAACTACCTGATAGAAAAACAAGGTGAGAGTCTCCTTCTCCAAATACTAGATCTAAAATTGATATTTTCTATAGAGTCAACCCACTATTAAAGGCCAAGGGAATCATAATATTTTATAAACGACACTAGCCACTATCTTATAAAGGATTTTATGGAATTTTTCCTTTTATGTGGTAAAGATGGATGATAAAAGGGGTTTTGGGTATCTTTCATATACTGAAATGGTGGGTAATAATTTCCATAGAGATTTTAACACTAACTGAAATTTAATTGTGAATGTTCTTTGTAAAATCATATCATTTTCCCTTATAAGGATTATTTGTGTGGATAATCTAACTCTCACCATTTTGTAAAATAGAAATGGGTTGAACAATAAAATGAAGAAAAATATATAAAGATTAATTTATTATTATGTAAACAAATTATTGTATACATATATATTTTAGGATCCCTATGTTTATCATTTTCATCAAAAATTGATTTTATGATCAGGTAAATTCATTCGTTTATAAATTCTAAGAGTTAAAATTACTTATGTTATATATTTTTTATTATTTTTTGTATAGTTCTTGTGATTAACCAATGAATATTCCTCATTAGTGTAAAACTGGGTGTGTTTAGATTCCTCTTTATTATGACCCATGTGTTGGTCTAGTTAATACCAAATCCTCTATTTTCAGGGTTTTTAACCCAAAGTATATCAGTAACAGATACAAAAACACATTTAGCATCTATCTAGGGATTTGAATTCATGGAAACCACATATCCATTTATATAAATGAAACATAGGTTTCATACATATACAAAAACACTTCCATATAGTTTAGACTAATGTTTTACAATTACAATAATGATGTTAACTACAAAATTCATTAATACTGATTACAAAGACCAACCTTTAACATACATGACTATTACATCATTTTTAGGATAAATATAAAAATAATGATATAGCATAAGTTTTGAATGATTAGTATTCAATGAAAAGTATTATTATACATAAATTATAAATATTTAAATAGAAATATAATTTGAAACATTGTTTATCGTATTAAAATATCTCTGGTTCTCATTATAAAATGTAATCTCTAGAGGATATACATCAAATAATATGGAGAGATAAAATCCTAGTTAGGGACGGAATATAATGTGTGAATATGGGACAAGAATAAATAGAATATAGTTTTTCATTATAAAAATTTTTATATAGTAAGTATAGGATCATAATCATAATGATAAATAAATAATTTGATAGATGAATAGAATGTTTTATATTCAACAAAATGATACATTATAACAATATGTTCTAAAAACACACTTTGTTGTGAAAAAAATGAAAATATCAAGTTCATAGACAACGTATTTCCATAATGTGTAACATTATAATTGAGAAAAAATATTTCTTTATTTTCACATATAATAAATAAAATATCGTGATATATTACCATTTATAAATTCTTTATAGGGATATAGAATTCTGGACCTAATCATCATATAATAAAATGATCACAATCATTCATGAAATATAGAAAGAAAAAATATTATAATCATAGTAGTAAAATAAACCTAAGAAAAATAATGGGATTCATAAGGCTTTCTCAATTCAAAGATTAATGAATAAAAATTTTGGATTAAAAATAAATAATTTAGATCAAATTTTTTAATAGAATATCATTATACATTGTTGAAGGAAACAACATAATAGGAGTAGAAGTGTTATTTAAAGAGATTATATCCTTTAGAAAAATAATTTTAATTTGATTAGATATCTATTGGACTACAAAAAATGTATATCCCATAGATATAAGAGAGAATTAATTGTGAATAATGGTTTTATTGAAAATATAGAAACATACATAATGAGAATAATGTTGAATAATAGATAACCAAGAAAACAAATTCTTTGTTTTTAGAATCACCTTTCCAAAAATACCTTTATATTTCATCACCTTTCTACAAACAGAATGGTAACCATTAGTTTATTACTATGTTGAAACAAAAAAACATTATTTTCATTTTTTAAATCATGATCAATAATAACAATTATAATTTATTTTATAATTCCCTCTATTAATAGTGAATAATTTGAAAATAAATTTTTACTTAAAATATATCAACCTAAATTGATTTAACAATATTTCCATACTGGTACAAATACATTATTAATATTAACACAACCCGCATACAATTACATATATTTTTACATTTATATATTAGAAAAATTTTCGCATAATATTTTATTTGGGAGGTGATAGGATAATAATTGGAAACTTCCTTATTTGTGGTTGGCTGCCCGTTAACGTGACATTATCCCAAGAATGGCATGTGATATACAATAAATATGTATATTAATAAAAAAATTAATAGTATATTAAGATCATCATGATTATATTTACATACTATTTTATTATTTTATAAACTATTGGATCAAAAAATAAAATGATGATTTGATATTATAATATGGAAAAAAATATAAAAAGATCACAAGACATTACCTTTTCTTAACATTGTTCACATTATACGACCCGTATCTTATTGCAATCATGGAATTTGATTAATTAAGATTATATTTATGGAAATCGGGTGGATTAATAAAACGTACTAGTGTGATGGTTTGGATTTGTTATATTAATATTTTTTTGGTTTTCTAAGGAATTTTTTAAGGGATATATATACATGAAGAGAGGGGAATATTAATGATAAAATAATTAATAAATTATTATATCAAGGTTATACCTATAAATAATAACAATATTTAAATTATGAAACATACCTGAATGAAATAAAATTATATGAGAACATTTAGTCAATTTATAATTTATTTTACTTTAATCAAATTCGTTGGGGGAAATGAATGAAAAATAATTTTAATGGAATTATTTATACAATAGAAATTGGAAAAAATATTTTAGGTTTAGAAAAAATGATTATACAATTTAAATGACTCATATATCAGATAAATTATTTATTTTTTTTAGTGATCAATTATTGAATTGATTGGGTAATTATTTAATCATGAATTATATAATTTAAAATATATCAGTTAGTGATAAATTTTATTTTTACTAATCACATAAAAAAATATGTATTTTAAAAAAATATAAAAAATGACCAACATAAAATTTCTATATGATGGTTTTGAAATTCGTATTCATTTTTTATAAATATATACAAACAAAAGTAATTTTAAATTTTTATATAAAATCTTGATTTTAAAAAAAATCATTAAAATATAGTTATTTAAAAATATAAATTCATATTATTTAGGTTTTCAATAATGATATTTATTTTTTATCAATATAATATTTTTATTTTTTAAAATTACTTGAGATAAATTTTATTTTGGTTTCATTTTTTTTAGGTAAAAATTCAATTCTAATGATCATGTTACTATTTCCAAAGGTCGGGTTTCCTTGTATTACGTTACTAATCCAATGATTACATTACTATTCCAATTTTCATAATTAATTATATAAATACCTCTATATTTCCTCATTTTTTATTGGCAATAGGTCCTCCCCAACATCTATATTTTAAATTTTTATTATTTTGACTGATTTACTAATATTTAGTTTTATTTCTCTGATGTTGATTATGGGGGACACATTTCTGTCACACTGAATGATATAAATTTTACTATTATACAATTGTTATTTTTTAATTTTTACACAATAAAGTTATTGAAATTTTAATTGGTTTTATTCATGACTAATATACTAGTTTTTTATTATTTAAATAAGGTGTTGTTAGTTTCTCTAAGTATTTTAAGACTATAATGATATATAAAATTGCACATATTTTTTCAAGAGAAAAAATATACATAAATTGTGAGTCATTAAAATATTCCCCCTATAAAAATGTTTTTTAATCCCAACAATTTTTTTAATTATTTCCAAAACACTTGTTTGAAAATAGTGGGAATCCATGAATGTCTAAACTGAGGTTCATTATACAATGAAATAGGTCAAAAAAATTATAAAGATGTGAATGATATCATTTACATGAGATAATATATATATATATATATATATATATCTCCCAGTGAAGGATATTTTCCATAATATTCATATCATTCATGATAAGGTCTTTGATATGATTATCCATGATGTCTCGTATCTTTATATATTCTTCTACACAAATCTCCCAATAATTAAAGCCTCAATCCAAAATGAATCCTTTCTTATTATTCAACCCGTTTTCTCTTTATTGGTAACAACTCAAAGATTCCATCATAAATTCTACTAACCTCATCACTTTCCACATTTATCCAACAGAATCCATCGAGCATTTATACATTATAGTGTATAATAATCTCAAAACATTATCCTTTTATTCTTATATTACCCTAGTTAGTCCATCGTGATCTCCAAAAGACAATAGATTGTAGACCAGTATAGTAGCTTCACATTGATACCCTATATTGACCTCACTTATAGATTTCTCCCCTACCTCTCAAATCTATTTATTATCTATTACAGTGCTTGTTGTTTTGGTCATTTTTATTCCAAACCCACATTTTATTGTATTAACTAATGATCTCATTTTGATCATCCTAAGTAAATTTTAATAATCCATGCAGACTTTTGATTTTACCCACTTTTTAATATAATTTTTTTGTATAATAGGTTCCCTTTATTTCACTTCTTGGATCCATTTCCAAAATTCATGTGCCTATGGTGGTCCTACATGTAATCCAACATTTATTGTGATTCAGTATATTTATCAATCAACTTAGTGTCTTCATTAGACTGTGACTGAGAGTGTTTCTTCGTCCATCTTGGCATAACTATCTTCCACCTTTCAGATTCCACATCATGTTACTTATTTCAAATAAGGTTTGAGACATATTTTTTATTCTATATTGATCTTTGAACTTTTTTTCTTATAATATATTCCCCATTCCTAGACAACAGAATCATTTTTTTCAAGAGACACCTGAAGAGAATGTGGAGGGTTAGACTCAGAATCCATTTGATCATCAATCATATAATCATCATCATATACAAATTATTATCCATTTTACATACATACAAGACTCATGAAATCAACAAATGAATGAGAATCCATAAAATGGGTCAATCTTCCCTTCAATGAGTATGCACTGACATCTTTTTAGGACACAAAAAAGCTTCAAATTCTCAAAAATATCAGAGACCATTGGTTCAAAATTCCCTGGTACTTTCACGTTATTAATAGAGAGAATAGACACTTCTTTCACACCTAAATTGAAAATAAAGGGACCTACATTTGATCCATTTTTTCCCTAGTATTTGGAATGACCTTGCCGAACTGGGATTGGCTGTGACAAAAATAGATGATACATTCTACAAATAGTGACATGAAAAGAATTAGTCAGACCATGATTGAATGTTCTCAAATTAAATACACCAAAACTACTCCCCCATCTTGATATAATAAAATAAATATCAATATTATTGAAGTTGACATCCTCACATATTCAAGTGGAGATTGGAGGACAAACCTAGTTGGTTTGGCTATCCAAGAACAAGAAATCCGTTTCCAAATAACCATGAATTTAAAAAATGGAAGGGTATTGAAAAGGAAAAGAAAGATTGGGAAAACATTCATAATGATCCATAGTTGGAGTATCCCATTTCATATATAAGTCATAGTTAAATTGAAATAAATATAATCATGAACGGTTGCATGCGGGAGAAGCTTTGGGCCAGGAAAGTATCATATCCTCCACCGATGAGAAGCATACCATCATACAGTGATTATCAAGAACATAAATAGTTGTGGGGTCCTATAATCCCCATTAACCAAACACCAACCTATCAATTTCATTGACCAATGGATGATTCTTCATAAATAGACCCACCAAGGTCTTGTTCTAGAGCGCTAAATTTTACGAGATATCAAGGAGGGAAAGAGATTGAGGGGGGGGAGATTAGAAGAATCCACATCTAGATCAAGAAATTTTTAGAAATGAAAAATTTCAGGGAATGGTCGAAGTAAGTATGATATGGATAATGGAGATAAGGAGGGTCGGTCTCCAAAGGAAAGCTAAAGAGGTCCAACCCCCTCTAGTGGGGGAGGGACAAGATATGTGGACATCACCGCCTTTGACATCTCTAAATGCCCAACACTATGTAGAGAAGAGAGATTTTTTAATTCCCCTATATAAATTTGATACTTGATATTTGAACTCATTTTAGCGATTGAGAATACATAAGTGTAATTATATTTCCTTATTACCTTAGTTTCACACGTTACCTGTGAATATTTATGGTCCCACATTAGTACATTGTTGAGGGGAGTTGTCTTTTTTCATTGAACATTGTCTCTATTGTTTTTGATCTTCACTAGATACATCATATATGTTAGTTCATGATGAAACTTTACAACATAAAAATTCATTACATGTGACTGATACACTATATATTTTATAGGGGAGACAAGTGGAACACATAATGAAATTGATCCATATTTGGTGAAAAATATAACAGATAGTAAAATGAAAAATTAAAATCAAGGATATAAAATTGGGAATCATAACTATGTCTAAACAGTGCATTATATAAAAACCATAAGTCTCTCTTCTACTATGTTATTTAGATTAAGACATTGCCTCCAACATCCTACATTATGACCCATCAATGGTTTCCATCATAGCTCTTCTTTTGACATTCAACATCATGTATATGTCATCGGATGACTTGATCATTTTTCTACATTGTTTGAAAAGTATCCCGTTAACATATCTTCCTATAAATGACTTCATATACTTAGTAAGAAGTTATAATTCACTTCACATATAGATATTTATATGGATAAATTTTAAATTCTCAAGTGTAATATGTTCTTGTATGAGAAGTAAAATAATGGGAGATTATAATCCCATAAAACATTAATTTTCATTGAATAGGTTCCCAGTATGTATCAAAGTGTCTCTATAGTCCCTTAAAACTTTCCATCTTTTTAAGATTGATATGTAGTACTGAAATTCATTTCAATATTTAAAATATGTTGAATAATTATCTATAATTTCAAATTGAAACATGAATCTTTATAAAAGACCCTTGATAGTTTTCCCCATGAATCCAACAAAAATTCATGTATAGAAAAATATATTTCTCATGTAATAAATATTCCAAATATTGATGAAGCAAGAAGTCTTGGTGAGATGATCCACCACAACCCATATAAAATAGATTATTTTCTATTTCATCATTATACATGGGAATATCCAATAGAGATGTTCTCCAAAATCTATATGGGAATGTTTAATGGAGTCATTATCCAATTATAATTCTATTGGTCTTAATTATCATTCGCTTATATCAGGAAATTATTGGTGTTCTCTACCATTCCCTACTTCATATTGTCCCACCAAAAATGAACTTAAAGATCATGGTACATCTTTGAACATTCGGGATGGATGGAGAAATATGATATATGATAATTTTATAGTATTTATTTCATTATCATAGCTAATGTCTGAATATAAATTATAATTCCAATACTAATGATTCCATCTTCATAAATGTGTAATTTTTTATGCTTCCCATTCTTTACATATTCCACATTCTGTTGAATATTCATATCATAACATTATTCTTCCTCAATCTTCTATAAGATTGATTCTTGTAAAATCATCAGAAAATGTAGTATGTACTTCATACCGTTATTATTTTTAGATCCATCACTTCCATATCCATATATATTGGGTCTTTCCCAATCTGCATATTTGACATAGTAGTAGGATCTTCTCTACTAAGTGATTCACCTACTTTATTTTCCTTTTCAAGGTATTATTCAATAGTTATATCATATTATTTGACCAAAATTATCTATATTAATTAACTCATCTTCATATTTTTAGGGTTAATATATATTTTATACTCTAGTCATCCATATATATTTCACACTTCTCATGATAGAGGTAGTGTTACCGAATCATAAATGTAGAATGTCAGAACTGCTAAATCTATATCATGTATGGACTAGTATTATCATGGTTCTTTAACAATTATTATTATTAATCTATTAATTAATAAATATTCATGAGTACACTACAAAATCCCATTTTTAGAAAATCACTATATATCACAAAATATTCTCCACATGATTATAGTGTGAGAACAAGGTAATTTATTACCCTCTTCTTGAGCTCCATAATGTTTTATTCATAGTATTATATCCAGAAAAAAATTTACACTTTTCACATTGATATAGTTAATGTCCTGTAATTTCATCAAAAATTTCTCAAAAATCATCATTAGAACCCATATAATACAAGAAAACAATGGAATTCTAGGAATCATGATGGTCACATTATTTCTTAAATTTTCATTATATATGAAGGGTTAAAATAAATTCCCTCACCTGAGTTCACATTACCAACTTACATAACTTATTCCATCCAAAAGTCACACTTTTTAAACATAGAATATATTTTATACATACTTATTTTCATCAAAATGGTCATTTTTTATCAGCCTCTTGGAGTAGGTGATAATATAATCAATAATGACTACAATAATGTTGTAAATGATATATCTAAAGAAATTATTCATCAAATCCTTGAATATTAAATGGGAATAAAAAATCATGAATTGAATCACAATGAACTATTAAAGATCATACCTAGTTCAAAAGTCTATATTCTAAATATCATGCCTCATAAACTCCTTTTTATGTAATCTTGAAATAACATATAAATTGGAGTAGAGCTGAGGTCCCCAATGTTGATCAAAAGATTCATCCATCATTGGAATTATATTATTTTTCATTATGGGGATCTTTTTAAAATCATAGTATTTTATAGATATCTTCATCGATCCATTCTTTTTTCTGAAAATTGGAATGGGTGCATTCTAATTAGATTCACTAGTGTGTATGAACCCATTGTATTGATAATCTGGAATCTTCTTCTTTAACTCCTATAGTTTTATTAGGGAAATATTATATTGGTATTTAGAGAATTTATATGATCTATATTTAAATATTAATGGGAAATGTTCCTCACAATAAGGGTTAATTCTATGTAACACTTTTAGAAATACATCTTCACATCCATAAAATGTTAATTTCCTCAAGTTTATTGTTTTCCATTGGAGAAACCATTTTATGAAGAATTTATTCCTCACTACGTCTTAATACACACACCATTGAGGAATTTTTTAATGGAAATACTTCATCATTTATTCATTTATACATGGGCATGGAAAGGTTCAAAATATAAAAATAGATTTAAATTCATTAATTCTATATGGGAGAATTAAATAATGAGAAAAAATTAATTCCTAGTATAGTTTCAAATTTTACCATGGGAATGATTATGATATTCAAAAGGAGATTCATCCCAAATACATGGAAAAAAGAAATGTCCTATAAATAATTAGTATTGATAACCCCCCTATGTGTTTTTATGGATATCAATACTTTGATGTATCATGTTTATGATTCAATAGATCATGAAATTATGGAGGATATAAATGAATGAAAACATTCATAAATATATAATGTTATTTCTTTTCATGAGTATGTAGGATGTATACCTTGTATAAAATAATTTTTATATTAAACCGTAGTAATCATAATGGAATGATAATCCCATTAATTATATATATATGTGGTTCTTCTTAATAATAATTACCCTCCAAGGACCATGGTTTAGTGAACTAGAGAACATATTGACCTTTTTTGTTACAATTTTTGAGTAATACAATGGGTGGTACATTGTTAAGATCATTCCTTTCCTCTATTATGTTGGTCGAATTATTTATGGGTCTTCGATAATCATGTGTTTGGTGTCATTATATTTTAGAATATAATCATTTCCTTTTATATATATTAAAACTCACATGATGCATCTTCCTATATTTTTGATATGTGGGTGGAATATAATTCTTTCGTAAAATTTTATTTGATCCACAGACATAAATATCCATTATTCTCATTAAATCACTATGTCCGTGAGACCATTATATGAACTATACATCTACATTTAGAGAACATTGAAAAACTATACATAACGCTGAAATAATTATATATATATTACATTTTGAACGTGTTTCCTTAAATAGTTATAAAATCATACTATTTTTTATCACAATTGATAACAAAAATTCATACATATCATCAAATCCATCTAAAATATACCGTGTATGACATTATTTAATCACTTTCAATTTTATAATTCTAAATGAATCTTCTCTTTATCATTTTGTAACGAGTTTGGTCATAATACTATCTATGAAATAATTTCTCAATGTCTTCTCAATAAATTTCTCATATTTCTTACGTCTTCTTAAAATTCATTATCAATACGAACCATTGATGTGCCTCTATATCAATACAATATACATCAAAAGATACTTTATCCTTCTTAAAATCATCCATCAACAAATAATTAATATTTGCTGAGTTAACCCGATATTCCTTGAAATGTGGATAAGAAGATCCACCTAACATCGGTTGTAATTTCTACAAAAAGGAATCAATGTCTAGTTTATATTTGTTAGGTGAAGGTGGATGACCAATGGGGTTCATGTTATTACTCTTATACTGATATAGGTGGGTAAAAGTCACTATGAAATTTTGAACACCACCTCACATTTTGTTTTGGAGTGTTCCTTGGAAAATCAATGTATTGTACCATGCATAGGTTCTTGGTTTAGCTTCTTCTGATACCCACCATTTACATAAATAGAGAACAATTCAATAAACATACTTCCTTAAGAATGAATAAATATAATTTTTTAATGTAAATTAATTTTAATTTAATAAATTTTGAGATGCCTATATTTATCATTATCCTTAGTCATTCTTCTATGATCATGTTCATTAATAAGATATTATATTTGTTGAGTAAAAATTACTTATGTAAAATATCCTATATAAAATCATATCCATTCCATAAAACATTATACACTATAATTCCTCCAATACATTTATATATCCCTTTTTAAATATATTTTTTGGTATAAAAATATTATATATTTATAGTAGTTTAGTTCTTCGGTTGGTATATTATAATAGTGTAGAATAAATTATTATTTTATATTTAACATTTCATATTTTCTTCCATATACCATTGTAATATTTTACTTTTTAGGTGTATTTTTTTCAACTAACATAAAGATATCCATCGATGTATAAGGTGTTCTAAATTTATATATAATTTTATGTGTATAATTTTATATAATATAACATAGGTATATTTACAAAACAAATATCATTTATAATTCCAATGTTGTAAATACATAACATCAAAACATAATTTAATATATCATCAATGCATCATACTTCCATAAAATATTCTTCACATTACCATTTTATGAAAATACATTTTATATACATGTTTATTCGTTTTTATTTATGATTTTTTTGAAAATATTTAAATTTTGATTACATATATGATATCTAAAATTAAATTTCATTATTTATTATTTAAATTAGATAATTTTAAATTTTGATTTAAATTCTTAATGAAAAATAAATTTTAAAAATTAATAAACTATATAGAATAAATCATGATCTCATTTAATTATATAATAAAAATATTTAATCTATTGGATCAAAAACATATATTTTGATGTTTTGCCTTCATTATTTTACTTGGTAATAAGTGGTGGATTTCTGAGTTGTTTGAAGGATACACTTTAATCAGAAATGGTGGTCTTGATGATTTTATAGAGATTATTTTCCCTCCTTATAAATGTTTTTCATATTCTAATAATTAAAATTCCCTCATAATAGTTATACAAAAAATTCATATTGAGAGAATGGTTTTCTGATTTATAGGTGTTGATGAAATATGATTTTATGATGATTTTTTGTAATTTTCACGAATAGAAATAGAAAAAAAATTGTTGATGAGCGTGAAATGAAAATCCAATTTTTTGGAAATGAAAAAATATAATTAAAAAATATTATAGGAGATGATGGAATCAAAATGGTTTTTTATTCTTCAAATATATAATTTCATTATGAACAATTAATTTTTTTAGTTTTTATAAGTCCCTTTTAATGAAATTTTTTTCTTTCACAAAAATAAAAATTTTTATAGTGACTTTCTTACATATGATGTAGGTAAACATATTTCTATATTTATAGAAAAAAGTGCACAAGAATGATCACCTGAATCTCTAAGTAAGGATAGTTTTTTGTTTAATTCCTTACGTCCTTCTTCATATAAAATGACATATGGATAAAATAAATAGTTATAAAATGTATATTTCTTATTTCTTAGGGTAATTTATAAATATTATTCTATCTAAATCAATATTTTCGTACATAAAATCTATAAAAATCGGTTAAGTGAGAATAAATTTTTTACTATATTAGAGAATATTGAAATGAAAATTCAGTAAGCTACTAATGTGTAAGGATATTGTGAATGGTGAATATCTTTAGAGGAAAATGGAAAATCATATTAATAAAGAGTATCTTGGGGATTAGATTATTCAATAAATTTAAGGATAATATGTTTCTTGAGAATAAATTTTTTGTTACACCTATTGATATAAAAAATTATAATGTAGAATATAAATTTTTGGAATAAAATTTCATAAAAATAAAATACAATATGATGTTTTTTTGAATATGTAACATGTCAAGAAAAAATAGATAAAATTTTTTCTTCAAATAAAATATATGAAATGAAGAAGAATATTAATTGAGGAGATCAGACAATAAAAATTAGATCTTATGAAAATAAAAATAAATTTATTGATAAAAATACTATTTTTCTAGAAATAGATTCAGAATAAGTTACACCCAAATAAAAATTTACAAAAGATACTAAATATACAAAAATAAGTTGACAATAAATATGAGTAAAAATTACTTAAGTATGAGTAGTAAATTTATCTCATATTTAATGTTATATTAACCGATATACTTTTACCTCTTCTTAATCATCAATGGAAGGTGATTAAAAAATAATTATTAAGGATAATTGTAGAACAATTTAATGTTCCCCTAAGAAAACTATAGATGGATAAAGAGTTAGGAATAATGATAGAGAATATAAATAATAATATTCAATTGAAAACCCAAATAAATCATAATGTTGTCATGTTTTTTGGGATTTATTATATTTATTGAGGGGAATATAATTGAATCAAGAGAAATTTTTTTACACGTCGTTTTAATAAAATGGGAATCTATGTTAATAAGTTGATGAATGATAACTTTTAACATTAAAATAATTTAAGAGATAATGGAAATAATTAGAGTGATTTAGAATCAGAAGCATAATTTTTTAGAATAATAGTGAATAGATGTCGTTATAGAATTGATTGAAATTGTAAAAAAAATTAAGGAACTTATATTATATACTAATCATCCAAGAAGAAATATAATAAATTTGACAAATCCTTTTAGATCCCATGTGAAAATATAAATGTTTTTGTTGATCATACCAAATACCTTCCACAAAACAATTATATCATCATAGATAAGTCTAGAGTTCGTGATAATTATATAAAGGATCTCGAAAGAAAGGATAAATGAATTTACATATTAACTGATTATATGAATGATCTTACTCAATGGATAAATTTTATGTTTGAATACCATACCCATAATTTTGATAAATAAAATAAGAATTTATTAGATAATAATTATATAATATATTCCTTATAATAAATACATTCATATAGAAAAATAATGGGTTTTAGGATTGAATAATTTCTGAATTTTATTTGAGTTTAAGACAAAATATATGTTTTGGAAGGGAAATAGTCAGAGTATTGTATTAAAATTTAGTAGTTGTAGAATATTTTTGAGAAATAGAATAAAAATGATTGATTTTATTCATTTTAAATTATTATAACAATATATTCTACTAATTTTTTATAAATATATTTAAAATTTTTACATTTCAATATGTTTTACTACTTGCTAATCATTGTTTGTTTTCAGTATAATAAATATATTTTGATGTAATAAAATTGGATTATATTGTATTATATAAATTTTTTAGTATATATATGAAAATAAAATATGGTTTTTAAATAAAAAGGTTTCCCCATTATTTTTTTCAAATCCATAATGGGGGATAATGTTATAAAAACTAAAACCATTCTTGTCGTTTTATCAAAATAATAATCCTATTATTACACAAAGGGAGAAAACGCTCAAAGAAATATTTTTCACTTAATTAATTTTTATAAAAGTGGAGATTTTTCATAAAGTGCATGAGATTTTATATCTGGGAGATTGTTTTATAAATTATAATTTTTTAAGGGGATATTTTTTTTAAATAAATGAGGATATTTCTGTTTCAAATATCATTCAATGGATTATATTCATAAATTATTTTTAGAAAACTTTTGATATCATTAGTTGATGATATAAAAGAATAAATACATGATGTAAATTAATATATTTTTTATTATTTTTTACTATTTTTTTATAAAATGGGTGATTTTACTGATTATTTTACTAAATTTAACAACCATAGATTCTAAATAAGAACATTTTGGTTGATATCTTATAAGACATGTTACACTGATCATAAACGACCAAAAAATATATGACCCTTGTTAACATGATATTAAATTTGTGGGTATGACTGACATTATATATTTACTGAAATAAATATTTTATATTTTGTGATCAATATATTGTTTTTTATAAATTCCTAGTAAATAATATGTCAATCATTGACTAATGACATTTTAATCCTAAAAAATATTTTAAAAAATATTTTTATTTTAG
Source organism: Viscum album (assembly GCA_963277665.1). Taxonomy (NCBI): domain Eukaryota; kingdom Viridiplantae; phylum Streptophyta; class Magnoliopsida; order Santalales; family Viscaceae; genus Viscum; species Viscum album. The sequence continues at coordinate 1,145,379,857 of OY728141.1, forward strand.
AAAATACACATGTCTAGAACATTTAGAAAATATATAACAGGGAATGAAAATAAATTTTAAAATATTCAAATCAAAATAATGTTGGAGTGAAATTTTTGAATTTTTTGAAACAAATTTATTTTAAAATGAAGAATTAAAAAATAAATATTTTTGTCAAACCATTATTTATTTTCACTAAATTAATTAATATAAAGGTTACATCATTATTTGAGTTATTTTTAAAGTAAAACGTTCATTATATATTTATATATTGAAAATTATTTATATTTGAACTATAGTTTTATTTTATTTTAGTATAATTTGTATTTTTTTTTAAAACACAATCTCCAAATAACAATTTTAATGGGCATAATATTTCTCAATATTATATAAATAAAATATCCCCTAATAAATAATGATTAAAATTATATTTATAGATTATTTATATATAAAAATTAATTTAAAATAAAATCTTTTCTATAAATTTCCATAAACATTTTATACAATCATCTTCTTCTTGATAAATACATTTCCTCACAAATAACTTTTTCTTCACTTCTCCAGGTTTTACTCCTCCAATGGCCGGAAGGCCTGGATTTTTTTATTTATTTTGCTAATCCACCTTTTAAGGGGTGAGGTGGAACCCTTAAAAGGCCTGTAGGCATAAATATTACCTGGCCCATAGGCCTTAGAGTAATTCAATTCATGTATGCTTTAAACATTACATATAACCCTAACAAACTACATGGAATTTCTCCTCCCCAGCATCTTCATTGTGAAATCAACACTCCACCTTCTCATGGCTATTCAGCTGGGCATTCTCATGCATGCACAGGCTTGTCCCGATGTCTGGTTTCATACCCTCTCATTCTTGTGATCTGTTTAGCTTATGCTATGGTGAAAGCTCTTTACTCCTCCTCCCTCTGATGCTTGTTCCAAGTATGTTATCTAGTTTTCATATGCACTAAAGGTGTCCTGATGGCCTTGAGGTGGCCCTAAGTCCTTACTGACCCGAAGGCCTGGGTGGCCCGAAGTCCTTAAAGGACTCGGGGACCAAATAGGTGGCTCTAAGGCCCAAACGGTAGAATATTCCTAGCTGTTACAGTGTCAAACTGTTCCTGCAACACTTCTCTCTACAGTACCTGCTACAATTTTACATTGTTCCTGCTACAGTCCTACACAGTTCCTATTGTAGTACATGCTACAGTACCCCCAAAAATAAGCCTCTCCCTAGATATGATCTTGGGTCTCCTAGATGCACATAAGGAGACCTCACTAACTAGGAAGAGGCACAAAGAAATAGAAAATTAATTTCTCCTTATTTTACTGAAATCTAAATTAATCCACTTATTTGAAATTAAGTTGAGAAAATTTAGTTGATATTTTTAATCATCTAAATTTATTATAAATACAATCTTGATTTTAATTTTTTTCATAATGAATAGTGAAATCATTTCTAATATTTTACCACTGTGAAAGTAAAAATATATTTACCTGGTGGTAAAATATAAAAGATAATCCTTTATATGAGATAAAGCTGGTATAAATTATATTAAATGGATATATATATACACCTTATAAAAACATAAAAAAGGAAATAGTCCATTTTAGGGCATTTTAATTGAAAAACGTTTGTATCACATTTTCTTTCCAAAAATTAAAAGTGTTTTTCTCACCTCACTTAGAAAAGGACACCTGCTATCCTATACACATAACACGTTAAATGTATTTTTGTTCATACAACCCCTATCTAAATACCTCCCTTAATTCTGTCACCATGACCTAGAGCTGCAAGATTGTTCAGATGGCTATCTAATGAATTCTTTTGTATGTAGCCTAATAATGTTGTCTGAAGAGGATGTATCGTGCTTAATCGATTATTTTTATATATTTTTTCAAAAACCTCTTTAAAATATACTTCAATAATATTTTTATAATAATTGTATTGTCAAAAATATAATTTTTGTATCTTTTTAATGAAATAACCAAAATAAATTATCATAATCTATCGAATGGGAAATGAAAAAAATCATTCATGTGTACGGTAGAATATAACCATGAGAATCAATATTTTTTTTAAACTACTATAAAACTATGTTATAATGATAGTTTTCATATATATATATATATATATTTATATGATATTTTTTAGCATAATTATAATTCTTAAATTATTATATCACATATAGCATCTTACATTCAAATCGATGGGGATATGAGAACATCACCCTTGTGAACGGTGTAGTACCACCTCACGAATTTATGTGCTTATTTATACACATATTATTTACATGGAAGTTAACAATGAAAATAATAATTAATATATTTGATAAATATAATATCATTATGATATTAAAAACATATCTTACATTTTTAAGTGATAATGTATCTTTTTATTTATTATCTTTACCCTCAATGAAAAATTATAGCATCTTTCAAGCATACATCGGGACTACTCCATCAATGAAGCGATGTGATTTTTTCATTAAATATCACCCAGATTATCAATATTAGTATATGTAAACTAATAATATTTTATTTTCGATACTATGAATTTATGGTTAAGAACATGAACTACTTTATTCAATATAAAATATTGTGATTTATTTTTTTACAAAAAAAAATTAGAATTACACTATACAATAAAAAATAGATTTTTTTTGTATAGGATCTTGAGGATTTAGTAAATACCATCCATAATATAACAGAACAAATAATTTTCATTGAAAAATAACTAATTTGTTTCACGTGGACTAACACCTTAAACAAAGACATCCATTTGGGAACAAATATGATTCCTATAAAAAAATTATAAAACCTAGGATGTGAAAAAAAATCAGTAAGGGACATATAAGATAAAATCAATTATATGGGTGAAAATATTGAAAACCCATTAAAACCATTTTCTTACCTTTTATGAGTCAAACAATTTCCATGAAAACAAATTAACCAATAAAAATAAAATTCTTTTATTTTCCTTTTCATATCATAATCATCAAACACTTACAAAACCCCTACAAATAATAATAACCACACTGATAACAAAAAATTTAATTCCCCAAAGAATAAAATCATTACCCAATGTATTAGAGAGCTATAATGGGGATCACTCATTGTATATTATTTATTGTTATCACCCATATGTCCTAAGTTATAATAGTGATATACCTTTTATATAATCTATAATGGCCTCACAAGAGAGGTATAATGTGTTCTCAAACCTTCTAATAATCTATATCTGTCTCACCCATTCCATATATAGTTCATAAGTACCATATGATGAATAAGATATTTTGTTCTTTTAATTTTCATCATTAAACCATTTAAAAAATATTTAAAATACATATTCAACATATTTTTAGATATATAAATCCCCATTTTAAAATATTTATTTAAAAATTTACCTATAAAAAGAGAAATATGGGTTTTCATTGATTTAAATATTATTGAAAAAAATTTTGAGGAAAATAACATTTTCTATTTTGGAAAAATAATTTTTATTAAAAAAATATACTAATATAATTTAACACATTTTCCTTAGAAATAACCATTTTATCTGGTAAATAAATATTCAAAACACTTTATCCTCTTGAATTCTACAAACATATATCATGGTGTATATGCTAATAAAATTAAAATTTTACTTTTCTAAAAAGACATGAAGTAATAATTAAAAACTTAAATGAAAGACCCTTTCATAAAATAATAAAAATATTAGTTTTTAAAAAAAATGTGATATTATAGAATTACTTTTTTAAAAAATTCATGTCCATATAAATATTTTCAAAATAAAAATTTTAAAAACATTGAAATTAAATAGAATGATTTATAAAATAAATCCTTCAAACATTTAAAACATGGTTTTTAAGTTAAAGAGTTATTTACCATATATCCAAATGTGTTTCTACATTAACCAAACATCCTAGATAATACATATATATTAATTAATAAGATAATTCAAAATCTATTTCACATATATTTTAATTTTTAAAATATATTTAATTTCATTTATGGATATTTCAATGCGTAATAAGGATCAAATCTATAGTTACAAGTGCATTTGTTTCATGGTTACATGGTATGATAAGTTTTGTATATTTAGGGATTTTCACATCATATGGTAATATTAATGTAGAAGTGAAATAATATTTTGTTAATAAACCATCTTATATTTAAATTGTCCCATATATCATTTATTTCAAACATATATATACTCATTTGATAAAATGTTATTGACAAATGTTATGTTTATTATGGATGTTGGTCCAACCATCACAAATCAGTTTCATGTTACTTAATATCATGTCTATATTCTATTGGTAGAAAATAAAATTATTTATAACATAGTTATTAAAATATTATTTAACCATAATAATAATTTTACGGCAAGCCTTAAAGGCGATAATGAAAAACAGAAACTCATTATCTATAGAGGTGGTTAATCACCGTGATTTGGATGAGCGTTTTTTTATTTGAATAAAAGGAATAAATAAAAAAGGATGGGTATAAGATAGTAAAATAATAATAAAATATTTCATTATATACATTTTACACAATATAGTATTTGTTTATGGGTGACTGAGTTGAATAAAGGGTATAAAAATAAAATAAATTAAGAGTGGTGGTTTAAGAATGTTGCCTCATGAATATCTCATACTTGAAGGATCCCTTAGAGAACATTTATTTGGCCTTTTGGTGATATTATCACCACTAAAATATTTCTAGGTAATTTGAAAATAAAAATTTGTAGAGGCTGGTTGATCAAGATGGATTCATGTGGTGGAGTGAAGTGAAAAAATGGGTTCCCATTTAAAATTGATGTTAGTGGCCCATTAAGAATTATATCAAAATTTTAAAATAAAATATGTCTATTCTAGAGGAAAATAATATCAAATAGCATATAAATACATTGAGTATGATAGTTAAGACCATATATTATCCCCTTATAGACTTATTTAATATTTTTATTACTTTTTATAATATTATAAAATAAATTATTCAGGAAATATAATTATTGTCAAATGTATTACTATTCATGACTATCAGATTGAAAATAGAAAAAAAATCAAATTTTAACCAACTATTTTATAATATCCAATAGATTTTATAATAATCTATATAATTCATTGATCACCTTGAATATCAAAAAATAAATTTATTTTAATATAATAAATGATTTTTTAAAAAAATTAATAAAATTTTCACCACATCATTGTTTTGCAAGACAGAAATGTAATTATTTCATAATGAATAATTAAAAATAAAGTTCCAAGATGAGGATAAATATTTTAGCTCTAAAATTACAATTTATGGTCTAACATAGCTTCTTTATGACTATATACTAAAAATGATAAACTTTTAAAAAAATATAGTTTCATGTTTGACTTTTCATAATATAAAATACTATAATGGACTTTATGTCAACCAAGTGGCTCCAAATGGGAAAAAAATATACCCATGGATGAATTGGATAAAAACACATTCATTAAATCATAATTTTTATGGAGATAAATTAGTGGGGATTTAATTGATGATGTGGGCAGTGTGTTCTTCTCATCGATAGTGAGATAAGATATTGAGACAGATTTAGGTTTTCATTTTACATCTCATATATATTTTAAATCTTTATTTTTATATTCCTTAGGATCACAAACATAATTTATACCTTTTAGGTAGAAATTTTTTCTGTATCTCTTGTGGTACATTGAACGTCAATTTATTATCCTTACATGCTGTATCTATCTTACATGCTAAGAGATCATGAATATTATTTATATTTATACAAGAGGTAAATATTCTTCATCATTGTATTAACTTTCTTTTTAATTTTTTTCAATGTTTAAGATGAAACTATATTAAATCATTACATATAAATAACATATCCACAATTTCAATTTAAAATATTTATCTTAAAAAAATAAATATTCAAAGAGAAATATATTAATATGATAATCCAATATGAGGTGAATATAGATTCATTAATACCAATTACAAATCCCAAAGATGGTATCCACCCGTTATATCTTTTAGAAGAGGACTGGATGGAATATGTTATACACTGAGGGGAGAGGAATCAGTGTAGCTGTTAAATTTATCTCTTTTAAATACCTTCTATCTTTTACATCATTTACTTTTAGGTAACATTTCTATTATTCTATCTCTATCTATCTTGTTCTTTTTTATCTCAACCAACACCACATAACACACACACACACAGAAGAGACATGATGATTTATAAGGTTTACCTTTGAGAATACAATTTTATCCATTGTAATTTCATGGATTCTATTTAGATGATATGATTGACTTGTATCATCCCATGAGCCCAATATGGTAGGTTTAATCCTTTTCCCAATGTTTTTTACGCTGTTTAAAAAAATCACAATGATCGTTTATGCCTATATTTTATACATGAAATTATTGCATGAATGTTTTCCATTTTAATCATTTCCCCTTCGTCTCTCATTTGAGACACCACGAGAATATCCAATGAATTTTTTTGACTCATAGTTTTTTATAGTAACAATCCTTGTGTTTGAATGCATCAGACCTAGAATAATAATTGTTAATATAACAAGATTATGATGGAAAAAATATTTTATATTTTCTTATTTTGTTTCACCCTAAAAATCAGTTTCCAAGTATAAATAATATAGGATTTATCTATTTTTTTACAAAAAATAACCTAAAATATTTTGAAATTCTCCCATTTCTGACAGATCTATATTTAGGTTATTAAGATTATCCCAATTTTACTTTACTCTAGATATTTGAGGCCTATGTTATGGAATAAGGGGGAAGTGTGCAGGGGGGGTAGTGGGGGTGAATGGGATGAGGGGTATGTAGGGGGTTGAGGGGTTGGGGTGTGGGGGTGTTGGGGGAGGGGGTGTAATAGAGGGGGGGCAGTGGGGGTGCCGGTGGGGTGGGGAGGGCAGAGAGGGTGCAGGTGGGTGGCAGTGGGGGTGAAGGTCTGTGTTGTAGTTAGGGTGAAGGGGTTAGGGGGGGCAGTGTGTAGTGGGTGAAGGGAAAGGGGGTGCAGTGTGTAGGGGTGAATGTTGGGGGGCTATTGGGATGAAGGGGAATTGTGCTGGGTGTAGTGGGGGTGAAGGTAGAAGGGGGTAGGGAGGGGTGTGGGGTACAGGGGGAGGGGGCATCCAGGGGGTGTCCAAGGGGTGTCCATGGGTCAAGGGGGGGTTTCCAAGGGGAGGGTTGTTCAGGAGGGGGTAGGGATAAGGGGTTGTTGGGGTAGGGGTGGGGATAGTCCAAGAGTGGGTGTCTTGGGAGGGGGTGGTTTAGGGGGGACTGGTGTTGGGGGGCTGGTGATGGGGGCTATGGGAGATGTGGCGGTGCAGGTGGGGGGGCGCTGGGTGTTGGGGTGTTGGGGTAGTGGTGGATGGGGCTAGAAATAAAATTTTTAAAGTGTTTTGGAAATAAACATAATATATAAAATGGAAGGGGATGAGAAATATAAGATGAATATTAGTTCATTTATATTAAATTTTTTGATTATATACTATCTATATACCACTAATTTTATATGATTTCATATGGTAATTGTGATATATATTGGAATGAAATGAAAATTAGAGAAAATGGAATGGAAATGATAATATTTAAGAACATGGAATGCTTCATAGATGTGTTATTTCTACTGTTTATTCATGTACTAATGCAATGATTATTAATATTATAATGAACAATGTATGTGATTTTGTTTGTTTTGTGTTGACATTTCCACCATAAATTATCAATCTAAATGGAGTTACTAAATGATAATATTGTGAAAATAAAAGAAGGAATTATAGAATATATAATGGTAAAGGATTCATGATCTTTTATTGTTACCGATCACACATATATATATATAACAAGTCCATATATCTCATTTATTTCCACACTATTTTCCACACAGGTGGTTTCTTATGTGTGTAATTGGAAAAAGGAATATTCTAGTTGTCATCATCAAAAGTAGTGTGCCATGAAGTTGAGGTATGTTCCCTCTACTTAACCCATTACATTGAATTCTATAATTTCATGAGTATTTTAAAAACAAGTTTTTGATTATTATATAATATGTATATTCTATGAAAATTGGTTTTGGATCTTTTAAATGACATTTCCACCTATTTTACATGATTTCATTAAGACTTCATTATAGACTAGAAGAAAGTTTCCACCAACTCAATAGTAGAAAATGAAATTTCCTTCACTTTAGAGATGACAGTGCCCTCATTTTGAGAAAACATGAACCAATAATTCTCAAAAAAAATCTAAAACTTAAAGAAAATAGTTGTTTTCATTTCATCAAACACAAACAACTGGCCTTGAAAACTAGACACTTTCTTCTGTAAAATCACTTTGAAACACCTGACCCCGAAAAAGAGAATTTAACATATTAAAATATATCCACCTAGGTATGATTCACGGTGTTACCAGGGGTTTCACAGCATGAATCCCTACCCTTGTTAATTTCATGGATTGATCTATGGTTCACAGCCAGAAATGTTTGATATAATGGGTTCACCCCTCAGCCAACCCCATTCAAGGCATAAACCCAATGGGTCACAACATCAAAGGATAAAGTAGCTTAAATTTCAGATATTTTACACCCTTAACCGCCCCTATCATCCACAAAAAAATCAGAGGTTCTAACATGGGACTAAAACCTATTCCAAAATACGTTTTGGGAACATATAATGTTCAGATTTCTGATCCAAATTCTAGTTTAAGAATCAAGCCATGAATCACATTAAAAACACAAATTCCCTACAAAAATAATGAATCAGAAAACTAACTCCCTATGTAATTTCATGGTTGAATCACCAACTATTTGCTTCTCCATCATGCTCCCACTCTAAGAACTGACTCACCATTGATTTGATTCCCCATCAGATCACTCAAAAACCATCCTGATCCTGATTTCAATTTAATAACTCCACTCAACATCACATCAGAACATGAAATCTAGTATTACACAAGGAACTATAAATGATAGGATCTTCCCACACACAAGAATCACTTTTTCACCTCAATCGTTCAATGATTGGCCTCAATTCAACAACGAAACTTATGAAATGTTGGACAGTCACCCACAATAGATATGATTCTTCCCACAATAAGAGCACCATTATCATTGACCTTCCTAACCAAACACCCTGTCTCTGTAGCCCTTATTCTATCCATCACTAAATTCAATGACTACATGTGGCCGACCCACTTATCCATAAATTCAAATATTAAATATTCATTACCACCAAATCTCAGATCACCATAGGTCATCCATGTTGGTCAATGATGGTAAATAGTGTTCTCCAAACCCTATGACTACCCATACAAGGTTCCAATGGCTTCCCATACACCACTAATAAACTGCTGATCCAAATGGGTCCTATCAGAAAACCTCTCTGATAATAACCATTCCTGGGACCAAAAAATCAGTCTATCATGTTTGTGGGGGGGGGGTTGTTGTAAGGGTCATGGGCTACATTGAGTGGGTAGGAGGTGTGTAGGGGGGGTCTAAGTGGTGTGGTAGGGGTGTGCTAGGTTTTTTTGCAAGGGGTAGGGTACGGTGCAGGGGGTGGGCATGCGGGTGGGTGGGCAGTGTGCAGGGGGGTGGGTAGGGGGTGTGTGTAGGGAGGTGGAGTGGTAAGGGGGGTGTGTAGGGTTAGGGGAAGGGGTTGTGCTGGGGGAAGGGGCATGGGGGTGCAGGGTGGGTCCAAGAGGTGTGTTGTGGGTGCGTTGGGATTTTTTTGCAAGGGGTAGGGTAGGGTGTAGTGGTTGTAATGGGGGTGTTCAGTGTGTAGGGGGTGCGTAGGGGGTGTGTAAAGGGGGTGGGGAGGGCAGGGGTGTGCAGGGTGAGGGGGAAGAGGGTGTACTGGGGGATGCGGCAATGGGGTGTTCAAGGGGTGCAAGGGGTCCAAGGGGTGTACTGGGGGGGGGGTTGTGCTTAGTTTTTTTCAAGGGGTACGATAGGGTGAAAGGGGGTTGGCATGTGGATGTGCAGTGGGCAGGGGGTGGGAAAGGGGTGTGGGTAGGGGGTGTGTTCAGGGGGGGAGTGGTGTGTAGAGGGTGTTCAAGGTGAGGGGGAGGGGAGTGTATTTGGGCGAGGGGCGGGGGAGTGTAATGTCATGACCCATCCCTCGGGGTTCGTGTCATGACTACCCCATGCCTGCCTTCCAAAGGCCGGCGACTGGTGACTAGCACTGAAAGGTGTATTCCCCGAAACTGGGATGGCATTACCTTTATATCCTATAAACACATGAAACCAAGCACACAACATGATATGATCACAAGTAAAATGTATAGAAGAAAGAGTGTTGAATGTAAGAGGGGCCGGAATACAAGCTCAATAGTAAAGGTCCAAGTAAAACTGAATAAATAGAAAGATAGATATTGGGTCGTCCCCCGAGGATCTACCAAAACAGTAGGTACAGATCTCCTGCTAGCACTCCACATCTGACCACCTCCTCTGCATACCTACACGCCATATGGTCCACCACCGGGCACCTTCCAGTCCCGGTAACCTCATCCTCTATTAGTGCTATCTTTCATCTGCACCAAGCAAACAAGGTGCGGGCATAGCCCATGCAGGGGTGAGTATAATGATACTCAGTAGGGCCTAGAGACCCACAAGGTCTCACAAAATACTCAAATGATAAACCACATAGTATAAAATCAAATAAAAAACCTACTAATGTATTTTACCATACATATACCTAAGTTACCAAGTATACCCATCCCAATCATGAGGAAACACAGAGTCCAACTCAAAAGCCCAAGCTCAACTATTCCACAAAGGAAGGAGTACCACGAAGGTAAGTACCACACAGGTAGGACACATAGAAGAATGACACAAAGGTATTACCAAAACGGAAAGTGCCATGTTGGAATGGACTTAACTCACACCAGGTATAACTTTGGTACAGTAGAAGATTTGATTAGATGTATCTACTGAATTGTCTAACTCTGTGAAGAGGTAGACCCATGAATAATCCCAAATTGAAGAGCCACAGAGGATCCTTGAACATTTTCAAACCCAAAAACGATCCTAGTACATTGTCAGTACATTATCAAACCCACAAAGGATCCTAGTATATCGTCAGTACATTGTCAGACCCACACAAGAGCCTAGTACACTGTCAGTACATAACCAGACGCACAAAGGATCCTAGTACATTGTCAGTACGTCTTCAAACCCACACAGGATCCTAGTACACTATTAGTACGTCATCATACCCACACAGGGTCCTATTACATCATCAGTAAATTTTCATACCCACACAGGATACTAGTACATCATCAGTACATCATCAAACCCACACAGGATCCCTGTACTTCGTTAGTACATCGTCAGACCCACACATGATCCTAGTACATCTTCAGTACATCGTCAAACCCACACATGATCCTAGTACATCGTCAGTGCGTCTTTAGTCTCACACAGAATCCTAGTATATTTTCAGTATGTCATCAGACCCACACAATATCCTAGTACATCATCAACGTCGTCAGACCCACACAGGATCCTAGTACATCATCACAGCCAGCTATAGGATTCATGCACTATGTTTTCTTGTCTTCGAGAGGGTTTTCTCCTCATACCATTGGTCGATAAACCAACTTCCATAATGTCCCACGGAAAATTATCCCAAAGGAATACCACATCATAGGGTTCTCAACGCAATATATGGTGCGTCAAATAGACGTATAGCCTATAAGTTATTAGCCTTTTAGTCCTGAGGGCCTAGTTGGATTCGTTCTCGATCCAACCCAACCATCAAAAAACTTTATCCAGAACTCTATTGGGATATTCTAAAAGGACCGTCTCATTCCATGGTTTATTGTTCCAAAGATGGTTCATCAAACAGACCCTCGGTGCCAAAGTTATGGCCAAAAGAGCACATATGGGTTAAAGAATGTCCGGGTCTGGTCCGACCTAGTCGGACCAACCCAGACCGTACTGGGAAGTCCATCCAGGCAGAGGGGTGGGCGCTGGGGCCAAGGGGCAACGTGGGGGCCACAGGGCAGTGTGGGGGCCACAGGGTGGCGCACGGGTTGTGATGCGACGTGGGGGTTGCGGGGCGGCGTCAAGGCCGATAAGCGGCTCGAGGGCCATGAGGTAGCACGAGGGCCACTGGACAGCGCGATTCCTGGGGGCAGTGTGATGGCCGCAGGGCAGCGCGGAGATGTGGAGTGGTGTGAGGGCCTTGGTGGGATACGGGGTGGGGAAGTTACTCCATAGCCTTCGTCGCGGCCGGTGGTGTGTCGACTTCCGTATTCGAGTCCCACCGGTTCCATTCACTGGCATCGTTCGCCGCCTTATTCTGTTGCTAGGAAAACAACAAAAACTCAACAAAAATTTGGAGAGGTCTATCCATGTTCATTTGGACCGCACCCTCAGTGTTATGGTGGTAGAAAGCATTTTAATAAATCATGCATGAAGAATGCCAAACCCTACAACCTCCAGTAATGATTATTCCCAAACCAGAAAAAAGTAATCATCCGAGGATAAACTAGTTAGAGATTTGACACAATTTCTTTATTTATATGGGAATAACATTGGAATAAATAATCAAACATAATTAAACCCCTACCTATGAGGTTTTTTCATGGTGGTCACGAGAAAGGAGATGAAGTCGTTCGGAATAGTGGTGTTGGCGTTCATCACTTCTGTAAGAGGCTTCCGAAGTCAGCTCAAATGTCATCCTCGTTCTTGAATTCTAGAGTGTGTTCTTCATTGTAATATGTGTTTCTCCACGATTCTCCAAAGCTCATCTATTTTTCCAATACTCTCCCAAAAATCGTAAGAGATGAAATTCCAACTTAAATTAAAATGGGTTAAATTTAAGTTGACACCATAATTAAATGATACTATTGATTAAATGGAGAGTTGGAATAATTAATTTACTCAATTAAATGGGAGGAGTAATTATTGTGGAGATGAATGGTTTTCTCCATTAATGTGGGTTTCGGGTGGTCCCCACCACTATGGATTCGAATTTGGGGTTTTAGTTTGGGTGGTCCCCACCTCTTATCATCCACATGGAAGTTTCAAATAAAAATAAAAATGTTAAATAGTTTTCATTTTTATTTTTCCATGAAAAAGTAAAAAACAATCTTTCACCCTCGACCTATTGCGGTTGAGGTAAAGGTCTCCTTAAGAGAATACCGGTGATTCAGGTTCAACGGTGTCCTCAAATTTCAATTCCGAGCATCGGTTCAAAAGATACAAAAACCCGCATGCACGTTTAATGAACATAAATGAAGAAAACATAAAAAAATCATTTCGGGCACACCGGGCCTTGGAATCACGCGTTGTCAATTTTCGTCGAATCGTAAAATTCCCATATAATTAAAAAAAATTACATGGAAATTATGGGTCTTTACATTCTCCCCACCTTTGGGCTTTGAATCCCCAAAATCTGCAACACAAAACTAGGAAAACAAGTGGAGGTTACTGAGCACGTAACTGAGCCTCCCACTACCATGTACTCTCCTGGAGGTTCTCGTGCTGCTAGTGAACGTGCCCTAGAGGTATTGACCACCCACGAAGGACCATCTCATGTCGATCCACAATCTCCATTGGAACCTTTGTTAACGTCACCACATCATCGATGACCAGATTTTCGTGGTTGGTGATGTGAGAAAGGTCGTGCATGTATATCCTTAGTTGGGGAACAAGGAACACTTCATTCACCTGATGCAACTGAGGGAGAAGTGCTAGGCAGTAAGCCACCTCACCATCTCTGTTGAGGACCTGATAGGGTCCAATGAACCTCAGGGATAACTTGCCGCCCTGGCCAAATCTCCGCAAACCTCGTCGAGGTGAGACCCGTACAAAGACGTGGCCACCATCCTCGAACTCCAGAGGTCTATGTATCCTGTCAAAATAAGACTTCTGCCTACTTAGTGTTGTCTTTATTTACTCTTGGATGATCTGCACCTTCTCTGTTGTAGCCCATACCATCTCTGGTCCCATGAGTGCTGACTCCCATGGGTCAGTCCAGCACAAAGGTGATATGCAAGGTCACTCGTACAACACCTCAAAAGGTTCCAGGCCATTGGATGAGTGATAGATTTTGTTGTATAAATACTCCACCATTGGAAATAGATCCTCCCAGCTGTGACCAAAGACGGGGACCGAAGCACTCAACAAGTCCTCGAGTGTCTGAATGGTCTGCTCAGTCTGGCCATCCTTCTGAGGATGGAAGGCTGTGCTCAAATGAAGCTATATCCTCAAAGATTCATGCAACCCCTTATATAGCCTGGAAGTAAAACTTGAATCATGATCAGAGATAATCTTCGAGGTTACTCCATGTAGCCTCACAATCTCTTGCACATAGAGGTATCCCAAGCTCTCTACTTAACTCTGATCTTTGATCGGTAGAAAGTGGGCTGACTTGGTGAGTCGGTTGACGATTACCCAGATAGAATCGTGACCTTTGGATGTACGTGGATGTCTTATCATGAAGTCCTTGGATATCCCATCCCACTTCAACTCTATTTCCTCGAAAAGATGAACCAAGCCTGCTGGTACCTGATGCTCCACCTTCACTTGCTAACAAGTGAGGCACTGAGAGAAAAACTATACTATGGCTTTCTTCATTCCCGACCACCAGTGCTATCATTGGTGATCTTGGTATATATTTTCCACTCCTGTATGTTCCTCCAGTGGGGAAGTGTGGAAATCCCTCAACAATTCCTTCTGAAGTGACACTGATACCATGGTACATCCTTTGAAAAGGATGACGTGCTCCCCACCTTCATAAAATCCATCAGGTTCATGTCCTGTGGATATCTGAGCATGTCGAGCCTCACAGTTAGTGTTCCCATGTTGTGCCTCCTTGACTCATTGAAGAAGTGGGGGAGTGACTGTAAGATATTAAAAAAAAATTGATCCATCCCGATCCACAAAGTATACCTGCAAAGTAGCCAGCTTCTCTGTCTCCTCACCAAGAAACTGTATACCAGATCTCCTGCTGAGTGCATCTTCTACAATGTTCAACTTCCCAGGAGAATAGACTATATCCAAGTCATAGTTCTAGAGGAACTCAATCCAACATCATTGACTTAGGTTCAGATCCTTATGAGAGAAGATATACCAGAGAATATTGTGATCAGAGTACACCGAAAAATGCTCACCCATAAAGTAATGTTGCCACATCTTCAAGGTGAAGAAAATAGATTCTAATTCCAGGTCATGGGTACCATAGTTCTTCTTATGTTGTCGCAAATGACGAGATCCATACACAATCACTGCTTGATCCTTCATCAAGAAAAATTTGATTCTAGTCCCTGATGTGTTGCATTAAACTATGTACACAACGCCCTCCTCTAGAAGCCTCAAGATGGGGGTAGTAGTTAGCCTCTTCCCGAGCTACTGAAAACTCTGCTGGCATCTCTGCGACCACATGAAGTGTTACCCTTTCTTCGTTAACGCTGATAAAGGTGCTAAAACTCTGGAGAAACCTGGTACAAACCTCCGGTTCTATCCAGCCAATCCCAGGATACTTTGTACCTCTGTCACACTCCTGGTTGGCTCCCAACCAAGTACAGCCTCAATCATCGCTGGATTCACCGCAACTCTAGCCTATAAGATGAAATGTCATAGAAACTGAACCTCTCTGATCCAGAATTGGCACTTTGAGAGCTTACCATAAAGATGGTGCTCTCAGATCGTGTCTTGTAATACATGCAAATGATCGGCATGCCCTTCCTCATTAGCTTAGTAGATCAGAATGTCATCAATTAAGACCACCACAAAGCGATCAAGGTATGGCTGAAATATCCTATTCATGAGTCCCATAAACACTTGAAGAGCGTTGGTTACACCGATTGGAATAACCAAAAACTTGTAATAGTCATACCGACATCTGAAATCCATCTTCTTCACATCCTCATCTCGCACTCTGAGCTGGTGATATCCTACTCTAAGGTCTACCTTCAAGAACCATCGTCCTCCCGTCATCTAATTAAAGAGGTCATCAATCCTCATGAGTGGGTACTTCTTCTTCATGGTCACCTGGTTCAGGTACCGATTGTCAACAAAAAGTCTCAATTTCAAATCTTATTTCTTGGTGAACAAAATTAGGGATTCCCAAGGAGAAACACTGGGCCAAATGAATCCCTTCCCCTGTAAGTCCTCTAACTGTACCTGCAACTCACGAAGCTCTGGGGGGAGCCATTTGATACACTTTTTTGGATATCAGTGCCATACTAGGGTACAATTCACTATAAAAGTCCACATATCTACGAGGAGATAGACCTATAACATCCACAGTGAAAACATTAGCGTACTGTTCCACCACTACAGGATAGCTCGGACTCTCCACATCAACCCCTCCGAGGGTAAGGCTAGCCAACTGATTAGTGATCGGATACACTCTCATCTAATTATGTTCATCCTGTGCTGCAAAGGCTCCCTTCTCACTAGAGAAGGTAAACCTAGTCCCATACATTTTGACACACCACACTTTGTGCCAAATACAGTCAATCTGAGCATGGACTATAGATAACCAACCCATACCCAAGATAATGTCGTAAGGCCTCAACTCCGCTACTAGGAGATCCCAGCCGAATCTCTTTCCTCATTTAGTAAGCTCACACTACTAAAACTAGTTCGTAATCATCGAATACTCTCCCGTTGGAGTATCTAGCTGTAATGATCGAGCCAACGGCTCAGTCGGAATCTATAAGCTCCAAACGAGGGCAGTGGTAATAAAATAATGACTGGAACATGTGTCTATATGTACTACAGCTAAGGTGGAGTAGACACATATCGCACCTCGTATCATCTTCATTGCACCATCATCGTAGGCCTCATCTCCCTCAAGGTAGGCTCTCCCCTATCCACCTTCTCCATGTGGTCGGGGTGGACCACCTAGTGGTGGTGGTGGTAACACCTTGAATCACCACCCACCACCAGCTGCACGTCCAGCTCCTCAGCCACGTCCACCTTCTCCCTACATACCTCCTCGATTGAACCTTTGTCTCTTTCTAGGTGGTCCCTCAACTATCTTCTGATCATCCATATGGCGGGTCAGACAGCCACGATCCATGTGACACTACTCGCTATTTGTGAAACACTGAATGTTCCTTACATATTTGGCTCTGTCTTTGGTATCCCGCATAACCAATCATGAATCATGTGGTCGTCCACCTATTGGTCTGGTGATTTTTGACCTCTATGACATATTTCTTCTTCCAATAGTTCAAGACTCTACTATGTGATGTTTGTTGGTGGGTCTCACTTGTGGAAACTGCTTAGCAAGAAAACTCTCTACTAAGAGGACTCGATCTGGCACCCCTGCCTATGTCAGGATGTTGAGAGAAATCAACGAAGCCCTGATATCTTAAATGAGTCCCTGATCAATGTTCTGGGACATGAAGAATGGGTCCTACACCATATCAGTGGAGTATCATGAGAGTTCAGTGATCCTCGCTGAGTACTGAGCCAAAGTCATGCTTCCCTACTACAGAGGAAGAAGCTCTTGTATGTGCATTGAGCGAAGAGTCATTTGGAAAAACTCTGCACGAAACAGGCTCTCAAAGTCCACCCAGATAAGTGTCACCTCATTGTGAACCCAGAATGTCAAGCTCCACCATCTACCTGCTTCTGCCTATAGAGGGCTAGTGGTAATGATCACCATGAGATCAACTGGTGTCCCGACCAGTTGGAATACTCTCACCACGACCTCCAGCTAATCCTCAGCCGCCTATTTATCCATCTCTCCCCTGAACCTAGGTGGCCTCTATCATTGGAACTCATGAAACATGTTCAACCAGCATGCACCATATGATGCTGGAGATGGTGGCATCGGTGTCCCAACGGGTAATGGTACCGTTGGTGCCTCCGCTTGTGCCTCTCCTAGAAGAGGGCCCTGCACAAAGGCCTTATCTCTTGGTTCTTCAATTATGAAGTGTTTTCTTAATTGGAGGATGTGTTTCTCCATGATTCTCCAAAGCTTATCCCTTTTTCCAACACTCTCCTAAAAATTCCAAGAGATTAAATGCCAACTTAAATTAAAATTGGATTAATTTAAGTTACCACCATAATTAAATGACACTATTGACTAAATGGAGAGTTTGAATAATTAATTTACTCAATTAAATGGGAGGAGTAATTAATGTGGAGTTGAGATTTTTTTCTCAATTAAAGTGGGGTTCGGGTGGTCCCCGCCACCATGGATTCTAATTGGGGGTTTTAGTTCATGTGGTCCCCACCTCTTAACATCCACGTGAGAGTTTCAAATAAAAATAAAAATGTTAATCAATTTTTCTTTTTCTTTTTCCATGAAAAAGTGAAAAAATATCCTTCACCCTCGACCAACTGCGGTCAAGGTAAAGGTCTCCTTAATTGAATATCGGCGCTACGAGTTCAATGGTTGTCCCTCGGATTTCAATTCCGAAAACTGGTTCAAAACTTACAATAAACCGCTCGCACATTTACTGAATGTACCTGAAAAAAGTTCGAAAAATCATTTTGGGCACATCAGGCCTCGGAATCATGCGCCATAAATTTTTGCAGACACATAAAATTCCCATATAATTAAAAAAATACATGGAAATTCTGGGTCTTTACACGTAAGGGGTGCAGGGGAGTCTAAGGGCTGGGTATGGGGGTGCGATGGGTTTTTTTTAAATGGGTAGGGTAGGTTATAAGGGGTGGGAATGGGGGTGTAGTATGCATGGGTGTGGGAAGGGGGTTTATGCATGTGGGTGGGGTGGGGTAGGGGGTGTGTAGGGTGAGGGGGAAGGGGGGTGTGTTGGGGGGGAGGGGACAGGGGGTGCATGTGGTTCCGGGGGTCCAAGGGGGTGTTTCTGGGTGGTGTGCTGGGTTTTCTGGAAGGGGTAGGGTACGGTGCATGGGGGTGTGCTAGGTTAGTATTCAAGGGGCATGGGTAGGGTGTGTGGTGTTGTGCTAGGGGGAGGGGGCATTGGTGAAAGGGGTAGGGGAGGGGTGTTGTGGGGAAGGGGCAAGGGGCAGGGGGTGTCCAGGAGGTGGTGCAAAGGGGAATGGGTGTGCAGGGGGTGTTCAAGGGGGATATCCAGGGGTGAAAGTTTAACTTAATGAATTTAATGTGTTAAATGGAACCGAACAAGGTTAACTTGGAACATTAGAGTTAATGCCTCTTGTAGTGAATTATGTTACAGTTCTACTTCCTTTATAATGTTTAATTGGATGGCATGACACTAGATATGAACCAAAGATCCACAATATTGGAACAAAAGTTTTGGTACATCGTCCACCATAGTGGATTCAAGAATAGGTATGAAGTGAAATTACATTGAGATCCAATCTATAATCCCCCATAAGGAATCCTATTTTCAACCCATTCATAGTAAACCTATGAAAAAATTTATAGAAATTTTCTCTAATTTCCACCTAGATATTGGTTAGGTTTGCAACATGCAGGGGGTTGTCCGAGGGGGTTGTCTAGGGGGTTGATGTCTTGGTCGGGGGCCTTTCCAAGAAGGGGTGTCTAGGTGGGGGGTGTCTATGATGGGGGGCTTTTCATGGAGGGTACTATATGGGTGGGGGTGCAAGTGGGATTTCAAAGTGGTGGCCTACTGCAGGGGGTGGGCAACTTTAGTGGGGTGTTCAGGGGGGAGTGGGCAGTCCAGGGTGTAAAGGGGTGGGTGTGTCTATGAGGGGGGTGCGAGGGGGAATGGGTGTGCATGGGGGTGTCCCAGAGGGAGGGTTTTCCAGGTGGGAGGGGTGTCTAGTAGGTGGTGTCAGGTCAATGGGGGTAGGGGGTGTTCAAGGAGGTGCACGAGGGCTGTCCAGGCAGGTGCAAGGGGGATGTCCAGGGTGCCATGGGTGTGTAGGGGGGTATTCAACGGGTTAAAGGGGGTTGTCCAGGGGGTCCAAGGGGGTTGTCTTGTTGGGGATGGGGGTGTAGGGGGTTTTCTAGCTGGTGAAATGGGGCTATCCAGGGGGCCAGGGGGTGTAGGGGGTGTTCAAGGGGGTGCAAGGGGGCTGCCATGGGGCATGGAGGAGTTCAAGGGGGTGCAAGGGGGTTGTCCGGGTGGTGCAAGGAGGATGCCCAGGGGGCATGGGGTGCGGGGGGTGTTCAAGGAATTACTTGGTGGATATGTATGGGGAATGGGGGTATATGGGTGGGGTGTTCAGGGGGGCATGGGGTGCAAGGGTGTTCAAGGGGGTGTAGGGGGTGTTCAAGGGGGTGCAAGGGGGAGTCCAGGGGGGTGTAGGTGGTTGTCTAGGGGGTGAAATGGGGTTTTCCAGGGGGTCAAGGGGGTTGTATATGGGGTGCATTTGGGTGCAGGGGGTTGTTCAAGGGGGTGTAGGGGGGCTGTTCTGGGGGTGTAGGGGGTGATCAAGGGGGTGGTAGGGGGCTGTCCAGGGGGGATGGGGGTATAGGGTGTGTTCATGGGGAGATGTCCCAGGGCATACAAGGGGGGTTGTTAAGGGGGGCATGGGGGTGCAGGGGGTGTTCAATGGGGTGCAGGACGGGTAAAGGGGTGTAGGGGGGAACTGAATTTATTTTTTTATTCCATATAAAAAGTATTTCCATTGTTTTAACTATGGAAGTAAGGGACTAGTGCCATGTTTTAAACACTGGCAGTAGTTTCCAAGTGCCATGGTTATACTGTGACATTATGGGCCTAATTCCGTGGTTAAGACTATGGTAGTAGGGGCCTTCCACCATAGTTAAATCCATGGAAAGAGGGCCCCCTAATTCCACCAATTATCCACGGCACAAGGCCCCTACTATCATGGATAAAACCATGGAACTAGTCCCTTACTGACATAGTTAAAATTGTGGTAGTAGGTATTACCTACATCCAAGACGATATCATCCACGGATTTCCGAAATCATGGCCATAAGCTGTTTCCACGGTTTTTGAGCCTACAACCATAGTTCCAAACCAGGGCCGTAGGTGAATTTTATAGTTGTGAGAGTATTTCTAAAAACCTAGTTAGGACATTTTTTTATACCCAAAAAGACCAATTGTTTTCTGGTTATGACTCTATGAATTTGTCTTTTCTATTTATAAACCTGTACAGAATATGGGATTGAGGGAGTGGTGCCTGAGAATGTACTCGGACTTCCTTAAAAAGTCATGACCATTATTTATTTATTTCATTTTATATATTAGTACATTTACATATGTATACATTGTGTATATGTGGATGGCCAAATTTTTTTCATTGTTTATTAATTTTTTCAAGTTTATTTGGTTGTGGACTAGTTATCAATTTATTATATATATATATATATATCTTCTAGTTGTTATTTTATTTTCCCCTAACAAAATTTATATGTGCATCAACAATTTTTATAAACGGATCTAGTGGGTATAGTCTCTAAGTTGTATAATCATTAGCCATCACTACAAGTTGTAAACCTCTGGTGTATGGTGGGAATTCATGAGACCTCATATAAAACAAGTATGGGTAATAATTTTAGTGGAAATTGGGTCTAAATATTACAATGATGTTTTTGTTTGTTTTTTTCCCTTATCAAACTATTTTTTGGATGGAATAAAAGAAACTAAAAATTGGTTGGTACTTAGTAAATATCTCAATTATAGGGTCCAAAAAGCCCATTAATACTAGAGAGATAATGTTTCCATATATGAGACAACTTTTCTATATTACGATTTATTATTATTTGTCCTTGGATGATTTTTATACCTTCTCTAGTTATTGAGTTATGATTAATGAACATTACACTCAGATTAGTATGGTAAGGTATTGTGGTTATATGCATCATTACAGTCACATAGAATTTAAATTTCTTTTATATTCCATGCTATATAGATTTATTTTTAGAGTTTATGATGCATGATGTTATTTATACCCTTATTATATGGTTATTTACCAAGTGTTGTTATATAAAATTCTTTTGAGATTATCTTCCAATTTTATCTATATTAATTTATACATGATAGCATTGTTTGTTATAATTGTGATAAAATAATCAATTATTAAGGTTCATACATAAACCTAAACTATGTCTTCCCATATATCTTGATAGTAACACCTTAACTAACCAATTATAAAATTATTGAGCCATGTACCATTATTTTATTTGTTGGGGACTACTATGGTTGTGATTTAATGGGTTATAGTAATAATTCTTTATGTTCATGTACCTTTATTAATTTATATGTTTCACCCATATAATAAATAAGTTGTACATGAAATTGATGTGTTTTATAAGATTAATAAATTTATAGAGATTTATCGAGCTCTATTAAAGAAATTGTTTTTTATTCTTTGAGTATATCTTGTTTAGGTTTTAAATTGGTTGTGGATTATAAAAATTCAGTTTTTAGGGGTTTTGGGTAGTGCAAAATTAGTGCATAGTATTCACAAAATAAGCACCGAACCCTAGAACACCATGCATCCCATACAATATGGTATTACATTGTTGGTGAACATTTATCAATTTGTGATGCCTATTAGTAGTAAACATCCCCCAATAGGAGAGGTGTACAGTTAGGGGGTAATGGATTGGTAAAACATGCACCCCTTCAGATTAAATGTGTGCTCGTGTTTAATTATTATGAGAGTTGTTTAAAATTTCAAGAACCCTCACACCATCACTATAATTAATCCCCACTTGAGCCTAAATGAGTTATCTCATTTTTAGAGGCTATCAAATAGATTCCAATGCCTTAGGACCTACATTTTTTTAAAAAATAGAACACTAGATTGAATAATATCACTTTTCCCAATATTAGAATCTCAACCTATGTAGTTTCATTTCTCTCCTATCACAATTTCTGGATAAACACAGGATAGTATTCTTCCATTAGTAATGAAACCAGATCTTGTTTTGACGGATCTTGATTATATGGATCATAGAACATGTTTTTGGGTCTTGACCTCACTCTTTTTCATGATATTGATTGTTTCTCTTAAAATTACGGATTTCCATTGGTGAACATTTTCTGTCAATCGTAAGGTAGGCTGTATAATTCAAATTCCCATATTCTTGAATTTCAATTACATGTGTGTATTGTTTAATTTCAATTAGAACTTCTAAAAATTGAATCATTTATTAAATAAATTTACGTACCATTGGAATTTATTAAATGAGATTCCATGTTAATATAGGATGACTTTTTCATAGGAATATTTAAATGAGTAATTATGAATATGCAATTGGGGGAATTGCATTAATAAAAGGCTTAAATAATTATTGGAATGTTTTGATTTTGGATGTGATGGGAAATTGAGATTATGTAATTTGTAAATTTATGTGATTATAAATTTATTAAAAATGGGGATTGTGAGATTAGTGACATGTCCTTAATGGGTTAATGTATTATATTAACTGTATATTTCAAAATGGTTTAATGTTTACTTTTTCATATTATTCTCTGTAATTAAAGTATTGAACCATGATTATTTTAATAGTTTAAATTGTATATTAATTTAAATGAAATATTATAATATGGTTAATGTTAATTAACCTTGAATAATATTTTATAAGTAATTTATGTGTGATTTATTTATTTATGAGTGTGGGACATCAACTAAGGCTCTAAATACATATATGTGATAAGTGTGTGTGGGACATGGAATGAGGCTCCAAAAACCCATATGTGATGAGTGGTTTTGGGATATGGAATGAGGCTTGAAATACCCATATGTGATGTTGAGGTTTGGGATAGGGAATGAGGCTCCAAATACCCATGTGACAATGTTGTGTGGGATAGGGAAAAAGCTCAAAATACCCATAGGGGTATAGAAATGGCATCCCACTCCCATGGTATGAGAATTAAACAATTATTCCAATTGGTCATGACATGATATGGAATTATTTGACGAAATATTACCATTCTATAATAATATTTGATATTCCATGTGGATACATTATACAGTTTCCTGGGGTAAAATAGTAATTGAGGGTTTGGGTGTGCTCAGAAACCCAAGGGTTATTGTGGTTAATTAAATAATAACTGAATATGTAAACAATTTACCCTATTTCTTTTACATTACTCTGTATAATGATTTATTTTCTTGATATTGTTTTAGATATTATAGGTGTCAGCCTATTATATTTTACTCAAACCCTACTCGATCTGCCTGATCGGTACCTAATAGTATTCATGTTTGCAGGATAGGATAATGTAAAGGGGAATTGTTAGATGGATACATTGGGATGTATCACGGATGAGCGGACTATACATGGTTTCAACACCATTTTGGTGGAGTTTCTAGTTTACCTATATTGTGTTTTCATTTTTAAATGTTATACTTTATTTACTGGACATATCTACTGTTTAGTTATCGGTATTGTTTTCATTTTTTGTGTGTTATTTCGTACTAGTTTTTTTTTTATTCTTATATTACTAGAGTTTTTGGATATTGACTATTGGTCATTTATTTTTTATTAAATATCGTTTTTTACTTCGATAATGTGGGCATAGTCTACCCATAATTGATATTAGACCCTCGCTACTAGTTAGTGGCCTCTTGAATACATGGAGGTCTACTTGAGGACACATAAACAATCGGCTCAGGGTACCTGTGTGTGTCACCCGATTATGGATGTTACAAATTTATATTAAAGTTGGTTTTCATTTCTTTTATATTTTATTATTGTTTGGGAATGGTATAAAATTAAATAGGATGAGTCAGGTCAACGTTAGGAGCTCTTTTAGGGGAGATGCTAACCTAGGTATGAGGCTAAAATCCAAGTACCATGTGTGGGATTATTATTATTGATGTGTGTTGTTATAATTGGATGTTATTTCACCTCAAGTTATGTAGTTATTGTGTGATGTGAAACTAGAAAATTTAACTACGACAATGGTTACGAACTGTGGTAATAGCCTATGGCCATAGTTTAGGAAATCTGTGGCAGTTATTTCCATGGCAGTAGGGGACTATTTCCACGGTTATAACCATTGTAGTAGGGGCCTTTTTCCATGGTTAAACATTGGAATTATGGGGACCTCGTTCCATATTTTTAATGGTGGCGTTAGGCCCCTACGGCCACAGTTTTAACCCTGGCATTAGGCCCTTAATGCCATAATTTAATTGTGGTACTAGCCCTCTACCTCCCTGATTAAAATTGTGTCACGAGTCCACTTCTTCCATAGTCAAAACTGTGGAGATATTATTAATATGGTATAAAAAAGTAATTCAATTCCCCCCTTCACCCCCATACCACCAATGCACCCCCTTGAACACCCTCATCACCCCAATGCCCCCCCTGGACAGCCCCCTTTCACCCCCTGGACAACCCCCATGAACAGCGCTTACACCCCAATTCCCCTTGGAAAGCACCTTGCACCGCCTTGAACACCCCCATCACCCCCTGGACGCCCACCTCTTACCCCCATGAACCCCTCTGGACATCCCCCTTGACCCCTGGACATCCCCCTTTCACCCCCTTGCTCCCCCCTCGACAACCCCCATGCACCCCCTTGGAAAACCCCCTTGCACCCCCTTAAACCCCCTAGACATCCCCCTTGCACCCCTTGGAGAGCCCCTAAACCCCTTGGACATTCCACTCACACCCCCATGAACCCCTATGCACCCCCTTGAACCCCCCCCCCCTGCACCCCCATACCCCCTGGACTTCCCCCATGAACACCCCCTGAAACACCCATGCCCCCCCTAGACAGCCCCATTTCCCCCCTAGACAGCCCTCATGCACCCACATGATCACCACCCCTACACCACCATCCCACCGACCCCCCCCCCATACACACTCATTACCCCTTGAACCCTCCTCTTGGACACCCCCTCACACATGCACCCCCTAGACAGGCCATTTTACCCCATGAACACCCCCCATTATAGCTCATGCCCATGGACATCCCCCTGCACCCCCCCTACCCACCGGGATAGCCCAATTGCACCCCCTGAAGTAGTCCCCTCATTTCCTTAAAAAGACATTGACCCCCCCAACCCACTCCTAGAAACCCCCTCCCACCTTGACACCCCCTACTGGAAAGCCCTCCCCCCCCCCATCCACCCACCAGGACATCACCCCCCCCGGACAACCGCCTTGAACACCCCCCTGCGTGTTGCAAACCATACCTATATCTATGTGGAAATTGGAGAAAACAACTATCAATATTTTTATAGGTTAACTACGAATGGTTTGAAAATGGGATTCCATATGGAGATTATGGATTGGATATCAATGTTCATCTCACTTCATACCTATTCGTGAATCCAATATGGTGGAAGACTAAGAAAATCATTTGATGCAATTATGTGGTTCTTGGGTTGATATCTAGTGTCATTCCATCCAATTAAACATTAAAAAAGATGCATAAATGTATCATAATTCAAAACATGGGGCCTTACCTCTCATGTACTAAGTTAACCATGTTTGGTTACATTTAAATCATTCAATTCATTATGTTAACCTTGCACCCCACCCTAGACACCCCCTTGAACACCCACTGAACACCCATGCCCCCTTGCAGTATCCCCCCTCCCGGACACTAGCTTCCCCTTTCCCCCTACACCCCACCCCTACCCCTTTCACCCCACCCCTCCCCCAGCACAACCCATGCACCCAACCCATTCCCCTTGCAAAATAACCTAGTAGCCTCCCCCAACACACCCATCGACCCCCTCCCCCTGCACCCCTTGCTCTCCCTCCCCCTCCCCCCAACACACCCACATTCCCCCTCCCCCCAGAAAACCCCTACCCACCCCAACCCTTACAAACACACCCTACCCACCCCCTGCACATGGTACCCCCTTACCCTAACATACCCCTTGCGAAAAACCCATCAAACCCCCCTACACACCCCTTCTACCCCCACACCATGCACCCCCATCACACCCCCTACACCCTCACCCTACACACCCCACTTCCCACCTCACCCCCTACACACACCCCCTTCCACATCTCTGCACACTACACCCCCATGCCCACTACCTTGCACCCTACCCTATCCCTTGAAATGAACCTAGAACACCCCCTGCACACGCCTTAGACCCACATGCACCCATTTCACCCACCATTCCTCTCCCCCAAGCACACCCCTACCCCCTCACCCTACCCACCCCTTCCCACCACACCCCCGCTGCACATACCCCCTTCCCACACCCCCTTCCCATCCCCGGAACACCGCAGACCCCCCCCCTCCTCATTCCAATCATATTCACCCTACCCTACACCTTGAAAATAATCTAGCACACCCCCCAGCACAAACCTTTAACCCCCCCCCCCCACCCTTCACTACTATCACCCCCTCCCCCCCCCAACACACCCACTACCCCTTCACACTGCACACCCCCTACCCACCCCACCCCCTTGCACACACCCCTTGCCAACACCCCTACACACGACACACCCCTCATGACCAACCCCCCCCCCCCTGCACTCTACCCTACCCCTTGCAAAAAAAACCAGCACACCCCCTACACACCCCTTTGACCCCCCCCCCCCACCAGCCCTTGCACCCCCTGCCCCCTCAATCCACCACACCCCATGCCCCCTCACTCTACAGACCCCCTACCCACCCCACCCCCTGCACACTCCCATGCCCACCACCTTCACCCTACCCTACCCCTTGTAAAAAACCCAACACCCCCCCCCCCCCTTCATACCCCTTAGACCCCCCCCCCCCCGAAATCATGAGTTTTTTGTCCCTGTATAGGGTATTGTTTGTGAGGTTTGTTGATAGGACCAATTTGGATCAACAGTTGGGTAGTAGTGTATAGGAAGCCATAAGAACCTTGTATGGGAAGCCATAGGGTGGGGAGCGCACTAATGACTATCATTGGCTAGAATGGATGACCTATGGTGGTCCGAGAGTCAGTGGAAATGGATATTTCATTTTGAAATTTAGAGAAAAGAGGGTCAGACACATACAGTCATTGCATTTTGGTATTGATATAACATGCACTATAGAGACTAGTTGTTTGGTTTGTAAGGAAAATGACAATGGTACCCATATAGTAGGAAGAATCATATATGTTGGGGGTGACCGACCCTCAGGTCATGTGGGTATTTTCTATAGTGAGGTTGATCATTAAACAACTGCGGAGAAAAAGTGACGCTAGTGTGTGGGAAGATACTATGTTTTTTGGTTCCTTGGGTAATACTAGATTTGAAGTTCATATGTGGTGTTGAGTGGAGTTAGTGGAATGGAATCGACCTCAGGATGGTTTTTGAGTGATCTGAGGGAGCATTGCATTAGAGGAGATTCAGTTCATAGAGTTGGAGCATGATGGAAGAAGCAAATAGTTAGTGATCCCACAATGAAATTACACTGGGAGTCAGGATTCCAATTCAATATTTTTAGAGGGAATTTGTGTTTTTAATATAAAACATGGGTTATTTATTAAATTGGAAATTGTATTAGAAATATGAACATTAAATATTTTTAAATGGTATTTTTGGATTTGGTTTTAGTCTTATTTTGGAACCTCTACGGTTTAGGGGGAAGTTGGAAAAGTTTCACTGTGAAAAATAACTAAAAGTTGAGCTACTGTATCCTTTCATGTTGTGACCCATCATGTTTATTCCTTGAATGGGGTTGGTTGAGGGGTGAACCCCCTATCTCGAACATTTTTGGCAGTGAACCTCAGCTCATGCCATAAAATTCCTGTTGGTCGGAGTGGATTACTCAAGAGGGGGGTTGATTGAGTATCTATAAAAATGTCAGGTTAAAAATATTTCTTAAAAAGGATTCCCAAAATGGTTAAATACATCACAATGAATCAATGTTATATTGCTATTAGAGATTGATTGTTTAAATTACTTCTTAGAAGATTCATTAGTTCCTAGTAAACTTAATGTCAGTTATTAATATTACTTTTGAAGCTATTAAACTAAGAAAAGACAATTATAACTTCTTTCCAAGATTAACTATCAATGTGAATTTAGTGATATCTCAATTATACAATAAAACAGTAAAACAGAGAAGACTAAATTTAGTATCACAACGGATATGAAACAAGTGGTTCAATCTCAAGTTGAGACCAAATCCACTTCACTTGGTGATCACCTTCCACTAAGTAGTTTATATAAATAAACTCGATCCACACCCAGTATTGGGGTTAAAAAACAGTACACATGACTGTTCAAGTTTCATAGGGACCTCTTCCACTATTCATTATGGGAACAAACTTCCAGGCCACACAACAACCACTTCCACACATATCAGTGGGTATAAAAATATAAAAATATTCTTGAGTAAGGATATCTTCTATCCTTCAGTAAAATATAGGAGACATAGTGTGTTGTTATACAAATACACACACTACTCGAAAGATAGTAAAATGATACACCACAGAGCAGAAATATTGAGATAGGTTTGGAAATGATCTGAGTGTTAGTCTTTGCTTCTCGGGACTTATGAGATAATGCAGATAAAGAAATCAAGTACCCCTATGGAAAACAGAGTGTCGCAAGTAAGGAATATTCGGATTGTGTTCTTCTTGATGTTTGGCAGTACAAATATGTTCTCGATTCTGGGATTCAATTGATCTTTTTGTGTTCTCTAGAAGTGTTGAGTTTCAGGAGACAATTATTTCTTTAATAATTATCTAAGTGTATTCTGTTGTCGTGGTCACTCCCACCAGATTGTTTTTCTTTTTAGTAACATTCCAAGCATCTGATTTTTCTTGGTCCACATTACTCTTTTATCTTAGAGTGCATGTGTTTGAGCAGACTGGTTGCATGTATTCTTCACCTCGTATGGTGTACTGTCAGATGACATGTCTATAACGAAATATTAATTATGTCAGTGCATTTAAAATCTTTAAATATGACCTTTAGAGATTAAATTGAAAGATGACAAAACATATTAAGAAACAATGTCACAGTATGTTAGGGAAACAGTTTCTCCTTCACACTGTGTCTGGATTGGTCACGGTGTTTGGATCACGGTGTCTCGATGTCACAGTGTCTTGTTCATGGTGTCTTGTTCATGGTGTCTTGTTCACGATATCTGGTTGTCATGGTGTTTGGTTTTCACGGTGTCTGCTAGTTCATGGTGTCTGGTTGTCACGGTGTCTACTTATTCATGTTGTCTCGCACTTAGGCAAATATCTGTATTCATACAGAAGTAGTGATAGTTATGGAATGAATTAAACATAATCATTTTTCAGATAAATAATTATAAAGTGAATCATAAGATAGTGTATAGTAATAGAAATGAGTGTATAGCACTTAAGAGCTTTGGATAGCTTTTACTAAACAACTATGCATTTGATGTGAGATAGATTACATAGAGTTAACATGGATTATAGACTGAATAGGATTTGTGATCATTAAAACATGATTAATAAATGAGGATTCCAACAATCTACCCCTTTTTTATGATCACAAATCATATATATTTAGAGTTTATAGTTGTTCTTACAACATAGTTTGAATGATCATATAACATATATAGAGTGAGTGTTATCTTCCCCTATATGCCTCCTATATTTATCCCCCTTTTGGTATTATCAAAATGTATCAATAAAAATAATGAAAAAAAGGCATGAAAATGGAATAATGTATTAGATAAAAAAAGGTTCATTACAAAAATTAAAAAAAACTAACAATATTTCCAAAAAAAGAGTTAGTACTGTCCTTCTTCACTGGCTGGTCTTCTATTCATCATTTATTTTTTTATTCAATTGAAGAGTACAAGACCCACATGCCACCCGGGACTAAGGAGGTCTATAATAATGCAGTCCAATGGAATCCCCTCATATAAGGTTCACCCCCTCTAGTTCTAGGAAAGAGATGCTATTGAGATAGGTAACTTTGAATGTTTGATCTGCCTGGGAATCAAGATGATCCGCTACTTTGTTCCACTCCCACCAAGTGTGTGTGACTTTCATGTTGTTGTTAATGAGAGGATGGAACTTCCTGATGGTGTATGTAATCGACCATTGAATGGGACCATTACTTTGAAGGGATACATGAACCACCATAGTGTCTATTTCCACCATGGATATCCTGATGTTTTGTTGCCTGAAAAGGAAGATACCTATCAAAACTACCTTCGCCTAGGCCTGGAGATAGTTACCACTTCCATAGTGAGACGTGAAGGCCAAAAAAAGTCTGTCGCAGTAGTCCCTAACCAATCATCCTCTGCGGATGATGCTAGAGATGCAAGACCCATCCGTGTTGTGATTGAACACATCTGATGGAGGGATCCATTGCACCCAGTTCCCTTGAGTCGTAGAGAATTTTAGTGTTACTGGTATGGGAATTTGATGAAGAATATGTGAGGGGGACTCTTTCTAACTGTTAAAGAAGGACACCAAATCAGCTAGTAGATTTTGGGTTCTTACAATGATGGTTCTCCCCGATGATGGGAGCCCCTCGTACCTTGACTGATTTCTTGCTTGCCACAGAATCCATCACCCTGCATTGAAGAGAACTACTATCACCATTCTTTCAGGACCTTCATTGTTAGTTCCCTCGAACCATTACTCCTATAAGGAATAATTGATGGAATCCCAGGAGAGGTTAGCAGTAAGCTGGCCGAAGAATCCCCACACTTCACATGCCCATTCACCATCAAAGAAAATGTGGTGCGTGATTTCCTTCCTTTTACTTCTGCAACATTGGCAGCACAATGCCATACTTATGCCCAACCTTTTGATATTAGCATCTGAAGGAATAGATTGATTTCTAATTCTCCAAGTTAGGAAGTGGTATTTCATGGCTACATTGTTTCACCACACTGTATCATCCAAACTGTCACTGGGAGCCTGGTTATTAACTAAGCGGGCGAAGACCCTCTAATTGAATCTCCTTGAAGATAATGGGGTGATGACACGTCGATCTACCTCAGAGTTGGAGGTAATGAGGTCAAAAAGCACCTTCTTCTTATCATCCAGGACTAACCTGATGAAATGAGGATGAAGGCTCGCCTTTTTAAAGGAGATTTTTGGAGTAGTACAGCTAGGGTATCTTATCACTTACCCATCCCAATTTTGATGCAAAAACAGAATACTACCATCTCCTATGATCCATTTCGAATTGCGATGAAGAGTTGGTAGAAGGTGGAAAATAGAGGACCAGAGGCGGGATCCATTCATGGACTCATTGTGCTCATTCCCACCAAGACATTGAGCCATGATCCTCCACCATATAGAACACTCTTCAATAAACTCACATTCCAGTTTCTAATTCATACTTATTAATGTCCATTCTAAACTTTTCACGTTAATACCTCTATATTGAATTGGTCTCACCATCCTCTCCCACGACACCCATCATCTTTTCCCCTCTGAATGAGAATCCCATATAAATCCTTAAAGCATTTTGTTAATCGTTTTAATGACCCCCTTAGGGACATTAGTGGAAGATAATACATGAATTGGGATCACTATGAGGACACTTTTGACCAAAGCTATCCGACCACCAAAGGACAGAAAATTATTTTTCTAGTTGAGCACACGTCCTGCAATCATGCTCCCCACCCAATAAAAATCCCGTATTCTTGTCTTTCTAGGGGATATCGGGGTTCCAAGGTATTCAATTGGGAAATACCCATGTTTCATACCCAACCTATTACTCAGATGTTCCATCTTCTTATCATCACATTTTTTAGAGATATAGAAGCATCTTTTGTCGTTGTTGATTGCTTGGCCACTCCAGTGACAGCAATCCTCTATAATTCTATTGATACCCAACATAGACCTCTTCCCATAATTCATGAAAATAATTTTTTCATTAGAAAACTTTATATGTGAGGCTTTTAAGAGGTTCACAATCCTTCGATAGGGTTGAATGTCCCCATTGTCGATGCCTCTATTGATCATGTAGCTGAGCAGGTCCTGAACCAGGATGAATATGTTGGGGGAGATGGGATCCCCTTTTTGAAGGCATCGAACCACCTTAAATAAAATGTGGGTTATCCCCATGAAAGAGAAAAACGTCCATGATGAGCTATAACAATGAAAGAGGAGATCGCATGCCCAAGTGGAGAACCCCATGCGGGCAAGTACCATGTTGATGTAGCCCCATTCCACTCTGTTGTACACCTTATTCATGTCTAGTTTAATTGCTATGTTAGATCCATGGGTTTTGATTTTGAGGTCCCACAACATCTCCTACGATAACACCATAGCCCCCTGTAGTGTGTAGCCTCTTACAAAGATGTGTTGTTCAAGGGAGATCCACTGAGGCAGAAGCTCAGACAGCATAACATTAAGAATACCAGCTAGTATCTTGTAATGAAAATTACATAAACTTTTCTATAGTTGCTGAGAGATGATGGATCATTGATCTTTGGTATGATTACCAGATAAGTAGCGCATGACACCTATGGAAGGTTGCCACCGCAAAAGAAGTATGTGATACAACTGCTGATATCCTTTTTAACAACTTCCCAGGAGTCCTTGTAAAATGAGCCTGGGTAGCTATCGGGGCTCAGAGCGCCCTCTGGATTGAGCCTCATCATGGAATTGTGAACCTACTCTTCCCTTGGGATCTCTTCAAGTGCTTCATTGGAAAGAACTGAGACGAGGGTAGGAACTTCTTCCCAGAACTCCTCGCCCCAACCGGATAGCCATTTGGCATGGTCGTTCTTGCACCTACCAAGAGTTCTTTGATGAAATTGTGCACCATTTCCCCAACCACATCCCTATAACACCCCACCCCTATCACATTGGCATGAGTAGGCAGTGAGGGATACTTGGCCTTAAGCAACGTTCCCAAGGTGCCAAATGCTGGCAATAAATGCCGAGGGCTTCTCGAACAGATTGGGGAAAAAATTTCCCTTAAAAAAAACAACCAACAATCCACTAAAAACCACTATATGATGCATTCCAATAACATATTCCAGCATGAATTCCCAAAACACAACCATGTTGTACCACAATACAACCCAAAAACAATACAACCAGACATGTCTACACCACATCAGAGTACAAGTAGAAACCAACAACCAACACCACGAGCCAGGACACCACCACGGCTCCACACTAAGCTCCATGATCCATGCTCCAAGCTCCACCAAGACATCACAATGCACCACTAATGGAGTGAGATGCCTTACCTTTTCCCACGTCACGGTACACAACATCTGCAAAGACACCAAAGTTCTAAAGCAAGTGGTGAGTACTAAAACATAGTAGGTTTTCCCCAAATGACATCCCTACACATGCCACTAGGATAAAACCATTAATAAATTTATATAAAACATATTATATAAATTAAAAGACAATTAAAACCATTTCCATAATCCAAACATGCTCTTACCAAGCCATCACACCCCAAACCAAGCAACCAAGAGAAAGCCGACCAAACATTCCACATGCCGTTTTATCATTCACACACTAGCACAACAATTTCCAACTTGTAAAGAAATGCAAAAAAAACCAAAACAACAAAACAGCGGAGCTTCCATCCAACCCGTTAACCCATTCACACCTAGTGGCACTTCTCGTCCACTTATCCATTGATGGTGTCTCTTATATCCACTATCCATACTCTTTTAATAGTGGTCCTTCTCACCACATCCACAAAACATTCTAATCAATCCATAACCAAGCATATAACCCAACAAGGTCACAACAAATTGCAATCAACAAATTCCATTGCATATCGATCCACATTAACAAATCACCCCTTTATTGAAAATCATTTCTCCATGCCAAAACACATTTCAATAAAACAACTTCTTTATTGAAAACCATTTCCATCAATCATTTTTATAAATCAATGATTGCATCCCATTTTAAAATATCCATTTTAAAATCCAAAACAATAGCATTTCACCCTTAAACCCCCTTTTCAATAAAAAAATATCCAAATGGATTTCCAAGTAACTTCTCACATAAAAAAATTAATTTCAAGCCAACCAATTTAATTTTAACAAAAAAACCTCTAGCACTAACCATGTGGAGTCGAGAGAGAGAAGACACCTACCTTTACTGTTCCTGAGAAATCGACGCACAAGAAATCACCCCCCAAATCCAGAGAACACACCCCTGAAACCTCAGTAGATATCTTTCCCTAACATTCACAGGCCTTAAAATTAACATCCAAAGAAACCACAACCCTAGATCTACACACAATGGGTGTAGATCTAGAAAATCAAGAGATATGGAGATGTAGATCTAGAGGAAAACACAAGGAACCCAAGAGGAGAGACTTTCCCAAGAGAAACCACCTTCAAATCTCCAAGAAACCTCTTCAAAGTGCTTCCCAAACGACTGGTAGAGCACCCTCAACCCATGAGAACCCTAAATCCTGAGTGAGGTTCGAGTGAGAGGATGTTTTGAGTGTTTTAGGTCAAGCCCGAGGGAACCCGGATTTAAAAACCATACTTTTATGTGGCTGTATGGTTAGCCTGTACGGTTTGACAAAATGTGCGCTAACCTTGTGCACGCTACCACCTCGAGAGAAAGGGTCTACATTGTTGCCTCCCACGGGTTGGAAAACCGTGCACTGGCCGTGCGATGCCTACTATCACCCCCTGCATGGTTTCCTAGAGAATCTACATGGTTTCCACTAACTGTTCTCAGACCGTTCTCCCTAAGAAAAGCCTCCAAACTCAATAAAAACCATTCCAAGCTCTCACATCCTCTTCTCAACTCATCCCATGTTTTTTAAACACATAAAGAAGCATAAAAAAGGCTACATTCCTAAAATCATGGGTAATACATTCTCCCCTACATTGGTCTTTCCGTCCTCAGAATATAGTGAACTCACCCTTTACCTAAAGAGTTCGGGCCATTTCTCCATCATCTCTTTCCCCCACACCCAAGTCTCTTCTTAAATTTGTCCATGCTGCAACAAGACACGAACTAAACCGATTGTTTTACCAGGAAACACTTTCTCTTTCCTATACACAACCCGCATAGGCACGTGCACCAACGAAGCATCCGGTTTTTTCTCAACATGATCTCATTGAATCACATGGTCACGATCCGGCTGATTATTTTTCTACTGTGAAAGATGAAACACATTGTGCACCGCACTGAACCTAGGTGGAAAATCCAAATGATAAGCCACCTCACCATTCCGTTCAAGAATCTAAAAAGTCGAAATTTACCTCAAAGATAACTTTCCCTGCATCCCAAACCAATGAGGTCCCAACCTAGGAGATATCCTCAAGAAAACATCATCACTCACCTTGAATGACAACGGACATCAACGATTATCCACATAAAATTTCTGACGACTCTGAGCCGTCTCCATTCTCTTCCTGATTAACTTGATCTTCTCCATAGTCTCATGTACAAGGCTCGATCCAACCATCGAGGACTCACCCATTTCCACCCAGCATAGTGGAGAACGACACGGCCACCCATAAAACACTTAAAATGGATCCATATGTATGGATTCCTCATAGCTGTTATTGTACGAAAACTCAACCAATGAGAAGTACTCCTCCCACGAGCCAAAAAAATCCATGACACAGTCCCACAACATATCCTCCAAAGTTTGTATCATCCTCTCAGATTTAACATCTATTTGAGGGTGATACATCGTGCTCATAGTCAACTGTGTACCAAGGCCTTGTTTCAATGATTTCTAGAAACAAGATGTAATCCTCAGATCTCTAATGGATACGATCAAAACTGGAACACCATGCCTCGTTACCACCTCACGGATATAGATTTTGGATAGATCCTCCACCGTATGAGATTCACGAATCAGGATGAAATGGGCTGACTTAGTTAGACGGTCCACTATCACACAAATGGCATCGCGCTTTCTGACCGTTCATGGAAGACCTGTAACAAAATTCATCGCTATTTGCTCCCACTTCTAAATAGGGATTGGTAAAGACTACAACATTCCCACTGGCCTCTGATGATCTACCTTGACCTTCTGACAAGTCACACATCTCGAAACAATCTCAGCCACACTTTTTTTCATACCATCCCACCAGAACTTTGCTTTCAATACTTTATACATTTTTTGAATTCTAGGACGAACAACTCACATGGAATGATGATACACCCAGATAAGATCCTCCTGATAAGAAATTGGCACAACCATCTGATTCCGAAAACACAAAACTGAATCTCCATTCAGTTTCCAACCCTCAATGGTCTCTCCACTATTGAGTCTCAACCTCATGGTCACACACTCAGAATCAGATATCTGTGCCACCATATCCAGGCCAACCAAGTCATAAATCAATAAAACCAGAAAGAATAACCCTATATCGCCCTGGTCTTCACATTCCATGTAACGACCCAAAGTTTCATTAATGGAAAATCCCTCTTGATCCAGTTAAATGTTTCTTTATGAAAAAATGTTTTTATAAGATATCAACTTTTTTAGTTTTACGTTTAGATTTGTGACCGTTACTTTTATAGCCTTTGAACAGTGATCATCTGAGTAGTATAAATATAAGTCTTTAACGAACCCATTTCTACTCAGACAAAGGAAGCGATGGCCTCATCCAGTAGAATTGCCCCTTACGAAGCCCATTTGTCAGAGCTCGGGAAAGAGGTGGCGTCTTTGGGCTTTTCCCTTGACCAAGCCCAAGCTGGGCTTCATCAAGTCAAGCTCGAACGTGATCGTCAACGGGAAAAATGTAAGTTGATAGAGATTACCACTCGAGCGATGTTATCCGAGCAACCCCAAGAGTCTGTCACCATCGCACACCTTACCCTTAGGTCTTATGCGGCTATTTTAAGGGGTTATGTAACAAATAAGTAGAACCATGTTCATGTACATTATTTTTTTTTATATAATAATGAGTATAATTTCTAGTCATTTTTGATACATTGTAATTAGTTTTTAAAGTACAAATGGTGTTTTTGGTTATTATTTAATTAAGAATTATATTTTATTAAATTAAAGGATTTTTGAATT
This sequence comes from Viscum album, assembly GCA_963277665.1. Classification (NCBI taxonomy): domain Eukaryota; kingdom Viridiplantae; phylum Streptophyta; class Magnoliopsida; order Santalales; family Viscaceae; genus Viscum; species Viscum album. The sequence continues at coordinate 1,145,417,575 of OY728141.1, forward strand.
AAATAATATTTTAATAAAATATTATTATTAATATTAAATTAATTTTTATTAAATATAAATGATCTTATAATTTTATGAATGCAATTAAAATTTTTATTAAGGTTTGAAGGCCATTTCTGTCAAAACCCGTGAATTTTTATAAATGTCGGTTTTTATTTTAAAAGTGAAAATTCACATATTTAGAAAATTATTTAGATAAAATAAATATTATTTTTGGAATCAGGACGTCTAAATTATCCAACGGTGAATTTTTCATAATTTTCTGAGACAGTCAAATTTTTGGGTAAAAATAAAATAACATTTAAATATATAATGTGTTTTATGACATCATAATGACCCAATGGTGATGTACTAAAATACCATAATCCTTATGTTCGGCCAATATGTGTTTTATCATTAAAATAATGAGGTTTTGGGTTTGTTTGACTTACTTTTCAAAGCATTAATGGAGCCCTCAAGACTTATTCAACACTTTGCCTTTTTAAATTAATTTCCATGGGAGTGTGACTCACCTCCACATAAGCAACCCTAATTTTTTAATAAGTTCGGACCTTGGACTTGTAAAATATTGTTTTCCTCTTTCCTTTTCCAGAAACCATGGGAAAATACCATGGGATGGTTTGTGGTTTGGATTATTTTAATATAAGGGGTCCCAAACCTAAATAATAAAGAATTCTCTCACCTTTCCTATATAAACCCACCCAAGCTCCCACTTCCTCCTCACTCAAAGCCCTTGAAGTTCGTCCAACCTCTACCCTACTCTCTCTATAATCCTCTCAAGTAGCCCCAAGCTCCCAAGAAGCCTCTCACAAGCCTCTCTCTAGCCTTTGGAAGCACACTTCCAAGTAAGGGTTTTTTCTTCCTTTCTCATTTTTGTCAATTTTCTTTAAGTTGTATTGCCCTTTTAATTTCAATTATGAATGTTGGGGTATGGTTTTGAACCTCCCCCATACTGCCCTCTTATTTTTTTAATGATGGGAGAACCCTTTCTCTCTCATTAAAAGCCTCCCATGTACACCCGTTACTATGCCGAAATTCCGAAAGGAACTTCTCTCTCTTCTTTTATATTCAAGCAATACTTTTGTATCATGAATCTAAATTCCTTTTCAATTGTTGGGACATGTATCTATATTACCTACTTACTGTCCATTACATGTAAATATTATGAGGAACCCCTTTCTCTCTCATCAACCTTTTTTGATGAATTCTTATGTCACGCCGTTACGCTGCCGAAAATCGCACCAATTTTCTAAGCCAATGTCATTGTGTAGTGAATACCATGCCCATTTCTCCATCAAGGGTATTCACCTTTATGAACATTTACTTATTGATTGTAAAGTTTCATGTGTTAATTCCACATTCCTTTATCGTGGAATAAATGATTATGTTTTATGAATCCATGTTTTATGATCCATGTGGCACACTTATGCATGAAATGAAATGTTTAAGAAGGGTGTGCCCTTTATAGCGCTCCAATGCATTGGGTAAAGTATAGTATCATGATACGTCATGTGCAATGAGTGTTTACTCATGCTAATTCAAGTGCAACGAGGGTTTACTCATGCTTCAAGTGAAATGAGGGTTTACTCATGCTCCATGTGCAATGAGCCTTGGCTCATGCTAATTCAATGTTAAGTGTTGTTGCCACATTTCCATGTTATGATTATCATGATTTATCATGCCTTTATGCTCATGTTTCTATTATGATCTATTGATATTCCTATTGCCTGACATGTATTTCACTCCTCAGGTTATTCATTGTTTACTCCCTTACTGGGCTTTATAGCTCACCCTTTTCTTATGCATGTCCTCAGGTTATCCCATGCAATGCTAAGTACGAAGGAATGTAGTGGTCATGTAAAGGAAGTTTTCAATAAAGATGTTGTATTTCAAGTTTAAAGTTTTTATGTAATGATCCTAAGCCCCAAAGACACTAAACCTCTCGATCTTCTTTGTTGGATCAAGTGAAGTTTTATGTAATAAAGCATATTTAAGTTGTAATAAAAAGCAGGGTTGTCATAGTTGGTATCAGAGGATAGGTTTAGTTATATTTGGGATTAGGAAACCCTAGTAAAGCCTTAGATACAAGACTAAGCATAATAAAAACATCCCTAAGTTTTGGTAAATACTAAGTAAGTGGTTTATCAAACAAATACATCCCTGTCTGGATACGAGCAGGTAGAGGCGGCTCTGACACAGATGTATCCTAGGGGTAAAACCCGAAAACACCGCTTTGAGCTAGACTCGAACGGGAACTAGTGCACGACAACGGGTCTTTCTGCACTCTTGGTTACGACACTCCCGGGGGATATGTTTTGATAAATTCACAATCTTATTATGAACCCTTATTAAGGGAAAAATTCCCCTAAGAATATATGTTAGAAGGAAGATCATGAAAAGCCTGGATTGAATCCTATAGACTCATGAGTTAAAGAGATTAAAGTTTATTTATAAGTCATCAACTTTTGTCTTTGGATTAACCTTTATGTGTTACCCCTAACTTTCTTTTATTCCAGCCAATGGCCGGTAATAGGAGAACTCGGGCTAACAGCCATTGTGAAGATCAATGTGATGATTGTACTTATGAGATTCCCAATCCAATGGGAGCGGGAATCGCGAACTTTGTCACTCTTCTCTCTCAGCTAACTCAATTTTTGAATAGAAACAGTGGTCAAGAGGAACGTTCAACCCCCCCCCCCCCCTAAGAAAGAACAAGTCGCTATTGAAAGCTTCATGAGACAAAGGCCTCCTACTTTTAGTGGATCATCCAATCCCACGATCGCTGAACAATGGATCAACTCTATTGAAAAGATATTATCCATCCTCTAATGCTCTGAAAAAGAGAAGGTTCTCCTGGCGGCTTATCGTATGGAGGGTGAAGTTGATCAATGGTGGACATTGATCAAAAATACGAAGCCTGAGGAGGAGATCGAGGCTTTGGAATGGAAGGTATTCCAGAAGATGTTTTTCGATAAATATTTTCCACGCACCCTCCGTCTTAAGATGGAAAGGGACTTCCTTTCCCTCAAACATAAAGATGAAGAATCTGTGGGAGCGTACGAGGAAAACTTCACAAGGCTTGCACGATACGCTTCCGGCTTTGTCGTTACCCCCAAATGCAAGGTTGACCGCTTCTTTGGTGGGCTGAAGCCTAGCTTGCGGAAAGCATTAGCGATCCGTGACTTTGACAGCTATGAGGAAATTGTCCGATGTGCCCTCATGGTTTAATTGGAGATCAGAGAATCACAGGGGTATCATGGGGAGAAGAAGCGGAAGGTGGACTTCAATGCTGGTGGTCCGATGGATAAATCCAACGGCGCTAAGAAATTCCAGCACCCCACTTGCCAAAAGTGTGGAAAGAAGCACCCTGGAAATTGCCTTAGGGGGACAAGAAAATGCATCAAGTGTGGAAGAGAAGGGCACCTAGCTGTTAACTGTCAACAAGAAGGACCCAAAGCTGTGACAGAGGAGAGGAACTCTCCGTTCGAACCTCAACGCGTTGTTCAATGCTTCAAATGCAAAGAACCGGGTCATTTTGCGAATCAGTGCCCTAATCCAAGGGTTATCGGAGGCAATCAACAACCTCCAAGACAGCAAGGAAGAGCTTTTTCCATCTCTTCTGCCGAAGTGAACCCCGACAACGAAGTGGTGACAGGTACGCTAGTTATTCATTCAAGAATAGCGAACGTACTTTTTGATTCAGGTTCTACGCATTCTTTTATATCTCAAAAGTTTAGTAGAACAATCCCTGCACCACCACAAATCATGGAAGTAAAGATGTCAGTGAGTACGGAAAATGGGGAAATCATTGCATCCCATGAGTATAAGTCCTCCCCTGTTATAATATGTGGATTGAATTTCCCAGAGAACCTCGTCATACTCCCTTTGGTGGAATTTGATGCACTTCTTGGCATGGATTGGCTTTCCTTATATAGAGCCAACATAAATTGTCGGGAGAGGGAAATCACACTCCATATGGAGAATCGACCCCCAATTCTTTACAAGTGTCAGCAGGAAGATGAATCTCCTTTAGCTCCATCATCTCAAGCATGGATATTACTGCCTTATGAGAACGCATATCTGTCTCAGATGATTGAGTCCAAGGAAGAAACCACCCTTGAAGAAATGCCTATTGTGAGGGAATTCGCTGAAGTATTTCCCGAGGAACTTCCTGGTCTTCCTCCAAGAAGAGATGTTGAGTTCTCAATTGAACTTATACCTGGGGCGCTACCAATATCCAAGACTTCATATAGAATGGCTGTTGTTGAGCTTGAAGAGCTGAAGAAACAACTACAGGAGAATCTGGATAAAGGGTTTATACGCCCAAGTGCATCACCATGGGGTGCACCAGTCCTCTTCGTCAAGAAGAAGGATGGGTCAATGCGGCTTTGCATCGATTATCGTGAACTTAACAAAATCACGATAAAGAAAAAGTATCCTCTCCCAAGAATCGATGACTTGTTTGATCAGCTGCGTGGAGCACAATACTTCTCCAAGGTCGACTTGCGGTCAGGATATTATCAAGTAAGGGTGAAGAAGGAAGATATCCCCAAGACTGCTTTTCGTACAAGGTACGGGCACTATGAATTCATAGTAACGCCTTTCGGACTCACCAATACTCCATCAATATTCATGGACTTGATGAATAGAGTCTTTAGAGATTACCTAGACAAATTTGTGGTAGTCTTTATAGATGATATTCTAATATACTCCAAAACCAAGGAGGACCATGAGGAGCATTTAAAAACTGTACTAGAGACTTTGCGCAAGTAGAAGCTCTATGAAAAGTACAGCAAGTATGAGTTTTGGTTGAAGGAAGTCTCATTCTTGGGCCATATCATCACAAGCAATGGGATATCTGTGGACCCCTCCAAAACAGATGCAATTGAGCGATGGCCAAGGACAACATCGGTAACTGATATCCATAGCTTCTTGGGGTTAGCTAGATATTATCGAAAATTTGTGAGAAATTTCTCACGATTGTCCAACCCTCTTACCAAGCTAACTCGAAAGGGAGTAAAGTTTTCTTGGAGTGATGAATGCGAAGAAATCTTCAAGGAGTTGAAAAGGAGGCTTATCACTGCACCCGTGCTCACTTTACCCACAAGTGGGGAGCTTTTTGTGGTATTCAATGATGCTTCGAAGAAGGGCTTAGGATGTGTGCTGATGCAGAATGATAAAGTGATATCCTATGCCTCAAGGCAGTTGAAAATCCATGAGTGAAACTATCCAACGCATGATCTGGAGTTGGCGGCGGTGATCTTTGCCTTGAAAATCTGGCGGCATTATCTCTATGGAGAGAAATGTGAGATATATACTGACCACAAGAGTCTTAAATATATATTCACACAAAAAGAACTTAATATGCACCAGAGAATATGGATAGAGCTCATCAAGGATTATGACTGTTCAATACATTACCACCCTGGGAAAGCGAACAAGGTGGAGGATGCCCTAAGTAGAAAGGATCCAGCTATTCTATCAATGATGAGTATTGAGAAGGATCCAATCTTCTTAGACTTGATGAAGATGGACGTGGGAATCATAAAGAAGGGAACATCATCAATCCTTTCACAAATGATTTCTCAACCATCTCTTTTGGAAAGGTTAAAGGATGCTCAAAAGGATGATGTGGGAATCCAAGAAAAAGTGGAAGCTATCAAAAAGGGAAAATCCTCAGAGTTTAATGTTAATGAAGAAGGAATTGTGCGGTTTGGGAAAAGACTATGTGTTCCATCAAGTTCAGAGCTGAAGAATGAACTTTTGGATGATGCACATAGTTCAAATTTCTCTATTCACCTAGGGAGCACAAAGATGTATCGAGATCTTCGAGAAAACTTTTGGTGGGATAATATGAAGAAGGAGATCGCTGAATATACATCAAAGTGTCTGGTGTGTCAGCAAGTGAAGGCAGAGAGGCAGAAGTCTAAGGGGATGATGCAACCATTGCCCATACCAGAATGGAAATGGGAGAACATCACCATGGACTTTGTCACCGGACTTCCAAGGACATCCAAAGGCAACAATGCAATCTGGGTTGTTGTGGATCGTCTTACAAAGACTGCACACTTCGTTGCTATTTGAGAGGATTTCTCTTTGGATCAACTGGCACGGATATATATCAGGGAAGTGGTACGGTTTCATGGAGTACCACTATCTATTGTGTCTGACCGAGATCCAAGATTTACCTCTAAGTTTTGGAAGAGTCTTCAACATGCTCTGAATACTGAACTGAACTTCAGTACGGCCTATCATCCTCAAACTGATGTCCAATCCGAGCGGACTATCCAAACACTTGAGGATATATTGAGAGCGTGCTCAATGGACTTTAAAGGAGGATGGGATCAACATCTTCCTCTAGTTGAGTTCTCTTATAATAATAGTCTCCACTCGAGCATCCAAATGGCACCATATGAAGCCCTGTATGGGAAAAGGTGTATAACACCGGCATGTTGGGATGAGGTCAGTGAACGTAAGCTGCTTGGACCAGAAATGGTCGAAGAAATGGTGGAGAAGGTGAAAACCATTCAGCAGCACATCAAGGCAGCCCAAAGTCGACAGAAGAGTTATGCAGATAATCGTTGACGAGACCTTGAGTTTAAAGTTGGAGACATGGTGTTTTTACGCATATCTCCGTGGAAGAAGGTCATAAGGTTTGGAAAGAAAGGGAAGTTAAGTCCAAGGTACATCGGCCCCTTCGAGATTCTTGATCGTGTTGGGGCTGTGGCCTATCGACTAGCACTTCCACCGACTATGTCTAAGGTGCATGATGTCTTTCATGAATCCCTCTTAAGTAATTACATACCGGACCCTTCACATGTACTCTCTTCCGAGGTGGTACAATTGGAAGATGATCTTTCTTATGAGGAGAAACCAGTGAAGATCTTAGATCGTAGAGAAAAAGTTCTACGAAATAAGACAATGCCCCTCGTCAAGGTGTTGTGGAGAAACCACAAGTTTGAAGAAGCAACTTGGGAGTCGGAGGATATGATGAAGCTAAGTTACCCACATTTGTTTTAGTGTGGGAAAAGGAAAATTTCGAGGGCGAAATTTCTTAAGGGGGGAATGTTGTAACGACCCAAAGTTTCATTAATGGAAAATCCCTCTTGATCCAGTTAAATGTTTCTTTATGAAAAAATGTTTTTATAAGATATCAACTTTTTTAGTTTTACGTTAAGATTTGTGACCGTTACTTTTATAGCCGTTGAACAGTGATCATCTGAGTAGTATAAATATAAGGCTTTAACGAACCCATTTCTACTCAGACAAAGGAAGCAATGGCCTCATCCAGTAGAATTGCCCCTTACGAAGCCCATTTGTCAGAGCTCGGGAAAGAGGTGGAGTCTTTGGTCTTTTCCCTTGACCAAACCCAAGCTGAGCTTCATCAAGTCAAGCTCGAACGTGATCGTCTACGGGAAAAATGGAAGTTGATAGAGATTACCACTCGAGCGATGTTATCCGAGCAACCCCAAGAGTCTGTCACCATCGCACACCTTACCCTTAGGTCTTATGCGGCTATTTTAAGGGGTTATGTAACAAATAAGTAGCACCATGTTCATGTACATTATTTTTTATATATATAATAATGAGTATAATTTCCAGTCATTTTTGATACATTGTAATTAGTTTTTAAAGTACAAATGGTGTTTTTGGTTATTATTTAATTAAGAATTATATTTTATTAAATTAAAGGATTTTTGAATTAAATAATATTTTAATAAAATATTATTATTAATATTAAATTAATTTTTATTAAATATAAATGATCTTATAATTTTATGAATGCAATTAAAATTTTTATTAAGGTTTGAAGGCCATTTCTGTCAAAACCCGTGAATTTTTATAAATGTCGGTTTTTATTTTAAAAGTGAAAATTCACATATTTATAAAATTATTTAGATAAAATAAATATTATTTTTGGAATCAGGACGTCAAAATTATCCAACGGTGAATTTTTCATAATTTTCTGAGACAGTCAAATTTTTGGGTAAAAATTAAATACCATTTAAATATATAATGTGTTTTATGACATCATAATGACCCAATGGTGATGTAATAAAATACCATAATCCTTATGTTCGTCCAATATGTGTTTTATCATTAAAATAATGAGGTTTTGGGTTTGTTTGACTTACTTTTCAAAGCATTAATGGAGCCCTCAAGACTTATTCAACACTTTGCCTTTTTAAATTAATTTCCATGGGAGTGTGACTCACCTCCACATAAGCAACCCTAATTTTTTAATAAGTTCGGACCTTGGACTTGTAAAATATTTTTTTCCTCTTTCCTTTTCCAGAAACCATGGGCAAATACCATGGGATGGTTTGTGGTTTGGATTATTTTAATATAAGGGGTCCCAAACCTAAATAATAAAAAATTCTCTCACCTTTCCTATATAAACTCACCCAAGCTCCCACTTCCTCCTCACTCAAAGCCCTTGAAGTTCGTCCAACCTCTGCCCTGCTCTCTCTAGAATCCTCTCAAGGTGCCCCAAGCTCCCAAGAAGCCTCTCACAAGCCTCTCTCTAGCCTTTGGAAGCACACTTCCAAATAAGGGTTTTTTCTTCCTTTCTCATTTTTGTCAATTTTCTTTAAGTTGTATTGCCCTTTTAATTTCAATTATGAATGTTGGGGTATGGTTTCGAACCTCCCCCATACTTCCCTCTTATTGTTTGAATGATGGGAGAACCCTTTCTCTCTCATTAAAAGCCTCCCATGTACACCCGTTACTATGCCGAAATTCCGAAAGGAACTTCTCTCTCTTCTTTTATATTCAAGCAATACTTTTGTATTATGAATCTAAATTCCTTTTCAATTGTTGAGACATGTATCTATATGACCTACTTACTGTCCATTACATGTAAATATGATGAGGAACCCCTTTCTCTCTCATCAACCTTTTTTGATGAATTCTTATGTCACGCCGTTACGCTGCCGAAAATCGCACCAATTTTCTAAGCCAATGTCATTGTGTAGTGAATACCATGCCCATTTCTCCATCAAGGGTATTCACCTTTATGCACATTTACTTATTGATTGTAAAGTTCCATGTGTGAATTCAACATTCCTTTATCGTGGAATAAATGATTATGTTTTATGAATCCATGTTTTATGATCCATGTGGCACACTTATGCATGAAATGAAATGTTTAAGAAGGGTGCGCCCTTTATAGCGCTCCAATGCATTGGGTAAAGTATAGTATCATGATACGTCATGTGAAATGAGTGTTTACTCATGCTAATTCAAGTGCAACGAGGTTTTACTCATGCTTCAAGTGCAATGAGGGTTTACTCATGCTCCATGTGCAATGAGCCTTGGCTCATGCTAATTCAATGTTAAGTGTTGTTGCCACATTTCCATGTTATGATTATCATGCTTTATCATGCCTTTATGCTCATGTTTCTATTATGCTCTATTGATATGCCTATTGCCTAACATGTATTTCACTCCTCATGTTATTCATTGTTTACTCCCTTACTGGGCTTTATAGCTCACCCTTTTCTTATGCATGTCCTCAAGTTATCCCATGCAATGCTAAGTACGAAGGAATGTAGTGGTCATGTAAAGGAAGTTTTCAATAAAGATATTGTATTTCAAGTTTAAAGTTTTTATGTAATGATCCTAAGCCCCAAAGACACTAAACCTCTCGATCTTCTTTGTTGGATCAAGTGAAGTTTTATGTAATAAAGCATGTTTAAGTTGTAATAAAAAGCAGGGTTGTCATAGTTGGTATCAGAGGATTGGTTTAGTTATTTTTGGGATTAGGAAACCCTAGTAAAGCCTTAGATACAAGACTAAGCATAATAAAAACATCCCTAAGTTTTGGTAAATACTAAGTAAGTGGTTTATCAAACAAATACATCCCTGTCTGGATACGAGCAGGTAGAGGCGGCTCTGGCACAGATGTATCCTAGGGGTAAAACCTGAAAACACCGCTTTGAGATAGACTCGAACGGGAACTGGTGCACGACAACGGGCCTTGCTGCACTCTTGGTTAAGACACACCCGGGGGATATGTTTTGATAAATTCACAATCTTAGTATGAACCCTTATTAAGGGAAAAATGCCCCTAAGAATATATGTTAGAAGGAAGATCATGAAAAGCCTGGATTGAATCCTATAGACTCATGAGTTAAAGAGATTAAAGTTTATTTATAAGTCATCAACTTTTGTCTTTGGATTAACCTTTATGTGTTACCCCTAACTTTCTTTTATTCCAGCCAATGGCCGGTAATAGGAGAACTCGGGCTAACAACCGTTGTGAAGATCAGTGTGATGATTGTACTTATGAGATGCCCAATCCAATGGGAGCGGGAATCGCGAAGTTTTTCACGCTTCTCTCTCACTTAACTCAAGTTTTGAATAGAAACACTGGTCAAGAGGAACGTTCAACCCCCCCCCCCCCTAAGAAAGAACAAGTCGCTATTGAAAGCTTCATGAGACAAAGGCCTCCTACTTTTAGTGAATCATCCGATCCCACGATCACTGAACAATGGATCAACTCCATTGAAAAGATATTCTTCATCCTCCAATGCTCTGAAAAAGAGAAGGTTCTCCTGGCGGCTTATCGTATGGAGGGTGAAGCTGATCAATGGTGGACATTGATCAAAAATACGAAGCCTGAGGAGGAGATAGAGGCTTTGGAATGGAAGGTATTCCGGAAGATGTTTTTCGATAAATATTTTCCACGCACCCTCCGTCTTAAGATGGAAAGGGACTTCCTTTCCCTCAAACAGAAAGATGAAGAATCTGTGGGAGTGTACGAGGAAAACTTCACAAGGCTTGCACGATACGCTTCCGGCTTTGTCGTTACCTCCGAATGCAAGGTTGACCGCTTCTTTGGTGGGCTGAAGCCTAGCTTGCGGAAAGCATTTGTGATCCGTGACTTTGACAGCTATGAGGAAATTTTCCGATGTGCCCTCAAGGCTGAAATGGAGATCGGAGAATCACAGGGGTATCATGGGGACAAGAAGCGGAAGGTGGACTTCAATGCTGGTGGTCCGATGGATAAATCCAACGGCGCTAAGAAATTCCAGCACCCCACTTGCCAAAAGTGTGGAAAGAAGCACCCTGGAAATTGCCTTAGGGGGACAAGAAAATGCTTCAAGTGTGGAAGAGAAGGGCACCTAGATGTTAACTATCAACAAGAAGGACCCACGGCTGCGACAGAGGAGAGGAACGCTCCGTTCGAACCTCAACGCATTGTTCAATGCTTCAAATGCAAAGAACCGGGTCATTTTACGAATCAGTGCCCTAATCCAAGGGTTATCGGAGGCAATCAACAACCTCCAAGACAGCAAGGAAGAGCTTTTGCCATCACTTCTGCCGAAGTGAACCCCGACAACGAAGTGGTGACAGGTACGCTAGTTATTCATTCAAGAATAGAGAACGTACTTTTTGATTCAGGTTCTACGCATTCTTTTATATCTCAAAAGTTTAGTAGAACAATCCCTGCACCACCACAAATCATGGAAGTAAAGATGTCGGTGAGTACGGAAAATGGGGAAATCATTTCATCCCATGAGTATAAGTCCTCCCCTGTTATAATATGTGGATTGAATTTCCCAGCGAACCTCGTCATACTCCCTTTGGTGGAATTTGATGCAATTCTTGGCATGGATTGGCTTTCCTTATATAGAGCCAACATAAATTGTCGGGAGAGGGAAATCACACTCCATATGGAGAATCGGCCCCCAATTCTTTACAAGTGTCAGGAGGAAGATGAATCTCCTTTAGCTCCATCATCTCAAGCATGGATATTACTGCCTTATGAGAACGCATATCTGGCTCAGATGATTGAGTCCAAGGAAGAAACCACCCTTGAAGAAATGCCTATTGTGAGGGAATTCGCTGAAGTATTTCCCGAGGAACTTCCTGGTCTTCCTCCAAGAAGAGATGTTGAGTTCTCAATTGAACTTATACCTGGGGCGCTACCAATATCCAAGACTCTATATAGAATGGTTGCTGTTGAGCTTGAAGAGCTGAAGAAACAACTACAGGAGAATCTGGATAAAGGGTTTATACGCCCAAGTGCATCACCATGGGGTGCACCAGTCCTCTTCGTCAAGAAGAAGGATGGGTCAATGCGTCTTTGCATCGATTATCGTGAACTTAACAAAATCACGATAAAGAACAAGTATCCTCTCCCAAGAATTGATGACTTGTTTGATCAGCTGCGTGGAGAACAATACTTCTCCAAGGTCGACTTGCGGTCGGGATATTATCAAGTAAGGGTGAAGAAGGAAGATATCCCCAAGACTGCTTTTCGTACAAGGTACGGGCACTATGAATTCATAGTAATGCCTTTCGGACTCACCAATACTCCAGAAATATTCATGGAATTGATGAATAGATTCTTTAGAGATTACCTAGACAAATTTGTGGTAGTCTTTATAGATGATATTCTAATATACTCCAAAACCAAGGAGGACCATGAGGAGCATTTAAAAACTGTACTAGAGACTTTGCGCAAGGAGAATCTCTATACAAAGTACAGAAAGTATGAGTTTTGGTTGAAGGAAGTCTCATTCTTGGGTCATATCATCACAAGCAATGGGATATCTGTGGACCCCTCCAAAACAGATGAAATTGAGGGATGGCCGAGGCCAACATCGGTAACTGATATCCGTAGCTTCTTGGGGTTAGCTGGATATTATCGACGATTTCTGAGAAATTTCTCACGATTTTCCAACCCTCTTACCAAGATAACTCGAAAGGGAGTAAAGTTTTCTTGGAGTGATGAATGCGAAGAAAGCTTCAAGGAGTTGAAAAGGAGGCTTATCACTGCACCCGTGCTCACTTTACCCACAAGTGGGGAGCTTTTTGTGGTATTCAGTGATGCTTCGAAGAAGGGATTAGGATGTGTGCTGATGCAGAATGATAAAGTGATATCCTATGCCTCAAGGCAGTTGAAAATCCATGAGAAAAACTATCCAACGCATGATCTGGAGTTGGCAGCGGTGATCTTTGCCTTGAAAATCTGGCGGCATTATCTCTATGGAGAGAAATGTGAGATATATACTGACCACAAGAGTCTTAAATATATATTCACACAGAAAGAGCTTAATATGCGCCAGAGAAGATGGATAGAGCTCATCAAGGATTATGACTGTTCAATACATTACCACCCTGGGAAAGCGAACAAGGTGGAGGATTCCCTAAGTAGAAAGGATCCAGCTATTCTATCAATGATGAGAATTGAGAAGGATCCAATCTTCTTAGAATTGATGAAGATGGAAGTGGGAATCATAAAGAAGGGAACATCATCAATCCTTTCACAAATGATTGCTCAACCATCTCTTTTGTAAAGGTTAAAGGATGCTCAAAAGGATGATGCGGGAATCCAAGAAAAAGTGGAAGCTATCAAAAAGGGAAAATCCTCAGAGTTTAATGTTAATGAAGAAGGAATTGTGCGGTTTGGGAAAAGACTATGTGTTCCATCAAGTTCAGAGCTGAAGAATGAACTTTTGGATGATGCACATAGTTCAAATTTCTCTATTCACCCAGGGAGCACAAAGATGTATCGAGATCTCCGAGAAAACTTTTGGTGGGATAATATGAAGAAGGAGATCGCTGAATATACATCAAAGTGCCTGGTGTGTCAGCAAGTGAAGGAAGAGAGGCAGAAGTCTAAGGGGATGATGCAACCATTGCCCATACCAGAATGGAAATGGGAGAACATCACCATGGACTTTGTCACCGGACTTCCAAGGACATCCAAAGGCAACAATGCAATCTGGGTTGTTGTGGATCGTCTTACAAAGACTACACACTTCATTGCTATTCGAGAGGATTTCTCTTTGGATCAACTGGCACGGATATATATCAGGGAAGTGGTACGGTTGCATGGAGTACCACTATCTATTTTTTCTGACCGAGATCCAAGATTTACCTCTAAGTTTTGGAAGAGTCTTCAACATGCTCTGAATACTGAACTGAACTTCAGTACGGCCTATCATCCTCAAACTGATGGCCAATCCGAGCGGACTATCCAAACACTTGAGGATATGTTGAGAGCGTGCTCAATGGACTTTAAAGGAGGATGGGATCAACATCTTCCTCTAGTTGAGTTCTCTTATAATAATAGTTTCCACTCGAGCATCCAAATGGCACCATATGAAGCCCTGTATGGGAAAAGGTGTAGAACACCGGCATGTTGGGATGAGGTCGGTGAACGTAAGCTACTTGGACCAAAAATGGTCGAAGAAATGGTGGAGAAGGTGAAAACCATTCAACAGCACATCAAGGAATCCCAAAGTCGACAGAAGAGTTATGAAGATAATCGTCAATGATACCTTGAGTTTAAAGTTGGAGACATGGTGTTTTTACGCATATCTCCGTGGAAGAAGGTCATGAGGTTTGGAAAGAAAGGGAAGTTAAGTCCAAGGTACATCAGCCCCTTCGAGATTCTTGATCGTGTTGGGGCTGTGGCCTATCGACTAGCACTTCCACCGACTATGTCCAAGGTGCATGATGTCTTTCATGTATCCCTCTTAAGGAATTACATACCGGACCCTTCACATGTACTCTCTTCCGAGGTGGTACAATTGGAAGATTATCTTTCTTATGAGGAGCAACCAGTGAAGATCTTAGATCGTAGAGAAAAAGTTCTACGAAATAAGACAATGCCCCTCGTCAAGGTGTTGTGGAGAAACCACAAGTTTGAAGAAGCAACTTGGGAGTCGGAGGATATGATGAAGCTAAGTTACCCACATTTGTTTTAGTGTGGGAAAAGGAAAATTTCGAGGGCGAAATTTCTTAAGGGGGGAATGTTGTAACGACCCAAAGTTTCATTAATGGAAAATCCCTCTTGATCCAGTTAAATGTTTCTTTATGAAAAAATGTTTTTATAAGATATCAACTTTTTTATTTTTACGTTAAGATTTGTGATCGTTACTTTTATAGCCGTTGAACAGTGATCATCTGAGTAGTATAAATATAAGGCTTTAACGAACCCATTTCTACTCAGACAAAGGAAGCGATGGCCTCATCCAGTAGAATTGCCCCTTACGAAGCCCATTTGTCAGAGCTCGGGAAAGAGGTGGCGTCTTTGGGCTTTTCCCTTGACCAATCCCAAACTGAGCTTCATCAAGTCAAGCTCGAACGTGATCGTCTACGGGAAAAATGGAAGTTGATAGAGATTACCACTCGAGCGATGTTATCCGAGAAACCCCAAGAGTCTGTCACCATCGCAAACCTTACCCTTAGGTCTTATGCGGCTATTTTAAGGGGTTATGTAACAAATAAGTAGCACCATGTTCATGTACATTTTTTTTTAAATATAATAATGAGTATAATTTCTAGTCATTTTTGATACATTGTAATTAGTTTTTAAAGTACAAATGGTGTTTTTGGTTATTATTTAATTAAGAATTATATTTTATTAAATTAAAGGATTTTTGAATTAAATAATATTTTAATAAAATATTATTATTAATATTAAATTAATTTTTATTAAATATAAATGATCTTATAATTTTATGAATGCAATTAAAATTTTTATTAAGGTTTGAAGGCCATTTCTGTCAAAACCCGTGAATTTTTATAAATGTCGATTTTTATTTTAAAACTGAAAATTTACATATTTATAAAATTATTTAGATAAAATAAATATTATTTTTGGAATCAGGACGTCGAAATTATCCAACGGTGACTTTTTCATAATTTTCTGAGACAGTCAAATTTTTGGGTAAAAATTAAATACCATTTAAATATATAATGTGTTTTATGACATCATAATGACCCAATGGTGATGTACTAAAATACCACAATCCTTATGTTCGGCCAATATGTGTTTTATCATTAAAATAATGAGGTTTTGGGTTTGTTTTACTTACTTTTCAAAGCATTAATGGAGCCCTCAAGACTTATTCAACACTTTGCCTTTTTAAATTAATTTCCATGGGAGTGTGACTCACCTCCACATAAGCAACCCTAATTTTTTAATAAGTTCGGACCTTGGACTTGTAAAATATTGTTTTCCTCTTTCCTTTTCCAGAAACCATGGGCAAATACCATGGGATGGTTTGTGGTTTGGATTATTTTAATATAAGGGGTCCCAAACCTAAATAATAAAGAATTCTCTCACCTTTCCTATATAAACCCACCCAAGCTCCCACTTCCTCCTCACTCAAAGCCCTTGAAGTTCGTCCAACCTCTGCCCTACTCTCTCTAGAATCCTCTCAAGGTGCCCCAATCTCCCAAGAAGCCTCTCACAAGCCTCTCTCTAGCCTTTGGAAGCACACTTCCAAGTAAGGGTTTTTTCTTCCTTTCTCATTTTTGTCAATTTTCTTTAAGTTGTATTGCCCTTTTAATTTCAATTATGAATGTTGGGGTATGGTTTTGAACCTCCCCCATACTTCCCTCTTATTGTTTGAATGATGGGAGAACCCTTTCTCTCTCATTAAAAGCCTCCCATGTACACCCGTTACTATGCCGAAATTCCGAAAGGAACTTCTCTCTCTTCTTTTATATTCAAGCAATACTTTTGTATCATGAATCTAAATTCCTTTTCAATTGTTGGGACATGTATCTATATGAACTACTTACTGTCCATTACATGTAAATATTATGAGGAACCCCTTTCTCTCTCATCAACCTTTTTTGATGAATTCTTATGTCACGCCGTTACGCTGCCGAAAATCGCACCAATTTTCTAAGCCAATGTCATTGTGTAGTGAATACCATGCCCATTTCTCCATCAAGGGTATTCACCTTTATGCACATTTACTTATTTATTGTAAAGTTTCATGTTTGAATTCCACATTCCTTTATCGTGGAATAAATGATTATGTTTTATGAATCCATGTTTTATGATCCATGTGGCACACTTATGCATGAAATGAAATGTTTAAGAAGGGTGCGCCCTTTATAGCGCTCCAATGCATTGGGTAAAGTATAGTATCATGATACATCATGTGCAATGAGTGTTTACTCATGCTAATTCAAGTGCAACGAGGGTTTACTCGTGCTTCAAGTGCAATGAGGGTTTACTCATGCTCCATGTGCAATGAGCCTTGGCTCATGCTAATTCAATGTTAAGTGTTGTTGCCACATTTCCATGTTATGATTATCATGCTTTATCATGCCTTTATGCTCATGTTTCTATTATGCTCTATTGATATGCCTATTGCCTAACATGTATTTCACTCCTCATGTTATTCATTGTTTACTCCCTTACTGGGCTTTATAGCTCACCCTTTTCTTATGCATGTCCTCAGGTTATCCCATGCAATGCAAAGTACGAAGGAATGTAGTGGTCATGTAAAGGAAGTTTTCAATAAAGATGTTTTATTTCAAGTTTAAAGTTTTTATGTAATGATCCTAAGCCCCAAAGACACTAAACCTCTCGATCTTCTTTGTTGGATCAAGTGAGTTTTTATGTAATAAAGCATGTTTAAGTTGTAATAAAAAGCAGGGTTGTCATATTCCAACCGTAATATTGGCTATAATCGACATCAACTTCCACTGGTCTGATGTTTGTTTCACCATATGAGCATATGATTTTCTACTTAATGCATCTGCCACCAAATTTCCCATACCTGGTATGTACATTAAGTCAAAATCAAACATATGGATATATTCCATCTATCTCCTTTGTCTAAAGCTCAAATATCATTGTGAGAAAATGTGATTCAAGCTCTTATGCTCTGTATATACCGTGAATTTCTCACCAAAGAGATAATGGCGCCTCACTTTCAAAGCATGCACCACTGCTGCCAATTCAAAGTCATGAGTTGGGTAGTTCTTCTCATGAACTCTCAACTATCGTGAGCTATATGCAACCACATGATTACCTTGCATTAGAACGCACCCCAACCTTGATCCTAATGCATCGCAATACACCAGATACCATTTTCCTTGTTCTAGGAAAACCATGATTGGTGTTGATGTAAGGTGACCCTTTAGCTATTTTAAACACTGCTGACACTATTCATTCCACTGTAATAGAAAATTCATTCTTTTCAAACTTGTCATCAGTGAATCCAAACATGAAAAATCACAAACAAAACGCCTATAATACCAAGCTGGACCGAGGCAAATTCGTATCTCAAACACATTCTTTGGTGGTTTACACAAGATAACAGCCTCTATCTTTCCCAGATCCACTGAAACACCACTTTCAAAAATCACATGGCCATGAAAATGAACATCCTGTATCCAATAGTCACACTTTGACAATGTTTAATAAAACCTCTAATCCCTCTAGACCCCCAGCACTGTCGCCAAGTGCTTCCCATGCTCCACCCTTGCCTTTGAATATACCAGAATATTGTCTACAAAAACCACCAAAAATGAATCCAAATATCTCAGAAATATGTGATTCATCAATTCTATGAACACTGCTGGAGCATTCGTTAGACCAAAGGGAATAACCACATATTCATTATGGTCGTATCTACTTGTGAAAGATTTTTTAGGAATATCGTCCTTCATCGCCTGCAATTTATTATATCCTGATCTCATGTCGATCTTGGAGAACCAATGGGCTCCCCCCAACTAGTCGAACAAATCATCAATTCATGGATGTGGATATCTGTTCTTTATCGTAACTTGGTTAAGTCTATGATAATCAACACAAATCCTAAATGTTCCATACGCCTTTTTCACAAACAACACTGGCGCTACCCACAGAGACGTGCTAGGCCGGATAAACCCTTTGTTTTCAAACTTCTCTAACTGGACATTCAATTCTCCCAATTCAGTAGGTGCCATCCGGTAACACAAAAGTGGGATAGGACCGGTCCCCGGAAGGAGATCAATCAAAAACTCAACTTCTCATACGGGAGGTAACCCAGAGAAGTTTTCCGGAAAAACATCCATGAACTGATCCACCACTGTCGGAAGAACACTTTATTCAAAACCCTCTACCAATTACAATGAAAACAACACCAAATGATATGATATTGTGCCAACTGCTGGTTCTAACAAACTCGTTGCACCATACCTTTCAGGACTCTCTCTTCTAAGAAGATGTATAACACCATCGTGTGTCATAAAATCCATTATCCATGCATTACAGTCGATGTGGTTCTTAAATGAAACCAGCCAATCCATTCCCAGGATTACATCATACCCATCCATCTCAAGAACTGATAAATTCTTGGTTATCTCAACCTCGCCCACAACAATACTATATTCTCTACACAAGAAGGCTCAACACTCTCTTCGACCCAGAGAAGTTTGAAGTTTCAAAACCGAAGGCATCATTTCTACCCTTAATCCCAGCACCTCAACCATACGTGCTGCAATAAAAGAGTGTGAATCACCCGTATCAATGAACACTTGCATCAAGGTTGAATTTAAAACAATGGTACCTTGCACCGTGGATGGTCCCGACTGATCATCCATCAAAACCTGCTCAGCTCCGAACAATTCCTTTGTTTCCACACACTACTCTTTATTGCTTTAATGCGGCGTCATGGTATTCCGAGAATCACCATGACCCACTTTTCTCTACTGATAATGGGTGTGTTGTTGTCCCAGTCCTATCAAAGAATACGACGTTTGTGATCCTTGGGGAGTATCACCTGCACCCGACCTCAGTGCATTCCAACAATAACACTACATATGCCCCATCTGCTTACAATTATGACATGCTCGAGGTTGTTCTATACAATCTCTAGTGACATGGCTCGTCGAACCACACTGAAAACCTCTTGGTTTTCACTAGGGATTTGGAGGAAGATTCACTGATCCTGCCATCGGATTATATGCCATACTCCCACCCTGAGAATATGTGTCCCTCCTCTACTTGAACCCAGCGTTAGAGTACCCACTATTCCCCATGGGTATCACCATGCATCCTTCGCCCGGAGCTCCCAACAAATCCCGCTCAGCCACCGAGGCTCTATTCACCATCTCTATGTAATCATCTATACACAGCACCGCTATCTTGGAAATAATTTCTTACCTCAAAACATCTTCAAATATACGAGCTTTCAATGATGTACTACCTGCCACCTCGAGTGCAAATATCACTAAGTTCATAAACTTAGTTGCATACTCCGTCACATACATATGCTCTTGCTTTAGACTAAATAAACCAGTCATTAACTGAATTAAAAATGTATATGGGTAGAATTGTTTGTTAAACAATTTCTCAAAGCCTTCCCATGTCATGTCCTGGTCCGTCCACACTTGGACTACCAACTCCCACCACTGAAGGGAAAGATCTTCCAATATATATGTGTCCAACTTCACTTTCAACTCTACCAATGTTCACAAGAACTCAAAATTTTTGTTCATTCTATTAAACCATGATTCTTCCATCTCCAGCACTGAATCACCCCTGAAGATGGGTGGATTTTTCTTTTGGAACTAAACCATAGGATCCACATGCCTTGGTTCATCCATTTTATTTCCACTTTCCACAGCTTGGAAAGCTTGCACTATTCTTTTCACTATCTGCTGATTCACCTAAGGCTCAGGTGCTACTAGATATTCATCATCTTCCTCTTGTTGGTCTCTACGACTCCTACCCAGTGCCATTTCTATCAATAGAAAACAAACAAACATGAGTCTCATATCCGTAGACATCAAGAATTCTCATATCTAATAACATTAAACAACACTATCTCACAAGGCTTTCCACAGGTTCACGTTTTCCATGTTTCACTATTTTTAAAACCAAACCATTTTAAAAGTACCAAATTTATTCACATTACAGTTTCACACATTCATATCACACCATAAATCATTATACCTAAATGAAATATGCATCCTAGTGGGAAGTCATTTCTACCATCCATGTTATGCACATCTCATTGGCTACACCCATGACAATGGGATATACAATGCCTATAAGTGTCTCCAAAACACTTATGTACCCAACTCCCTGGTAACTTGAAGTTCAACATAAAAGGGTTAGCTACGTCCTTTTTTACTATACATTCCATGTTCCGACAAGCCTATGCCTCGCTACCATCCCGACCCAAAAAATGTACCACAACGAATGTCAAATCCAAGTCAGAGAATAATATCCAAAGGACCGAACAAGGTGATACAACTTGTAACACCCTGCCCATACCTCATTGGGTTAAGGAGGCGGTGAGGGATACTTGTCTTTAAGAGACATTCCTAAGGCGCCAATGTCTGGAAATAAATGCCGAGGGATTCTCAAACATACTATGGAACGATTTTCCCTTAAGAAAAAACCAACCAACAATCCACTAATAACCGATGTATGATGCATGTCAACAATACATTCAAGCATGCATTCCCAAAAGACAACCAAGTTGTACCACAATACAACCCAAAAACAATACTACCATACATGTCTACACCACATCAGGGTACAAGCGGAATCCAACAACCAACACCACAATCCATGACACCACCACAGCTCCACACCATGCTCCAAGCTCCAAACCCCAAGCTCCACCAAGACATCACAATGCACCACTAATGGAGGGAGATTCCTTACCTTTTCCCACGTCACGGTACACGACATCTGCAAAGACACCAAAGTGCCAAAGCAGGGGGTGAGCACTAAAACTCAATATGTTTTACCCAAATGACTTACCTACACACTCAACTAGGATAAAATCATTACCACATTTATATAAAAGAGTTTATATAAAGTAAAACACAAGTGAAACAATTTCCATAAGCCAAACACGCTCTTACTAATCCATCACACCCCAAACCATGCAACCATGGGAAAGCCGAACAAACATTCCACTAGCCATTTCATCATTCACACACTTGTACAAAAATTTACAACATGTAATGAAATGCACGATAGACAATCAAAACAACCAAATGGTAGACCTTCCATCCAACCCGTTCACCCATTCACACAATGTGGCACTTCCCGTCCACTTATCCTTTGATGGTGGCCCTTCCTCCCCCTATCCATCACCTTTTTATAGTGGTACTTCTCGCTACTTCCACACAACATTCCAATCAAGCCGAAACCAAGCATATAACCCACCAAGGTCACAACAACATGAAATCAACCAATTCCATTGCATATCAACCCACTTTAATAAATATCCCCTTTGTTGAAAATCATTTTTCCATGCAAAACCACATTTCAATAAAACAACATCTTTATTGAAAACCATTTACATAAATCATTTTCACAAATCAACCATAGAAACCCATTTTAAAATCTACATTTTAAAATCCACAACAATAGCATTTCACCATAAAACCCCCTTTTTCCAAAAAAAATTCCCCAAAAGGATTTCCAACCAACTTCGCACATCAAAACACAATTAATTTCAAGTCAAACAAATTAATTGTAACCAAAAACCACTTTATCTAACCAAGTGGAGTCGATATTGAAGCCACCTACCTTTAGGGTTCCCAAGAAATCGACCCTTAAGCAATCACACCTCAAATCCGGCGAACGCACCCCCGAAACCTCTCTTGATCTCTTTCTCTAACATTCACAAGCCATAAAATTAACATCCAAGGCAACCAAAACCCTTGATCTACACACAAAGGGTGTGGATCTAGAAAATCGAGAGAGAGGGAGATGTAGATTTAGAGGAAAACACAAGGAACCCAGGATGAGAGACATACCCGGGAGAAACCACCTTCAAACCACCAAGAAGCCTC
Organism: Viscum album; assembly: GCA_963277665.1. Classification (NCBI taxonomy): domain Eukaryota; kingdom Viridiplantae; phylum Streptophyta; class Magnoliopsida; order Santalales; family Viscaceae; genus Viscum; species Viscum album. The sequence continues at coordinate 1,145,440,141 of OY728141.1, forward strand.
TTCAAAATGCTTCCAAAATGAGTGGAAGAGCACCGTAAACCCCTGAGAACCCGAAATCCCGATTAAGGATCGAGTGAGAGGAAGTTTGGAGTGTTTTACGTCTTGCCTGAGGGAACCCAGATTTAAAAACCCTCCTATTAAGTGGTTGCATGGTTAGCTGACACGGTTTGACAAACTGTGCGTTAACTGTGTGCATGCTAATGCCTCGAGAGAAAGGGTCTGTACTGTTGCCTCACATGTTTTAGAAAACCGTGCCCAGGCCGTGAGAAGCCTACTGTCTCCCCCTTCATAGTTTCCTGGAGAATCCGCACAGTTTCTAATAACCGTGCTCAGACCGTGCCCCCTATGAAAAGCCTCCAAACTCATTCAAAACCATTTCAAACTCTCCCAACCACTTCTCAACTCATCTCATGCTCTTTAAACACATAAAGAAGCATAAACAAAGGCTACATACGTCAAATCGGGGGTACTACAATCCCCATCGTCAGTATATGATCCATCCTCTAGAACAATATTTTGTTGGATATGCCTCCTCTTCTCCATTATGCAACCATGGTAGTAGGAAGTATTTTTGTCACCATCACGAATCCATTTATTCTTTGCTCTCTCTCTAGCCCTACGTTCCTAGGAAAGGATCAAGTCAACCAAGAAACTCTTCTTAATAGAGAGCTCGACAAAAATTGAATCATCCCAATCCTCTTTCAGACTGGATTTGAAGACATCCACATCAATCTTAAGCTCCTACGAATTCTGGTCACTAGGAGGGATATCCCTAGCCCACTGCTACAAACCCTTCATTAACCTCCTTAGATTTTTGTGAATGGCCACCGAGGTGTGCCCTTGGATCAAGTCCCCCCATATCACCATCACCAACTGATGATAACTCGGTACACCACACCACTAGCTCATAAACCTGAACCTTTCTTGAGTGTCCTGCCTTATAGACAAAGAGAGGAGAAATGGGGAATGGTCTGAGATCTCGCTGACCAAGTGACTCACCATGGCATCTTGAAACATTGAGATATCATGGATATTTATGAGACACCGGTCCAAATGACTCCAGCACCGACTTATCCTATGTTGGTTGTTGCACCAAGTGAATCGGTCACCTGAGTAGCCCATATCCATAAGTCCTTTGTCAGCCATGAACTGGACAAAGTTGAGGCTGGCCTTCCGAGGGAAAACCCCTCTCCCCTTCTTCTCAGCTAGTATGAAAACCACGTTGATGTCACCCCCAATTATCCAAGCCTCATCACCAGGGTCAAACTCACTGATATCGTGCCACAGGACCTCTCGCCTTTGTAGATCATAGCTACCATAGACAAAGGTCACCAAAATAGATCTCATGCATTGATTCAGCATTGTCATGATGTGTTGGTCCCTTGCCTAAACCAAGCCCACTGAGGTATCCCTACTCCAAAAATCCCCAATGTTATTGTTTATGGGGTCGGCATGTATGGATAAATTCATCCATTTCCTTTGGGAAAACTCCATGATTTTCTCTGGGTTCTATTTGTGTTCGAGAATGGCTACAATCTTAGCCTTTCCCTTTCTTATTTCTGAGGCGATGATGTCCATTTTTACCCATGCACTGATGTCGCGGGCATTCCATATAGAGATAGGTATCATTGAGAACAAGAGAGCCTGGATTAGGCCCCAAGCTCCTTGGTCTCTTTGCAACATGAGGATTAACTCTCCTTGATCAGCATTTGTTTCATCTTGAGTCTTGTAAATATCCCTGGGCTCTGCTTAAATGACACCGATGATAGCCCATAGAAGCGGCCAGGGGATTTGAGGGATTTTCCCCTGACTGCACTTGATGGGGAATGATCTGGAGGCCCCTGTTTTCTGTCAAGCAGGACAACTGTGGGGCCTTGGTAAGAAACCTTATACATACTTCCCGTCCTGTTTGACCATCCCATTTGTCCTTTTCTCACAGAAAGCTTAAGAACGAGCCAGTGAGAGGGTCTTCTGAGAATGTTAAAACAGGCGAGGAGACCTGGAGAAGGGTATTGCTTGCATAAGGATACAATATCCAGGCTGGGGGGCTCGACCCGACCCCTCAAAGGGTATGATTCCCTGACTTGAACCAGTGACGAGAGACCTGGTCCTACAGAAGGCCGCAATCCATAAGGCGCCAGAGCACCCGTACCTGGCGATGAAGTATATCGAGGAACTACCAAGGGAATTCCAAAAGGAGGACCATTGGGCAAGGCAGGGGAAGAGCCACATCCCAGGGCCCCCCAAAAAGCATGTTGGAGAGGGCCATCGTGCTGTTTCCTGCAGCTGTGCGAACCATGACCCCGCAGTTGACAGATCGGACAGTACCTGGGGTACACTGGGTAGACTACATCCTGCTCACAAACGAATGAATATTTCACTTTCAGGGTTAACTTATATGGAATAGGAAGCGATAAATCCAGATCCACACAAATCCAAGCCACAGAGGCTTCCACACCATTGCATGTGCACTCATCCGCACAAGGAAATCCACCCAGAGATTAGCCAATAGCCATTATGAAGGCGCCGTTCTGGAAGGGCAGCAGAAGGCCTAGGAGACATAAACAGAATGTGACATGCAGACTCTCTTTTCCATTGTGCACCTACATAGACCTTCGAGCCAGGCTAATGCACCATCGACACCAGAAACGGGGGGCACGACACGAGGCGTGAACGAAGTCGGCTTTTGAAGCAAGAACCAAGCAGATCACGTTTCTGAAAATTGCAGAGATGCGGGCCGGAGCTTCGAGACCCCAATAATCAAAGAACCACTTGAAGGCCGAAATGGGCGGGATAGCCGAAATGAAGCGGGCTACAAGCATCCACTTGAGGCCTGACGTAGCAGGATCAAAGATCGAAGCACTTACCTCAAACAAAACCCTTGAACCATCCCATGACACCGAACGATCAATCGACCCAATCTCCGAGAAGCATGCCTGATGAGGACCGCTGCTATAGCCATAGAGGGAATCTTTGAAAGATTGACCCAAGGTACAAATCTCAGAGGAGGGATTTGGGGACACCCGAGAGGGAGAAAGACCAGTTCTGGGCGGAGAAGCACCTGGAACAAGGGGCACATGTTCCGGAGACACCACCGGAGAAGGATCCATCTGAGAGGCAATGGTCAAAGAAAATTTAAAACACCCCTGTTGCGTGGAGAGTGTTCTCCAGCTCAGCTGAAGACATCCTTTAGTCCTTTACTAAATGTTTAATAATTCTTCCCTTTCTTTGTTGTTTGATCATCTAGACTGGTTGGTCTTCTCTTTTCCCTTAGCTGCAGCTGCAGAAGAGGAAGCCATAGAAGCAGGGGTTGAGGTTGAAGAAGGGAGAGAGCTGGTTGATAGAGAAGGTAAAGGCATACCTTTGATGACCGAGTGAGCAAGATTTGGTGCAGTAGAATACCGAGGCAGTTTTTGATCAGGGTTCACAGGCTTGATCTGACTTGGTGCCTGGATGACAAACATAGAAGTGGAGGTTATGGCAGAGGTGAACGTAGGAAAACCAGGCCTCAGAGGTGCAGCCACATGAGAAAGAACGACTGTACTATGTACATGAAGATAGGTCCTCAAGAAGCATAATAAAATATTCAATGATCTCTCCACCATACTGCCTAGATTTCTCGATGTCATCCTTTTTTCAATAAACTTGTCCGACAGACGATTGATCTCTGTGGGCTTTTGGACATGAGTCTTGGAAGCTTGGGTAATAGAAGGAATCCCCCGATTTTCAACAAGATATTTGAAATGATTGGTCATGTCAGTCTTTGATAAAATCCAGTTGAAGTAGTAATCCACATTCTTGGAAATTTATTACTGAGCTTCATTATAAATTTTTGAATGGATTTGGTCCAGATAAATAACTCTGTCATTGTTGTTAATAACATCAGATATTGAATCTTTATAGAAACCACTAACCACAATCTAAAGTTCTTCTTTGACCACAGTTCGGAGTAGGTCACTATTTAAGGAAGATTGATATAATATTCCAGAATTCATAGAAGCAGTGACAGCTAAGGAAAAAGATTTCAGTGGATTTAGCACTTTTTGAAGGAACCCAGTATACTCATCAGTGAGCTTTTTATGATTAACCACAAGCTCTGGCATTTCTTTCACAATCTATTTGTTTCTTTCTGCCACTTTTTCAGATAAGGAAGCTAAATGAGGATGAATTTGAGAGAAATCATTTTTAGGGGTCTGAGGAACAAAAACCTCCCCGGGAGGAGAAGTATTATTTGATCTCGAATTCATCAATTTCTACATGTCTTCAGTCATTCCTCTTAGAGTCTTCACATCTTCACTAATTAGTCTGTTTTCAACTCTGACTTCCTGAATCTCATGAAGCATTTGGGGTTGAGTTTTCCAAATAACTTTTTCCAACAATAGTGAGGCATCTCTCTCACATAGATTTGTTACAGGATATAGTTGGGTATTCAGGAGTTTTTAAAATCCAGCCAAAATGGTAGCTCTAAATTCTTTCATATTATCTATTCCCACTAGGGATTGTTGTTCTGGTGAATTTTCAGAGATATGGACTGATACAAGCAAACGTTCCTTTCGGGGGCAAGATTAGAGACATATTTTAATTGGAACATAGTGGAATGGTCATGGAATTTTACTGAGACTTCCTAGGAGTCATCCTCATCCTAAAAGATGGGGAATTTATACCGAGTGTCTACAGGGCTTGGATCAATCGAGTTTGGTACTTCAATGTATACCAGATTTGGGGTTTTCTCCCCCTCAACAATTTCATCCTTCACAGTATTAAGAGGTTCAAGGGATTGATCTATTTCCACGAGTTCATGTCTTAGTTCCTCTTTCATTTCCTGTCTTGCCAACTGAAAAGCTAGCTCCAACCTTTCTTCAGCAGAAGGAATGACTTCAGTAATAGATTGTTCCACTGAGAGTTCATCAAGGTCAGCTTCTGGAATTACAAGTAATTCTTATTCTATAAGATCATCCACAACATTATTTTCAACTTCATTGACAATAGATTCGGTTTCAACTTCGGGTTGATCTTACATATTAACAACATCTTTAGAAGTAGGGACTTGTTTTCACTTACTACATGAGGGACAACAATACTGTCTTCTTTATCAGAAACAGTTTCCCTAGGCCGCGCAAAAATCTCTTCTTCCACTTCAGAATACTCAACAACTTCATCTGGTTCCAAACTAGGATCAATAATATCTTTTATTCTTGAAGGATGTTCCACAGGATTGAACTTTTCATAAATCATATCATTGTCTTCCACCCATGAATTTTTCCAAGTATTCCAATTGATTTTAATCATCTTGATAATTAATTTTGAAAGGCATAACTCACAATCCTTGATAACTTCTTCATTAGGTACAACCATACCTTTGGCATGAAGCATGGCTGAGAGAAGACGAGAATAAAACAGGCAGGTTGACTTAGATGTGGTTTTGATCAGCTCACACATATGGTGTATGACATACTTACAATAGTTGATCTTTTGCCCATTTTTTATAAGATGAATCAGAAACACATCCTGATATTTTAATATATAAAAATAACATTTTTGGGGATAATCAAGTTCTGTATAAACTTAAACAGAATTCTAGATTCTTCATCCAGTTCTGCAGCAATGGATCTCCTCTTGGTGCCATTTCCAGTTAATCTTTTCAGAGCTTCTTCCAAAACAATGAATTCATGGGATGGTGGAGGTCCTCCATGATAGTCCTCACAGATGCCTTCATGAGTTATCATAAGGCATGCACACATAACCTCGAAGAGAATGATCATTTCGAGCCATTTATCAAGCTTTTCACAACATAACAGTCTTTATAATCAATGGATAACTGATCATACTGATAAAATTGAGCCACATGATTAGGGTAGAAATGTCTATCATTATTTGAAAACCATTCTAAGCAGCCTATCACTTTTTAAACTTTCAAAAGTAGAGACTTACTAGATAGAATCCACTCAGGGCATATCTCTTTCTCCGGTACTACTACTCAGTTCTCCGAATTTGGATTTAGAGGACCTCCAGGTGCCAGCTTAGGTGCGATATTCGTCTTCATTGAGCTACGTTTCTCAGGAGTAGATGATGAAGGGAGTTTCATCCTGGGAATTCAATAAAGGTTCGGGAGAGAGAAGAGTTGAAGGATTCAAGAAGGGTTACAAATTACGTGAATAGAGGAAAGATCGATTGAAGGACAAGTGACACTACCATTATTTTATCATTTTTGGAATAAAAAACGTCATAAAAGTAAAATCTCGGGAAAATAAAAAGGTGAAATGAATAATTATCGTGATATAGTTTTTAATTTTTAAATAAAAATAATAAAAAATCGATACGGTGAGACCATATCCGGTCTTTACAGTGAGACAGTGAATGAATTTTACAGTGAGACAGTGATTGATCCTTACGGTGAGACAGTGACTGATCCTTACAGTGAGATAGTGACTTCTCCTTACAGTGAGACATTGAGTGTCAGATAGTAATCATGAAATACTAACTGTGAGACCGTAAACATGAAATAGAAAGATATAAAATAGTAAGACATTTAATGAAGATTTATCAAGCCTAATTCTTGTATGATGTAGTATATTCTATAATAATTTAATGGTTTATAATTAAATCAGCAAGCTAATACTCAGTAACAATGAATTCCAAAGTGATATCATTTTTTTGATAATGATATCTCAAAAAGTGATGTTATACATCAATATTCATTATTCTAGAATGTGAAACATGATTTTTCAAGATGTTAATAGAACTTTTGTTGTCACAATTTATAGGTATATGCTTGAATTGATATCCATAATATAGTAATGTGGGTTTCAACCACATGATTTGTGCACAATAACCACCAGAAGCTATATATCCAGCTTTTGTAGTAGATAATGCAACATAATTTTGTTTCTTACTACACCATGATACTAGTGACTTGCCTAAAAGGTGACATGTTACAGAGGGGCTTTTTCCCCCAATCTTTTATCCACCGAAGTCAGCATCAGAATAACAAACTAATTCAAATTATTTTCCTAGAGATAGATTAGTCTTATATTGGGTGTATGCTTGAGGTTTTTGAAAAATCTCTTTACAGCATTTAAATTATATTCATTAGGATTTGCATGAAAAGGAGCACACATAGACAGACACAGTAAATATAATTTCTGGTAGACTAGCTGTTATGTTGATTAAAATTATAATCATTCCTATATAAATTGTTTGATCCACATATTTTACATCTTCATCAACATCCATCTTACAAGTGGTACTCATGGGAGTGTCACTACTTTTAGTTCTATCCAATCCAAAATGTTTTAAAATATCTCTAGTATATTTAATTTGAGTTAAAATAATACCATCATTATTTTGAATGATTCGAAATCCGAGAATAAATTTTAGTTCACCCATTAAACTCATTTCAAATTCATTTTTCATTATTTTAGGAAAATCAACACATAAAGAATTTCTTGAAGATCCAAAGATAATGTCATCAATTTAGATTTGAACAACTAAAACATCATTAATTTTTTTTTATAAATAGGGTAGGATCAGCTATTCCTTTTGTAAACCTTTGGAAATAAGAAATGTACTCAACGTATCATACTAATCTCTTGGAGTTTGTTTTAAACCATATAAATCTTTTGATAATTTAAATATATGATTTGGAAAATGGGGGTTTGTAAAGCTATGCGGTTGTTCAACAAAGACATCCTCAGCTATATACCCATTTAAGAATGCACTCTGAACATTCATTTGATATATTATGATATTTATATGTGTAGCATAAGCAAGCAAGATTCTTATGGCTTCAAGTCTAGCTACTGGTGAAATGGTCTCCTCATAGTCAATTCTTTCTTCTTGACTATAGCCTTTTGTAACAAATCTAGCCTTTTTTCTAACTATGTTACCAGCTTCATCTACCTTATTCTTAACACCCATTTAGTGCCTATGGGGAATGTGTTCTTAGGTCTCTCAAAAAGTTTCCAAACATTGTTCATTTAAAACTAATTAAGTTATTCTTGCATAGCCATCACCCCAAATTCATCACTGATAGCATCATTAATGTTTTTAGGTTCATGTTGTGACAAGAGGACTTGATGTTCACCCTAATTTCTAAGAGAAGCTCTAGTTTGAGTTCTGTTGTCTAGGTCTCCTACTATATCATCTAATTGATGGTTCTTGAAAGTTCTAACAACTCTTGAGAAGGAGGGACTAGTGATTTCAGGTTCATCAATAGGTTTAGGTTCATTATGACTTGAGTCTAAGGAATTTCTAAAACTAGATGTTTTCCCAAATTCATTCACAGAATGGTTTGAGGATTTTGAATTAATGTTCAGATTTGATACATCATCCACATGGTTTTCTAGAATGGTTTTAGACTAATGTGGATCAGCTTCATCAAATTTGACATGGATAGATTCTTCCACACATTTAGTTCATTTATTTAACACTCTATAGGCTTTACTAGGCATGAAATATCTTAAAAATATACTTTCATAACCCTTGGATGCAAAATTTTCAAGATTTTCTTTAGTATTATGAATATATACTTTGCATCCAAAAACATTGAAGTAGTTAACCTAGGTTTTTTGATTGTTCTATAACTCATAAGGAGTCCTTTTAAGAATTGGTATGATCAACAATCTATTGATTATGTAGAATGTTGTATTGGAAGCTTCATCACAAAAATAAATATGTAGGTCATATTAACTAAGCATTGTTATATCAATCTCTTGCAGGGTTATATTTCTTCTTTATACAACACCATTTTGTTGAGGTGTTCTAGGGGTAGAGAAATTGTGACTATAACGATTTTGTTAGGAAAAGGATTCAAACTCTTGATTTTCAAACACATGGCCATGATCACTTCTTAAAGATTTAATTCTATGTCCACGGAGATTTTCCACTGACTTGGCATATTTAGTAAAATAAGATCATGCTTCCCTTTTGTGATCCACAAAGAAGGTCATAGTATATCTAGAAAGGTCATCTACATGAACATAAACATTGTGCTTCTCATTTAAACTAGAATCTCTAGATGGCCCAAGCAAATTCATGTGAACCAGTTCGAGAGGTTGATAGGTTGACACTTCTTTCTTTGGTTTGATGGAAATTTCGTGTTGTTTTCCATTTTTACAGGGATTACACACTTTGTCATTTGGAAACTCATTTTTGGGTAAGACTTTAAGTAAGCCTTTTTCTTGTTAGCTTTCTAAGGGAGTGAATATTATAGTGTCCTAGTCTTCTATGATAGAGAAAAACTCATTATTAAATACACTTAAGCATGAAACATTTAGAGAAGCTAAAGAATCTCTGTTAACATAGTAAAATTTTTCTTTTCTTAGTGTAGAATGTACTAATTATACTTTAAAATTAAAAACATTTCAAGAATAATTTTCAAATATAACATGAAATCCATCATCACATAATTTTGAGGTACTAAGCAGATTATATTTTAATCCATCAAAAACCAGTACTTTAGAAATAAAAACTGTGTTAGAGATACCAATTTGGCGAAGGCCATTAATCTTTTCTTTTGCATTATCACCAAATGTGACATATCCTCCATCTATTTTTATTAGGTTCTTCAAGAATGAGTATTCTCCTGTCATGTTTTTTGACCATCCATTGTCCAAGTACCATAAACATTTATAGTAACCCTTTACATAGATTTCCTACAAAATTATAAAGAAAAAATAGATTTTGGTACCCATACTTGTTTTGGTCTAGTAATATTAGAAATGAGTGCTTTAGGAACCCATATCTGCCTCATAGGTTTCTTATTAGCATTAAGTAAAGTATTTGAAAAGTAAACTTTATTTGGTCCATAAAAACATGAAATAGTAGAAAGAGTATCATAAATTTAATTAGTTGATTTGTGTCTAGAGCTGGGAGTAAAACTATATATCCTATATTTAGAAACAAAATTTGTTCTACCAATATTTTTTTCCAGGTTGTTAACCAATTCCAGTGTTATATATAGGGGTAATTTGTTTACCTAACATTTGAGTAAGGGTATTTTTTCCATTAGTAAACTTTTATAAGTTATTCCTCAATTCCTCATTATACATCATTAATATTTTGTTCTCGTTGAGTGGTTTAACATTTTTCTCTTTTTTAGTTGTCAGTTCAAATTTAACAGTCACTGTAAGAGCATACTATTTCATCACTGATTTATATTTTTCTTTTAGTTCATTTCATGTTTCTTCAAGAAGGTTACAGTATTCAAACATATCTTCATTAGTCATATTTTTAGAGTCACTCTTATATCCAGAATAGTATGAATTAGGTATAGGAGATTCCAATGTTACCTCAAATGTCTTTGTCATAAAACACATATTGTATTTGTTAGCTTGCTCATCATGTGATTTTTCTGAGTCACAAGAACTATCCTCAGAAGCACTCCAAGTTTCTATCATTTCCTTTTTATACTTCTTGTCCTTGTCCTCATATCTCTTTTTGTACTTGATCATATGACAGTTAGCCTTGATATGCCCTTTCCGATTACATTCATAGCAGAAAATCTCATTAGTATTTTCACTTCTTTTCCAATCCTTCTTCCAACATCCATTTTGGTAATATATTCCATTGAAGTTTGGATTTCAGAAAATGTTCATCTTCTTGTAAAATTTATTGAATCTTCTAGCTAATTGATCCATCTCCTCATCAATGTTAGGATATTATTGTTCACTACTGGAATTTTATACAGAAGCTTCCAATTTCCCTTTGTCTTTGTGTTTAAAGGTGGTGGTTTTTAATGCAAAAAATTTACTTTTTGGTTCATCGTCCTATTCCTTGTTGAATTTCATCTCTTCTTTAAACATCATCAGTTTCCCAATGTGTTCTTTTTTAGGTAGCTTGATGACGTCGTATGATTCTTGAATAGAGACAGAGGATCCTCTCCATCTGTCAGCCATACATCTGAGTATTCTCATGATCTGTTCCTTAGAAGTTACTTATCTTCCAAGAGAAATCATTGTGTTGACAGTCTCATTGAACCTAAGATACATGTAAGAGATTGGATCATCAGGTTTCATTTTAAAGTTTCAAAATTAAATAGTATAAGTATTAAGTCTCACTTCTTTTACACTAGATGTTCTATCATGTGAGACAGATAGGGTATCACTAATATCATGGGAAATCTTACAAGTATATATTTTATTGAATTCTTCATCTCATAAAGAGCAGTATAAAGCATTCATAGCTTTGCAATTATAATTGTAGGCAATTTTGACAGGTTTATCGCATGTGATTCTATCAGTAGAGGGAATCTTATATTCATCTATAATTGATGACCAAATTTCAAATCCCATACTTTATAAATGAATTATCATTTTAAATTTCCATTGAGCATATTTGGTTTCATTACAATTGGGTGGTATGTTGGTTGCAGCACTTTCCAATCTATTATCCATAATACAGAAATACTATGAGAGAGATAGAAATTTAGAATTGACCAAAATTTACAGATCATCAAAGTATAACTACAATCGCAGCTGGATAAGGATAAAAAAAAGTCTTAATAAACTACCTATGATACCAAATGTTGGTCGGAGTAGATTACTCAACAGGGGGTGTATTGAGTATCTATAAAATATTATGGTTAAAAAAGCTTTCATAAAAAGTTTTCCACAAAAGGTTAAATATAGCCTAGTGAATCAAGGTTATATTGTTATAAGAGTTTTACTATTTAAATAACTTTTTTGAAGATTGATTAGTTCTTAGTAGTCTTAATGTCAGTTATTAATTGTTAGGTCGACAAGGATGAATACCCTGAGAGGGGTGGTGTGAATCAGGGTATGACTAATTTAAAATTAAATCACATTCTGATCTTGTTTCACTATTAATAAAAATACTCTTCTCTCTCATTCCCGTTGCACAATACAAAAAAAAGTAAAGCATGCACAGGGCCCAGCAATTTTTACTTGGTTCACCCTCACTGGCCTACATCAAAAGAGCATACACTGGCAATGTACCGATGTGCCAAATCCACTATAAGCACACTTTTGTTTACAGGGTTCGGGATAAATCACTTCTATTCCCAGGCTCACTGCCTTTACAATGTTTAGGGTTAGCTAACTACTTTTCCATGGGTCACTCACTGTTTCTCTCTCTGTATCACTGCCGGTGGAGAGGATCACCTTCTTCCTCTTCCTTTGCTCACTGCTCTAGAAAGGATCCAATCACATTTTATAGACCAGTAGGTCTCTTCATTATCTCCAATGAATGCATCCTCTATTATATGTAGATGCTCTGGTGAAGTCTGACTTTCAAATGTTGATGAATCTCACTTTGCACCGATGGTATCGGGCAATCTTCCAGCTTCCACGCAGCCCTGAATCACTGCCAGGAATCACCCATACATGGCGCCCTTCTCTATGCCGGCATGCAAGTCTCGGCATGCAAGTAAAAACTGGCACGCAAGTCCACCTCAACCACTTGCGTGACACATGCTTCTCCAACTCCAAACATGCACAATGCACACCCTTTTACACCCAAACCAATATTGGCGTGCAACTAATAACATTATCACTTGTTCAAAATATAGCGCACAAGTGTCACCAAACTAGTTGTGCGATGCCTTCTTCTACAACTCAAAACATGCACGAAGATCTTCTTTCCTCCCCTACACCTCCTTGGGAACACAACAATCACCTGGAGAGAAACCTCTACTTGCGCGACCACACACCACTTGCGTGACCACCACAACTACATGACAGGAGCTCTAATTTTTTTAAGTGTAGAACTGTGCACCGAATGAGGAGGGGTCGACCTGTATTTATAGGAATTTGGACACCCTGCGCGATGGCGTGCAAGTCTCTCCTCGGCGCGCAACTTTCAGCGCGTAAGTCTCACTTGCACGACCAACTCTAAAACTTGGTTTCCCCTTATCCCTTCTCCATATTTTGATGTTCTGATCATGAAATACATTAGGCATGTAATATTTCATGCCTTCAAGTACACGTCGCGGAAGTCCCTTTTCCAAAAACCACTTTTTTTCATTTGTCGATTTTCAGGCCCAAAAATTTGGCAAATACTGGAAAATGGCACCACCTTGTATCTGCTCTTTTTGTAACACCTCCAGATCATCCATTCCTTTTTCGACATTCTTGAATCAATCATGGATCGTTAACCACGGCCCATGAACTCTAAATGTCACCATCAATCCTCTTTGTCATCAAATTTGTACGTCATGGTTTGATTTGTCAAAAATCGCAACACAGATGTCCACATTGTCAACAAACACAATCACCTAAAAAATGCTTCAATGATACCTTGAGAGATTTTTTCCCAACGTTAATATTACATTTGAAGCCATCCAACTAAGAAAAGAAAATTGTAACTTCTTTCCAAGATAAAATATCAAAGTGAATTTAGTGATATATGAATTATACAGTGTAGGAGTAAAATAGAGAACACTAAATTAAGCAGCACAACAGATATGCGAAAAGTGGTTTTGTCTCCAGTTGAGACATAATCCACTTTCGCGCTTCTTCAAAATCTAGTGTGAAACTGTCACCAAACCACTTGCGCGACACCCTCTTTTGTAACTCAAAACGTCCGCGACTCTCTTCCTTCCTCACCCAGACCACCTTGGGCACACAACAATCACCTGGCACGCAACCTCTACTTGTGCGACCACACCCTAGTTGCGCGACCACCACACCTACGTGACGGGAGTTCTGATTTTTCTACGTTTTTAACTCTGCACCGATTGAGGAGGGGTCGACCTGTATTTATAGGCATTTGGACACCCTGTGCGACGGCGTTCAAGTCTCTCCTCTACGCGCCACTTTCAGCACACATGTCTCTGCCACGCAAGTCACTTGCGCGACCAACTCTAAAACTTGGGCGCCCCTTATCCCTTTTTCATATTATGATGTTCTAATATTGAAAAACATTAGGCGCGCAAGTTTCCAAGCCTTCAAGTACACGGCGCGCAAGTCCCTTTTCCAAAAACCACTTTTCCTCATTTGTCGATTTTCAGGCCCAAAAATTTGGCAAACACTGGAAAACGGCGCCACCTTGTATCTCCTCTTTTTGTACTACCTCCAGATCATCCATTAATTTTTTGACGTTCTTGAATCAATCATGAATCGTTAACCATAGCCCTTGAACTCAACATGTCACCATGAAATCCTCTTTGTCAACAAATTTGTATGTTATGGTTTGCTTTTTCAACAATCACAACACAGATGTCCACTTTGTCAATAAACACAATCACCTCAAAAAAGCTTCAATGATACCTTGAGAGATTTTTCCCATCAATTTACCCCTTTAGTTTTGTTGAAAACTCTTACATAAAATGATAAATCGTTAATTTTCAGCCACCATTTTCCTATTACGATTCCGATAGAAATCAAGGATTTACTCAACACATACTCTAAGCCCACATGAGCAATGCTCGGCATGAGAAACAAGAATAAATGAAAAGTTCATCAATTTATCACTTCAACTCTGAAATCAACTATTGACACCGAACTAAAAACCACTTTTTAGAAATATTCTTACCGCATTCCAACACCACTCTTCTTCTTTTATCACAATCCTCAGCTATCTTGATGTCTGTTATTTGATTGAACACTTTAAGCATCGCCAGATTCAATAATCTCCCCCTTTATCATTGCTCCCCCTATCTCGCTACTCCACTTTTCAGCTTCTCCCCATATCAATTATGATTTATCAAATTGCCACATTGTATCCCCCTTGAACAATCACTATTTTCTCCCCCTTTGTCAACGAACCCAAAGGTCACTCCTTTGCAGTCTGTAACAGAGTAGAGAACACATATCAGCACATTAGGGAAGAACACATCATACCTCGGGGAGTGGGGGGGTGTTCCACATCCACACTCTTTTAGGTGCGGGGAGTCAACTGAACTCCCAGTGCAAGTCGATGCCTCTAAAAAGCTTCCTTGGGTAAGGCCTTTGTCAGAATGTATGCAACATGTAGCTCTGTAGGCACATACTCCAACTTCATGATTTCCTGCTCATCTTTCTCATCGATAAAATGATACTTTATCTCAATGTGCTTTGTCCTTAAGTGATGGACAAGAGTTTATTTTGATATTTATAGAACTTGATTTATCACAATGGATTCCGATCAGAGACTTAACTTCAACTCCCATATCTTCAAGCTTCTGCTTCATTCACAATAATTGGGTGTATGCTTGAGTGGCCGCAATATATTCAACATCTATGGTTCTTAATGAAATGAAATCTTACTTATTTATTATCCATGAAATACACAATCCAACAAGATAGAATGCACCTCCTGATGTTGATTTTTTGTCATCTGCTGATCCATCCCAGTCTGCATCTGTGTAACCCAATAACACTGATTGAGATTTTTCTTTATACATCAGACCGAAATCCACGGTGCCTTTGATATACCGATGTATTCTTTTCACTGCGATCATTTATATTTCCTTGGGATTACTCTGATATCTCACTTCTTGTCATGTGGTGAAAACAATTTTAAGCCTTGTTTCATTCAAGTACAGCAAACTCCCAATAATTTGCATGTATTTTGTGATATTAACACCCTTTCCATCTTAATCTTTGGATGGTGTTGCCCGGGTAGCAACTGGAGTCTTCATTTCCTTCAAATATTCCATTACAAACCTTCTTAGAACCTCCATAGAATACTTGGATTGAGAAATGAAAGTTCCATTACTTCCTTGTGTCACCTGTAAACCAAGGAAAAACATTAGCTCTCCAATCATTGACATTTCAAACTTAGTTTTCATGAAATTGGAAAACTGTCTACACTGAGCTTTATTAGATCCGCCAAATATTATGTCATCGACATAAACCAACACCATCATCCTTTGATTACTATCCTTGCTGAAATAAATATTTTAATCAACTCCCCCTGCTGGAAACCAAGTTTCTTCAAGTACTGGTGAAGCCTTGAGTACCATGCTCTTGGTGCTTGTTTCTGCCCATATAATGATTTCTTCAGTCTGTAAACTTTATTCTTATCCTCATGAATGATAAAACCATAGTGCTGCTCAATATACACCTCTTTTTCTAGAATCCCATTTAGAAATGAAGATTTGACATCCGTATAGAACACTTTGAACTTTATTTGCACTGCTATGGCTAAAAATAATCTGATTGTCTCCAGCCTTGAAACTGGTGAAAATGACTCATCAAAATCTATTCCATCTATCTAAAAGTATCCTTTGCACACTAGTCATACTTTTTTCATACCACTGCACCATCTTCATCCATCTTGTTGCGATAGACCCATTTAGTCCTGATGACATTCTTGTCGGCTGGTCTCAAAACAATCTCCCACGTATGATTCTTCTCAATCTGGTCTAATTCTTCATTCCAATCCTGAAGCCAATAATCATATTCAGCTACATCAGGAAAACATTTCGGCTCCACCTGAGATAAAAATGATGTTTTCTGTAATTATTTCACTCTTCGAGTCTGAATTAGAGTTGTCTGATCACCATTGATATTTTGCCTATCAATTTCAGCTCGACTCTTTGGCTTCTTACAGATTCAGATTTTATTTCCTCTTTCTCATCATAAGTATCTTCTTCTGAGTTAGCCTCTTCCACTTCTACTCCCCCTGTGTTTCTTACCTCCTCATCACTTTCATCAAGAAACTGTTCACCGGGTCGTTGAGTATTCTATTCATTTTCAACTATAGTGACATCATTTCTCTCAACAATTTTTTCCAGACTTTTTTTGAAGCATTTATATGCTTTGCTTTTCCCTGAGTAGCCAAGGAATATCCCCTCATCTCTTTGTGACTCAATATTCCTGTGATTTTCTTTGTTGATAATGAAGCACTTACATCCAAATATTAGAATGTATTTCAACATTGGCTTCTTTCCGTACCACATTTCATAATGAGTCTTCCCTTCCTTTGGACACAACAGAGACCTGTTCGAGATATAGACCGATGTCAAAACTGCTTCATTCCAAAATTTATCTAGTAGGTTATTTTGAATAAGCATCATTCTATCCATGTTGTTCATGATCCAATTTCTATTTTCAACTACTCCATTCAGTTGGGGAGTTCTCACTAATGAAACTTGATGCTTTATCCCATGTTTCTCAAAATAGCCTTCAACTTGACTGTTTGTGAATTATGTACCACTATCAGTACGAAACTTCCGAATTTTCTTCCCAAGCATCCTTTCTGATTACCTCCTATACCGATTTATGAAAATGAACACCTATGTCTTATGGGTAATGAAAAATACACAGGCCATTCTGTTATAATCATAAATTAAAAGGACATAGTAACATTGCCCATTTATGGCTCATGGTGAGATAAGTCCACAAACATCAGCATGACCCAATTCGAGCACTCTGGTTGACTTCTGTTCCTTTGGCATTTATGACTTTTTGATGATCTTCCATTGTTGGTTGGAATCACACGTATGTGTGAGATCACGCGATAATTTTGGAAGGTCTTTAGCAGCATCACATTTTACAAGATCTTCCACAGATTGTTGACATAGATGACAAAGTAACTTATGACACAACATGTTTTCTTCCTCTCTGGATAAGAGACACATATCTTTTTCCACACTTACAAGGTAAATATTTCCCATTGTCCTTTTCCCTGTAGAATAACTGCTCCATCTTTTCTGTTCAGAACACACATCTTCTTGGTAAATCGAATAGAGTGCCCAGAGTCACACAGTTGACTGACACTGAGAAAGTTATGACTTAGGCCCTCGACTACCAAGATATCAGCACGTCTCATTTATTTTCCCCCAAATTTAGCCTTTCTGGAACCAATAATCTCCAGCCCTTCATCGTTCCCAAACTTGAAAACACTTTCTTTTTCATATAAAATGCCTGTATTGAGATCCTTGTTACCTATCATATGGGATGTGCAACCACTGTCAAGGATCTATACTCTTAACGATCTGAAGCTTTAAGGGAAATTTTTGCAACTACTACCTTCTCATCCTTTTTCTTTTTGATCCATGTCCTCGACATCACACTCGGTATGGTTTGGAGAAGTTGATCTTCATTAGAGTGTAACGGATCGGCTTCATCTTGTAGAGCTGCAAATCAATTTTGTGTTTTCATCTCACTTATTGATTTCCTTTCTTGCTTCTTACACATGCTCGAGTTTTGTTTTGGAAAATTTCATTAAATGATTGATGTGTAATGTCTATACATGTGACCAAATCCTCCACACCGAAAACAATGAACTTCAATGAATTTTTTATAATATTGAGCTCTGTTTGGCTTCCACTGTTGTTCTTGTGCCCTTCGATATCTCTTGGCTATAGAACACACATTATGTGAGTGTCCCATCTTTCCAAATCAATATCACCTAATGTAAGGAGCATTCCAGTGTGTCACTTCTGCACTATCGGTTTTCCCTTGGGATCTTCAAATATTCTGATTCCATTTCGTACCCAAATAAATATTCATTCTCAGAGCAGGTTTTTTTGGTTTGTCTTCATCCATGACCACTTTCAGTTTTTTTTATGTCCCATACTAGTCTTATCTTTGGAACATGACTGTTGCTTCTTTTCTGCTGGAGGTTTGTGCTCCACTTCTTTCTTTTCAGTCTTCTGAATAATTTTTTTTCTGGCACTGTACTGGGTGTCATGAGTTTTTCTTACTTTTACTTCCTTTGTCCCAGACCAACATGTTCTTTTTCAAGTTCTTTGATACATTTTACCAGCTCATTTCTAGTGTTAGTCAAACAATTTATTTCATTATTTTGTTCTTCAATTTTAAGCTTATACTCAACAATATCTTCTGAGCTCTTTGGTGTTGAATATTTTAGTTTTTCAATTTTTTCTAACAGATCAAACATCTCTTCTTCCTATTGTTTCATATATAGTTTGGAATCACAAATCAATTTATTTGATTTCTTCATTTTTGATCTCCAAACTTCTATCTCCTCAAGAGATTCTTCCAATTCGGCTTTCATATCAACTCTTCCTTCAACTTCTTCCTCTTCACCAATGTCGTTTTCTTCCTTCTTCTAAGGACTACCGTCTACTACCACCATAGAATTTTCCCCACGATATTTTCAGTTTTCAATCACCTTATCCTCTTCATCCTCAGTCTCATCTAAACATTCAAATTCTTGTGAAATAAGATTCTTTTTCTTGAAGAAATTTCTCTTGAATTGTTTCTTCCCTTTCAAAAACGTTGATGTATTCTTCTTGGGAATTTCTAAATCTTCATCATCATTATCGTTATCTTGAAACATTTTGGGGCACCCTTCTGCAAGATGACCAACCTTTCCACATCAAAATCATGTTGGTGGATGTTTCCCTTTAAACTTTCCTTTTCCTCTTTGCAGATTTGAAGAAAAGAATGACATCACCACATCTGTCTCTTTTTTTCTAGAGAATCTTCAATAGTGAGATTTTTCATGGCCTTGAATGCCACTACTTTGGATTTTCCCTTTTCCATATCATCATTATCATCATTTCTCATTTCATATGCAACAAGTTTACTGTGCAGGTTATCCATTGTTAGCTCTTTCGGGTTTTTATCTTCCAAAACTGAAACTTTTGGATTGAACTAAGGTGGAAGTTTCCTCAGGATGTGCATCACAATTTATATATCTTCAATAACTTTTCCATGACCCCTCATGTCCTCCAATACTATGTTTACCCTGTCAAAGAATGAATCAATCGATTCATTCGAGTTCATTCTCAGATCTTCATACTTGTTCCACAACACTTGAAGCTTCTCTTTTCTGACTTTTATATCACCTTCATATATGTTCAATAGCTATTCCCACATAGCATGTGATGTTTTTCATGACATCTTCTTGGTATAAAAAGAATTGAATAGGGCTGCCCCTAAATCATTTATTCCCTTTGCGTCAGCATCCAATTATCTTCGCCCAGCTTCCGATAATGCCCCACTATTGATGTTAGCTGTTATACCATGCATTGCTGATGTGAATACAACCATTCCCAATGATCGGAAGTAGTATTGCATTTGATTCTTCCATAGATGAAAATTTTTCCCATCGAATATCAGAATCCATTTATGATTAGTGACCTCTATTGAGAGAAGAACTAATATCAACCTCCCTCTGATACCAATTGTTAGGTCCATAAGGCTGAATACCCTGAGAGGGGGTGGGTGAATCAGGGTATGACTAATTAAAAATTGAATCTCGTTCTAATCTTGTATCTATATTAAAAAAACACTCTTCTCTCTCTTTCCCGTTACACAATATAAACAGAAAGTAATGCATGCACATGACAGAACAATTTTTACTTGGTTCACCCTCACTGGGCTATGTCCAAGGGGCATACACCGACAATGTGCTGATGTACCAAATCCACTATAAGCACACTGCTATTTACAGGTTTTGGGATAGATCACTTCTATTCCTAGGCTCACTACCTTTACAATGTTTAGGGTTAGCTCAATGTTTTCCCAAGTGTCACTCCATGTTTCTATCTCTCTAACTCACTTCTGGTGGAGAGGATCACCTTCTTCCTCTTCCTTTGCTCACTACTCTAGAAAGGATCCACTCACAGTTTATAGACCTGTAGGTCTCTTCATTATCACTAATGAATGCATCCTCTATTTTATATAGATGCTCTTTTGAAGTCCAAATTTCACCTGTAGATGAATGTCACTTTGCACCGAAGGTATCGGGCAATCTTCCAGCTTCCATGCAGCCCTGAATCACTGCCAAGAATCACCATTACTTGGCACCCTTCTCTAAGCCGGTGCGAAAGTCTCAGCGCGAAAGTCAAAACTGGTGCACAAGTCCACCTCAACCACTTGCGGGACACACACTTCTCCGACACCAAACATGCGCGACACACACCCTTTTAAGCCCAAACCAATATTGTCATGAAACCAACAACTTTCATGATTCTTAAAAATCTGGAACAAAAGTGTCACATAAGCACATGCACGACACATTATTATGCAACTCAAAACTATCGCGACACTCTTCCTTCCTCACCCAGATCACCTTGGGCATGCAACAATCACCTGGCGCGCAACCTCTACTTGCGCGACCACACCCCAGTTGCTCTACCACCACACCTACATGACGAGAGATCTTATTTTTCTAAGTTTTGAACTCTGCACCGAATGAGGAGGGTTCGAACTATATTTATAGGCATTTGGACACCATGTGCGACGGCGCGCACGTCTTTCCTCGGCACGCCACTTTCGGCGCACAAGTCTCTACCGCGCAAGTCACCTGCACGACCAACTCTAAAACTTGGGAGCCCCTTATCCCATTGCCACATTTTGATGTTCTAATCTTGAAAAACATTAGGCACGCAAGTTTCCAAGCCTTCAAGTACATGACATGCATGTCCCTTTTCCAAAAACCACTTTTCTTCCTTAGTCGATTTTCAGGCCCAAAAATTTGGAAAACACTGGAAAATGGCGTCACCTTGTATCTGCTCTTTTTGCACCACCTCCAGATCATCAATTACTTTGTCTAAGTTTTTGAATCAATCATGGATCGTTAACCACAGCCCTTGAACTCGACATGTCACCATGAAGTACTCTTTCTCAACAAATTTGTAAGTCATGGTTTTCTTTGTCAACAATCACAACACAAATGTCCAGTTTGTCAACAAACATAATCACCTCAAAAATGATTCAATGATACCTTGAGGGATTTTTTCCCAACATTAATATTACTTTTGAAGCTACTCAACTAAGACAATAAAATTTTAACTTCTTTCCAAGATAAATTATCAAAGTGAATTTAGTGATATCTGAATTATACATTGTAGCAGTAAAATAGAGAACACTAAATTAAGCAGCACAATAAATATGAGACAAGTGGTTTAGTCTCCAACCGAGACCTAATCCACTCTACTTGGTGTTCACCTGCCACCAAGAAGTTTATATAAATAAACATGATCCACACCCCAGAACGAGGTTACAAAATAGTACACAGGATTGTCCAAGTTGCATAGGTACCTCTTCCACAGTTCTCCATGGGAACAAACCACAAGGCCACACATGGACCTCTTCCACACTTATCAGTGGGTATACAAATAGAAAAATATTGTTGACTAAAGATATATTGTATCATTTAGTTTAATGTTGGATAAATATTGTGTTGTTATACAAATACACACACTGCTCGAAACATAGTAAAATGATACAGAAAAGATTAGAAATATTGAGATAGGATTAGAAATGCTCTGAGTGTTAGTCCTTTTAGATCTGGACTTATGAGATGAAGAAGATGCAGAAATCATGTCCTCATTTTGAAAACAAAGAGTCGCAAGTCAAAAAGATACATCTTGTGTTTTTTATGATGATTGACACTGCGATGTTGTTCTCAATTCTGGGATTCAATTGAGCTTCATTTGCTCTCCACCAGCATTGAGTTGCATGAGACAATTCTTTCTTTAATAATTCTATAAGTGTATTATGTGGTCATGAAAACACCCACCCACTTGTTTTTATTTTAAGTATTGTTCCACTCTTCTGATTTTTCCTGGGCCACATTACACATTTATCTTGAAGTTCATGCGTTTGAGCTGACATGTTTCATGTATTCCGTACCGCGTACCTCGTACTGTCAGATGACATGTCTAAAAAGAAATATTAATTATGTCACTCCATTTAAAATCTTAAAATATGTCCATTAGAGATTAAATTGAAAGACGACAAAACAAATTAAGAAATGGTGTCACATTATGTCATGGAAACATTATCTCCTTCACATGGTGTTTGGATAGGTCATGATGTCTTGTGGTCACGGTGTCTGGTTCATGGTGTTTAGTTCACGGTGTCTCGATGTCATGATATCTTTTTCACAGTGTATTGTTCATGGTGTCTTGTTCATGGTGTCTTGTTCACGGTGTCTGGTTGTCACAGTGTCTATTTGTCACGGTTTCTGCTTGTTCACAATGTCTGGATGTCATGGTGTCTGCTTGTTCATGGTGCCTCTCACTTAGGAAAATATCTGTATTCAGACCTAAGCAGTGATATTTATGGAAGGAATTAAACATAATCATTTGTTAGAGAGATGATTATAAAGTAAACAACATGTTAGTGTATAGTAACCAAATATAGTGTGTATCACTTAAGAGCTTTGGATATATTTTACTAAGCAACTGTGCATTTGATGTGAGATTTATTACATAGAGTGAACATGGTTTATAGACTGAATAAAAATTATGATCATTAAAACATGATTAATACATGAGGAGTCCAACAATTTCCAATGGTAGGGATTCAGGGCGTGATATGCCTGGTCACATCGTGAATCATGCGTAGGTGGATTTATTTTAATAGGATAAATTCTATCTTTCTCTATATCAAGTGTTTCACAATGATGTTACTGAAAAAGTGCCATGTTTTCAAGGCTGGATTTTTTGTGTCTGGGGAAATGAAAAAAAAAACATTTTCATTATGTTTTATATTTTTATGAGAATTATTGGTTCATGATTTCTCAAAAGGAGGGCACTATCATCTATAAAGTGAAGGAAATTTCATTTTATACTGTTGAGTTGGAAGAAAGTTTCTACTAGTCCATGTTTTAAGTTTATGGAAATCATGTAAAACATGTGAAAATGTAATTTTATATAGCCACAACAAATTTTCATAGCATAGACACATTATATAATAATTGAAACAAGTTTTTAAAAAACTCATGAAATTATAGAATTAAAATTAATGGGTTAGGAAGAGGGAACTTACCTCAACCTCAAGGCATGCTACTTTTGATGATGACAACTTGTATATTCCTTGATTTCCGCTTGCGCATATAAGAAACCACCTGTATGGAAATAGTGTGAAAAGAAATGAGATATAATGACTTGATATATATATAAATATATCTATATGTGTGTGTGTGATTAGTGATGATAAATGATACATTAATCCATTACCATTATAGATTCTATAATTCCTTTCTATTTTTACCAAAATATAATCATTTAGTCACTCTTATAAGATTGATAATTTATGGTAGTAAGGTCAAAAAAAAAATCCACAAACACGCACATTGTTAATCATAATATAAATAATCATTAAAATTGTTCATTCATAAACAATATAATTAACTCATCTTTGAAGCACACCACATTCCTCCATATTATCATTTCCATTCCATATTCACCTCTAATTATTTATATCCAATATGTATCTCCATTAACATATAAAATCTGATGAAACAAGTTGTGCATGGTCAGTATATAATCAACAAAAAGAATACAAAGGAACTCAAATTCATCTTATATTTCTCTTTCCCTTCCATTTTACTTATTCTATTCATTTCTAAAATACTTTCCAAATTTGATTTCTATCCCCCTACACCACTCCCCCCAAGTCACCCCCATCCCCACCCCCATCCCCCATATTCACCCCCACAGCCCCAGGCCCCTAGCACCAACCCCCCCAAGAACCATTCCCCCCCTACATTAGCCCCCACCCAATCCCCTAGACACCCCCTTCTAGACATCAACTCCCCCTCCCCCCTTAGCCACCCCCTCCTGGACACCCCTCCCCCTGGACACCACCTGGACACCCCCTCCCCCTGTACCCCCACACCCCACCCTGCCCACTGCCCCCTTCACCCCAACTACCCCTGCACACTGCCCCCTTCACCTAAAATACCCCCTACCTTCACCCCCTGCACACTGCCCCACCTTCCCCCAAACCCCCCTGCCGACTTCCCCCCTTCCCCCTTCACTCTAACTACCAGCCCAACCATCATCCCTACTCCCCCACCTGCACACCCACTACCCCCTACAGGACACCCACCTCCCACTGCACCCCCACACCCCCGGACTCCCTCCCTACCCCCTACTCCCCCTTGCCCCCTTCACCCCCACTAACCCCTGCAGACTACCCCCCCCTCATGCCAGAACATGGGCCTAAAATATTTAGAGGAAAGTAAAATTGGGAAAATATTAATATCCTAAATATAAAGCTATCAGAAGCAGGAGAATGACACAAAATATTCTGTGTTTTTATTGAAAAAATATTATACAAATCCAATATTATTTCTACATGGAAAATTATTCTTTTGATAGAAACAAAACCATAAATATGAAATGTTTTTTCTATCATAATCTTATTATTTTAACGGTTATTGTTTTGTGAGTGATTGATATGGACACAATGGTGTCTTCTATGCGAAATGATGGGTCATTTTTTTGGAGTTGATTGTGGTGTTTAAAATAAGAGAATAAGGGGAAAGGATTAGAAAAGTAAAATCAATGCAATAATGTCAAGAAAGATATATAAGTACAAACTGCCAGTGTGAGTTTTCGTAGACATCAGAGAAAACATTGAAAAAAAGATTAAATAAACCAAATTGTGCGCATGGGTTGATACAAGAAAATCATATCATCTATATTTAATCCAAGTCATTTCAATAGATTAAATTTGTGGTGAACCTTAGAAATCATCATGTCTCTTGTGTGAGTGTGTGTGTTTAGAGGTATTTTTTGAGCGAAAAAATAATAAGAGAGATAGAGAGAATAATAGAAACATTACCTAATAGTAAATGAATTAGAAGAATGAAGGTATTGAAAAGTGATAAATTGAAAAGATACAATGATTTCATGCCTCTCAGTGTATAAAATATTCCATCCAGTCCTCCTCAAATAAAAATAGATGGCATATATCATCTTTTTGATTCTCAATTGGTTTTAAAGAATCTGTATTCACCTCGGATTGGATTATTGTATTAATATATTTCTTATGGAATATGTATTTTTTTCCAATAAATATTATAAAGTGAAATTTTGGATATGTTATTTCTATGTCATGATATAATTGTTTCTTCCTAGACATTGATTAACATGAAAAAAGAAATGGAAGAAAATGATGAAGAATATTTATGTCTTTTCTAAATATAAATAATATTAATGATCTCCTCGCCTGTAAGATATATCAAGAATTGAAGGATAATAACTTGTAGCTTGATGTACCACAAAAGATGTAGACAAAATTTCTTCTTAAAAGGTTTCATTTTATTTGTGATCCTATGGAATATAAAAATAATGATTTAAAATATCTATGAGAAGTAGAATGAGAGCCTAAATCCGTCTTAATATCCTATCTCACTATCCATGTGATGACCACACTGCCCATATCATCAAATAAATTACCACTAATTTATCTCTTAAAACAACTATTCAATTAGCCATCCTCACTTCACGGATATTCAATACTAGACATGTATCATCACATTGTCCTTATTCCCACATTAAAACTTATAAAAAGAAAAACATAACACTCCTAATAATCCATGGATTAATACAAGATCTATTTTTTGAAACCTAGATCATTTAGATTTCATATCTTAACCAAAACAACTAGGATAATTTTTTTGTCATAATAATAACAATAATTGTAATAGTAGTAATAATAATCAGAAACCACACAAGGTATGAGTTAGAAAACTAACTAGTACCCCCCCCAAAAATATTATAATAGTAAAAATTTACATTTGAAAACATGAGATAAAAAGAGCATTAACTAAATTACAAAAACCATAAATACCATAAAATATATTTTATTCTTGAAAAATCTAATCATCATTTATAGCATCCACTCTTCATGAGATTCATTTTTTCCGACAGTTTAAGCACATCCAATTGGTATCACCCTAGAGATTTCAATTCCATCCTAATGTAACACCCATTTCAATATATTATTTGTTTATGTATCATAAGACACCATTAATCAATTTGAAACATCCATCACATCATCAAAAAACCCATCTTGATTGTCATCTTGGATGATAAGCATAACTTCCGACAACATCTCCATAAAAAACAAAAAATTGATCCCTAACCTACTGATTATATAATCATTAAATATATCTAAATGTATCTTTTAAATCATCATCATTATATCAAGGAGAAACCATTAACTAACATTGAATCCTCAAAAAAACCCATTAATATCATAATGGTCATTGTAAGTGAACCTCAACCATAGAGGAAAAACATAACTGATTTTAGACTTCAGATTCCATAAGCACTCAAAATTCGTACGTAATATTCCATAAATCATCATTCATTCAAATTTAAAATGTAACAAATGCAACACAAATAACAAGAATTCATCTGTTTTAGAAAATTTAGTGATTGAGTAATAATAAGTGTGATAAACTCATCTTTAAAACAACTACAGTCACCATCCCACATAAATATAGATGTTTGATAAAAGTATCCTCCAGGTGAAATAAATAATCATTAATTTGGCATGTATGATCATGTTTGTCATGAGTAGCTTCACCAGAATCACTATTCCCCCCTCGAGCCTTTTCATGAGTGGGTTGGTCATATCATGAGATATTAGAGGCATCATCTCCTTTTAACATCACCAGAGAGTTAGTTTGAGAAGTATTAACAATAATCAAAAATCCAGAAAAAAACCCTAATATAATGTCTCTTATCGATGATATGTTTAGAATGACCAAAAGGTACTTATCCAAAACCTGTATAGAAGATATATTAAGAGGTTAATTTTTCCCATCCAAAAAAGGGTCCTACACTCCAACTAGAACGCCATGATTCCCTTTTTCAATCCAAATTTCTATTTTACCAAACTGGATGTTCTGAAGTGGGATATTTGAGATGACCATGCCATAAGACAAAATATCTTGATTGAATTTCAAATAGAATAAATATTAATCTATTAACTTTTCATAAGAATTCATTTTCAAAATCCCTTTACCCCATTCATAATCTTGATAACACTGAGTAGTGGTTTGGATAACTTCACCTATGTGAATCATTGCAAGAGAGGGTCTTGACAACTTATTGTGGATGAATCAAGCTTTATAGGTGTGATAATATGACTATAAATAATAGAAAAAAAATTCATGAAAATGTGAACATGTAAAAATTAAAATTTTATAAAAATTGTAACCACAAGTTGTTCAATGTCCCTTTAAAAGTCTCGAGTCTATTTCATCTTCATAACAAAAAATCTAATAAAGGGCCACTTTCCATGAGACCAACGTCTATAATAATCCCCACTCGAGGAAGAATGAACCAGGAAAAGTCGTGAATCAACAAACCCCTAATCAAAAGAACTAAATCTAATAGATTTAATAAATCTCATGATAAAATTATTCAATGAATGTCAGTTAATGAACTTATTTAAAAGAGTGTTCTGAAATTATTATGAAAGAAAATTCACTTCCATCCTTAAAAAACCAATGATTTATTTCCTCTTAGGCAGAAATGTAGAAGGAGAAATCTGAGATGATTCTCTATTCATATCACACATAAAAGATCTCCCAGAAACCACATCCTCAAAGGTGTGGTTAGGGTTTAATGTTGTATCATATCTTCGATCAAATTATGATGAAATTGATTCAATACACTAAATTTTTATATCTAATACATAAAAAAAGATGACAACAACAAAAGTAATAATAATTACGTGATCGAAAATAATTATCCAATATCACATGGTCAATTATATCGTCATTAGAATGAACTACTTTAATATATTTATGAAATTTTTTATTGAAATTAAATATGGAAAAGAACCATTATTATTACAAGATTCTAATTTATAGGCTATATAATTATACAATAACCCATATATAATAATTAAACCGCTAGGAAAAAAATATTAACAATACATTATCAAAAAAATATTAATGAAAGTAATGACCACCTACTTTTAAACATTTATATAATGTAATTCAACATCACCTTGACCATCAATAACATCACAAAAAAAACCCATATACATAAAATTCTTAACTCATAAATTTGAACACTTACCAAAAAAATTTGAAAACCTTAAATGTATATAAATACTCACTGAACTATGTTGAAACACATATTGAACAAAACAGTTCATCACTATCCCACCAAATAATGAATAAACTATGAAAAGGATGTAGAAATAACAATGTGAAAAGAAAATCCAAACCTAGATGCAATGAATCGGGAAGGGATATAAGAATAAAAAATGAAAAAGAGAAATTGTGTAGTCAAATTTTTGAAGTTCTTGAAATAAGAATGAATGATTAGTTTAGAAATAATAAAAAATAAAGGATGAGATGAAAATATAAACCTATATAAAATGACTCTATCGAGGACGTCGTCAGAGGAGAGGGAGCCTAGAGGGGGGAGGGGGATGTCGCTAGTGGTGAGGGAGCCGAGAGGGGCTGGGGGTAGGTTGGGGGTAGTCTGGATGTTGTCGTAGTGGCCAGGAGGTCGAGGTTAGGAGAAGAGTTCAAAGAGTTGAGGGATCACTGGGAAGCGTTCAGATGGCTGGGATGTAGAGGTCGGAGAGGGGAGGTTAGGATCGGGTGGGGGAGGTCGGGGAGGAGAGGAGAGGGTTTGGAGGAAGAGGTCGATGAGGAGGAGGTCGGGGAGGTGTGGGTTTGGGGGGGTCCCGATGGAAAAGGTGTGTTCATCAGGAGGAGAATCCCGATAATCAGGGAAGTAACCACAATTTAAATAAAACTTAGGCCACAAATAATCTAATTTC
Source organism: Viscum album (assembly GCA_963277665.1). NCBI lineage: Eukaryota > Viridiplantae > Streptophyta > Magnoliopsida > Santalales > Viscaceae > Viscum > Viscum album. Next base: position 1,145,469,549 of record OY728141.1, read on the forward strand.
CATAGTTTTTTGAAACTCTGGAAATAAATTAGTGGCAATATGTCAAATTTCTAGTGGTAATTGCAAATTTTTTCCCTTTCTTATGTAATTGAATAGAAAATTTCAACTAATATAGAATTGAAAATTGAAAAATGGTTCAATGTGACGAAAATAGTTTTCTCATGAGAATTTAATATTGAGAATGTTTTTACCCTTAGTTGACATATCCATAGATGAGGGATAATAATGTGCAGTGATAATGTCTCAGTTTTGACTGTTTGGTGGGGTTCTAAGAAATTCCATGTTATAGATTATAGTGAATTCCCCCTATAAATTCATGATAATATTGTTATATATTGACTCCTATGATTTTTCTTAGGAATTATAGATATATTCCTTGGTGATTTTTTTAGAGGTAAACATGAGATTTTGGTTATAAATGTTCCTTCATTAGTTGTATCTAAGGCACAATTAGTGTTTTGTGAGTAATATTGGTGTTAGTTCTGTGATAAATTTTCCCACATCATGATTTTAATGGAGAGAGTCCAAGAATGGGATGTGATGAGTATGTCTTACTAGACCATGAATTTCCATTTCATTTCCCTCTAACGTTTAGTGGAGAGTGTGGACATGAAAAAGCTTTGTTCAGGATTGAGTCTATCCAATCCATACATTACCATTTAGAGACTCCAACTGAGAATATGATCTTGTTGGATCCTTATAATTTATTAGTATTGGAGAAGATTATTTTCAATGTTCTATTTCTAAATGGGATAGCATATGGTATGGTATTGATAGAATTTTTGGAGATGTTCCTAGAGAAAATTTATCTAGAGTAACTCAAATAATACAGTGATGCTGAGTTCATGTAGTTGACTCAAGGGAGTATGTCTATTATAGAATATATTATTCACTTTACGGACATATGGATCATTCCTCTAGTGCTAGTATGAGATAAGACATATATGGCTAACATTTTCAAGGATAAGATTAAATGTGAGATTATGTCCCATGATTATGTATTTTAGCTGAAAACATTTTACTAATTGGTTGATTAGGATCACATATATGATAGGAACCTAAAGGATGCTTCTGGTGTATGAAATGTTGTTTATATAAGAATATTTAGATGTACATCTTCAGATGATATAAAGAATATTTATGAGACTTTTTACTAGATCTTGGGAATGAAGGGTGTCTAAGAGGCAGGATCAGTTACTTAATATCTTACAAGAGTGTTTTTTCACTAGTGTGGTAGGCCTGACCACATTCATTGTCATTTCACACAACTGTAGTAAGAGTGATAATCATATGGGATGATTGCAAATATATAAAGGTTTTCCAGGAACCCAATTCATATTGGAAAAGATGGAGAAACATGGTATAATCAGAGTGTGGTATGGGGATAGTGTACATTGTATATGTGTGGATGCTGAAGTTATAATGGTTGTGGTGGTATATGAAGTGAATTAGGTGATTTTTGGAATGATAACCCTTATCAAAAGAGTGGGTAATCTTATGGGACTTAGGCTTCATCATAGGGAAGTGGGGAAATATAGTTTACTTATGTTTAACATACTCTTGTCGATAGGAAAGCGATGTCGTAAAATGCTAGAGTTACAATTCCTTTTTTGTCCATTATTTCTAGTGCCTTATTTGATATTGGTGCCTCTAATTATTTTATATCTTCTAATATTTTGAATTTTTTAATAATGGGGGTGGATTTTTTGAGTGGGGTTATAATGATTGATACACCTTTGGGAGTATGATTGTGAAATAATTATTTTTGAGAAGGAGTTTTCTCAAGATTAGAGAGTATCGTTAGATTTAGGATCACTACATTCAAGATATGTCAAGATTACACATAATTTTAGAAAAATATAATTTGGTGGTGTACCAAGTCCACATAGATTTTTACCATAAGAGAGTGACATTAACATATCATAAGGGTGAAAAATATATTCTCTCCGAAAAGTTGGATATCTATGCAGAATGCAAAGTTCCATTTCATCATCAAGTAGAGGTGATCCTTTCCATGGATACAAGTCTTCTGTAGGATGATGGGGGTGAAAAACATGATGTGTTTTATCCCATAGAGGAAAGGTTTCTAGCATGTGTTTTATGGGGACTTATAAGAATGCCACCAAAGAGAGATAAAGATTATAGAATTGGGATCCTTCTTATACATAATCAATTTAGTTTATTCATACCTAATAGAATCAATAGAGAATCTAGAGAATAAGACTCAACTAGACAAGTTAAAGGAAAAAGGGTTTATACATCCGTGTTTATTGCCTTGGTGTTCTATTGTCTTATTTTATAAGAAGGATAATTTATGTTTTCACTTCTTTTTTGACTAATTGATGATTAAATGGATGAAGGTAAAGAACCAATATCCTCTTATTTGTATTAATGATATATTAAAATAGTTTATGGGAGATTGTGTTTTCTCTCATCCTATCTTGATAGCAGGGTACCAAAATTTTAGAGTCATATATTCTGATATACCAAAGAATTATTCTAGAAGTATGTATGGTCATTATGAGTAAATTAGTTGTCGTTAGGGTTGAATAATGCTCTATTAGAGTTTATAGAATTAATTAATAGAACCATCAACCCACACGTGGGTCATTTTGTGGTTTTGTTTGTAGATGACATCATGGTGTACTCCAAGACTCGTGAAGATCATGCCCAACATTATGATATCATCCTGAGTTAACTGATAGAGCATAAAATATATTCCATTATATATAAGTGTTGGTTTTGGATTGATCAGGTACACTTCTTGGGTAACATCACATCAAATAAACGTTTGACAAAGGATCTTGAGATTATTTAGTAAGTGATTTATTGGGAAAATACCAAGAAGATTTCTGATATCTGTATATTTCTGGGGTTATAAGGATATTTTTTTGATGTTCATCAAGGACTCATCCTATTTCTAATCATCACTATCTGAATTTTACAGGAAGGGGATAAATTTTGAATGGCATGAAGCATGTGAGAATGCTTTCTAGGTGTTAATGAATCATTTGACTATGACACAAATTTTGAGGACATCCAAGGCATGTGAGGAGTATATAGTGTTTACGATGCTTATGGGATATGCCTTTGATTTTTTTTTATTCAAGGAGATCAATTTTTGGCATATGGGTCTTCGTAGTTGAATCCATATGAACAGAACTACCCAAGGCATAACCTCTAGTTAGCAACATAGGTTTCAGATTTGAATTATTATAAGAATTATCTATTGGGAGGAATGTTTAAAAAGTATATAAATAATAATATATTAATTAAAATATTTTCACAATGGTGCTTGAATCTTATAAAAATATATGGGTTTTATACATGCAGTCATTCGACATTGATCTAGAATATATTCCCATGAGTGGAAATATTATTGTTGATGATTTAGGAAGGAAATTAAATAGGATCAGGTATTTTAGGAGGCTAGTGAGGAGTGGAAAAGGATGAAATTACTATCTCAGATGGATGTTAATGTTTGGGAGGGCTAGAAACGTATGACTTTCATAATAGATTTATTGGAGTCTACACTTTTGTTCAAGATTATGGATAGTTAATATGAGGATCCAAATTGTATATCCTTGATGGAGATCCTTGAATATAGGGGGAAAAAAATTGGATTATAGCATATATGAGATTTTTATGATCAATTTTAGGAATTAGGTTGTTATGACTATAAGCATAATGGGGGATATGTTTTTTAAATTTTATTCCTCATAGGTGGTGGGATACCCAAGGTTTAAAAAAATTTATCATGAACTACATTGATAGATCTAGTGGATGACCATTAAAAATAGATAGAAGGGTTTGTGATAAGATGGAACACACTTCAATATGTGAAGGATAATAATCCATCATCTAGTGGAATAATATATCTATTTACCATTATGAAATTGATGTGGGATGACATTACCAAGGGATTCAAGGTGGGTCTCTTGAGGAAACCTCATAAGAATGTCAATATTTGGGTGGTTGTGAATCGAATGACTAATGTATAAAATTTAAAACCAATAATAGAGACATTGTTAGTTGAATATTTGGGATACATGTAAATAAACGAAATATTTTTCCACATTGGGTGACATAGAGTAATATTTCATACCATGAATCACGCGTTACATTATGCTTCTACTAGATCTTGCATAAGGATCTTGATATAAATGTTCTAATACAAAAAATATTCAAAAAACTGTAATATAGGATGTATGAGCATACTATTTAGTTTTATGAGGATATGCTTCATTAATGTATCTTAGACTTATTAGGGATATGGGAAAAGAAACTAGAATTTCTTTTTTTCCTTTATCAATAGTTATTAGGAAACTATGCAGATGGAATCATATAAGGCTATTTATAGTATTCCATGCAGGTCACCACTATGTTGGATAATGGTAGTTTATTCATATTTTTAGGATTGATTCTCATTTATGATATTTCAATGTAGGTTCAGTGGATTCAGAATTGTATGGCTTTAGATTAGAGTATATAGAAGTCGTATGCTGATAGACATCAAGGACCCAATGAGTATACATTGGGTGATCATGTGTTCCTTTGGGTGTAATCTAAGATGGGTAATCATATGATTCTGAGATGTGGCACATTTGAACCTGGTTTTGTTGGACCATTTGAGGTTTTGGATAGAATTGAACTAGCGGGAAACCGATTGGTTGTTCCAAAGTGGTATAGTTCTATGCACAATGACTTTGTTGTGTCACATCTTTGGATGTATCACCCAAAACTTCATCATGTGATTGATGTGGATGGTTTTGATCTTGAGACTAATGAATCCTTCAGGTATCATCTGATAGATGTAATGGTATGCATTGAGAAATTGTTGTGCTGAAATACCATGGAGAAAGTTCATGTATTTTGGAATCATTTTCGTTTTCAAAAAGATAATTAGGGGATATAAGTTGAAATACTGGCTCTTTGTATGTACATTGGAATCATAGAGTTTGATGAGATTAGATCATAAAGACGACTAATTATATGCTGGGGGATATTGAAATATCCATAAATTTTTTTATCATTTTCCATGAATGTTTATAGGTACTATTTTCCTTTGTTTTGTGCACATCTTATTGGCATTTTATTTTGGGTGAATTTTGGTGAAATTGGGATTTTTATGGGGGGGGGGGGGGGGTTGGTACTGCACTATTGGTACATAGTAATTCAAAACTATACACCTTTCCCCATAAATCTGTCTAACCCCATACAGATAGGGATTGCATGGTTGGAACATGGTTTTTAAAACTGTGCATCCTCTTATGAGTAATTATTCACCCCCCCTCCACTATAAGAGAGGAAAAAAATTAGAGTTCATGAGTTGGTAACCGTGTTTCCCTTCCCATGAATCCATGTACATAAGTTTAATTATTCAAATATTAGGTTTAAAATTACTAAAAACCCACATCCATTACCCAAATTTCACCTAACTCCACCGTAACTCATTTCCCTCATTATTGGAGGTTCATCAATGGACTCCAAGGCCTTATGAACTCTGTTCATGATGAATCGAAGACTATATTCAAGTTCTTCACCTCTCCTAGTAAGAGATTATTATACTGTGTGGTTTTCTTTCTCTATTGTACCACATTTTGGATAAAAATATTATGGTTCTATTCCATTGGTTATTAATCTATATATAGGTTTTATGGGACTTGGTTCTTTTGATCATTGATCATGATTATTTTGATGTTGGATTTAGTATTGTATCTATATCTCATTCGTTGTCATGATCTTGTTTGTTTTGATAAAAATTATGGACTTCCATTGCTGAGTTTTCATCATCAATCTTGAGGTAGGTGGTTTGAATCCAATTCTTATTTTCATACATTTCAATTACATGTATAAATTGTGGAATTTCAATTGGGATGATTGTTAATTGAATTTATAGTTGAAAAAATTAATTGAATAATTAATATATGGAATCTTGTAAATGATTAATTGTGTTTTCATCTAAATATGAGATGAGGTATGCCTGGGGATATTTAATTAGGTAACTCTGAATATAGTATTGGTGGAATTGGATTTATTAATTGTTAAACTAATTAATGAAATGTTGTGATTGTGGAATTGTTGAAAAATAAGTATTGTTTAACTGGTAAATTAATTTGATTATGAAATAATAGAAAATGGGGATTTTGAGATGGTTGTATTAACCTTTATGGGCACGTTGATTTTATAAATTTAATATTAAAAAATTATTCTAATGTGGATTACTCATATTATTCCATGTTGTTAAATAATATAAACATTATTTTTTTCATATTGGAAGTGTCATATTAATTAATGTGAAATTTTATACGAAAGTTAATGTTGATTAATATTCATTGATGTAGAATATTTGATATTTCTATGATTGATTAATATATGAGTTCGGGAGAAATACATATTCTCAAATACAAATATGTGATAAGTGTAACACCCCGAGCTTCCACGATACGCTTCTCATTCAATAATACAATAGCTTGCATTGTACGCAACTTCGAGTTCTAAAACATCGCGACAAATCAAAGTAGCCGTTATGAATAGTAATAACCACTTTTTAAAATTATAGAAATTTTATATTTCAAAATGGACTTCATTTTTGTATTCCTAATATTGAAATTAGCCTATGTTGAATTTTTTGTAATTTTCTGAGAACTTCAAAATTTTTATGAATAGTGAAAAATACTTAAAACAACTTTTTTAATCAAAATAATTCATAGTGATAAATTATACTATTGAGTGGTTTTAGAGTATAATTAGAATATATTTTTACCATTTTATCCAATGGTGGTCATTAGAATTAATTTAACATTGAAATTGGACATAAACAATTGCCAACCTTTTGATATAAATTGTTTCTTAAAAACACGCTATTTGTTGTGACAGCGGGAATTAATTATAAAATTAATTAATGCAACTAATATGTTTGTAATTTTGTAAAATAGACATCATTTTTGAATTCGTAATATCAATTATAGCTTAGGGTGAAACTTTGGTCTTGTTCTGAAAAACTTCAATTTTTGATGAATAGTGAAACCACTAAGTGGTAGTTAAATAACTGATTTTTCGTTTAAATGAAATATTACCACTTCTGTGATTTGATTTTCAAAAATCCGACATACATGGTTGTCATTAAGAAGTAAAATGTGGTTCAATGAGATCAAAATAATTTTTTGGTGAATAGTAACTTTTAAGTTCTTAATCGCGATTAGTGGTAATTAGTGTAGTTTAAGGTAAAAATAATGTTTTAATAATATGAGATGAGCTTGAAACTTGTCCTACTCCTATTGGATGAGTCATGGCAGACCAAGACAACCCATGGGTCAACTTGGGGACCCCATGGAGCCACTTTAGTTAGAAAATGACATAAACACCTTTTATTTAATGTTAAAGTAAAAAATGACACAAACATAAAATGTTTTACTAAAACAATTTTTAAGTGGGGTTACACAAGTCCCAATTTTGACTATAAATATTCATTGGAAAGATAAACAGATTTCCTACATCATAGTATTTTTTTTATAATTTTTAGACATTAAATAAATTAAATTATTTATGACATCATGATGATGCAGTGATGACCTCATTATTTAACAATTTAAATAAAATGAGAAGATAATGCAAAATCCAAGGCTTACACTTGTCCAAAGCCAATTGGATGAGGAGATTTCGAACCCTTATCACCTTAGTCTCGAATTATATAAGTGTGGGACCTTTAGAATCCGAAAAGCATTGTGTAAATAATGTAACATTTCAATCTTTCCAAAAGAGCCCCTCCTCTCCACTTATAAAAGGCCCCCACCTCTCCCACCTTATTCACACCTTCATTCCATTTGGCTCGGCCAACCTCTGCCCCAATACTCTCCCAACATTCCTCCCTTACTCATAGAAGCCTCACTTTGGGCAGAACTCTTCCCAAGGAAGACTTTGGCTCAAATCAAAAAGAGTTACCCGATTTTGAGGTAATGTCTTTTCTAATGTTGTTTTGTTTTATTTTTCTTCTCCAACCCCCTAAACTCTTTTTATTCAATTCTTTTGTAACAACACCAGTATCCTCAATATACTAGTATGTTGTTATAAGAATTATTCGAGCTACACTTACACACACCTACATCTAATGGTTAAAGAACATACGGTTTCTGTGGATGGCGAATTTCTGCCTCACGAAACGATGATTGTTCAACACTCATATAACACCTTCAAAGGTGGCCATTAAGATAGCACTATATTTATATATGATATATAATGTGTTTATGTTTTACTTATGCTTCTGTATTTATCATTTATGGCTTACTTTATGATTTCCATTATGGGTAAAACGCGATAATTTCATTTTAGGAAGTGCGGACTACCGCCCCCTCAAAGTGATTTGAATCGTTAATGCCATATGTGGGATGTATAAAGGATGGAGTAAATGGTATTATACACTATATTATACTGGAATTATATTATACATTTATATCATTATGAATTAGTTCCATTAAATATGAAATTGAAATGAAAGTAGCGTTCATGCGTACGTACGGCTTACCGTCTCCATGAACGGTGCATTTCATTTCTTACCTCTAAATGTTACGTAATATTATAAATGAATGTATATACTGGATATATAAGATATATATGACATCTAAATCATGAATATAATTCTGGATATAATGGATATTTCACCACATAAACAACTTGTAATTATAAGAAGCTTATTGTTGACTCAAGTACCAAAGATCGACAAAACGACCGTTATTAACTTAAATAATTACATAATGTTCATATCATTGTAATAAGTGATATAATAAGGATAATGAAATTGAAAATGGTTCTTAATAAGGTATATATTAACTCTAGTTTATTATTCAGGAGGTTAAAGAACGGTTGAGTCAAGTCAGACACGAGGTAAGGGAACTTCTTAACCCAATTTCCATTCTTTGGGTTAATCTCCTACTTTCAAATTATGTCATGATGTTATTATGTACTATTTTGTATTTTTACTTTCTTTATGTGTACCTATAGTGAATACACATAATATATCTATTTTATTTTAAAAATGATCTTTTTAAGGACTTCGTCTCAATCTCCTTTCATTGAGGCATATTTTGTTTTATACACAAATTTCTTTTATACGGTGTATAAACCCCTTTGACTTTTACGTTTATTCAAAAGGAATCTTTTTTATACGAAGTGTTTTACTAAACGACAAAAAGGGAATGTTGTTCTTTCCGTACATATGCGGCGACAATGACTTCTCCGCCGCCGTGACCATTATTTGAGTTTCGGCTTCCTTTACAAGCCATACCTTTTTTTAAAATAAAAATAAATACAATGTTTTAACTTTCTTTTATTTTGGTATTGAAAATGGTTTTGAAAGAATTTTTATTATATCAATGTGTTGTATTGATATCTTGTGATTGAAATGTGGAAATGTTATGTTTCCTTTATGCATGTTTTATGTGATACGATTATGTTATGGTTTATGATATGTTTAAACCTATTCATATGAGGAATGCATTGGACTTAATAAGTGACGGGTGGAGCCCGCTATAGCTCCTCGATGCATCGGCAGGTCTCATGAGACAAACTAGTGTCTTGGCACAAGGCCTTGACAAAATATTATTTGTGGTCTTGGCACGAGGCCTTGACTACGTGGTTAAGATAGTCTGGCATTATGCATTCCATCATTATGAAAGTGGTTATTGTTATTGCATGTGATTATTCGACCAGTAGAATATCCATGTGAAGAAGTGAATGGCATTATCTCATTTTACTTTTGCCATATTATGTTGAAGTTCATGTTTAAAAGGCTTTTGTTTTATTTATACATTTCCTTAATTGTTAATGATTATTTATGAAAGCTTCCGCATCATTGTTATCCTTACTGAGCATCTGAGCTCAACCCTTTCAATGTTTTAATATTTTCCAGGATGTGAAGAAGTATTTTATGAATGACCTGCAGGGATTGTCAGAAGAAGATATGAGTGTGGACTATGGAGACTTTGTTATTGTAGTTTTCCACTTTATGATGTAATGTAACGTTTACGAATGTATCTAGTGTTTCCAAGGCTACTAAACTAATCAGTCTTTCGAGACTTGATCTTTTGTGATCATGCCAATGTTACGAAGTAACGCACCGACTCTGGGTAGCTGGGGTCGGGGCGTTACAGTTGGTATCAGAGGCAGTTTAGTACTAACCTTGGAAGCTAGATTTAGATAAACTCTGATTAGAGCACATAGCCCAAAGATAAACATTGAGGATTAGTATAGAAGAACTTCCTAGAATTTTGGTATTATAAAGATGTTATGAGTTTTCCGAGCAATACATCCCTGTCTGGATACGAGCAGGTAGAGGCGGCTCTGGCACAGATGTACCTAGGGGTAAAACCCGAAAACACCGCTTTGAGCTAGACTCGAACGGGAACTGGTGCACGACAACGGGCCTTGCTGCACTCTTGGTTAGGACACTCCCGGGGGATATGCTTAGGATAATTCTCATTTTATTTACAAACCACTATGAAGGGTTATGAGTATATACTTCCTCAAAGAAAACATTTCTTTTTATGATTATGGATTATATCCATAAATAGTTCAATTTATGTAAAGTGTTTTACAAGTATGGAATTATGTATTTTGATTCATAATCTAATCTAGTTTATGCCATTGTTTAGAAATGGCGCCTAGTGGAAGGAATGGAAACCGTATCAATGCATGAACTCCGTGTAGGGATTGCCCTCCTGATCAAGATAATTATTGTGGATCTGGAGATACAACTGGTGCTGATCAACTTAATACCATACTGGGACAACTCACTCAGGTTATGAATAATAACCTTACTCGTATGGAGCACCCTGATCCGCAACGTGGAGGATCAATGTTAGACCGCTTCATGAGGCAACAACCACCAACCTTCAATGGGAGTACAAATCCTATAGTAGCTGAGCAATGGATAAATTCCTTAGAGAAAATATTCCATGCCTTGGGGAGTAGTGAAAGGGAGAAGGTTGTCATGGCAGTTTACCGCCTCACTGGAGATGCCGATCAGTGGTGGTCGCTGATTCAAAACACAAAGGAAGATGATGACGTATCGAATATGGAATGGAGGGAGTTCAAAGATCTTTTCTTAGAAAAATACTTTCCTCGTGACCATCGAGCAGATATGGAAAGGCAATTTCTGAGTCTGAGGCAGAAGGAGGATGAGAATGTCGCAAAGTATGAGGCTAACTTTACAAGGTTAGCGAGGCATGCTGCCGATTATATACGTAACCCAAGGAGTAAGATTGGTCATTTCTTTGATGGGTTAAAACCATTTCTCCGTCGAGCTTTGGTATCACAATCCTTCTCATCATATGAAGATATTGTCTCGTGTGCTATCAAGACAGAAAAGGAATTCTCTAAGTCTTATGACAACAAATTAAAGCAAGAGAAGAAGAGAACGGTGGAACAAGAGACAGATAATGGGAAAAAGGGAAAGAAGGATTTTCCATTATGTGATAATTGTGGGAAGAATCACCCTGGTACTTGCCTAAAAGGAATGGGAGTTTGTTATAAATGTGGAGAAAAGGGTCACCAGGCTCGTGATTGCAAGGGAAAGAAAGAGGCTGTCAAAGTTGAATGCTACAATTGTAGAGAAATGGGTCATTATGCAAATGAATGTCCTAAGCGTCAGGGAAACTTACCTCAGAAAAGGCCAAGGGATCAAGGACAATCTTATGATGTTACTACAGTTGAAGCAGAATAACTAATGTATTGGTGCTTTTGGACTCAAGGATTATATTCTGGTTATAAGAATAATGTAATATATATATATGGATTGTACTGCAGTACTTTTTGATTTCAGTAAGGTTTTAATATGATTAAGGTAATCATATTTTTAGTATGTGACAATAAGAGAAACTTTTCTTTGTTTGGGGAATCTGATGTTACAATTGATTTTGGAATTTAGAGACCTTTTAGAGAAAGTCTGGATGAAGGTATTTTGGATAACTATAAAGGTTGGAGTGGATTAAGTTGAACTTTGGATAGTATTGTTTAAGGTTAAAACATTTATGAAGATTATTTTTGGAATAGTATAGTACTATATTTTTAGGAAAAGGACAACCTGCAGGGTGGGGAATAACCCGTCGCGTCGGACACAGCTGCAGGAATCGAACCCACAACCATAGTGCGACAAGCCTTTATTTCCTACCACTAGCCTACAGGAAGTCCCTGGTTATTACAAAATAGTTTTACTAATCTAAATGGTATGTGTTAACATTTTGAACCTTATACAATTAGGATAAATAGAATATTTTTGAGTTCTGTTACCATTTGGAGTAAAAGTTGGGTTTGTGGTAAAAATTTATTAACGAATGAAAGTATACATAACAAGTATGTATATTCCCTTACGTTCTTAGTAAATCTCATAAATAAATTCCTCAACATTATAAAAGGTAACTTAAAACAAAAATGTTGTCGGTTAACTTTTCCAACTGGAGATTCAATGACCATTTAACCAATCACAAGTTTGTGAATTTCTTGTGGTTAAACTTTCTCCTAATCCTGTTTTCTATAACTCTCCATCAGACCTTGATGGTTTGTTTTTCTTCCATATCCATATTTTCATAGAATCCTAGAATGGGCTATATCGGGTGACCTTTGTAATTATCCTGCTTTCTTTTAATGTTATATATTTATTAACCTTATTCCCGATGTGGGTTTTCCTCAAAGGTATTTTCTCTTTTCTAAGAAAAATTTGAAATTGCGAGGACGCAATTTATTGAAGGAGGGGAGAATGTAACACCCCGAGCTTCCACGATACGCTTCTCATTCAATAATACAATAGCTTGCATTGTACGCAACTTCGAGTTCTAAAACATCGCGACAAATCAAAGTAGCCGTTATGAATAGTAATAACCACTTTTTAAAATTATAGAAATTTTATATTTCAAAATGGACTTCATTTTTGTATTCCTAATATTGAAATTAGCCTATGTTGAGTTTTTTGTAATTTTCTGAGAACTTCAAAATTTTTATGAATAGTGAAAAATACTTAAAACAACTTTTTTAATCAAAATAATTCATAGTGATAAATTATACTATTGAGTGGTTTTAGAGTATAATTAGAATATATTTTTACCATTTTATCCAATGGTGGTCATTAGAATTAATTTAACATTGAAATTGGACATAAACAATTGCCAATCTTTTGATATAAATTGTTTCTTAAAAACACGCTATTTGTTGTGACAGCGGGAATTAATTATAAAATTAATTAATGCAACTAATATGTTTGGAATTTTGTAAAATAGAAATCATTTTTGAATTCGTAATATCAATTATATCTTAGGGTGAAACTTTGGCCTTGTTCTGAAAAACTTCAATTTTTGATGAATAGTGAAACCACTAAGTGGTAGTTAAATAACTGATTTTTCGTTTAAATGAAATATTACCACTTCTGTGATTTGATTTTCAAAAATCCGACATACATGGTTGTCATTAAGAAGTAAAATGTGGTTCAATGAGATCAAATTAATTTTTTGGTGAATAGTAACTTTTAAGTTCTTAATCGCGATTAGTGGTAATTAGTGTAGTTTAAGGTAAAAATAATGTTTTAATAATATGAGATGAGCTTGACACTTGTCCTACTCCTATTGGATGAGTCATGGCCGACCAAGACAACCCATGGGTCAACTTGGGGACCCCATGGTGCCACTTTAGTTAGAAAATGACATAAACACCTTTTATTTAATGTTAAAGTAAAAAATGACACAAACAAAAAATGTTTTACTAAAACAATTTTTAAGTGGGGTTACACAAGTCCCAATTTTGACTATAAATATTCATTGGAAAGATAAACAGATTTCCTACATCATAGTATTTTTTTTATAATTTTTAGACATTAAATAAATTAAATTATTTATGACATCATGATGATGCAGTGATGACCTCATTATTTAACAATTTAAATAAAATGAGAAGATAATGCAAAATCCAAGGCTTACACTTGTCCAAAGCCAATTGTATGAGGAGATTTAGAACCCTTATCACCTTAGCCTCGAATTATATAAGTGTGGGACCTTTAGAATCCGAAAAGCATTGTGTAAATAATGTAACATTTCAATCTTTCCAAAAGAGCCCCTCCTCTCCACTTATAAAAGGCCCCCACCTCTCCCACCTTATTCACACCTTCAAGCCATTTGGCTCGGCCAAACTCTGCCCAAATACTCTCCCAACATTCCTCCCTTACTCATAGAAGCCTCACTTTGGGCAGAACTCTTCCCAAGGAAGCCTTTGGCTCAAATCAAAAAGAGTTACCCGATTTTGAGGTAATGTCTTTTCTAATGTTGTTTTGTTTTATTTTTCTTCTCCAACCCCCTAAACTCTTTTTATTCAATTCTTTTGTAACAACACCAGTATCCTCAATATACTAGTATGTTGTTATAAGAATTATTCGAGCTACACTTACACACACCTACATCTAATGGTTAAAGAACATACGGTTTCTGTGGATGGCGAATTTCTGCCTCACGAAACGATGATTGTTCAACACTCATATAACACCTTCAAAGGTGGCCATTAAGATGTCACTATATTTATATATGATATATAATGTGTTTATGTTTTACTTATTCTTCTGTATTTCTCATTTATGGCTTACTTTATGATTTCCATTATGGGTAAAACGCGATAATTTCATTTTAGGAAGTGCGGACTACCGCCCCCTCAAAGTGATTTGAATCATTAATGCCATATGTGGGATGTATAAAGGATGGAGTAAATGGTATTATACACTATATTATACTGGAATTATATTATACATTTATATCATTATGAATTAGTTCCATTAAATATGAAATTGAAATGAAAGTAGCGTTCATGCGTACGTACGGCTTACCGTCTCCATGAACGGTGCATTTCATTTCTTACCTCTAAATGTGACGTAATATTATAAATGAATGTATATACTGGATATATAAGATATATATGACATCTAAATCATGAATATAATTCTGGATATAATGGATATTTCACCACATAAACAACTTGTAATTATAAGAAGCTTATTGTTGACTCAAGTACCAAAGATCGACAAAACGACCGTTATTAACTTAAATAATTACATAATGTTCATATCATTGTAATAAGTGATATAATAAGGATAATGAAATTGAAAATGGTTCTTAATAAGGTATATATTAACTCTAGTTTATTATTCAGGAGGTTAAAGAACGGTTGAGTCAAGTCAGACACGAGGTAAGGGAACTTCTTAACCCAATTTCCATTCTTTGGGTTAATCTCCTACTTTCAAATTATGTCATGATGTTATTATGTACTATTTTGTATTTTTACTTTCTTTATGTGTACCTATAGTGAATACACATAATATATCTATTTTATTTTAAAAATGATCTTTTTAAGGACTTCGTCTCAATCTCCTTTCATTGAGGCATATTTTGTTTTATACACAAATTTCTTTTATACGGTGTATAAACCCCTTTGACTTTTACGTTTATTCAAAAGGAATCTTTTTTATACGAAGTGTTTTACTAAACGACAAAAAGGGAATGTTGTTCTTTCCGTACATATGCGGCGACAATGACTTCTCCGCCGTCGTGACCATTATTTGAGTTTCGGCTTCCTTTACAAGCTATACCTTTTTTTAAAATAAAAATAAATACAATGTTTTAACTTTCTTTTATTTTGGTATTGAAAATGGTTTTGAAAGCATTTTTATTATATCAATGTGTTGTATTGATATCTTGTGATTGAAATGTGTAAATGTTATGTTTACTTTATGCATGTTTTATGTGATACGATTATGTTATGGTTTATGATATGTTTAAACCTATTCATATGAGGAATGCATTGGACTTAATAAGTGACGGGTGGAGCCCGCTATAGCTCCTCGATGCATCGGCAGGTCTCATGAGACAAACTAGTGTCTTGGCACAAGGCCTTGACAAAATATTATTTGTGGTCTTGGCACGAGGCCTTGACTACGTGGTTAAGATAGTCTGGCATTATGCATTCCATCATTATGAAAGTGGTTATTGTTATTGCATGTGATTATTCGACCAGTAGAATATCCATGTGAAGAAGTGAATGGCATTATCTCATTTTACTTTTGCCATATTATGTTGAAGTTCATGTTTAAAAGGCTTTTGTTTTATTTATACATTGCCTTAATTGTTAATGATTATTTATGAAAGCTTCCGCATCATTGTTATCCTTACTGAGCATCTGAGCTCAACCCTTTCAATGTTTTAATATTTTCCAGGATGTGAAGAAGTATTTTATGAATGACCTGCAGGGATTGTCAGAAGAAGATATGAGTGTGGACTATGGAGACTTTGTTATTGTAGTTTTTCACTTTATGATGTAATGTAACGTTTACGAATGTATCTAGTGTTTCCAAGGCTACTAAACTAATCGGTCTTTCGAGACATGATCTTTTGTGATCATGCCAATGTTACGAAGTAATGCACCGACTCTGGGTAGCTGGGGTCGGGGCGTTACAATAAGTGTGTGTTGGACATAGTATAAGGAACTAAATACCCATTTGTGATATGTGTGAGTGGGATAGGGACTGAGGAAACAAATACAGATATGTTACATTGAGGTGTGGGTAGAGATATAGGATCCAAATTTCCCAGCGAAATTGATGTTTGGGATAGGGAAAAGGATCTAAGTTCACACAGGGTTCTATACATGATATTCCTCACCCATGATATTGTCATTGAACTATGGTTCCAATTTTTTATGATATTATTTGGAATTAAATGAGAAAGTATAATCATTATACTGTTAAATTTGATATCCCTTGGAAATTTTTCAGACACTAGAATATGATGGATAATGTATTGAGGTTTGGGTGTCATAGATATCCAAGGGTTTATGTTGTTAAATAAAGAATAACTAAATATGTAAACTATTTACTGAGTTTCTATTACATTATTCAATATATACCATCCTTGAGTTATATTTAATTGATATTGTTTTAGACACCATTTTTGGTAGCCTACTAAGTTGTACTCACACCCAACCCAGCTTCCTAATCGGTAAGAAAATAGACTTCATTTGTTTAGTACATGATAAGGGAAAGGGCTTAATGTTAAATGGATTAGTAGAGATGGAGCATGGATGAGGGGACCCAACATGGTGTTGGGACCCAGTTCGGGGATTTCGTAGTGTCTTTGTTTAGAATTTAAAATTTTACACATGAAACTTATTAGTAATGACATATATACTTTTTACTTATTGATATTGTTCTGGGTTTTGGTTCATCTTGTGATACTATTTTTTCTGATTATTATATTACTCATGTTTTATTTTGTTATTTACATTTTCATATTTCTTGGTTATTTCATCTATTTTCCATCTTTGATAAAGTGTGTATAGTCCCCTAATGATTGATATTATACTATTGAAACTAGTCGGTATTATCTCGTGTATGGGAAGGCACAGTGTAGGAAACATATGTGACCGACACAAGGAACCATTGTGACACACCTGGGTTAGGACATTACATGTTCTGTCACTAAAGGTAAAAACCTAGATTTTTTAACTAAATTCCAATAGTATCTTCTAAATCAAATTACCATTTAACACGGATAAGGTGAATTGTCTAAGAAAACCATGAATATAATTTTTGGGAATGATAAATTGATTTTTGTAATGAAAATTATTTATTTTAAATGAATTGGTAAATTTTTGTTTTTTATGGCTTATACATATATCACATGGGCATAAATACAGTTTTGACTAACTTTCCAAACACCAAACTATAACCAATTATGTAATATGGTGCATATTGTTTCTTTGATAACCTCGACAAGGATGTGATAATTCATGAATTAATTTACTATTATGGGTATCATTTCTATAGGATTATAATTATAATTTTAGATCATTTACTATATAAATTAAAAACGACATAATATATAATTGACCCCAAATTAACATGATGGGAACTACATCAATCACATTATTATATAAAATTACATGATATTAAACACATGAGGTATATTTACACTAATAGGGTGGTTATTTAAAAAAAGTGTAAGTACTTGTATTGTGTTATATATCTAGGTATGAAGTAATTTTACTAAAATGATATCATTAAATGGAAAATAAGGGTTATCTAATTTTGAGCTATATTATTCCAAGGCGTCATTTAACTAAAATGGAAATTACAACCTAAAGTGTGTTTTCTCTATATCTTTTAAATTTTATATTACATTAACCAATCCCTATTTTGAAAACTAATGAATATAAACAATTCTTTATTGGAAATTATTAAGTAATATTCATTATATGATTCATGGTTATATCTTAATTAATTTCATAGTTAAAATTTCTTTAAAAAATATTATTTAATATCGTTTTAATTTAATAATCTTAATTTTTTGAAAAACAAAGGCATCGTTTACATTATATAAAAATGAAACATTTCATATGTATTTTAATTATGATCCATCATGTAAGGATCAATGATAAATTATTTCATTGGATGGGAATGTGGATGTTACTAGTATATAAGTGTTGAATTCTCTATAGGTTTCATTGAATTAAGAGGTTAACTGATATTCCTTTGTGACTTCTTAATCATGGAAATATATTTCAGCTGATTCATTACTATTAAAATAGTGGTTATCTCAGCAGTGGTTTTACCTCTCAGGTAAATTATTATTGGTAAATTTTTCCATTCTATTATAAAAAATATGTTGCATTTAAGTGAGAATTTTACTCAATATAAATATTTTAATGGGAAATAATAAAGTTTTGTAGATGGATGGTTATTGAATATTTTAAACCTTTAGGGTAATTATTATATATAGTTAATAGTGATTTTCTTCTCCCTATCCTATGAAATGATTTCATGTCTCATTGAAGGTACATTATATTTCTTCTCCTATTAGTTTTACCATAGTTGGGAGAGTTTAAAAACACATTAGATGCAATTTAATAGAATCTATAAGATGAGATGTGGTTCTCATGTGGGGGGATATAAGGGTAAGTTTATGGATCTAATGGCCATATTTATGAATTACTATAGGACATAGTGGAGACCTAAAGTCGTTTAATGGTGACGTAGACCCTAGTGGGTTTGTGTTCTAATTTATTTGGGAAAATTGTGAGGGTGGTTTGATTTCTTTAATGGTAAGACACTTTTAAGATCATTTATGGAATGATTCATAGTAAGAGATTGAGTCATTCTATTTATTTAATGTGATTCCTCATGTTTTTATATGCACACTGAGTGCATGATCATCAAAACATATTTCAAGTTTAAGGGAAGTTCATGTTCCAAACATTTTTTACCAGTATTGGTTGATTCTTTATTCACAAAAATGATGAAATGTGTTAATCAATTGTTCAATAAATCATGCCACATGTGGGAATCATGATTTTTAATAATAGATCATTGGGAACGCTCAAAATATTCATATACTTATGCTTTATGTAGCATGTTTAATTTGACAATATTGATGAAAGAATCGTGGGATCACGATTCAAGTTAGAAAATATGTTTTATGGGATTCACTTACTTTTTGATATAATATGTATTTCACATCAG
Source organism: Viscum album (assembly GCA_963277665.1). Lineage (NCBI taxonomy): Eukaryota > Viridiplantae > Streptophyta > Magnoliopsida > Santalales > Viscaceae > Viscum > Viscum album. Next base: position 1,145,489,086 of record OY728141.1, read on the forward strand.
TTGTTCATGGTATCTATTTGAATGAAAATTTCATATAATGGACAGGTGCAAGTAGAAGATCGATGGTTCCATGTATATGATGCCATCATGAATGATGATAGAAAGATTTGGGGTAAATTAAATGAAGCAACTTTTATAAAAGGGTAATATAGGAATTAAATCAAATAACAGATGAAAAGTGACCTATGTTTGGACCAAGAATCTCATGGTCATGAGACTTGGTGTTACATGTCAGATAAAATGTATAGATATATAGTAATAAATTTAGGCATAGATATATAGGGGAAAGACATTCCCATTAGTAACAACTTATTATACCAGTGATTTTGTGATGACCATTAAACATATCATGATATCATCTAGAGTTTTTGGGTTAGTGTCAATTATATTCTTGAAAACATAAATATTATATTCCAGATAGAGGAATGAATTCTTTTAGAGAATATATATGGATTTTTATTGTGAATAAATTTTATTTATATATATATAGAATATAGAAAACCATAACCTAACCAAATCCATATAATTCTCATTATAATGATCATTTTTCTCATTATACAATAAAATTATTTAAAATAATATATTTTCATTATTCATGGACAAACTCCCATACTCAGAGTTATAAATTGTATGTGTTTCTATCTATACTTATTCCCTTTGAAAAACATTTTAAAATTGGTGAGAAGTATAAACTTCATTTTAATTGGAATATAAATAAATAATACTCATTAGTACTTTTCACTTTTCCAAAATATCGATATGGTAATTTTCAACGATCTTATAAAAATATTATTTTTTAAAATAGTAATTAATTTCTAATGAAGTAAACATAAAAATTTAAGACTTTATAATTTTTTTAAATAATCATAATAGAAAAAAATAAAAAGTATGTATGATTATTTGAAAAAAATGATAACAAATCAAAAAATACCATTATCCTATAAAACATCATAAAATTTCCATTAATCATGAGTTCATTTAATAATGTTTTCAAAAAAAATCCATTAAAAATCATAATAATTGTTTTAAAACTAGTTAGGATTATTTGTATATCCTCTTCATATAACCCAAAAATGAACCCTTGAAAATGAATATCCATCCATTTTATTTCCATTATATCTCTTCGGGGTAACTTATATCCTTTTAGATTAGTCACAATACCATAGGTATTGGAGGGACATATCACAATAAACTATAATGATCCTACCTTTAAAATTACATATTCTTATGGAATTAAATTAGAAATCACTCCATTATATTATGAAATATAATTTAGGATAATTTTTTGTTTGATGTTTCATTATAAGTCTTATATAACAAACCAATATATTATAATGATGACACTTCTATTGAATTTACATTTTTCCACACAAAAATCAAATTATATAGAAACCTGATTACTTTTGACAAAAAATCATTATAATTTTTATATCAACCGCATCGTTGTCCGTAATCACCCATATAACCCTATGAGAAATATTTTCAAATATGTAATAAGCCCTAAAAATCAGTGAGGGACACAAAATAGAACGAGTAAAACAGTAATTCTATTAATACTTATAAAAATTATCAATTTTCCAAACCAATTTTTAGCTCAAAATAATCATTTAATTACTAAAACAATAAACTACACTACCCATATCAATTAATGAAAATTTTTATGTGATACAGTAATAGAAAAACAATGATCATAAGATGTTATTTTTTATATAGTCAATGCTCATCAAAACATTCCAAAATTTATTAATTGTTTATATTAGAATATATTATATACATCCCAATAAAAATATGATCAATATCATTACTTGATGAATCATAATATTTTGTTAAAATACCTAGAATTAATAGATAAAAAATGAAGGAAATTTGATTTATCATTTCCATATCACTATTAAACCCAGTCTTGTAAAAGGAATAACCATTCAGTCCACATCAATCCAAAATATGTTGAAGTATTTCACTGGGCCACACATCTATGGTTTATAATAGAAATAACTACAACTGGTTTATAAAAAACCAAACCATCAATGGTTTATAATGAAGAAAAACTTCTTCATAATAAATCTCAAGAACCATACCATAATCATGACTCATAAAATAACTCATTTTTCATCATTACATTCATAAATATATTATTTTGAACGATAATAAAACAGTTATGGTCATTGAAATAGTAATTTCATTTGATTTTTTTAAACAACAAAGACATAATGAAGGAGGCATTTTCATAAGATAACATGATATATTAAATTTAAAGTTATATATTAAATAATAATTTAAGGTGGCATGAATTTTTTTCCCATATATTCTAAAATGGAACAATTCATTATTCTTTTGTATATATTGTTGAAAGAATTTATATAGAATATTAAAAAAATAATTTTGAAAACCTTTTCTAGAATGTGAGAAAGTAAATAGTTTGACCTTTTGTAATTCAATTACCTCCATATATACACATCCATAAAATAATTTTAAAAATATCGACATGGAAGTAAACAGATATAAGGGAAACATTAAAAGTCGAATATTATTTAATGAATGTCTCTTACATTGAGTATGTATCATCACACACCTGGCATATCATTCTAATAAATAATATTATGTGAAATATATAAATTATAAACAAAAAAATTTCATGATTATTTTTCCTTTTTATAATTATATAAAAAATTAATCTATTAATTAAGTTCACCTTAAATGTTTTGATGATATTCGACTTATATATATAAATTTGATTCAATAGGATAACTATGGTAAAAATTTTCTTTATTTAAACATATGTAAAATATTTATTATTAAATGATTATCTTCTTTATACAGCATATATAATTTTTATATAGAACAAAAAATATTGTAATGAAAAATGAACTATGTTACAATCAAGGAGATTGTTGGTCATACGTACAAATGAGTTACATTTCTATTTTTTAAAAATGTTTATGGAAATAATATATGTATTTTTATATATTTATTAATGATAAAAATATTATTAATAACATATTATATATTTAAATATACTTGTTTATATTATTCATGTGATGTTTAGATGATGAAAAATCATTTCACTATGTTGTGGTGGTAGTCCACTCCTACGTAAGAATGGAATTATATTTTTTCAATAATTGGAAATATAAGAATGAAAAATATATATTTACAATAAATAATGATAAATATTTCATGATTACAATTTATAATTATTTATATTAAATTCCATCATTATAATAATCCATGTGTTAAGGTAATAGAAAACAAATTACATTAGTTTATGAGGCGGTAGGCCATCCTACACACGAATGATAGATTTTAGAAAATTTGTTTGAGTTTTTATATGAATATAGTTTATTACATAAGAATTATAACATATAAATATATTATATATACCAGTTATTTCACATAATCATGTTTAATGAATATTTATATTTGGTTAAAAAATTTATAAAACAAAAACATTTGATTAAGAATGATACCTCTTATTTTTACAACCTATTAATCATTAAACAAAAAATTTAACATGGATGGTTTTATGATGAAACTCAAGACTATATGACCTGAATTGGGATGTAATGAATGTATTTTTTTCAGTTATTATATGAACCAACAGGTTTTTAGTGTTAATAAATTCTATGGATTTGTTTTATTTTAATAGATAGAGGAAGTGCACTCTTAAAATTTCATAAAATATTAAATTAATATTAATTTTTTACATACAAATGTATGAAAATTGACAATATTAGAATATAATACTATCATTTGTAAAAATTAAATAATATAATAATATTTTATCATCATTGGGTCACATTATTACTGTTATATTTTTTTATCACTTCAAAAATAATTTTAACAAATATTCTAATCTCAATGTTTTTTTCTCAAAATTGGTAAATATATTTAATATAAAAAGAGAAACAACTTTTAAATGGACCTATTATTATATCATAAACCCATTCACATTCTCTATAATGATGAAAATATTCCTAGTAATGTAAATTGTTTTAAAAAATAATTTTTTATTTGAATGTATCATTAATAGGAATTCTGGGGCTATAAATCCAATTAAACATTAACAACTACACGACTAAAATGAAATTAAAATATAATTATTGAAATATTAAACTATATTTAATGATTATATATAGATAATTTAAAAAAAATCAATCAAATTATATTATTTTAATCATCCATAATTTTATTTAGTATATTTTTATATTTATTTGAAAATTAATGCATCATTGAATAAAAGTTTACTAATATAATTATTTGTCAATTAAAAATTTATCTACATATAAATGAAATAATAGTAATTTATATTTAAAATTAATATCACTTATTGAACATTTCTCCTATTTTTATCTGTTTTAAAAATAATATTATTACAAAAAGAAAATGTGTGATATTTTGGTATTATATTCATGTAAATATGATATATGTCGAAATCAAATTCCAATGAAAAGGAAAATATATTATAATTTTGGATTATTATTGATGAGATATAAAATTAAAATAAATATAAGTGAACTATGAAGGTCATTTTATAGACATTATAATATATTTTTTCAGTAATTAATTGATTTTCCCATTACTATGGAAATAAGAAATATTAACGTTATTATTAGTATTGACCAAGAATAAAATTAGCCTTTTAACCATATATGGACCCAAAAATTCTAAAAATTGAATCCAATTTTGGAAATAATAAAACATATAATTATATTAATTTAATATAAAATTAAACTAAAATGCCATGGTGAAAACATTTTTTTTAAGAAAATACCATTTTTATGTCTAAAATGTATTTAAAGTGAATTCAAGTATAAAAATAATTTCAAAAATTCTAATTGGAGTCAATTAATAAAATGGAACTAATGAAATTTTCATACATTTGTATATAATAATTTTAATTTTTAATAATTCAAAATATAAAATTTCTATTATAATAGTATTTCCCACTATCCATTGAAAAACAATACAGTCTAGAAATTTTTCAAAACATCATCAGAGGATAATTTTGACATGATTATTTCATAAATTAAATTTTCAATTTAAAGAAATTAATTTTAAAATTAATTTTTTAAATAAAACATTTTAAAAGTATAATTCAATAAAATTGTTTCTATTTTATTTAAAAATTACATAATGTTTCAATAATGAACATAACAAACTATTTCATGAATACTAATAAATTTGAAAATTTTTTATTCTATAATCACATGGGTTGTCACATTATTAACCCATTTGGAAATTTCATCATCTAAAATTTATTCACTTATTAATCAATTATTGTTATCATTCCCTTATAACATTTTTAGATTACCAAATCAATTCATCACCATATTGTTATTCCACAAATCCCTAACCTATATAATTACTTAAAACTAAAATAATTTATATATATTATCAATAATTTAAATATTCTATTCAAGATAATAATTTTAATCATCTAACTAATCTTCCGCAAAGGTCAAAACGTGATATGACTATCAGGACCCGTGTCGTGACTACCCCAAACCTACCATCCATAGGCCAGGGGATGGTGACTAGCACAAAAGGCGTAAATCCCTAAGCTGGGAAGGCATTGCCTTTATAAAAAGTAGTCACACACATTCAGAGTACAAAACTTGAAGCAAAAAAAACTAAGTAACACTGAATACCAAGGTAGTGCTGAAAGTAGGTGGACCAGTATACAAAACCTACTGAACAACAAGAAGAAGTACAAATAAAAAGGGAAAAAACTCCAGGATCGTCCACTGGGGAATCATACCTGAAGGGTAGGTACAAATCTCGAATAACACGTACCTGAGTTACGTCCCATCCAGTCCAGCTCTGAGAAGCCTCTCGTCCGTCACCCTCAGCCTTGATCACTAATGACTGTCGTTTTTCACAAAACACAACAAGGTGCAGGAGAAGCCCGTGTAGGTGTGAGTATAAAAATACTAAGTAGGGGACCCTGAGACCCCCGAAGGTCTCCCAGAATCCACTAAGGATAAACCACAATATAATGATACAATCACAAAGTATCAACCATCATTACATAGGTATATGCCCATACATATACCTAAGTTACTAATCACAAACGGGCTCCAACTCTTGAGACCAACCATGTTCCATTCCACAAGTGTAGAAACACTCCACAAAGAAAGTATAACACAAGGTGTACCCCATAGGTACAGATCACAGAAGAAAGCCATGTGGGCTTCACCACAACACATCCACGAAGAAACATCCACCCTTACTTAGGTATATGACCATACATATACCTAAGTTGCCAAGAGTACACATCTCATACATGAGGTAAACACGAAGGTAATGACTCAGCTCACACCAGGTATACACATATTAAAAGAGAGTAAGAGATGATTAGTTGTAGCCACTGAATCATCTTTCACTGTCGAACATAAGATATCCATAGAAATATAAATCATCAGTCTATTGAGTTTTCGATCCTACGTGGAATCTCGGTACAAAAGTTATCGATGTCGAAACCATGGAGGATCCAGGTCCAGTCTTGTCACTGTCGAACCCACGAAGGATCCAGGTCCAGTCTTACCACTGTCGAACCCAGGGAGGATCCAGGTCCAGTCTCATCACTGTCGAACCCACAGAGGTTCCAGGTCCAGTCTCATCACAGTCGAACCCACGGAGGATCCATGTCTAGTCTCGTCATTGTTGAACCCATGAAGGTTCCTGGTCCAGTCTCATCACTGTCGAACCCACAGAGAAACCAGATACAGTACGCTCAATTCATGGAGGGTCCGCTCCTCGAGCCTAGTGTCGATACATCAACTACCATGAAGTCTCGAGTTGATTTATCCTGTAGTTCTGTCTCATCATAAGGAACACAACGCGATAGGGGAACGTCAATCGGACGCCCAGTATGTGACTTATTGGCCTTTCCGTTCCAGGGGACCGCTAGGTTTTTATGTCCAAACCAACCCGTCCGTACCCCGACTGCTTCCAAAACACAAGTGGGGTATGCCAAAAGAACTGTCTCGCTCTATGATTTCTGTCACCATAGAAGGTTTGTCGATAGGACACCCATAGCCCGAGTTATGGGAGAATAGATGTATTAAGGTCTGACATGTCCGGGTCTGGTCTGACCTAGTCAGACCGACCCGACCTGACCTGGGTCTTGACAAGGGTCCAACCCTGTCCGAAGGGGCGGCTCGTAACGGAGGTACGACCTGGACCATGGGGGCAGCTCTTCCCGAAGGCGGCCCGGACCAAAGGGTGGCCCAACCCAAAGGGGTGGCCCGGCCTTGCGGCCCGCGTGGCCTGGGTGCGGCCCACGTGGCCTGGCCCGACTGCCCGTGGGGCCTGGCAAGGCCGGGCGTGCGGCCCAGCCCGGCGAGCCATGGGGCCCGGACCGGCTGGCCGCGTGGCCTAGCCCGACCGGCCTTGGGTCCTGGTCGTCCGACCTCGGCTGGCTGGCCGCGCGGCCCGGCGGCTGGCCGTGAGGCAAGGCTGGATGACGTCGGTTGGCTGGCCGCGCGACCCGGCTGACGACACCGTCTGGCCCGGCCAGCCACGCAGTGGGAGGTGGGGGGGGGGGGGGGGTGCAGCTCCCCCCCTAGTTCGTAACGGTCGGCGCATGGCACCAACACCTGTAACTGTGGCACCCGAAGGGTCCCGCCTGTGTAGCATGCACCGGGGGCCGGCTTAGTCGGCCTCCCTCCCCTGTCCACAACGACCTTAGGCCGTGGGTCTTCTCTGGAAAAGCACAACAGCTTCGTTCCCCTGCTCTCAACCACGACCTTCCATGGTCACGGTCCTGCACCAATGGCGTCGTGCAACAGCGCCGCACCCCTCTGTCGCGGACCTCCACGGTCACGGCCTCCTGCAGCCTGTTGCGTAGCGCGGCGACGCCACACGACTCCACCACATCCCGTTGTGGTTGTGGCTGTCCTCCGCGCAGCGAGGCGGTGTCGCACCCTCTTGGCGACCCAACAGCCTTTGCGCTGCCAGTTTCTTTCACGAACGTCTCATCGCCCGCCATAGTTGTTCACCACGGTCCGTTCCTCCATCGTCAACAAACAAGATCAATCAAAGGGGGAGGGTCGGCCGTGTTGGTGCAGTCCAAACCCCCCATGTTATGCTGATATCATTCGGAATAATGAATACCAGAATATTAATGATGTATAACAGGAACAAAACAACTCAAATCCCTCTACCTCGTATTTTTCGTCCATTGACAACGTCGAAAAAAGAGCAGACATCGATTCGTTGATGAAGCCGCGGAATGGGTATCGTCGATACGTTGACATCAGGAAGCATCCAGGGTAGGAGTCCGAGGAAGAAGCATCATTGGTGTTCTTCGTGGGTGGCTCCTTCTCTTTTGGCTTGGTCGAAGATCAAAGACTGTGTTTGTCGTTCTTCGGATATGAGGACCGTTCTTCGTGTTCTTCGATTGGAGAGGATGAAGTTATTTCAAGAGTTCTCCAAAACTCCACTAAAAAGAATTGCCAACCAAAATAAGGGGTTAAGTAAACCCATTGTTTTATTGTTGGAAAAATAATTCAAACCATTTCTAATTAATTAATTAATTCCATTAATTAATTTGTGGTTTGGCACACTTATGGGGGATGGTGGAAGGTTTCAAAATAAATGAAGGGAGAGTTGGCTTCATTAACTCAAGGGATGTTTAAGAGACTTCCCCCACATAAATGAGGGATTAAAGGGGTTCAAGTTCGTGTGGCCCCCACCAAGTTTTATCTTCCCAAGGGAGGTTATGTGCGGGTGGGCCCCACCTCCATAACCTCTCATGGGAGGTTATGGTGTGGTCTCCCCCACAACTAACCACCTCTTGGAGCTTTTAACCACCACCAATAAAAATAATGTTAATAATTTATTTTTATTCAACTTAATTAAAAACCCCAAAATCTAACTTCCACTCTCGTTAAAATGTAACTGCGGTGAAGGTCTCACTAAGAAATCACCGAAATTGTGAGTCCAATGGTGCCCTCAGATTTTAGTTTCGTGCACCAGTTCAAAAGTTATAAAATCCTGCTCGCCTGTTTACTTAACATAACCGAGAAAAACATCATATTTTGATTCCAGGCACATCGTGTAATTCCCCAACCCCAGTTACCCAGATTCGGTGCATTACTACATAACATTGGCATGATCACAAGAAATATCAAGTCTCAAAAGACCGATTATATTAGTATCTTTGGAATAACTAGATACATTCATAAAGTTTACATTACATCATAAAATGAAAACTACAACAATATAGTCTCCATAGTCCACACTCTTATCCCCTCATAATATCCCTACAGGTCATTAATAAAATACGTATTCACATACTCGGAAAAATAAAACATATAAAGGGGTGAGCTCAAATGCCCAGTAAGGATAACAATATAGCGGAAACTTTCATAAATAAGAATAAACATTTAAGGAAATGTATAACTAAAACAAAAGGATTTTTAACTTGAACTTCAGCATAATATGGCAGAAATAAAATGAAATAATTCCATATACTTATTCACATGGATATTCTACTAGTCGAATAATCACATGCAATATCAATAACCACTTTCATAATGATAGATTGCATAATTCCAGACTATCATAACCACAAAGTCAAGGCCTCGTGCCGAGTATACAAATAAGATTTTGTCAAGGCCTTATTCCAAGACACTAGTTTGTCTCATGAGACCTACCGATGCATCGAGGAGCTATAGCAGGCTCCACCCATCACTTATTAAGTCCAATGCATTCCTCATATGAATAAGTTTAAACATAACATAAACATTCGTATTAAAACTAGCATACGAAATGTCAATACTTTCTCCATAAACCATGAATGGTATAAAAATAAAACTTCCATAGTTAAAGATATCACAAAACCTTCAATACAATATGTAAGTTTTCTATCATAATAAATAAACTTCAAATAAGATTAAAATCTATTAAAGGATGTTGACATAGATGAAATCAAAACTATTTTATAGAAATATCTCTTTTTTTGAAATCATTTAAAAGTCACAAAATAATAATATAAAAATTTTAATTTGAAAATATTCTTATAAGCTTGTAAGGAAAGCTTCAAATATTTTATAATGTTGGAAAATAGCCGCACCCGCCATATAAGTTAAAAAAAGACATTCTTACCTTAATTCTGTTGAAAATGTTAAAAAGGATCTTGTTTGGAAAATGACAGAAAGATTCCTTTATAAACTTCTTATAAAAAGTCAACAAGGGTATAAATGACTTTAAACCATAGTTTTTAAAATATTAATAATGATTTCAAATACCTTTTTTATGAAACATGGATGTGGATGATAAAGAGGTCCCAATAGTTAATTATGTATAAACCACCTCGGATAATGAAGAGATTGTGAAATAAACCCTTACCTTGTACTTTTCCTTGGTTGGGGGTAGGTTAACCTCCTGTATAATGGTTAAATAATTGTTATTAAATTATAAAAAAATCATATAAATTAATATGATATCATATATTAACTTTTAACATTGATTTGTTAATAATATCTTAGTATTTTAATCGTTTCGGGTGTTGACGGATTCGTTTTCCTTTATATTATTTGTTATGTGAGCCATATTTGTTATGGATGGAATGTAAATTATTCATATCCATAATGATATAATTTCTCTAAAAATTATTTTTAATCATAAAATTAGAATTAGTCTTGAATGGATACGATGAGGAATGAATCTTATCGCATTCGTGGAGACGGTAGTCCGTACGTACGCACGAGTGAAAATATCATTCTTTTGATATTAAAATAATATATAATTGAATTTTATATCATATATACAGTATCATTATCATGTTATATTTATTATTTACATGAATTACACATCATTATTATACCCATCCAAATAATAATGTTTTGAATAACAATTACACCACGACGTGGAGACAGTAAGCCGTATGTACGCACGTATGGTGACATGTCATTCAAAGGATGGATAGAATAATGAATATGGTTGTACCATGTTTATAATAACATCAAAGTATATATAATATACTGGAGTTATTATTTTATAATGGAAATAATAATGATAGAAGGAGTGGAAGAAGAAAGGAACTTGAAAGAGGGTGGTGAAAACATTACCTCTTCTTCAGGTTATTCCTTTTGATTTGATCAAAAGGGATTCTTAGGATGGCTTTCTGATCAAACTAAGGCTGCTAGGTTGAATTTAGGGAAGTAAAGAGAGTATTTTGGTAGGGTTTGGTCGAGCCAAAAGGCTTTGAATTTGTGAATTAGTGGGAAGCAGAATTGCCCTTTTATAAGATGGGTGAGGGGAACCTTTGGAAAAGCTAGAAATATTATTTTATAATAAATTAAAATTCGGTATCTAATGGCTCAAAATTGCATTATTAAGAGTATAATGTGGGGTTGGGTCGAAAACCACTCAACCAATAGGTTTTAGATAGGTTTGGGTCACTATATTAACCTCATCTTTTAGTTTTAACTCTTAGTTAATTAGTTTAACATTTACCATGTCACTTTGTATTTTTATATTATATAGTTAATAAAATTATTATATACATCCAAGAGACCCCCAAGTGGTCCATTAATGATACACCTATAATGATATAAGTCTCTTTTAGGAACCTTAGATTATTAGGATTATTATCAATTAATAATATAACATTTGTTTTAAAAACTCTTTTATGTCAATTTTGACACTATCCAATAATTGATTTTAGTTAAAGTCTTAACAACTTTATTAATTCGAACCAAATCCATTTAAGAAATCCTATAATTTCATATTAAGCAATAAAATTCATGGATGTCGTCAAAAGTTTCAAATTATATTAATTTTAACATTTATAATACCAATTATTTGATTATTTCATTAATAAGGAAAATACTGCATCATTATTGTGTCATAAATAATATTAATTATTAAATGTCTAAAAATTATAAATAAAATACAATTATGTATGAAGTAATTTTATCTTTCTAATTAATATTTATAGTCGAAAATCCAACATATATGACCCTATGTAAAAATTGTTTTTCTAAAAGATATATGCTTATGTCATTTTTGTATTTATTTTAACTTAATTAATATAAAGTGTCCTTATCACATACAAGTGGATCCATGGAGTCCCATAATGAACCAAAAGATACCCATGTTTCGACATGTGTCAACCAATAATGTTAGGACATGTTTTACGGTAATTTATTATTATTATTATTATATTATTATTATTTTACCCTTTTTCACTGGATTTACCCTTTAACCATGGTAAATAAAATATTTACCAAAATAATTATTGAAAATATCTAAAAATAATAGTTACCTATTTACACAATTTGTACATCCTGATTCCAAATATGCAATCCATTTTTCCAAATTCAAAACACGTAAGTGGCAGAAATTAATTTAAAATTAATTCTCGATGTTAAAACTAAAAGAGTGTTTTTAAGGGATAATAACTATCAAAAGATTGACACTTGTTTATGTCCAGTTTAATTTTGAAATTATGTAAAATGACCAAAATTGTATTAAATGGTAAAAATATATTCTAAATTCTTTTTAAAACCACTCAAATTAATAATTTATCACTATTAATTATTTCGATTAAAAAAGTTGTTTTTAAATAAAATTTAGTAATTTTCACTATTCATCAAAATATAAATGTTATCCAAAGAGTTCCAAATTTTTACCCTAGGAAAATTTCGATATTTTGAATGCAAAATTAAAGTCCATTTTGGGAGATTAAATTTATAAAATTTCAAAAAGTGGGTATTACTATTCATAATGGCTAGTTTGATTGGTTGTGGTGTCTGTTAGAACTCGAAGTTGCGTACAACACACGCTATTGTATTATTCAAAGAGAAGCATACCGTGGAAGTTTGGGGTGTCAAATTCTCCCCACCTTCAAAAAATTTTGTCCTCAAAATTTCAAGAATATTATTGAATAAAAATACTCAGGTGGTTCTTCATCATAAGTTCCTCGGGTTTACAAGTTGCATCTTCCATCTTATGGTTTCTCTAGAGAACTTTTACCTGATGAGTCGTCCAGTTTCTCATCACTTGTTCTCTTGTATCAAGAATCCTGATGGGATCTTCACAATAAGATAGATTGGGTTCCAGTTCTAATTCCTCATAGGTGAGTACATGCGTTGGGTGAGGCAAGTATTTCCTCAACAGTGATACATGGAATACATCGTGAACTTTGAGAGATACTTGGAGGCATTGCCAAACGGTAAGCTACAGCCCCAATTCGTTCTAGAATTTCGAAAGGTCTGATGTACCTGGGACTCAATTTACCTTTCTTATCAAAATGTATAACTCCCTTCCATGGAGATACCTTCATGAAAACATGTTCTTCTACATGAAATTACAAATCCTTCCTTCAGTTATTGGCATAGCTCTTCTACCTACTTGGAGCTGCTTTGATGTGGTTTTGGATTACCTTCATCTTTTCCATCGTTTCCTCCACCAGTTCTGGGCCTAAAATTTTTCTTTCACCAATGTTATCCCACCAGGTTGGTGCGCGGCATCTCTTTTAGTATAACGCTTCATATGGTGCCATCCGTATACTTGAATGGAAGCAATTGTTATAAAAAAATTCTACCAGAGGTAAATATTGATCCCACATACCCTGAGAGTCAAGTGAGAATGATATCAACATGTCTTCTAAGGTTTTCATAATCTATTCTGATTATCCATCTGTTTGAGGGTGTTTGGTAGTTCTCAAACGAAGTTCATTATCCAGGGATTTCCGAAGACTTTTCTAGAATCATGAAGTAAAACGGGGATCACAATCAGAAACAATCGATAGGGGTACTCCATGAAGTCTCACAACTTCATTAATATATAGTCTTTCTAGATGTTCCAGTGGTAGATCTTCTCTTATAGGAAGAAAATGTGCTGACTTGGTAAGATGATCAACAATAACCCATATTGCATCGTTCCTTCTAGGAATCTTTGGTAGTCCCATGACAAAGTCCATCGTGATATTATCCTATTTTCACTCAGGTATGGGAAGAGGTTTCATGACTCCTCCAGGTTGTTTCCTTTCAAATTTCAATTGTTGACAAACCATACATCTTGACACAAAATCAGCAATCTCCCTCTTCATGTTGTCCCACCAAAAATGTTCCTTCAAATCTCTATACATTTTGGTGCTCCCAGGGTGTATAAAGAAATTGGAACTATGAGAATCATCCAACAATTCCCTTTTTAGATTAGGTATATTGGGAACACAATGTCTCTTCCCAAATTTTAAAGTTCCTTCTTAATACACAAAGTCTCTCAATCTCCCATCATTCACACCTTTAATCTTCTTCTGAAACACTTCATCATCGTTATGATAACTCTTTATGCTTTCTAGTAAATAATTTTTGGAAACCATTTGAAAAAGCATTGATGTTTCACCTTCTATGGTGATTCCCATATCCAACTTTAATAGATCCATAAAAATAGGACCCCTTTTAATTATCATCATTTTCAAAACTCCATGATATTTTCTACTCAAAGCATCTCCCACTTTATTTGCCTTCCCCGGGTGGTAGTGTATCGTGCAATAATAATCCTTGAGTAGTTCAAGCCATCTCCTTTGCCTCATGTTGAGTTCTTTTTGTGAGAAAATATACTTCAAACTTTTGTGATTAGTATAAATCTCACATTTTTCACCATAGAGGTAGTGTCTCCATATCATCAAAGAAAAGATCACAACTGCTAACTCGAGATCATGTGTTGGATAGTTTTGTTCATGAATTTTCAACTGTCGTGATGCATAGGAAATAACCCTATCATTATGCATAAGGACACAACCAAGTCCTTTCTTTGATGCATCACTATAAATAATGAACCCATCATTCCCTGATGGTAGAGTCAATATAGGATCATTGACTAATATTCTCTTCAGTTCTTCGAAACATTCTTCACACTCTTTTTTACAAACAAATTTAACCCCTTTACGTGTGAGCTTTGTTAATCGGTTAGCCAACCAGGAAAAATTCTGGACGAAACGTCGATAATAACCTGCTAAACAAATAAAACTGCGTACCTCAGTTATACTCGTCAGTGCATGCCATTCTTAGATTGCCTTAGGCTTAGAAGGATCAATAGAGATTCCATCTTTAGAGACAATATGGGAAAGAAAAGAAATCTCCTGAATCCAGAATTCACACTTTCTAAACATCCCATATAATTCATGACTTCTCAGAGTCTTCAGGATAATCCGCAAGTGATTTTCATGATCTTCGTAGCTTTTGGAGTATACCAAGATATCATCAATAAATACCACCAAAAATTCATCAAGATATTCCTTGAAAACTCTATTCATCATATCCAAGAATATAGAGGGTGAATTAGTCAATCCAAAAGACATTACTGTAAACTCATAATGCCCGTACCTGGTTAGAAATGATGTCTTCGGAATGTCTTCCTTCTTCACACACAACTGAGGGTATCCAGATCGAAGGTCGATCTTTGAAATGTATTGAGCTCCATGTAGTTGGTCAAATAAATCATCAATGCGTGGTAGGGGATACTTGTTCTTTATTGTTATAGCATTGATCTCCCTGTAGTCGATACATAACCTCATAGATCCATCTTTATTTTTAACGAAAAGAACAGGGGATCTCCATGGAGAAACACTAGGGAGAATAAATACCTTATTACTCAATTCCTCTAGTTGTTTCTTTAGTTCCACTAATTCAACAGTGGAAATTCTATAAGGGGTCTTCTATAAAGGCCTTAATCCAGGAATTAAATCAATGGAAAACTCAACTTCTCGTTCTAGAGGATGTCCAGGTAAATCTTCCAGAAACACATCTACATATTCTTTCACAATAGGTACATCCTCTATTTGAACATTACATTACTCAACCACAATAATTTCATTATCTTCCTCCCCAATAATTGAATTTAGTTGAGTTACTAGGGGTGGATCTAGATAAGAATTAGGTGGTGGTGATTCTGCTCTAAAGATAAGGTGTTCCTTATCATCATCATCAAAAATAGTAACCTCCTTCTTCTTACAGTAAATCTTCGCATCATGGTCCGAAATCCAATCCATACCGAGGATTATAGCAAACTCGATCATAGGTATGATGATGAGATCAGAGGATAAAGAACATTTATGTGCCCTAATGGGGACTGATTCACAAAGCATTGTTGCAATGATACTTCCCTTAGGGGTTTTGACTGGAAACTCCCTCATTAAATCAAATTGGAAATATCTAATTTTCATACCAAACTGGGAAGATATGAAACAATGTGATGATCCAGAATCAAATAAAGAATTTCCTAAACTTGAGGAAACCATTAAATTACCTGCCACCACGTCTTTCGGAGCTTCTACCTCAGCAGTAGTGATTGCATAATCTTGGCCTTGATCCCTTGTCCTTTTCTGAGTTAAGTTCCCCTAACGCTTAGGACATTCATTTGCATAATGTCCCATCTCCTTGAAATTGTAGCATTGGACATCGGTAGCTTCCTTCTTCCCCTTTAAATCATGAGCTTGGTGGCCTTTTTCACTACACTTGTAACAGACTCTCATTCCCTTCAAGCAAGTACCAGGGTGTTTCTTCCCACATTTACTGTTGGATGGATATTCAACTTTTCCCTTCTTCCCCTTATTTCCATTCCCATATTGATCAGAATATCTCTTCTTCTCTTGTTTTTCTTTAAAGTCATAAGACATAGAGAATTCCTTTTCTATCTTGATAGCACATGAGACAATGTCTTCATACGACGAGAAGTATTGTGAGACTAATGCTCGATGGAGAAATGGTTTTAACCCATCAAAGAAACGATAAATCTTACTTCTTGGGTTATGTATATAATCTCCAGCATACCTTGATAACCTTGTAAAGTTAGCCTCATACATTGGGACATTATCATCCTCCTTTTGTCTCAGACTCAGAAATTGCCTTTCCATATATCCTCGATGGTCACGAGGAAAATATTTTTCTAAAAATAGATCTTTGAACTCCCTCCATTACATATTTGATACTTCATCATCTTACTTTGTGTTTTTAATCAATGACCACCATTGATCAGCATCTCCAGTGAGGCGGTAAACTGCCATGATTACTTTTTCCCTTTCACTACTCCCCAAAGCCTGAAATATTTTATCTAGGGAATTTATCCATTGCTCAGCTACAAAGGGATTTTTACTCCCATTGAACATTGGTGGTTGTTCTCTCATGAAGCGATCTAACATTGATCCTCCACGCTACGGATTAGGGTGATCCATACGGGTAATGTTATTATTCATAACCTGAGTGAGTTGTCCCATTATGGTTATTAGCTGATCAGCACCAGTTGCATCACCATCTCCACTATAATTATCTTGATCAGGAGGGCAATCCCAACATGGAGTGCATGCATTGATACGATTTCCATTTCTTCCACTAGGTTCCATTTCTAAAAAATGTCCTAAACTAGATCAGTTTATGAATCAAAATACATAATTCCATGCTTATAAAACACTTAACATAAATTGAACTATTTATGGATATAATCCATAATCATAAAAATGTTTTCTTTGAGGAAGTATATACTCATAAACCCTTCATAATGATTTGTAAAGAAAATTAGAGTTATCCTAATCATATCCCCCAGGAGTGTCGTAACCAAGAGTGCAGCAAGGCCTATTGTCGTGCACCAGTTCTCGTTCGAGTCTAGCTCAAAGCGGTGTTTTCGGGTTTTACCCCTAGGTACATCTGTGCCAGAGCTACCTCTACCTACTCGTATCCAAATAGGAATGTATTTCTTGGAAAACTCACAAAATCTATAAAATACCAAAATTCTAGGAAGTTCTTCTATATTAACCCCTAAATTCCATCTTAGGTCTATGTGCTCTAATCAGAGTTTATCTAAATCTAGCTTCAAAGGTTTGTACTAAACTTCCTATGATACCAACTGTAACACCCTAACCCCAGTTACCCAGAGTCGGTGCATTATTACATAACATTGGCATAATCCCAAGAAAGCTCAAGTCTCGGAAGACTGATTATTTTAGTAGCCTTGGAATAACTAGATACATTCATAAAGTTTACATTACATCATGAAATGAAAACTACAAAAATATAGTCTCCATATTCCACACTCTTTTCCCCTCATACTATCCCTATAGGTCATCCATAAAATACTTCTTCACATCTTGGGAAAAATAAAACATAGAAAGGGGTGAGCTCAAATACCTAGTAAGGATAACAATATAGCAGAAACTTTCATAGATAAGCATAAAAATTTAAGGCAATGTATAACTAAAACAAAAGACTTTTTAACTTGAACATAAGCATAATATGGAATAAATAAAATTAAATAATGCCATATAATTATTCACATGGATGTTCTACTAGTTGTATAATCACATGCAATATTAATAACCACTTTCATATTGATGGAATGCATAATAGCAGACTATCTTAACCACATAGTTAAGGACTTGTGCCAAGACTACAAATAATATTTTTTCAAGGCCTTGTGCCAAGACACTTTTTTGTCTCATGAGACCTATTGATGAATCAAGGAGCTATAGCGGGCTCCACTCGTCACTTATTAAGTTCAATTCATTCCTCATATTAACAGGTTTAAACATAATATAAACATTCATATTAAAACTAGCATACGAAATGTCAAAACTTTCTCTATAAAACATTAATGGTGTAAAAATAAAACATCCACAGTCAAACTAATGAAAAAACCTTCAATAAAATATGGATGTTTTGTATCATAATAAATAAACTTCAAATAAGATTAAAATCCATTAAAAGATGTTGACATAGATGAAATCAAAACTATTTGATAGAAATATCTATTTTTTTGAAATCATTTAAAAGTCACAAAATAATAATATAAAATTTTTATTTTGAAAATATTCTTATAAGCTTGTAAGGTAAGCATTGAAGATTTTATAATGGCGGTAAATATCTGCACCCATCGTATACGTTAAAAAAATACATTCTTACCTTAGTTCTATCGAAAAGGTTAAAAAGGACCTTATTTGGAAAATGACAGAAAGATTCCTTTATAAACTTATTATAAAAAGTCAACAAGGGAATAAATTACTTTAACCCATAGTTTATAAAATAGTAAGAATTATTTGAAATAAATTTTTAAGAAACATGGATGTGGATGATAAAGAGGTCCCAGTAGTTAATTATGTATAAACAACCTCGGATAATGAAGAGATTGTGAAATAAACCCTTGTCTTGTACATTTCCTTGGTTGGGGGTAGGTTAACCTCCTGTATAATGGTTAAATAATTGTTGTTAAATTATACAATAATCATATACATTGATATGATATCATAAATGATTTTTTAACATTGATTTGTTAATAATATCTTAGTATTGTCATCATTTCGGGTGTTAACGGATTCGTTTTCCATTATATTCTTTGTTATGTGTGCCATATTTGTTATGGATAGAATGTATATTATTCAAATGTAGAATGATATCATGTCTCTAAAAATTATTTTTAACCATAAAATGAGAATTATACTTGAATGGATACGATGGGGAATGAATCTAATCCCGTTCGTGGAGACGGTAGTCCGTACGTATGCACGAGCGACAATATCATTGTTTTGATTTTAAAATAATATGTAATTGGATGTTATATCATATATAAAGAATAATTATCATGTTATATTTATTATTTACATGAATTACACATCATAATTATACCCATCCAAATAATAATGTTTTGAATAACAATTACACCACAACGTGGAGACGGTAAGTCGTACGTACGCACGTATGGTGACATGTCATTCAAAGGATGGATATAATACTGAATATAGTTGTACTATGTTTATAATAACATCAATTTATATATAATATACTGGATTTATTATTTTTGAATGGTAAAAATAATGAAAGAAGAAGTGGAAGAAGAAAGGAACTTGAAAAGGGTGGTGAAAACATTACCTCTTCTTCGGGTTCTTCCTTTTGATTTGATCAAAAGGGCTCCATAGGATGGCTTTATGATCAAACTAAGGCCTCTAGGTTTAAATGAGGGAAGTTTAGAGAGTATTTGGGCAGAGTTTGGCCGAGAAAAAAGGCTTTTAATGTGTTAATTAGTGAGAAGGGAAAGTGCCCTTTTATAAGAGGGGTGAGGGGCACCTTTGAAAAAGTTAGAAATATTATTTTATAATAAATTCATATTCTGTTTCTAATGGCTCCAAATTGGATTATTAAGATTATAAGGTGGGATGGGGTCGATAAACACTCACCCAATAGGTTTTAGATAGGTTTGGGTCACTATATTAACCTTATCGTTTAGTATTAACTCTTAGTTAATTAGTTTAACATTTACCATGTCACTTTGTATTTTTATATTATATAGTTAATAAACTTACTATATACATCCAAGAAACCCCCAAGTGGTCCATTAATGATACACATATCATTATATAAGTCACTTGGCCGAACATTAGATTTTTAATAATTTTATATCAATTAATAATATAATATTTTTTTTAAAAACACTTTTATGTCAATTTTGACACTATCTAATAATTGATTTTTGTTAAAGTCTTAACAACTTTATTAATTCGAAAAAAATTCATTTAAGAAATCATATAATTTTATATTAAGCAATAAATTTCATGGATGTCATAAAAAATTCCAATTATATTAATTTTAACATTTATAATACCAATTATTTGATTCATTCATTAATAAAGAAAATACTGCATCATTATTGTGTCATAAATAATATTAATTATTAAATGTCTAAAAATTATAAATAAAATACCATTTTTTAGGAAATCTTTTTATATTTCTAATGAATATTTTTAGTTTAAAATCCAACATATATAACCATATGTAAAAATTGTTTTTCTAAAAGATATATGCTTATGTCATTTTTGTATTTATTTTAACTTAATTAATATAAAGTATCCGTATCACATACAAGTTGATCCATGGGGTCCCAAAATCTATACAAAGATACCCATGGGTGGAAATGTATCAACCAATAAGGTTAGGACATGTTTTAGGATAATTTATTATTATTATAATATTACGTTTTTACCCTTTTTTACCGGATGTACCCTTTAACCATGGTAAATAAAATATTTACCGAAGTAATTATTCAAAATGTCTAAAAATAAAAGTTACCTATTTACACAATTTGGACATCCTGATTCCAAATATGGAATCCATTTTTTCAAATTCAAAACATAGAAGTTCCAGAAATTAATTTAAAATTAATTCCCATTGTTAAAACAAAAAAGCGTGTTTTTAAGAGATAATAACTATCAAAAGATTGACACTTGTTTATATCCGGTTTAACTGTGAAATTATGCCCAATGACCAACATTGTATTAAATGGTAAAAATATATTATAAATATACTTTAAATCCACTAAAATTAATAATTTATCACTATTAATTATTTCGAATAAAAATGTTTCTTTTAATTAAAATTTAGTAATTTTCACTATTGATCAACATATAAATGTTATCCGAAAAGTTCCAAAATGTTACCCTAGGCTAATTTCAATATTATGAATCCAAAAATGAAGTCCATTTTGAGAGATAAAATTTATAAAATTTCAAAAAGTCGGTATTACTATTCATAACGGATAGTTTGATTGGTTGTGGTGTGTGTTAGAACTCGAAGTTGCATACAACACACACTACTGTATTATTCAAAGAGAAGCGTACCGTGGAAGCTTGGGGTGTTACACACCGGGAATCGGAATCAAGCACCCTCAGAAACTGTGGACTCATAAAATTATATTTTAATTAAAAAACATTACATGGAAATTCTGGGTCATTACAATGACTCTATCACATATTTACTTATCATTATAAAACAAATTGTGATATAAACATATGATAAACATGGAAGTAATTCCATATAGTATGAAAATAATACATCATTCAATATTAGTTCATTTTGTTAAATAAATTATCAACATAAATTCATATTTTTACCAAAACACATAGATTATTTTTAGGGAGGTACATTATAGAAAAATTGATCACTAACCTTGAATGAATCGTCTTTCCTATAATTATCTCAATATCATTTATTACTTCACTAATGCATCAACATATGAGGATGAATCACATTTTACATATTAAAAATTTACACTATCATCTCTATCCCATCAAATTCACTTCGCAGACTTTATCAGAATTTTTTTTATCAAAACCACATTACATATAATGCATAAAAATGTTACATATGCATACAACAATTAAAACTATTTTTTATGAAAAAATAACTAAAGAAACTTGATGATAAATAAATTTTTTATAATCTATTTAATAGTTATGATTCATGTGTTCCATGGTATGAATCATTCTCTTGGAATACCTTTCATATTGAAAATGTAAAGTTCATTATAAACATAATTCAATATCCATTGAAATTTAAATTCATATTATAAAACCTAAAGTTACCCTATGATTATTTTCATATATAAATCAGTGATGAATCACATGTAACATAACATTATCCCTAAGTCACATGGTTTTATTTTTATCTAAATGCATAATGTTACAAATTGGAATAAAATTTGATGATTCTGTTAATCGATCAAAAATAACTCAAATAAAATAATTTCGTCAAGATTTCATTGAAAATATCTCCATGAAATCAATAAGAATAACTTCCCATTTCCAAATTTGAACATCAAAATATTAAAGCATTCCATTACATAATTTTTATTCATTTTTAACGTGTTCAAAATTCCACCATATCATGGTCATATAAACAATATCTTATTTCATTCCATCCAATCAGTAATACTCCAAAAGTTTTATGTAATTGATAATACCTCCATGATGAATGGAAAATGAGGAACTATGAGGTTCATTAAATAATTATTTATTCAGTTGGGATTCACAAGACACAGATAATCTATTTCTAAAACATGAATCACATATATTTTCAACATTAAATTCTTGAAAAATATATGTTAAAACCAATTATACATATTCCTATTACTCATGGTCTTCATTTTGATATTTCTTTATTCATACTAATAGATACTATTATAATTAAACCTAAATAAGGGGAAAGAGTTCCTGAATGTACAATTTGAAGAAAAAAATTTCTAGAATCATTAACCAAATGGTGATGTTGAATTGTAACATAGTTTATATAGGATTTTATTTAGGGCTAAAAAATCAAATGTATTTTTTGAATTACAATGATAATAATTAATCGTACAATCATGATATGTAATCAGTTATAATCATTTTAATTTCCTCTTGATCAATTATTTTTATGTGAATTGATACATCATGCTTTTTTATCTATATATGTTACATAGTTTAAAAAACATGATTGAATCCTATTAATTTATAAGTCAAAAAACATAAAATCTAATTCCAAGTCATGGGTAATATAATTTAACCCAAGAGGTTTTACTTTATTTGAAGCATAAGTATTTAACTAGTAATTATACATCTTATCATAATTATGCCCATTTAATAAAGAATCATAGTAATAGAAAACAAATAATATTTATACTAGGTGGGGCCAGAACATGACAATTCTCTATTAATAATTTTATTTCTGAACAATATTCATCATGATCTTTCCTATAAATATATTTATCTCAATTTTAAAATTTTATAGTTAATGGTCTAGAGAATAGGTAAATGTTTTCCGAAAGCACAATATGTATCATATTAAAACAAGATGACTATCAACCAGCATGACATTTGTAGGTCGCGACCTCCATAAAAACTGTTTTTGGTAGTTTCAACAATTATTCCCTCTTGAGAACCAATATGACCAAGGAATTAAATTTTTTCAACCAAACATCAAATATATTATGTTTTTATATATTTTATTTTCAGTTAATGTTTGGAACACATTTTAAAAAATCATTCATTATCCTCATTACAATTAAAATATACCAATATGTCACAAATGAAAACAACCCCAAAAATTTCTAATTTGATTGGATTTTTTAGGATATTATTAAAAAATATAGTTTGTTAATTAAAAAACTCAATGAGAATTACTACAAACTCATACAGCCCATATGTAGTCTGAAACTCATTATTTATGATAACATTCTCCTCTACATTCAAGTATATGTACCCTGACCATAATTAAATTTAAAAACAATATTTTAATCTATAGAGATAATAAAAAAATCATTAATATGAGAAACATATTAATTTTTATTAATAGAGATGTTATTCAATGATATATAATCATTGAAAAGATTCAAGAAACCATATTTATTCTATAAAACAATTATCTTCACCACATCGTGTAGTTTTAGGAATAATGATAACATTTTCTTCAAACTCCTACAATTTATTTTTCAATTATAAATATTCTATGTGTAGGATTTGATAATGGGGTTTTGAAACAAAAAAACATATGCATTATGTAAAAAAATTCAATATCACAATCACAAATAACACTAAAAATTTCATCATACAAAATTCATATATTCATTCATTTCTATAACATAACCATTTTTAATTTTTAATTTCTTTTCAATTACATGATATATTTAAATATAACTTCTATTTATAAAAAATTTCTATAATTCTTGGTATGTAATCACTTCTATTTAAAAATTAAATAATATTATTATAATGAATATATCTATCTCATAAATACTAATATTTATTAAAAAAATTTATTCAATAATTTAATGGGTTTTTACACACCCATTATTTTAAAAAAGTTCCAACAAACATTACATGATTAAATTTATAAAATATTTTATTTTCATTACATTGAATCTTCCATTCAGTTAGAGATATGAATTTTTGATCTTATCCCATAATTTTTATCTTATATAAGATGTTATACCCTTTTTAGTGATGGAAAGTTTTCTATATGGTTACAATTCATTTTGAATAAAATTTAAATTTAAATTATAATAATATTATGTAATGATGAATAAAAATACTAAATTAAAATTTTAAAATTCAATTCAAAAATATATATGAAATTTTTTTTACAGTAAGATATAAAAATTGAAAGAAATATGATTTTATAAAAATATATTTTTTGAATAATAAAACTAAATCATTCTCATTAATTTCCTAATAAGATCATTGATGTGAAAATTAATTAATTTTATTATATATATAATATGGAATTTTATTTTGAAAAAACATATCAAGATGGATGAATTTGATTTTTTATTATATAAAAACATTACTCCCCCAAAAATTTATATTTAAAAATATATATTTTCATTCATGTTGTTATGTTATAATTAATAATAAATATAATATTAATTTATTATTTATTATCTATTTAATCAATGAATATAATATTAAATAATTTTTATAATGGGGTTTTGTATATTCCTTCCATAAAATTCAATTGCTATGTTTAAAATGTAATAATGAAGAAATACTTAATATCATATTTCATTTTCTTTAATGCTATAAATGTCATGAGGTGCATAAAACTAATAAAATATTATTTTTAAATGAACAACCTTTTACATTACATGTTAAACAAATATTTTCCTCAAACATTAAATTTAATTCTATGAAAAAGAATTTATCATATCATTTAAATAAATTGAGTTATATATGTTTTTTAGAAAATTAATATCTGGGTCAGGAGAAGATAAATTATTATTTCATTTTTTCATATATCTCAATATGAATAATGCTTATTGAATGAAATTTAATAACTTATAATGATTATAGACTACTTATTCCCTTTAAATACTCTATATATTTATCTACATCTTTTGAGAGATAGATATATTTTTTACCCTTAAAAATTGAATATTGAATGAAATATTTTTTTACACAATTACACCCTTAAATTGTGTTTCAATACATTTTCACCACTAATTCAACTCACATTAAAATGATGTAGAAATAATAGGAAAATTTTGATTCTATATCACTGAAATAAACATTTAAATGATCAAAAGAATAATAAAAGGTGGAAATTTTATTTCTATAATTTTATTTCATTTATACGAAAAACATTTTCAATATAACTATGAATATTTCAAAAAAAATTATGAATAAATTTTATTTTATTCTTAAAAAAACTCAACAATATCACTAAGTCATAACCATAATTAATTCAAGACTAAAATAATCATATAAACTCTAGAAATTCCGATTAAACAAATTTAAAAACAAAACATTCATACACACGGAATAATATTTAGAAAAATTAATATACAATAATCATATAAATGTTTAAAAATATGCTCTTTGTTTCCTCAAAATTAAATGAACCATTACATATTAAACCATACAAAATTTTTATAATATTCTCAATAATTACAAAATCATTAACTATAAAATTATTCCAACCATATAATCACATGCAAATAAATAATCAACAATGAAATCAAAAATTTATTGAAAATATTGGAAAATAAATTTAATCATTAATGTAACATGTTATTTTATAAATTCATATTGACTTTTAAGAAATGTACAATAAAATAACTCTTTAATATCCTCTTTAAAAATTATTTAAAAACAAATAACTTTTTCATTAATGCGGTCAAGTGTTCCTTCTTAAAACCAATTTAATAAAATTTCAATTACGTTAACAGAAAAATTTCATTATAGTTGTATTTATATCATAAAACATTATTAGCCTAAAAAATAAATAAAAATATCACAATGTTTCATAAATAAAATAAAAATAAAATCACAATAATCCCCAAATGGGTATTTCTTCCATTTAAATTATATTCAAACATAAACCTATTAACCCCTAATGATATCACTAACTCTAAAAATGTCCTCAATATATAATATCCTAACACCTATAACTAAATAAAATCTTTATTTGATACCATCTATAAATTCCATGACCAATACACCTCAATCCAGTGTAAAAATCATATTCTATAGAATTTTAGAACTTAATATATTAGATATGTCTCGGTTTTAAATATACCTAATAAAAATATTAAAAAATAATAATATATCAATATATAACCATTTCCTTTATCTTTTAGAGGTTTATAGTATAGGTAAAACCATTACCAAACAAAACCCATATCATTCTTATCAAATGGTTTTTCGTCACATTGTATAATGATGTTCTTATTAAAGATATATATTATGCATTCTTGTATGGATTTCCAAAATTAGTTATAGAGAAGATATTTCTTCCAACACATCCTTATTCTCTATGAAATACATTTGAAAATGTGGGATAATAACAAAAATCCAATTAATGGTTACAATAAAAATGGAAATGTGTATTTTATATTTAATATTAATGAAAAAAGAATTTATATGACCATTATATAGAATAAAAATACAGTAAAAATAACCAATAATTTTTTATTTAATCAAATTAAGATTGAAAATTTTTAGGGAAATATTTTTAATTAAATCACCATAAAAAACATTGACATAAATGTTACATAGAAAACATGATTAATCATGAAAACAAAAAAAAATCACCTATAGATGATGAGAATAATTCCTTGTATCATGTGTCTATTTTCATATGTTATGATGTAAAATATTTCTAGAAAATATAATATAAAAATCAAAAAAGTTTTAGGTGTATTTGAAATAATCATAATATAGACCCTATAGAAACTAATATAACATATTAATAATCATCCTTAACTAAAAAAATATATTATTTTTATATTATATCATATTTACTTTTTCACCATTCCTAACCATTTATAAAGACATATAAATCCCTCCAATTAGTAAATGAAATTAAAATTAACCAAAACATGATTTAAACACATAAAATCTATTATTTTCATTATGAACCACATAATAATTGGATTTACATCCCATAATATAAAAATTATTAAATTATATCCTAAAAAGGAGAAGAGGTACCACTTTACAAAGAAATGTTTTTATAAATAATATTCATAGATAAATAGGAATATAATATTCATTGAAACCCCATATACAAAAGTAGAGGACATATTACAATGAATAAAATTGAAGAAAATTAAAAAATCAATTCATTCTCTATACATTATAAAAATAATTTTTTCATGATTTGTAAGGAAATTGAAAACAGTCACATGTTGAAAATAATTAAGATAATCCATTAAACATATTGTCATTAATTTAATGGAAAATATTAAATTACGTTATATATTCAAAAATAATTAAGATATAAATTTATTAAAATTTAAAAGGTAATTCATTTAGTGAATAAAGGAGGACATGAAACCATTTTAATCAAACTTTTAATGATATTTCCTTGATGGTGTTGATAACTTTTAACTCAATAGAATATTTAATGAGAAAAACTATTATATTTTTAAGGAAATTTAATTTCAAAAAATATGATATCAAATTAAATAATATTTTTTTTACATCATAGAAAATATAACATGTAATGAAAATAGCATAGGTCACTTTTAACAAAAATTGAGATGATAAATCCCTTACATAAGAATTACAACTAGATAAAGACCATATAAAATTATAATATAATATGTTTATACATATTATAAATCTAAATAATAATCATATTAATTTTAATATTTCTAGAAAAATATAAATAATTACTTATTTATTACCATTTTCCTATAATCATTTGTACCAATCAACTTTTAGATATAACTATCATGGTTTTCCATGCATGCATTAATTCTGTAGAAACATTCATTAAAAGTTGATTAGGATATAATAATAACTATAATTTTAATCAAGTTATATTTATCTATTTGTATATTAACTAATTTTTTAAACACATATTTTATAGAGAATCATGAAAAATAATGAACATCATTTCATTGATATAATAGTTTATTTATAATCATTAAGGATGATTTTATTTTTATACTATTTTTAAGATAAATAATATTAAAAAAATATTAGTTTTCTAAAATAATCAAGAAGATAAAATTTCCATATTAACTTAAAATTTATTTCCCTATGACATGAAATGTTATGAAGTAATGAAAATAGAATCATGTCACGTTGTAGAGGTAGTAGTCCACACATACACATGAGGTGTGTTATCATTTTCTAATAGTTGCAGTGGTAAAAATATATATATTATATTGTCTTAAAAAGTACATGATATTGTCATAAATATCACATATATACCTAAAAAAATCAAAATTAATTTCCATGAAAGTTGGTGATATAAAATTAAAGACATCGCATCATGGAGTTGGTAGTTAGTACATAAGCAGGAAAAAATATTTCACATTCCATTCGATGGAAAAGGTGATGAAAATTAATTTTACCATAAATATGATATCTTATTAGTATGTTATATATATTTATTTTATCATATAATAAATTATTATCATATATTACAATGTCAGTAATAAAATAATAAATATAAAATAAATTGGTTATGATTTATACATCCTATTTTGTTATCCACCATTCTATTTGACATGGTTCCCTTATAGGGTGGGTTTATTGTAACTCATGTTTATTGTGGACATGAAAATAGAGGTTTAGATGTGGGATTAGGTAGAGTTATGAGTGAAAACTGAAATCATATTTTCCTTGGAATGAATGGATATAATCTATTTTTATAGGATAAAATCCATAAATTTTTAAACTATTTTGAACATTAATTATTATAAATGTAGTTTTATAAATTTAATGTTACACATACATGTACCTAGAATGATGTCATCAAAATTTTAATATCCAAATTTTTTTACCTTATCACCAATTGATAACTTTATTTTATATGTTTTACCGATTTCCAGGGTTGATATATTTATCCATTATTACGATTCATTATGAATAAAATTTAAGTTGAAAAAATAAAAAATATTGGGGTTTCTATGTTAAAATTATTAAAATGATTTTATAGGGTTAAATTTATATAAATAAATGAAATTAATATTAAAATTATCATAACAAAAAAAATAAAAACTAATTTTATAAAAATAATATATTTATTAAAAAATGAAATTAATCTCATTCGTTAACAAATTTATACAATTAAATTAATTTTAATTCATTTGATTTTATATTAAATATAATAAATCATTTATAAGAATTCATTAACATTGATTAAGTTAATTTATTATGTTATAAATACAATATAGACATTAAAATTTTATGGGCTGAAAAATAACTATTTAACCAATGAATGATTATATCTTCATTTATATCATATTTATAATAAATATGTGTATTATATTTCTTATAATTATTTAATACATTTTTTTCATTACATTATAATTTCTATAGTCTTATTATGACCCACCATTTTATAAAATAGGGTATTGCAATCATATGTAAATAATTTTTTAATAGAATAGAAATATTCATTTTAACTAATGTTTTCCCTACGGTGCTTGAAATAGAGAGAAATATTATTTTCAACATAAAGTGTCTGAGGGTTTCTTTTCCTCCAATAAATCAATTTTTTCTGAGTAAATTTAAATTGATTTACTAATAATTATTTTATTAAAACTTGCAAATATAATTAGATAAATAATTTGTTATAAAAATAAATTCCTTGTCAAGACAAGAAAACATTTTATTTTTGTAAATTACTCTCCCTATATAAGACTAATAATAGGTTATTAGTTTATAAAATGAAACAATAATAAATGAGTTTTATTCCCAATATCATATTATATTGATTTTCTATCCACATACTTGTGTTGGAGGAATTATTTTACCATTTAGATAGATAATATACCATGATATATTTACGTGCATCAAAATTTAATCATTCAGATGTGTTTTAGTATATTCAAACACCTAATTCATTTCATATTCAATCATTGAATTAATAAGAAAACTTTCTCATGTTTAAATTAAAAAATATCTTCGTACTACCGATAATATGAAAAAAGATGTAAAATTATTCCTCCACATTCTTACCTTTTCAGAAAACTGAAACGTTTAAAACAAGAAAAATTAATTCCATAAATAAATAATCAATCATATTAAAAAATGAAATAATCTTTTAAACATTAACAATAACAACCATAGAAAAATAGTATATATTTTGAAAATAATTTATGTTTAAAAAACTAAAATTAACGATTTAAAAATATTAACAGAAATCATAAAGATGGCATCACTTAATTTTGAAGATTAAAATTAGAATACCTAAATCATATATTCTCTAAAAATATAATTATCACACCTCGACCTTGGGTTAGTTTTTTTATTCTTTTTTTTCTGGTATGTTGTTGTTTGGACGAAGTTTTGTTGAGTCCCGATTTGATCTTTTTTGAAGTTTGCTGTTTTTGGTGGGTTTTGTGGTGGTGTGTGGTCACCGTACCATTATCAGTGCTCGTGCATTCGGTCCTGGTGTCTGCATGGTTGCTGATAGTTAAAATAATTAATAAATAAAATAAATAAATTTATGTTAATTGAAAAAGAATGATAAATAAAATTTTACAATGATAAGACAAGGTTAATGTTTAAATTATAATAATAATAATTTTATCGCGCATATGATAATATTATTTTTATTTAATTTCGTAATAATAGTACTATCATTAAATTGTTATAAATATAACTGTTATTTAAAATGAAATGTAATCAAATTTCCATTTTAATTATCATTATGTTTGTTATTAACTTCTTTTGTTGTAATAATAATATTATTATCCTTTTCATATTAATATTATTAATATTATTATTTGTGTAACATTGATATTATTGTTATTATTAATATGTAAAATAAAATGGATATGAAATAATTATTATTAATGGTTTTATTAATATTTATTAGTATTATTATTATTTTAATTATTATATATATATATGTATATATATAAATTTTTAGACTCTAATGGTACCCATTCCCACCCCCCTCCTAACCCTAGCCGCCTGCCCTCCTCTCTCACGCGGCTCCCCTTTCCACGCTGGATCCTGCGGTGCACCTAAGGCGGCCGACCCCCTCCGTAGCACCCAGCTCATGTCGCCCTTCTCTGCGGCTCCCTACTGACCTCGCCTCCCCTCAAGCTCCTGCGCTTATGCCCTCCTCTTCCATCAGCGTCGTCGGCTCCTTATCCCGGCCTCACGCTCTGCACACCCGACCTCACGCACCCAGTACCTCCTCGTCGCCCTCGCCTCATACTGTCGCTGCCCGGCGCCCTTGATCCTGCTCTCCTGCAGCAAGCCCGTAGCCCCCTCTTCCTCCTGTGCGCTGTGCACCTGCATGAAGCCGCCGCGATCTCCTGCTCCCGGCGAAGCAGCTCACCCTTGTTCCTCCCCCCTGTGCCGCCCGACCCCCGCAGCTCCGTTTCCGAACTACTATCCGGCAACAGTCGTCTCCCCGCCTCCGTCTAACCATGCAGACCTTTCTGTCAAACCAACTTCCGTCTGACCGAACCCTCACCAGTGCAGTCCGATCCGCCGTGCACCATCTCCAGTCTGGTCGAGTCCCTCACCAACGTCGTTTGGCTGCCTCCCCTTCGATCAGCGCTGACGGCCTGACCTCCAGCGGACACGTTGTCCGGCCAGCAGTAGCGCAATTCCCTTTGTGCCTCCCGCAACACCCTCTGACAAACACCTGACTGGCCACGATGTTCCGACCCCCTTTCCTTATTTAAGCTGACAACCATGCACTGCCCCTGACATGTGGGACCTGTTTCCAGCCGCTGTGTAGCTTCGACCAGCCGTTGTCCTCCGGTCGCGTGCCATCCAACCAGTCGTGCGCCCTCCAACCAGTCTCTTACCCTTCCCTACCATGTGCCCCCTACTAGTAACTTTTTCGGCACCCCTCACCCCCTCATTGGCCATCCAGTGCATAGTGACCAGCACGCAGGCGACAAACGCCGCCGATGGTGAGTGGTTTGGGTTCACCCCCTTTTGTCTACTCCATTTTTGAGGTGAGTTTTTGTGATATTTATTCATTTGAATAATTCTACATCTATGCTTTTGGGTTTTTATTGTTCTTTTGATTGCTATGGCGTGTTATCAAAGAAAGTCGGCAATACTGTGGTTGTCAGATTACGCGTGTTTGTGCGTCTATGCGAGGCGTGACATGCCATTGGGTTTGGGTAGCGTACTGAGGTAGGTCCCCCAATGCACTCACCTTTAAATTTAGAATTTACTTATTGCTTGATATTTTAATAATATTAATAAATGGGAAATATTTTAAGATAATTAATTTTTAAATGGTTATTTGGTGTAAAAAAAGATCCTTTAATTTTAAACAAGACACTTGAAATATTTTCCCGATGAATGGACAACCAGTAGTGAATGAATGTATGTTTTTCCTGTAAACATAATTCCCGGTATTTCAAATATAGTTCTGTTTTATTGATAAATGATTTATTTTGAAGTGTGAAGAAGTCTTTTTTGGTTCTCTTGAAAAATGGGGATTTTCTTTAAAATTGGTGAAGACCCTTTTGACACTTTAATAATTTAAGTTATTTTGGAAAAATCTCTTTGGGGTGACTCAGGGGGTGATATTTGTTGTACCTTGACTACGTTAGTTGTGGGTGATGTTTGTACTACTTGATTGACTTTGTTGGCTCACTCGTTTCCTTTGTATTGTATGTGCTGACATGGGAACCTGGCATACTGAGTGAATTTTTTGAGAACGATTTCCACACAAGTTTAGATTACACAATTGCTAGTGGCCCTTAGTATGGATTATACTCTGTTAGGGGACTCGGCCCCTCGGTTAGGCCATGTAGGGTAACACCGGGAGTTAGGGCATTATGACGTCATCGAGAGTAGACATGCCTTACGGATGAGTCACATGTATGGTATATTCTGGATTGTTCATGAGCTCCTAAGTTCGACCCATGTTTTCATTAGTGTTTATTTTTATGTGGTGGACGGTTGAGAGGTCTAGTTCAATTGTTGGCCCCTGTGTGCCACTTTTTTTCCATTTCCCTTAGTGCATGTTGTGTGTTGTGTGTGAGTTTCCATTTGACTAACAACTGAAATTTGAATTTCTAAATTCTTCACAAAAAATATTTAAAATGCAATGAACCATTTCCTTTCAAACCTTAAACATGTTTTTATAAATTCAAAAAGGGCAAAAGACTGTTACTTATCTTATAAATGGAAGTGTGTGTGTGTAAACCCATATTTTGTATATTTTAGTTCAAACCTAGAATTAGGGAATTTATTTATTTTAAGGTAGTGCATTAGGAATATTTAGTTGGAAAGGCCTACTAAGTTTTAATACACACACCTATAGTGTTTTCCTATTTTTAGTTTTATTATAGGTTTGACTTGAGCTTGATTGCCATGGGTGAGAGTTGGTTGTGGACTGGTGAGCGAATCTCGGAGCCACAAGGAGTTTTGGTCATGGTCAGGTTAGTTTGTTGTTGTTGGTTGTTCCTCCATTTCCGTGTCATTTATATGCCTTGTGTTATCCTACTATTTCTGTTGCTTTATTTTTCTTTCATTTATGGGCTAAATCGTTCCCTCTTGTTTCTTTTTGATGCCCGACACTAGTTGCCTTCCCGTGGGGATTGGGAACGCCCCTCGGGCCATGTCGCAGGTTGGCTCTGGTGACCAGTTCAAGGTCGACTCGGGTTGGTTCGTGAAAAAATCGTATCGGAATAGGACCTTGTTATTTGGGGTGTCAGGTGGCTTCGTGATTAGGTGTGTCGGGACTGAAGAGGTGCGTGTGGGAAGGACAACATGAAACCTTTCTCGTCTCGAGACTCGAGTATTCAGGGTTAGTCCATGATTTTAGTTTTTCTTTTGCATAGTTTGTGTGGATGAGGGATGGCAAAGGAAGTTATCTGGTTTTACGTGATGATATTGCATGGAGTAGCAACCCATGTATGACTCGAGTACACAATTCAAGATACTTCTTGTGGTGGATACTCGCTTGGAGCATGGTCTGCTAAGCCATGTTACCTGGTTGGCATGGCCCCTAGTCCCTTGTTTTTGGAAGTTTTGATGTGATTTATGTTTGGGATTAGTTTTTAGTGACTTGAGTGGATTACAAATATAAAATTGGTTCATAGAAAAAGGTGTTTTCAAAAGAGAATTTGGTTTTGAGTGGAAAAAGTGATTTTGAAATGGAAATTGTTTTCATTTAATGGAATGTGCGGTTTCAAAGGAAAACGGGAGGAGTTTTGGAAGTTGTTTTGGGATCTCATTAACACTTTGGAATGTTAATTGGAAAATGTTTTAGGATTTTGAAATGTATTGCTTTAATGATAGGCGACTTTTTCAAATTGGTTGGGAATTTTTGCTTTATGCTGAATGATATTTTTTGAAAATGAGAAGTGTCTTGAATTGACCCTTGGTATTACTGTGAGGGATCACATATATAGAGGTGAATATGTGGCTTAAAGATGATTGGTGGTATGTGCGGATGGGATCATGGGATAGAACTATGATATATGTATATTTGAGACTTAATGGGATACCAATGTTGGGTACATAAGTTGTTTCTTCTTAATAAAATTGGTTTTTAAAAAGGTAATTGAAATGTTTTTAATTGTAATAAATTGTTTACTGTTCTCTTTTCTAGTTTGGAATTCGTTTTCACGGTCTCTTGGTTTGACATATTGAATTGTGGTTGGAATAGTGATTTGAATTTGAGATTTTGTTTGTGATTGAGGTGTGAAATTTTGATTTATGATGAATTTTGATTCGGACTTATACCTCTTGTTTTTGAGTATGTTGCTCAGAAAAGTCCAAGAGGGTTCTAGTGAGTCTCTTCTAATTGTTGGTTCTACCTAGACTCTTAGCGGAGTGGTGGAGTTTGATTATTTCCGGTTGTTGTCTGTCTTCCGTGGTGGTCATGTTCTATTTAAGGTGGCAGACTGGCTTTGTGAAATCCTTTATGTTTTTAGGTTATTGGAAACTCCTGATGCTAAGAGAGTCTTTGCTGGTTCAGGTTCGTTTGAAGGTTCAAATTTGGATTGATATAAGAAGATGATCCCAACGTCGTTGCACGATGGGTGGTCATGGAAGGTGTTTAAGACCACTCTCATACGATGGTTTATAACAGAGGAAGTGAAGGTGAGGAAAGTGGAATATCTCTTGAGTGTCCAAAAAATCCAACAGATAGTAAAGGATTACATCGAGAATTTCAAGGGGTTGATTCCCTTTTCTCCAGAGGTAGTTTCGTGGAATAAGTTAAAGTTCTCTTGTGTGGAGTCTTCATCTAGGGTTCCATGACTGATTCTTAATGGTGTTCGGGAAGGTTCCCCATCCGACGAGGAGAGAAAAATGGAGTAACCTGTCTCATACAAATCTTCTGGCCAATTCCATCTTCTCATAGTCGGTCCACACTATTAGTTGGTTCAAGTGTGACCTGTATGGGTACTTTAAGTCACCTTGTAATCATCCTCCGACGGCTTTCCATCGGTGTGGGTGTTTGAAAAAATTTGGATAGGCTCTGCTAGCGGCAATGTTAGAAAGAGGCTGTACCGAAAGATGATAGCTCCTAACTATGGGGCCGGAGAAGCTTCAAGACATCAGAGCTCCAGCCACGGGTCTTGGAGTGATGCCTTTCACGCAGTCCGGAATTATTGGGTGTGGGTCACATTGGTCAAACATTTGTCTCCAGTGCTGAAATAGCGATGGATTAAATTTCCTGTTTCAAGATTCCTTTATTTGAAGTTTTTGTTTTGATGTATGAGGCATAAAGTCTCAATTACTCATTGTTGTTTTTGTTCTTTGAATACACCACTTTGGTTGTAAGAAGGCGTGGAGATCTCTTCATCTTGTCATTCTAGTAGTTGTGCCTCCTAAAATGTGATCCGTTTTGTTTCAGTACATGCTCGTTTTGTAAATACTCATATCTTATGGAAATGAGGAGTCATGGTTAAGTTCATTATTTAGTAGATTTCTTTTGAGGGTTTTCTCATGTGTCAGTGGCTTCAGGTTTGGGTTGGAAGTTCTTGTGTTAGTATATACTGGTTAGTTTAAGCTATTTGGTTCTTAAATGGTGGGGAGACCCACGATAAATCATTTGGTGCCTTCTTCAAGGGTTGGTATGTGTAGGAGTTTTGATCCTTGTTGGTGGTTTTTTCTTTAGTTCAAGTTAGTATTTCAAGAGTTGTCTCGTGCTGTGAGTCTCAATGTTGGTTGTGCTAGTTTGGTTCTTGATGTGGGTAGAACCCACCTCATTTCCTGACTGCTCTTCTCTTTGCAGTTTTCCTTAACGTTGGTCGATTGTGACTGATGGAGTGAAAAGACACACTTCATCCATGAATTTTTTGGGCCTCGTTCAGTTTCAAACTCGAGTTTGATTCCATAGTTGGCTGGGTGAATTTCTGGGGGAAAACTGTTTTTTTTGTTGGAGAGAATTGTCACACCTCAACCTTGGGTGCTTTTTTTATTTTATTTTATTATTTGTTTCAAGTCTCACGTCGTTTGGAAGAAGTTTAGTTGAGTCCTGGTTTGATATTTTTTATAGTTTGCTGTTTTTGGTGGGTTTTGAGCTGGTGCGTGGTCACCATACCATTAGTGGTACCCATGCATTCTGTCCCGGTGTCTGCGCAGTTGTTGATAGTTCAAATCAACAATAAAATAAGTAAATAAATTTAAGTTAAGTTAAAAATAATGTTAAATTAAATTTTACAATGATAAGACAAGGTTATTGTTGAAATTATAATAATAAGAATTTTATCTTGCATATGATAATATTATTTTTATTTAATTTGGTAAAAATACTAGTATCATTAAATTGTTATAAATATAATTATTATTTAAAATTAAATGTAATAAAATTTCCATTTTATTTATCATTAAGTATTTTATTAACTTCATTTGTTGTTATTAATATTTTAATTATTGTTTTGATATTAATATTATTAATATTATTATTTGTGTAACATTGATATTATTTTTATTATTATTACATAAAATAAAATGAATATGAAATAATTACTAATATTGGTTTTATTAATATTTAATAATTTTTTTTTATTATTATTATATATTGTAGACTCTAATGCAACTGATTCCTACACCCCCTCTGAACCCTATCCACCTCCCCTTCTTCACTCTAACGTGACTCCCCTTTCCCCGCTGGATCCTGCTCTGCACCCAAGGATACCGACCCCCTCTATAGCACCCTTCTCCCGTCGCCCTCCCCTACGGGCCCCTGCCGAACTCACCTCACCTCAATCTCCTGTGCTTAGGCCCTTTTCTCCCATCAGTCTCGTCGACTTCTTACCCCAGCCTCTCCCTCCGCACACCCGGCCTCACGCACCCAGTACCACCCCATTTCCCTCGCCTCGTACCGCCGCTTCGCGGAACCCCTGCTCTAGCTCACCTATAGATATCCTCTAGCCCCCTCTTCCTCTATCACGCTATGCACCTGCATGAATCCACCACGATCTCCTGCTCTCAGCGAAGCTACTCACCCTTTCTCCTCCTCCCTGCTCCATCTAACCACAACATCACCATTTCTGAACTACTGTCCGACCACCGTCACCTCCCCACCTCTGTCTAGTTGTGCTATCCTTTTCATCACACCACCTTTAGTCTGGCCGAGCCCTCACCAACGCTGTCTTTGCCGTGCACCACCTCCAGTCTGGTCGGGTCCCTCACCACCATCGTTTGGCTGCCTCCACTTTCGATCAGAACCGGCTGGATGACCTCTAGCCGACACGCTGTCCCACCAGCAACAGTGCAGCACACTTGTAATTTCCCGCAGCACCCTCTGACACCAACCTGACTGGCCGTGATGTTCTGACCTCCTTTCCTTATTTCAGATGACCAACGTGAACTTCCAATGACCTATGGGACCTCTTTCTGGATGCCTTGTTGCTTTGACCAGCCGGTGCCCTCCGGTCGCACGCCATCTACCCTGTCGCGCGCCTTCCGGATAGCCGTGCACACTTCTCGGCCGGGCGCCCCACTTTCAGTGACTTGTTCGGAACCCCTCACCCCCTCATTGGCCTTCCAGGCAGAGTGACCAGCACTGTCAGCTCTCGTGTCGTCTCCATTCGCGTGACTAGCTGCGTGCCTGATTCGCAATAAGGCGGGCGATGAACGTCGTCACCGAAGGCGAGCGTCTTGGGTTCACCACGTTTCTCCTGCTCCATTATTAAGGTGAGTTTTTTGCGCTACATATTTATTTCAATCATTTGAATTCTAGTCTTCTATGTTTTTATTGTTCTTCTGATTGCTTCGGCATGTTAGCAGAGAAAGTTGGGGATGCTGCGATCGTCATCTTGTAAATGTTTGTGCGTTCGTGAGAGGTGTGACACGACATAGGGTTTGGACAGCGAACCGATGTAGTTCACCCACTACAATCACCCTTAAATTTAGAATTTATTGATTTCTTGATATTTTATTAATTTTAATAAATGTGAAATAATTTAAGATAAATAGTTTTTAATTGATTATTTCGTGTAAAAAAAGATCCTTTTATTTTATACAGGTCAATTGAAATATTTTCTTGATGAACAGACACATAGTAGTGAAAGAATCCTCATTTGGCATTTATACATAATTCATATAATTTCAAATATTGTCCTGGTTTATTGATAAATGATTTATTTTGAAGTGTGAAAATGATTTTATTTTGGTTCTCTTGATAAACGTAGATTTTTTTAAAAAAATTGGCGAAGGCCCATTTGGCACATTAATAAAATAAATTATTTTGGAAAACTCTCTTTGGGGTGACTAAGTGGTGATCTTTGGTTTGCTTTGACTGCGTTAGTTGTCTGTGATTTTATTACTACTTGATTGATATTTTTGACTCACCCCTTTAATTTTTATTATACGTGCTGACATGGGAACTTGGCATAGTGAGTGAATTTTCTTAGAACAATTTTCGCACTAGTTTAGATTATGCACTGGCTAGTGGTCCTTAATATGGATTATACTCTGCTAGGGGATTGGACCCCTCGGTTAGGCCATGTAGAGCAACACCGGGCGTTATGACGTCATCGAGAGTAGGTATGCCTTCAAGATGAGTCACATGTATGGTATGTTCTGGATTGTTCACAATCACCAAGGTTCGACCAATGTTTTCTTTAATGTTTATTTTTCTGTGGTGGATGGTTGAGAGGTCTAATTCGGTTGCTGTCCCCTATGTTCCACTTCTTTTCCATTGCCCTTAGTGTGTGTTGTGTGTTGTGTGTGGGTTTCCATTTCACTATCAAATGAAATTTGAATTTCTAAATTGTTCACAGAAATGATTTAAAATGCAATGCACATGTTCCTTTTAAACATTAATCTTGTTTTTTTAAATTTAAAAAGGGAAATGGACTATAACGTTTCTTAGAAATGGAAGTGTGTGTGTGGAAACCAATATTCTGTATAATTTAGTTCAAACCTGGAATTAGTGAATTTCTTTATTTAAAGGTAGTGTATTGGGAATATTTTTTTGGGCACGCCTACTGAGTTTTAATACACACGCCTATAGTGTTTTCCTGTTTTTAGTTTTGTTGTAGGTTTGACTTGAGATTGCTTGTCGTGGGAGAGAGTTGGCTATGGACTGGTGAGCGACTCTCGGAGTCGTGAGGAGTTTTGGTCGTGGCCAGGTTAGTTTGTTGTTGTTGGTTGTTCCTCCATTTTTGTGTCATTTATTTGCCTTGTGTTATCCTACTTTTTCCAATGATTTATTTGTCTTTCATTTATGGGAAAAATCATTTCCTCGAGATTAGTTTTTATACCCGATACTAGTTTCCAGCCCGTGTGGATTGGGAATGCCCCTCAGGCCAGGTCATGGCCGGCTTGGGTGACTAGTTCAGGGTCGACGCATATTGGTTTGTGACAAAAATATAATTTTTAATAGAAAAATATCAATCACGAGATATAAAACTAAAATAATTATATGCTTCCCAAAATTAACATACTTCTTATTTCTCATATTGATTAAACCATTAGGTCAACTAATATACAATAATCTACAATATCTATAATACTATAAAAAACACAATACAAAATAGTGTTAATCATTATTATCTATTTTTACTGATACAATTAAACATAGGTATACCAAAATGAAATAAACCTTATTTCATTGGTTACGTCATCCGGAATTCATTTAATAATGATAATTTTTATATATTTAATGTCATAAATATAATGATTATATCACTAATAATATGATGGGTGAATCCGTTATGTATTTTTCTTTTCTATAATTTGTATTTTATATCAGCCATTACATCATGTTAATGACCTACACCTTTCAAAAATGTAAAAAATTATAACATCCACATGAGAATAAGTATTTACAGTGTAAATAACTCAATAAGAGTAGCTATATCATTTACATGGTTTTGAAAAATAAAAGTCCATACAATATTATAGAGAAAAATATGTTTTCATGGATAAAACAAGTAATATATAGCCATATTCGTCTTTATAAATATGATCAATACAAAAATTCATGATCTTATTATAATTTGAATGATGTAAAATAGGTTTGTTAGTATGTAATAAACCTTCACCAGTAGTTTCAAAACATACCTTATTGCCTAATTAACTTCCACATTTTTAATTCTTCAAAACACAGTTCATGAGTTTCCTACCTAGTAAATGTCAAGAACATACCATTTTCAAATTAAATGAATTCCCAGTCTATTGTATGAGTTTATTTCCAATGATTGATACTTCAGTATTGAATATAGGAATGAAAATAATACCATAGAAGTAGTACAAAACCACTTAAAAATTTCCACTAGAAACTAACATCTTATGACTTAGGCTAATCAAGTAACACATTATTATTCTTCTCTATCTATCTGGAAAATGTAAACAATAAAAGTTTATCGAAAAACTTATTTTATCCACATTACAGTTTTCTTTCTCTCTTAACATAGGAAAATAAAGGCCTCAAAATGTACAACATACTTCCTAATATTTATATATGTGTCGGAATAGGAATGATCTTGAAACTTATTGTACATTTACCCTCTATAAAATTCCCATAAAATAAAATTAAATATTCAATTTGAATTCATCTTTGACACTTTCAGTGATTAATAATATTATTTTTTATTCTTAAAACTTATCAAACCTTATAAAAATTATCTATATTTTTACTTATTAAAAATTGATTAGTAATATACAGTTACCATTTTTATACATCCTTCATTATGATGAAAACATATGATCACTCTAGTTTTCTTAAACCATGTGAAAAAAATAATAACTGAATTATTCTTATTAAGATGCTCCATTCGATTTTAATGATTATTGGATTTTAATTTTAGATCTTCATACCAACATGGAAAACATTAATCATTGAATCCATTTGAAAAATGAAAATATAAATATGATCCTTTATAAAAACATTGAATGATTAAACTATTCTTCTCTAATCATTGTTACAACTTCTATAGCCTTTAGTAACCCCTTATCATCACATCATGAAAACTATTCAAGTAACTATAAATTTCATAGATTTTTCAATAACATCTATGAATGATTATCTTATATTCAATTATGTCAGGCATCTGTTGAATTATTTGTGTCATCAAGTGTCTCATGGATCAACTTATAATTACTTCTTATTAATTATTACTAATTCTTGTACTATTACTCTTTACTAAACTGGAAAACAAACAACAGTTTTTCTTTAATTTTTTATACAATTGAAGAATAGACACTTAGCCTTTTTTTCTTGTCCTACATGAGGAAAAATATACCTGTTTATAAAAATGGATGACTAAAATGTTGAGAGTCATCAGTTTGATTTATCTCTAATCACATTCATTGGTCTTAGCAACTCGCACTTTATTAACCATTCTTCCACCTATAAAATTATGCATCTGATTTTCTTTTTATCCTAACAGTATGTATAATGAATTCGGGATAGTTTAAACCCAATGGATTAGTGGAAAACCCAATTTGATGGACCAGTTTTATTTCATCTACAAGTCTTATACTTCAACAACATAACAATTCAAATCCTTCAGACAATTTCTATATTTGGCGATCCTCACACTGATGATATGATACCAAAATCATTCTTAATAACATATCTTATTTTATAACATTAATTGAGTATCATGACAGAATCATGAAGTTGTTAGAATTTTCATCATCATATATTAATCATAATTTCATTAGAAAGATCAATGACATCTCATCCTTCTATCATCTTACATATTTCCATCCAACCCTCAATCTGATTGGAACCACTGAGAATGACTCAACCACCATTTTTCATATTCATTAAAAACAATTAAATAAAAATATATATGAATAATTAAGATTACAATGACATAAAAATAGAAAATTATTATAATATTTAGTGATGAACATATTTATATAAATTCCATATTTAGGACAACATGTCAGTCCCACCAAAAGCTTCACTACAGACAATGTGTGAGTCCAACAAATAGATTCACTGAAAAAATTGTAAGAATAGAAAACTGAAACAAATATATTGTCTTAATAAATTTGAAATTGATCATCTTGGTCCAGTAATATTATGTCTAACAGTAAAAACAAAAATTTTCAATTAATTTTTCTTACTAAAAAAAATAAAAAATGTTCTGTAGAAACTTATTCCAGCATCAAATAATCACTTTTACCAAAAAGTGTCCAAAAAATCTCAATATTTTTTTCCCTAACATGGTTCATAATTTATTAAAACTTTTATATTAAATATATGGATTAATTATCATCAATCATAAGACTGTGTGAGCTAAATCATTGTTGTAAATAAGAAGCATTGACAAAAATACCATGGTTTCCAAAAGAAGTGACTTAAAATCATCTTCAACTTTCAAACCTTCCACAATAGATTAAAATATATTACTCTTTATTATTAAATATATTGACTTTATCCAATTTAATTTATTATTTAGATCAATTCAAACACTTATTTAATTATTTCAAAACATACCCACAACATCCCTAATATACATTCTTCCTTAAAATTTTTAGGACATATCAATGGATTTATTTATTAAAAATTTTTTTCTACCAAATGATAGTAAAATAAAAATATAAGACAAGGGAGGGGACTAACAAAGACTCCCCATAATTAGATGGAAATAGTTTGGACACCTATTTTCACCATCATTTTTAAATATTCTTCTTTAGGTAACGGTCTTGTGATTTTTTTAGAGACCGGTTCCGATGAAGGAACATTATCCATTTCAGTTCATTCTTCTCCAATGTCCCCTTTATTAAATGATATTTTATTTCAATGAGTTTTGAATAATAATTTTGTACTAGTTTTTTTATATGATTAATAATATTATTATTGCCACAATCCTACAACATCGGTTACATCATTTCATCATTTAAGTATTCCAACTACATCTTCATCCACATATTTTTTGTAGTATATTTATTGGAAGGAAAAAAAAATATTCATCATAAATGAAAGAAAGTAAATTTTTATTCTGATAATTAAATCATACAATAATTTTCTACAAGGAAACTCCATAAGAAGTGGCTCTTATATCATCAACACTTCAACCACAATCAATATATTTTTTCCTTAATAAATCAATACATTCAAAGATATTATACATGATTCTTAAATATATTGAGCCTTTGTTATTTCTAGGAATTATTTCACTATCCAATAGATGCAATTAATTTTGATCAATTTAGAATCTTAAAAAAAATTTGACATTAAAAACAATTGTTGATATAGAGGTATCCAGATATAAGAAATAGAAAATTTTCTTTTCAAATTCATTATAGTTAACTTTCATACCTTCGTTATTTATAGAAAATGTGGTTCTCAAAAAAATATCCCTAGAATAAAGAATCAAATTTTCATTTCGAAACATTTTTAGATTCTCTTTAGAATTATTTTATATATAAATAAATGTATGTTTCTTCTTTTTTAATATTTTAACATATAAAAATATTTCATTTCACCAATCATCGACATTTTATTTTGATTTTTAATTCTATTAATTGGTATTTCTAATATTGATTTATTATTCACCAAATTTCATCATAATATAAAATCACAAAGAAGGAAATATCATAAATTTCATTGATATATAGATAACAATAAACTCTTTATTTTTTAAAATTATTCTTTTTTAAGTAGGTATAAAA
The DNA here is from genome assembly GCA_963277665.1 of Viscum album. Classification (NCBI taxonomy): domain Eukaryota; kingdom Viridiplantae; phylum Streptophyta; class Magnoliopsida; order Santalales; family Viscaceae; genus Viscum; species Viscum album. Next base: position 1,145,533,868 of record OY728141.1, read on the forward strand.
TTTGGGGTACCATGTATCTGGATGATATATAAACCCATATAATGAATTATTCAACATGAAAATATATCTTTCATCAGTACTAATAAAAAATGGGTTTTTATTATTAATTTATTCATCATGTTCCCCATTCAGAAAGGCTCACTTCACATTCTTCTTAAAAGTTTTATAACATAGTTGTGTATCAATTTAATGAAATTTTAAAAAAATTATATCAATGAAACAGTAGAAAAGGACTCATAAAAATCAATACATTCAATTTTCTAGTATCATATTCACCCCAATAATGCTTTTCATCATTTCACATCTCCATCTTCATTAACCTTATTCTGGAACAACGAGTTTATCCTAATAACATTTTTCTATTTTGGGCTATGTATGGGTTACCCAATACCATTATTCTCAATTTGATATAACACTTTATTCATAGCTTCAATACATTCATGTTTCTCAACCGATTCATTCAATTCTCATATATCTAATTTTCAACACAAAAAAGTTTGATTAGAAACATTTTATATTGTTCTTATTTGATTATATTGATATTGGTCAAAAATAATATTTTAAGCTTCCACTTTTTTCTAGAGCCTAGAAAATAGTATAAAATTAATCATATTCACTAGAAATAGTTGAGTCATTTTCTTCCATCAATGTTTAATCACAATTTTCTTCAACTGTTTCATGTTTCCTAACGACAATTCATTTATCTTGTTGATCTTCCTCATCTGCATTTGTTTGTATAGTTTCTTACTCGACATTTTCAAGAATGTTTTCATCAAATAAACTAAATAATTTTCTTGTCTCACTATTGAAACATATTAATCCTCTTTTATATATAGAATATATATGAAACATTACATCTTCACCACTCGGATGAAACATTCCACAGTTTCCATATTTTCTCTTTATGATATAGGGACTCCCCATAAATCTTATATTTTTAAAATAAGGTATTTTTTTCATAAAACTATTTAAAAGGATTCATATTTGATAATTCCATATGAATTAATTGGTTTTTAATAAAAAATATTATGCTCATGGGTTGCCACCAAAAGTAAGGATAAAGGTTATGTTGAAGTTACATAGTACACTCTATTTCATGAAATCTTTTATTACTACTTTCAGTAACACCACTTTTTTGTGGGGTGTATGATGTAATGAACTGATGATTAGTTCCATGTTACACCCTATAACATTATAAATATTCATACATTTATTAATGAAAAGACATTATTCTCATTTTCACCAAAAATACCCAAATTCTTTCACATGCCTTCTCCAAAAAAGTTTAATAATCTGATGAGAATCAGGCATATGATTCAAATACCTAAAGCATGAATTTTGAGTAAAATAATCATTGAATGTAATGATGTAAATTTATCCTCAAGTTTTATATTTTATAATTGTCTCACAAATATAAGAATGGATTTTCTATAGGGGTTAATTTGACTATATATTACCTTTGGTATGCATAGAGTTAGTAATCTACCCATTCCTAAAAATTGTACAACACCAATATCTTCTTCATGACATATCAAGAATACAATTGACACAATGTCAGTTTGAAAACATTCTCATGATTCTATAACACATATATCCCAAAATTTTATGCCACAATTTATTCCCTTACAAAATACATAAGTATCATGAGTTTTGAGCATCATCAACTAGAAACATGTTTCTTTTTTTATGTTGGACTATTATAAAAACTTTTCAATCTTCGTATCATTTCTCAAAAATCAAAATTTTAATAGAAAAAAATAATTTACATTATAAAAATGATGGGAAAAATTCCAAAAATTATGTTTAAACCAATTTAAAAATAAATCATTCTTATATTTCATATTTTCTTCCCAAAAAATAGTGTACCCAACACCATCGATTTTGATTGACTAATCATTCCTAAGTGTCATTGATCCTTATTTGAAGTATTTCAAATAAATTCAAAATATGAACTATACAATCATATTAGATTAAAACCCACTATCTGATATCCATATTTCTTATCCTTTTTATATTTTAGTTATGTTAAAAAAAGATATTTTCCTTTCCCATTTTCTTTTAATAACCAACAGCTTCTAATAATTTTTCAATTTTTTTTCTATTTCAGTAACAAAACAATACACGATTTTGACGGATGTATAGATTTCCCATGTTTTTCACAATTTGTTTCCAATGGCTATATCCTATTCTAAAAATTCATCTATTTAATATTAGTTTTATTTCATTGATAGGATTGACTCCCCCCCTAAAACAATTATTTTGTAACATTAGGGTAAATTGAAATGTTATTCCTTAAACCAATGCGAACTGATTTATTTCCTTCATCCATTACAAACTTTCTAGGTTGGGTATGACAATGTATCTAAATTATATATATTTTATTCATTCCATAGGTATACCTAATGATTCATAATTTCATATATATCATTATACCATTATTTTGTATATTATATGATAACTTCACTCATCTTTATGGTGGACTACTACATTGTAAAGAGATGTGATTTTTCTATCACTAACACTTCACATGGAAGGCCATAAAGTAAAAGATAAATATTATATTTCACATACATGAAATAAAAATGATAGTAATGAAATAATTATTATTCATGAAATATAATATATATCTTTTTCTTTATTTTCTTTTTTACTCATGTAATCTTGAAAACATCTATCATGTACAGTTGCACTACCACATTCACAGAGTGATGTGACTCTCTATTCCTCACTAACAAACATTGATGATATATATATTTATAAATGTAAATAATATGAAATATTTTATATTATTATCATTATATAAAGGTAAAATATTATGTAACTCTTTTCCATAATGATCCTTGAAAAATTGAATCATTACTTATGCGAATGTACCCCTTACCATCTCCATAATCATAACAGACTACGTTTTTCATTACAATCATTCATGATTGATCATAAAAGTATAATTGATGTATAAATATGTTAATAAATTCAATATTATTAATATTTGGGAGAAGATTATTCTTTATAATAAGTGCAAAAATTAGATCATTAATGATAAAAAAATACATAAGAAAACAAGGCTATTAACACCCAAAACAATAACAATATTTAATAATTATTATTAAGAGGGTGATATATTGTTATGAAAGGAAAATATAAGATATTATGGATATTAATAATATTATTTTATATTTTAATAATATTTTAATACAACTATAAATGATGTTCAATAATTTATAATCAAAAGGAATTATGAGGTAATGTATTTTATCTCAATTCTAATTCCATTGAGACTTCATTATCATTATACACCAATTAACTTATATGTTGAGTATATAATAAAACTATTAAAAACAATTTCATGATTAATTCATAATTCATGGTATTTTATCTTTCAATTTCAATTAATTCATCAAAGGGGATTTCGCTTGAATATTTCATTGTGGTAAAATTTACTATATAACCAGACATTATTTTGTGATTGTTAAAATTATATTGAATAAATCACTTACATGGGATAATTTTTTCAGGGATAAAATATTAATTTTAAATATATATTATAAATTTATATAGATATTATTATTTCCTAAATCATATAACATAATGACATATATTTTTTAGAATGAGTATTAATTCTGGAAAATATTTATAATTTCATATCCTGCAATCAATACATATATTTGATGAGATGGAATACTGATATAAATAAATATATTATTTTTCATAGAAGTTATTATTTGGACCATTAGTGTTGGGGGACACATTTGTATATTGATCTGTGATTCATCAGTAGGTCTAGTGAGACAAATTATTTTGTCTATATTAAACAAGGTTTTACCTATAGTTTAATTTTTAATGTGAATTGAATTGACAGTAAAGGTATCATGATCACTAAGATAATTATGAAAAATTAATATTAATTTATTGAATTATGTGTTTAGTTATTATTATACATGCAATTCTCCCTATGATATTATCTCTGGATTCATTATATTTACTATTTATTGGTAGATGGCATGTCTTTTTAGTTATTTACCTTTTCATATTTATTTTTCATTATCCAGTAATTTAAATGAAATTTGTTATTAGATATCATATTATATCATATTGTTAATTAATTGTTTATTCATTATCGATTCCAGAGTATATAATCCTTACCGAGCATCTGCGATCACCCTTATTTTGATCATTTCCCCTAGTTTTTGACGATGAATCCTATGAATGTATTTTAAAGGATTCTACGAATTTCCATTCATAATATAATATGTTTTTAATAAATTACCAATCTAAAATTCTTATCATATAGGCATATGGTTCTATAAAAATAATAAAAATATCAATACTTCAGGTATTCGACCCATTTTATATATGAATAAGTAATAACGTATGGTATAAGCTCTTAGCTTGTGTAGTCAGGGTCGTTACACAAAAACATCAATAATTCCATCTTTATATTATTATAAAATATTTATATCATCCAAGTATAATTTCTCCCCAATAATTTGAGATAAATACCCCTCATAATAATTAGTATGAACCATATAATTGACGCAATTTCAATTAAACATTCATGTTTATCACGGAACTAATATATGATCAATGGTTTTTTTCGTATGTACTATGTGACTTCCCTTCCTACTAAATTGATATGGTATATATATTTACAGAGCCAAACATACCGATGTTCATGTAGAATTACAATTTATGGTGAATTGTAGGAGTTTTAGGAATCACATTATCTAAAAATTCTACGAATAAGAGATATTTAATTGAGATGCAATCACAATTATAATAATAAAAATTATAATATACTTCAATATAAATTAATTGAGCTTGTAAGGTTATACTCTATGAAAATTTTTCAAACATAAAATAGTGGTTAGATCCTAAATTAATTTTTTATTTTTAGTTCATGACTAGAAGATAGGTCTATCACCCCTGAAATTTGTGATTTATTTCTATTTAAATAACATGAATTTATTTAATATAATGTGAGGCATACTACCCTGAGTATAAAGAAACCATCATATAGTAGACAATTATTACCAGAAAAATAAAATTTTAAGGGAAAATTATTAAACAAAATTAAGAAATAATATTCATACATATTTTAGAAAAATAAATCATATTGATATATATATACTAATTTTCAAAGTCATTATATGTTTTAGAAATAAATGTATCTTCAAATTTACATTAATTGATTTTTGAGATAATATAATATAAATAAATTTTTTCTATATTTTTAAAATATATAATAAAAATTTAAAATAATTTTTTGAAATAAAAAAATAAAAAAATATATTACAGTTATTTTTTTTGGTTTTTTTAAAAAAAATTGATTCTTCATTGAATTGTAAAAAATACAATTTTTTATTTTAAACCTTATTTTCATTAAAATCGTTTATAGTAATACATTTATTTTTAAATGTTTTTAATTTTAACATTAGAAAATTTTATTTATAAAAATCTGATATATTACATTTTAATTTATTTTATTTTGGTTTTTTGTAGAAAAATAATCTGTACATAAGATAACATATTTTTTAATAAAACTACTTTTCTTCAAATTTTGTTTGAGTATTTATAATCAATATTCAAAATATTTTTTTAAAATTAATTTGATAATATTTATTCTATTTATTGGATTATAAGAATAATTATTTTTATATAATTTCAATTTAATTTTTAGAAATAATTAACGGTAAATTGGTAAAAATTTGTAACCATGGTAAAGGTGAAAACATGTTTATCAATGGTAAACCAATAGATAAGGGTATGTATGATAATTAAATATTTATAAATTCAATTATATATATATATTTAGACCCCATAATATAATAACATTGAATCACATTTGATTTGGTATGAATTATCCTAAATATGGAATTGTTGTGTATATGTCTATTAAAAAATACTAAGTGTGTCATTTCTACCACTTACAAAAGGAGACCCGTCTTTTCTCGTAATTACACAAAATTAGGACATATTAATTTATGAAAAACTATCCATTTGTTTGGTAAAATTCTATAATCATTATTTATAGTTTATTTACTTAGACATATACCAATTCAAGGATCCATAACAATGGATATAAAGAAGGGTAATCGAATGATAGGTAATCATCCAAGGCTCCCACAATAAAATTCATTATTCTTTTACCAACTATAGAACTATATTATTCATTATAAAATAATGTATTCATTATTATTAAAATTAAAAAATGATATTATTAATATATATCCATCAATATTCACCTCATTTTCCATAATATTTGAAGTAAAACTATCACTCATACACATTTTTGGAAAACCACCACCACATACATATTCTATTTATATTCAATAACAATATTTAATTGATGGGTTTAATTATGGGTTTAATTTTAATAAATTTTATTTATGATATTATTATTATTTTTGAATTATAATTTCATGTATACCTTCTTACCTACCAATCTATTAGAAAATGACAACATCATTCATGGGTATGTGTGATGTATAGACCTTACAAAGCATTATGATTTTTTGTTCCCTTACAAATTATATAGATGGTAATAAGGTTATATTTAATGAATATAAGTGATATATATTAATAAATACTGATTTTTAAATGATGATTATTATTTACATTTCTTTGATTCCATCAGTTGAAATGTGAAAACAAAATTAATAAGCACATATGGCCTACTGTTTCAATACATGATGCAATTCATTTTTCATTATGAACATAGTAATGACGATAGAAAATATATCTATAATAAATTTATATTGCATTTTTATCATTATTAATATTTTGATATGATTGAACGATGATCAAACTACATATACCATAACAACAAAACCATAATTCTCATGAAAAATAAGACAATTAACACCTACAAACTATGATTTTAATAATTATGTTTTAATAAAGGACTCATACTATGAGATAAGTTGATAAAATATGATATAATAAGTATATAAATGATGCTATTATATAATAATAATTAATTTAAATTACTAATACTAATTTATATATTAATTTTGAATAAAATTTAATATAATCTATGATATTATCCTCTCACAATTATTTCTAAGTGGAACATGAAATATTGACTAATAGTTCCTTTATGTGGTAATTATACTAAAAATTAATGAGTTTTATGATGCCTATGATGAAAACTGGGGAACATATAACAAACATATATTGTTCCCCATGTAACACCCCAAGATTCTATGGTACGCTTCTCTTTGAATAATGTGATAGCGTGTGTTGTACGCAACACCGAGTTCTAACACACCATAACCAATCAAACTAGCCGTTATGAATAGTAATACCTACTTTTTGAAATTATATATATTTTATATTTCAAAATGGACTTCATTTTTGGATTTGGAATATCGAATTTAGCCTAAGGTGAAATTTTGTTACATTTCGGATAACTTTCATATTTTGATGAATAGTGAAAATTACTAAATTTTAATTAAAAACAACTTTTTTAATAAAAATAATTAATAGTGATAAATTATGAATTTGAGTGGTTTTAAAGTATATTTAGAATATATTTTTACCATTTAATATAATTTTGGTCATTGGACATAATTTTACAATTAAACCGAACATAAACAAGTGTCAATCTTTTGATAGTTATTATCTCTTAAAAACACGCTTTTTGTTTTGACAGCGGGAATTAATTTTAAATTAATTTCTGCCACTTCTGTGTTTTGAATTTAGAAAAATGGATTCCATATTTGGAATCAGGATTTTCAAATTGTGTAAATAGGTAACTTTTATTTTTAGACATTTTGAATAATTACTGCGGTAAATATTTTATTTACCATGGTTAAGGGTAAATCCGGTAAATAAGGGTTAAAAAATAATATTATAATAATACTAAATTACCCTAAAACGTGTCCTAGCCTTATTGGTTGATACATGTTAGACCATAGGCATCTTTGGGTCGATTTTGGGACCCCATGGTGCCACTTGTAGGTGATAAGGACACTTTATTTTAATTAAGTTAAAATGAATACAAAAATGACACAAGCATATATCTTTTAGCAAAACAATTTTTACATAGGGTTATATATGTTGGATTTTAGATTATGAATATTCATTAGAAAGATAAAAATATTTCCTACATATTCATAGTTCATTTATAATTTTTAGACATTAAATAATTTAATTTATTTATGACACAGTGATGATGAATTAATTACTATAATAGTGAAAAATTAAAATAATTGATATTATAAATACCCAAATAAATATAATATGAAACTTTTAATGAATTAAACTAATTTTCTAGGATAATATGATATATTAGGATTGATTTAATTGACTTTGTTTGAAGTAATCAATCTGTTATGAGTTTCACAAAAATCAACTATTGAATAGTGTCAAAATTGACATAAAAGAGTTCTTAAAACAAATATTATATTATTAATTGATATTAAATTCCTAAAAATCTAAGGTTCGGCCAAGAGACTTATATCATGATAGGTTCATCATTAATGGACCACTTGGGGGTCTCTTGGATGTATATAGTAAGTTTATTAACCATATTATATAAAAATACAAAGAGACATTGTAAAAGTGAAACTAATTAACTGAGAGTTAATACTTAAAGATAAGGTTAATATAAGTACCCAAACCTGTCTAAATTCTATTGGTTGAGTGGTTTGCGACCTATCCCCACCTTAAAATTTGAATAATCAACTTTTGAGCCATTAGAAATCGAATATTAATTTATTATAAATTAATATTTCTAGCTTTTCCAAAGGTGCCCCTCACCCCTCTTATAAAAGGGCACTCCTCCTTCTCATTTCTTCACACCTTCAAAGCCTTTTGGTTCGGCCAAACTCTGCCCAAATACTCTCCCAACATCCCTAACTACAACCTAGAGGCCTTAGTTTGATCAGAAAGCCAGCCTAAGGGGCCCTTTTGATCAAATCAAAAGGAAGAACCCGAAGAAGAGGTAATGTTTTCACCACCCCTTTTCAAGTTCCTTTCTTCTTCCACTTCTTCTTTCTTTGTTCTTACCATTCTAAAATAATAACTCCAGTATCTCACATATACTGTGATGTTATTATAAATATGGTACAACCATATTCAGTATTCTATCCACCCTTTGAATAACATGTCACCATACGTGCGTACGTACGACTTACCGTCTCCACGTCGTGGTGTAATTGTTATTCAATATATTATTATTTGGATGGGTATAATAATGATGTGTAACTCATGTAAATAATAAATATAACATGTTAATGATTCTGTATATATGATATACCATCCATTTATATATTATTTTAATATCAAAAGAATGATATTGTCGCTCATGCGTACGTACGGACTACCGTCTCCACGAACGCGATGAGATTCATTCTCCATCGTATCCATTCAAGTATAATTATCATTTGATGATTTAAAAATTATGTTTAAGGACTTGATATCATTCTGGATATGAATAAGATACAACAAACATGGCTTATGTAACAAAACATATAAAAGAAAATGAGTAAGTTAACATCCGAAACGACGATAATTCTAAGATATTATTAACAAATCAATGTTAAAAGATCATATATGATATCATATTAATATATATGATTGTTGTATAATTTAATAACAATTATTTCACCATTATACAGGAGGTTAACCTACCCCAACCAAGGAAAAGTACAAGGTAAGGGTTATTTCACAATCTCTTCATTATCCGAGGTTGTTTATACGTAATAATCTACTGGGATTTCTTTATCACCCACATCCATGTTTCTTCAAAATGTATTTCAAAACATATTTATTATTTACAATAATATGGGTTAAAGTAATTTATACCCTTGTTTGACTTTTTATAAGAGGTTTATAAAGGAATCTTTCCGTCGTTTTCAAAACAAGGTCCTTTTTAACCTTTTCGACAGAATTAAGGTAAGAATGTTTTTTTAACTTATACGGCAGGTGCGGCTATTTTCCGCCGTTATAAAATCTTCAAAGCTTCCCTTACAAGCTTATAAGAATATTTTCAAATAAAATGTTTTATTTTATATGGATCTTAAATGATTTCAAAATAAAAGGAGATATTTCTTTAAAAAGAATTTTGATTTCATCTATGTCAACATCCTTTGATGGATTTTAAGATTATTTGAAGTTGATTTATTATGATACAAAACTTCTATATTGTATTGAAGGTTTTGTGATATGTTTGACTATGGATGTGCTATTTTTATACCATTCCTAGTTTATGGTGAAAGTATTGACATTTCGTATGCTAGTTTTAATACGAATGTTTATGTTATGTTTAAACCTTTTCATATGGGAATGTATTGGACTTAATATGTGATGGGTGGAGCCCGCTATAGCTCCTCGATGCATCGGTAGGTCTCATGAGACAAACTAGTGTCTTGGAACAAGGCCTTGACAAAATCTTATTTGTAGTCTTGGTACGAGGCCTTGGCTATGTGGTTATGATAGTCTGGCATTATGCATTCCATCATTATGAAAGTGGTTATTGATTTTGCATGTGATTATTCGATTAGTAGAATAACCATGTGAATAAGTAAATGGAATTATTTCATTTTATTTATGCCATACTATGTTAAAAGTTCAAGTTTAAAAGGCTTTTCTTTTAGTTATACATTGCCTTAAATGTTTATTCTTATTTATGAAAGTTTCCGCTATATTGTTATCCTTACTGGGCATTTGAGCTCACCCCTTTTCTATGTTTTATTTTTCCCAGGATGTGAAGAAGTAAGTTATGAATGACCTACAGGGATATTATGAAGGGATAATAGTGTGGACTATGGAGAAATTATGTTGTTGTAGTAGTTTTTCATTTTATGATGTAATGTAAAACTTATGAATATATCTAGTGTTTCCAAGGCTACTAAACCAATCGGTCTTTCGAGATTTGATCTTTTTTGTGATCATGCCAATGTTATGTAATAATGCACCGACTCTGGGTAACGAGGGTCGAGGCGTTACAGTTGGTATCAGAGGAAGTTTAGTACAAACCTTAGAAGCTAGATTTAGATAAACTTTGATTAGAGCATGTAGACCTAAGATGAACTTTGAGGATTAGTATAGAAGAACTTCCTAGAATTTTGGTATTGTAGAGATTTTGTGAGTTTTCCGAGAAATACATCCCTGTCTGGATATGAGCAGGTAGAGGCGGCTCTGGCACAGATGTACCTAGGGGTAAAACCTGAAAACACCGCTTTGAGCTAGACTCGAATGGGAACTGGTGCACGACAACGGGCCTTGCTGCACTCTTGGTTACGACACTCCCGGGGGATATGCTTAGGATAACTCTCATTTTCTTTAAAAATCATTTTGAAGGGATTATGAGTATATACTTCCTCAAAGAAAACATTCTTATGATTCTGGATTATATCCATAAATAGTTCAATTTATGTTAAGTGTTTTATAAGTATGGGATTATGTATTTTGATTCATAAACTGATCTAGTTTATGCCATTGTTTAGAAATGGCGCCTAGTAGAAGAAATGGAAACCGTATCAATGCACGCACTCCATGTAGGGATTTCCCTCCTGCTCAAGATAATTATAGTGGAGCTGGTGATGCAACTGGTGCCGATCAGCTAATCACCATACTGGGACAACTTACTCAGGTTATGAATAATAACCTTACCCGTATGGAGCAACCTGATCCGCAGCGTGGAGGATCAATGTTAGATCGATTCATGAGGAAACAACCACCAACGTTCAATGGGAGTACAAATCCCTTAGTAGCTGAGAAATGGATATTTTCCCTAGAGAAAATATTTCAGGCTTTGGGGAGCAGTGAAAGGGAAAAAGTTATCATGGCAGTTTACCGCCTCACTGGAGATGCTGATCAATGGTGGTCATTGATTCAAAATACGAAGGAAGATGATGAAGTATCAAATATGGAATGGAGGGAGTTCAAAGATCTGTTTTTAGAAAAATACTTTCCTCGCGACCATCGAGCAGATATGGAAAGGCAATTTCTAAGTCTGAGACAGAAGGAGGATGAGAATGTCACAAAGTATGAGGCTAACTTTACAAGGTTAGCAAGGTACGCTGGTGATTATATACGTAACCAAATAAGTAAGATTGATCGTTTCTTTGATGGGTTAAAACCATTTCTTCGTCGAGCATTAGTATCACAATCCTTTTCGTCGTACGAAGACATTGTCTCATGTGCTATCAAGACAGAAAAGGAATTCTCTAAGTCTTATGACTTTAAAGAAAAGAAAGAGAAGAAGAGACCTGCTGATCAATCTGGGAATGGAAATAAAGGGAAGAAGGGAAAAGTTGAATATCCATCCTGTGGTAAATGCGGGAAGAAACACCCTGGTACTTTCTTGAAGGGAATGGGAGTCTGTTACAAGTGTGGTGAAAAAGGCCACTAAGCTCGTGATTGCAAGGGGAAGAAGGAAGCTACCAACGTTCAGTGCTATAATTGCAGGGAGATGGGGCATTATGCAAATGCATGTCCTAAGCGTCAGGAGAACCTACCTCAGAAAAGGCCAAGGGATCAAGGCCAGGCTTATTCTATCACTACTGCTGAGGTAGAAGCTACTAAAGACGTGGTGGCAGGTAATTTAATGGTTTCCTCAAGTTTAGAAAATGTATTATTTGATTCTGGATCATCACATTGTTTCATATCTTCCCAGTTTGCTAAGAAAATTAGATATTTCCAATTTGATTTAATAAGGGATTTTTCAATTAAAACTCCTAAGGGAAGTATCATTGCAACAAAGTTTTGTGAATCAGTCCCCATTAGAGCACATAAATGTTCTTTATCTGCTGATCTCATCGTCATACCTATGATTGAGTTTGATATAATCCTCGGTATGGACTGGATTTTGGACTATGATGCAAAGATTTATTGTAAGAAGAAATAGGTTACGATTCTTGATGATAATGATAAGGAACACCTTATCTTTAGAGCAGAATCGTCACCACCTAATTCTTATTTAGATCCACCCTCAATAGCTCAACTAAATTCAATTATTGGGGAGGAAGAGAATGAAATAACTGCGGGTGAGTAATGGAATGTTCAAATAGAGGATGTACCTGTTGTGAAAGAATTTGTAGATGTATTTCCGGAAGATTTACCTGGACATCCTCCAGAACGAGAAGTTAAGTTTTCCATTGATTTAATTCCTGGATCAAGGCCTATATCAAAGACCCCTTACAGAATGGCTACTGTAGAGTTAGTCGAACTAAAGAAACAACTAGAGGAATTGAGTAATAAAGGATTTATTCGCCCTAGTGTTTCTCCATGGGGAGCCCCTATTCTTTTTGTTAAAAAGAAAGATGGATCTATGAGGTTATGTATCGACTATAGGGAGATCAATGCTATAACGATAAAGAACAAGTATCCCCTACCTCGTATTGATGATTTATTTGACCAACTACATGGAGCTAAATACTTTTCAAAGATTGACCTTCGATCTGGATACCATCAGTTGTGTGTAAAGAAGGAAGACATTCCGAAGACAGCATTTCGAACCAGGTACGGGCATTACGAGTTTACTGTAATGCCTTTTGGATTGACTAATGCACCCTCTGTATTCATGGATCTGATGAATAGAGTTTTCAAGGAGTATCTCGATGAATTTGTGGTGGTATTTATTGATGATATCTTGGTATACTCCAAAACCTACGAAGATCATGAAAATCACTTGCGCATTATCTTGAAGACTCTGAGGAGGCATGAATTATATGGGAAGTTTAGCAAGTGTGAATTCTGGCTTCAGGAGATTTATTTTCTTGGCCATATTGTCTCTAAAGATGGAATCTCTGTTGATCCTTCTAAGACCAAGGCAATCCAAGAATGGCCAACACCTACGAGTATGACTGAGGTACGCAGTTTTATTGGTTTGGAAGGTTATTATCGACGTTTCGTCCAGAATTTTGCCCGATTGGCTAACCCATTAACGAAGCTCACACGTAAAGGGGTTAAATTTGTTTGGAAAAAAGAGTGTGAAGAATGTTTTGAAGAACTGAAGAAAAGATTAGTCAATGCTCCTATATTGACTCTACCTTCGGGGAATGATGGGTTCGTTATTTATAGTGATGCATCGAAGAAAGGACTTGGTTGTGTCCTTATGCAGAATGATAGAGTTATTGCCTATGCATCACGACAATTGAAAATTCATGAACAAAACTATCCTACTCATGATCTCGAGTTAGCAGCTGTGATCTTTGCTTTGAAGATATGGAGGCACTACCTCTATGGTGAAAAATGTGAGATTTATACTGATCACAAGAGTTTGAAGTATATTTTCTCACAAAAAGAACTCAACATGAGGCAAAGGAGATGGCTTGAATTACTCAAGGATTTTGATTGCACGATACACTACCACCCGGGGAAAGCAAACAAGGTGGCAGATGCTTTGAGTAGAAAAGACCATGGAGTTTTGAACAATATGAGAATTGAAAGGGATCCAATTTTCATAGATCTAGTGAAGATGGACATGGGAATAACCAGGGAAGGCGAAACATCATTTATTTTTCAAATGGTTGCCAAACCATCTTTAATAGAAAGGATTAAGAGTACTCAGACTGATGATGAAGAATTTCAAAAGAAGATTAAAGCTGTGAATGATGGGAGATTGAGAGACTTTGTGTATGAAGATGGAATTTTGAAATTTGGGAAGAGACTTTGTGTTCCCGATATACCTGATCTAAAAAGGGAATTACTGGATGATGCTCATAGTTCCAATTTCTCTATACACCCTGGGAGCACCAAAATGTATAGAGATTTGAAGGAACATTTTTGGTGGGACAACATGAAGAGGGAGATTGCTGATTTTGTGTCAAGATGTATGGTTTGTCAACAAGTGAAAGCTGGAAGGCAACAACCTGGAGGAGTCATGCAACCTCTTCCCATATCGGAGTGGAAATGGGACAATATTACGATGGACTTTGTCATGGGGCTACCAAAGACTCCTAGAAGGAATGATGAAATATGGGTTATTGTTGATCATCTTACCAAGTCAGCACATTTTCTTGCTATAAGAGAAGATCTACCCCCGGAACGTCTAGCAAGACTATATATTAATGAAGTTGTGAGACTTCATGGAGTACCCCTATCGATTGTTTCTGATCGTGATCCCCATTTTACTTCAAGATTCTGGAAAAGTCTTCAGAAATCCCTGGATACTGAACTTCATTTGAGCACTGCTTACCACCCTCAGACAGACGGACAATCATAACGGACTATTCAAACCTTAGAAGACATGTTGAGATCTTGCTCACTTGACTTTCAGGGTATGTGGGATCAATATTTACCTCTGGTAGAATTTTCCTATAACAATAGCTTCCATTCGAGTATTCAGATGACACCATATGAAGCGTTATACAGAAAGAGATGTCGTACACCAACCTGTTGGGATGACATCGGTGAAAGAAAACTTGTAGGTCCAGAACTGGTGGAGGAAACGATGGAAAAGGTGAAGGTAATCCAAAATCACATCAGAGCAGCTCAAAGTAGGCAGAAGAGCTATGCCGATAATCGAAGGAAGGATTTGGAATTTCAAGTCGGTGATCATGTTTTCCTGAAGGTATCTCCATGGAAGGGAGTCATACGTTTTGGTAAGAAAGGTAAATTGAGTCCCAGGTACATCGGACCCTTCGAAATTTTAGAACGAATTGGGGTTGTAGCTTACCGATTGGCAATGCCGCCAAGTCTCTCTAAAGTTCACGATGTGTTCCACGTATCTCTATTGAGGAAATACATGCCTGACCCAACGCATGTACTCACCTATAGGGAATTAGAACTGGAACCTGACCTGTCTTATTGCGAAGAGCCCGTCAGTATTCTTGATACGAGAAAACAAGTACTGAGAAACCGGACGACGCGTCTGGTAAAAGTTTTGTGGAGAAACCATAAGATGGAAGAGGCAACGTGGGAACCCGAGGAACTTATGATGAAGAACCACCCGAGTCTTTTCATGTGATAAGTATTCTAGAAATTTCGAGGACGAAATTATTTGAAGGAGGGGAGAATGTAACACCCCAAGCTTCTACGGTACGCTTCTCTTTGAATAATGTGATAGCGTGTGTTGTACGCAACACCGAGTTCTAACACACCATAACCAATCAAACTAGCCGTTATGAATAGTAATACCTACTTTTTGAAATTATATATATTTTATATTTCAAAATGGACTTCATTTTTGGATTTGGAATATCGAATTTAGCCTAAGGTGAAATTTTGGTACATTTCGGATAACTTTCATATTTTGATGAATAGTGAAAATTACTAAATTTTAATTAAAAACAACTTTTTTAATAAAAATAATTAATAGTGATAAATTATGAATTTGAGTGGTTTTAAAGTATATTTAGAATATATTTTTACCATTTAATATAATTTTGGTCATTGGACATAATTTTACAATTAAACCGAACATAAACAAGTGTCAATCTTTGGATAGTTATTATCTCTTAAAAACACGCTTTTTGTTTTGACAGCGGGAATTAATTTTAAATTAATTTCTGCCACTTATGTGTTTTGAATTTAGAAAAATGGATTCCATATTTGGAATCAGGATGTTCAAATTGTTTAAATAGGTAACTTTTATTTTTAGACATTTTGAATAATTACTACGGTAAATATTTTATTTACCATGGTTAAGGGTAAATCCGGTAAATAAGGGTTAAAAAATAATATTATAATAATACTAAATTACCCTAAAACGTGTCCTAGTCTTATTGGTTGATACATGTTCGACCATAGGCATCTTTGGGTCGATTTTGGGACCCCATGGTGCCACTTGTAGGTGATAAGGACACTTTATTTTAATTAAGTTAAAATGAATACAAAAATGACACAAGCATATATCTTTTAGAAAAACAATTTTTACATAGGGTTATATATGTTGGATTTTAGATTATAAATATTGATTAGAAAGATAAAAAGATTTCCTACATAGTGATAGTTCATTTATAATTTTTAGAAATTAAATAATTTAATTTATTTATGACACAGTGATGATGAATTAATTACTATAATAGTGAAAAATTAAAATAATTGATATTATAAATACCCAAATAAATATAATATGAAACTTTTAATGAATTAAACTAATTTTCTAGGATAATATGATATATTAGGATTGATTTAATATACTTTTTTAGAAGTAATCAATCTGTTATGAGTTTCACAAAAATCAACTATTGAATAGTGTCAAAATTGACATAAAAGAGTTCTTAAAACAAATATTATATTATTAATTGATATTAAATTCCTAAAAATCTAAGGTTTGGCCAAGAGACTTATATCATGATAGGTTCATCATTAATGGACCACTTGGGGGTCTCGTGGATGTATATAGTAAGTTTATTAACCATATTATATTAAAATACAAAGAGACATTGTAAAAGTGAAACTAATTAACTTAGAGTTAATACTTAAAGATAAGGTTAATATAAGTACCCAAACCTGTATAAATTCTATTGGTTTAGTGTTTTTCGACCTATACCCACCTTAAAATTTTAATAATAAACTTTGGAGCCATTAGAAACTGAATATGAATTTATTATAAATTAATATTTCTAGCTTTTCCAAAGGTGCCCCTCACCCCTCTTATAAAAGGGCACTCATCCTTCTCATTTCTTCACACCTTCAAAGCCTTTTGGTTCGGCCAAACTCTGCCCAAATACTCTCCCAACATCCCTCACTACAACCTAGAGGCCTTAGTTTGATCAGAAAGCCAACCTAAGGAGCACTTTTGATCAAATCAAAAAGAAGAACCCGAAGAAGAGGTAATGTTTTCACCACCCCTTTTCAAGTTCCTTTCTTCTTCCACTTATTCTTTCTTTGTTCTTACCATTCTAAAATAATAACTCCAGTATCTCACATATACTGTGATGTTATTATAAATATGGTACAACCATATTCAGTATTCTATCCACCCTTTGAATAACATGTCACCATACGTGCGCACGTACGGCTTACCGTCTCCACGTCGTGGTGTAATTGTTATTCAATATATTATTATTTGGATGGGTATAATAATGATGTGTAACTCATATAAATAATAAATATAAAATGTTAATGATTCTGTATATAAGATATACCATCCATTTATATATTATTTTAATATCAAAAGAATGATATTGTCGCTCGTACGTACGTACGGACTACCGTCTCCACGAACGCGATGAGATTCATTCTCCATCGTATCCATTCAAGTATAATTATAATTTGATGATTTAAAAATGATGTTTAAGGACTTGATATCATTCTGGATATGAATAAGATACAACAAACATGGCTTATGTAACAAAACATATAAAAGAAAATGAGTAAGTTAACACCCGAAACGACGATAATTCTAAGATATTATTAACAAATCAATGTTAAAAGATCATATATGATATCATATTAATATATATGATTCTTGTATAATTTAATAACAATTATTTCACCATTATACAGGAGGTTAACCTACCCCAACGAAGGAAAAGTACAAGGTAAGGGTTATTTCACAATCTCTTCATTATCCGAGGTTGTTTATACGTAATAATCTACTGGGATTTCTTTATCATCCACATCCATGTTTCTTCGAAATGTATTTAAAAACATATTTATTATTTACAAGAATATGGGTTAAAGTCATTTATACCCTTTTTTGACTTTTTATAAGAGGTTTATAAAGGAATCTTTCCGTCGTTTTCAAAACAAGGTCCTTTTTAACCTTTTCGACAGAATTAAGGTAAGAATGTTTTTTTTAACTTATACGGCAGGTGCGGCTATTTTCCGCCGTTATAAAATCTTCAAAGCTTCCCTTACAAGCTTATAAGAATATTTTCAAATAAAATGTTTTATTTTATATGGATCTTAAATGATTTCAAAATAAAAGGAGATATTTCTTTAAAAAGAATTTTGATTTCATCTATGTCAACATCCTTTGATGGATTTTAAGATTATTTGAAGTTGATTTATTATGATACAAAACTTCTATATTGTATTGAAGGTTTTGTGATATGTTTGACTGTGGATGTGCTATTTTTATACCATTCTTAGTTTATGTTTAAAGTATTGACATTTCGTATTCTAGTTTTAATACGAATGTTTATGTTATGTTTAAACATTTTCATATGGGAATGCATTGGACTTAATATGTGATGGGTGGAGCCCGCTATAGCTCCTCGATGCATCGGTAGGTCTCATGAGACAAACTAGTGTCTTGGTACAAGGCCTTGACAAAATCTTATTTGTAGTCTTGGTACGAGGCCTTGGCTATGTGGTTATGATAGTCTGGCATTATGCATTCCATCATTATGAAAGTGGTTATTGATTTTGCATGTGATTATTCGATTAGTAGAATAACCATGTGAATAAGTAAATGGAATTATTTCATTTTATTTATGCCATACTATGTTAAAAGTTCAAGTTTAAAAGGCTTTTGTTTTAGTTATACATTGCCTTAAATGTTTATTCTTATTTATGAAAGTTTCTGCTATATTGTTATCCTTACTGGGCATTTGAGGTCACCCCTTTTCTATGTTTTATTTTTCCCAGGATGTGAAGAAGTAAGTTATGAATGACCTGCAGGGATATTATGAAGGGATAATAGTGTGGACTATGAAGAAATTATGTTGTTGTAGTAGTTTTTCATTTTATGATGTAATGTAAAACTTATGAATATATCTAGTGTTTCCAAGGCTACTAAACCAATTGGTCTTTCGAGATTTGATCTTTTTTGTGATCATGCCAATGTTATGTAATAATGCACCGAATCTGGGTAACTAGGGTCGGGGCGTTACACCCCATCTCATTATGTTCTATATTGAATGTTATTAAAGTGGTAAGAGTTTTCTGTTTTAATCTCATTGATTATCGTGATTTTTTATTATGTTTACAATGATGAATTTTATTTAAAAATCTATCATGAATCAAATAATTTTTTTTATGAAAGAGATATTAATGGATATTATATGTTTTCATTCCATTTTCTCTCTTTTTGTAATAAATATAATGATGATTTTTTTATGAAAAAACAAACCATGTATTTATTTTCAAATGAAAATATGATTTTTCTGTATACAGCTCATAAAAAATGTTTTTAGGTATTATTTATATATTATCCTATATTTTTTATTTTTATTTTTTCTATTATTTAATTCATAAATAATATTTTCAATTAAACATTGTTTTCTTTTTTAAGAATGACTTAATTATAATTTTTAGTTGAAAATGTGGATTAAATCATTTTTTTTTCAAAATTATAGAATGATACGTTTTTCAAATTGTCATGATTTCTCAATGATTTGAAGATTACTTTAAAATTTTGAAATTTTAATTTCAAATAAAAAAATTTCCAAAAAAATTCATAAATTTTATGATTTCTAATCTGGATTTCATAATTAAATGATCAATTTACATATGAAAATTTTTAGTAAATTTATTATTGATTTTTTCATCTATGATAACATCCCTACATAATAATTATGATTTACTAGAGATATGAACCAACAACACCATGAAATTTTGTTATTTGTGTATCTTTCGATGAAGATAATTCATGGATGATTCTATGAATCTTGTTTAATTACCATGGGTTAATTATACTATAATGAAATCATTTTGAAACCAATTTTTCTTCCATGGGGTTTTCTATGATGATATGATAAAATATTTTTGAATCATATATTATTTCTTTGGGTTATACTATGATGTGTTTTTAACGATATCATGGGACACATATGTATGATATTATTTATGTGGGGGTGTGAATATAATTATATATTAATGAAATGAATTAAGAAATGATTGATATCTCATGATATAATAAATACAATATTATAGAGTGAAAAATGTGGTTTAGGGAACCTTATCCAATAAGATAGTCATAGTACTGAAACTTTATTGTGGATTAGATGGAATGTGGAGTGAACCTAATCCCTATTTATAGTCTTGGATGTTATAATTAACAAAAGAAATGATTTCCTAGGATTATGTGTATCCCAGAAAAGCATGTCTTAAGCCAATTTTATATTTTCATGGCTCTTGTTCAGTGATTCAATTAAGATTCATTTTTACTAACTATCATGATTTATTGTATGAAACGTGATTATGATCAACTATATATTGGTTAAGGTTTTAAAATGCAATGATAATGTTATCATACCATTATTATCATGTTATGATTACGTTGTCATTGATATCCTCAAGTTTACCATTACTGAGAATCTATAACCTCCTTTGTCTACCATTATTGAGCATCTGTGATCCACATTTTTTAATTATCATTTCTTTAGGTTAGGAAGAAAGGTTTTAATTATGATATATCTAAAAAGATTATGAGTTATGATAATCTTAGTGGAAGTTCATATATATATATATATCATGTGAAAAAAAATTTGTGTATCTAATCATCTGAATAAACAAAACATACATGATTTTGATTGAATAATATTATTAGGTATTGTATATTAATGTAATAAGATATAGTTATTCAGAAATAGTATAGATCCCTGTTGATTGTGTCAGTGAATGGATGATCTACATTGGGATACCAGTTTAATGAAAAAATTAGTTATATACCATATAATAGTCATTTTTATAGAATAAATTCATATGTTATGTTAATGATAAGAGTGTGGTTATCCTATAAAAAATATTTTTTGATTCTATAAGTGGATTTGGTTTTGGAAAAAATGTTTCATGGGGAATCAAACCCAAAAAATAGTACTATGATTATATAATCACCATAATTATATTTCATTGTGATTGTTTCCTATTTGGGCACCTGGTTTTAAACTCATGGGGGTTTTCTTGGGTTAATTAACATTATCATGATAAAAAATCATGGAATATTTTTATAGATGAATATCATTGAAAACATTTTTTAATACTAATATGAAATAGATTTAAAATATGATTTCATGATTTTAACATATGGAAACTATCTTTTTGATTATGTGGTTTCCCAAACTGAATATTTTTTCCCACACAACGGTTTTCGATTTTAGTCAATGGATGAATCCTAATGAAATTGTGTTGATGTTTAATCTAATTGATATTATATTGATTTTCATCTAATTAAATTATTTTTATGACTGATGGACGTAAAAATGTTATTGTTATTATGAAAGAGTCTCAATCCGTAAAAATGATGATATTTTAAATGAAAAAATGATGATTCAACATAATGTTGATTCCTTCATGAGAAACATCCACCTTGTTATAGTGGGATTAATGATTAATGATATTTACAAATATGATCATCTTTGTTTTGGAACATTAACAAAATTATTAGTACATGTAAATGTTTAAGGATATTAGGAACATTTTTTTATCATTTTTTGAATTCTTTGATCCATTTGATATTTATTTAAGATCATTATGGAAGAAAAAATAATCATTAATAATCATCATTTGTGAAAAAAGATGGGCTTATGGATTAAATTGAATAAAATATAAAATCATAAATTGGATCTAATAGTATTTTAGTTTTTATTGTCACATAAATGGTAAGTTTACCCTGATATTTCAAAATATTTTCTTGAAAAAAGATATTTTATTAGCTATATTTTTATTAATCGATGGTCATTTTCAAACATATTTGGTTTATGGTTTGTTAGTCATTAAAATTCTTATGATCATTTATTTTATTATGATAAATGATCTCCACCACTTTCCATAATTATTAATAAATTATTTTTTTCATTGCATACATATATTTTTAATTCCCTCTCATACAAAGAGTCATAGCTTTGTGTTATTTTAGTTGATATTTGTACATCAATTTCTCTATTATCAAGAGAAAGTTTAATTAAAAATTATTAAAATGTGGTTTCTAAAAAATAGTATTTTGAAATTATGAATCATTGATGACCTAGATACAAATCAAATTGTGAAGATATAGTTTATTAATTGGAGGAAAATGAAGTATCATGATCATTTAAATGGTAAAATTTGTTTTATAGAGTATATGATACACAACATTGAGCCTAAAAAAACCATGTAATATTTTTATGTAAATTCACTCATAATATCATAGATATTAAAATGGAATGTCTGAATAGTTTATTCCACATAATAAAATATAGACAAATCATTAAATCAATAAAAATATATATATTAATGAAGAAGAAAAAAATTAAGCAATTATTTAATATTGTCATTTTAATCTTCAAAAATAAGTATTTTTTGAAAATGGACTTCACTTAATTTTTGTAGATAATATTATAATTAATTACTCAAAAATATAAATATATTATATATTAAAATATATATAATTTTTAAACAATCATATTTAAATAATATTAGATTCAATATTTATTAATTTTCTATGAATATTGATTTTACTCTCAATAAAAAAATAAGGATTATTATTGAAAACTATATATTTGTTTCCTGAAATAAAAATGTACAATTTATTTTTGTATAAAATAAGATTGAATTATTTTATATTTTTTATTATTAATCTATTTATGTTTTTTTGAATCAATGTTATGTTATAATTTGGCATAAAAACTTTTTTATACTAAAGAGAGTTGTTTTTGAAAAAATATTCTCTCTTGTGTTTTTAATCTTAATCTAATAATGATTTATACCATATCTATTAATTTAATCTTCAATAATAAATTCCATATTTGTTATAAGGATATAAAAATTTGTTAAATTGGTGCCCATATTTTGTTTGTAATTTTTAATACTTACCATAGTCAGTAATTGTTAACCCTGTAAGGGTAAATCATGTAATTATGGTTAAAAATAATTTTATAAGGACTAAAAATGACCCAAAACATTATTTTAACTAATTTGATGGGTTTATATCAGCAATTTGTAAACAATAATATAATATATGGAAAAATGGTGACATATTTCATGAATTTTGTCCATTCTAAAATTCAAGTAATCGATAATGATATAAATTATACTTTCTTTCAATTAATATCTATAATATTTTCTTATAGTTATAAAAATCATATTATTAGATATAAATATTAATTTGGAACATAAATAATTTTTTTAATAGTAATGTATTTATATTTTTTATTGAAGAAATTGTTACCTTAAATTCTTACAGAACACCGACATAAATTTTATTTAATTAATAATATAAAATAAATTATTTCGAAAATATTAAAAGTAAAATAACTTTTATTTATATTTTAAAAAATTAAAGATAAATATAAAATGTTAATAATTTTTTGATGTATTTTCTTTTATTTACATTAAAGTCGTGCCGTTTCAATGTCAATTTAGATGAATATTTCCATAATTGACATTAACAATATTAAATAATAAATAATATATTATTAAATGATAAAAAATTCATAAAACAACTACCTGCATACAAGTGAATAAAATGTGTTTTATAATACCCCCCATGATCCATTTTTGATACTTTTTTTATTTAATAGAGATTTTGTGAAATCATTATTATAAAAACATTGATAAGGTGTAAAGTATTAAAAGGGTTAACGAGTGGATAGAACCAAAATGTAATGGTAAAAAATAATATAACATTTTTTAAATTTGAATAGATTATATTATTTATAACCATACTCATCTTAGATGTTATATATGTAACATTGGATACATTTTATTATGTTAAAAAGGTTATTTTAATTTAATACATTATGATATTAGGAAAATGTCTCTCCCCTCCCATATAAAATGGAACATGGACTCTTTTATTCAGACTTCAATATACAATCAGGATGAACCTTAAAAACCAAAATACCTTCATATAATCCCTAGAAACATTCAATTGGTCTTTTTTAGGTGTAATAATAATCATAGAGGTCATATAGTGTAAATCAATGATGATTGTTTGAGTAAGACGTATAGAATTTAACCAAGTGTTTTTGTGTTATTTCTTCATCCATCTCCAAAACATTTTATTCAACCATTATCACTTAATAAAATCAATATATTCTATATAATAAGACATTATCATGTTAATTTTACAATAAATATAAATCTACTTTTTTCATTACATTGGAAACTAAACCATTATATTTGTGTATAACCGACTATAACATTATGAACCGATGTAATGCTTTTCCATCATGACCTATCACAATATAATATAAATATTGATTTATAATATATATATATATATATTAATAGAATATTAATTAGAATATAAATATATGATATCATATACTTCTTTACCATCCCTTTTATTGAAAATTTATAATGTCTTCCATGCATACATGTTGACTGCAACCTCAATGAGGCAATGTGATTTATTTTTCTTTATAACATAATATGGATAATATATATAAATAATTAGTGAAATATATATTAATATATTTATGATATAGTTATAATTACATAATTATAAAATAACATTTAATCTTAATTCAATAATGATTTTTTAAGAATAGAAATGTCACTAATTGGTATGTATAACCTCCAATTTTCATTAATGTAATTTGAATCATTTTTTATAATCATATTTAATTATTGTTTTTAAAAGTTTAATTGGATTATTAAAAATAATAATTATTTCATGATTATTTTTATTCTAATTATATATTAATTTCATCATCAACAATATGATACCTACCGAATTCATTTTGTGTATATGTCCCGAATATATTCAAAACCTCTGATGTGACATAAATTGATTAATTATTTTATTATAAAAAAAATAAAAGGAATAATAAATTTGAATTTTTTTATATGAAACTATATAATTTATTTATGTATAATTTTTTAGAATATAAAAAATTAATGTAATATTTTAAAATCATGGAAATGGATGCATTATTTTTTACCCCTTATTTTAAATTTTTCAAGGTTTATACATAAATATTTATCTTACATATCCATATTATTAATATAATTTTGTAGATGTTGTTTATGGTCATAAATAAATTAAAAAGGATATTTTTAGTATATTTTTACTTTCAATCAATTTTTTTAGAAATAATATTTTACAGATCATTTTAAAAATCATTATAAAAGAAAAAAAAATTCTATATTAACTAAATATGCGTCAATTGTGTTTACCACAACCAGAAATATTATTTTATTATTGGATTACATATAGGTTTTTTTTAAAATAAAAACACTTATTTTATTTATTATATGTTTTAATGACAAAGGACTCAAATGGTATGAAATTTTCAATATCATTAATTTCGTTCTAATTGGTTCATATAGTATTTGTATTAGCATAACATTGAAAAAACAATGATTTTAAGTGTTATTATTATGTTACACTTATGGGGAATTTTTTATAATGATATATGATTATATTATAATAAAAGGATAGTGAGTTCTATTAAAAACCAGTGATAGTTGGTTCTATTTTATCCATCCAATTAATTAGTTATGATTGATGTATTATGATTAATATTAATGGTATTATATTTTTTTACCATAACTATTAATCCATTTATAACTATGAAGGTTATTAAAATAGTAACCATGATGTTTTTTCCATTAGTAACTATGAAGTTGGTTATAAATATAATAGTTATATTAACGTAATTTCTCATGTTACCTATATGATTAATTTATTCATGATATATTTTTAATAAATTTATATGGTTTTACAAGGTATTATAATGATGCTATAATTAAAGAAATTAGTTTTCAAACTCATCCATATAAAAATTGTAACATTATGAAATAAATTTTATTATATTTTGTTATTGAAAGGAATCCATGAATAGTAAAAAAAATTCCTCTGATAATTTTGTTAATTTTTTATCAGAAATCAATTTAAAGAGAGGTTTATATATAGTTTATGAATTTACTGATTTTGAACCCATAGTTTATTTTGATAATGGAAACATCTGTAGATTCATTAATAGAATAAATATTTCTTTATTATATTTATATTCTACATTCTGATATTTGTTTCTCATTATATGTTTGAATTTTTTTTGATGGGATGTTAAAGAAGATTTCAGACAAGGATGGGGTCAGGATGAATATTTTGAATAAGCTTCATGAAAATGAAATAATTTATATCAAAAATAAATTTTATTTTGAGAAAATGTATAAAATTATTTATTCTATATATTTTGATGTACAATTTATTTATGTAAATATTATAGTTTAATTATCTAAAACTATAATCAATAAAGATCCTACATTGTATAAGCATGAATTAATAACTTAATACTAAAAATTATTTAATTTTCATGTTGTTTTTTATATTATGCATAAGTGGTCTATTTATATATTTTTTAGAGTTAACCATATTTTACCATGTGTATAATTTAATAGATATTTAACATTTTTAGGTTTAATGTGTTGGTTTAAAATAATAAGATGATTATTTTATATAACCTCATAGGTTAAGACATTTTGGTTTTTTTTATTTTATTGAGATTATTTTTTTCATGGATAAACAACATAGGTATAATGGATATAATAGTTAAATAATTAGAGAATATATACAAGTCCATATTCATTTAAACATTAAAAAATTTCATTTTGTGTTTTAATATTGTTCTCTTTAATAGAGTAAATTTCATTTATCATAATGAAATTAGAAGGATCTCACACAACCATTTTATCACATCAAGATGAATTATTCATTTTTACCATGGAAAAATTTTGTTCAAATAATATTGAATGATTTTTTAAAATCTAATTAACCTATATGATTCAATTTTATATTTCCAATACCTTTTAAATTCTCTAATATTTTATGTATTAGGGTTTAACATTATTTTTATATAAGTATTTCGCCACATTCACCTAATTTTTCATGGGAAAGATAATGATGTACTTCAAAATATCATTTCTTTATATATGTAATTCTTGCTAAAAGATATAGAGGACACAAAAATAATAAAAAATTTCTTAATGCCTCATTTTTTGTAATGAATTATTTTAATATATTCTATGTATGAAGAAATATTGGGATAATATTGATCAATAATAAGGTAATATTTTATATCATCTATTTATAAGAATAATGTAATAATGAATCAAATTAAAAACTATGGTTAATTGTTTATGAATAATGTTGAAATAATGATTTGTTTATCGATGATATTATGATATATACTAAATAATAAGAAAATCACAAAACAACCAAAGATTATTATTTGTAACCAGCCATAAACATCACATAATCTAAATATCTTGTCATGAATTAATATTATTCCAATAGATAGGATTATTTCCATTTATATTTTTAGATTATTTGGTCATTAGACATACAAAAAACCATTATATTAAATTTTATACACTTTATCTCACTATCCACTTTTTTTATAAAGCAAAACCATTCTATTATAACATTCTTTTTCCTAAAACAAAATCATTATTTTCATGTTGGCCTCATACTTTTCAGTACCAATATTTAATACACTATATATAACATTCTAAATTGTAGAATGAGATCAAAATTCATAATACAGGACTTAAAAAATAATGAAATAATTACTCCATTAATAACACTAAAAAGATACTTTTTAAAAAATAAACAATGGCATTTGAATAAATACATTATTACCCAAGAATGTAATTTTATTACACAAATATTTTCACGAAAAAGTAATAATAAATTAAAATGATAAATAAATATCAAAATGGATTATTTAAATAAATGAAAATGATATGAAAATTCGTTCAGAAAGTTATACTTCTCACCATTAAGGATACTCAAATTCATTCCTTTTTCAACAAAAACATTGGTTTATAACTTCTTGAAATATTATGATATCTATAAAAACACAATGCAATCATAGATAAATAATATTTTCAATAATGATTCATTTTAATCATACTACTATTTCATATGAAATAACATTGATTTATTTACATAGAATAACCATTATGGCTACATTGTGATTGACAATCATATTTACAGTTGAAATAACCATCATGATTATACATGGAATAACCCTAACAGTTATGTTCTAATCATTTGTCATACCTCTTGTATTTTAGGGATAACACATACCCACCAATACTTGTTTATAATGCTACCACCAGTCATAATAAACAATCCCCATGAAACATAACATAATGACAACTCAGAAAAGATTACATCCTAAATACATTCTATGCATGCATATAAAAACATTTCTTGATAATTATATGTCTATTCCATTTCAAAAATATTATTGAAAATTATTAGAAAATATTGGAGTATGGGATTATATTGATGAAAAAAATGGATGATTGTAATGGTTGTAAAAAATAAAATAATACTTAATGTGAAATAAAAATACAATGTCTTCGTATAGGATAAAATAAAACATTACATTTTTATTTTCCTAAACATTCCAAGAAAATATTCATTTTGAATTACTTTTAAATAATTTCAAATGACAAATAAGAATTAAATTTTAATTATTTTATGTTTAGAAAAATATTTCAATAAAATAATATTAAAATATTTACATGGCAGAAAATGAGTTTGAAGAGAATAATTAAAACATGATTTCTAACAGTATCCCCTTACCATGTACCCAAATCATTATGTGTGTACCATTTATTAAATAATTATATAATGTAGTTGATTATTTATTTTATTTAAAACCATTTTCAAATTCATTACTACTAATATTTTACAAATTAATACTCTATACACAATTACTTAATCAATTATGTTCGTGATAGATGATTGATGATATTCATCTCTCATGTCCAAATGACCTCAATAGAATGAATGTGGTCAAAGTGGTAAATTTTTCATCATCAGCAAAACAATTATCATGATATAATTATCATTTTATTACATGAATTATAAATTAAGTAACATTCATAAATTTTGGTTGTTACAAATGAACCAGGTTTTAATCATGAAGATGGTTGGTTGTAAAAATGAAAATGTAACAATTTCATTTTTCAATGATTATTATCAAAAGATGTTAAGTATTATTTTATCCTTCCATGATGATCATAATATCATATAAACCATATTTCTGGGATAAATATTAAAATATATATGTATTATCTGTGTTTTGCGAGGATGAGAGAATTATATCATCTGTTTTTTAGATGTCGACTAATAAAAAATGATTTTTATCTATTGTGGGGGTATTAACTGCACAAGATAAAGGAGAAGTTAAAAATCCCTTTTCTCAATGCTAGAAAATCATTAATAATGGGGTCCTTTAACAGTTCTTTTTTAGCGTTATTAATGGGGGTCTTTAATATTTCAAAAAAATTGCTATTAAAGGGTGCCCATTATCAACACTTATAAAAATGTGCAGATAAATCCCTTCTTTATCCTCACTAGTTAAAATTCTATAATAAAAAATGTATTTATAAAAACTCTTTAAAATGTTCTGATAAAGGGTAAATTTCAAAATAAACATTCAAAATAATATATAAATATATTTATAAATTTATATTGATATTAATATATAATTAATTTTAAATATATTTTAGATAACGCTAAATATAAATTTACATATAATACATATGGTATTTAGTGAAAATGGATTATAATTCTAAAAAATACCTACAAACCCAAAACACTAGAAAAACTGATAATAACTCTAAACTCCCTTTAAACCCATAAATATATTCTGAAACCCCACAACACCAAAGTGATCATAACATTTTATACATGAGTCATTTTCAGCTACAAAATCAGTCAAAGAAAAGCTTATGAATAAATCTAAAACCAAATGATATATAAATCATGTGATAATCAAAGGATAAAAATATATTATAGTATCACAAAAGGTAGTAATAGAACTGGAACTTCAAAGAGGCATAACTATTGATCTAGGTGTTTTTATGGTCTCAAAAACATATTAAATCAAATCCCATGATGAACCCAAATCCATAGTGGTTATATGAATGGTTTCTATGAGATCGATCAATTTTTTAAAGTCACAAAATTCCCAAAAAGAATCCCAAACCAAGTTTTAATCATGGTACCTACATTTCTTACAATTCAATTGGCTATGACATCTGACATGGGTGTCCTTCTGGCTTGTAACACAAATCATACAGAATATCATTTATTGAACTCCAATTTCAATGGTTTTGAAGCTCAAACAGACTCCCAGATGAGATGTTAAGCTCATTTATTTATTTATATGGGTTTATAGAGTTTCATAACATTTTTATAATTTTTTTAGTTAACAACTATTAATATATATATATATATGTACGTATTTATATATGTATATATATTAAAATATGTGGATAAAAATATATAATGATACATATATAGATATACTATATAATGTAAAAAACATTATAGGTTAGTGGAAAAGGCATTGGTGTATAAATTGGTGGTCTAAGTATCAAAACATTCCGGATGCAAGGGTGCATGTAAGGGGTGTGATTTTATAACTTGTTGATAAATTGGTGTGTTAAGAACTAATAAGGTGGGTGGGGATTCAGACATAAAATGGGGGTGGGTGTGAAAATATTTATACCCTTTATCAGTGGACCCTTTACCAGTTAATTTTTAGCACTATTAATGGGGGGTTTTAAAATAACTAAGAAAATGAAGATAATGGTTACATTAAACAGTGTTAACAAAATCATAGCTAATATACCACGTTATCAACAGTAAAAAGTATAGATAAAAGACCCTTTATGACAATTTTTTATCACTGTTAAATGGGGTGTTTATCAGTTATTTATATGATCATTATAAAAACATCACAATTAAAATTTCATACATTATTAGAAAATCTATAAAACTGATAATGATCTCTTACTAGTTTTGTTAAAGCCCTAATTTAAAGTAGTGTAGTCCACACATACACAAGAATGACATAATCATTTATCAATGAATGATAGTGTAGGAAATGATGTTTTATATTTACATTTTAAAATTAAATGTATTTCATTAATATCATATTTATAACTTAAATCCATCATTATCACCATTCAAGATAGTTGGTGTTAGAAAACACATTACATTAGGCTATGAGGTGGTAGTCCCTTATACACATGGATGATAGATTCCTTTTTCATTTAATGAATGTTGTAGATGGATATAGGTTATGAAATTTACATAATAAAATAACATTATATGGGATATAATAATGATAATATATAATTTTGTACAAGGAATATTTGATAGATGTGGAATTATAAATAAAAAATGTTCATTTAAGAACAATACATCTTCTTTGGATGTCCTTTGGTTATATACCACTTTATACTTGTAATGATGGTATTCTGCCATAAATAATTCTCATAGAATTTTTAAAGGTATTTAGCTATAGTAGACCAAGATTCTAGTATGTAACCCTTAATTTGATTTTTTTATTTATAAATTATAATCATGAAGGATGGATGTGTTAGGTGAACATTCAAGGGGTTTTCCTGTCTAAAGGGGAAGTGCACGTGCTGCACAAGGTTTTTCTAAACTGTGTAGAATTTCTAGGAGAAAACATTCTCTTTGGAAGATATTGGATAGTAGCTTTAAGAAAACCTCTGCATGGTTAGGTAGAACTTTCAATTAGGCCAAAGGTGGGTTACAATAAGGTAGTATGTAACACATGGTTTGCGCACAGTTTGTCAAACTGTGGGAACTAACCGCCCACAGAGTATAAGATAGATCCTAAAAATAATATCTCATCGTTTTAACTAAAACACCATTTCTTCATCTTGGTGGACCTAACTCAATTTTCTTCTCTTTTAAATGTTAGATAACCTCTCCCAATTGATCTGGAATCAATTCAGAGCCCTCCCTTTGCGATTTCAAGCCTGATTCATGAGGTAAGAGTCGTTCTTCACCGTTCTTCTCACATTTTATTGGATATACATAGATATACTTCTCATCTCCTAAAAGTTTCTCATATAAATTCCATTTATTGGTATATATATGATTTTTTATTCCAATTATGATTATATTTTTTCTTTATCTTTGTAGGAGAATATATCTAAGGCAGTTATGTGGAATTCTTAACCCGTTGCGTGAGCGTTCTTTATCATTATGTGGTTTTCATCAAAATAGTTGAGGTAGGGCTTCACTCTTAACTACTATTGATTTAATTGATTGGAATTATTTCAAAATTATTTCATCATGGGGAATTTATTTTGAATTAGATACTTTATGATTTATAGAAACCCTCACTGGTGATGGTTGTGGAAGGTCTTGAAATTTAGTGCTTTAGATTAGAATGTTTTATTCATGATTTTAAATGATGGATTTAAAATGGGATTTATCTTGAATAATTTTGAATGAATTTTATAATAATGTTTTCAAGAAAAATATTGATTTTATTGAAATATAATTGTTGTTGGAATTGTTTTGTTTAAATGGGTTTCAATAAAATAATTATTTTATTTAAATGGTTTGAAATCACAATTTGAAATGGTTTTCACATATTAGTGGTGTGATTTCATATTTAATATGTGATGATTTGTTTCAATATGAACTTGTTCATGGAGTAAAAGGTGTAATTACACATGGGTTATAATTATCATGTGAATACATGGTGAATCGATGAGAGGCCACTCATGAGTACGAAAATTTAAACACAAAGCAAGCATGGTTGAATGTGTGAATAAGTGGAATGGAATTGTTATATGTAAATACGAATGGTAAATGGATTTAATGATGTGTTTGGTTGTTTATATGGATATATGACTTGGGAGAAAATTGTTGAAATAACATCTTTTCACTTTTGGTTTAAAATGGTATTGATTCTTGTTTATATTTAGTTATAAAATATTTTATGAAATTGATACATATTAAATATTTTAATTAAATGTTGGGAACCTTTCTATCTTAGTGGCATGAGTAGGGAAGTAATTAGGGAAAGCATTCAATGTATTAAACTATCCCCTACTTTTGAACATTGGGGATTTTGCAGATGTTATCATCTGGTACATGGGAAAAGGAAAAGTATCACATGTATTGAACACTAACTCATGATACATGGGAAATTTGGTGATGATGGAGCACTGAGCATGCAGATAATTGAGTCTTGTAGTAGTCTTGGAGTACATGTAGTCATATTTCGTGGTTTACTTTGATAGTTTCTTATCATCCACTATAGTACACTGTGGTGTGGTTTTTTTATAATGTTGATAGACAAGTTACTTGATATTATCAAGCATCATTAATGAATTGTTTGGTTAGTGGTTTATTTCTTAAAGGGTAAATCATCCCTAATTTTCATTTGAATTCCTTCAACATTTATTACCATCATTTGGAATCATGCATGTAAAGACCCAGAAATCTTGTGGAGAATTCTTTCATAAAAACATGGGAATTTTACGAGTCCGCAGTTTTTGACGTCGCCTGATTCTGAGGCCCGGTGTGCCCATAATCAGTTTCTGAGGTTTTGTTCGGGTATGTTCAATATACCTACATGTGGGATTTTATATCTTTTGAACCGGTTCTTGGAATTGAAATCTGAGGACATCGATGAACTCACAATGTCATTATTCACATAAGGAGACCTTTACCGCAGTTGCGTTTTATCGAGGATGGATGTTAATTTTTGAGAATTCTTAATAAATTAAATAAAAATTATGTGTTACATAATTTTATTTATATGGTGGTTTAATCATCCAAGGGTAAGTTGGAGGTGTGCCCACCCCCATATAACCTCCCATGGGAGGATATTATTTTGTGGGGCCCACAATAGCCTCAAACTCCTAAACTCCCCTTTAACTCCTTGAACCCCTAATTAAGGAGGATAAATCTCTCCATTTAATTAGTTTGGAGCCTCTTCACCTCCTCCCTCTGATTTAATGAGCCAACCCACATTTTAAATTAATGGATGTAACTTAATGAATTAGAATATTTTTTAATTCCTTAATCCATTCTTTTAATAAGTTGTGTTATTTTATTTTTATGTTGGTTGGCACATATTACCTTGGTGGTACTTTGGAGAATTAGAGAGAGAGCGTTATTTCCCCGAAGAACACGAAGAACATCTCCAAAGACCTCTATCTGTGTTAAAGGAGTAGACGCTGCCCGTGAAGAACATTTCCAATGACGACGCTTCTTCCTCGGATGCACCCTGACGTCAATGAAATGACGCAGTCATCAACGAACAAACATCGAATCAAGGTAGGGGAAATTGGATTGTTTTTATGTATGAGTTATACTCTTCTTTCCTCATCGTATGTTGTGCTTCTGATGCTGAATGTTTTCAACGTAACGAGGAGGGTTCGGACTGCATGAACATGGTCCAACCCTTCCACCCCTTTTTTTGTCGTTACCTTTGTCTTTACATCGGAGGCGGAGTCAAAAGGGCGTGTTTTTGCCGCACTACGCCGAAGAAGAACCGCGGTAGATGAAATGGGGTTGCGACCATGCGGGCCGCAGCGGATGGAAGACCCAGCGGTGCCGGCGAAAGGAGGTGATGGCGGCAGCGGTGGCCGTGCGTTGGCCGCATGGAGGGACTAGCAGCCGCTCGGGCCACCCTTTCCATGGAACAAGATGACCGGTCCGCGCGTAGGAGTTGCGGCGCACGAAGGCGCCGCGTAGAGGGAGACTGCCGCCCGCATCCGCCGGCCGCTCAGCTAGAAGAACCGGCCGGCCACTTGGTGGTTAGGCTAGAGAACCACAACGCCTTCAGGAACTGCGTGGAGGAGGACGTGGACTGCATCCATGGGCCACTCGGCTGGGCGAACCGACCGGGTTGGAGAACCGCAGCGCCCGTAGGCGCCGCTTGGCACCGCTGGGCGAACCTGACCGGCCCGCACCGCAGGATGAGACCTCAGGTGTAATGCGCCCCAACGGGTTGGGCTGACCCTTGGCTAAGTCAGACCCGCCAAGCTGGGTCGGACACGCCGAGCCGGGTCCGACCCACCGAGCCGGATCGGCCTAGCCCGCTAGCCCACTGGGCTTGACGGGCTAGGCCCGTCTTCGTTTAAATGCGAATAACACCTACACCACGCGTCCGATCGATGCCTTTTCTTTAGTACTGGGACCCTCCTGACGAAGCAATCCTTTTGGGATACTCTAAGTGAGTTTTGGACAAATTTGGAAAATGGTTGGGTTTGGATCGAGTGTAAATCCAATCGGGCCCCTGGAACAGAAATGCCAATAACTCTCAGACTGAGCGTCTGATTAATGCATTGTCTGTCTCGTTGGGTTCATTTTGATGAGACAGATCTATAGGATATATCAACTTGAGACTTTGTGATAGTTGATGTATCGACACTTGGCTCAAGGAGCGGACCCTCCTCAAATCAAGCGTGCTGTGTGATGGAACCCAAGAGCTGGCTGCGGCGACTACTATACCGGAATCCTACGTGGGCTCTACAGTGATGACTACTGTACTGGGATCCTAGTTGGGTCTGAAAATGATGACTACAGTACCGGGATCCTCAGTGGGTCCGACAGTTCTAACTTCTGTTCCTGTTTTCTGTGTGGGTCTGACAAAATAGCTGGTCTTGTATCATGTGTGGGCCTAACAGCTTAGCCGGTCCTGTATCCTGTGCGGGTACGATAGTTTAGATGAATATATGACTACATTTGATCATCTCTATCACTCTATGAAATATGTGTACATGTGTGAGATGATTCTTTACTTTCAATCATTTATCTTCAAGGTTATTGACTTTACTTCATGTGTGGACTAGGTTGTGCTTGGGCTCGAGAGTTAGAGCCGGACTATGATGGGTAACTTAGGTATATGTATGGGCATATACCTTATTAGGGTTGGTTGACACTTTGTGACTATATATTTCTTCTATGGTTTATCCTTTGTTGATTCTGGGAGACCTTTGGGGGTCTCGGGGTCCCCTACTGAGTATTGTTATACTCACCCCTGCACGGACTTCACCCTCGCCTTGTTTTGTTCTATGCAGACGATGGACAACAGTGATCGAGGCTAAGGGTGACAGACGAGAGGCTGATCAGAGTTGTACTAGATGGGATGTACCGCAGGGACGAGTTGTTCATGTTCTGTACCTATCCTTCTGGTAGGATTCCCCAGTGGATGATCCAGGAGTTTTTTCCCTTTTTTACTTGTACTTGTTGTTCAGTTGGGTTTGTATACTGGCCCACTTACATTCAGCACACCTTAATATTCTATTTTTGTAATTGTTGCCTCTACTGATTTTGTTCAGACTATGTGTGTTATAGTATTAAAGGCAATGCCTTCCCTTTTTATTAGTTATTCTCTTTTGGTGCTAGTCGCCAGCCCCTAGCCTATGGAAGGTGGGCTTGGGGTAGTCATGGAAAGAGCCCTGAGGACGGGTCATGAAAAATTGGTATCAGAGAAGATGGTTCTACTACAAAATAAGCAGTCTGATTCTTTTAATGGAAATTTTGTTATGTTATTTGGGTGTGGTTATCATTTTGGGGAAACCGATGTTGGTGCGGTGACCGACATATCCATACACTAGGACTTTGACTATTGATTTCTGAATCAGTGCATGAAAACACTGATTGCGTGTGTGTTTCCTTTGAAAAAGTTTTCTTCGTGATTACTTTGGGTCAGCTCAACAGGTATACTGTTTTGACCATGTCACACTTGTTTCATTTTAGGATGGCCCCATGAAGGCAGCCAGCTAGGGTTCCGAGTTTCATACAAGATGGTAGCTTACTGAGCGACGAGGCCTCGGGGCAGGGCCCCATAACCGCGAAGGTACCAGCGATACCACTACCCACTAGGCCACCGATACCACCATCTCCAACAACAAAGAGTGCACACTGCCTGAGTGTTTTTCACGAGTTCTAGCACCAGAGGCCACCTAGGTTCTGGGGAGAGACGGGCCAAGAGTTAGGATAGGATTGGCTGGAGGCTGTCATGAGAGTTTTCAGATTGGTAGGGACACCAGCCGACCTCATGGTGATCCATTCCGGGAGTCTCTTGCATGTAGAAACAGGAAGATGGTGGAGCCTAATGCTCTAGGTTCATAACAATGATTCATTATTCTGGACAGACTTCGATAGTCTCTTTCTCTCATAATTTGTTCCATCCACCCTTCGGGCGGTGCAGATTCAGGAGTTACTTCATCTACAGCTGGGCAAAATGATAGTAGCTCAGTACTCAACAAGGTTCACCGACCTCTCGCGCCACTCCATGGATATGGTATGGGTCCCTTTTTTCATGGATCAGACCTTCGATTAAGGTATCAAGCATGAGATCAGGTATTCGATGATTCCCCTTAGCATCCCGACGCAGGCGGGGGTGCTGGAGCGAGCCCTTCTACAAAAGATTTTTCTCGCTGAGCAGTCACCAGTAGAAAGACACACATCTGGGAAACACGTAGCAAAGTATTTTGCAGCCGGTAGTAGACAGATGACATAGAGGTCCAAGCGGACTAGGACATCAGTTTGGCGACCCCAGGATATAGGTTGGGTTGTGTGGGGCACATGAAACAGAGCTAGCTATATGAGGAGAAGGCAATTCTATGCATGCTACGGGCAGGGCCACATGGATCGTGACTTCCCGACCCGCCATGAAGATGAGCATCAGATAGTATAGGTACTTCCCAGGTAGAGGAATAGGTTCAAACGTGGTGGTCTGCTGGGAACAGGCGGACGTGGTAGAGGAGCTGGCCGAGTAGCGAGTGGTGGATGACGCTATGAGGCTCTACCACCACCATGACTAGGAGGTCCACCCCGACCACAGGGAGCTGGCGGAAAGAGGTGGGTTCATCTCTAGGCAGTCAAGGCCTATGACCACAGTGCACCTGAGATGATTTGAGGTACTATCTATGTCTACTCCACCCTTGCTGCAGTACTTATAAACATAGGTGAGAGTCGTTATTTTAATGCCACTGCCCTCATTCGAAGCTCAGAGATTCTGACAGAGCCATTGGCTCGATCCTTATGGCTAGAGACTTCTACGGGAGAAGACTCGATGATTACACCCGGGTGCCATCAGTGTGAGCATACTCTAGGAGGCGAAAGTTTCGTCTGGGATCTTCTTGTAGTGGCGTCGAGGCCTTACGACGTCATCTTGGGTATGGACTGGTTATCCATAGTTCATGCTCAAATTGACTACATTAGGAACAAAGGGCGGTGTATCCGCATGGATTTTACCAGGTTCACTTTCACTGGCGAGAAGGGAGACTTTGTAGCGCATGATGTACTTACATAGAGGAGGGGGTAGCCAATCACACATCAGTTGGCTAGTCGCATCCTTGGAGCAGTTGATGTGCGGAGTCATAGTTTTCCTTTTGTGGTGGATTAGTTCGAGGATGTTTTCACTAGAGACATTCCAGGACTACCTCGTTGCAGATAGGTAGGCTTTGTAACGCCCCGACCCCAGTTACCCAGAGTTGGTGCATTATTACATAATATTGGAATGATAAAAAAGATCAAGTCTTGAAATATTGATTAGTTTAGTAGTCTTGGAAACACTAGATATATTAATGAGTCTTACATTACATCATAAAGTAAAAAAAACTACAACAACATCATGTCTTCATATCCCCTCATACTATCCCTGCAGGTCATTCATAAATTACTTCTTCACATCCTGGGAAAAATAAAACATTGAAAGGGGTGAGCTCGGATTCTCAGTAAGGATAACGATATAGAAAAAACATTCATAAATAAGTATAAACATTTAAGGCAATGTAAAACTAAAACAAAAGCCTTTTAAACTTGAACAACAGCAAAATATGTCAAAGATAAAATGAAATTATGCCATTTAATTAATAAAATGGATATTCTACTAGTCGAATAACCATATGCAATATCAATAACCACTTTCATAATGATGGAATGCATAATTCTAGACAATCATAACCACATAGTCAAGGCCTCATGCCATGAATACAAATAAGATTTTGACATGGACTTGTGCCATGACACTAGTTTGTCTCATGAGACATACTAATTCAATGAGGAGATATAGCAGGCTCCACCCATCACATAATATGTCCAATTAATTCCTCATATGAAAAGTTCGAAACATAACATAAACATTCATATTAAAACTATCATACGAAATGTCAATACTTTAACCACATACCGTTAATGGTATAAAAATAGCACATCCACAGTCAAATATAACTCATTCAATACAATAAGGAAGATTTTATTGTAACATATTAACCTCATTCAATAATAATGAAGGATATTTACATAGATGAAAAAAATCATCAAAACTATTTGAGATAAATATACCACTTTATCTTGAAAACATTTAAAAGTGACACTATTTGTCATAAAGCCATTTAAAAATAAATTTTTGAATCAAAGTGTCCCATACCACTTTGAAAATTTTAAAATGAATTTTTATTTTAATACATTAATATCCATATAAATAAATCCTTAAAACCATTTTTAATACATGTACATTAGTGAGAACGATTTAGAATAATAAACCTTTAAATTTTTTAAAATGATATTTTAGTTAGAATTACAAACCAAAAGAGAGACACTTCAATAAAAATAATTGAGGTAATAAAAACATTTTAATATCATGAGAATAAATGAATTCATGATATACTATGTCAAAGTACATTATATACACCATATAAAAGTGATTTGGTGTATAAAAACAAAGGAGTCTTAATGGAATGTACATTGAGACGAAATCTCTTATAAAGGCAGTATCCTAAGGTTAAGGATAAATCAACGACATAACTATGTGTGAAAAATATAAATACACTCAATATGATTGGATATTTAGTGTAAAACAATCAAAGGACATTCCCACATATTCTTGTAAAAACAACACCAATGAATTAGATGTTTAACTCAATAAATGGAGATTGAGTTAAAATTACTTTTATCAAGTTCATATCGATGAATTGAGAGTTTATCAATGGATTGATTATGTGTATCAAAATTATATCCATATAAAGGGGAGTGGAAATTATGACATAAGAAAATAAATAGTGATTCCATACATAATCTTGGAGTAAAATAATCAACGAAGTATTCGTAAAGCCGAGTGAGTGGAAATTGAAATTTAAAATTCCCTTATCAATTTGGTAACTTACGAAACATACAACCATGAAAGAAGGATCATAAAATGATGATGTAAATATCCATAAATTAAATTATATTACACAATTAATACAATCATGGTCAGTACACACACCACATGCAATAAATAAGTGGCGAACAATAGAAATCTCACGAAATTAAAAGTGAGATAAGAAACCCCTTACCTTGTACTTTTCCTTGATAGAGTGTAGGTTAACCTCATGTATAATAGGTAATTAATTGTTATTAAATTATAAAAGAATAATATACATTAATATGATGTAATATATTATCTTTTAATATTTCTTTGTTAATAATATGTTAGTATTATCGTCGTTTCGGGTGTTAACATGCTTTTTTTATTTTATATGTTTTATTACATAAGACATGTTTGTTATGGATATGTTGTAACTTATTCATATCCAGAATGATATCAAGTACTTAAACAATATTTTTAATCATAAAATTAGAATTAGACTTGAATGGATACGATGGATAATGAATCGCATCGTGTTCGTGGAGATGGTAGTCCGTCCGTACGCACAGACACTACTTCTATTTCATTTTTCATTTTAAAAGGAATCAAAACCAAATGATACATAGATATATTATTATTACAGTATAATATAATATATTATATGTGTTACTTAAGTTCATTAATACCATCCTTTATACGTTCCATGTATGGTATGAATGAGTCATGTCACTTTGAGGGGGCGGTAGTCCGCACTTCCTCAAATGAAATTATCGTATATATATACAACATGAAAAAAATAATAGTATGATATAAAATGGAATTAAAGAAGCTTATATATAAAATAAATATAATTAATATCATATTTAATTATAGTTCTATCATAATGACTACCATGATAGGCGATAGCAGATAATTGAACAATCATCGTTTCGTGAGGTGTTTGGTTTCCATCCACAGAACCATTATGTTCTTAAACCATTATATGGAGGTGTGTGTAAGTGTAGTTTGAATAATTCTCATAAAAATATCCTAGTATATTTAGGATACGGTATTTGTTACAAAATAAAATAATAAGAAGAGTTTAGGGTTTGGAGAATTAAAATAAAATAAAAAAGCTAAGAGAAATCGTTACCTTTACTTTGGGTATCTCCCTTTGGTTTGAACCAAAATAGACTCTTGAAGTGCCTTCTTCCAAAGTTAAGGCTTCTAGTAGGAGGAGAGGGATGTAGGGAACTTAATTGGTCATAGGTTGGATGATACAAAAGGCTTGAGATGTGTGAGGAATTGGTTATAATTGGTGTCCTTTTATAAGGGGGAGGAGGGTCTCTTTAAGAAAAAATTAAAGTATTAATTTATAATAAATTGATATTCGGTTTATAATGGCTCCAAACTAGATTATTCAATGTATAAGGTGGGTATGGGTATAAAACCACTCAACCAATAGATTTCAGACAGGTTTGGGTCACTATAAAAACCATATATTTTAGGTATAACTCTTAGTTAAATAGTTTGACATTTACCATGTCTCTTTGTATTTTTATATTATATAGTTAATAAACATACTATATACATCCAAGTGACAAACAAGTGGTAAATTAATGATACACCTATCATTATATAATTACTGTCTCCTATAATTATATTTTTAGGAATATAATATCAATTAATAATATAATAATTTTTTTTAAAAACTCTTTTATGTCAATTTTGACACTATTGGGTATTTTGTTTTTTATAAATTCATAACAGCATTATTACTTCGAATGAAATTCATATAACTAATAATAAAATGTGATATTAACCTAGAAAATTATTTGAATTCATAAAAAATCTCAGATTACATTTATTTGGATATTTATAATATCAGTTATTTTAATATTTCATTAAATAGGTAATTACTGCATCACCATTGTGTCATAAATAAATTAAATTATTTAATGTATAAAAATTATAAATAAAATACCATCATGTAGAAAATTATTTTATATTTATAATTAATATTTATAATTGAATTAAATTATGTATAACCCTATATTAAAAATGTTTTAATCATTAAACTTTTATTTTAACTGTTTTACCTCTTTTTTGAATTAAATATTAATAAATGTCCTAATCTAATCGAAGTGGTCCAAAGAGGTTCATATTTTATTCCTAAGGTTTTTTTGGTTGAATTATACTTAGCCAATAGAAT
Organism: Viscum album; assembly: GCA_963277665.1. Taxonomy (NCBI): domain Eukaryota; kingdom Viridiplantae; phylum Streptophyta; class Magnoliopsida; order Santalales; family Viscaceae; genus Viscum; species Viscum album. The sequence continues at coordinate 1,145,576,771 of OY728141.1, forward strand.
TAGGACATGTGTTAGGGTAATAATAAATTCTTTTTTACCCAAAATCAACCTATTTACTTTTTACCGTGGTAAATAAAAGTAAAAAGTTACTATTCACTAAAAAATATTTTTCTCTTATTGAATCACATTTTAATCTTTGATATTAACCGTGTGTCTAATATTTTGAAAATTCCACTCACAAAAGTTGTAAAATTGAGTTTTATGTGAATTTGCAAATTCTCCTAGGAGGTGGGTAAAAGACGGTGAAAAAGTTCAATAAAATTTTTATATATCTAAAATTATTATAAACTGACTCCAATGAATTACATTGAACTTATATAGGTATTATGTATCTATTTTTACATAATATAAATTTAAATAAAATAATAATTAATTAAATAAAAATTCGGTTTTAAACTATAACTCAGTGTTTTTCACTATTCATCAAAAATTAAAAGTTTTCAGAAAAATACCAAAAATTTACCCTAATCTATTTTTGATATTATGAATTAAATAATGAATTCTATTTTACCAAATTCAAAACCTAGAAGTTTCATTTATTAATTTAAAATTAATTCCCGCTGTTAAAACCAAAAGGCGTATTTTTAAAAAAATAATAACTACCAAAAGTTTGACACTTGTTTAAGTTCAATTTCAATGTGAAATTATTAACAATGACAATCATTGGATTAAATGGTAAAAATATAATCTATTTATTCTTCCTCACCATTAAAATGTATAATTTAACAATATAAATTATTTTGATTTAAAAAGTTGTTTTCAGTTAAAATATAGTATTTTTCACTATTCACCCAAATATGAAAGTTATCAGAAAAACACCAAAACATTATTGAAACTAAATTCTTATGTCCAGATTCTAAAGAAGAAGTTTATTTTTTCAAATTGAATATATAAAAGTTTCAAATATTTGATTTAATAAGGCTTCACTATTAAAAGGTGGTAAAATTTAATTTTTTTAAAAATACATCTTTTATTTGAAAAAAAAATGTATTTGTTCTTACATTACGTCTAAGAATCTCATAATATAGATTCTAAAATTATAAGGATTATATAAAGTTCAAAATTCAGTTAATACTCTTCGTAACCGCTATTGAGCGGCTTGTTTGGTAAGTCATGGTGTGCTAGAACTAGGTGTTGTGTGTAGTGCAAGTTATTGAATTACATTGAAGAAATAATATTCTATGAAATCTTGGGGTGTTACATTCTTCCATCCTTCAATAAATTGCATCTTCACAATTTGAAATTATTTTTTAAAAATGAAAGGTTGAAAATAGAAAATACCTTTAGGAAACCCCACATCGTAAATTTGGTTAATAAAATTTAGTCTCAATAAGAGGAAAAGGGAAATGAATGGGTCACCACCAAATCATGATCGTGATTAGAAGAACATTGGTGGAAATTAAAGACATATAATTGGAGGAAAATGGAAATATTTATCGGTAGTGATTGAGGTCATAAATCACAAACAAGTGTAAAATTGAGGGCCTTAAATTCATCAATATATGATGATTTAAAATACCATATGTTCAACAAAACATATGGTATTAAGATAACACATTTTTTGTTTTAAGATCCCTTCACTAAAGTATAAGAATTTATTTCTTCATAGAATAAGAGAAGAAGAAAAAAATATTCTTGAAATGTAGAGTCACATCCTTTAACTAATTTCTACCACAAACTCATCTTTCACTCTAAATGATAATAGAACTTAAAAATAATATTATATTTATCCTATTCTTATAGGGTTAAAAAATGAATTTATAATACATCTACCATTTTTTTTAAAAAGGACTACATTATTCTATCCAGGACATCATGTGGGCCAGTGGTAGGTGATACACCCTTGTCGCCCTTCGGATGCGGGTTCAAGTCTTACAGCCTTGCCGGACGCGACAGGTTGCCGCCCGACCTCCGGGTTGTCCTTTTATGGAAATAGAAAAATAATCTCAAACAAGAATTATCCAAAATACTTCTGTCCAAACTCACAGTCCAAGATTTATAATGAATGTAATCACAATGAAGATCTTTGTTTCCACGTAAAAACATGTGAACACCTACATCATGTATTCTTTTAAAACACTACAACATCCAGAATTACCATAAAACCTTATTGATTACATTCATTATCCCTTATTCCTTATAGAGTACGGGATATACTCCTTCAACCCAAAAAAGTTGTAAACTCAAACAATGATGGAATATAGAAATCACTAATCAGTTTCAAGGTAATCAAGAATATCCAATATAATTTATCCAAATCAACTATGTATTATTCCAAAATCACTACCTTGGTATCAGAACCATATTATGGTTTATCTTTCTCTCAACCATATATTTTCCAAAAATTTGACCTTTTATTAAGTCACTTTTCTTGGTTCCACACAATCTCAAGTCCTTAATGAAATAATACTGCAGTATAGTCCTTATATATCCATAATTATTAGAACTAGTACATAGTTGATACAACACTCAAATGACATAATTCTATAATAACAACATAATAACACTAATCATTCCTCCTCATTTGTGGTATTATCATAACTTTGTTATTATCCAATAGAATCATTTGGGGAATACTCTAATGATTTGAACATCGGTTTATGTAGTGTCCCAACTCCTTGCAGATGAAGCATTGTTCATTTGAAACATTTTTCTTACCCTTCTAGTCACGTAATTGGTGTCCTTTTCCTCCACACATATATCAAACTCCCATTCCCTTTAGGAAAGTTCTAGGGTGTTTCTTCCCATAGTTACCACATATGGGAAAATTATTCTTTTCCCTCTTCCCTTTATCCATCTTTCTCTCTTCCATCCTTTTCTTCTCATGCTTCCCTTCAAAGCCATAGGACTCGGAGAATTATTTACATATCTTATTAACACATGATACTATTTCTTCATATGTTGAGAATACATGGGATACTATTTCCCTTCTAAATTTTGGCTTAATACTGTGAAAGATATGATCCTTCTTACTCTTTGGATCATACATATTTTTGGATTTCACATTACCTCTACTGGGTGCCATTTCTATACAATAGCATAAACTAGGTCAGTTTATGAATTGAAATGAATAATTCCAAACTTGTAAAATACCTAACGTAAATTGAATGGTTTATGGATATAATCCATAATCATAACGATTTTTTCATTGAGTAATTATACACTCTTAAACCCTTCATAATGATTTGTAAAGAAAATGAGAATTATCCTAAGCATATCCCCCAAGAGTGTCGTAACCAAGAGTACAACAAGGCCCGTTTTCATGAACCAGTTCCCATTCTAGTCTAGCTCAAAGCTGTATTTTTGGGTTTTACCCCTAGGTACATCTGTGCCAGAGCCGCCTCTACAAGCTCATATCTAGACAAGGATGTATTTCTCAGAAAACTCACAAAATCTCTAAAATACCAAAATTCTAGGAAATTCTTCTATACTAATCCTCAAAGTTCATATTAAGTCTATGTGATCTAATCCGAGTTTATCTAAATCTAACTTCCAAGGTTTGTACTAAACTTCCTCTCATACCAACTGTAACACCCCGACCCTAGTTACCCAAAGTTAGTGCATTATTACATAACATTGGCATGATAAAAAAAGATCAAGTCTCTAAAGACCGAATAGTTTAGTAGTCCTGGAAACACTATATATATTCATAAGTCTTACATTACATCATAAATTAAAAAACTACAACAAAACCATGTCTTCATATCCCCTCATACTATCCCTACAGGTCATTCATAAATTATTTTTCACATCTTGGGAAAAAATACAACATTGAATGAAGTGAGCTCATATTCTCAGTAAGGATAACAATATATCAAAAACATTCATAAATAAGCATAAATATTTAAGGCAATGTAAAACTAAAACAAAATCATTTAAACATGAACTTCAGCATAATATGGAAAAGATAAAATGAAATAATTCCATTTAATTAATAAAATGGATATTCTACTAGTCGAATAACCATATGGAATATCAATAACCACTTTCATAAGGGTGGAATGCATAATTCTAGAATATCATAACCACATAGTCAAGGCCTCGTGCCAAGACTATAAATAAGATTTTGTCAAGGCCTTGTTCCATGACACTAGTTTGTCTCATGAGACCTACCGATGCATCGAGGAGCTATATCAGGCTCCACCCATCACATACTAAGTCCAATTCATTCCTCATACGAAAATTTCAAAACATAACATAAACATTCATATTAAAACTAGTTCAGGTGTCGGTATGGCCATTATGAGTTCCTGGTTATGACCTTCGGTGTAACCAACGCTATAGTAGTGTCCATGAGTCTCATGAACATGATCTTCCAGCATTAACTCGATCGCTTTTTCATAGTCTTTATCGACAACATACTGATCTACTCGACTACTGAGGAGTAGCATGCCTACCATTAGTAGTTAGTATTGGACACTCTCCGAGAGAATCGGATTTATGGTAAGCTCTCAAAGTGCCAGTTCTGGATTCGAGAGGATCACTTCATAGGAAATGTCATCTCAGAGGCTGGAGTTGCAGTGGATCCAGCGAAGATCGAGGTAGTACTTGCTTGGGAGCCACCCAGGAGTGTGACAGAGGTGTGGAGTTTCCTAGGACTGGTTGGGTACTATCGGAGATTTGTGCCAGACTTGTCCAGAGTTGTAGCACCACTTTCAGCATTGACAAAGAAGGGGAAACCCATTGTGTGGTTAGATAGATGCCAACAAATCATTCTGGAGCTGAGGCAAAGGTTGACCAGTGCACCCATATTGAGTCTACCGGAGGAGGGTGTAGGGCACATAGTTTAATGTGACCCATCAGGGACCAGACTGAGGTGTGTTGTGATGCAGGAGCGAGCAGTGATCGCGTATGGTTCACGGCAGCTGAGACAACACGAGAAGAACTATGCTACCCATGACATGGAGTTATAAGCAGTGGTCTTCAACATGGGTATGTGGTGGAACTATATGATGGGTGAGCATTTTACAATCTACTCTGACCACCAGAGTCTTAGGTACATCTTCTCGCAGAAGGACCTGAACCTGAGACAACAACGATGACTCGAGTTCTTCCAGGACTCTGACATCGAGATAGTCTACACTCTTGGGAAGGGGAACGTTGTAGCGAGTTCTCTTAGCAGGAGATCAGGCATTCAGCTACTAGGAGAGGTAACAGAGCACTTGGCCACGTTGCAAATATCCGTTGTGGATTTATTTGAAGCAACCATTCTGCAGTCTCTTATAGTCACTCCTCCACTTCTTCAGTGAGTCAGGGAGGCATAGCGTGAGGACGTTGACTGTGAGATGTGATGTACTCAGATATCCTCAGGGCAGGCACCTGATGGATTTTATGAAGGTGGGGAGCATGTCATTTTTTTCAGAGGACGTACCATGGTACCAGTTTCAATACATGAAGAAGTGTTGAGGGAGTTCCACATTCCCCTCTAGTGGTACATCCAGAAGTGACAAATATGTATTAGGACCTCCAACGACAGCACTGGTGGCCAGGTATGAAAAAGGAAATAGCAGTGTTTGTCTAATGATGCCTCACTTGTTAGCAAGTGAATACGGATCATGAGGTTTTAGTAGTCTTGGTTCAGCCCTTAGAGGTCCCAGAGTGGATGTAGGACATGATATCCAAGGATTTCGTGACAGGACATCCACGCACATCAAGAGGAAATGACTCTATCTAGGTGATTGTCGACCGACTCACCATGTCGGCCCACTTCCTACCGATCAGAGAGCAGGGCTCTGTAGAGAGCTTGGTATGCCTCTACATAAAAGAGATCATATGGATTCCTGGTGTGCCATCAAATATCATCTCCGATCCAGATTCTTGTTTTACTTCCCAACTATGGAAGGGGTTTCATGAGGCTTTTGGGATGCAGCTTCACTTGAGCACCGCCTTCCATCCTCTGATGGATGGCCAGACTGAGAGGACCATTCACACTCTCGAGGACATTATCCGTGAATGTGTCCAAGACTTTGGTCGCATTTGGGAGGATCACTTTCCCTTGGTAGAGTTTTCATATAATAACAACTACCACTTGACCATCGGGATGACACCTTATAAATAATTCTACGACCAACCATTCAGATCACCTCAGTGTTGGACTGACCTAGAGGAGTTAGCACTTGTAGGACCAGAGATGGTACAGGCTATGACGGAGAAGGTGCAGATCATCCTGGAGTGGTTGAAGACTGCACAAACCAGACAGATGTCTTATGTTGATAGGAGATAGATACCACTGGAGTTCGAGGATGGTGACCACATCTTCCTACGGGTCTCACCTAGATGAGGTCTACGATGATTTGGTAGAGGCGGAAAGATATCTCCATGATTCATTGGACTATTCCAAGTCCACAATAGAGTAGGCGAGGTGGCTTACAGCCTGGCCCTTCTACCTCAGTTACACCGAGTGCACGACGTCTTCAATGTATATCAGCTGAGGAGATACGTGCATGACCCATCCCACATCATTGACCATGGGGAGCTGGACATCGATGACAGGGTGACAATCACGGAGGTTCCAGTAGAGATTGAGGATCGACAGGAGTGGGTCCTACATGGACGGTCGATTCCCCTAATGTGCATTCATTGGCATCAGGGGAACTTTCAAGAGAGAACATGGGAGTGGGAGGCTCAGATGCATGGTTAGTACCCCCATTTGTTCCCTTAGTATGTGTTGAATCTTACAGGGATTTAAATCCCTGAGGTGGGGAGAATTTAATGACCTGGAAATCCTATGGATTTATTTTTCTTAAATAAAAGGTAATTTTAGGAGTCTGTAGTTTCTGACGGCGCCTGATTCCGAGGCTCTGTGTGCCCGAAATCAATTTCTGAAGTTTTGTTTGGGTACATTCAGTAAACGTACCAGTGAAATTTTATATATTTTGAACCAGTGATCGGAATTGAAATCCAAGGACACCGATGAACTCGCCCCGCCGGTATTCACTTAAGGAGACCTTTATTGCAGTTGCATTTTATCGAGGATGGAAGTTAATTTTTGGGGATTCTTAAAAAATTAAATAAAAATTATGTGTGACATAAATTTATTTAAGTGGTGGTTTAATCCTCCAAGAGGAATTTGGATGTGGGTCCCACCCCCACATATCCTCCCATGGGAGGATATTATGTGGTGGGGCCCACACGAGCATCAAAATCCTCAACTCCCCTTGAACTCCCCTTTAACTCCTTGAACCCCAAATTGAGAAGGATGAAACTCTCCCTTTAATTATTTTGCAGCCTCTTCACCTCCTCCCTCAAATTTAATGAGCCAACCCACCTTTTAAATTAATGGATGAAACTTTATGAATTTGAATCTTTTTGAATTCATTAATCCATTCTTTTAATAAGTTGTGTTATATTATTTTTATGTTGGTTGGAATATATTACATTGGTGGAACTTTGGAGAATTAGAGAGAGAGTGTTCTTTCCCCGAAGAACACGAAGAATATATACCACGTCCTCCATCCACATTAAAAGAGTAGACGCCACCTACAAAGAATGTTGCCAATGATGACGCTTCTTCCTCGGACGCACCCCGACGTCAACGAACAAACATCGAATCATGGTAGGGGAAATTGGATTGTTTTCATGTATGAGTTATACTCTTCTTTCCTCATCATGTGTTGTGCTCTTGATGCCAAATGATAGCAATGTAACGAGGAGGGTTCAAGCAGTATGAACACGGTCTGACCCTCCCCCCCTTTTGTTGTTTTTCTCATTGTCTTGACGTTGGAGGTAGAGTCGAAAGGGCGCGGTGTCGTCGCACCGTGGTAGATGAAGGGGGGTCGTGGCCATGCAGGCCATGACGGACGAAAGAGGCGGTGGTGCCAGAGACCAAAGGCGGCAGCAGCGGCCGCATGCCGACCGCATGGAGGGACTGGCAGCCGCTCGGGCCGCCTGGCCCGCGGAACAATCGGTCGGCCGGTCCAGCTGGTCCGTGCGTAGGTGTCGTGTGGAGGGAGACTGCGAACCTCATCTTCGGGCCACTCGACTGGATGAACCAGCTATCCGCATGCCGGCCAGGCTGGAGAACTGCGTCACCATCAGGCGCCGTGTGGAGGAGGATGCGGCCTGCATCCGCGGGCCCCTCGGCTTGGTGAACCAGCCGAGCAGATGAGGCGGTGGCACTGCATAGCGCCGCCGGGAGAACCGAACCGGCTGCCAGCACGGGCTGGGTCTACGGGTGTGTCATGCCCCACCAGGCTGACCCCCATCCAGGTCAGACCCACTGATCCGGTTTGGGTTGACCCACAAGCACACTGGGCTTGACGGGTCGGACCGTCTTCACATAAATGCAAATAACACGTAGATCGCGCGCTCGATCGACGCTCCGTCTATGGCAGTGGGACCCTCGCGATGAGTCAGTCCTTTTGGGATACTCTATGTGAGTATTGGAGCAATTTGGAAAATTGATGGGTTTTGATTGAACATAAATCCAACTGGGCCCCTGAATGGAAATGCCAATAACTCTCAGACCGAGCGTCCGATTGATGTGTCGTCTGTCGCGTTAGGTTGCTTTTGGTGAAACCGATCTACATGATAAATCAACTCGAGACTTCGTGATAATTAATGTATTGACACATGGATCACGGAGCGGACCCTCCCTGAATCGAGCATGCTTTGTGTGGGAACCCTAGATCTAGATGCGATGACTACTATACCAGAATCCTACATGGGTTCGACAGTGATGACTAATTTATCGGAATCCTATGTTGGTTCAACAATGATTAATACAGTACCGGGATCATCAGTGGGTCTGACAGTTCTGACTTCAATTCCTATATCCTGTGTGGGTCCAACAGAATAGCTTCTCCTATATCCTGTGTGGGTCTGACAGCTTAGCTAGTCCTGTATCCTGTGTGGGTCTGATAGCATAGATGAATCAGTGACCACATTTGACCGTCTCTATCACTCTATGAATGTTGTATACTTGTGTGAGCTGAGTCTTGACTTTCAATCATTTATCTTTGAGGTGATTGACTTCACAGCCTGTGTGGACATGGTTGTGCTTGGGCTCAAGATTTGGAGCTAGACTGTGACTTGTAACTTAGGTATATGAATGAGCATATACATAAGTAGGGTTGGTTGATACTTCATGATTTTATCTTTCTTATTTGGTTTAACCTTTGTGGATTTTGGGAGACCTTCGGGGGTCTCGGGGTCCCATACTAAGTATTGTTATACTGACCTATTCATGGGCTTCTCCCGCACCTTGTTGTGTTCTGTGCAGATAGCAGAAAATAGTGATCGAGGATAAGGGTGATGGACGAGAGGCTGATTGGAGCTGGACTAGACGTGGCGTACCGCAGGGATGGGTTGTTCGAGTTCTGTACCAACCCTTCCGGTAGGATTCCCCGGTGGAAGATCTAGGATATGTTTTCCCTTTTTACTTATACTTGTTGTTCAGTTGGGTTTGTATACTGGCCCACTTACTTTTAGAAAACCATACTATTCTATTTTAGTACTTGTTTCCTCTACTTCTTGTGTTCAGGATGTGTGTGTTATAGGTTAAAAGGCTATGCCTTCCCTTTTTTCAGGGATTGCATTTAGTGCTAGTTGCCTGCCCCTAGACTATGCAAGGCGGTCTTGTGGTAGTCACGACACGAGCCCCGAGGATGGGTCGTGACATTTGGGATGTCGCCTAATTCATATAAATGATTCATTGTGTTCTGATGCCAATGATAATAATTGAGTCATTACAAATTGTATCAAGTTGTTTCGTACTTGGATAACAAGTATCTTTTAGTTTCTTGGGTTTGGAGTTCAAATATTGTCTTGTCTATTCTTTGGGTATTGATCTTATAAAGGTGTAGGATTGTCATGACTCAAAATGTATAGCATAAAAAGTCAAAGCTAACCTTTTCATGATGAACTTCATGATACCGGGGAGTTGGGTATAATTTTTTTGGAGATGCTTCTATGATATTGAATATAATGATCATGGTCTTAGAAAATGAGATGATCTTGAAATACATTGAAGGGTAATGAATTCCCTCTATGATTGCATATTTAATATTGAGAAATGATTTATGATTTGATGCATTGTGATGATTTTTAAAGAATATAGGATTTTTTAAATGAATGACCATGAAAATAGTAGGATTGGTTCATTTTAAAAATTATTTGATTTTCAAAAGAAAAAAATGTATTTTTTTTAGAAAAAGTTAAACATGGAAATGGTTGATTTTGAAAGTCAATGTTGTGATTATTGTTGTGATAGAATTTTTAATGAAATGCAATCATTTTCTAGAGAGCGATACATATAGAGTTAGTTTTTTTAATGGAACATAGTTGGTTTTGTAGAAACCAATCAGAATAAGAGACATCGAAAGTGGTTTCACCATAGCCATAGGTGAACCATGATCTGGATCTGAGTATTGTACATGCATTTCCAGTTGTTCATACGTTGAACCAAATGGAGGAGCTTGGACTAGTTGATTATTCCATCCCATTCTAGATGTCGAATCCACTAATTTTCTAGAGTGACTATGAAACTGAAAAAGTAGAGGTGTGGATGAATATGAGGAATTGTATCTTTGATTTCATCAGCACACTATCAGAAAAAAATTTCTATATGGTGGCTTATATGCTTGAGGATCTTGAACACTAGTGGTGGGATTTAGTGATGAAGGAAAACTAGATCACAACCTTAGTTGGGAATATTTTGAGGAATTATTCCTCAAACAATTTTATCCTCCCACATTTGGAATCACGAGAAAAATGAAATTATTCAGTCATTAGTAGGAAAATAGTTATTTCACTTAATATGATTCTAAATTCAAGAATTTAATGCACCTTGAACTGAATGTTGATGGTAGTGAGACCATGAAGGAATTCATATTCTAATCAGGGCTAAGGAAAGAAATTCATTCAATGATTTTATTTTTTTGTATTATAAATTAGACATAGATCATGAATAAAGGTAGAGTGTCTTAATGGTACATCTCAAGGGCTGTGGGATGAGAAACCATGATGATACCTACAATAAAGGGTTGGAAGATTAATTCTTAGAGAAAAAGGATGATGCACACCTATTTCTTATGTTGTAATCATAATCATTATAAAGACTCGGAAATCCCATGGAATGTTTTTTTAAATACATGGGAATTTTATGAGTCTATAGTTTCTGACGGCACATGATTCTGAGGCCTGGTGCGACCGGAATAAATATTGGAAGTTTTGTTCAGGTATGTTCAGTAAACATAGGAGCAAGTTTTCATATCTTTTGAACCGGTTCTCAGAATTGAAATATGAGGACACCGTTGAACTCGCAGTGCTGATACCTTTACTTCAGTTAGATTTTATCAAGATTGGAAGTTAGTTTTTTAGGGTTTTTAATTAAACTAAATTAAAATATGTTTTAGCCATATTTTTATTTGAGGTGGTAGTTAGAACCTCCAAGGGGAGGTTAGTGGAGGGTCCCACCCACAGATAACCTCCCTTGGGATGATGTTATAAGGTGAGGAATATAGATCATCCACCCCCCTAACTATTTAACTCTCCATTTATGTGGATGAACCTCACTCTCATTAATTGAGTCTCTCCACATTCCCCATTAATTTTGTGCCAACCCCAGCAATTAATTGATTGAACTTCTCTTAATTAATTGGCACAATTTGAATTGTTTTGAATTCATGTAAAGAGTAAAATAATAGAAAAAGCTATTATTTTGGTTGGCACATAATACTTTGGTGGAGCCCTGGAGAAATAGATAGTGCATTATTCCCAGGAAGAACACGAATAATGTCTCTTCCTCTACCAAAGCAAGACGATGCCATCTTCTTCCTTCTTCATCATTTTCAACCAAGGCATGGAAAGGGATGCGACGCACATGTCCTCTCCAATGACCATCATCAGCGTAAAGGGAGAAGAGTTCGCCCAGAAATAATGTCACCAATGACGTGTCACCTCCGAACGCTCATCTGCCAATGACAAGTACCATTCTTCCATTCTGACGCATGAGCGTGAGAATTGGCAGTGCGTAACGAAAGCAGTAATCAACAAATGGACATCCACCATTTTTTCCCCAAAATCATCAACAAACGACAAATACAAGGTAGGGGATTGTTTTGATTAAATTAAATCCTCATTAATTGTCATTTTTTAGGGTTCGATGTTGGCAAATTGTTATCACCTAATGCGGAGGGCGCGGGCCAAACAAACATGACTAGCATCCCTCCGTTGATTCATGATTGGTTGTTAAAGGAGGCAGAGCTGGAATGGAGGGGTTCCATCGCACCGCGCTGGAGGTGCAGAACCGCGGCCAGGGTGGGCTGCAGCAAAGGGGTGTGGTGCCGTCGCACTGTACCGGTCAGACTAGGTCGGACCGGACCTGGACCCGCTACTGCCATTTACACCTTTTAGCCAGCATCATGGGATACGGGTGTCTGATAGACGAACCATCTATGGTGACAGAAATCTGAGAGATAGACAGTTATTTTCTATATGCCAGTTGAGGTTTGGACGTAGTTGGGGTACGGTCAGGTTGGTTTGAGTCTAAAAACCAACAGGGCCCCTAGAACAGAAATTCCAATAACTCACAGATCGGGGCATCCGATTGACGCGCCGTCTGTCGCGTTGGGTTCCTTTTGATGAGACAAAAATATGGGATACATCAACTCAAGACTTCGTGGTATTTGATGTATAGATCCTTGGCTCGAGGTGCGGACCCTCCCAGAATCCAGCGTGCTGTGTACGGGAACCCTAGGGCTGGCTGTGACTAAGAGGATAAGATCCTCCGTGGGATCGACATCGACGATACTATACAAGGATCCTCTGTGGGGTTGACAGTGATGACTTATGTTCCAAGATCCTCCATGGGATCAACAGTAGTGACTTCATAACTGGGATCCTATGTGGGTTCGATAGTGATAGCTACTGTACCAGGATCCTACGTGGATTCGATAGTGCTGATAGTATTCCAAAATCCTACACGGGTTCAACAGAGGAGATGATTCAGAGGATATATCTAATAATCTCTACCCCTCTTCATGTTTTGTATACCCATGTGAGTTGATTCTTGTCTTTCAGTCATTATCGCCGACGTGATCGAATTTGCTACCTTTGTGGAATGGGTTGTGCTTTGGCTTGAGAGTTGGAGCCAGACTGTGACTGGTAACTTTTGTATATATATGGAAATATACCAATGTAGGTTTGTTTGATACTTTGTGATTGTATCTTTCTTCTTTTTTTATCCTTAGTGGATTCTGGGAGACCTTTGGGGGTCTCGGGGTCCCCTACTGAGTATTGTTATACTCACCCCAGCACGGGCTTCACCCGCACCTTGTTGTGTTCTGTTCAGACAACGATCAACAGTGATTAAGGCGGAGGGTGACGGATGGAAGGCTGCTCAGAGCTGGACTAGACGTGACGTACTTTTGGGACCATTTGTTTGAGTTTTGTACCTACCCTTCAAGTAGGATTCCCCAATGGATGATCCATAAGCTGTTTTACCTTTTTAATTGTACTTGTACTTGTTTCCCAATAGGGTTTTTATTCGGGCCCACTTACTTTCAACACACATTCCTTTTCTATTTTAGTTATTGTTGCTTCTACTGCTTGTGTTCAGACTACGTGAGTTATTGGTTAAAAGGCAATTCCTTCCATTTTTATCAGGGATTCGCCTTTGGCGCTAGTCACCAGCCCTGGCCTATGGAATGCAAGTTCGGGGTAGTCAAGACATGGGCCCCAAGGACGGGTAATGAAAAATTAGTATCAGAGGAGTTGGTTTTACCGCGTAACATGGACTCTGATTCTTTTAACAGCAATAGTGATAAGTGTTTTGGGTGTGGTTGTCTGTTTTGGGAAACCAGAGTTGGTTCAGTGGCTGACGTATCCACACACTAGGACTTTGACTTCTGATTTCCGACTCAGTGCACGAAAACACTAATTGCATGTGTGTTTCTTTTGAAAAGATTTATTTGTGATTACATTGTGTCAGCTCAACAGGTATATTGTTTTAACCATGGTGCACCTGTTTCTTTTCAAGATAGCCCCACAAAGGTAACCAGCTATTGTTTTGAGTTTCATACGAGATGGTAGCCCACCGATCGCTGAGGCCTCGGTGCAGGGCCCCATCACAGCAGAGGTCCCAACGGTACCACTACCCACTGGTCCACCAATACCACTACCTCCAGCAGTAGAGAGTGCATGCCATCTGAGTGCTTTGAATGAGTTCCATCACTAGAGGCCACCCAGGTTCTTGGGAGTGACGGACCCACAGGCAGCTGAGGATTGGCTAGAGGCAGTTGTGAGAATTTTCTGATTGGTAGTGACACCTGATGACCTCATGGTGATCCTTTCCACGAGTCTTCTATATGCAGTAGTAGGCAGGTGGTGGAGCCTGATGCTCTAGGTGCATGATGAGGCATCACTACACTGGGTGGACTTCGAGAGTCACTTCCTGTCAGAGTTTGTTCCTGCCACCCTTCGTGTTGTGCGGATTCTAAAGTTACTTCATCTGCAGCAGGACAACATGAAATTATCTCAGTACTCAGTGAGATTCACCGACCTCTCGTGCTACTCCACGTATTTTGTGTGGGACCCATTCATGAGGGATCAGATACTCAATTAGGGACTTAGACATGAGATCAGGGCTTTGATGATCTCCCTCAATATCCCGACGCAGGCGGGGGTGTTAGAGCGAGCCTTTCTTGTGGAGAGTTTTCTTGCTGAGTAGACACCAGTAGAGAGACCCACCATAGGGTGACACACAACGGAGTCTTCTACAGTCAACAGTAGATAGATTTCGTATAAGTCCAAGAGGATCAGGCCATCAGGTGGGTGAACCCAAGATACATGTTTTGTAATGCGGGGCACACGAGATAGAGCCAGCCATAAGAGGGGAAGGCAGTGCAATTCATGCAGCAGGCAGCGTAACATGGCTCGAGACTGCCTGACCTTCCATGAAGATGAGTAGAATAGAGTAGAGGGATCTCCCAGGTAGAGGAAGAGGTTCGACCATGGTGGTCTACCAGGAGTAGGTGGATGGGGAATAGGATCTAGTCGAGCAGTAACTGGTGGACTACGTTTCGAGGCCCTACCACCACCACCACACGGAGGTCCACCCCGACCACAGGGAACTGGCGGACAGAGGCGGGCTCAGCTCCAGGAAGTCAAGACCTAAAACAAAGACACATTGAGATTATTTGAGGTACTATTTGTGTCTACGCCACCCATGCTTTAGTAATTATAGACACAGGTGCGAGTCATTATTTTATTGCAGCTGCCCTAGTTCAGAGCTTGGAGATTCTGACAGAGATGTTGGCTCAATCCTTATGACTAGAGACTCCTACGGGAGAAGACTTGATGATTACACACTGGTGCTGGCAGTCCGAGATTACTCTAGGAGGTGAGAGATTTGGCTGGGATCTCCTCATAATGGCATCGAGGCCTTACGACATCATCTTGGGTATATACTGGTTATCCACAGTTCATTCTCAGATTGACTGTATTAGGCGGAAAGTGTGGTGTGTCCACAAGTATGGGATGAGGTTTACCTTCACTGGTGAGAAGGGAGACTTTGCAGCGCATGATGGACTTACCCAGAGGAGGGGGTAGCCGATCACACATAAGTTGGATAGTCTCAGCCTCAAAGCAGTTGATGTGTGGAGACCGAGTTTTCCTGTTGTGGTGGATCAGTACGCGGATATTTTACCTGGCGATGTTTCATGACTACGTCCTCATAGAGAGGTGGACTTCTACATTGACTTGTACTCTAAGATGACACATATATCTATTCCATCATATCAGATGGCTCCCGCCGAGCTTCGTGAGCTGTGGGTACAGCTGGAGGACTTGCTGGGGAAGGGAATTATCCGACCCAGTGATTCTCTCTGGGCATCCCCGATTTTGTTCACCAAGAAGGTGGATTGGAGCTTGCGACTGTGTGCTGACTACTGTCACCAGAACGAGGTGACCATGATGAACAACTACGCACTCCCTAGGATGGGTGACCGCTTTGATCAGCTCAAGGGAGTGAAATGGTTATCTAAGATAGACCATTGGTCAGACTATCACCAGCTTAGAGTTTGAGATGAGGATGTGTAGAAGATGGACTTTAAGTGTATGCATGGCTACTATGAGTTCTTGGTTATGCCCTTCAGCATAACCGATACTCCAGAAGTGTTCATGAGTCTCATGAACAGGATCTTCCAGCCTTACCATGATCTCTTTGTCATAGTTTTCATCGACGAAATACTGATCTACTTGACTACTGAGGAGGAGCATGACTTCTATTTGTAGGTAGTAATGGACACACTCCGAGAGCACCATATTTATGGTAATCTCTCTAAGTGCCAGTTCTGGAATCGATTGGTTCACTTTCTGGGAAACGACATCTTGGAGACTGGATTTGCAATGGATCCAGCGAAGATTGAGGCAGTGCTTGTTTGGGATCCCCCAAGAGTGTGATGGAGGTACAGAGATTTCTTAGACTGTCTGGGTACTATCAGTGATTATTTCCAGACTTCTCCAGAGTTGCATCACCACATTAAGAGTTGAGGAAGAAGGGGAAACCTTTCGTGTTGTCAGAGAGATGGCAGCAGAGCTTTCAAGAGCTGAGGAAGAGGTTGAATAGTGCCCCCATCATGAGGCTATCGAAAGAGGGTGTTGGGTGTGTAGTTTACTGCGACACATCAGGGACCGGAATCAGGTGTGTCCTGATGCAGGAGAGAGTAGTGATCACGTATGGTTCTCAGCAGTTGATATAGGACAAGCATAACAATGCTACACATTAATTGGTGGTAGCAATAGTGGCCTTCGCCTTGAAGATGTGGCAGCACTATTTGATGGGTGAATGCTTTACAGTCTACTCTAACAACCAGAGTCTTAGGTAAATCTTCTCACAGATGGACCTGAACCTAAGAAAGTGGTGTTGGCTTGAGTTCCTCTAGTACTATGAATTCGAGATAGTCTATACTCTTGGGAAGGGGAGCATTGTAGAAGATGCTCTCAGTAGAATATCATGCATTCAGCTGCTAGGAGAAGTGACAGAGCAGCTGGCCACATTGCAGATATCCTTTGTGGATAGAGATGGAGCATCCTTTCTGTAGTCTCTTATAGTCACTCCTCCACTTCATTAGGTAGTCAGGGAGGCACAATGTGGGGACGTTGATTGTGAGACTCGACGAGCTCAGATTTCCATAGGGCAGGCACCTGATTGATTTTTTGAAGTTGTGTAGAACGTTATTCTCTTCAGAGGACGTACCATGGTACCAGTTGCAATTCAGAATGAATTTTTGAGGGAGTTCCACACATCTCCTTTAGCAGTACATCATGGAGTGGCGAAGATGTATCCATACCTCTGACGACAACACTGGTGGCCAGGTATGAAGAAGGCAGTAGCAGAGTTTGTCTCATGATGCCTCACTTGTCAGCAAGTGAAGGTGGAGCACCAGGTTACAGTAGGTTTGGTTTATCCCTTAAAGGTCCCAGAGTGGAATTGGGATGGGATATCCATGGATTTTGTGATGGGACTTCCATGTACATCCAGAGGACACAACCTTATCTGGGTGATCATAGACCGAATCACCATGTCGACCCACTTCCTACTGATCAGAGAGCAGGGCTGAGTAGAGAGTTTGAGACACCTATACGTACAGAAGATAGTACGGCTTCATGGTATTCAATAGACGATATTCTCCTATCGAGATGCACTTTTCACTTCTTGGCTATGCAAGGGGTTGGAGGAGGCTTTCGGGATGAAGCTTCCCTTGAGAACCGCCTTCCATCTTCAGATGGATGGTCAGACTGAGAGAACCATTCAGACTCTTTAGGACATGCTCTATGCATGTATCCTCGACTTTGGTCATAGCTGGGAGAATCACTTACCCTTGGTAGAGTTTGCGTATAAAAATAGCTACCACTCCACCATCAGGATGACACATTTTTCCGCACTATATGGACAAACTTGCAGATCACCTCTATGCTGCACTAACCTTGGGGATTCAAAACTTATGGGGTCAGAGATGGTGCAGGCTAGGACGAAGAAGGTGTAGATCATCCAGGAGCAGATGAAAACTGCACAAAGCAGGAATAAGTCCTATGCTTATAGGGGACAAAGACCACTGGAGGTCGAGGATGGAGACCACATCTTTCTACGGGTCTCACCTCAACGAAGTATACAGATATTTGACTGAGGCATCAAGTTACCTCCGCAATTAATCGGACCTTTCCAGGTCCTTAGAAGGGTAGGTGAGGTGACTTACCGCTTGGATCTTCCACCTCAGTTGCACCAGGTGCACGACGTGTTTCACATATCTCAGCTGAGGAGATACGTGCACGACCATACCCATATATTCGACCACGAGGAGCTTGACATTGATGATGGGAAGATATTCACGGAGGTTCTAGTCGATATTGAGGATTGACATGAGCGAGTCCTGCATGGATGGTCGATAACACTTGTGCATGTTTTCTGGAAGCACAAGCACCTCCAGGATAGCACAATGGAGTGGGAGCCTCATATGCATGCTCAATACCCCAATTTGATTCCCTAGTGTGTATTGTAGCTTATGAGGATGTAAATCCCTAAGGTGGGGAGAATGTAAAAACGATGAAATCCCATGGAATTTTATTTTACTTACATAGGAATTCTACGGGTCGGCAGTTTTTGACGGCGCCTAATTCCGAGGCCCGGTGTGCCTAGAATAAATTTTAGAATTTTTATTTGGGTATGTTCAGTAAACGTACGAGCATGTTTTTATGTATTTGGAACCGGTGCTCAGAATTGAAATCTGAGGACACCATTGAACTCGCGACACATATATTCTCTTAAGGAGACCTTTACCGCAGTTGCGTTTTATCGATAATTGAAGTTAGTTTTTCGGGATTTTTAATTAAACTGAATAAAAATATGTGCTAGCCATATTTTTATCTGAGGTGGTAGTTAGAACCTCCAAGGGGAGGATAGTGCAGGGGCCGATCCGCACATAACCTCCCTTGGGAGGATGTTAAATGTTGGGGCCCACATGAACATGAAACCCCCCTTAACTCTTGAACTCCCCATTTATGTGGATGAAACTCTCTCTCATTAATTGAGCCTCACCACCTTCCCCATTAATTTTCTGCCAACCCAAGAAATTAATTGACTGAACTTCTCTTAATTAATTGGAAAATTTTCAATTCTTTTGAATTCATGTCAAGAGTAAAATAATAGACAAAGTTATTATTTTGGTTGGCACATAATACTTTGGTGGAGCCTTGGAGAAATAGAGAGAGCATTCTTCCCATGGAGAACATGAAGAACGTCTCTTCCACCACCGAAGAACGATGACACCATCTTCTTCATTCTTCATCGTTCTTCAACCAAGGTATGGAAAGGGAAGCGATGCCGACATTATCTCCAACGACCTTCATCCACGTCAAAGGAGAAGACGTCACCCGTGAAGGACATCGCCAATGATGACATCACCTCCGAACGCTCGTCCGCCAACGACTAGTACCCTTCTTCCTTTCCGAAGCATGAGCGTATGATTAGGGAGTTTGTGACAAATGCGACAATCGATGAATCAACATCTTCCTTATTTTCTGAAATCGTCAACGAACGAAAAATACGAGGTAGGGGTTTGTTTTGATTAAATTAAATCCTCGTTCCTCATTGTTTATTATGGTTTGACATTGGCCAATTGTTCTCATCTAATGCAGAGGATGTGGGCCAATCAAAAATAGCTCAATGTCCCTCTGTTGATTCTTGTTTGGTTAATGATGAAGGTAGAGCTGGAAGGGCGCATTGCTATGCCACCGCACCAGAGAAAAACTGCGGTCAGGAGGGCCAAGGCGGAAGAAAGAGGCACGGATCTGTCGCAATGAGACATGCCTGAGGGGATGAACCACGGCCAGGGTGGGCTGCGACAATGGGTTGTGGCGCCCTCACACCGTACTGGTGAGGAACCGCGGCCGGGAGGGATGCGGTAGATGGAGAAGTGTGGCGCTGTCGCACCACGCGGTGGATACGAAGGTCGCGGCTAGGTTGGGCCACGACGGTGGTGGTGTGGCGCCATCGTGCTATGCGGGGGGAATGGGGACCATGGTTCGGTCATGCCACAGCGGGGGCGGGCCGGGCCGGCTGCCGTGGAGCCAGACTAGTAGGACCACCCATGTCCCGCAGCTCCTGAACTGGTGCAATGCACCGGTTCTGTTCGACGAACCCGGGGGGGGGGGGGGAGGGGGTAGGACAACCCCCTACCACACATGGCCAGCTGGGCCGCCATTGCTGGGCCGCTACTGCTGAGCCGCCCCTCATCCGGGCCCCCTTGGCTGGGCCTCCATGGCCCAGCCGCCCGTTCGGGCGGGCCGCCACGGGCCGGGCCATCCTCAGGCAAGACCGCGCCTTTAGGTCGAGCCTCCCCTTAGGGTTGGGCCGCTCCTTTGGTTCAGGCCGTCCACTTGGGTCGAGCCAGCCACTCGGGTTGGGCCACACCTGCGTACTAGGTCAGACCCCGGTTCGAATCGGGTCAGTCTGACTGGGACGGACTGGGTCGGTCCGACGGGGTCAGACCGAACTCTGACCCGCTATGACCATTTACACCTTTTTTCCCTCGTCATGGTCTAAGGGTGTATGATCGAAGAACTGTCTATGGGGACAGAATCCTAAGAGCGATATGGTTCCATTGGCATACCCCACATGAGGTTCGAACGGAGTTGGGGTACGGTCGGGTTGGTTTGATCCTAAAAACCAACCGGGCCCCAGGAACATAAATGCCAATAACTCACAGACCAGACGTTCGATTTACACTCCAAATATTGTGTTGGGTTCATCTTGATGAGATTGAACTACAAGATACATCAACTCAAGACTTCATGGAAGGTTATTTATCGACCCTTGGCTTGAAGAGTGGACCCTCCCGGAATCGAGGGTGCTGTGTGCGGGAACCCAAGGGTTGGTTGCAACTGAGATGACAAGATCCTTCGTGGGTTCGACAGTGACGATACTGTGCCAGGATCCTCTGTGGGTTCGATAGTAATGAATTATGTACCAGGATCCTCCGTGGGTTCGACAGTAGTGACTTCTGTACTGGGATCCTATATGGGTTCGACAGTGATGACTTCTGTACCAGGATCCTATGTGGGTTCGACAGCGCTGATACTGTTCGAGGATCCTATGTGGGTTTGACAGAGGATATTATTTAGAGGAAAAATCAAATAATCTATACCACTCTTCATGTGTTTTATACCTATGTGAGCTGAGTCTTGACTTTTAGTCATTATCACCAAGGAGATCGACTTTTATTCCTTTGTGGACTAGGTTGTTCTTGGGCTCGAGATTTTGTGTCGGACTGTGACTGGAAACTTAGGTATATATTTGGGAATATACCTAAGTATAGTTGGTTGATACTTCGTGATTTTATCTTTCTTCTTTGGATTATCATTAGTGGATTATGGGAGAGATTCGTGGGTCTCGGGGTCCCCTACTGAGTATTGTTATACTCACCCTAGAAAGGGCTTCGCCCGCACCTTGTTGTGTTCTGTGCAGACGATGGTCAGCAGTGATCGAGGATGAGGGTGACGGACAGGAGGTTGCTCGGAGCTGGACTAGATGGGACATACTTCAGGGATGAGTTTTTTGAGTTCTGTACCTACCCTTCAGGTTGGATTCCCTAGTAGATGATCCAGTAGCTTTTTTGTCTTTTTACTTGTACTTGTACTTGTTATCTAGTTGGGTTTGTATTCTGGCCCACTTACTTTTAGCACACTTTTCTTTTCTATTTTAGTACTTGTTTCTTCTACTTCTTGTGTTCATACTGCATGAGTTACAGGTTAAATGTCAATGCCTTCCCTTTTTATAATGGATTCACCTTTGGTGCTAGTTGCCAGCCCCTGACCAATGGAAGGCGGGCTTGGGGTAGTCACGAAATGTGCCCCGAAGACGGGTCGTGAAAATTTTTTATCAGAGGAGTTGGTTCTATCGCAGAACTTGGACTCTGATTCTTTTAATAGAAATAGTGTTAAGTGTTTTGGTTGTGGTTATCATTTTAGGGAAACCAGTGTTGGTGCGGCAGCCGACGTATCCAGACACTAGGACTCGGACTTTTGATTTCTGACTTAGTGCACAAAAACACTGATTGCATGTGTTTTTCTTTTGAAAAGTTTTCTTCGTTATTACTTTGTGTTAGCTCACCAAGTATACTATTTTAACCTTGGTGCACCTGTTTATTTTTAGGATGGACCCACGAAGTCAGCCGACTAGGGTTCCACGTTTTGTACGAGATGGAATCCCACCGAGTGAAGAGGCCTAGGGCCCCATCATATCGGAGGTACCAGTGGTACCACTACCTACTGGGCCACCGATACCACCAGCTCCTACTGCAAAGAGTTCACGTTA
Source organism: Viscum album (assembly GCA_963277665.1). Taxonomy (NCBI): domain Eukaryota; kingdom Viridiplantae; phylum Streptophyta; class Magnoliopsida; order Santalales; family Viscaceae; genus Viscum; species Viscum album. The sequence continues at coordinate 1,145,599,083 of OY728141.1, forward strand.
TCTGAGTGTGTTGAATGAGTTCTAGTGCCATAGGCCGCCTAGGTTCCGGGGAGAGACGGACCCATAGGCAGTTGAAGATTGGCTGGAGGCTATTGTGAGAGTTTTCAGATTGGTAGGGACACCAGCCGACCTCCTGGTGATCCTTGCCATGAGTCACTTGCGTGTAGAAACATGCAGATGGTGGAGCTCGATGCTCCAGGTATATGATGAGGAACAAATACTCTAGAAGGACTTCGAGAGTCACTTCCGATTAGAGTTTGTTCTAGCCACCCTTCATGCGGTAAGGATTTAGGAGTTATATCATCTGTAGATGGGTAGAATGATAATAGCTCAGTACTCAGCGAGATTCACCGACCTCTCGCGCTACTCCACAGATATGGTGTGGGACCCATTCCTCAGGGCCCAAACCTTCAAGCAGGGACAAAGGCATGAGATCCTGGCTTCGATGATCTCCCTCAACATCCCGATGCAGGCGAGGGTGCTGGAGTGAGATCTTCTTGTGGAGTGTTTTCTTACTGAGTAGAAACTAGTAGTGAGACCAACCATAGGGCGACACATAACAGAGTCTTCTACAGTCGGAAGTATACAGATGTCGCAGAGGTCCAAGTGAACCAGGGCATTAGGTGGGTGACCCCAGGATACAGGTTCGGTTGTGTAGGTAACACGAGGCAGTGCCAACCATACGAGAGACATGCAGTGCTATGCATGCGGGGGGAATGGTCACATGGCTCGAGACTGCCCGACCCGCAATGCAGATGAGAATCAGACAGCAGAGGGACCTCCCAGGCAAGGGTAGAGGTTCGACTATGGTGGTCCATCGGGAGTAGGCAGACGTGGCAGAGGAGCTGGCTGAGCACCCGGTGGTAGACAACGTTTAGAGGCCCTACCACCACCACCAGGAGGTCCACCCTGACCACAAGCAGCTGGCGGAAAGAGGACGGCTCAACTCCAGGCAATCAAGACCTATGACCACGGTGCACCTGAGATGATTCGAGGTACTATATGTGTCTACTCCACCCTTGATACAGTACGTATAGACCCAGGTGTGAGTCATGATTTTATTACTGCTGCCCTTGTTTGGATCTTGGAGATTCTGAGGGAGCCGTTGGCTCGATCCTTACAACAAAAAACTCTTATGGGAGCAGACTCAATGATTACGCACTGGTGCCGGAAGTGTGAGATTAATCTAGGAGGAGAGAGTTTCGGCTGGGATCTCCTCGTAGCGTCGTTGAGGCCTTACGATGTCATCTTGTGTATGGACATGTTATCCACAGTTCATGCTCAAATATACTGTATTAGGCGGAAAGTGCAGTGTGTCCAAGAGGATGGGATGAGGTTTAAATTCACTAGTGATATAGAGCCTTTGCAGTGTAAGATGGACTTATCTAGAGGAGGGGGTAACTGATCACACATCAGTTGGCTAGTCTCATCCTCAGAGCGATTGATGTGTGGAGTCCATGTTTTCCTCTTTTGGTGGATCAGTACGCGGATGTTTTCCCTGACGAGGTTTAATGACTACCTCCTCGCAAAGAGGTGTACTTCTACATTGTCATGTTCCCCAGGACAACACCGATATCTACTCTAGCATATCAGATGGCTCCCACTGAGCTTCGTGAGTTGTGGGTATAGCTAGAGGACTTGCAGGGGAAGGGATTTATCCGACCCAGTGTTTTACCCTGGGCATCTCCGACTTTGTTCACTAAGAAGGTGGATGTGAGCTTACGATAGTGTGTTGAATACCGTCACCTAAACCAAGTGACTATGAAGAACAAGTACCCACTCTCAAGGATTAATGACATATTTGATCAGCTAAAAGGAGTGCAATGGTTCTCGAAGATAGACCATAGGTCAGGATATCGCCATCTCAGAGTTTTTGAGATGAGGATGTGCAGAAGATGACCTTAAGGTGTCGGTATGGCCACTATGAGTTCTTGGTTATTCCCTTTGGCGTAACTAACACTCTAGTAGTGTTCATCAGTCTCATGAATAGGATCTTCTAGCCTTACCTCAATCGATTTTTCGTAGTCTTCATCGACAACATACTGATCTACTTGACTACTGAGGAGGAGCGTGCCTACCATTTGAGGGTATAACTGGACACACTCTGAGAGCACCAGCTTTATGGTAAGCTCTCGATGTTCCAGTTCTAGATTCGAGAGGTTCACTTTCTGGGACACATCATCTCAGAGGTTGGAGTTCTAGTGGAACCAATGAATATTGAGGTAGTGCTTGCTTGGGAGCCACCCAGAAGTGTGACGGAGGTATGGAGTTTTCTAGGACAAGCTGGGTACTATCAGGGATTTGTTCCAGACTTTCCCAGAGTTGCATCACCGCTTTCAACATTGACGAAGAAGGTTAAACCCTTCGTGTGGCCGGAGAGATGCCAGAGGAGATTTCAGAAGCTGAGGAAGAGGTTGACTAGTGCGCCAATATTGAGGCTACCCATGTAGGGTGTTGGGTACATAGTTTACTGCGATGCATCGGGGACAGGACTCGGGTGTATCCTGATGTAGGAGCGAGCAATGATTGTAACACCCCGAGCTTCCACGGTACGCTTCTCTTTGAATAATACAGTAGCGTGTGTTGTACGCAACTTCAAGTTCTAACACACACCACGACCAATCAAAGTAGCCGTTATGAATAGTAATACCTACTTTTTAAAATTTTAGAAATTTTATCTCTCAAAATGGACTTCATTTTTGGATTCAGAGTATCGAATTTATCCTAAGGTAAAATTTTGGTACTTTTCGGATAACTTTAATATTTTGATGAATAGTGAAAATTACTAAATTTTAATTAAAAACAACTTTTTTTAATCAAAATAATTAATAGTGATAAATTATAAATTTGAGTGGTTTTAAAGTATAACTAGAATATATTTTTACCATCTTATCCAATGGTGTTCATTATAATTAATTTCACTTTAAAATTGGACATAAACAATTGTTAATCTTTTGATATATATTATTTCTTAAAAACACGCTATTTGTTGTGACAACGGGAATTAATTATAAAATTAATTAATTAAACTTATATCTTTGGAATTTTTTAAAGTAGAAATCATTTTTGAATTTGAAATATCAATTATAGCTTAGGGTGAAATTTTGGCATTGTTCTGAAAAACATCAATTTTTGATGAATAGTGAAACTACTAAGTGGTAGTTAAAAAAATTGAATTTTTCATAAAACTTAATTTTACCACTTCTGTGATTGGAATTTTGAAAATTCGAGAGACATGGTTAATATCAAGGAGTAAAATGTGGTTCAATGAGATGAAAATATTTTTTGGTGAATAGTAACTTTTTATTTTTATTTACCACGGTTAAAAGTAAATAGGGTAATTGAGGGTAAAAATGATATTAATATTACCCTAACACATGTACTAATTCTATTGGACAAGTTTATCTTGGCCAAAAACAACCTTAGGAATAAAATATTATCATTTAGGTCCACTTGGATTAGATTAGGACATTTATTATTATTTAATTCAATGAAGAGTTAAAAGAGTTAAAATCAAAGTTTATTTACTAAAACATTTTTAATATAGGGTTATACATCAGATAAATTCGATTTTAAATATTCATTAGAATTCTATAATGATTTAATACATAATTATATTTTATTTATAATTTTAAGACATTGAATAATTTAATTTATTTATGACACAATGATGATGTAGTAATTACCATAATAGTGAAAAAATTAAAATAATTGATATTATAAATACCCAAATAAGTATAATTTGAGACTTTTTCTGAATTTAACTAATTTTATAGGTTAATATGACATGTTAGAATTGACTTAATTAACTTTTTTCGAAGTAATCATTCTGTTATGAGTTTTACAAAAATCAATTATTGAATAGTTTCAAAATTGACATAAAAGAGTTTTTTAAAAAATATTTTATTAATAATTGATATTAAATTCTTAAAAATCTAAGGTTGGGCCAAAATACTTATATCATTATAGGTGTATCATTAATGGACCACTTTGGGGTCTTTTGGATGTATATATTAAGGTTATTAACCATATAATAGAAAAATACAAAGAGACATTTTAAAAGTGAAACTAATTAACTAAGAGTTAATACTTAAAGATAAGGTTAATATAATGACCCAAACCTGTATAAATTCTATTGGTTGAGTGGTTTTAGACCCATAACCACCTTAAACTTTAAATAATATACTTTGGAGCCATTAGAAACTGCATATCAATTTATTATAAAATAATATTTCTAACTTTTCCAGAGGTGCCCCTCACCCCTCTTATAAAAGGGCACTCTCCCTTCTCATTAACTCACACATTCAAAGACTTTTGGTTTGGCAAACCTCTGACAAAATAATCTCTCAACATCCCTCAATTCATCCTAGAGGCCTTCCTTTATTCAGAAATCTAACTTAATGAGACCTTTTGATCAAATCAAAAGGAAGAACCCGAAGAAGAGGTAATGATTTCACCACCCTTTTTCAAGTTCCTTTTTTCTTCACTTCTTCTTTATTTGTTATTACCATTCTAAAATAATGAATCCAGTATATCCTATATACTGTAATATTATTATAAATATGTTACAACCATATTAAGTATTCTATCCATCCTTTGAATGACATGTCACCATACGTGCGTACGTACGGCTTACCATCTCTACGTCGTGGTGTAATTGTTATTAAATTTATTAGTATTTGGATGGATATAATAATGATTTGTAATTCATGTAAATAATAAATATAACATTATAATGATTCTGTATATATGATATACTATCCAATTATATATTATTTTAATATCAAAAGAATGATATTTTCGCTCGTGCGTACGTACGGATTACCGTCTCCACGACGCGATGAGATTCATTTCCAAGTTCACCATTCATCGACGATTATAAAAATATATATTACAAATAAGTATGTAATATATGAAATAATAATTCTACTGGATATATATATATATATATATATTTAAGGATTTATGTACTTACATATATCTTATTCATTTACTTTCGTTCAATTCTATATGAAAACAGAAAAAGCATTTATGCGTACGTACGGACTACCGTCTCCATAAACGGTGTTTTCCATTTCATATATATGTATATTATACATATTTATATTCTAAATATATATGATATATTTATCATTTTTTATTTTCTGGAAGTATTTAAATCATGATCTATGTGATACAACCAAGAGTGACAAGATAAAACACATACGATAAAGAAAGTGATTATTACCCAAAATGTTAATTTAACATGGAAATTATTATTAAATGGGTAATATAAAGTCATAAATGAATCAGGTATGATATAATAAATATTAATATGGTTCTGGTATAATTTAATAACATACTACGATCTTCGTACAGGCGGTTAAACGTACCCTCGACTAAAGGAAAAGTACAAGGTAAGTGTTTATTTCGCAATCTCTTCATTATCCGAGGTTGTTTATGCGTAATAATCTACTGGTATTTCTTTATTATCTACATACATGTTTCTTAAAAATGTATTTCAAAACATTTTTACTATTTAAAAAAATATGGGTTAAAGTCATTTATACCGTTGCTTGACTTTTTATAAGAGGTTTATAAAAGAATCTTTCTGTCATTTTCCAAATAAGGTAGTTTTTAACCTTTTCGAAAATTTTAAGTTAAGAATGTCTTTTTAACTTATACGGAAGGTGTGGTTATTTTCTACCATTATAAAATCGCTGACGCTTCCCTTACAAGCTTATAAGAATATTTTCAAAGTAAATGTTTTATTTTATAATTATGTGATTTTTAAATGATTTCAACAAAGAGATATTTCTCTCAAATATATGAAAATACAGTGCAAATGTATACATATTTAACGGAAGCTTAAAAATGTTTTCAGAAAACCTGACTCTCAAGTTTGGCAGAAAGGAAGGGATTGGGAGTGGGCCCATCATGGCCTGTAATTAGTCGACAAGTATCATAATTAGTTATTTTGTTTTCAGAAGCTTGCATAATGTTTTCAGAAAAACACTGGAGTGTATTTTAGCAATTTTAAACGTAAGTATCTTCTAAAAAAATTGCATCGGTAGGTCTCATGAGACAAAATATTGTATTGGCACAAGGCCTTGACAAAATCATATTTGTAGTCTTGGCACGATACCTTGGCTATGTGGTTATGATAGTCTAGAATTATGCATTCCATCATTATGAAAGTGGTTAGTGATATTGCATGTGGTTATTCGATTAGTAGAATATCCATGTGAATAAGTAAATAGAATTATTTCATTTTATTTCTGCCATATTATGCTGAAGATCATGTTTAAAAGGATTTTGATTTAGTTTTATACATTTCCTTAAATGTTTATGCTTATTTTTTAAAATTTCCACTGTATTGCTTACTCTTACTGAGCATTTGAGCACACCCCTTTATATGTTTTATTTTACCCAGGATTCCAAGAAGTGTAATGTGATTGATATGCAGGGTTAAGCCAAGGGAATAATGGCGTTCATAAAGATTATTTATGTTGTTTTGTACGTCTTAAAGTGCAAAGGTAACATTCATGTATGTGATCTATTTTTCCAAGACTGCTAAACTGATCGGTCCTTCGGGACTTGATTCCTTGTAATCATGCCAATGTATTAAAATAATGCACCGACTCTGGATAACTGGGGTCGGAGTGTTACAATTTGTATTAGAGGAAGTTTAGTAATAACCTTGGAAACTAGATTTAGGTAAACTCTAATTAGAGCACATATCCCTAAGATAGACTTTGAGGATTAATATAGAAGAACTTCCTAGAATTTTGGTATTGTAGAGATTTTGTGAGTTTTTCGAGCAATACATCCCTCTTTGGATACGAGCAGGTAGAGGCGGCTCTGGCACAGATGTACCTAGGGGTAAAAACTGAAAACACCACTTTGAACTAGACTCGAATGAGAACTGGTGCACAAGAATGGGCCTTGCTGCACTCTTGGTTACGAAACTCCCGAGGGATGTGCTTAGGATAATTCTCATTTTCTTTACAAACCATTATGAAGGGCTCATGAGTATATACTTACTCAATGAAAACATTTTTATGATTATGGATTATATCCATAAACTGTTTAATTTGTGTTAGGTATTTTACAAATTTGGAATTATTCATTGCAATTCATAAACTGACCTAGTTTATGCTATTGTATAGAAATGGAACCCAGTAGAAGGAATGTGAAGTTCAGTAATACGTATGATCCATAGAGTAAAAAGGATCATATCTTTCATGGTATTAAGCCATCATTTAGAAGGGAAATAGTCTCCCACGTATTATCATCATATGAAGAAATAGTATCATGTGTAGATAACATAACTAAAGAGTTTACTGAGTCCTATGTCTTTGAAGGGTAGCAGGAGAAGAAAAAGATGGAAGAGAGAAATATGGATAAAGGGAAGAGGGAAAAGAATAATTTCCCCATATGTGATAACTGTGGGAAGAAACACCGTGGAACATTCCTGAAAAGAATTGGAGTTTGTTATAAGTGTGTAGGAAAAGGGCACAAAGTACGTGACTGCAAGGGTAATAAAATGGTTTCAAATGTATAATGCTTCATTTGCAAAGAGTTTGGACACTACGCAAACCAATGTCCCAGTCATCAGACTATGCCACAAATGATGCTATTGGATAATAATAAAGTTATCATAATACCACAGATGAAGAGGAATGACTAGTGTTATTATGTTGTTATTTTAGAATTATTTCATTTAAGTGTTGTATCAATGATGTTCTGGAAATAAATAAGGATTGTACTGCAATACTATTTAATTAAGGATTTGACATTTTATGGTACTAAGAAAACTGACTCTATAGTGAGTTAATTTTTTTTTGGAAATTACATGGTTGAAGGAAAGATAAACCTTAATATGGTCCTAATTTTGAGGTAGTGATTTTGGAATAAGAGATGGTTGATTTTGGTAATTCAGGATGTTGCGGTGTTGTAAAAGAATATATGAGGAAGGCGTTCACATGTTATTACCTGGAAAAAAGGATCCTCATTATGTTTAACTTCCTTGGAAATTTCGGACTGTGATTTTGGATAATAGTATTTTGGATAAGTCTAATGGTTGGAATGGATTAAGCTTGAAAGGTTATTTTTTTTTGGATTTTTATAAATGGACAACACGCAGACCGTGTGACGGCCCGTCGTGTTTGGAAATGCTGTGGGAATGAACCCACAACCATAGTGCAATTGGGATTTATCGCCTACCATTGTGCTACATGAAGTTCCTGGATGGTATAATGTAGTTTCTTTACATAAAGGGTCTGATGTGTGAATTATAAATTCATTATATTTGGAACCCTATATGATTAGGATAAATAGAGTATTTTTGAGTTATATTATGTTTTGGGGTGAAAGATGAGTTTGTGGTAGAAATTTATTAATGGATAAAACTCTAATTATAAAGTAAGTATATCTCCTTATGATCTTAGACAATCTCATAAATAAATTCCTCAACATTATGAAAAAGAACATAGAACAAAAATGTTGTCCTAGATGGTACCTTAGATCATCACTAATTTATGGCTTTGGGATTTTTGGCCATTTCATAGCCATGTTCTCTACCAATCTCCATCAGATAATTGATGGTGAGATTTCTCTTCCATATCCATATTTTCCTACATGGAACCCTAGTATGTGTTATTTTCGGTAATCTTCATACTTTCCACTCTTTATTTTAAATAGAGGCCTCATTAATTCATTTTTCGATGTGGGATTTCAACTAATATATTTTGAAACGTCAAAAATGTGTTATCCTAATACCTTATGTTTTGTTGAACCGATGGTATTTTAAATCATCATAGATTGATGAATTTAAGAACCTCAATTTTAAACTTGTTCGTGATTGATGACCTAAATCACTACCTATAAATATTTACGTTTTACCTATAATTATATGTCTATAATTTCCACCAATGTCCTCCTAATCAAGATCATAATTTTGTGGTGACCCTTTCATTTCTCTTTTCATCTTGTTAAGACAAAATATTATTAACGAAATTTCAGATGTGGGTTTTTCCACAAAAAGATTTTCTATTTTCTACCTTTATTTTCAAGGGACAATATCAAATTTCGAGAACACAATTTATTGAAGTAGGGGAGAATGTAACAACCCGATCTTCCACGGTACGCTTCTCTTTAAATAATACAGTAGCGTGTGTTGTACACAACTACGAGTTCTAACACACACAACGACCAATCAAAGTAGCCGTTATGAATAGTAATACCTAATTTTGAAAATTTTAGAAATTTTATCTCCCAAAATGTACTTCATTTTTGGATTTAGAGTATCGAATTTAGCCTAAGATAAAATTTTGGTACTTTTTAGATAACTTTAATATTTTGATGAATAGTGAAAATTACTAAATTTTAATAAAAAACAAATTTTTTAATCAAAATAATTAATAGTGATAAATTATGAATATGAGTGGTTTTAAAGTATAATTAGAATATATTTTTACCATTTTATCAAATGGTGTTCATTAGAATTAATTTCACTTTGAAATTGGACATAAACAATTGTCAATCTTTTGATATATAATCTTTCTTAAAAACACGCTATTTGTTGTGACAGCAGAAATTAATTATAAAATTAATTAATGCAACTTATATGTTTGGAATTTATTAAAATAGATATCATTTTTTAATTCAAAATATTAATTATAGCTTAGCGTGAAATTTTGGCATTATTCTGGAAAACTTCAATTTTTGATGAATACTGAAACTACTAAGTGGTAGTTAAAAAAACTGAATTTTTCATAAAACATAATTTTACCGCTTCTATGATTGGAATTTCAAAAATCTGAGAGACACGGTTAATATCAAGGAGTAAAATGTGGTTAAATGAGATGAAAATAATTTTTGGTGAATAGTAACTTTTTACTTTTATTTACCACGGTTAGAAGTAAATAGGGTAATTAAGGGTAAAAATGATATTAATATTACCCTAACACATGTCCTAATTATATTGGACATGTGTATCTCGACCAAAAACAACCTTAGGAATAAAATATTATCATTTAGGTCCACATGGATTAGATTAGGACATTTATTATTATTTAATTCAAAGAAGAGTTAAAAGAGTTTAAATCAATTTTTATTTACTAAAACATTTTTAATATAGGTTTATACATAAGATAAATTCAATTTTAAATATTCATAAGAAAGATAAAATGATTTCCTACATAATGATATTTTATATATAATTTTTAGACATTAAATAATTTAATTTATTTATGACACAATGATGATTTAGTAATTACCATAATAGTGAAAAAATTAAAATAATTGATATTACAAATACCCAAATAAATATAATTTGAGACTTTTTATGAATTACACTAATTTTATAGGTTAATATGAAATTTTAGTATTGACTTAATTATCTTTTTTCGAAGTAATCATTCTTTTATGAGTTTTACAAAAATCAATTATTGAATAGTGTCAAAATTGACATAAAAGAGTTTTTAAAACAAATATTATATTATTAATTGATATTAAATTCCTAAAAATCAATGGTTCTGCAAAGAGACTTATATAATGATATTTGTATCATTAATGGACCACTTTGGGGTCTCTTGGATGTATATAGTAAGTTTATTAACCATATAATATAAAAATACAAAGAGACATTGTAAAAGTGAAACTAATTAACTAAGAGTTAATACTTAAAGATAAGGTTAATATAATGACCCAAACCTGTCTAGATTCTATTGGTTGAGTGGTTTTCAACACATCCACACCATAACTTTTAAATAATCTACATTGGAGCCATTAGATACCGAATATGAATTTATTATAAAATAATATTTCTAGCTTTTCCAATGGTGCCCCTCACCCCTCTTATAAAAGGGAACTCTCCCTTCTCATTAACTCACACCTTCAAAGACTTTTGGTTCGGCCAACCTCTGCCCAAATACTCCCTCAACTACCCTCACTTCATCCTAGAGGCCTTCCTTTATTCATAAATCCAACTTAAGGAGCCATTTTGATCAAATCAAAAGGAAGAACCCGAAGAATAGGTAATGATTTCACCACCCTTTTTCAAGTTCCTTTTTCTTCCACTTCTTCTTTCTTTTTTATTACAATTATAAAATAATTAATCCAGTATCTCCTATATAATGTAATATTATTATAAATATGGTACAACCATATTAAGTATTCTATCCATCCTTTGAATGACATGTTACCATACATGCGTACCTACGGCTTACCGTCTCCACGTCGTGGTGTAATTGTTATTCAATATATTATTATTTGGATGAGTATAATAATGACTTGTAATTAATGTAAATAATAAATATAATATGATAATGATTCTGTATATATGATATACCATCCAATTATATATTATTTTAATATCAAAATAATGATATTTTCCCTCGTGCGTACGTACAGATTACCGTCTCCACGACGCGCTGAGATTCATTTCCAAGTTCACCATTAATCGATGATTATAAAAATATATATTACTAATAAGTATGTAATATATGAAATAATAATGCTACTGGAGATATATATATATATATATATATAAGGATTTATGTACTTACATATATCTTATTCATTTACTTCCGTTCAATACTATATGAAAATATAAACAACATTTATGCGTACGTACGGACCACCGTCTCCATAAACGGTGTTTTCCATTTCATATATATGTCTATTATACATATTTAAATTCTAAATATATATGATATATTAATCATTTTTTATATTCTGGAAGTATTTAAATCATGATCTAAGTGATACAACCAATAGTGACAAGTTAAAACACGTATGATAAAAAAAGTGATTATTACCAAAAATGTTAACTTAACATGGAAATTATTATTAAATGTGTAATATAAAATCATAAATTAATCAGGTATGATATCATAAATATTAATATGGTTCTGGTATAATTTAATAACATACTAGAATCTTCGTACATGAGGTTTAACGTACTCTCGACTAAAGGAAAAGTACAAGGTAAGGGTTTATTTTGCAATCTCTTCATTATCCGAGGTTGTTTAGGCATAATAATATATTGGGATTTCTTTATCATCCACATCCATGTTTCTTAAAATTGTATTTCAAAACATTTTTACTATTTACAAAAAATATGGTTTAAAGTCATTTATACCCTTGCTTGACTTTTTATAAGAGGTTTATAAAGGAATCTTTCCGTCGTTTTCCAAACAAGGTAGTTTTTAACCTTTTCGACAATTTTAAGGTAAGAATGTCTTTTTAACTTATACGGCGGGTGTGGTTATTTTCCGCCGTTATAAAATTGCTGAAGCTTCCCTTACAATTTTATAAGAATATTTTCAAAGTAAATGTTTTATTTTATAATTATGTGATTTTTAAATGATTTCAAAAGAGAGATATTTCTCTCAAATATATGAAAATCCAGTGCAAATGTATACGTATTTAACGCAAGCATAAAAATGTTTTCAGAAAACCTGACTCTCGAGTTTGGTAGACAGGAAGGGATTGAGAGTGGACCCATCATGGCATGTAATTAGTCGATCAGTCTCAAAATTAGTTATTTTGTTTTCAGAAGCTTGCATAATGTTTTCAGAAAAACACTGGAGAGTATTTTAGCAATTTTAAACGTACGTATTTTCTAAAAAAATTGCATCGGTAGGTCTCAGGAGACAAACTAGTGTCTTGGCTTAAGGCCTTGACAAAATCTTATTTTTCGTCTTGGAACGAGGCCTTGGCTATGTGATTATGATAGTCTGGCATTATGCATTCCATCATTATGAAAGTGGTTAGTGATATTGCATGTGATTATTCGATTAGTAGAATATCCATGTGAATAAGTAAATGGAATTATTTCATTTTATTTCTTCTATATTATGCTGAATTTAATGTTTAAAAGGCTTTTGTTTTAGTTTTATACATTGACTTAAATGTTTATGCTTATTTTTGAATGTTTCCGCTGAATTGCTTACCCTTACTGAGGATTTGAGCTCACCCCATTCTATGTTTTATTTTTCCCAGGATTCCAAGAAGTGTAATGTGATTGATATGCAGGGTTAAGCCAAGGGAATAATGGCATTCATAAAGATTATTTATGTTGTTTTGTACATATTAATGTGCAAATGTAACATTCATGTATGTGATCTATTTTTCCAAGACTGTTAAACTGATCGGTCTTTCAGGACTTGATTCCTTGTAAATATTCCAGTGTATGAAAATAATGCACCGACTCTGGGTAACTGGGGTCGGAGCGTTACAGTGATCGTGTATGGTTCTTGGAAGTTGAGACAACACGAGAATAACTACACTACCCATGACCAGGAGATAGCAGCAGTGGTCTTCACCTTGAAGATATGGAAGCACTATTTTATTGGAGAACACTTTACAGTCTACTCTGACCACCAGAGTCTCAGGTACATCTTCTCGTAGATGGACCTGAACCCGAGACAGCAGTGTTGGCTTGAGTTCATCCAAGACTATGACTTCGAGATAGTCTATACTCCCAGGAAGGGGAACGTTGCAGTAGATGATCTCAACTGGAGATCAGAAATTCAACTGCTAGGAGAAGCGATGAAGTAGCTGGCCGCGTTGCAAATATCCATTGTGGATAGAGATGGAGCGGCCTTTCTGTAGTCCCTCACAGTCACTCCTCCACCTCTTCAGCGAGTCAGGGAGGAACATCATGGGGACGTTGACTGTGAGATGCGACGTGCTCAGATATCCACAGCGCATGCACCTGATGGATTTTCTGAAGGTGGGGAGCACACCATTCACTTCAGAGGATGTACCATGGTACTAGTTGCACTTTAGGAGGAAGTGTTGAGGGAGTTCCACACATCTCCTTTAGTGGTACATCCTGTAGTGGAAAAGACGTATCAGGACCTCCGACGATAGCACTAGTGGCCAGGTATGAAGAAGTCAGTAGCAGAGTTTGTCTCACGATGCCTCACTTGTTAGCAAGTGAAGGAAGAGAACTAGGTTCCATCTGGTTTGTTTCAGCCCTTAGAGGTCCCATAGTGGAAGTGGGACGGGATATCCATGTGTTTCGTGATGGGACTTCCACATACATATAGAGGACACGACTCATCTAGGTGATCGTAGACCAAATCACCAACTCCCCCCACTTCCTACCTATATGAGAACAGGGCTCAGTAGAGAGTTTGGGACGCCTCTATGTGTAAGAGATCGTACGGATTCCTGGTGTGCCATCAATGATCATCGTAGATCGAATTTCTCGTTTCACTTCTCGACTATGGAAGGGGTTGCAGGAGGATTTCAGTATGCAACTTCTCTTGAGAACCGCCTTCCATCCTCACACGAATGTTCAGACTTAGAGGACTATTCAGACTCTCGAGGACATGCTCTGGGCATGCGTCCTCGACTTCAGTCGCAGTTGGGAGGATCACTTACCTTTGATGGAGTTTGTGTATAACAACAGCTACCACTCCACCATTGGGATGGCACCCTTAGAGACAATATATGTCTGACCTTGCAGATCGCCTATGTGCTGGAATGAACTAGGGGAGTCATTACTTATGGTACCAAAGATGGTGAAGGCTACAACGGAGATGGTGCAGAACATCCAGGAGCAGATAAAAACTGCACAGTGCAGGAAGAAGTCCTATGATGATAGGATATAGAGACCACTAGAGTTTGAGGATGGTGACCATGCCTTTCTACGGGTCTCACCTTGACGTGGTCTATGGAGATTTGGTTGAGGTAGGAAGTTATCTCTATGATTTATTGGACCTTTCCAGGTCCTCAGCAGGGTAGGTGAGGTGGCATACTGCTTGGCTCTTCCACCTTAGTTGCACCGGGGGCATGACGACTTCCACATAACTTAGCTGAGGAGATACGTGCATGACCCGTACCACATTATCGACCATGGGGAGATGGACATCGATGATGGGGAGACATTCACAGAGGTTCCAGTAGAGATTGAGGATCGACAGGAGCGGGTCCTGCATGGACGATCGATACCTCTTGTGCGTGTTTCATGACAACACGGGAACCTCCACAAGAGAACATGGGAGTGAGAGGCTCAGATTCGTGCTCATTACCCCATTTATTTCCCTAGTGTGTGTTGTAGCTTACAGGGAAATAAATCCCTGAGGTGGGGAGAATGTAAAGACCCGGAAATTTCGTGGATTTTTTTTAAATACATGGGAATTTTACGAGTCCGTAGTTTCTGACGGTGCCTTATTCCGAGGCCTGGTGTTCCTGGAATAAATTTTGGAAATTTTGTTTGGGTACATTCAGTAAACATACGAGCATGTTTTTATATCTTTTCAACCGGTGCTAAGAATTGAAATCTAAGGACAACGTTGAACTCGTAGCGCCAATATTTGCTTAAGGAGACCATTACTGTAGTAGCATTTTATCGAGATTGGAAGTTAGTTTTCTTGGGTTTTTAATTAATGTTATTAAAAATATGTGTTAGCCAAATTTTTATTCGAGGTGGTAGTTAGAACCTCCAAGGGGAGATTAGTGGGGGGTCCCACCAGCACATTACCACCCTTGGAAGGGTGTTAAAAGGTGGGGCCCACATGAGCATCAAACCCCCCTTAACTCTTGAACTCCCCATTTATGTTGACGAAACTCTCTCTCATTAATTGAACCTCTCCACCTTCTCCATTAATTTTGTGCCAACCCAAGAAATTAATTGATTGAACTTATTTTAATTAATTGGAACAATATGAATTCTTTTGAATTCATGTCAAGAGTAAAATAATAGAAAAACCTATAATTTTGGTTGGCACAAAATAATTCGGTGGATCCATGGAGAAATAGAGATAGCATTATTACCACGAAGAACATGAAGAACGTCTCTTCTGCCACCGAAGAATGACAACACCATCTTCTTCCATCTACATCATTCTTCAACCAAGGAAAGGAAAGGGATGTGACGCCCACGTCATCTCCAACGAACTTCATCCGCGTCAAATGAGAAGACGTCGCCTGCAAAAAATGTCGCCAATGACGACATCACCACCGAATGCTCGTTCGCCAACGACGTGTACCCTTCATCCATTCTGACACACGAGCGTGAGAATTGGGAGTGCGTGACGAATGTGGAAATTGTCAAATCGACATCCGCCCTTTTTTTGAAATCGTCAACGAATGACAAATACGAGGTAGGGGTTTGTTTTTGATAAATTAAATCCCCATTCCTCATCATTTATTATGGTTTGATGTTGGCCAATTGTTATCACCTAATTCAGAGGGTGTGGGTCGAAAAAACACAGCTCGGAATCCCTCAGTATATTCTTATTTGGTTGAGGATGGAGGTGGATCCGGAAAGGCGTTGTGCCATCACACCGCGCTAGAGATGAACCGCGGATGGGAGGGCCGCGGAGGACGAAAGAGGCATGGCGTCGTCGCTTCACGCCACACAGGAGGGGCGGAGCTGGGGCCAGGGAGGGCCGCAGTAAAGGGGTGTGGCACCGTTATGCCTCTTCAGTGAGGATCCACAGCTGGGAGTGCTACGGTGGATGGAGATTTGTAGCGTCATCGTGCCGCGCTGTGGAGCCAAAGTCCACGGCCAGGTCGGGCCACGGCAGTGTCGGCCGGCCAGCCGGCTGTCGTGGATCCGGACCAGTGGTACCACACGGGTCCCGCAGCTCTTGAACCGGCGAAATGCGCTGGCTCTGTTCGACGAACCAGGCGCACCCCCCTCACGCGTGTGGCCACTGGGCCACCACGGCCAGGCAACCCCTCGGCCGGGCCGCCACAGTTTGACCTCCCTCGGCTAGGCCACCACGGCCGGGCTGCCCCTTCAGTCAGGCCACAATGGGTTTGGCAGCCCTCAGGCCGGGCCACGCCTTCGGCCCAGGCCATGCCTTCGGGTCGGGCCGCCCCTTAGTGCCAGGGCACTCCTTTGGTTCGGGTCCTCCACTCAGACCGAGCCAACCACTCAGGTCGGGCCACACCCACGGACAGGGTCATACCCTAGTTCGGACCGGGTCGGGCTGACTGGGTGGGACCTGACCCAGAACCCCTGCGACCATTTACACATTTCAGCCCGTATCCTGGGATACATGTGTCTAATCGACGAACTGTCTGCAGCGACAGAAATCCAAGAGAGAGACATTTATTTTGAATACCCCACATGAGGTTCAGATGAAGTTGGGGTACGTTTAGGTTGGATTGAGCCTAAAAACCAATCATGCCCTTGGAACAGAAATGAAAATAAGTCACAGATCGAGTGTCCGATTGATGCATCGTCTATTGCGTTGGGTTACTTTTGATGAGAAAGAACTATTGGATACATCATCACAAGACATAATTGTAGTTGATGTTCCGATCCTTGGATCGATGAGCAGACCCTCACGAAATTGGGCGTGTTGTGTGAGGGAACCCTAGTGCTGGCTGCGACTGAGATGACATGATCCTCTGTGGGTTTGACAGCGACGATACTGTACCAGTATCCTCTGTGGGTTCGACAACATTGACTTCTATACCGGAATCCACCGTGGGTTCAACAGAAATGTCTTCTGTACCGGGATCCTATGTGGGTTTGACAGTGATGACTTCTGTACCTGGATCCTACATGGGTTCGACAACAATGATACTGTTCCAGGATCCTACGTGGGTTCAATAGAGGAGATGATTCAGAGGCTACATCTAATCATATCTACCCCTCTTCATGTGTTTTATACCTGTGTGATATGAGTCTTGTCTTTTAGTCGTTACCAACGAGATGATAGATTTTTCTACCTTTGTGGACTGGGTTGTGCTTGGGCTCGAGAGTTGGAGCTGGACTATGACTGGTAACTTAGGTATATGTATGGGCATATACCTAAGTAGGGTTGGTTGATACTTTGTGAATGTATCATTCTTCTTTGGTTTATCCTTCGTGGATTCTGGGATACCTTTAGGGGTCTTGGGGTCCCCTATTGAGTATTTTTATACTCACCCATGCACGGGCTTCACCCTCACCATGTTGTGTTATGTGCAGACGACGGTCAATAGTGATCAAGGCTGAGGGTGACGGATGAGAGGATGCTCAGAGCTAGACTAGATAGGATGTACTTCAGGGATGAGTTATTCGAGTTCTGTAGCTACCCTTCAGGTAGAATCCCCCAGTGGACGATCCAGGAGCTGTTTTCATTTTTTACTTGTACTTGTCCTTGTTGTCCAGTTGGGTTTGTATTCTGTCCCAATTACATTCAGCACACTTTTCTTTTCTATTTTTTTAAATGTTGCTTCTACTGCTTGTGTTCAGACTACATGAGTTACAGGTTAAAAGGCAATGCCATCCCTTTTAATCAGGGAATCATCTTTGGTTCTAGTCGCCAGGCCCTAGCCTATGGAAGGCGGGCCTGGGGTAGTCACGACATGGGCCCTAAGGACGGGTCGTGACAACCCTAATAAAAAATTTGGATTTGTATCTTCTTCAGAAACCAATAAACCAGCTGATATGTTTCAAATGTGGTTCATTTGAACACCATAAGATAGATTGTATGACATAATCTAGATCTTTCCATAAATGAAATAATATAGGAAATATTATGTGTTATTGTTTTAGTGCTCTGAGGTTAGGTTCTTGAGTCACTTCTAAGGTGTTATAAGCATCATAAGCTTTAACAGGACGAGGATAGAAGAATCAGACTCATTATTATTGAAGAGTTATCCATAGTGATTCTCATAACACCATGACTCCCCATGAATGGAAATCATAGTAAACAAAATAAAGAGATGAGTGTTACGATGATGAAATTTTATGGAGTTGAGAAGATGATTGTAGATGATATGACCAGACAATCTATGATGAGATGAATGATTCTATTGAATTCTAACTTTATAAAAGTGTTGTTTGATACCAGCGCATATCATTCTGTCATTGATTCTCATGATATTTATTTTTTATGTTTGAAACATGAGATGATTCCCTCTGTATTAAAATATAAAACCCTTATCAGGGAAAGGGAAGGTCCATCCATTATGTGTAGATCATGTTATATTATAATTGATGGAGCTAAGAAGAAATGGGATTTCGTGGTGTGAGAGAGGGGTTTATTTAATGTTATCTTAGGTATGGATTGTTGTAAAATGTTAAAGGATCGCATCAAATATTATTGCATAATGGTTAGTTTTACAATTGAAGAAAATATCAACCATATCGTTAGAGGAATAAGAGTTATAAAGACAAGTGAAACCAGCTGGTTGGAACTAGGGGTCAGAATGATCTCATATCAGTTGTAAGCATTAACATTCTTATCAAGGGATGGGATTGAGGATAGTAGAATTCCTGTAATTGTGAATCAATTTACAAATGACTTTCTTAAGAACATATTAGGCTTACCACCTATAAGGGAAGTGGTGTTTATGATTTATCTATTTCTTGGGACTAGTCCAATTTCCATTATATCATATAGGATGTAATTAACAGAATTAAGAGATATGATTATGCAGTTGGGGGAGCTAGAAGGAAAAGGTTTCTTTAAACCAAATACATCATTGTGGGTAGCACCAGTCATGTTTTTAAAGATATCATTTAGAACTCTGAGACTATGTGTTGATTAACGTAATTTTAACCAATTTATGATAAATAATAGATATCCACATACACGTATTGATGAATTGTCTAGTCAATTAAGGATATCTCAATAGTTCCCTAAAATTGACTTTCAATCATGATATCACCAATTGCATGTTCGGAAGAAGATATTCCAATGGTAGCTTTCAGAATCATATATGGCCACTGTAAATATGTTGTCATGCCTTTGGGTCTTTTGAAAGAACCAAAATTCATTATGAAAATAATGAAATTGAAATTTTTAATATATATACATTCTTTTTTGGAGGTGTTTATGAATGATATTTTAGTATATTTAAGGACAAGGGTTTTGAATTAGAAACACTTACCCACATTGTTAATAATCATGAGAGATAACCGTTTATATGTGAAACTATCAATGTAATATTTTTTGATATATGATTTATGATTTCATGTCCATGTAATTTTCGAAAAAGGTATTTTAGTGGATCCTGAAATTATAGAAGGTGTTATCTCTTGGAAACAGTTGAATAACGTCTTTGACATCAGAATCTCTCTTGGTCTTGTTGGTTATTATATATGCTTTTGGAAAGAAATCTCATGACTAGCCTCTCCATTGAATTATTTGACATAGAAGAATTATCAATTCCAAGGTAGTGAATAATGTGATATATCTTTTCATGAGATGATTGTTCATCATACAAAACACCTATCTTGATTGTTTTCTTGAATCTGGAGAAGGGTACATAGTGTACTTTGTTGTTTTAAGATCTGAGTTGGGATTATTTCTCATATAAGGAGACTGTGTTATTGCTTATGGTTCAAGGAAGTTGAGAGTTCATTAGAATAATTACCCAACACATGATTTGTAGTAAGCTACTATTCTCCATGCCTTGAAGTCATGGAATAACTATCTATTTAGTAAGATATTTGTTGTGTTCATGCATTTTAAGATCTTGTAACATATTTTATCATAATGAGATGTGAATATGAGGAAAAGGAGATAGTTTATGTATCTCTAGATGTTTGAGTTAGACTTTATGTATATACCTGGTATGGGGAATATAGTGGAATATGCATTAAGAAGAGATGCATAAGCTCATTTGTCCAATTATGATTCAGATGAATGCCTGATGATATCAGTCCAAGACGAAATGATTGTGGAATGTGAAGATCTAAGTGATGTGGTAGTTTTTTTTTCAGTTTCTGTGGTTGCTAGTTTGGAAAATATAGTTAAAGGGGCACAAAAAACAGATGTAGAATGACTGGTTATAAGTTCAAAACTCAATGGTGGGGAGACCATTGACTGTTGGAAACTTGATGGGAGTTTAGTTTTGTGGTTCAATGATAAGGTCATTGTACCTATGAATAGCTAAGAACAACTTATTTTAGCTTACCATCGTTATAGATAAGATGTACACCCAGGTATATCGAATAATTATAAGGAATTTGAGGTGCAATTTTGGTGTATTGTATGAATTAGAATGTGGCTGAGTTCGTTTCAAAGAGCATAACATGTCTGAATGTTATTCCATAGCATCAAATACCCGCAGGTATGTTGCATTCTTTATCAATTAAATTGTGTAAATGGGAGAAAACAGAGATGTATTTTGTTATAGGTATACCAATAATGGTTTTAAAACATGATTCTACATGGATTATAGTGAATCGGCTCACAATGTTAGATCATTTAATTTATATCCAAGAACACATAAGAAAAAGGATATACAAAAAATCTATATCTATTATGTGGTAAAGCGATATGGAATACCATTAATGATAGTTTCTGATAGAGATCTGAGTTTCACATCTCATTTTGGTAAATCCTCATAGAAAAACCTTAGGAATCTATTGTCTATGGGTTCGAAATATAATGCTCAGATAAATTGGAAATATGAAAGGTTGATATATCTGTTGGTATACATGTTACAGGCTTGTGTAACAAAATTGTCCGTCTCATGGGAAGAGTAGGTGTATTTGGTGGATTTCTCATATAATAGCACTTATCAGGACTCCATATATATGGGACCTTTCAAAGAGTTGTTTGGGTGTCCTTTCTATTCTCCACTTTGTTTGGTAAAAACATGTGAAGCCTAATTAGTAGGTAAAAGCGTTTTCCAAAGTTGATCAAATAAGGATTGATACGGCTAATAGTCATCATAAAGCATATGTAGACCATCACCGAAGACCATTATCATTTGCAGTGAGTGATCATGTATTCTTAAAGATCTATCAAAGGCTTGGACATCGACATTTCAAGAAGAAGGAAAAGTTATATCCTCAATTACTTGGGAATTTAGAGAAACAAGAATGGGTTAGTGAGGTTGCATATCAACTAGAATTCCCACCATGGTTTAGTTTTGTTCATAATGTGCTCCACATGTCTTAGTTGAAAAATTATCAACTTTATCCTCAACATGTAATCAGATGGGATCACATTGACATAGAATAAAATGTATGGAAAAATAAAATGTCTAGTATTGGTTTTGTTGAAACATGTCCAGATTCAAGACGTAACTTGGGGACATGAGACGGAAATGAAAGACAACGGGCCGAAACTCTTTCAGAGATATGCTGGTATTTTACATCATAAGGATGTAAATACAATGGTGGGGAGAATTTATTACATTTGAATTTATGGTATGTAACCCTTAATTTTATATTTTTATGTTTATAAAGTATAAGGGTGATTGATGTAAGATTTTTTTGAACATTCAAGGAGTTTAGGGGGAAAGGGGGAAATGCATGGGCTGCAAACCATTTGTCTAAACAGTGTGGAAATTTACAGAAAAACCACACACCGTGCAAATGATGGATAGTAGATTTGGCTCAGAGTGAACATGGTAAGGGTTTCGTGCATGAAGTTCATGTGACAATTTCAATAATGCTGTGTCTAATGCATGGTTAGCACATGGTTTTTCAACCATGTGAACTAACCATGGACAGAGTAAAAGTTGGATCCTAAAAAATAGGATCTCACTCATTTTTCACCTAACTCCATTATTTGTACTACATAAAATCCCTTTAATATAATTACTCTCTATATATGGAAGGATATCCTCTCCCAATAAAATTAGAATCAATCTGGATCCCAACTATGGCATTTTCCACCACGATTCCTATGGTATGTGACGTTCTTCACTATTCATGTCATGTTTTCTTAGATATACTTACCTCTACTTATACTCTCTCCTCAGTTTCTCATATCCATGTATTTTTAAGGGTATATATTAGATTTTTGATTCCATATATGATGTCATTTTGTCTTGATCATGATATTATAAGAGATCTAAGGAAGTTTTGTGGAATTCATACCTAGTTCTGTGAGCTTTCATTGTATGTTTTTTAGTTTTCATCATAACATTTGACATAGGGAGATTCACCCTTAAAACCCCATGATAGAACTTGTTGTAATGATTTAAAATTTATTACATTGTGTGGATTTGATTTTTAATTGTCTACGTTATGATATCTAGATACCCTCTTTGATGATGGTTGTGGAAAATCAAGAGAAATTGGTGCTTTTGATTAAATTGTATGATTCATTATTATAGAATGTGGATTTTAAAATGGGAATTACCTGGAATAATGTTCAATGGATTTGATAAAAAAAATTTCAATAAAAGGAAATATTTTAAATAAATTCAATGGTGGATTATAATTGGTTTGTTGAAATGGGATTCAATAAATCAATCGTGTTGTTTAAATGCTATGAAAAAAATATTGGAAATGATTTTGGAAATATAGTGGTGTTTTTTTATATGTTATTTATGATGCTTGGTTTTAATAAGAACATATAATTTATTCCAAATATTTAATGGAACATGGGGTAAAATTATCATGTGACAACATGGTAGATCGATGACAGACCGCTATTGGAAATGGAACTGTTAGAACAAAGAATGCATAATTGAATGCGTGAATAAGTGTAATGGAATGGTTATAGAAAATTGTGATTGAGAAATGGTTTAAATTTATTATTAGGTTATTTTTTTGGATGTGCGACTTCCTAGAAAATTGTTGAAATAGAACTTGTGATCTTTTGGTTTTAAATAGTTTTAAAGCATATTTATATTTAGTTATAAACAATTATGGGAAATTTTGTAATATAAAAAGTTTTATATTGATGTTTCAAAACAATATATCCTTGTTGAGTGAGTGGGGATGTAATTGAGGAATCCTTATTGAGTTTTATACTCACCCTAACATTGGAACATTGGTGCTTTTCGAGATATTATCTTTAGGGACATGCCAAAAGGTAAAGTATCATACATATTTAGCACTGTCTCGTGATGCTTTGGATGTTTTGGTGATTATTGATCATGGATATTATAGTTAATAGAGTCTTGTGATTTTTTTGTTGTTTTTATTTTCATCATCCATTGTTTACTTTATAGAATTTTTTTCTACCCCAATAGTACACTTTGGTGTGGTTTGGTTATAATTTGGATGGCGGAGTTACCTTATTTTATTCATGCATAATAAAATGGTTGTTTGGTTAGTGATTTATTTCATAATGGGTATATCATCCCTCACTTTCATTTGAAAACATTCAACATTTATTTTCAGCCTTTGGAATCATGGGGATGTTTTATGAGTCTTAGTATTTATTTATTGTGTTCATAAGGAAATGAAAATAAGGGTTTCATTATATTATGGATAGGATTTGGTAAGGAAATTCATAATTTAAAATGATTTTGAGGACTGAAAAATCTAGAAGACAAAATTAGGATAAATTTTAAAATACCTAAAATATTAAATTAATAATAATTATTTTTCATATAAAAAAAATAAAAATTGATATGATTAGAAGATAAATTAAGGATAAATTTAAAACCAATCATAAAATATAAAATGAAAATGTCATTATTATATTATTTCACATATATTATTATCTAAACCATTTTATAACCCTTAAGAAAATTATAATGATATTGTAGTTTTTAATCATAATTGGTTAATTTATTAACTATTAATGTTAAAACTCCCACTAAATGGACAATGCTTTTCATTATCAACGGTATCCCAATAAATTGGATGATAATATAATTTTTAGTATGTCTATATAATTTATTTAATATTATTTATTTTTAATAATATTAATTTAAAATTTTGAAATATTCAGATAATTTTACATTTAAAACTGCTATAAAATAATATAATTAAAACACAACGCATCGAATCTTATTAAATATTTCATTTTTATATACATAAATAATGTAAGATAAAAATTCATTAAAATTATACAATATGTAATTATTTAAAAATCGTTTTTTATACTTTTCTATTAAATTGATGATTACAAAGTAAATATTGCATTAGATATTAAGATTATTATTTTTCCAAAAATAATTATAAATAAAACCCCATGATAAAAATATATATATAGTCATTCATATTAATAATTATAAAGTAAAAATAGGATTTAAATATCTCTATACTAAAAATAATATTTTTATTGAGAGATGGATTCTGTAATTTTTTGATCTATGTTAACAAAAATATTAATAATGTAAAAAATTATCTACATTTGGAAAGAAGGCCGGATATTCATCTTTTTTCACTATTATGTATGACATATACTCATCCAATAAAACTGTGTTAACTGTTATGATAAATTTTTTGAACTTATCAATTTATTTTTAACCTTATTTAATCTATTTAAACATCTCCATGATTACAAAATTATTATGGTTACTATTTAAAATGTTTAAAAATATAAGGGTACTATTTATTAAAAGATGACTCACTAATTCCAGTGTTGGAATACATTTTTCATGATTCATTTGACAAATGTGTAAGATTTTAAAATTGAAATGCATAAACATTATAAGAAGTAGTTTTCGAGAAAAATTACTTTTAAATACAAATAATATTTAAAGACTCTGAAATCCCATGGAAATGTTTTTCTTAAATACATGGGAATTTTATGAGTCCATAGTTTTTGACGGCGCAGGATTCTAAGGCCCGGTGTGCCCTGAATCAATTTCTGAAGTTTTTTTCGGGTACGTTCAGTAAACACACATGTGGGAATTTATATCTTTTGAACCGGTGCTCAGAATTGAAATCCAAGGACACTGATGAACTCGTAGCGTCGGTATTCTCTGAAGGAGACCTTCACCACAGTTGCATTTTATCGGTAGTGGAAGTTAATTTTTAGGGGATATCTATCTTTAATAAAAAATATGTGTAGCATATTTTTTTTATAACGTGTGGTGGTTAACTTCTCCCATAGGAAGTTGGAGGAGGGGCCCACCCCCACATAACCTCCCATGGGAGGATATTATTTGGTGGGGCCCACACGAGCACCTAACCCCTCAACTCCCCTTGAACCCCTTTAAATCCCCTTGAATTTATTAAAGCCATCACTCCTCATTTATTTTGAGTGAACACTCCTCCTTCCTCCTCTCATTAAGTGTTCCAACCATCTAATTAATGAATTCAAATTATTAAATTTAATTAATTATAGCTTTTGAAATCTTTTTAAAAGCTTGTCAACAATAAAAAAATAGGAGCGCATATTATTTTAGTTTGGGTGTGGAACTTTGAGAAGAATTGGGAGGAACTCTTGGGGAAACAATATTATCTCGATGAAGAACACCATTATTCAACAAAGATTGCTCCATCTCTCGAAGATCGTGAAACAACACCTTCTACCTTCTTCAATTGGAGCATGTAAGGGAAGCACCACCGCCCACAAAGTACACTGATGGTGTCGACTCGACTCGACTATACTTGGCTCTACCCTTTCCGACGTAGATAGAACGATGTCCGTCTTCCGCGGTGTCTGTTTTCCGTGACTTTTCAAAAGTCAACGACAATTGAGGTGGGGTTTTTAATTCCATGTTGAATTCCTTTCATTTAAGTTCTTCTATTTGGTTGGAAAAAAAACCGCGGATCACCCCCCCTGAACATGTCGATCCACTGAATGGATGTTGATTGAGGGATGGGTTAGAGATTCACATGGGGTTTGTTTCGAGTTCAATTATAAGATTGATTATTGTTTGAGCCTCTAAAACAGAGGGAACGGGTTAATGTACATGTCTGGACCCTCATATAATTCATTCATGATGTGCGGTTTGATGGGTGATGGTTGAACGAAATGGCAACCCTGATTTGAGGCCATTGCAGTAAAGAACAGGACCCGAGGAGGCCGTAGGCGTAGACGAGAGGAAAAATGGACCACCATAATGACTCTGGGGGCACGCGGAGGAGCGCGGTGGCGCCGGCGACCGGAGACGGCTTCTGTCACCGGTCGGCCGCCTGGGGGCGGCGACGCCCCTCACGCACCGCCGACGGAAGGCTGCGGCGGTGGAGCGGAACCCGCATCCGTGGGTTTCGGGAAGTTCGGGCTATGACAGCTGCTGCCACCATTATAGTACACTGAGGGGTGCCACCCCCCACCCCCTGCACCCCTTGTGCATAATGCACTCCACCATCCGGGCTGAGCCGCGGCCGGCCGGGCGGGCCGTGCAGCCTGCCGCGCGTGCCGGGTTGCCTGCCGCGCGGGCTGGGCATCCTGCCGCGCAGGCCTTGACGCCCTTACAAGGGTCAGGCCTCAGCCGCCAGGTTATGCCGTGCCCGCCAGTATGGGCCATGACCTATTGGTCCGGACTTGGATCCGGGTCCGGTTGACCCGGTTCGGGGTGACCCAGGGCTGGTTGGGCAAGGTCGGACCAGACCCAGACCGCCCTCTTCGGACCACTTTTGGTTTTTCGCCCATAACATGAGCTATGGATCTCCGATCGACACACTGTCAGTTGTATAGGATTCCTTGTATTAGGGCGGTAGTTTCCATATATCACACTGAAGGTTTTGGAAAAGTTTCGGTATAACTGGGTTGGTTCGAACCTGAAATCAACCTGGCCCTCGGAGCGGAAATGCTTATAAATTAAGTACCAGACGTCTGATTGGCATGCCATCAACTACGTTGGATTTCTATTGATGATAATATCCTTTTGAAAAACTCCACATTGTATTTTGATGATATTAGAGTATGTTTGGGTTGGATTGTACCATAAATCCTTCCGACCCCTTTGAATAGAAATGCCAATAACTCTGAGACCGGGTGTCTGATTGACACACCGTCTATCACGTTGGGTTATGTATGATGAGACAGAGCTATGGGATACCTCAACTCTGGACTATGTGATATTGATCTATAAAAAATTGGATCGAGGAGCGGTCTCTCCCTGAATCGAGCGTGCTGTGTGCGGAAACCCTAGGGCATGCTACGACTGAGATAATGGAATCCTCCGTGGGTTCAACAACGACAACATCTATACCGGGATCCTCCGTGGGTTCAACAGTAGTGACTTGTGTACTAGGATCCTACGTGGGTTCGACAGTGATGTATACTATACTGGAATCCTATGTCAGTTCGATAATGACGACTTCTGTACTGGGATCCTCCATGGGTTCGACAGTAGTGACTTCTATACCGGGATCCAACGTGGGTTCAACAGCAATGACTTCTGTACCGGAATCCTACATGGGTTTGATAGTGACGACTTCGGTGCCAGGATCCTACGTGGGTTCGACAGTGCTGATATTGTTCTAGGATCCTACGTGTATTCAATAGAGGAGATGATTCATAGGCTACATCTAATCATCTCTACCCCTTTTCGTGAGTTGTATACCTGTGTGAGATGAGTCATGTATTTCAACCATTATCATCGCGGTGATTGACTTAACTTCCTTTGTGGAATGTTTTTTCTTGGGCTTGAGAGTTGGAGTTGGACTGTGATTGATAACTTAGGTATATGTATGGGAATATACCTAAGTATGGTTGGTTGATACTTCGTGATTGTATCTTTCTAATATGGTTTATACTTTGTGGATTTTTTGAGACCCTGAGAGTTTTGGGTTCCCTAATGAGTATCGTTATACTCACCCCTGCACGGGCTATGCCCGCACCTCGTTGTGTTGTATGAAGACGACCAACAACGCTGACTGAGGCGGTGTGTACGAGGACTGGACGGTACCCAGAGGTGGACCTCACGAAGAGTCGGTACCCAGAGGAGACGAGCGGATGGGGAGAGCTAAGGAGGCTATCGGTACCTACTCTTCAGGTAGGATTTGTGGTGGACAATCCAGGAGCTTCTAGGAACCTTCCAGTTATTTGTCTTTTTAGTTGTACTTGTTTGTCCTTTACTTGTACTTTACTGGTGGGCTTGTATTTATGGCCTTGTACTTTCTAGCACTTCTTCTATATTCAGTTATTACATAGATTTTTCATCTGCTTATTCTCTGGTTGTGTTTGTTTATAGTTATAAAGGAAATGCCTTCCCAGTCTAGGGATTTATGTCTTTGCTGCTAGTCTCCATACCCTGGCCTATGGAAGGTGGTATTTGGGTAGTTACGACACGGGCCCCGGGAGATGAGTCGTGACAAATTGGTATCAGGGAAGTCAGTTCTACTGTAGAACATGGACTCTAATTCTTTTAACTGCAATAGTGTTAAGTGTTTTGAGTGTGGTTATCAGTTTAGGGAAACTAGTGTTGTTGCGGCGGCCAATGTATCCATACACTAGGACTCTGACATATGACATCTGACTCAATACACGAAAACAGTTATTGCATGTGTGTTTCTTTGAAAATTTTCTTCGTAATTAATTTGTGTCAAATCACCAGGTATATTGTTTTGATCGTGGTGCACCTGTTTATTTTCAGGATGGCCCCACAAAAGCAGCCATCTACAGTTCTGAGTTTCATACGAGATGGCAGCGCACTGAGATATGAGGCTTCGGTGTGGGGCCCCATCACAGCGGAGGTACCAGCGGTACCACTACCCACTAGGCCACTGATACCACCATCTCTAGCAACAGAGAGTGCACTCCATCTGAGTGCATTGTACGAGATCCAGTGCCAGAGACCACCTAGGTTATGGGGAGAGATGGACCCATAGGCAATTAAGGATTGGATTGAGGTTGTTGTGAGAGTTTTCATATTGGTGGGGACACCAGAAGACCTCATGGTTATCCTTGGCGTGAGTCTCCTATGGGAATTAGCAGGCAGATGGTGGATCCTGAAGCTCTAGGTGCAGGATGAGGCATCACTACTCTGGAAATACTTTGAGAGCCTATTTCAGATAGAGTTTATACCATCCACCCTTCACGCGGTGCGGATTCAGGAGTTATTTCATCTGCAGCAGGGCAACATGACAGTAGCTCAGTACTCAGTGAGGTTCACCGACCTCTCGCACAACTCCATGGATATGGTATGACACCCATTAATCAGGGCCTGGACCATTTAGCAGGGACTCAAGCATGAGATCAGGGATTCGATGATCTACCTCAACATCCCAACATAGACGGGGGGTATTGGAGTGAGCCCTCCTAGTGGAGTGTTTCCTTGCTGAGCAGTCTCCAGCAGCAAGACCCACCACTAGTCGACATGCCCCAGAGTCTTCTGCAGCTGGTAGTAGACAGTTGACACAAGGGTCCAACAAGACCAGACCCATAGGTGGTCGACGACATGACTTTGGTTCGGTTTTTTGGGGCACACAAGACAAAGCTAGCCATACGAGGAGCTGGCAGTGCAATGCATGTGACGAGCAGGGTCACATGGATTGATACTGACTGTCCCGCCCTGCAGATGAGTAGCAGACACTAGAGGGACCTCATAGGTGAAGTTAGAGGCTCGACCGTGGTTGTCCTCCAGGAGCAGGCAGACGTGGCAGAGGAGATGGTCGAGTAGTAGGTGGTGGACGACGTTTTGAGGCCCTATCACCACCACCACTAGGAGGTCCACCCCGACCACTGGGAACAGGTGGACATGGGAGTGTTACGCTTCTGGAAGCTGAAGCCTACAACCATAGTGCTTCGGGAATAGGTGTATAGGAGTGGGACTGGTTCCAGGCATAAAGGCCTTTGTTCATGAAGCATCAATCTTCGTTGATGTTTTTGATTGTGGTTTCTTTGTGTCTATGTACTTTGATCTGCAGTAATAAAAGGCATTGTTCCTTGTTACGTTTGATTTCCTGCATTTTTGTGGTGATAATACTACGAGATTCCAGATAAAACCGTTGACATGACCTTCATATTCGAGACTCCTATTGGAGGAGACCCAGTGACTGCTCACTAATGCCAACAGTTTGACTAAACCCTTAGAGTTGAGAGTAACAGTTGGATTTATAAGTAGTAGCATCGAAGCCTTACAAAGTCATCCATGGCATTAATTAGTATCATTCATGTTAGGATTGACTACATTTGGCAAAGGGCATGGTTAATCCATGGGATGAGACCAGATTTCCCATTTCGGCAAAGGAGAAATCTTAGAAGATCTTTTACGACATATGCGAAGAAGGATGTAGACGAGTTCTTTTAAATTGGATAGTCTCACCCATAGTTAGTTTGGAGAATTCTTTATAGTCTACTCTGACCACCAGAGTCTCAGGTATAACTTCTCTCAAAAGGACCTGAACCTGAGACAGCGGCGATGAATTCAGTAACTTCAGGAGTGTGACTTCAGGATAATATATACTCTTGAGAAGGGGAACGTTGTAGCAGATGCACATATTTGGAGATCTGGTATTCAGTTTCTAGGAGAAGATACAGAGCAGCTGGATGCATTGCAGATATCTTTTGTGGATCGAGATGGAGCAACCTTTCTACAGTCTCTCACAGTCATTTCCCCACTTCTTTAGCGAGTCAAGGAGGCGCAGGATGGGGACGCTGACTGCGAGACACGACGTGCTCAGATATCCTCAGGGCAGGCACCTAAAGGATATTCTAAATGTGGATAGAACGTCATTTCCTTACAGAGGAAGTACCATGGTACCAGTTGAATTTCAGGAGGAAGTGTTGTGGGAGTTCCACACATCCCCTTTAGTGGTATATCCCGGAGTGGTAATGATGTAGTAGGACAATCGATGACAGTACTGGTGGACAGGTATGAAGAAGGTAGTAGCGGAGTTTGTCTCTCGATTCCTCACTTGTCAAAAAGTGAAGGCGGAACATCAGGTACGAGTAGGCTTGGTTCAGCATTTAGAGGTAACAAAGTGGAAGAGGGGTGAGATATCCGTGGACTTCGTGACAGGTCTTCCACGTACGTCCAGGGGACACGACTTGATTTGGGTGATCGTCGACCAACTTACCAAGAAGTCCAACTTCCTACTGACCAGAGATGGTATGAGAAACCATAGAGGAGGTGCATGTCATCCAGGAGCAGATAAAGACTGTGCATAGCTGACAATAGCAATATGAAGACAGGAGACAGAGACCTCTAGAACTCCAGGATGGCGACCGGGTCTCACTTTGATGAGGTCTATGGAGATTTAGCTGAGGTGGCAAGTTATCTCCTCTATTATTTATACCATTTTCAGTCCTAGGAAGGGTAGGCAAGGTGGCATACCTCTTGGCCCTTCCACCTCAGTTGCACCGGGTGCACGACGTCTTCTACATATCCCATCTGAGGGGATACGTGCATGATCCATCCCACATTATTGACCACAGGGAGATAGACATCGATGAAAGGGTGACTTTCATGGATGTTTCAGTGGATAATGAAGATCGAATGATGCAGGTCCTATGTGGATGGTCGATTCCTCTGGTGCGCGTTCGCTGGCAGCACGGGAACCTCCAGGAGAGCACATGAGAGCAGGAGGCTCTGATGTGTGTTCAGTACCCCCATTTGTTCCCTTAGTATATGATGTAGCTTATGGGGATGTAAAGCCCTGAGGTGGGGAGAATATAAAGACAAGGAAATCACATAGGAATTTTTTTCTTAAATACAAGGTAATTTTACGAGTCCCCAGTTTCTGACGGTGCTTGATTCTGAGGCCCGGTGTGGCCAGAATCAATTTCTGAAATTTTGGTCTGGTACGTTCAGTAAACGTACGGGCATGATTTTATATCTTTTGAACCGTTGCTCGGAATTGAAATACCAGGACACTGATGAAATCGTTTCACCTATATTCACTTAAGGAGACCTTCACAGTAGTTTCATTTTATTGGGAGTGGAAGTTAATTTTTGGGGGATTTCTATGTTTAATAAAAAATATGTGCAACATATTTTTTTAAAAAAATGTGTGGTGCTTAATTTATCCAAAGGGAAGTTGGAGGAGGGTCCCACCCTCACATAAACTCCCTTGTGAGGATATTATTTGGTGGGGCCCACATGGGCACTTAACCCCTAAACTCCCCTTGAACCCCTTTAACTCCCCTTGAATTTATTAAAGCCACCACTCCTTATTTATTTTGGGTGAACTCTCCACCTTCCTCCTCTCATTAAGTGTGCCAACCATCTAATTAATGAATTGATCTTATTCAATTTAATTAATTCTATCTTTTGAAATCATTTGAAAAGAATGTCAACAATAAAATAATAGGATAGCCTATTATTTTAGTTTCAGTGTGGAACTTTGAGAAGAATTGGGAGGAACTCTTGGAGAAATAATATTCTCTCAACAAAGAACGCCATTATTCAACAAAGAACACCCCACGTCTCGAAGAACTTAAAGAAACACCATCTACCTTCTCCAACCAGAGCATGGAAGGGAAGCACCGCCACCCATGAAGTACACCGACCGTGTCGACTCAGATCAACTACACTGGGCTCTAATACTTTCGACGTAGACTGAACTACATTCATCTTATGCGACGTTTGTTTTCCGTGACTCATAAATGGTCAATGACAATCGAGGTAGGGTTTTGAATTCAAGGTTGAATTTCATTCTTTTATGTTCTTCTTTTCCCTGGAATAAAAAAAACAACTACAGATCGACCCCCCTAAACATGCTGATATGCAGAATGGATGTTGATTGCGGGATGGGTTAGAGATTAAGCTGGGGTTTCTTTCTGGTTCAATTATAAGTCAGATTACTGTTTGAGCCTCTAACGCGGAGGGAACAAGCTACCAAAAAAGTCCAGACCCTCCGCCAATTCGTTCTTTATGCGCGGATTGATGGGTAATGGGTGAATAGAATGAAAACCCTGATTTGAGGTCATCATAGTGAAGAACAAGACCCGAGGAGGCCGTAGGCGCATACAAGAGGCAAAACAGACCACCCAAATGACTCTGGTGGCCCGCGGAAGAGCGCGGCGACGCAGGTCGCCAGCGTGGTGGCACCAGCGACCGAAGGGTGGCGGCCGGCACCATCCAACCACATGGGGGTGGCAGCGCCCCTCATGGGCCGCCGACGGAAGGCCACTGCGACGATGGAGCGAAACCTGTATCCGCGGGTTACGGGAAGTTCGGGTGGCGCCAGCTAGCGCCGTAGTAATGAGACCCCCCCGGCACACCTTGCACATACCGCGCTCGGCCAGCCAGGTTTCGCCCACCGTGCCAGACCAGGATTCAGGTCTGGTCGATCCAGATCCGGCAGACACAGGGCGGGTTGGGCTGGGTCAGACCGGACCCAAACCCCCCTCTTCGCCCCACTTTTGTGTTTTCACCCATATCATGAGCTACGAACCTCCGATCAATGCACCGTAAGTTGAGTAGGATTCCTTTGATCGAGACAGTTGTTTTGGAGTGTAACACTCAAGATTTTGGCAATGTTTTGGAATGGATGGGTTGGTTTGAACCCAAAACCAACCGGGCCCTCGGAGTGAAAATTCTTATAACATAAGGAACGGACGTCTGATTGGCATGCATTCAAATATTGGATTCCTTTTGATTAGATAGTCCTTTTGGCATACTCCAAACAAGATTCAGATGAGGTTGGAGTATGGATGGTTTGGATTTTACCAAAAATCCAAGTGGACCCTTGTAACTGAAATGAAAATAACTCTCAGATCGGGTGTCTGATTGATGCACCGTCTATCAAGATTGGTTCCTTATGATGAGACAGAGCTATGAGATACATCAACTCCAAACTTTGTGATATTTGATTTATCGACTCTTGGCTCGAGTAGCAGACCCTAACAGAATCAAGCGTGCTGGGTGCGGGAAACCTAGGGCTATCAGCGACTGAGATGATGGAATCCTCTGTGGGTTCGACATCAACGAATTCTGTACTGGGATCCTTCATGGGTTTGAAAACAGTGAATTATTTACCAAGATACTTTGTGGGTTCGACAACGATGACTATTGTAGCGGAATCCTACGTGGGTTCGACAGTGACGACTTCTGTACGGGGATCCTCCGTGGGATCGATATCAGTGACTTCTGTACCAGGATCCTATTTGGGTTCGACAACGATAACTGCTGTACCGGAATACTTTGTGGGTTTGACATTGATGACTTCTGTTCAAGGATCCTACGTGGGTTCGACAACGCTGATATTGTTCTAGGATCCTATGTGGGTTCGACAGAGGAGATGATTCAGAGGCTACATCTAATCATCTCTACCCCTCTTCGTGAGTTGTATACCTGTGTGAGCTGTGTCATGTCTTTCAACCACTATCAACATGGTTATTTACTTTAATTCCATTGTGGAATGGTTGTGATTAGGCTCGAGAGTTGGAGCTGAACTGTGATTGATAACTTAGGTATATGAATGGGATATATCTAAGTAGGGTTGGTTGATACATCGTGATTGTGTCTTTCTACTGTGGTTTATCCTTTGTGGATTTTATAAGACCTTGAGAGTCTTGGGGTCCCTATTGAGTATCGTTATACTGACCCCTACATGGCCAATGCCCACACCTCGTTGTGTTGGATGCAGACGATGGACATCGCTGACTGAGGTAGAGTGTACAAGGACTGGACGTTACCCAGAGGTGGACCTCACGATGAGTCAGTACCCTTAGGAGACAGACGGACATGGAGCACTGAAGAGGCTATCAGTACCTACCCATTAGATACGATCAATTATAGACGATCCAAGAGCTGCTAGGAACCTTCCAACTGTTTGTCTTTTTAGTTGTACCTGTTTTTCCTTTCCGTGTAATTTACTGCTGGGCTTATATTTTTGGCCCTTGTACTTTCCAGCACTTCTTCAGTATTCAGTTATTACATATAGTTTGATTCTTCTTGTTCTCTGGTTGTGTTTTTTTGCAGTAATAAAGGTAGTACCTTCCCAGTTTAGGGATTTCCGCCTTTGGTGCTAGTCGCCAACCCCTGGCCTATGGAAGGCAGACTTGAGGTAGTTACGACACGGGCCCTGGGGGACGGGTCGTGACATAATATTATTTTACTAAATTCATGTATAAGAAATCAATCCAAATACTATAAATGATTTATTTGTAATTAAGATTATCAAATTAAAATTTTAAACTAATAATTTTTTTTAATTTATAAATACTTCAATATTAAATAATTTTGTCAATAAAAAACATTATTTTTAACAATTCATTGAAAAAACAACTATAAAAAAATAAAAACAATTCCGCCTTAGATATTTATTAAATTATTAATTAAATAATATATTTTATTGTAACATATTAAAATTCAATTTTTTATTTCTATTTATTATTGATAAGTATATACTACATTATAAACCAAATTGATCATAAAAAGGATCATTCATGTTGATGGAAAATTACCTAATATCCATATAATGATTATAACACTATAAAATCTACATATAGAATAATAAAATTAAATAAAAATATTTTATATTTTATATTTTTATTAAATGGTTTGTTACATTATTCCCCCAATTTGAAATTATTTCCTCGATATTTTATTCACATTTTTAAATGTGTTTTGATATTGTTCTCTCATAGCATTTTCATTTTCCCATATTGATTATTCAACCATACTTTTTTGCTAAAAAACCTTAACATGGTAAATTAATATAATGAAGAACACATTATATCTATATTTATGAATTTGAATATGTTATTCCACATTATAATAGTTATCTTCTAATTGAACTACCTCAACTCTCAAAACCTATGATAAATATAGCACTTATTTTCTTAATAGTGAAACATGAAAAATGCTGTGTATCTCAGAGAAACTCAAAGGAAAAGCCAGTGAATAAGAAAATGGTCCATCATTTTCAAAGGTTCCATGTAGTCCAATATTTTATAGACATGGTTTAAAATTATTACTAAATCAAATAACACATTTCTATGGAGATTCAATATAAACAAGATGCATGCCAACCCTAAAAGAAAGACCATTCCCTTAATTATCTACATAGAATTTCTACAAACTCAAATCCATCATCATGTATTATGATATCATCTGTACCTGGTAAATAATTTTCCTATAAAATGTTTTTACATCAACTTGATTTCACCAAATTCATTCCATAATGCAGGAGTCTGACATCCATTTACATATAATTCCTCAAAACAAACCATTAGTATAGCTGAATGAAAACTGTTATTCTATGAAAAATCAATTAGTTAATGGTGTTTATCCCAACATCCATCGTTATCCATTTAATAATAAAAAATATTTATTCTACTATTTGAATCATTCAATTAGAATAGCCATCATGCAGAGGAAG
Source organism: Viscum album (assembly GCA_963277665.1). Classification (NCBI taxonomy): domain Eukaryota; kingdom Viridiplantae; phylum Streptophyta; class Magnoliopsida; order Santalales; family Viscaceae; genus Viscum; species Viscum album. Next base: position 1,145,635,894 of record OY728141.1, read on the forward strand.
AAATTTTTACAGAAAATTATTCTATTATCAGAAACGATCTTAATTCCTTACAAAAAATTATACGTGAATCTAGAATCAGGGATAGAGATAATGTGAAGAGGAAAACCTTGTAACTTGAATATATCTATGAGGTATTTTCAAGAAATATTATCTAAATACATTGTTTCTAAAATTGGAAGGTATTTAATTGATTTATTTAAATGATCAACAATATCAAAAAATACATTATTACCTTATGATTTCATTTGTAATCCCACTATGAAATCCATGGATAGAAATTCAATTTTACACTCTGGAATTGGAAAAGTCTAAATAATTCCCTATAGTAATTTTAATTCAACATTTACATATTAAAATTTAAAATATATCATTATAAACTCATCAAATTTACTTTCTATTCCATTTATCCATTAATACTATTGAATAACTATGTACATCATAGTGTTTCCAAGATGAATAAAAAATAGAGGTCTATGAGATTTAATAAAAAAATCTCTCTTCAATATTTAATCACAATGAATATATAATATCATTTAATGCATGAGAAAAAAATAATTTTTAATATGCAATTATGGTAATTTATCTATCCTAAACAATTATACAATTTCATTTAAATAATTATATTAATTTTGAGATTTCTTTATTCTTTTTGGATGATACAATTTTCCTACCACCCAGAAAAATATTTGAGGTTTATATATGCACAATTTCTTGAAAAAAATAAATAATATTTTTAACCAAAGAGTAATGTTTTAAATGTAACATGGTTAACGTTTCAATATTATTCTGACATAACGAATCAAGTATTTAGGTTTTTTTCTAAGACGGTAATGGATTTTTCAATCATAATACTTCATCAATACACCCATTTTATGTCTGATATTAAACTTATTAAATTTGAATATAAAATTCATAATTTTATGATCAGTATATATATCACATTTGGATCCATGTAAATTATGTCTCCATATTTTAAAAAACCACCTCAACATCTATATCAGGGGATGAATAAGATAATGTTTCCAATGTTTTTCTAGTCGATGTGACGTATATGTAATAAAACAAAAAATTTATATTAAAAATTATAGACCGTAGCATGAAGCATAATTTTAAATTTTTTTTGACCATTTGAATATGATGAAGAAATTTTTTTTCATTAACTAATTGTAATATTAATTCTTGGGAATTCATCACATTTATTTTTATGGATGAACATACATTCCTTTTTTGATAACATAGTTTGTTTCCTACAAAACCTATTTTTTTTAAATAAACCATCAATAACCATATGATAATAAAAAACATTTAATTTTAATATCATTTTTTGGTCTTGGCCATTAATCATCCACTATAGTTTTAGTGGGATCAACTGTCATTCCATCATTATTTATGATGTGTCTAAGGGCTTAATTTTTTTGTAATAGAACATAAAATCTTATAATTCTTTTTCATATCTTCTCTTTTATTAAGGTTTTTTGAACATTCATATATATTTATCTTGATATTTGTATTTTGAAGAAATTAATATATCATAAAAAATGACATAATTATATAAATATTCATGGAAGACTCTATTTATAAGATCCATACACATAGCTGCCAAAATTCTCAAACAAAATATAATAAGAAAAATAATTTTTTTTGGAATTTCATCAACTATCACCTATAGAAAATTATTCCCATACCATAGGTTAAATGTTAAAAAACTAGTAACCCTAAATAAAATACCCTTGTACCATCTTTCAAAATTTTAATTATATTATTATAATCATTCATAGGATGTGTCTTGATTTCGGGCTATATTTGTATTTTTTTAACATTTAAAAACATTGTGGTTGTGCGCAGTTGGTGCATGGTTTGAGAGAACCATGTTGTTTTCCCCAAATTACCATATATCCCATGATGGGATACTTGAATGAGGAACATGGTTGGTCAAAACCATGAAGACTTCCCTCTAAATTGTGACCACTGTGAATTGGTTTTTAATAGTTGATGCACTATTTGTTAGATAAAGTGGAAAAACCTTTAATCACAATAATAGGTCATGTTATGGTACATATTTAGGCTGTAGAGTTACTATTAATCATGAAACCAATATAGAAATCTCTTCTCATGGATTTTAATTCCTTAATATTTTCCTTAAATATGCAAATACCCTAGTAGAAAGGAATAAACACTACCCACTAAACCCAAATGTATTATAATTCCATTTGGAGGCTCTATAGAGGAAAAACTGTCTCTATAATCATCCTTTGTTATGAATAAAATTTCATATGGAAGTCCTTAATCCATCTCTAGTGAGTAAATATTATCTAATGTAGTTTCTCTAGATCACCTATTCTCTCCAACATTGATTATGATAAATCATCATGTTATTGAAATATCTAATCTCTATTTCGATGGTTTTTTATTTTTTTAATTTCATGATATCATTATATGTTCTTCTTCACATTCCCATTGTGGGTGTTGATTTGATCACATGATTATTGGTTTGTGGATCCATATATCTAAACCCTATAATTTAAAACCTAAATTACATGAGTGTTTTGAAATAAGTTTATAATTTATTTGAAAATCATTATTTGAGATGATTTTATTTTTATTTTGTAAAGGGGGTTGAGTTTTTGAAAACCCTCCAATTTGAGTAGAATTTAAAATATTTTGTCCTTTTATATAAAAAATGTTGATTCAATTAAAAGTGTATATTATTAAATTAATTACCCAGGATTATTCTGAAATGTTTCTTAAAATTATAGATGATTTGAAATGAAATTAATTTGATGTTAACATATGAATTGATTATAATTTGATATGTTTATTTGAAATATATATTTTTAAAATGGAACAGTGATTTTTTAAATTATTTATTGAAATATATCTTCATTATTTATTGATTTATTGATGCATATATGATCTAGTATAAGTAATGGGTTACTACGGAATGAATCATGGCTCTAACTCGATAGAAAATTGAGTGGATATGTAAAAAAAAACTAAAATGTGATCTTCATTATTTTTCATGATGGGTCCCCAGATAAGGTATTGATTGATTTATACTAATTGTATCCCTATTGTGGTGTTAATTCGAATGTGCACATATATATTGATCCATGATGATGATTGATAAGTGTGAGATCTTATAGTAAAAAACTATCATATTTCAGGAATTATGAGCATGGTTCTTTGTTTCGATTGGATTCATTATACATTAAATTTTTTAAAGATCATTTTTATTCATTAAAATTTATTTATATATGTCTTACATAAATGTATAATTCAAGACTATTTTGATTTACCAGAAATATGTCTTATTAAAAAAATGATTTGATTCAATTTTTTGAATGAAATTCCATGCATTTTCTAATTTAAATTGTAATAATAAATGGATTATTATTATGTAACTACCTATAGACTAGATTTAGAGACCAAATAAGGTTTTTATAGTAGACACCATACCTTTACATTTTTCAATTAGTAGATTATTTTATGCCAGGTCCATGTAATGGGAAATCTCTACATAGAGGTGGAGGGTATAAATAATTCACATGAAATTGTATTTTTGATTCTGACTACTGTAGATGTGATCATATTTTTATATATGTGGGTTTTTTATAATTTATTTTTATAGTGGATGAGTATTTTGATGTTGTACTTTTTTGGTACTATTTTACATATTGGATTTTGTTAAATTCTCTCTAGGGAGTGTTGGCATATCATATTGAATTTTTTATCTTCTATTATTATAGAAAAAGAATTAACTTTTGATTCTTTAATGATGTGACATTGTATTCGACAACATGTGGTGGTTATAAATTTCCTTCAAGCTGTTTTTTGACTAGATTGGGTTTTAGTGTACCATGTTATTCTTACAGGTTCATGAAAAAGGTTATATAGAAGGTGAATATGTTTCTTAATTAAATGATGTTAGTCATTTTTTGGGTTTTCCTAGAATAAAAGAGTTAGGATTTATTTGGAAATAGGAGGTTGTTGTGAGTGATTTATTGGGTGGATATCACTGTAATCATCCATACGGGATCAAGGTATTTGCAAAAAAATTCCCTAAGGTGTAATTTTATCTAATTATAGTAAGTTCATTAAATCATATCTATATATCTTGAAAATACATATGTTGAACGTTTTTTGATGGAATTGATATCTATATGAATCTTGACTGAGTTTATGAACATTATACCATTGGGGGTGATTTGATGATATCTATTGATGTTGTATTACATCATACCTATGAGGGAAAATTAGAACAAGATATAGGATAAAATTTTTGGTAAACCACAATGAGTGAATCCTCCAGTAGAATAAAATCATATCCACATAGTATTGTGTGATTTCCAAACATAGGGATTGGTAGTTGAACATGTTCTCATGCCTGTTTAATTAGTGGAACCTAAAATGGATGACTCTAAATAATGTTATGAATATTGTGTTCATCAAAATGAACTATATTTACAAGTATCAAAATGTATATAATATGAATGATATTTATATAATAAAATTATTCTCTATTTTGGAAACTCTTGATTTGATTAAGGTGAACTGTTTTACCTTTATGCTTGAGGGACATAACTGAATATGGTGAAATACAGTAGTGATGAAAAAATGAATTATATTTTTGACTGTGAAGGATTTATTTTTCATTTCATGGATAATTTATATCCATATAACATGGTTTTAGAAATGCATATGGAGTTCCTCAACCTACATCAATGTGATTTGAAAATGACTCTATTTGTGACCAATTACACTAATATTGTTATTTTATCTCACAATGGGGTAATGAATGATAAATTAATGTCATGAATATTTTATATTGGTCATTTTGATGACATTTTATCTGAGGTTATCATACTAATGTTCACTTATTATGTGGATGTGATAATTTATTTATTGATTTTTTATATTGACTTGGTGGGCATGTTAGGATTGAATGTAGTAACTCATACACAATATAATAGTTTTATTAGTTTCGTTAATTAACATAGAATTTAAGCTGAGGCTTGTGGTGGTACCATATAATATGTGTCATCAACCTGATTTTTTTCCTTTATAAGACCATATTACTTTCTTCTTTTCTTTCATATTTTGGAATTCAATTTTTCTCACATAGGTACACATGATCTATTATTTGTGGGGTTGATGAGGTCGCTTATAATTTTTTTTAACATAACTTCTAATATGTGAAATTGGATGGGATCATCAGTAGTCAAAAGTAATTTGGTGAAATTTGATACAACATGGACTAATGGGTTCTAGCTACTATCATTCGGAATGAGCTTCTCCATGTAGTGGAAAACTCCTTGGAGGAATTTTATGGAGGTCTAGTGATAGTGGGATTTACCATCACTATATCATTGTATTTATTTTCTTGTTTATTTTATTCTATTGCATAAAATTATCTCATACAAACTCTTTCTATGAATTTAATGAATAATCCTAAGGATATTTTGTAATTTATAATGCTTTCACTATACCCCTCAGAACAAAGAGATATAGAGGTCTTCTTTTCTGATACTGTGTTTTCTCACATTATAATATTGATCTAATGTGGAATTTTCTATTTCTTGACATGAAACCCCAAAACATTATTTTTTAGTGGGATTGGTTGGATTCTCATAAGGGTATGATTGAAAGTGATCAATTGGTGGTATACTTTACTATTCTAGGCGGGGTCTAATGTGTTTTTAAAGATAAATGGAACTGATTTCTAGTATGTTCGTACCATTTTTTCTGGACTTTTTCAAGGTACTATTAGTGTCTAAATTTTAATTTGATCATGAATATTTTAGTGGTCATCTACCGCAGTTTTTATCATACTATTCCATGTGTTTCTGTTTGAATTGTCTTCAATTACACTAGTTAGAGAGGTGGATTAATCCATTTTTTAGTACTAAGTAATCCACTATTATCCATTCCATCTAAATATATGATTCCAGTGTATATGAAAGTGTTAAACAATTATTTTGAGGATTTTATTTATAAAAAATCAAAACACATGAGTGTGTCACCCTGTGTGGGGCCAATTATCTTTAAAAATAAACGTGATAGAATAATTTTCTCATATGGTTATCATTGATAACATAATCATGTTATTAGAATGCTAAAGAATACACTTCCATAGACTGATGATCTATTTGACTAGCTAAAAAAGGTTAATTATTTCTAAAATATAGATCTTCTAATTTTATATCACCAATTCAGAATTAATGAATCTGGCATTAATAAGACCACCTTCAATAATTTTTTTTGGGAATTAGGATTATTTTATTAGTCTATTTGATCAAACCAAATTGATGAATGGTTTTATAGAATTTATGGAGGTTATATTTTAAAATCTCTTTATATCTTTTTTGTACAATTTGGGGATTACATATGGGTTTACACTCATATCGAGGAGGTTCAACTTCGTCATTTGGGAGTAGTTATATAAATCGTGATAGATCACTAACATTAAATGAAATATTTGTGAATGAGAAGTGAATTTATCAATACACGGTGTCTAAAAATATGTTATTGTAAAAAACCATTATAAGGGGAAGGATATTATGACATGGTTTCAAACACCCAACATCTTCATGATTTTTGATCTTATAATAGTTGAAGGGATATTTCTATGGGTTTTTAAAGATTAATGAAACATGGATTATTCAATGAGTTCCCCAACTCATAAGACAGTGAAGTTCTTATGGGATGTTCAATTTGGAATTTCTTTTAATTATTTGTACTAAATTAACATTTCAGTGATAATAATGACTATTATAGTGGTTATATTGGTCTATTTAGTAATTTAATGCACATTAAGGTATAGTTTGGGATGCATACATATATAGGGTGATCAAATGGAAGATAAAAGTTCCAAATATATTATTCCACATAATATAAAATATTAAACCCATAATCTTGATATAAAAACAATGATTAATTTTCTATATAGTCGTTGGAACTAACATATCAATGAAAAATCTAATATTTATTCTGAAAAAATGTTTGAGTCATATATTCATTAAAATAATGAACCTTCGATAGAGGAGTGTGCTAGAGCTCCTATAGTTTTTTATATTCACATTTCATATTCCTCTGTTAAGATAAATGTAGTGTCTTATGCATTAATAATAAATTAAAAGAACAAGTTCCCGAATGAATCATCTAAAAAATAGAAATCTGATGGATCCCTTTTCCAGATCTCATTTAGGAGACATGGAGGACAATATAGATGTTGTTCTAGAATATTTTAACATTTTATTTTCACTTTTCATGTTGATTATTTATAAACATTAGCTTATCGATGACTTCTATGGAATTTGGAATTCTCATTATAGAGGGGATACCATTTCCAAGTAGCCATTTTCATCGGAGCATAGCAATTTAATCTTGAATCGGTATGTTGTACCCTTTATAGTGTGAAATTATAATATGGTGGATTTCTATAATTCCATGTGGGTAGTTCACATGGGTACCTTGAATATATATTATTATATTTTGAGGTGATTTTGGTGAGATATAATTAGATGATACATTACTGAATTTGTTTACATTTATAATAATTTATAACATGGAAAGGCCAAAAACCAATGTCCTTCAAGATATCATCAATGACTTCTAGTGCTGACTGTCTGAACCAAATTTTTATTTCCATCCTTTTTTCAGGTTTATATTTTTGTTCTTAGTTTTTCCTTTGAGTTATAGGTTATCTTTTTTTTTTTGTGTTTAACAGTTATTTTTCAAATATGTTTTTGGTGAATATGGAGATTTTGGGGTTGGAAGATGATGATTTATAGTTGGTACATGGTTTGAGGAAATAATTCACACTTTATAAATAAAATGGTGTGAAAAATTTCATTTTTGGTTAGTGAAGACAACATGGTTGTCACACAGTTTCATAAATAATGTCAGAAAAAAGGAAACTTGCTCCACTTAGATACAGAGGGATGCATTTTTTTGGAAACTGTGGAGAAAACTACGTGACCTATCCATTCCATTTAAATGTTTTATATTCCATATTACCCTCTCATAGTTTTAACCCTAAAGGCAGATTATAATCCTTTTCTATTTTTTGAAACCCTATACGAACTCCTCTCATCACCTACAAGCCTCTTTTCCACATATAGGGGTTGGATCTAGTTGATTCTTCATGTTTATGGTTGATTTCTCTTGCTAATGTCCTACCCTCTTCTCCCTATTCATTACCCTTCTTTTTTCACTCTAGTTAATATTATTTCATGTAATTATGGCTCTAGGGTTCATGTTACCCTTAGTTTATGTTGGGGATTTTTTATTCATAATGTTTCTCTTGGTCTCTTTTTCTTCTTTTAGTGATTGTAGTGTGGTTTTTTCTTGTCCTTCATGAAGCTAATGTCATTTGAGGTCGGATTCCAATTTCAAATTCCTATAAAATTTATGAAATGTTGATTATATGTTTTTAGATCCTTCATTGGATATAAATTTGTGATAAATAATATTTATAATAATTGTTTGATGTGAAAAGAGGTGAAATGTTTTTTATGTGAATTGTAATGTTTTGTTAAGCTATGCACATTATGTATTCGATAAAATTACTGATTTTATTTTTTTGAGTGAATTTAATTTTTTAATGAATGGTTTTTTTAAATTTATATTTTTAATTTTCAATGATAATTTGGGTTTTATGAATCTTTTTTCCAAGTGGACGTTAATTTAAAAGGGGTGTGTGTTTGGCTTAGGAAAATTGGTTATCATGTTAAGGAAATGTGTTAGTTTCCATTTGGAAATGGGTTATTTCATGATGGTTCATGGACTATTGGGAATTTATATAAATTTGGACATGTTTTTAAAATTTGGTTTGTGTTCCAATATTGAGTTTTGACTATGGTTTTGAAATGACAGATAGCGTGTTTGCACGTTTTTTGAAAGGTGTATTTAGTTTATTTCGAAATGAGTGATTTACTAAAGTGTGTTTGAGGCATATTTTGAAATTATTTTTAAATATGGTAATCATGGAAAATATCCTTGGATAACTCTATTCACATTGTTATGTTGATTTTTATGGGAGACAATGCAGATAGGCTCCCATGTGATCGATTGTTTTTGAGGGGAGGGAATATTCCTTGGGGTGACTCTGGGGGGAGTTGTTGTGTGGTTTTCATGTGTGTGGTATATGTACATTTGATTAGATGCACAGTTGGAATTGTTGTGTCACAACCACATTTGTATTAACATGGGATGATAACATAGATAGTGGATTATTAGTGAACGGTTTATGCAGTTGCTTATGATTTAACCAAAGATAGTGGCCCAAAATAGGGGTTTTATTTTGTGTTGTTTTTCTATGGGATAATGCCCCTCGATTAGACCTGGTATGCTGTTATTGAGTATGAGAATGAGAATTTATGCTATCGGGTGATGATTTCATTTTTGAAGAATCTATATTTATAGTATTTTCTTGATTATTCCACTAATCACCAAGGTTTTACCATATCTTTTGGAACAAAAAATTCTATAGTGGATGGTTGAGATTAGAATTTTTTGTTATTCTTATATGTTGTGTTCCTATTACACTTATTTTTGGATTCTCTATTGTGTAGTGTAATTATTTTAAAAATTAAATATTTTTTTTAAATGAATATAGAATGTTTTATGAAAATGTTTTGTACTAAATATTCCCATTTTTAATTTGAAAAAATTATCTTTCTCCGTATAAAATATAATGTTTTCTACATGTAATAGAATTTGGATTTGAATGGGAACAATTGAATGAAATTGTGTTTGGATTAAATGATGAATTATGTGTGAGAAACCTAGTTTTATATATTATATTTTGAAAAGGAGATTGATTTTTCTTTTATTTATTGGTAGTGCATTGGAATAGATTTTTTCAGGCATGCCTACTAATTTTTAATACTCATGCCTATAACTATTTCTTGATTTTAGCTTTTGGTGATGGATTCATCGTGGGTTCGATCACTATGGGAGATGGTTTATTTTGGTATCAGAGTGTGACCCTTAGGGTCACACGGAGAACATTTGGTCATTAGGTTCAATATGGTCTTTATTCATTACTTTTTTATGTTCTCATTTTCTGTTAATGATTATCAGTTTTCTATTTGTATATATTTATTTTTTATTCTAAATTTATTTACACTATTTATTTATTTTATGTTTGGTTAATCATTCCCTCGTTTACTCTATTGATTCCCAGACTCACAGTTCTTCGTTAGGGTGATTGGAAATGCCTCACATGCCTTTCCACATACTTATTCAGGTGACTAGTTTGTGGTCAACATGGGTTAGTTCATGAAAAATATTACCATTAGAGGATGGTTTTAGAGGATCTAGAATTCATAGTTCCCTATGTTACATGGTATGTTGAGTTATATGGAGTAGGACTGCCAAAACATGGGATTTTAGTATGAGAGAGTGTCTGTTTATTACATTCAATGATGAACCACGAGTTTTCATTGAAAATCATGTTTTATATGGGATATCTAGTCCTTGATGTGGTTGTGATGTTTTAGATACAAAATGGGAGTTGGGAACTGGTCTCGATGAGCTCATAGGGATTGGAAATCCATGTGGAACTAGGTAAATCATTTTGAAACACTATCTATGTTGGTGGCGTGAGTGGAATATGGCCTCCAACCATAAGTTCAAGTCATCCATCGACCCTAGTTTACCATTTTGAGTTGTTTTGGGTCTTCTTTGATTTAGAAAATTGTATTGAAACCCATTTTTAATTTTGAATAACTAGATTTAATGTGGTAATAGTTTTTTTGGAATGTGAGAAAATAAGTTTTCAAATTAATTATCATTAATGATTTAGAAAGATGGTTTTTTTGAAAATGAACATTGGGTAAAACCTGGATAATATTAACAAGATTTATTTTTTATAATCATAACATGGGGTTTATTGATACAATTTATTTAGAATTAGTTTTTTAATTTAATGAAAGTATTCAAATCATGTTTTATTTAAGATGAAAAAATTTGATAATCAAATTTTTTTTAATGCAATTTAAATTTTTAAGCTGAAAAAAATGTTTTTAATATGATGAATTTGATAATTGAATGAATTCGATGTAATTTTTTTAGTAGGATAATATGTATTCGTGTATTTGGATTTTAAAAATGGATTTTGACATCATGGTTAGTGAAATTTTGGAAGGTTTTATGAAATATTGAATGCGATGTTGATTGAGAATATAATAATAGGGTTCAACATTTATTTGAAAAACATGATTTCTATTTTTTGACCATTGGTATTCCCATGTGTTATCACATGAATGGATTTGTCTGGGAATGTGGATGGATGATAATGTGCATAGATGAGTTCCAATATTGGTATGATTTAATGGGTACCTTGTGTGGCATAGTATTGTTCTTGTGTGATGCTAAATGGAACAATATTGGTGTGTGTGAAACCCACAATGTTTGTTTTTTTAAATTATTTTCAAGAGGAAAATTGTGATATCAGGATAAAAATTGGTTCTGTGGTGCATTTTAAAGTGATTTGGATGTATTATTTCAGTGGTATTTTAAATTATATTTCTTGATGATGAGTTAGTTTTGATTGGGTTTAAGATTTTTGTAAAACCCCAAACATTTTATTATATGCTTGTATCAAATAAATTCTATTCATAGCCTATATTTAATGAAGCACTATGTATTGATTTAATCAAAACATTATAGGAGAAACATATAAGCTACCCATGAAGCAAAAATTTTCCACTTTTATGTTTTTAATTTCAGAAAATGGTCATCTAGAGTGGTGTTCATTAAGTCATTTGGAGCCTGATAGGAAAAACTTGATTTTTGGTGAATAGTAATATACCCTTATGAATAGTAATATGAATAGTAAAATGACCCTTATGAATAGTAAATAATGTTATGATTTTATTTTCTTAAGGCAATAAGATAATGAGATCTTAATTAGTTTTTCAGTGATAAAATAAAACTAATTGCACCATTAAGTTTTTTATTTTTTGAATTAACTATGTCTTTATTTAAAAATTAAATTAATAATATTTTGAAGATTAATTTTGAAAAATAGAGTTCATTTATGAATTATACATGTCGAAAAAATGTTAGGGTAAATTTTTGGGATTTTTCTAAAATTCTAGAATTTTTTATGAATAGTGAAATACGATAAAATACCGTATATAAAAATTATCAGTTAAATACTATATTTATGACATCTTAAAAGATGTAAGGAAACTTGGTTCGAACTGAAATGATGTTATTACTATGAGGGTTCACATGAAACAACACTATTGGTCGTGTTGAGGGAAATTATAAAATAATGAATTAAATATTCAAAATTTACCCCTCTCCCCCACTATAAAAACCCGTCACCACTCCCACTTCTCTTCACTCCTCTAAAACTTGAATCTCCTCAATGTTCTGCCCAAATACCCTTCCCTAGTCACTCCCCACAACCATGATTCTCTTTGTAATTCCAAATAACCTAAATCCATTCCCTTAAGGAGGTTCTTGAGGAAGTTATTTCAATAGGTAAAAGACCTTTCTTTTTCTTTTAGTTTCATTTGAATTTATCTTCATTTGTTATCCTCTCCTCACCTCTTCTGTCCAAATGATCTTGATAACTCCAGTATCATCTATATACTGGATTTATATCATGTTAATGTAATAACCATCATCAATATTCTTAGTCCCTCCCTTTTAATTTTATAAATGAAATCAACATCCATGTGGTTCCAATTTATATCCTTCGTGAACGACAAAGATTCGTTCTTCAATCGTTCCTTCATTAATGGACATGGAACCATATTTATGGTTGAACCAGGTCATTATATATGTATTTTATCTTGATTAATGTTCTGAAATCTTTACACGTACATAATATTGAATAATAATACAAAACAAGTTTATCGAGCACAAAACTTCCAAGAAAAATTCAAGCATTTATTTTTTTAACTCATCTAATGAGTCATTATCAAGGTATATAACCAGAATAATTATAAGAACATTTTTATCTCTTTAATGTCACTAATAATGTATATGAACAATTCAAAATGTTTAATCATATTTCAAACCAACTTCCACTCATGAATACAAGTAAACAAACATGAAACCAAGTAAGAAAACGCTTCCAAAACAATAAAATTGAATCTCTAAAACCCATAAAAAAGGCCATTAATGAACTTACTATGGTTATAACATATCAATTACATGTTTATTAGGTTCTTTAATTATTAATTAATGAATCTAAATTTGATTATTCAGGTTGTTAAGAACAATCCGAAACACCTTCAAGCATAATGTAAGAGATATCTTAACTCAATGTCCATTTATTGAGTTACAAATATATGTCATTGGTTTTGTCATTCCAAAAATATGAGTGAATGTCCAATTATTGATTTATATTTTATATCCACTTATATTTTTTGGATTTTTATTTTTCACATATAAATATTTGAATTATTTATCGTTAATCAATTGACACAATCTTTGTAAGGGATCATCTCTCTCACTCTTGTTCAAGAATCTCCCCTATGTTGTGCTCTTTTATTTTTAATACCTAATGATGGGGTATGTTTTCTCACCTGAACCATACTTACCTTATGATATTTAAATAAATGGATATCCTTTTACCTCTCATTAATCCCTTGCAAGAACACTCGTTACCATGCCGAAATGTTTATAAGGGGTTTCTCATCTCACTTTCATTTCTGTGAGATTTTCATTGTTCGCCACTTATTTCTAGTATGTGGTATATGTGTACTGCCATGTGATATATAATAAAATTATTATTTTTATATTAATTTTACTAAATGATTCATTTGGGGGTTATATGTTCTGGTCATATGATTTGACCGATTACATTGTGTTAAGGGCCTTTGTCTCAACTACCAGCTTGTTGTGACTAAAGTTGTATTGTGCACCTAATAATCTTTATGTGATGTACCTAATTCCCATTTGAGATAAATTTTCATTTGAAATTATATTGTTAATAAATATCCATATTCTCATATCATTGATATGTTGTTTTCTAAACCATATACCATTTTACATAGGGTGTTAATTTTGGAATGTTATTTTTATTATGGAAATATTGTTGAATATGTATACTCTACTCTATAGGGATATTGAAAAGTCATATTGATATTGTAATGAATCAATGTATAAGGAATTATTTGGGAATTCCGTGGAAGTTGGGGCCTCCTATAGCCCCTCGATGCATCGGTAGGTCTCATGAGACAAATCTGTTTGGCGACAAACCCTTTAAGTTTGTTTCCAAAAATCAGAGGGGTTTCTACCCATAGAACTAAACTGTTTTTATTGTATTATGTTTTCATGTGCCAGATACATTGCATATAATTAATAATAATTCCCTTTATTCATTATCAATTATTATTATTATCCATGAGGTTTTCACTATGACAAAATCTATGGATGCAGTTTCATTCCCAGTTTATTAATGGTATCAGTTATTCATTTATTAACTATGCCATATTGATTAGGTCAGATTGATTGTGATTCACTTATTATTTTACTCATGCTTCAACTATTTGTAAACCTTACTGAGCATTTTATCTCACCACTTTCATTGTTTACCTTCAACAGGTGATGAAGAGAAGGTCATTTATTGAGTTCGAGTGATTGTAGTTTTTAGTTTTGTTATGTATTGTATCATGTAACCTTTTTCAATGTAATTTGAGTTACGTCTATGTATCTAGTTTCTTAAAGACTACTAAAATGATCATTCCTTCTGGATTTTTCATTCCTTTTACCCATTCCAATATCACAAGTAATGTACCAGATCTAGTCTAAAGGGGTCGGGGTGTTACAGTTGGTATCAGAGGAAATTTAGTGGAAAACTTGGGAACTAGATTTAGAAAATGTAGATTAGGGAAGAATAACTAATATAAGATTTTGAGGTTACAATACAAGAACGTCCTGGTATTTTTGTAAGGAATAGATTATCTGGATCATTCAAGCAATGAATCCCTGTTTTTATACAAGCGGGTAGTGGCAGCTCTAACATAGATACATCTAGGTGTAAAAACCGAAGACACTGTTTTGAGCTAGACTCGAATGGGAACTGGAACACGACAACGAGCCTTGTTTCACTCTTGGATATGACACTCTTGGGGGGTATGCTTAGGATAATTCACATTTTCTTTACAAGCCATTATGATGGAGTTTAATGTAAATTTTCCTCAGAGGATTTGGTTTGGATAACTATGGAAACAAGAACAGAACAATGAAAAACTTACTTAAACAATACTAAGAGCAATGTTTTCTTAATTTTCAGATGGAAAACAAAGGTACTTGTCTTTTTTCTCTTCCATAAAGAAGTATTAGAGACCATAGTTGGAAAATCATGTGTGGAAAACAATGATAATTTTGAAAATATTCATTTATCATGAAAAACCCTCTACCGAGTATCCAAATCTCCTCGGGTACGCCAACATCACTATTGAGCAGGTTTAGTCTATTACCTCATGATGAGTACCCAATTATCATTCTATGTATGAAAAGGGAAATACATCAAGGGTATCTTTAAATGTTTTACCCTAGACAATAATTTCTTTTCTCTTGAAGAATTTGAGGAGGTTGCACAAGGGGGCGACCTCCTACCTGTATATCTATGACAGATTTTGACCTACTGACTCCGTGGTCGAGTTGTGTACTTTGAAGCCCTTGAGAATGAGACTGCCCATTTGCATTATCGGCATCAATTTCATACTGATGTCACTCAACTTGATACCCAACATGATTCTCTCAATCTGAATTCTATATATTGAAACACGGTTGACCCTAGTTTCACACGTTACATCTGGACCAAGGAGATAGAGGAATTTGGAATCACTTTGGGGAATAGTTTGTCTTAAAACTAGGGAAATCCCCAACATCAGTGAAATCTATAAAGAGTCATCTTTTAGAAAGTTAGGAAGTCCGTACTAGTGTTTTATGAAGGGGAGAAAGAGATTGCGTAATTTCGGGAGTTTTATAAATTGTGTCTAAATGAGTGATGTTGTATTATTTGTTTTGATATGTTTTTATTTCAAAAAATAACTTTGTTTATAATGGATTTTCCATAGTGAATGTTGATTCACTAAAACTTTTCAGATAGAATATATGAGTCAACAAACCAATATTTTATCACCACCTACCGAGTTGTTAGAGACTATAATTGTTAAGACATGCTTCGAAGAAGACCATCCCTATTCCAACTTACATCTGACTTGTAAACTACTATATCGGGTTCCGAATCATCCAAACATTCTCCATATTTACCAAGGTAGCAATCTGGTCTATTATCGTATTGCATATGCACAATTTTTTGGATATAGGAAAAGAGGGATGTATCATGAGGCTCTATTTCTATGTTTCAATCGGGATGATAACTACTGAGTTATGGGTAAATTTCTAGAAGCTTCTTTGGATGGTGACCACCGAGAATCCTACCTATTCTAGATCCTGTGTTTTAGTATATACGGAGAACTTTACAACATCACTATCTTCATGAATGTCATGGTGCATGGGAATTTTATGTATTTAGTTCACAATAAAATTTCCGACCTCCACACTTCTCGTACCTCTCTATTGAAGGATGAGTGGTTTAGGCACAGATTTCACCCTAACTATCTGTACTATGCCTGGGCTAAGGAAATCAAGCAGGTGAATACTACCTTAGGAATCCACCTGAGGTCTTCAGCACCCTTGCATCGGTGGTGTTCCCGGTAAAGGGACTTAGAGAGTGTCGTGTGTCTAGTGTTGCATATGGTTCTAGGAGATTGATGCTTTGAAATAGTTTTGGGGATTCATGTATTGGTGAACTGGAGAAACCATTAGCCATGTTTTACTTTTTGAACTAGTGGTAATATAAGAATATAACTTGTTATCTCTTTTTTTTTTATCCTTTCATTGGTTATACTTTTGAATGAGTATCACTAAGTGAAATGTTATACTACATTTTCAGATGGAAGTACAAACCCATATGTTATTTCTTACTATGGAGGTACTGGAGATTATTGCGATCAAAACCTGTAAAGAGGAGTACCTGCCTCTCTAAAACTTGCAAAAAACATGTAAACAACTTTATGAAGTGAAAAACAATCTGTACATTATCCGCACCTATCAAGGTAATTCATCCATTTACTACTGTATAGGCATGACACAGTTGGATGAGTATAGGAGAAGAGGAAAATACTATGAATGGATTTTCCTATGTTATTCCCTAGGCCTTAACTACATGGCCAGGTTGTGTTTTCAAGAGGCTACATTGGAGGGAAACCTTTGTGCGACCTATATGTACCAACTCCTCAGTTTTAGCCTCTACAACAATCTCTGCGACTTAGATGTTCTCAGTTGAGACATAGTTTGGTGAGTTCTTCGTGTGTTGGTCCATTCAAACATTTCCAAACTTTATACCATTTGACCCTCCGTCTGGAATCCTGAGTGTTCGATGCAAGAGTTAAACCCCTTTTGTATGAGGTTTGTCTGGGTCAGAGAACTAGAAGAGTTGGGAATCAATTTGGGTTCTCTACTGAACGCACCCGAGGATCCTCTATGATGGGAGATGTGGTAAGAACATCAGAGAGCTTTCTTTTATGCTTATAAAATGAATTGTGAGGATGCAATTTTTCAAAGGAGGGAATAATATAACACCAAAAATACTTTATGGTATGCTTCTATAAAATACATTCTATTCATAGCCTACATTGCATGAAGCAATATGTCTATTGTGAATTAAACAATTATAGGAGAAACATATAAGCTATCCATTAAACAAAAATTTTCCACTTCTATGTTTTCAATTTTGAAAAATGGCCATCTAGAGTTGTGATCAGTAAGTCATTTGGAGTATTATAAAACAAACATAATTTTTAGTGAATAGTAA
The DNA here is from genome assembly GCA_963277665.1 of Viscum album. Taxonomy (NCBI): domain Eukaryota; kingdom Viridiplantae; phylum Streptophyta; class Magnoliopsida; order Santalales; family Viscaceae; genus Viscum; species Viscum album. Next base: position 1,145,653,745 of record OY728141.1, read on the forward strand.
AATACCCTTATGAATAGTAATATGACCCTTATGAATAGTAAATAATAATAATATTTTATTTTCTTAATGCAATAAGATAATGAGATCTTAATTAGTTTTTCAATGAGAAATAAAACTAATTGCACCTTTAAGATTTTTATTTTTCGAATTAAATATGTATTTATTTAAAAATTAAATTAATTATATTTAAAAAAATTAATTGTGAAACATGGAGTTCATTTTTGAATTCTACACATCGAAAATTGTTTAGGGTAAAGTTTTTGGATTTTTCTGAAATTCTAGAATTCTTTATGAATAGTGAAATACGATAAAATTCTGTATATACAAATTATCAGTTAAATACAATATTTATGACATCATAAGTGATATAAGGCCACTTGGTTCGAACTCACATGAATTTATTACTATTATGGGTCACATGAAACAACTCTATTGGTTGTCTTGAGGCAAATGATAAAATAATTGATTAAATATTCAAAATTTATCCCTCTCCTCCACTATAAAAACCCCTCACCACATCCTCTTATCTTTACTCCTCTAAGCCTTAAAGATCCTCAAAGTTATGACAAAATACCCTTCCATATTCACTACCCACTACCATTACTCTCTTGGACTTTCCAAAAGACAAAAATCCCTTCTCTTAAGGAGGTTCTCGAGGAAGTTATTTCAAGAGGTTAAACACCTTTCTATTTCTTTTAGTTTCATTTGAATTTATCTTCATTTGTCATACACTCTTCACCTCCTCTATCAAAATGATCATGATAACTCAAGTATCATCTATATACTGGATTTATATCATGTTAATGTATGAATCATCATCAATATTCTTACTCCCCCCTTTTATTTTTATAAACGAAATCAACGTCCATGAGGTTCCAATTTACAACCTTCGTGGATGACGAAGTTTCTTTCTTCAATCGTTCCTTAATTACTGGTCATGAAACCATATTTATGGTTGAACCAGGTCATAATATATGTATTTTATCTTGATTAATGTTCTTAAATATTTACAAGTACATAATATGGAATAATAATACCAAACAAGTTTATTGCGCACAGAACTGCCAAGCCAAATTCAAGCGTTTATTATTTTCAACTCATCAAATGTGTCATCCTCATGGTATATAACCAGAATCATTATAAAATCATTAATATATCTATAATGTCACTAATAATTTATATATACAATTATTGATGTTAAAAAATATATCAAACCAACTTCCATTCATGAATACAAGAAAACAAATCCTGAATCCATGTAAGAAAACGCTTCCAAAACAATAAAAATTGAATCTATTAAACCGATCAAAAAGGTAACTAATTAAGTTAATATGGTTATACCATATCAATTAAATGATTATTATGTTCTGGAATTATTAATTAATCAATATAAATTGGATTATTCGGTTCATTAAGAACAATCAAGAACACCTTTGAGCAAAAGGTAAGGGATATCTTAACTCAATTTCCATTTATTGAGTTACTCATCTATGTCATTGGTTTTTTCTGTCCAAGAATATGTGTGAATGACCTATGATTGTTTTATATTGTATATCCACTTATATTATGTGTATTTTTATTTTTAACACATAAATATTTCATTAATTTATTGTCACTCTAATGACAAAATATTTGTAAGGGATCCTCTCTCTCACTTTTGTTCAAGAATCTCCCCTATGTTGTGCTATTTTATTTTTAATACCTAAAGGTAGTCTTGGAACATCCTTAGGGAAAACATGCATAAACTCCCCCATGAATGAAGGAATACAAATTTCTGAAGAACCAACTGAACCATGGGCTACACTCGATAACATATGGTCAATTTATTGTAGTCTCATGCTCACAAAACTTTCTTATCCTGCCATGAGATATCTCTCTCCCAAAAAGGAGAAAAACTTCCCATAAGTATGAAGGCATCAGACTTATATATAATTATAGTCAATATGGGATTGGAAAATAGTGAAACAATACATACAAAAGAAGATGCCATAGGGTTCCACCTTGATGACCAAAAGTTCCTACATGAACCTCTCTCTACCAATTGATAGCTCACATTACTATAAAATAAAAGATATAGAAGAAGCGTTCTCCATAAGAACCTCAGGACAAATACCTTGGTCTAAATCCTCAACTGGGAGCTCCATATCTCACACAATGAGTATAGAGATGAAGGAATGACTCACACCCATGTCAAATAATGATTTTTAAATATTATAATAAACAAATACCATACCTATAATCTTGTTGTGTTCCCCTAGGTCATAAGAATTCATTTCTAGTAGAATAAACATATATCATACCTATAATATTCTTTTCTTGTGAACCTGTTGAATTTTCCAACCGGTCTCTTATCTTTTTTATGGAGACGGTGACGCCATTGGGAAAGAATAATGAGAAAGCACTTAGGTGTCCTTCTTATGCCTTCTCTATTCCATGGATTGATAGGTAATGGGATTTATTAGTCCATGATATGGTTTTTTTATTATCCTTGACATAGTCTTTATGGTGTTTTTCTAGGAGCACATTGATTATTATCAATGGAAAGTTAGTTTAATGGTCCAAGATGGAAGTGCTCCGGTTTTCCTCAGATAATGGGATCCTCTATTGGGTTGTGTCAGACCTCCACAAGTAGAGATGGGTAATAATTCTTTTCAATTAGCGTGGCTCATATTTTAGGTTGATTTTGGTTCTCCTAGGGGTGGATTTCCTCAATATGTGGATAAGTTCCTCAAAGGTATTTTCCTTCTGATTTTTTTGGTTTTCCCCTAGAGTATGACGAGGAGTTCTCAATTGAATTAGTGTCATGAAAATAACCTATATCTCTCCACTTATATCATATTGCCAACACCTAATTGAGATAATTATAGAAACATCTGGATGATTTAGAATCCAAAGAGTTCATTTTCTCGAGTATCTCTCCTTGGGCCCATCTTAATTTTTCCTAAAGAAAGCTAATAGATCTCTCCAATTGTGCATCAAATTCCGGAATTTTACTATGGTAATGATTAAGAATAAATAACCTTTCCGTAAATTTATGAAATGTTAAACTAGATGAAAGGGGGAAAATGGTTATCTAATATAAACTTGTTTTTGGAATACCACAAATTCAGGGTAGAAGATCCTGATATCCCAAAAATGAATTTATAATATAGGTGCGGCCACATAGAAAATTTTTCCATGACCTTACAATTAAAAAAATGATCCTATGGTATTTATAATGCTTATGAATATTGTTTTTCACTAGTATCTTGACTCCTTCATTGTGGTATTTTTGGACGACATCCTAGTCTACTCTAGATCTGAAGGACAACATGGGCACCATTTGTGGATTATGCTGGGAACTTTGTGAGATCATCATCTATAATCTATGTTCTCAATGTGCACTTTTTAGACCAGATAAGTGATGATTTTGGGCCTTCTCATCTAGTATAAATTGGATTTAGTGGATCATGATAAGATTAGTGCGGCCATGTCATGGGAACATCCGAAAAATGTTTTCAAGATCAGAATTATTCTCGGCCTGGTAGGTTATTACAGTCTGTTTGTTTAGGATTTCTTGTGCCATGGCTCCTATATAACCACACTCACCTAGAAGGGGGTAAAGTTTGAATGGATCCTATAATGTCAAGAATATTTCGAGGAGATGAAGTGGTGGATGAATATTTCTCATGGGATGATCTTTCCTGAACCATTAAAGGGGTATGCATATTATTATGATGGTTCAGTTATGGGTCATAGGTGTTTGCTTATGCATTATGATCACATGGTGGCATATAGTTTAGCCAACATAGACCACATGTGAATAATTAACTGACCATGAATAGGAGTTATCAACAGTGATGCATGATTTGAAGACATGGTGTCAATGATTATTTTGGTATATGTTCTTGATCAACTCTTATCATAATAGCTTAACCTATATCTCCTCATATATGAATCTCATTCTAAGCCAGTTCCATTAGAATAAATGTCTACAGGGGTTTGATAAAGATATCATCTATACTCTAGGAATGGGTTATGTGGTGGTGGATACCTTTATTTGGAAAGTGACAGTGTATACCTTGAGTAATACAAGTAATGAGTGGACATTAATGACGATCTTTTCCTAGATTCACTTAGAGACCATGAACCACAGTAGAGGTTAATTCATCATGTGTAGTTGGATCCATCTCTTTTGGATCTAGTACAGTGGGAGCAACCCTGTGATGGGTTGTGTTAGCGGTATATGAAATTTCACCATGGTGGGGATATTTCCTATGATTGTTCATTGTATCCTAGTAGAAAAATGTGTTTCAAGGTCTGTCTTGTGGTGATGTTATCTATGAAGAAGTTGTTGACGCTATATATAAACTAAGTTTAGTGGGTTGTTCATCTAAGTCGTAACAAGATGTATTATTCTGTTCAACTATAGTTCCTGTGTATAAGTATGAGATGAGACGTAGGTAACATTATATCATGATGATATACTTGTATACAGGTGAAAGCTATGCATCAAAGGCCGTCTAGATTTCTTCAGCCATTACCCATTCCTACCTAGAAGTGGGACGATGTCACCAATGACTTCATTATTGTATTAAATTGTACACCTCTACGATTAAACACCATTTGGGTATTGATTTTACACTTGAACAAATCATAACACATCCTCACAATCAAATATTAAACGCATGTAGAAGAGATGGACCAGTCGAAGGTTCAAGAATTTTCCAAAATTCATGTTGTAATGTTTGTAATTGTTTCGAATAGTGAACCTTGTATTACCTAACAGTTTTGGAAAGACCTTCAATGGGATTATATGTAAAATGTTATGATGTTCTTGGAATACCATCCTCAAATGTATGGTCATATGTAGTGTTATAATCATATTCTGGAAGATATTATCTGTACATGTATTTTGGATTTCAGAGGATCATGGGATACCATTTGGGATTTATTGAATTTTCTTATAATAATATTTTTCAATCCTCTATAATAATTTCTCCCTTTTATGATCACTATGGTTGGCCTTATTGGTATCCTATTTGATTGGATGTGGTAAGTGAGACCTCACTTTTGGGACCAAGTTTTGTGCATGAGACATGTAAAAAAGTCATGCTAATTAGGAAGTGGTTATTGACGGCTCAGAGTCGCCCCCAGTCGTCTGCAAACCAAAGTCGTCAGAATCTTGATTTCTCTACGGGTTATCAGGTGTTCTTGGATGTGGATCCTTTTTTGGGTCATCATTGCTTGGGGAAGCAGGGAATGCTAAAACTGAGGTATGTCTGACCTTTTGAGATCTCTGAGCATATTGGTAAGGTTGCATATCGATTAGCTTTTCCTTCTAATACGATGTCGATTTATGACAAGTTTCATGTCTCCCAACCAAATATGTATAATCAAAAACCCATATTATCTAATGAATTGGGATGATCTAGAGATAGATCCTGGTTTTTCAGTGCTTGAATGACCAATTCGAATAGTGGATTCTGAAAGGAGGGTGCTTCATGGGAAGTCCATTACATTGGTCGGTGTCCTTTTGTAGAATATGAATGATACACATGATACATGGGAGGATATGTCTTGGCTCGACCATGATTACCGATTTTTTCTATTGAAGAACCTTGTTGAATTTTTGAAGGCAGAATGTTTTCATAGTGGGGATAATTGGAACATACATGATCTAATTTTCATGTATTTATCTATTTTATTTTTGGTCAATCACTTTCCCATGGGATTCCTTTGATTTTTGGTGGAAATGGGAAAATTTTGAAAGACATTCCCATGTGTACCATTGGATATGGATAGTAGTAGCAGTGTGCCCACCCAGGAAACCATGTGAAAGGAGAAAAACAAGCTGCACGACCTCTACACGGTCTTGTGTTTCAGGACAGGTAGTAGTGAAAAGGTCTCATTCTAGATAGTCATTAGTATGGTAACCATATGGTGTCCCACACCATGTGGACTAATCGTGCAGATCTTCCATAAAATTAACATATATCTATCATTTTAGTTTTGACCTTCACATCACCCCATTTGTCTCCTCTAACTAGCCTTCTCACCCTATGAGTGCCTCTCTATACATCCACCTCCCTTGGAGCTTCATTTCTCTGTTAGATTTAGTATTATTATTCCTATGTTATTAATTCAACTCCCTCCCATCCTTGATTCCATCCATATATTTGGGTTTCCCTCACTTCTTTTGAGGGTTTCACATTTCCCATCCATAGGGTTTTGATCTTAGGTTTGATTTTTGATCATTGGGCACGATCTTGTGTTTTAGGGGTTGATCATGCTTTCTTATGGTGAGATTGAACTGGGGTGGGAGTTTCACCCCAATATTTGGTTTCATTACCCAAAAGTTAGGTTATTCCATGAATAAAAGTTTATTGATGAAAGTTTTACTCTTTTTTGTGTTTTTTATAATGTTTTATAAATTCTAGATGTGTTATAAAAGTAGTTTTTAGGATATTTAATATGAAATAGATTTTAAAATTGAACTGACATATGAAATTGGTGTATTCATGATTCAAACCCTTGTTATGTTATTTTAAAATATTTTATTAATTAAATAAACTATTCGTTAAATTGAATTTGTAATGAAATTTATGGATGGAATGTTGTTTGAGTGAGTATGATATTTTAATGAGGTTTTCAGTTTGATAATAGTGGGTTTTATTGTGTGTGGTTCCTTGTTTGGATTGTGTGTGTAGATGTAGTATGTCTTGAGGTAAAAAATCTAAATTGAGTTCTAAGGGAATCATAGGGTTCTATGATGTAGGGCTACGACTAATTTTCTAGTGATATGGAAGTGGCTACTTCTCAGTTTCACATGAGGCCATTGACGATGATAACACTAGCTAAACATATTAATGATGATCGAAGATCACTATAATGTTGTATTATACTTCTATCTAGTGGCTTTTGCATGGGAATATAAGAGATTATGATTCTTATACCAAATTACACCAAGATGCGAGGTATAGTGTCCCATTTATTACCTTGTCCCCATAGGTACTCTCCCTTGTTTAGTGATAATTTACTTTGTTTCTCTCACCATAGGTATATGGTATGTATTTTGTGTCACTTTAAAGGTAGAGGTGCTTTAATTTACAAATAGTATTCTTGTATATGTTTCCTCTATTAAAAATGATTTCCATTACATTTTTCTAGAATTTCCTTTCACAAATTAAAATTTATATTTTATTTTTCAATTAATGTTTAGATCGTGGAATCCTTTAGTTTGGAACCCTAATAAGAAATGGTTTACACCTTTCGTACACCTGTGGTTCTAAGATTACCTGGTCATGTTTGATATAGGTAGGGGAATTTCTATTATTGGTGGTGGTTCAGGATACTAGTGATCCTCTTGGGAAGTGTTGCGTTTTTGGATTGAGGGAGACGTTCCCCATACATTGTAGTGGTTTTTTGAGATGTATTTTTGGTTCGTTTATATAGTATATCTCTTTTTAATTTTGTATAAATATGAAAACATAAATCTGAATCATTATGAAAGATTTTTGTGCTTAGTTTTTATAGGCTTGGATTATTTTATATTGTTGATAGTTTTATATTCTTAATTTTGGTTTAATAATTCCCACTCCTTTGTATTGATACCTGGGAACGTGGGCCAACCTGTGAGGATCGAGATCAACCATCTATCCTTATAGAGGACAAGTTCGGGCTATCGGTCATATGGAGACCTATCTTTGATCCGGATATAAAATTAAACTAAATTAGATATTTCTTATTATTATTTTCCCCTATGAAATGACATAGTGTAGGGTGGTTTTCATTGGGACATTCGAACAATATTATATACTATGTTGGGAAAAGTGGGTTGATTCATTTAACATATAATCAATTAAACAAATACTTTGTGTAAATTAATGAAACATGGAACATTTAATTCTAGATTCTCTAAGGTAGATTGACCTATGTTAGTGAATATATCATATTTCATTCATTTGAGTAAATGAACACATCTGTTTCCTCTCAATTAATCATGACAATTCATAATCTCTATTTAACTCAAATGGGGAACCAAATATCATATCCATCATATTTGATGATAATTATCATATTTATTAACAAAATAAATGATAAAATACATACCCAATGACACTTTGGTTTGTAAAATTTTTATAATTTTCATTATAAATATTTTAGATTATGGAAAAATCCACATAGATTGTGTTTTTGCCACACTTATTGATGCTTAAAATAAAGTATACACTAAAAGAATAACAATTTAAAATATATATGACAATTTGTGTATTACACTAAAAAAATTACTATATACCACAAGTCATACACATGTATTGTATGATAACTTTATATATTTATTCAACTTCAAACACATATTAATATCAAAATTTCATTATAATCTATGAATTTTCATGTAACAATGAAAACTGAACTATCTTGCCTTAAAACTCAATATGTCCTTTATCAAGGCCCAAAGATAATTTCTATACTACATGAGACCCATAATATTACCAATACCATTCATTTTATCCTTTTCAAATGATTTGAACAATATATATGTAAAATCTAATTAATACTTACATTGATGAATACATAATGACCATTCCATATCTTAGAGTTCAAATAGACATGAGATAAATTCTTATTCAATATATGGCATACCAAAATATGTAGGGGAATAAAAATAAAATCACCATGACATAATAATATATAATGATAAAAATTTAAATATCACCACTAATATTCATAAAAAATCCTAATTTTAAATAATATATCAAGAAATAAATTTGATATAATGAATAAAGATCTGGTAATTCAATGATAAAAAAATACAAGGAATATGAAATGTGATATAAGTTATAATAATATATAACTATCCGTGTCTGTGTAATAAGGGATCCTCACCCACTTATCAAATCATATATACTTTAAAAAATATATCAAATATATGGTCTCTCAACATAGTGATATTCCTTTACATGTATTATTTTAAATCAACTCTATACATACATAGAGTGTGTATGTTTGGGGTGAGAAAAGATACTCTGTATTATTCCACCATGGATCAATACACATACCTTATAAAATCATACATTAAATTATATATTGAGATATATATAATATATAAAATTTTTATTTTCTTTTAAAATATGTCTATTAAATAAAAAAATTCTGTCAATATTATAATTGAAACGTGTTACCCATCTTTATGAAAGAAATTCAAATACCCACATAAAATATTTTGTACTGAAAACCATATCATAGACCCAATCCAATGGGTATCTTGGGTCACTACCTAAGGGAATAAATTAATGAATTTTTAGATCCTTTAACAATGTCCACAATTCATTTATATGCATGCTATTAGTCGGGGTGGAATTCGTTACTAGTAAGAGAGTCACTATGCATAGTTCCATACTAAACTGGTTAGTAACCACATAATGGAACTGACTAGAGAAAACTCATATAATATTCTATAATATAATATGTGGAATCTAAACTAGGGGTGAATCTATATTATGTTTAGATATTGACTAGTGGTGTACTTGATATTATAGGCCCTCCAAGAACCCAACATATTCCCAAGATGTTTTTGTGAATCAAATTGATAAAATAATTCAACAAAATGCATTAGTTAAATTATCATCATTCCTTTTAAGACACTTGATATAAATAATCCCTACAACATTCATATCAATATATCATAGTTTCTTCTAAATAAAATATATATTCACATGACTGACATCAAATGGGAGAAATATTATCAATGATGAATTTAATACAACAAAATATCTTTAAGCCGTCCAGGATACTAAATATTTCTTTAAATAAAATTAATATCGTTATATCTCTTTTAATAACCACATTAAATCGTTCAAATAAATAACATCAAATATTTCATGACATCAAAATCCATTTCAATTCGTCAAACACACCAAATATAAACAATCCTATAACATTTAAATTAAAATCCCATAATTACCTAGAGAAAATAAAAGTGAAACATCAATATAAATACCAAAATTCATTAAAGATATTAATGATATATAATATATTAATGAAAACCCCAATATTAATATTCATTCATCGTTGGTTAGAGAAATCAACTATGGAGTGTAGAACCACCCTAAAATATATGAAAATGTGATAATGAGTGGTGTCCTTCTACAATGAGAGATGAGTAAGACCCATAGAAGGTAATATGAATACCTAAAATTCAAAACCCCAAATAAATATTTCTATAAGATAATCAATTTTCCACTATATCCATTTTAGATAAGAACATGGGAAAAATGGGGAGGATAAGAGAAAAAGTTATTTAGAGGATCATACCATTGTGAATAAACCTAACATGATATTAATTCAGATTATATATTAAAGAGAATGAGGAGAGCTCCATGGGTCAATTATTGCAGTGTTATAAAATAAAAGGGAATAAAATTAAGGTTTTAACCATTTAATTTTATTAATGAAAAAAAATATTTATGAATATAAAGGCTTCCAAGGTAAGATTTATCATTCGTCAAACAAGAATTTATTATTGGAAATTATTTATGGAATAGAATACTATTATGAATGGATTCAGAGACCATGAAACCCATTTATTAATTTAAAAACATTAAATTTTTAATATGAAGATATTAGAAAATATTATAATTAATAAATAAAAAAACACACACAGTGGTGACATTATAGAAGTCACAATTATCACCCCATGAAAATTTCTGAAAAAATTCCATTCATAAAATCATTTATTAAAAAATAGAAGAGTCCCTTAATCCACCATATGAAATTTTTTCACCAATGTTTTATGGTATTTATTTTATTCTATATTATAATACAACCCATAGAAATTTATTACCATCAAAACACCTTATCTTGATAATGACAATTGAATATCATATATTCTACCAATGATTAATGTTTATTCAATTAAAAATGTTATTAATTTAAAACATGAGAGTGTTCAACATCACAATTCATTAATTATGATATTAGTAATATATTTTTAATATAATTCATATAAGGATGTAAATATATATTGTGTATAAAAATTCCAAGCGTTTAAACTATAATAAAATTTCACAGATACCTTAGCATAATATTACGTGTATTCTTCATTTTTATTCCCTATACAAGGTTTTTATTTCAGCAAAACATGAATGTTTACTAAGAACTCCAATGGCATTTAATGATGATTAGATTAATCTTTATAGATTCAGTTTTCTATTAATATATAATTTTAAATTAATTATATTTTATCTCATTTATCATAAAAAAATGTGATCCCATTACAAAATTTAATCCAATGTCAACATAATAATGTAATTAATGACGATTCCATTCAAACAATTATTTAATGGTAGAAATTAATTTAAATTTAAATTATTGTTCTCATATGAAAAATCACCTAATAATATATGGTTTTCCAAATTTACACAAATCGAATTAAAATGTATATATCATATATTCAAATTTTTAAATAAGTCTCCTAGTATAAATGTTGATATGAGGGAGATAAATCACTCTAAGATTCACTTACAAAACAATATATTCTTGAATGATACACCAAAATAGGGAAGTAATGTCAGGATCTCTATCTGATTTACTCACTAAT